>CM046463.1:18738190-20008190 GCA_025506415.1 Flaveria robusta
AAGACACTTTACATTTCACCCAAAGAAAGAAGTTAAAGAAAAACATAAGAGAGCCACAATAATGGTTGTTTCGAGAAAGAACCGGATCCTAATGTCAACAATGAGGACTATATATGGTAGACAATTTGTTGAGGAAAAGTCTTTATCATAAAATGTTAACATGAGTTTTCAGATCAAACAGTTAAGTAGATAATCCACATAGAACAACCATTCACATGTTAATATACTTGTATCTTTGTACTTTGTAGCGCATTATGTTCAATAATCCAATACTCTATACTAAAACTCGCTAATGAGAAATCATATCCTAACAATGTTCTAGATATGCAAGAGACAATTTACCCTAAACTAGTTAGCATGCTTGAGAAGGCAATTGAGATCATACATGCTGACAAGAAAAAGAGAATTTTATAAAGAAACAAAAAAAAGCATGCTTCCTTAGTGGAGAGTAAGCTTCTGCTTTGTTCAATCAATCACATATAGGCCACTTGAAATAGCAAAAAAGGCTATAATCGGTAAGTGAGAGGCACTTGATTTTTCAACTAAAAAGGAAGAATTAAAAATTAAATGAAAACAGAAAATAGCCAGGATCATTATTAGAGAGAGTGAAACAACTGAAACCAAGTGAAAACAGAAAATAGCCTGGATCTATAAAGTTTTGTCCATATAGAGAACAAAGAAACATCACAAGTCCAAAACTCGATTTATCTTTGTTCTGATAAAATTTGATTAACTTGTTTACTTATCGACATTATCATTTTCATGCATGTTAAAGGGCCAAAGATTTACCTCAAATGCTCCAAAGTCCCTGCACTTCTAAAGTAACCTAATAACCCATGAAGAGTGGATGGCGGGGTAAGACTTCTGCAGGCATGGCAAAAGACTGAACTAGATATGACTCTTGCAGCCTTTCTAGACCTGTTATTGGTAACGTGTGCTCCAGGTGCAGAAAAAGTGCCTCTATGCTGGTCTCCTATACAAAAAAAAAAAAAAAAAAATATCATTTAGTGTGGAAGAGTTGCACCATGGTTACAAGTCATCTCAAGATGATGCTTGCTGGGTCTTCCATACGTACCTGCAGTTCATACAAGGAGAGATCAGCATTATTTACTTGAACAAGTACACTTGATTCACCAATTCTTTAAAGAAAGGCATATATACACCAACCTCTTAATGCAATATAACTCATGCAATCAGGTAATCAAACTCCTTTGTTTTAAAGAATCATTTCAAAGCATTATGACAAAGGAGGAGGGACTTCCCTTGAAATGATCCAACCTAACTTGCCCAATTCCTTTATTATTGTCCAGTGCCACAACTTACTTGCTCAATTCCTTCTACTTCACGATCCTATAGCAGACAGAGACTAAAAATTTATAGAAAGCACTTATGTTAATCACAACCCTCACAATGAATAATGAAAATCAGACAACAATATAACTTACATGTGAAATAAAGAATTACTTGGTGATTCTAATATCGAATTATGATCTTCTAACACCTTTAACACCTTTTTTTATTCTTTTATCTTCGTGATCGTCTTTAAGTTGTTGAGCTTTGATACTATTACGTAGCATTGATGGCTTCTTCACATGTATGCCTCAAATTGACCAGTACCTAAAGCCACATCACTGCTGCCACCGGATGATAATAAAATTAAAAATAAATAAACGAAAAAAAATAATGGAAAGCATATGAACAACCTTATGATTCTTAACGAATTCTATTGATCTCCTTTATTTATTCTTTTATGCTTCGTGCTCATCTTTACGTTCAGGTTTCCTGGTGCACTGAAGCTGTAACAATGTCGGTCTTCAATATAAAACTATAATTTTGTGGAACAACAAACAGAAATGTAGTTTGCATGGTGGAAATGACTGTAAATGGATTGCTTCCAAGAGAGAAAAATATGCTCATGGTTCAAGACAAAATCTTGTTGGGTTTTCCAAATTTACCTGCAGTTCATACGAGGAGAGATCAATCTTTAAACAAGTAAACTTGATTCAACATCTTTGAAGAAAGGCATACATACACCAACCACAGTATTTTCAAACATCTTTAATTCAATATAGCATATTTTTCCAAAGAGAAAAAGGCTGACATAAATAAAACAAAAAACAAGATTAAAAAAGATAATAATTTAATCACCAGCGTAAAGTAAACGCTGGTCCAGACGTGTCCCTCGAGTGACTTCAAGCTAGCATATCTAAAGAAGTGAAAAAGGATCTTAATGCACAAAACCAAATAGATTTTAGAGTACAGTCTTCTGCAATTAAATTTAAATTCAGATTTAGAATGAGATTAAGGATTATGTACTTACTTTGGATCCTAACAGTATTTTATCTTCTTGTCATCATCTTCATCCCGATCCATTGCTTTGTCACCAGTAAAGCTAGTTCTTCTTGATTTTTCTTCCTAAATCAGAGATATAGAATCGATGATCTGTATGTTCTTTCACGTTCTTGATGGAGGTAGTTGAGCTTTGATAATAATTATTTAGTTCTGCAACATTATGTCTTCTTCACGTGTCTTCCTCAGATCAATCAGCATTGATGCAGAACAGACCTAAAGCCACCAGTCACCAATGAAAACAAAAGTAACAATAAATAAATAAAATCATACTAAATCAAGTCAAGGGAGAAACATGATCACAGCACACACATTTGTTTTTATTGTCTCATCCATCAGAGATTTGAGAAAAAGAAACAGAAACTCGAGGCCACATTTCACCTGCTTTTCTATAAAATGAACGCCGAATGCGAATTTCCGCCTGGTATCCCCCCTTCCTTCCACCATCTATGTTTCCTATTTATTTACCCCATCCCCCACCCCACCTCTCTATCTCTCCCCAAATGTAGGTTTAAAACTGATATAATTTAACGGACACATACCAAAATTCATTAAGGTGGAAACACGCAAGCTTCTTTGCTTGAGTTTTGTTAAGGCATGCAACCTCTCTAACATGTGATAATCATTTCAAAATATATAACATGTACTGTCAACACTAAAAAGGATATTCATAGTATTTGGCTAACAATGAATGGAAACATACCTGAAGCACCGTTTCCTTAGCTAGGATCACACATCCATTATGCTCTAGCAGTGGGGCTTTCACAGCCATATTTTGTAAACTTAAAATCAACAAAAAAACTACAAACTTTCAGTATAGAAATGTATTTTTCTGCAATTTATAATGAACAAAACTAGTTTACTCAACAACACATAATATCCCATATAATGTTCATATATGATATACCAGTTTCACATGAGTTGAAGATACATGATATCATCATTAATCACAGCAGACCTAAATACCACTGCACAAGGTGAAGTGCCCTTTACGGTTGCACAAAGATTGTGCACAAAAAAGATCTTCTTATTCAGACACTCAGACGTCTTATTATTACAGTTTCTAGACAAAGAAGCAGACACAAACACTATGTCCTAAAACCGGTTTTACTATAGGTGATTATCCAACTCATAAAATCACATAAGCATATTCATAAAACATGGCCAAAGATTGTCTGAGATATCATAATACACAAAGCACAAATCCACACCATATCCAACCTTTATCATCTGTCCAGTGCCACAACTTACCTGCCCAGTCCTTTCTACTTCATGAGCCTTCGCAGATAGGGCCTAACAATTAATAAAAAACGCATATATTAACCAGTAATCACAACCGTCATAACGAATAATGAAAAAGTTACAACAACTTACACGTGAAATAAAAGAATCTCTAGATGATTCTGATCCAGAATCATCATCTTCGGATGCCTTTAACACTTATTTTATTCTTTTATGCTTCGTGTTCATCTATAAGTTGTTGAGCTTTAACACTACTCTGCAGCATTGATGGCTACTTCACAAGTATTCCTCGTACTGATCAGCATTGATGCCGATGAAACCTGATGCTACTGTCACTGCTGCCACAGGAAGAAAATAAAATTAAAAATAAATAAACGAAAAAATAATTAAATCAAAACAATGAGAAACCCAACGCGATCACTGTAAACGCATTCATCTTACAATCCCATCCATCTGAGAGCAGAACTCGAGGCATATGTGTGCGTAAAATTGACGAGAAATTAACAGAACCAGTGCCTTTCAGCAGCATTGAGATGCTTCTTCACGTGTACACAAATCGATCATCATCGATGCCGAGAAAACCTAATACCACCATCAGTGCTTCCAACGAAAGAAAATGGAACTAAAAATATATTGACGGAACAAAAATCAAATCAATTTAAATCAAGGGAGAAAAGCGATCACAGAATTGGTGTTCATCTTTATGTTTAGGTTCCCCGGTACAGTTCTGCACAATGTCAGTAATCAATACAAAAAAATAATTTGTGGAACAAAAAAGAGAAATGCAGTTTGCATGCGAGGGTGGGGGTGTTTGTAAACAAATAAACTTGATTCAACATCTTTGGAGAAAGGCATATATACACCTACCACGGTATTTTCAAACATCCTTAATTCAATATAACATATTTTCCAAAAAGAAAATAGTTGACATAAATACAACGAAAAATAAGATTAGTAAAAGATAGTAATTTTAGTTACCAATGTAAAATAAAGGCTGGTCCAGACTTGTCCCTCGGGTGTCTTCAAGTTAGCATATCTAAAGAAGTGAAAAAAGAGATCAATGCCCAAAATCAATTAGATCTTACAGTCTTTTGCTATTCAATTCAAATTCGGATTTAGAATGAGATTAATGGATTATGTACTCCCTTTGGATCCAAACAGTATTTTATCTCCTTGTCATCTTCTACGTACATCCTGATCCATTGATTGTCACTAGTATTTGACTAACAAAAAAGGGAAAAGGATACTCATAGTATTTGGCTGACGGTGAAGGGAAACATACCTGAAGCACGGGTTCCTTAGATGTCCGGTATGTTCTCGTAGTTGGGCTTTCACAGGATATTTTGTAAACTTAAAATCAACAAAAAACTAGAAACTTTTAAAATAGAAATGCATTTTCCTGCTTGAGTTATAATGAACAAAACTAGTTTACTCAACAACACATAATATCCCCATATAGTGTCCATATACGGATTTCACATGAGCTGAAGATATATATGATATCCAACATTAATCACAGCAGATTAACAATACCTATGCAGAATTAGACTTCTACTTTTAACAATTTCAACTCTTTTATGACAGAAATATTCTTATTGGTCAATTTTATGCATTATTTTTCTAAAATAGAAAATAGCTAGGACGTTATTAGAAATAATGGAAGAACTGAAACTCAGTCACACACTTATAGTCAAGTAAGTCCATAAACTCGATCTATCTTTGATCCTGGTAAAATTTTTAACTAACTTTTTTATTTATTGACATTACCATGTGAAAGGGCCAAAGGTTTTACCTGATAACCTGTGAAGAGTTGATGGTGGGGGCTAGTCCTCTGCAGGCATGGCAAAGGGCTGAACCAGATGTGCCAGTATGTCACTGCTGCTTGCAGCCTTTCTGGACATTTTATGGTTATGTGTGCTCCAGGTGTAGTAAAGTTGCCTTTATGCCGGTCTCCTGTACAAAATAAAAGAATATATAAACATCATTTGTGTGGAAGAAAAGGTTATGTTTGCACCATGGTTAGAAGCATCCCAATGATAGTTGTTGGGTCTTCCATATGTACCTGCATTTCATATGAGGAGAGATCAACATTATTTACTTAATGACACCTTACCCAACAAGGTGTCCCAAATAAACAAAACACATAGTTCCATTGTGCAGCATATGCTTCAACTTTCTCAAGTGGATATCTAAAGGAATGAAAGAAATCAAACAATCACATATTGGCCACCTAAAATAGCAATATATGTAAGTGAGAGACACCACATTATTCAACTGAATAGAATGAACCAGAAATCAAATGAAAACAGAAAATAGCCAGGAGCCCAGGATATTATAAGAAATAGTGGAGTTGAAACTAAGTCACACACTTATAGTGTTGTCCATAAAGAGAACATAGAAACACTACAAGTAAGTCCAAAAACTCGATTTATCTTTGTTTGATAAAAATTAATTAGTTTATTTATTGACATTACCATTTGCATGCTTGTGAAAAGACCAAAGGTTTACCAAATGCTCCAAAACCCTTGCACTTCTAAAGTTAGCCTAGGAACCGGTGAAGAGTGGGTGGTGGGAGTATGTCTTCCGCAGAAATGGCAAAGGACAGAACCATATATGCAACTATTTCTTGCAGCTTTTCTGCACCTGTTATTGGTAATGTGTGCTCCTGTTGCAGTGAAGTTGTCTATATGCCGGTCTCCTGCACTAAAGAAAGAATAATATAAATATCATTTGTGTCGAAGAAAAAGAGTTATACCTGCAGTTAAACATACCTGAAGCAGGGGTTCCTTAGGTAGGAGCACACTTCCAGAGTGTTGCATAGTGGCAGCTGGGCTTTCACTAAATTTATTTTTAAATTTTTTAAAATAGGTTTTATGCTGACATATTTATTTTTATAATTTCAACTTTTTATTACAAAAGGGTCATTATTGGTAATTTTTTTAAAATAGGTTTTATGCTGACATTATTACAAATTCAGAAAAAGAAAGCGGACACAAAAACTATATCCTAAAACCAGTTTTACTACAAGTGATTATCCAACTTTTGTTACTAAATATCACATAATCATATTTGTAACACATGCATAAACATAGTTCGAATTACCATGCAACATAAAGCACAAACATACACCATATCCAACCTTTATCATTATATAGAGCTGCAACTTACCCGTCCCTTCTACTTCACAAACCTACAGAAAGACAAATCCTAAAAATTAATAGAAAGCAATTATGTTAATCACAACCCTCATAATGAATAATGAAAAAGTGACAAAAACGTAACTTACACATGAAGTAAAAGAATCACTTGGTGATTCTGATCCAGAATCATGATCATCAGATACCTTTAACACATTTTTTATTCTTTTATTCTTTGTGTTCGTCTATAAGTTCTTGAGCTTTAACACTATTCTGCAGCATTGATGGCTTCTTCACACGTATTCCTCGGACTGATGAGCATTGATGCCGATGAAACCTGATGCCACTGTCACAGCTGCCACAAGAAGAAAATAAAATTGAATATAAATAAACAAAACAAAAATCAAATCAAATCAAAGAGAAACCAAACGCGATCACCGTAAACACATTTGTCTTACAACCCGATCCATCTTTAAAGAGAACTCGATGCATATCTACGTGTGAAATTGACAAAAATTTAACAGAACCTTTGCCTTTCTGCAACATTGACATGCTTGTTCATGTGTATTCCATAGATTGATCATCATCGATGCCAAGAAAGCCTAATGCCACCATCATTGCTGCCACCAAAAGAAAATAAAACTAAAAATATAAAAATGAAACAAAAATAAAATCAAATCAAGGGAGAAAAGTGATCACAGAAAACATATTTGTTTTACAGCCTCCTCCATCAAAGAACCTTGGTGTGTGTGTGTGAGTGTGAGAGAGAGAGAGAGAGAGAGAGAGAGAGAGTGAGAGAGAGAGAGAGAGAGAGAGAGAGAGATTGTTGAAAAAGTAACAAAACCCTACTGCATTTCGCCTTCTTTCCCATAACTCAACAGTGACAATGACTTTCTACCTGAAACAATTATTCCCTCACCCTTTCACCATCTCTGTATCCACCCACCATCAGAGAACTTTAACTCTGTTTGCTCTCTGTTCCACCACGAGGGAAAACGGACACAAGAATTATATCCTTAAACCAGTTTTACTATAGGTGATTATGCAACATTTGTTACTAAATATCCATAATCATATTCGTAACACATGCCCAAACATAGTTCAAAATATCATGAAACATAAAGCACGTATACATACAGTCCCATAACTTGCCCAATCCCTTGCAGACAGCCTAACAATTCATCGAAAACACTTAAGTTAATCATAACCCTCATAATGAACAATGAAAAAGTGACAACTTACACGTGAAATAAAAAGAATCACATGGTGATTCTTATCGATCCACAATCATCATTTTCTGATACTTCTAACTCCTTTGTGATTCTTTTATGCTCTGCTCAATGTTAGTCTTCAATACAAATAATAATCATAGTCATAACACATTCCCAAACACCCCTATATACTAGTTCAATATATTATGAAACATAAAGCATAAATGCATACCATACCAAACATTTACCATTGTCCGATGTCACAACTTGCCTAATCCCTTCTACTTCACGAGGATATAGCAAACAGATTGAGCCTAACAATTAACAGAAAGCACTTGTGTTAGATCAAAATCCTCACAATGAATAATGAAAAAGTGACAACAATGTAACTTACACTGTTCTGCAGCATTAATGACTTCTTCTTTCTCAGATTGATTAGCATTGATACCTAGAAAACCTAAGCGAGAAGCCAGAAGAAAATAAAATAATAAATAAATAAACAAAACAAAAATCAAATCAAAGAGAATCCCAACACATTCTTCTTACAATCTCATCATATCCATTGGAGAAGATAACTCGATGCATATGTGCGTGTGAAATTGAGGGTAAAATAACAGAACATGTGGCTTTGTGCAACAGTGAAATGCTTCTTCTTCACGTCCACTCCTCATATCGATCAACATCGACACCGAGAAAACCTAACACCACCGAAAGAAAATAATAGTTAAAAGTAAATAAACAAAACAAATTGATGGCTTCTTTTTCATCGGAGAAGAGAAGAGAACTAGGTGTGTGTGTGTGTTTGTTTGTGTGAAATTGATGAAAAAGGAACAGAAGCTTGTGCAATATTGATGGCTTCTTTTCATGTATCCCTCAAATTGATCAACATGGATGAGGAGTAAACCTAATGCCACCATCACCCTGCCACAGGAGGAAAATAAAGTAAAACTAGTGAAATGAAACGAAAATCAAATCGAAAGAAAGGAAGAGAGAAAGGCGATTGATCACCAGAAGCACATTACATTGGTCTTAATTAAATCTCATCTATCGAAAAAGAGAAGAGAAGAGAGCTCGATGTGTATGTGTTTGTGTGTGTGAGATTGAGATTGAGCTTGAGGAATATGGAACAGAAACTCTGCTAAATTTCACCTTCTTTCCCATGACTCAACACGTACGGATAGTGATTTTCTTCAGAGACGCCATTAGAGAACTGGAGCTTTGTTTCCTCTGTGTGTTCACCATGAGAAAATAGAAGAGAAGAGAAGCGTATATATAGATAGATAGAGATTGAGAAGTAGGGAGAATCTTGGTTCAGGAGAAAATCTGATTCATGATTACGGAGGTTAACGGAAACATACCCAAAATAAGAAAAAGCAGCCTACGTGTTTAGAACAAGATCTTTTATTAATAATAATAAAATCTTTTGATGTGACTTTCCTAATAACAAAATGCATTTTTGTAACATTAAATGATTTTGTTTTCAAGACTATTACTAATAATTTGTCTTACTTACGGTAAGATTTTATTTCATGAGTAACGATTTACGAAACTAATTTACAATCAAAATCCATCATAAACACTTTCTTGATGGTACTGAATGATAATCCAAACAATATTACAATAACTAAAAAGTTTCAATTACCCAAACTTTATATTGAAAAAAAGTAAACCCACTAACTAAAGTAACCCTAACATTAATAGAATGAAGAACGATCAAAGTAGGATCAGATTTGGACCCGCCACGCCCAACCTTATACACAATTAAAGGAAAAGAGGAGGGATCATGGACATGCTAAAGAAGTTAGATCGATTAGTAACAATATCAAAGAATGCATTTTAATTTTAAATAAAGTTGATATTGGTTTTGATTTTTTAGAGAAGTAGAGAGAAAGATAAAAAGAGAGAGAGATTTAAGGGATGTTGATTGTTTTTAACTATAAAAATTACAATTTACCTGATGTTCACTTGAATTATTTAATTAAATCAATTATCTATTAGATATTTATAAATTTACCATTGATTAATGTCAACTATAGATGATCAATGATTTAAAAGTAGTTTTCTTGATTTCTTTTTAATAAGTTAAGGTTTTCTTAAGAATCGTTAAATAAAAAATACATTGGGGTCTCATCATCCTTCTCATTATTGGCATGGTGTACATTGGGGCCTCATCATCATTCTCATTCTTGGTGTACTTCCTGGTGATGTTCAAGAACCATCACCTAAACTCAAAAACAAACCCATGAATGACGATTGAAGAAGCTCTATATGATGATTTGGAAGTCATTATTGAAACTGCGTACTAAATGTTTCATGTTATTTGTTTTTTACCTTATATTTTTTTACCCAACCGACCTCACCCATTTTAGCTCTACCCATTCTATCAGACGACTCTCTTTGGTTGCGAGCATATCACCTTGTTAGGATTTCAGCGTTTCCATAAAACTTTTGACGCTCATTTCTATAAATTTAAGATTCACCACGATTCTTTGGCAATTTAAATTCTTTTGATTGAGCATAAGTCCCGGAAAGCTTTTCTCTATGTTCATTGCTTTTAAAGGTGTGAGGCGTTCCAAGGTGTGTAGGACCCAAAAGCCGAGGCACAAGACAAGGTTTTCACTTACACAAAAGAATGTTGTATGCACAGCTACAATACACCTCTCCAATCTCTTTTACAATTTTTTTTATCAAGTAATATATTCATGGCTTTGATCGTTTTACATACCAGCCTCCTTAAAAACCTTGATTTTCACCAATTTTGACCCAAATGTGTATGAAGTGTTGCCTCATGGTCTTGAAGAACAAGTTTTCCTAGTCACCTCACGTCTCAGCACACAATTTCTATAAACAAGACGTGTTCATGAGATCCTTTGACATCCCAATCTAATTTTATTAAGAAAATTAATAAAAATCCTTAAGTGTCAACAAGTGAACACTACTTGAATGAGAATCTTTGTAGACATGAAAAATACAGCAGCCTCACCACAAAGTGTATTTCAAGCTCAAGCAAATATTTGTTTTCAATCGTTTATTTGTCCCAAAACATATAACTAGATATGCCTCTAATACCATTTAACTCTAGATAATAATTAACAAACAAAAATGAACAATTTAACTGTTGTACAAAAGACAAAAATAGATATAATTATCACCATAGCACTAAACTTCCAACCTTGTACCATATTTTACAAGGTTACTTGTATCATCATAGAAGCCTACAATAATGCAAATATAAATTTAGAGATTATAAACAAATTCAGACTTCCTACAAAAGATTATGAACATAAAAGACAATTTAACGGCTTACTGAGTAACAAACTAGTCTCGTTGCACCATGCCACAGTGCAAATCAAGAAACTCCAGCTTCATGGCTCAGCAATCTAGACGGTGACGGTTGACAACGCTGCACATAATAATACAGTAAATGTCAAATGTGTACCTTAAAGCTTTGAAAATATAGAGAGGACATTAATTTCCAGATTTGAGTCCTAGCTCAACTTCTTCATACCTCTTTCATATAACTCTTAAAGGAATGTTCATTGCACAAAGATCATTAGAAATACCCATCAAATTTATTTTCTTAAAATGTGAAAGCGCAGTGGAATATTGTTTCATCTTTACAATAACTCAGTTGACTGAATTCGATGATTGAAGGTGGAGGTTTTCTTTGAAGCATTCATCAAACAGTTGGAGAGCATCATAGACGTTAGTGACTCCGGAAGCATGTTTGAGTCCTAGTTCAACGTCTTCATACCTCTTTCATTTAACTCTAAAAGAGTTGCTGATGTCATCAACAATGAAAGCAAATTCCATCCTGTCAACAACATCATCCCAATCACACAATCAAGAAGTATGGCGTTTAAATTCATGGAAATGATAGAGTAGACACTATTCCCTCAGAACTACAATCAACAAATTAGCAAATTTTCATCTTTAACACATGTTCGCATAGTAACTTACCCAAATATTGAAGGTATTTACACTTTGGATAGACTCCTTCCTCTTCCACTTCTATCAACATTCTTGCCACATGTAACTTTACCAAAGCTACATATATAGACCCCGAATCAAAGAGTTGTAACTTGTAAGTGATGTGTTTTCAGCCATCTTAATAAAAGGAATCTAACACATGATCAACCATAACAGCTATTATAATGCCATATTCAACTGAACCTTGATATACCTTGAGAAGTTCAGGAAATACTATGAGACGCCAAATTAGGTTTTTGAACACTCGTTAGCTTTTGAACGATAGTTCGCATATGAGAATCTTGTTCTACATTTGGAATTAGGCGTAACACCATCGAAAAAGTAGTAGAATCTGGCAAGAAACCTCGGTGAATCATTTCTACAAGAAAAAACTCAGCCTCCTGATACTCATTTTTCTTCAACAACTCTCGCACAATAACATTGTATATGTAGCTATTTGGCAAACAACCATCATCTTCCATCTTTCTAAGCAATTCTTTACTTTTAACCAAGAACCCTTCTTGGCAATATACACGTATCATCACATAATAGATTCTAACATCTGGTTTCAATCCTTTCAATAAATATTCATCAAACAATATCCATCAATTAGTGCACTATAAGTGATTACATTCGGGTGTAGACCTCTTCGTACCATTGCTTGTACAGCAAGCTCCGCATCTTTTACAGACCCTTGCTTGCAAAAGGAATTCACCAAGATATTAAACGTATCCACTCCTGGAGATACTCCTTCCTCCTCCATATCCTTCAACATTTTTACAGCTTCTGTCTCTCGACCAAAGTTACAAAGACCCTGAACTAAAGAGTTGTAAGTGATCACGTCTGCAAGGACACCCTTTTCAGTCATCTTGGCAAACAGTTCTAACGCGCGATCAACCTTTTGGTCTTTGCACAGGCTATCAATGACTACATTGTACTGTTCTACACGTGGTTTACATTTACATGAGCCTGCTTCCATGAACCTGAGCAGTTCAAGGCCCTTGCTAGTGTGACCTACTTTACAAAGCCCATTGATAACGGTTCCAAACGTAATTGGATTAGGCTCACAAAGTTTCTCTCTAACCACTTTCTTGAATAACTCAACGGCTTCAAATACCCGATCGGCAAGAACAAGCCCATTTATGAGAGTGTTGTAGGTGGCGGAATCGGGTGGATGCCCTTGCTTGAAAATGGTTGATAGTAAAGCAAAACCATAAGCAACTTGATTCAGCCTACAATGACAGTTAATAGAGATGTTCATTGTATAGAGATTAATAGGAATACCCATCATCTTCATTTGCTTAATAAGCATAAGTGCAGCGGAATACTGTTTCATCTTAACAATAACATTAATGAGCTTAGTAAATTGGATGATGGAAGGTGAAGGTTTTCTTTGAAGCATTTCATCAAACACTTGGAGGGCTTCATCGACCTTAGAACCACATGAATCATTACTATGTTTAAGAGACAGAAATCTTTGATTGAAGTAATGGGTTGAATCAGAAGAGTAATAACGAAGGGGAAATCTTGTGTAGTTCATCAGGTAAGCTACCATGATTTCAATTTCGATTCAGGCAGAGGAGAGAGGTTGAGCATGTAATTATGCGATAAAGAAACAACCAACCAGTAGAATTAATAAGAATTAATTTGTCATGAAAGAATGATAACTAATAAGAATTAACTTTCTGAAAAATTAGAAATCTTGATGGTAGTGAAAGTTAAGGAATAGATGAAGACGACGATGAAGCGGCATTGGTTCTTGGAAGTCATGTTATTTCTATAAATTAATTAACACTTAGTGTATTTATTTTGATATTTACCCAATATTTTAGATACTCCCCGGGTTTTCTACAAAAATATTCTTGAAATATTAGAATCTTTTCTACAAATAATTCTCTTGAGTCTTGAGACATATGGGTGCCTCCATTTTTATTTATTACAGCATACATATGAATTATGATTGTTATGGCCTGGACAAAATAATGCAGCAAACAAAAAAAAGTAGCAGGTGTGTCCATAAAAAGTTTGTCGATCGCCTTTTTGGTAAGATAAACTGGTGTTGAATCCATATCCGTATGTGCTCTACTGCTCTTGTATTATCTACGTAGTTTTGGATCTACGGGATGATATTTTGTGAAGAGAATCGACCATCTATTTAGTTTTGATCATGTTCTTGTGATTATTGATCAGTGTGATTCCACCATGATGATTCAATAACAAATTAAGTATATTGGATCCAATCAAATTCCGCCCAGACAATTGGTATCAGAGCCTCGGCTAAAGCGTCTTGTCTTTATAAAAGTCAAATATTTTAAATCTACAACCGACAAATGCTAAAGTAATTTATAAGTTCTTATAAAACCAAGTTTGTGCACTAAACTACTAACTTTTTAATTTTATAATGATTTTGGGTAACTTCATTAAACTTGGTTTGGACACTAGTCCAATCTAAACCAAGGTTTTGAAAATCACGACGAATCAACTGTTCTAACCGGTTCAACCAAGGAACCACCTTAGGGGTCGAGTCGGTGCATGCTATGAACCAATTTTATGATTAACCGGCCAGCTTTTAACTTTTTCGGTCTAATCGGCAAACTGTTAAATCAAGTTGAACCAGACCAAAGCAACTTCTAAGTGGATGAGGGCCACTCAAGTAGATTTGGATTAGCCAAAACTTGTTTAAAGATGTTTCCATGAACTTCAATTTATAAAGGGAGAAATAGAATGAACATTCTCTCATGAGAGCAATGTAAGACACAAAAGAAACCATTATATATAGGACAAGTGACACTGAAATTTTTAGAGAACTAGTATAAATACCCACGCGTTGCGACAACAACATTGAACGATATAAGAAAATTTATTTTAAAGCATCTTTAATCACTTTTAACAGTCTTATATGCTTGTATTTATTAATGACTTGTATTCTAAAGAATCACACCATACTAAATAAAATTTGAATGTAAATATATAATTGCTCTTCATATGAGTGACACATACCTTACTTAATTGTGAATTTAGATGGAAGCTAGTTTAAAGGATGACAGATGTTCAAATTATTTTAAAAAAGAACATTCCATGTAATTATTAAAACTAAATGACATAACATGTAATTTTATATATTAATAAAAGACATAATTTGTAATTAACCCTATAAATTATTAAACTAATTATGATATTATTCTGTTTATTAAATCTGGTCTGACTGATTAAACCAATCCGACCAGTTAATAAAAAAAGGGTGGTGCTATACATACCCCCCTCTAAACTAGTTTTACTTGTTATACCTCTCACTTTAACTTTTTAAAATATTTAACTTTTAATTATATGTTTTTTTTTTTATGATATCACCCCTTAAATATGTTAAACTAAAAAGTTTTAAGTTTTATTTATTTGTTTATTATTTATTTTAGTCTTTATTATTTTTTGTTTTTATTATTATTATTAATTGTAGTAATTATGAATGTTAAAAAAAGCCAAACATTGATAATAACTGAAAACTGAACCGTATGTGTAACTGAAAAAATCAAATAAAATCGAGAATTTGGTTTTTGTTTCGATTAATGATTACACAAAATTTTGCTTATTCGGTTCAGTTTTCTGTATAAATCAAATAATAAACGGGCTTAATAGGTTAAAATGGATAACCAAACCAAATAAATTGGTTTAAACGGTTTAGTCGGTTGAATTCGGTTCGTTTTGACTATTTCTAATTCTAAAATATATTTTTAACTTTTTTATTGAAAGTTTTTTTCTAACTTTAGAAATGTTTATATTTATTTTTATAATTATATTTTATTATTTTTAAATATGTTTTTATATCATTATATAAAAAATGTTTTTGGAACTCTTTTAGGGAAAAAAATTTATTTCTAAATTAAAAAAAATTAAAATAAAATATGACAAGTTTTAAAATTTGTTTTTGAGTGAGAAAGTATAACAAGTAATAGAAAAAGGTATGTATAACCTAACTCTAAATAAAACTTGTGATTCAATCACGGGTTCAGTTTTAAAAACATTAACTTTTAACATGAAGCTATTTCCTTCAAACCTGATATTTGCACCTCTAAAAACCCTGCCAGAGCCCAAAGACGCCGCTTCAAGCCTTCGACTTCAATCTCACTATTCAACACGCTTACCTCAATCTTGTTCCCGTATCTCTCCATCGCTCCAATCCTAGGTATGTTTCTGTATTAAAGATTTCATCTTAGGTGTTTTGTATATTGGTTTCATTTAATTTAGGTCGATCGATTTCATCTGTTATGTGGGTCAGAACATCAACTCTTTGTGGGTCGATTGCCAATCGTCTTTACTGTTATGTTCTAATCATCTTATTTGGTTTGCATCATTCGTTATTAACAGTCTCTGATTCCATGTGTAAATACACCTTTACTAAGTGGTATAACCTTCAAGTGTTGGTATAATAATCAATTATGTAGTCAAATCATTCGTTAATAACACGTGCAAGCAGCATTCTTTTTGTTTTCCAGAATCTTGATGATGAATTATGTAGTCAGATCATTTGCTTGTGCAAATGTTTATTCTATGCTTGAATTTTGAAATTGTTTATGAATGCAAATTAGCCCTTGATGCATTTGTGGCTTAAAGTTCCTAAATTGCTTTCTTTGATGTGGTATATAATATAGAGATTAGAGACCAACATCACACAATAGACCGAAGCACACAACGTTAGCCCCTTGGAAACTGCATCTTCTAGAAGCAGTAGCAGTAGTCGTAGGAAGTTTGTGTAAGCGTATTTGAAGCTTCATACTCTGTGAGTGAGATCAAAAATGGCAACAAAAGGTGGAAGGAAGAATCTGAAGAGGGCGGTTAATGATGAGACAATAACTCTTCAACCAGGCCAAAGCATTATGCAAGTTGTTTCGCTGCGTGGCTCCAATTTGATCGAGGTAGGTATATTAATGATTGTTCGCTACGCATTCATCATTTATGTTTGGTGATTGTTTACTTTTCATTGTAACTTTAGGTTATGGATGCCAAAGGAGAAAAAACATTGGCGATTTTCCCAGCTAAATTTCAGAAAAGCATGTGGATAAAACGAGGTGTGATGTTATTTAGACTTTAGAGCATGTACTAAATTTTTATATGATGATTTTGTATAACTACAATTGACAAGTTTATAAGAACCATTAGATACCACCATAGCAACATAGCTTGTAGTTTCTTCTTGAAGAAAAGACATGCATTCTAAGACATTTTTTCTTTACTCGTATTTGCACATAAAACGTAAGTGGTTATTGTTGCTATTAATTTGAGATTAATTAAATGGCTATAAGTTATCGTACTGTTTTGCAGGTAGTTTTGTTGTGGTTGATGATGGTGGGAGAGAGGAGGCTATCGAGTCTGGAAGAAAAGTGGCGTGTGTTGTTCTTCAAGTTCTTTTCCATGAACAAGTTAGAGTGTTACAAAAGTCTCCTGAATGGTTAGTTTATATTATTATTTATTAACCTACCAAGTGATGGTTAGTTACTGAGATCAAATTCGTACGATCCAACAGTCAGGATCACTATATCGATAACCCTGACTTATAGGCTTAATGCAGTAACAAAAAATAACATGAGCAGCAGATAGCAGCTGCTGAAAATAAGCTGCACCACTGTGTTTATTGTTAGCCTTCTATACACCTGGTGTGAAATAAATAAAAAAATGTACCATATAAAAGTGGAAATATGTATTTTGTTTAACAGTTTTCTCTCGAACCAACAATTTAGAAGCTTCACGTTATGTTCCCGAGTTCATTTAAGGAGGGAAAAGAAGGGAATTGGAAGGAAAAAAAAAAAAATTGTGTTCCCGAGTTTTTTCTAATGAAAGAAAATGAAAGGAAAGTAAAAAAGTTGTGTTCACGAGTTCACTTAAGGAGGGAAAAGAAAGGAAGTAGAAGGAAAATAAAGGCAAAAATCAATCTTTTCAAATTGGAAGGAAATGGATAGAAAAGAAAGGAAATAGAAGGACAAAAAAAATAAGGTCTTTTAGTAAACTCGGGAACATAGCGTCAGTGCCAATACCAAATAATTAAATACTATGAAAGGCTAGTATTAAAGGGTTTGATATGTAATGATTCTCTATTAATGCAGGCCAGAAATCTTTAAACCAGCGATGATTGATAGTTCTAGTGGGAACTCTCAGAGAAACCCTTCAACCGCAGAGGAAAATAGTGAGTTGGATTCTAGTGAAGACGATGATGGGTTGCCCCCATTGGAGGCCAATACAAACCGAAGAGTACCCACAGAGTTGCAGTCCGATACAGAGTCAGATTCTGACATAGAAGATTCGTAAGCAACCAAGCATGTAATCCTACTATGTCATGATTCTTTTTCTCTTTATATGTAACAAACATATGACATCATCCATGTAAAAGCTAGCAACTTCTGAAGTAGATCTATTCTTGTGGTTTATTCTTGAATGATGTCATGTTATAATCTGGTTTTCTTAATGACTAATGTTACTACAATGTTCAGAATAACAATATTGTTTATTGGTGCACTGTGGAATAATACTTATCTCTTTTCATTGATGTCACTTAAATACATTTCTCATGATCATCTTAAGTTGGTCTGTATTTGAAGTTACTAGGATGTTTGATTAGTACAATGTGTAAATTATGATTAAGAAAGTAATATTATTACAATAATAGTACAAATCTTTGAAGAAAACAATACACAAGGTTCTATACTTCTATGTAGTAAGTCAAAATCTACACAACTTTATATACTAATCAATAATAAACCATGCTTACAAACAAAATCATATGAAACAAAAGGATATCAGTATACTACTATACACGCTATGAAATAGCTTATTTTCAAAATTTCCTCCATTTCTCTAACCCCGTATCACCTTGCTCGGAGACGCGTATCCCATAAGCTGGTGCAACGGAGAACCGTTGGGTCTGGGCCGGCCTGAGTTCTTTGAAGAAGACGGGTGGGTTGAACCCGATGGGTCTCTTGACATCGTTTCCTTTCTTCTCCCCTCGCTAAACTCCCAAGAACCAATTCTATCTGTTTCTGTAGAGTAATTCTTTTGAAACGAACTATCTGTACACGAAACGGGCCCGGCCCGTGACCCGTTAAGTTCGTCATAATCTTCCACCTCGCTGCTCGGTGGGGCCGCGATCGTTTCCTCTGGGTAGTATCGACTAACATGGGTCCCATTAGAAAGTGTGAAGTTTAGGACCCTCATACAAGCTCCACATCTTAAACTATGGTATCTTTTGTTGAATACTAGAAAGCTTTGAGGCAGCTCGAGAAGCGTAAAGCAGCGGTAACACATGACCCACGGTGACCCGTGTGCTATCGGCCGGATGTATTGTTTCTTCTTCGGAGAACGAAGCGGTTTGCTGACGTCATTGTTCCGGTGTATGTAATGCATATCATCAGTTGCAGAGAATTCAGCTTCTGAATGGTTATGTATTGGGCTTGAGAGGGCCGAAAAACGTGGGCCGTAGAAAGTGTTGGGCTCATAATGAGGCCCATTACAGCAAACATGTTGGCGGGGTAGCTGGGCGGAGAAACGACGGTCTTGTGGACGGCAATGGTGGCACGAACCACCGTCTAATCGCCGATTCACGGCGGTTGTTTCGCCGGAAAAAGCCATTCTCCGGCTGTATCTTGCCGGAATTTGTTGAGCATTCGAGATATTTGTTCTTTCGAGCTGATTTTGAAGCTCTCGAACCATCTTCAAAAGCTCTATTCTCTCCATTTTAGGGTTTTCAGAGATCATATGTGAACGATGCTTAGGCTTCAGATCGAACTCGTTTAATCCGTAAGAAGATCGAACTTCCGTCGACCGGTGATTATCTCTAGCAAATCGGCTATTCAAATGATGCTGATTACGCCGATTGAAACGATATCCGCTACTGGAACCGAGATGTTCATCTCCAATTCGATGTTTTCTAGGGTTTTGATTGTCGTTTCCGTCAAAAGAGGATACACTGCCTTCAGATCCATAGAAATTCATGCCACCGAAACGTGTAGTTTCCATACCATCGTTTATTCGACGATGATGCAAATCTGCACCTCCATCTTCTGATAATGTGTCGTCTTCATCGAAATACATCAGTTTTTTCTGTTTTGTATCGAGCAATTTCTCAGCAATCAAGCTTTTGAAGCTCGATTTGGAGCTACCATCGGAAACCCTAACGGTCCTTGTATTAGCAACAGCTTCTTCAAATTCACTGCTGCTCTCTTCAAATTCGCGTCTACAGCTTAAAAACTCTTGATCGAGATCATCATGGCCATCGTGATCGATTCTGTTATGATCTATTGCTTCTGGTGATGACTCTGGATCCTCATGATATGAGTTATGAGGTTCATTATGATCACTGTTTTGATCTATGTCATTAACTGAATTAACCACCAGTTGTTGATTCAAGCTGCAACTTGTTTCATCATCAACAGATGTTGCATCAACAGTAGTGTTTTCTTGCTTCTTACCCGCGTCTTGATAATGATCTTGATCTTGTTTTTTATTTTGTTCTTGTTCTTGTGGTTGTTGCTGATCTATTCTGCTATGGTCTGTGGCTTCAGGCGATGACTCGGGGTCCTCATCACCCGAAAGCTCAGTCGAGCTACGAGGATCATTATGAATGTTTTGGTGTGGTTCATGTTCGTTCATTGAATTAACCAGTGGTTGTTGGTTTGAGCTGCTGCTAGCCTCATGATCATCAAAAACTTGCTTCATTTTCAGTTTTCCAAAGAGATACTCTTGGATTCCGCCTGATGGCGCATCAATCGAACCATTTTCAGCATTGTTAAAGGCATCTTGATCTTTATTCAACCTATGAAGATTATTATCATCACTGTTTTGATTTGATTCATCAGCAGAATTAAGCAGCTGTTGTTGATTCGACCTGCTGCTAGCTTCTTGATCACCAAAAACTTGAACTTTCAGTTTTCCTGGAGAATCATCATCCAGTTTTCGCGATGTGCTGTCACTCTTTTTCGCTGCAGTTACACATCAAAACATTCAAACAGAAAACAAACATCATTCAAGAAAGACAAAACACAAGTAGTTATATGATAACAACCTTTAAGTGTTGCATCACAGCTTCCACATTTGTACACTGGAAAATCTGATGGCTCCTTCAGCACTTTCAGGCATTTTGGGCATCGAACAAACCGCGGTTTGCTGTTTATCTTTCCCGTCATAGTTACAAAATGTTCAGTCACTTATCAAACCCCTGAAATTGATTTCAACAACAAATATTGAATCAAAGCAAGCAAATTTCAGATTAACAAATACCGAAAACCTGTAATTTGACTTTTGATTGTCAAATTAAGTTGTTCCCTAACCTAAAGTTGAAAAAAAATGTCTCTTTCTTAGTGGTTGAAACTATGAATTCAATCATAAAACAAGAACTCATTTCTTGAAATTCAGATCAAATATTCTTACCCCTTTTTGTTAAAAGATCTAAAAATGTTTTAATCGATAACTGAGTATCAACAATAATATATACTTCTAGAAATATTAATGTAAAAATAGGGTTTGGGGAGGAAATTGCACTGAAAAAACTTTATTTTTTTCTGAAGTCAAAAATTTAAAAACATATAATTAAATCAAGAACCGCGTATTAATAAAACAATATTGAAAAAAATAAATGTATTAGACCATCTGCAATCAAATAGGCTGACGAACGTCTCCCTCTCTACTCCCTCAAAGACGACATTAATAAAAACTGATGTTGTCTTTAAGCCTACACGGTCTGGAGAGAGGCGGGCGACGTCCGTGGCTAGCCGGACTGCAGATGATATGATTAATTCAAGAAATATAGTTTTGAGGATCAAGGGAGCAATTGAAGAGTGAAAGAACCTGAATTTGGTTATTGTTGTTGATATAAATGTTGTTGGTTACATGAACTCCATGATCATCATGTGGAAATCTTGAGAGATGTGTTGTTTCTCTCTCTAGAAAGAAGAAATAAGAAATAAGAAATAAGAAATAAGAAATGAAAGCTTGTGATAAGTCTTCTGCTCTGCTGGACTGCTGAATTCTATGTTTTTCTCTCTCTAAGAATTATGAGAGAGAGGAGAGAGGATGAAGTCGGCGGTGACATATTTAAGGCTACATAACTCATTACCAACCAAACAATTAATTCAAATCTTGAAAATCAATTTAATAAGAAAATTATAGCCAGTGTGGGACTAGCTCATTTGCTATAGGTTTTGTTTTTTTAAGGAAAGGTTTTGGGTTCAAACCCAAACAATAATGTAATTTGATGTAGTGTAGGAGTAGAGTAGATTTGTTGTTCATAAAAAAAAAATAAGAAAATCATATTATAAATTTATAATTATAACAATCCTATTTTATAATACTATTTTCAGTTATATATATATATTTATTAGGTTTAATAAATTTTAATAATTTTAAGTTTTATTTATTGACCGGGATTATCCCAACTCAGGATACGTTTAGAGGTACTCTCAACATTGAATTTATTTTTTCCCAACAATCCTTTACTAACTTAGACTTAACCTTCGTTAGTTTTTTTATGAAATGGGACGAACATTGATCCATTTTTAAACTATGATGCCGCCTAGTCTCTATAACGTCCGTTTTTCGATGTCTAGCCTCCAACGTTACCTGAAATCTATCTCGAATTTGTTAAGTGGTTCAGATCTGAAGGTGGAAATTGACGGGTTTTATAGTGCAGAAGTTGTAGATTGACGGACCAAATGGTTAACTTCAACTTTTGGCTTAATGTTTTGTCCATATAAACAATCCACGTTGTTGAAAAACTAACGATGTTAACTCTTAGTTAGTAAGGGATCGTTGAAAAAAATAAGTTTAAAATTGGAAGTGTCTGTAAGCATTTAATGAGTTGAGATTAATCCCGGCCATTAAATAAAAATTGAGATTATTAAAATCCAATAACTCTTTTTATTATAATCCATTTATTAGGATAAGTACATTATAATATGCATTATGTGGTATTTAAACCTCTAATATTTGATTGTAAAACATACCACGTAGCTAACATGTTCTTTTGGAGTTATTATTTTTAATTATGTAAGAGAATTCATAATAGGTTTCTTATATGTTTGTGAGAGTATTTTTTATATTTTAGAAAATGGTTGTAAGTGGTTGTAAATAAATGAAAGAGTAAATGTTACTGTTCATTTGTATATTTGAGTAATCACTGTTCAATTCTTATAATTTATTTAATATTTTTGAAAGTTGTTGTGAGTGTAGAAAAGAGAAAATATAATAATAAAAATATAAAAAATATTTATTTAACTGAAAAGGAGAAAACAAAATTAATGATTTTTATTGTAACTATACAGATAAAGATAGGATACTTGATGTAAATGACCTAAGAGATACTCTTTTTTTGAAGATAGAGGGCTCAAGTGAAGGAAAGAGGTGGCTAACGTAAGGAGAGAGAAGTTCAACATTCGTGCACAAAGACCATAAAGCCCAAACACCGTACAAGATATTATCTGTTTTGACGACCTGGACACCTTCAAGCAGTCGCCGATCACGGTTTTAAAAGCGTCTGATTAGAAAGGTATCCAACCCGATATAAGGAAGCTTTCGTTCTCACCAACCAATATGGGACGTTACATCCTCCCTAACTGGGAGATTAACGTCCTTGCTGGCACATTGACCCGACTCTTGCTCAAATATCATTTGCAATAGTCCAAGCACGCCAAATGGTGTCTACCCCTCACGGTCTTAACACGCGCCTGATAAAAAAAATATCCAGCCCATATAAGGAAGCCTTCGTTTTCAATTTGAACCATATCTCGAGTTGTGCATGTCATCCTTGCATAGGATAGGGGTCATGTTAATCTTCTCTGTGTCGTTTCAATTTTATGGGATCTCTCGAGTTGTTACGAAGACAGCTTGTGGAGGACACGCATACGTTTTACGATCCAGAGAGGGTTGCGGTTTATAGGGGATCAATTGTAAAGATTTGATGTGAAGGTCCTTAGCATCTTTTGTGTTGTTGATGCTTTTATGTAACTTTCTATGTTTAATCGGATGTGTCCTATATAAGTAAGGGCGAAGCTTGATAGGGGCCTGGGCCTCCCCCTCCCTTTTTTTTTTCTTTAGTAATGTTAAATTTTTTAGCTCTGTAATTAGTTTTTTTTTTTTTGTGTATATATATTGAGTTCGTCCCCCTTCAAAACAATTTACTTTCACCTCCTTCTTTCAATAATAACGTTCAAGCTCCGTCACTGTATATAAAAGATCATATATCAAAAAGTGTTCACGGTTGACCAATCAAGTTTTCAGTAAAGGTCTGTTTAATCTCTCTGGGACTGGAATTACTACAGGTCACCTAAATTTGGATTGTAAGAACATGTACACAAAAAATATATGTTTATATATGATTAATACCGTGATAAATTATAGGTGGATTGAGAACGAAACAAACTAAATCCATAAATTTAATTGTCATAACACGATATCATAGAAGTATGAAAACTATCTTGTAGTATTGTGTTCATCAATCTCGTATGTGTGTATACATACAACTCGGTTATAATTCGTGTACTGAATGGGTAGAATATATATAAATTGTTTAAATATTTTTTTAGCTGTTTAGAGCATTCACAGTAGGTTTGGTATATTTATGTGAGTGTGTTTCTTATAATTTAAGGAATGGTTGTAAATGGTTGTGAGTGGGGGAGAGAGAAAAGTTACTGTTCATTTTGTATATTTGGGGAATCACTGTTCAACCCTTATAAATTTTTTAATATTTTTGAAAGTGGTTGTGAGTAGAAGAGAGAGAAAAAGTAATGATAAAAGTATAAAAAAATATTATTTAATTGAGAAGGAAAGAAAAATAATAGTATTTTTAGTGTAATTATAAGGATAAAGATATGAAACCTGACGTGAATGCTCGGTTGGTATTTTGTCATGAAATTTCATGATTTATTATTTTCAAGTTTAAAATAATCTAATATAAGGTGTTTATTCGTGGAGAATTAAAGTCAAAGTCAATCGGATTGACTATTAGCTGTGGGGTGGGGCACACTGGCAAAGTCCTAACCCCTAATGACCACGGCAGACCTTAGACCAATAATATTATGCCAAGTAGCTTGCTAATATCCACATAAAAGCATTGTTCTTAGAGCATTCACAACCCAACGACACGTGGAAACTGCTTTGGCGGAGGATACCCTTCATCTTTATATCTATAATTACATTAAAAATCATTATTTTTTTTATTTTTTAATAAAATAATATATTTTTTTATACTTTTATCATTATATTTTCTCTCTACTCCACTCATAACCACTTTCAACAAATATTAAAAAATTAATAGAGATGAACAGTGTTTTATCAAATATAAAGATGAACAGTAACATATTCTCTATCCTCCACTCACAACCACTAATAACCATTCTCTATAATATAAAAAACACACTCACAGATTTATGAAGAACAGGCTGTGAATGCCCTTAAACATGCTCGGACAACGAACTTGTTATTTTACTGATCAACTGGTCGGATCGTATTTAAAAAACTAATAATATTATAATTATATATATAGTTATATATTATATATATAGTTATATATATAATTTAATATAAAATTTTTATATGTATATTTTATAGTTATATACCCAACACTGTAATTATATATAAACTCAACAATAATTATATACACAACATTTAAATTCATCATCCAACCTAGTTGTTAAACCCACTAAAATTCAAAAATATTAAAAAAAATTAAAATTCAGGTCCGACTAGGTTCCCGGTCCAATCCCCGAACCGGTTCGAACCGGCCGGTTCTTGAAAAAGAAAATGATTATGGTGGATCGGTTCGGTGGCCCAACCGAATCCCGGTTTGCGCAGTCGAACTGGCCTGTCCGATCTAAGCCTAATAACATTGCAAAAAAGTATAAGACACAACCTCTCTCCAATAGTGTAAAATTGTTGGGTTGTTTTTTTTAATCCAAAAACATGTTTTCTGGACTCTAGACATACTCTATTTGTATAATCATCACGTACATTTACATTATATAATATTTAAACTCAAGTTATTTTATGGTATATTATTTTATCATCAGAATGTCTTTTGAGTACCGATGGGTTTCTTTCTTGAACACAATTTTCTTAACCGTCAAACACATACATTTTTTATTCACATCCATTCTATCCTTGAAATTATCAACACAATTTGAACCAAAACCTTTTGGTTGGGAGCACACGACTTTACTATCAAAATGCACTTAACACCGCATACGTTTTAATTGGGTTTTCTAAATACACGTTGCTCAATTTTTTATTTGCAACCTACTTTACGTACTAATTAATTTTAGCTATATATTTAATCTTAGTTAGGGAAAAATCCTAAACTGTTCATTTGTTTAACTTTTTTCCAAAATAATATCTTTAACAAGATCATCTTAAAAATGTCTCTAACCAAATACGATCGGTCGAACATGTTTAAAGTTTGACCGAACCTATCTTAAGTTCGACCGAACCAATTTACAAATATGTTCGATCAAACTTGAACACGATCAAACGACCTTATTCGAATGAGTCTATCTATGTTCGAGCAACCTTACTAAGGCCACTATTTAATATGGGAAAGACAATTGAGGGACAAAAAGGAATATAGGGGCATTTTAGAAAATTTTCCTTTCAATAAACCAATAAAAACTATTTCAACACGTTTAAAGTAGTCAACAGTATGAAATGAATGACAAATAAGAAAATATGTGAACATTAATGAAAATCTATTAAGATGCCAATATATGCTGCTGATCACTACAATCACATAACGACAATTTGATAATCACTTTTACCTTTTGTGAGACGAAATGATGACAGTTATCATATTAGTGAATACATTTTGATGGAGTTTCTACTAATTTAAATAGACACTAATAATAAAAAGAAACTTTCTTTGAAGGTATTCGTAGCCGTAGAAAGCTAACCAATGGTCCAAACGGGCCGCGAGCCGAACTACTAGAGTTGAGTTAGACCCCATCTTCATTAAACACCAAAAGGAACCCCAACCGGATCATATAAATGCAACTTCTCACCCATCACCGCCCATAAGAAAAACACGTAGGCCACATGCTGACGTGGCGGATAACACTACTCTGCCAGTGACATCATGCCATGTGGCAAGATACGTGACGGCTTGCTTATGCTATGATGACGTCATCAAAAACATCTAGAACACGTGATACTCAAGACAAAAGGTCAAATGCTTCCGTTTTTATCCTTTCACATGCAACCTTTTGTTGTTTTCTTTCAGATATGAAATTTTATTCACACACATATCATTACTTTTATGAATTTCTATTATCATATGTTACTATCTAAATTCAAAAACTAAATCTTTTGAACATGATTAAAGGCAATAAAATTTCACTAGAATATAATAATACTATATAATCATCCACGCATAGTAGAATTGGGTCCTTCATATTGGCACCGCCCGTGTTGACCAGTCACAAACCGACTTTCTCTTCCGCGCGTGTTCTTCTAAACGAGTGGTCGTTGTCTTTTTTCTTTCATCTCATCTTCTTCTCGTCTACAAGTGTACCTCTTTTCTTTTTCACTGAACACGTAAGACTGTAGCCTGTAAAAAAAATCAAAGTATTTAAAAACATCAATGTCATACACGTTGCAATTAAGTATTTAAAATTATTGTATAAATAGTTATAAACATCCCAAAATTGACGCCTTTCAGAAAATGATGACTATGCTCCATCGAATAGCACTCGGACAAATTCTCACCTAAAAGTGAAAGTGGGCTATAAACTTTATTTTAAGTATTTAAAGTGTTTTGATTTTAACTTACAATATCCATACAATATAGTAGTTTATGTGTTAGATATTGTTGATATCTACCTACAATTTCAAACCTGATGGATAGTATTTTATAGTGTAATTTAAGAGTAGTGTAGGCTAATTAGTAAAAAATAAATAACGAATGCATTTAATAAATTCATAAACAAGAGTCTAGTTATTAAAGTTATGAATTATTAAGCTTAAATGTTAGTATGATTCATTAGTACATAAATTTATATCCAAGAAAACATTTCTAATATAAAAAACGATATCTTTCTGAGTATATAAAACAATTAAGTCATTAAATTAATACCCAGAAGAAGAAGCCGTGTTTTATAATATGTTAATAATAACTTATTATATGTACATGAAGTAGTTACTTAAGGAATGTGCAGTTGGTTTGTGTGCAATAGTCAACAAATGTTGCGGTTTTTTAGTTTCTTCAAAATGATTATTCTATATTAATCATGATATTTAGAAGATTAAATATGAAGGGGTAGACGTGCACATGTAAAAAAAATTATAAGAAAATAATCACGTACCATATATGTATAATAAAATTGTTCTTAAAAGAATTAAATAATAAAGCGTATTTACTTTTCAGTTACTTAATAATCTGAAAGGCAACAAACATATTTAAAAGATAAATGAATAACAGTATTTAAAAATATTAGTGTTATTAGTTAAGAAGTAGAGTACCGTTTGGGAATGTAAATTAATGAATAATCTTCCCCAAAGAAAAATTTTGTTATATTTCATAAGGAAAATTACCATTTTCTTTGTGTATTTATATTGTATTTACAATGAATAATTGGATATAGATTATCTAAAGAGCAGAAAGGATTTTTGTGCTTTGGATTTGGTTTATTTTAATTACATTTAAAACTTCATACATAAGCTATTAAAACTAAAAAAATAAAAGATAAAGATATGATTTATGCAAACAAATTTTAGGTTATTTTTATTTATTGTAAAATGATGATTGGTCTCACACTAAAATGATATATTTTTATAACAACAAACTCATACACTTATCATAATATACTCCCGAATGCACATCAAATTATCCACAATGAATCTCAAATCTTCATCATTCTAAAGGGACATAATTTCACTAACATCAAATATTGTTGAGCCATTACTCGCATGTTATTAATATTTATTTAAATGAAAATAAAACCAAATTAGCAGCGACAAAGTGGGCTTTTTGCAGCGACAAATGTCACGGCTAATAACTGAAATCTTTGTAGTGTGCGTTACAGCGTTAGATCACCTATCCTGGCCTAATGATTTACTAGGACTAAGGAAAGCCAATCATTTTATTGTGAAATATCCTAAACACCGATTGTTAATTAGGTGTCTTAATATAAAGACATATTTTAACATGTGTAATCCTGTTTTAATTTACGTGCCCCAAGTGAGTTAAGTTGACAGAAATTATAATTAATTTAGTAAAAGAAGACCCGCTAAATATACCTTCTAAGTTAGGGGTAATAAACATATAGCGTCAAGTTTACGACAGTTAAATGTATTTTTAACGTAATTAAAAATATAATAACTATAATAATGTTTGCATTGTATTGGACTCTTTTATATCAGTTATATTTAATGGTGACCATGTTTCTATTATATATTTTAGTATGATAATTTAGACATTAATCTACAGTCAAACATTTTCAATAAACTAAGCACATATTTGGCATATAGTTATCATAATTTAATATAAGGAAATCACTTTCATAACGATAAGTGCAATCGTCTATAGAGTTCTTAAAACTATACACTTAAGTTGATTCTCTATTAAAGATTCTTTGGGTAGAATTGTGCACGTCTAAAAAGACAATGGTGCGAAGGTTATGGTCGTTAGAGTATTCATAATAGGTTTTTTATATTTATGTGACTGTATTTTTTATATTTTATAGAATACTTATAAGTGATTGTGAGTAAATAAGAGAAAAAATATTACTGTTCAATTTGTTTATTTGGAGAGTCATTTTCAATCCTTATAATTTTTTAATATTTTTAAAAGTTGTTATGAGTATAGAAAAAAGAAAATATAATGATAAAAGTAAAAAGAGTATTATTTAATTGAAATAAAGATAAAAATTAATAATTTTTAGTGTAATTTTATAAAGATAAAAAATCTGATATGAATTCTCTTACGATTAATTTTATTTGAGTGTTTTTACCACCCACGATTGCAACATAGCTTTCTACTCGTTTAAGATACAATTCTTTTTTTAGAATAACCCTACTTTTTAGGTATACATAATTAAGTAATTTTTTTTTCTTAAAGGTTACAAATAAATTAGACTATAAGTCAAGCACTAGTCAAATGTATTTCTTTTTTAAAATAACTAACTCAGATCATATAACCTATTTTTAGCTCTATATCAAATGTTCACCATATAACCTACTTTTAAATCTATATCAAATGCTCACCACAAGATTGTTATTTTCACTCATTTTAGGAAGAAACATCTTACCGTAGATCTTAACACGAGCCTAAGTGGCGAAGCTTAATAAGGGCCGGGGGGGGGGGGGGGCGCCGCCCCCTGTTTTTTTCGCCAGTAGTGTTAAAAAAATTAATTTCGACCCCGGACCCATACGGAAAAGTTCAAGCTACGCCACTAACGAGCCTAAAACCCTTTAATGTCAAATGTATGCATGCAAGACATGCTTATTTTACTCAACCAATCCACTACATTAAAGTCGGCTATAAAACACATGAATTATGTCAATTGAGATAAGTTTAAGTTTTCATTTTGATTTTATTTTTTTTATAAAAATTTTAAATGGAGACATGAGGGAGTTTGATTTAGTAGTAAACATGTTACGATTGAATATGTAAAAATGGTTTTATCCTATAAAATTATCATGTAATTTTTAAGTATTTTTTCATCCATCATTATTGAATGCTAATTCACCTATTCAATATAAAATTATCATGTAATTTTTAAGTATTTTTTTCATCCATCATTATTGAATGCTAATTCACCTATTCAATTCTTTCAGTTTATACTTGATTGATACACAAGAATTTTCACCTTTTTTTTTGGGATGAATTAAATGATTTGAAATGAAAGATGGTTTTCATTTTGAAGAAAAATGAGATCTTGCATCATTTCTACCATTAATCGTGCATCACATCATCTAACACAACAATATTATTAAGAAACATTGATTTCAGTAGTATGTGTATGTTTCTTTTGAAATTATGTTAATCTAATCTTACTCTACTACAATTCAAATTTACTTCATGCTCAAACTCAACACCATTTGAGTGAAAGAAGTATACTTTTATCATCAGATCACTGTCATTGGGTGTGTATGTATATATATCCGACTTTAAAAAAATTTATCAAAAGTCTTGTTAATGTGTAAGCTTGTTGGGTTATAAGTATGTGCCTCAACTACCAGAAAAATGTCATGAAATATCAAGGTTATTTCAAGTGTAACGTTTCTTAACTATATGTTAAGATTTGGGTAGTTGAAACAAATCATAAGAAGTTTCTCTTTAAATTTCTAGTTTAGTGAATGTCACCCTTGAAGAATTATAACTTTAAAAGTCTCCAAGAGGATAGTTAGGTGGTAAAAGATGTGTTCCCCGACCAAGTAATTATGGGTTTAAATCATGTGTTGTGCAGGTTTGGTGAATAAGAGTAGTAAAACCAATACGTTCAATATATTTATGAATAAGAGTAGTAAATCCAATACGTTCATATAACTTAGCTAAATTATTATTATTATTTTGAAAATAAAAAAGCAAGGATGTTGACCAAGTGACAATTGAATTCCCCCTTCTAGATTGGCCACACACGTACTAATATGTCAATAACGATGACCAATGGATTTCCTAATTTCCACAATTGATTTTATGAGCCACTTGCTTGAAGAAAAATAAAAATAAAAATGTGACTAAAATCACATATATAATTTGGTCCTCAAATGGTAAACAAAAATTTATTTGTTTTTGGAAAACAATCATGTGTAAAACGAATAACAGATGCATGCACCACCACTGTAGTAAGCAAGACCGAGGACTTGGTCCACCATGATTATTTCAAATAATTTTTGACAATTTCAAAAACAAAATTATGAAGTTATGTTTTTCTTAGAACAGTTAACTCACAGACATATTAAACATACTCGTATATTTACAAAATCCTATGGCACGAAATATGATACGGGAGATATGAAACATTATTTTAAACAAATCACATAAATGGTGATATAGAAAAAATAGTTGGAGATTCAAAAAGCCAAAATTGTGTGATTGTGGTGGTAGTGCCCACTAGTTATTGGTTTACACATTTCATAACCGAGCACTTTTACGTTTTTCTTGAAATTCATAATGTTAGAATATATACTTTTCAAAGTTAAATGTGATTTATGTAGTTTTCTTGACCAAGGTGGCCATTCAAATGATTCTCCCTCTAAAGAAACATATATATTAAATATAGAAAAGAATTATGTCAACATAACAAATTGATCACAATTCACAATTCCTAGGTAAATGTTACATGCATGTTGGATCATCTTATGCCGTAGGACATTGGCTAACAAATTGTCTAAGATAATGCTTCTAAATTCATAAATTGTCCAAAAATCATGTAAACTGGCCAAGTGTTCCCAATGCCACTTTATATGTAATCAAACCAAGAAGCTACTAATAACCATTTTGACCCATTATGTATTCGGGTGTCCAGTTCTTCGGTTAATTTGTGTCAAGAATACTTCTTACTAATTCTTAGCTCGAATGTGGCATACCGATCACTAATTGTATTTTTCTCTAACTTCAAAGCATTTAAACTTTTTTTTTCAAGTCGTCGAGTTATAGTTTCCTTCTGGATGACTCTAGTTCCTCTTCCATTGTTTTAATCTTAAGATTAGAGTTGGATATTACAACTTGTTTCTGTAGCTCAATGCCTCAGCCCTCAATGACCTATGTCTTTTCCGTTTCAAGATGGGCTTCAATTTCAAGATGGGCTTTTGTCACATTTCAAGATGGGCTTTTCGGATTATATATGGGCTTTTTGAGTTGTTGATATTGTTTTGTCTTCTGGAAGCTTTTTGTTGAACAAATAAAACTTAATTAAAAAAGTTAGATTCCCAATAAAAACAGAAGGTTTAAAAGTTATATTTTCTAAAAAAACTGATTTTTTGTTCAGTTTTAGTTTTGCTAATCAACTAAAAACGAGAAAATTGAGATTGGAACTAACCATGGTATAATATTTTTAATTCTTCTAATCTTTTATAGAAGGGCGATGGATTGAATATATGTGGGTAATTTTCTTTAACAAAAAACTACGCAAATTTTAGTATTAAAAACCTAATATAATTACAAGTGTATTTATAAGTTAAAGCTCATAAATTAATAACAAAGCACTTATTTAATTACCTATACAGCTGTAAGAAGTATATATAACTTCCTAATAAGTATTTGTTTTGGTTTATATTATTGGAGTTGTTCCTCACCGTTTATAAAATCTCAACAACTCAATTGTTAGGCTCAAATTTACATTCCTAAATGGTAAAAACAAAAGACTTTCAAAAACCAAAACCGAACTTTTTGCTTTTGGTTTGGTTTTATCCCCTAGCCCACTCAAACCGACCCATACACACCCCTGCCTCACCTTCAACAATTTTGCAAAACGTATCGTCGCGACTAATCTGACTCTCCTCCTGTAACGACTGTGATTTAATTTATCGCGCTCCCTATTGATAGAGACCAACTGCTACTTGATTATCTTAACAGTCAATCACATATCCATTACAATATCATGTTACAGGGTTCATTTCAATCACGGGATCCTGCAGCGGCTAGGGAACTCTTCATCAAGATGCAAGCAAAGGGTCACGCGCCCGATGTATGCGCCTATCGTATCTTGTTACATTGAATCTGTGAGGATGGTCAGTGTTCTGATGCATTGGCTCTCTTCCGATCGCTTGAAAGCAAAGACTTAGGATTGTATAATATACTAATCTATGGTTGTAACAAATGTGGATAGCCTAACTTGGCTATGGATCTGTTTGATGAACTTCTATTGAAAGGACTGCAACCTAATGTTAAGATCTATATTGTGAAGATACTTGTATATTTTCATGAAGGGTTATTGGTGAAGGTAAAGAATTGCTTAGAAAGATGGAGGAGAATTGTTGTTTGCCGAATAGCTTCACATACAATGTTATTGTTTGAGATCCGTTGAAGTAAAAAGAGTGTCGAGAGGCTGAGATTTTTCTTGAAGAAATGATCAACAGAGGTTTTATGCCTGATTATGATACTTTTGAGAGATTACATCTGATCCCAAACGTAGGAAAAGACTAGCGTTTCAGAACTATCGTTCAAAAGCTTACAAGTGTAGAAACAAATGAAAGAACTAAAGTTCTTAAACCAGATGATTTGATATATAAACTCAAATAAATAAAACTGTTGTTTGAAAGATTCATACAAGACTAGTAACAACATTATGTAAATTTAAAAACTAAAAAAAGCATGCCTTTTGTTTCCACCAACAAATGCTTCGCGAAGCTGTTTGTATCCAGACATGTAATGTTCCAGTGAGAAACATAGCTGCCTTATAGCTTCCCTTTTCTCTTCTGCTCTAACTGTCTCAACTTCCTTCTGCATCTCCACTTCTCTTTCCAACTCAATCACTTTCAGTTTTAGCTCATTTGCAACTTTTTGTGCAGTATCAAATGACAAAAGTATCCTCTCGTGCTCAAGTTGGAGAGAATTCAAACGAGTCTCCAGTTCTCGAACTAGATTGTCCTGAGAACACTTCTCAGCTCGAAGTGTATCAAGCTGAGCAGTGACTCCATCTTTCTTTAACTTCAAACAGTCCAAGTTTTTATTCAAATCATCAACTGACCGACATTTTTCATGTAGTTCTGTTTGGAATCTTTCAATATCAGCATTCCAGGTATCCTCTTTTGCCTTATGTGTGCTTTTCAGTAGTGAAATTTCATGCATTGACTGATTGATCTTTGAATTCAATTCGGAGATTTGATCATCACGCACTGATATATCAGCTACACATAAGGATACTTCCTCTTGTAATCCAATATTATTTTTTTTCTCAGAATCGAGCTGTTTTTCTAATAACGCCATTTCTTGCTGAATTGATTCAAGTTTTGTAATTTTGCTAGACAGCTCGTGTGTCAGCTTTGATATTTCATCTTCAGCAGCTAGTAGTTTCTCTCTGGATGCCTCTAACTCCTCTCCCATTGTTTTAATTTGAAGATTTGAGTCGGAAATTACAAGTTTAAGGTCAGCCACTTGCTTCTCTAGCTCAATCCCTTTCATTTTCTCACTTTCAAGATGGGCGTTTTGAGTTTTGCTATCTGATTCATTCTCTTGGATCTCTTGTTTCAACTTGGTGTTTTCATCAGCTAAAGCTTGAAGCTTTGTATTCAAGGTAACCACCTCTTCTTCCAAATTGGAAATCTTTTGAAGTAAAACATCAGGGAGTTTGGTGTCTTTGACCTTCAATGCATTATCACCATTAACCGGTGAAATCAGAAGCTTGTTGGTAGACATGAAAGACTCCGAATCAGAATCTGATGATAACGAGAAGGAAGACTCTGAGCCTTCTCTTCTAGAAGCATAAGAACCACCACCACCAGAGCTCAAAAGCACATTAAAACCGATAGGTGTCCTGAATTTCTGTGTGTTGCTCATTTGATCAGGGGTAAACATTTGAGTAACTTGAGGAGAGCTGGAATCAGAAGAATCAAGATGCTGCTTTTTGATCAGGGATGGAGAGTTCTTGCTGACTTCTCCAATCAATTGAACATGTTGATCAAGCAACACCCCATGCATACACGATAACTCAACTAAATGTGTTGTCAATTTAGACTTCTTGTCATCATTTCCATCTTCTTCTAACAGCTTAAGGATTTCTTTGGCACACTGTTGGAACCCTATTTATTTGGGATTTTCAAGCACAATTAGAGTAAAGAATTAGCTAATAGCTACAAATGAACAAAGTATGATGTCCAAGTTAACTAATTTGTTTATTTCATAGTCATTTTTGAAATGATATTTTATATTACCATATACCAAAATTCATGAAAAACAAGTAAATACATATGTTCCGGGCAGTAGTATGCAAAGTTGCTAACACCTCACCTTCAACATTTTCAGCAAGGCTTAGAGAAATTGCAGGACTAATCTGACTGTTCTCCCCTGGCAACTGTGTTTTTGATTCAATACCCTCCATTTAACGAGTTTAACCGTGCTGCAATACTAAATATTATACAATAAGATTAAGTCTATCTTCCAACACTATTAAGATATCTTCATGCATAGTAAATGTACAATTTGTCATAATAATCCAAACATACTTAAGGACAGTTTCAGTGGATTAGTAAACATTATATATGATTGCAAGGTGCCCTAGTTGGCAAGTTCAGCAATTCAAAAATAAAATAAAAAAAATGCAAGAACAGAGTAACATCATGTGATTAACAATTAACATGAGGAACTTATGTCTGTCAATGTCATCATACCCTAGCATGTATTGGTAATTGCACACATGAATCATGATGGGTTCATAATCAAAACATTTGCCCTCATAAAACAAAATTGTTCAGTATCACTCAACTACTTAATCGATCGTTCTCACTACCCTACAAATCAAAATTAGAAATCCACTAACCTAACGATTATAACCAACACAAGTACACACAAAAACAAACAAAACACAACGATTCAGGCAGTCTAGGGTTTTTCAGTCCATCACTAATAAAAATTCAGTGAACATACTGCAAGTTTTAACCCTAACGAAGAAGAAACCCTAAGCCATAGACATAATGTCATATCAATTCAATCAAATCGGTGTTAATCGTAACAAACATACATGATAAAGAAACCAACAAAACAGATCAATTTAATCATCTCCACCAAATCCTTCACAACAAACCATATAAAACATCTACAAAACGAAAATCAACTAGAGATTCGACTAACCTTTCACGAAAACCAAAATTATATCGAAACAATCGATGAACAAATCAATGATCACAGATTGAGAAGATGAAAGCTTCTTTGTGTAGGGTTTTAGAGTGAAATGATGATGATAATGATAATGATAATAATAATATGAAGACAAATATAAACGGGTGAGAGGCTTCGAACACCAAGAAAAATCCGTATTTTTATGGACCTTATGTTACCCGCCTTTTGGCCGTTTAAAACTGGAGTGACTAAAGTAGCCTTTGGTTTTGAGTTTTGAAGGATGATGGGGGTGAGTGATAAGGGGTAGTTAGGGTATTTCGCTGTATTTGATGGATATCATATTTCAAACAGCTAAGAGACAGCAATAATTGAAAGGCCCACATGTGATTTGGGCCGCTCAATGCGTTTTTTTTTCTTCAAAATTTTGGAAATTGTAAGGCGGGAATAAATTTTAAATAATAAATATTATTATTTTCCCTATTTTGAATTTTTCATCCATAGAATAATCATTTTTATTTTTGAACGGCGACCATATAATCGTTTAATAGATCAATTAGTTTTTAAAAGAAAAAAAAAATATAATCATATAATAATTAAAAATATTTTTGCGAATAAAGTAAATACATAAATATGAGTTAATTCTATTTATTAAGGGTTAGACTATACATACCCCCCTCTATTGAGCATTCACAGCCGGTTCTCCATAAATATGTGAGTGTGTTCTCTATATTATAGAGAATGGTTATTAGTGATTGTGAGTGGAGGATAGAGAACATGTTACTGTTCATCTCTATTAATTTTTTAATATTTGTTGAAAGTGGTTGTGAGTGGAGTAGAGAGAAAATGTAATGATAAAAGTATAAAAAAATATTATTTTATTGAAAATAAGAGAGAAAAAATAGTGATTTTTAGTGTAATTATAGAGATGAAGATGGAGGGTGGGTTGTGAATGCTCTTACTTGTCATACTCCCCCCCTCAAAAATAAATTTCAAAACTTGTCATATTTTATCCCGAAATTTTTTTTTAGTTTAGAAATAAGGTTTTTTCCCCTAAAAAGAGTTCCAAAAACACTTTTTATATAATGATATAAAAACATATTTAAAAATAATAAGAAATATATTTTAGAATTAGAAAAAAATAAATATAAACATTTTTGAAGTTAGAAAAAAACTTTCAATAAAAGTTAAAAATATATTTTAGAATTAGAAATAGTCATAAACGAACCGAACCGTTTAAACCGATTTATTTGGTTTGGTCATCCAATTTAACCTATTAAACCCGTTTATTATTTGATTTATACGAATAACTGAACCGAAAAAGCAAAATTTTTTGTAATTGTTAACCGAAACAAAAACCGAATTCATGATTTTATTCGATTTTTTCAGTTACACATGTGGTTTTTTTTTCAGTTATTATCAATGTTTGGCTTTTTTGAACTTTCATAATTACTACAATTAAAAATAATAAAAAACAAAAAATAATAAAGACTAAAAGAAATAATAAACAAACAAATAAATAAATAAAACTTAAAATTTTTAGTTTAACATATTTAAGGGGTGATATCGTAAATAAAAAAAAACATATAATTAAAAGTTAACTATTTTAAAAAGTTAAAGGAAAGGGTATAACAAGTAAAAATAGTTTAGAGGGGGGTATGTATAGCATCACCCTTTATTAATTGTAGGAACACATGAAAAGTTATGTATCGTTTATCTTGGCAAATAAACAATAGATCAATTAGTTTTTAAAAGACATTTTTTGACTTTTTAAAATATTGATTATAAGTTTAAGTCTCATTTGATACAATATATTTCAAGTGGGTAAAAGATTTTATCATAGTTGGTATTTGAGTATCAACATTAACATAACCAACATAATACAAATCAACAGAATTTTCTATTTAAACTAATAAAATCGTCAATAATCACACGACTAACCTCTAGTTCTTTGGTTCGTTTTGCAGTTTGAATGCCCACACATTTCGGTCGGTTGACACCATCCAGCCCAAACACGTTATCTATAGTATATAATGAAAGAGTAACTAGGATGCCACATGGCACTCTCATGTTACTCCTCAAAAAAAATTTTCCGCCTAAATTAATATATTATTTTAGTCAAGTTTTTATTTTAAGAAACTCAATAAATAGTAATAATTCATTTTGTTTTTAATTTAATTTTTTATATTATCATCTTCATTGTGTAATCATATTGTTTTGAACTATACATATTTTTATAGCCAAATAAGTTTCTATTTGAAAAAACTAAAAAAATATTTATTGATATATTTAAATATTTTAGGTTAGTGTGATTTTAAGACAACTGATTTTTAACTTTACATGGGTCAATTGTATATTATATTATTCAAAAAAGTATTCAAATATTTATAATTTATAAATGTAACTTTTTATTTTTCATTGTTATAGTAATACGTAACATACGAAATATTTATACATTTATGAATTATGTTGCTTTTATATTTTCAACCGGTATATTACACGGGTTTAATAAAACTAGTTATAATTTATAAAGCATACACACCAAATACCAACCAAATTAGGATTAGATCACCCTCAAGACTTGACTTTATGGGTGTGAGACAAACGCAGGTGGGTGAAGCACATTTTCATAGTGGTTCCCTGAAAGCACTAAAATCCACCCACACCCATACAACCATAAGAGTTATTTTCGTCCTGCACTACGGGCCCAAATATGTATGATTGTAATTGGACCACTGTCCTATGCCCATGATCTATTTAACTGCTCTTGAGTCTAGTATACCTCCTAATATGCTTACATGTATGAGATAAGAATCATGATTCATGCATGCATGGTAAAAAAAAAAAAAAAAAAAAAAAAAGACATTATTATTGCATAAATTTACTATAAAAGACTGAGCCTATGACGGCAGCGACAGTTCGTCTCTTTAGACCCAAAAATTTGTCTATACAGGGCCTGCAACGATATGTTGTCACAATCACTTAGCATGGAAAATGTTGTCGTCATAGATATGATGGGCCTATAACGACGACAAGTCGTGAAAGTAGGGTCTTAGACATATAATTTTTCGAAGAGAAAAATCTTTATTCAAATTTAATTTTGAATTATGGCTATGACCTGTTGTTACAGTAAAGGTTTGAAGATTGTTTTTGTGCTGGCGCTATGACAATGACATTATAGTATTTACCTCTATTATGTTGTTTCTCAACGAATAGTATAGCGTATAAAACATTTGTTGATATGAAGTTTGTATTTGCTATTTATACTTCTATTTTATATAATGTTGTAAGAATATAAGATTATAAGTACATAAAAAATAAATGAAAAAAGATAGCATGATGTCTATAGTCGTCCATGTTGAGTATACAAATTGACCTATACCTTCCCTTCTCCATCTACAATCAAGAGTCGTTATTTCAATGTCACAACATCTAACTAATATGATAACGATCATTGTTCTTGTTTCATCAATATCATAATGATTTTTAAATTGTCTCAGTGCTAATCTGGTAATGATAAACAACTCGCTATGGGCAACTAAAGGCGGGTACAAGGAAACATTATAGTCGACCATGGGCAATTTACTGAGTAGCCTCTATATCACACGTAAGAGATACCACAACTACACCAAAGTGAGTTACATGGTGTTTCTTTCATAAGATTTTGGGTTGGGTTTTATTCCTGTCATAAAATAGTGATGTAGACAGTAGCAGAGCTTGAATTATTTCGTAGGGGGAGCGGGAGCGAAATTAATTTTTTTTAGGGGGGGTGAACTCGATATTTATATAAAAATTTACACTACCTGGCCAAAAATTTACACTATCAGACTAAAATTTAACACTACTGGAGAAAAAAATGGCCGCCCGGGCCCAATAAAGCTTCGCCAATGGATGTAGATTATTTAGGAGCGGGTTTTAAGTTATATGAAGTATGTTAAAATATAAAGTAACATAAATCCCAATATAAATGTTTACGAATGTGTATCATGTGTCTTTTTCAATTAAGATTTTACTTGATCATTTCTTCTCACAGAATATTGAGATCCTCAGCACATACTCGTTGGACTAACCATTTTATAAAAACTTTGAATTATATAAGAGTTGGCTAATCTTGTTAAACATTAAATAGATATTATTAAAAAAAACTAACATTTTACAAAATTTCAAGTGATAATATATTAGTCTAAATCATCTTTGTGCTTCCATGAGTCATCTTCGATTCATCTTTGACAATGGTGTTTTGAGATTTAATCTATAATAATTATTTGGTAAACAAAATAAAAGAAGGGAAGGGTGGTGTAATTTGTTTGTATGCATCATGCATGTATGGATGACGTCAGCGGTAAATACGTGCATTTTATTTATTTGAAGGACCACAAAGCAAGTTACGGTTTAAAACTTAAAATATATAACTTTCGGTCTACCCACATGTTGTCAATCTGTGTGCGTGTTATGGGCTGATTTATATAATTATATTTGTCCTAAAATATTGATTTTTAATACAACTTATTATAATTTCTTTAAGTTGAAATCACACGCCCATTAATTACTCTTAATCATACACCATCGGTTGAGAAAAAACCATTTCAACATCTTAATATCATTGATCTACTTATTTAGTGTATATAACATGTCACTTCAAGGCTTTAACTTGTTCAAAGTTAAAATCATTTTCTTTATTAAAATTCCAGTAAATATTTTATATTTTTATGAACTTAAGTTTAAATTTAATAAAAAAATTACTGTAGTGAAACTTCACATGTACTCAATACCTACTGAGTTTGTGGATATTAGTCATACTCGCCTCTAATACTTGCGGTTAAAAGTTATTAGTTGGTTGCTCTTTATCTAAACTAATCTCAACATCTTAAAGTGAAAGACAAAAAATTTATCTTTTTAAGCCATCTTTATTGTGAATACGGCCTATGCGCCTTCACGTTGGGCCTTCCCGAGCTTCTTCTATAAGAGGCCCTACGTCTCAGGGGCACCAACACCTTCTATCTTTTCTCGCAAACCCCCTTTGCAACTGACGCATCCATTCATACAAACAATTTTTGTTCTCTCTCTTTCATCTCATTTTGTCATGTTCGAAGACGTTCTTTTTCTCTCTTTCACTCTTTTCAAGAGTAAGCATACGGTTAAAGATGCACTAACTCATATCTTTAAAAAAATATTTATAAAAATATTTTATCATATGTATGGAAACCCACCCACTAAAACTTACTTTACAAATAAAGAGTCAGAAAAAGTCGGTGAACGTAAAATGTTTTTGGTAACGGTGCAATGTAACATGGATGGTGGTACACTTGGGTCATATACATCTATAAAAACACCCAAAAACATTAATAATTCACACAAGTCTAACACCATAATGGTGGAAGATATAGAATTAAAGAAATCACACTTTGTGTTCATCCATGGTGTGGGTGGTGGAAGCTGGTGTTGGTACAAGATTAAATGCCTAATGTACAACTCGGGTTACGCCATCACATGTCTAGACCTGAAAGGCGCAGGAATCGATTCCTCTGATCCCAACAAGATCCTCTCGTTCGATGATTACAACAAACCACTTATCGACTTCTTGTCATCGTTGCCTGACCATGAGCAAGTGGTCTTAGTCGGGCATAGCGCTGGAGGTCTAAGCGTCACAGACGCGTGCCACAAGTTCCCGAATAAGATTAGCCTCGCGGTCTATATCGCTGCCACCATGCTAAAAAATGGATTTTCAACTCAACAAGATATTAAAGATGTAAGTTGTTTCTTAACGGGTAAAAATTAATAAATATTAAAAACTGAGATAAACCTATAACCACTAATGTATTTTTTTTTGTTGATATATTATATACAATAGGCATCATTTGTATTTTATTGTACAAGTATATTACGTGATTCTTGTGATGTCTTATGTTAGGGCGTCCCTGATGTATCTGAGTATGGAGACGTTTATGATTTCGAGTATGGATTAGGCCCCGATCAACCTGCCACAGGTGTAATTGTCAAAAAGGAATTACAACGAAAACTTATATATAATATGAGCCCTCTAGAGGTATGTGTACGTTTCAACAAATTAGTTTTACATGTTATAAGTACATGTGTAAATAATATTATAGACATTTGTTAGGATTTTACATTGGCTTCAATGCTGCTAAGACCAGGACCGGTCTATGCGTTACAAAATGCGGAGTTCAAAGAGGGAGACGAGGGTGTAGAAAAGGTGCCACGCGTATACATCAAGACGGTGTATGATAGAGTTTTGAAACCCGAGCAACAAGACAGGATGATCGCGAAATGGCCACCTTCAAATGTATATGTTATAGAAAGTGATCATAGTCCAAATTTCTCTAATCCGCTTGTACTTTGTGGCATGTTGGTTGAAGCTTATGTATCTATCGGCCATACTCGTACCTAGAAGATATGATGTTGTTATGATTTGGTTCTCTTGTATCACGTCTCGTATGCAATTAAATCCATTTGCTTATGTTGAGATTACAGAAACAACATTTTTATGTGACACATTGTACACATATCCAAAGGTATCTCGTTAGACCTTAGTTGCAACTCATTTTTTATGAGTTTAACGTTGAAAGTTGAAATTTGAAAGTCTCAACCAAGTCAATGCTGTAAGTGTTAGATCGTGAAAGTCAGCAACCCCCCAAATAGTTTAATTTATATAAGTAAAATACGTAACTTAAGCAAGCGGCCTATTAGCTCAGTTGGTTAGAGCGTCGTGCTAATAACGCGAAGGTCGCAGGTTCGAGACCTGCATGGGCCATTTTGTATTTTTGCGTTCTATTTATAGAAGTATCATTATTAATCACCATAACTAGCAAAGAAGTTTTTTTTTTTTTTTTTTTTTTTTTTTCTTTCCCTTTTTAGTACCTCTCAAAACTCGGTACAAGCAGGAAAGTACAGAACAGCCCGACCTGTTTATCCTTAACAACTATATCCCAAACCGACCCGTTTATGCTGAACAACTATAACCCAAACCGACCCGTTTATGCTGAACAACTATAACCCAAACCGACCCGTTTATCACTAAACATATTGTAACTCCCACTTCTGAAGGCAGATAAAATTTACTCAAAAAATTAGAAGAGAAACATATACATACGAATATGATACAACCCAAACTTCAAAACCAACAACAATATTTGAAAACTCTAACAATAACACAACCATTTGACTTTCACTACAACCCCAGATCAGTTTTTCTGTTCATGGAGTTTGTGCATTAGATCCTTTAGATCTGTTATCCTCAGAAGAATACCGTTGCTCAGAAGAATCCGATGAGCGTAAGTCAACGATCATTTTAACAACTTCATCCATTGATGGTCTCATATCAGGAACCCGAGTCACACAAGCCAGCCCAATCTGAAGCATCTGTACCATCTCTTCTTCAACATGTGGGTGCTTCATTAGTTCTTCATCAAACACTTCAGCGGTCCACTCTTCTCGAACCACTGACCGCACCCACCTCGGTAGATCAACCACTTCATCATGGCCAGATGATGGTAGAGGAGATTTACCAGTAAGTAGCTCGAGAAGCAGGACACCGAAGCTGTAAACATCTGATTTTTGTGTGAATTTCTGTGTTTCGACTACTTCTGGTGCATAGTAGCCGATGTATCGAGGTTTTGCTGGAGAAATGCTCATTAAAGGAGCCAAGCCGAGATCGGATACGCAAGCGTTGAAGTCTGTGGAGAGGAGAATATTTGAAGATTTGATGTTGCCATGGGTGAACTTGGAACCTCCTTCTGAATGGATATGTGATATCCCTTTTGCAGCTCCAAGTGATATCTTTACTCTTGTTTCCCAATCTAATGGTGTTCTTCCTATACCTCTGTTTCCTGTTGAAAAGTATGGTGTTAGAATTTAAATCGAGGTGGTTTGATCAAAAGTGTTTCGGGTCAACCAGACCCGCACCCTTCTATCAAACTTGTTTTGACCCGTTTACCCAAACTGCCCATTTTGTCACCTCTAGACGGTTAGAGAAGGTAATTAGATTACGAAAAATGAGTTCTAAATACAACTGCTTACACATGGTGTTAAAGGTGGCAAATCGCTCAATTTACTCATAAATGAGTCGACTCAAGTTATGTTGCGTCTCAAATTGTGCAAACAAATAAAATTAAAAAAAAAAAAAAAAGCTTATCATCAAATGGATCATGTCCAAAACAGTTCAAGATTGCCCAAAGCATATTTTTAACGCATAAAACCCATGTATTCATGTTATATAAAGTATAGCTGAGCTGCACACTAGCTGTCGATCAATATTTTGAAACATTTGAACATAAAAAATGCTTTGGGCTAACCTGACCAGACACAACAAAAGTAGTTGTTACCCAACCCGATCATTTTCCCACCTCTATAGTTAACTACACTAGGAAAACCGACCCGTGGATCTTTCATTACCGTGCAAAAGTGCAGATAAACTGCCGGTTATCATGTACTCATAAACAAGAAGCTTCTCATCCTTGGAATAATAGTAAGCACATAATGGCACAATGTTCGGGTGTCGTCCCATCCTTCCCACAAATTCTATATGCTGCTCGAAATCTTTTTTTGCAACCCCGACTTCTCTTACTCGTTTTACAACCACTGTTGTGCTCTCATCGAGTATAGCCTTATAAGCTGTTCCATAACTTCCCTTACCAAGAACTTCAGCTGATGCCCTCAACAAATCCTCAAGATCAAAGTTGTAACTACTCCCTTCAAAAAACACCAACTTGTTCTTCTCGGCTGCTTGAACCCCGCTACCAAAATCATCGGACTTTTCATTTTTCCCAGGTGGGACCGCCTTTACGGTTAACTCACCAACAGAATCTTCATTTTTCTTTCTCAAGAAACAAAACAAGAATATGGCAAGTAGGATAATGAGTAAAAAGGATCCAATACCAATGGCTAGGATCGCACCGATGTTGAGTTTTTTGTTATGTTTCTTTGGCGGTAAGGGCATGCTTGGGGAGTACTCAGGGGTTGAAGAGCATTGAATTAATGGAGGTCCACATAACAGAGAATTCCCGGAAAATGAAGAAACTGGAAAGTTTTGAAGGGAAGATGGTATTGACCCGTTGAGTGCATTATGGCTAACGTTAAAAACCCGGAGTCTTGTGAGGTTCAGCTCAGGAATTGGTCCTGTAAAGGAGTTGAATTGGAGGTTTATTGAGGTCAAATGGGTCAAATTCTTTAGTGTTTGAGGGATGTTTCCAGAAAATGAGTTGAATGAGAGATCTAAAATGCTTAATTGGGGAGAAAGAGGGGTAGAAATGTCACCAGAAAAGTTGTTGTTTTGAAGGTAAAGAAACTGGAGGGAAGGAATGGAGGGTGTATCAGAAGGAAGTGTCCCATTAAGGAAATTAGATCTTAGGCTTAAGATTCTAAGAGCATCAAGTTTTCCAATGGTGTTTTGAGGAATTGGGCCAAACAGCCCATGACCCGGGAGATGAATGGCAATAACCCGTGTTCCTTCGTCATTGCATGTGATTCCAACCCATGAAGTGCAGACTGGAATGGTGGAATTCCAGTTCAGTTTTCTTACGTGTGGAACCGATGAAGCGAATTGCAGAAGAGCCTGAGCATCAGAGCTCAGGTCAGCAATTGTCACATGAAGATTTTGCAGTAGGAAGATAATGGTGGTGACTGCTAAAAGTTGGAGTTTAATTGGGATTTTCATTGTGGACATGTATAACTACATAAAGATGAACCTTTGATCTCAGTAGGTCTACTATATGTTGGCTGTAAAAAAGAACATAAAAATTGTTTAACAAAGAGAAATCATTACAAATCAAATTTCAAGAACAAGAACAGCTTTCTAGATCATTTTCACATATTACTAAGCAGAAAAGAAGGTTCACTAACAATTGAAATTTTGTACCATCATCAATCTAAAATAAGAAGCAGACACACAAGGTAGAGTAGAAGTTAAAAAGAAATTAAATTTATTTCGCTAGTTAAAAGAGTGATTTGATTATACTGAATAACAAGAAAGAGGCAGGTGAAATGGTTAGCAAGGACGCAAGGTTACCTGCAAGAACTGAGAAACAGAAGCTTCAAAGTTTGGTAGAGGATAGCTCCTACTGTGTTGATGTGTTCAAGTTCTTGCTTTTTTCAAAATGGGAAAAAGCAAAGAACAATTATTTAAGCTTTAGCTTTCCATTCAAAAGCACAAGCTTTAAATTTCTGGGAACAAACAAATCTCAAAGCAATAAAGAATCATTTCCATACAAAAAAAAAGATAAAGCAATTGAAATCTTTTTCATCCATATACCTATTTAAGTCTGATGGATTAACAAGCAAGAAATGAACAGAATATAACTGTTACCACTAAAAATTAAGAGGCAATAATAATAAAATAATCCTTAAAAAGTAAATCAGACTAGAAAAGAGAGAGTGCACAGAGAGAATCTAAACCATAAGGAAAGAGGAATCACTAATAAAAAGAAAAAGCAAAAGGTCATAAATTCTTAGTGATAAAGATAACAATATCGAATTATTTTCAAGAATCCAATGCAGTACTCTTTGTTTCAATAAAGGGTAAGCATACTTAAGAAGAGTAACACTACTGTCTACTACCCATATTTGTATGATGAACTGCCTTGACAAGCCAAAATCATTCATTACCAACACACCAGGACAAAAAGTGGACTCATCAGGCGTGCATGTTTCAATGGGACCAAAAATGGAAACAAAGCTGCTGACAGACAAAATAACTGTCATAATTAGATCATGTCCTATGTTTTGTATTTTAATCAAGTTTTTGTTGTGACTTATATATCTTATTAATAGCTAAAAAGGATCAATTCAGTCTACTCATTATACTAAGTGCTAGTGATTTATAAATGGCCACCATGATATCTCCTAAAAGCTTGCCAGTCTGCCATCATCATGGTTCTCTAATTTTGTGCCATTTTCATCTCGAACTTGATCCAACCAATAGATTTTAAGGTCACATTTAGCAAGGATCCACCGATTCAGCAATAAAATGCTGATGTGTAGCTAAAAGTTATGTAATCTTATATCTGATGGCAATCACATATTTTCATTACGAAGAAAACAATAAAGAGGTACAATAAGTTATGCACAAAGTACAACAAAGGGAGTACCAAATCCCAATATGTTGTTGTTGTTGCCTTTCAACAAATCTAGGGATCCCATAAATTGCTCTTGATAATGTTCCATCATGCACGCATTCACATTTAAGTTGTGAAATACTCCTGTGAGGGAGAGGGCGTGAGTGATATGGTAGGGGCGTCAGGCGTGTATGATGTGGCAAGGGCGTGGAACACCACCCCTGGCCGTGAGAATGGACGTTGCCCTTGATGCGTGAGTGTGGTCACGGACTTGGGACTTCACACAATACAAAACTTGTCACATGGGCTTCATTAACATCTACCCTTAGGATGAAAACAAATAAGGATCAAATTTCTAATGATATCTATATTGTCTGACATAATTATTTCTTTGCACTCCAAGTGTCACCAGCAACATGATATATTACACCTAAAAAATTTGACCATAATCCACAAATTCTTGTTGATACAATGATACATAACCCATAAAGCAATGAGATGCAGGAAACTAGACCAACATGAACTGTGAGAGCATTCACAACCCACCCTCCATCTCTATCTCTATAATTACAATAAAAATCACTACTTTTTCTTTCTCTTTTTCAATAAAATAATATTTTTTTATACTTTTATCATTACATTTTCTCTCTACTCCACTCACAACCACTTTCAACAAATATTAAAAAATTAATAGAGATGAACAGTGTTTTATCAAATATAAAGATGAACAGTAACATGTTTTCTATCCTCTACTCACAACCACTAATAATCATTCTTTATAATATAGAGAACACACTCACAGATTTATTCAGAACCGGCTGTGAATGCTCTGAGAGCCTATAACATATGACAATTTTAATTCTAATATAATAACAATAACACTAACTAACACTAAGCGTTGAAAAATTAGTTAATTACCATTAGTTTTCATTTTCGTTGGACTTATAGATGCATAGCAATTTGTAGCATCATACGATACAAAATCTCTGTTTCTTCTGATCTCGAAAACAACGAACATTGAGGATATCAATGGAATTTAATCAAATCATACATGTATAAACCTCGATGGATTAATATTGTAGTCAACATACTCTTAATCATCTCTATATACAAATCATGGCAACTTTCAGTAGTACCTTCATCGGATCAATCATAGACCTAAAAACCGTCAGATCTACGTCATTCCGCCGCCGATCGGGCAGTTCTTCTCTACATTTCTCCGGTCAGAAATCGCGATTGACATTGGTGTGGACGGTGGTGGCGATGGGCGGAGGGGCGAGGTTTAAGGGGACTCATAAGAGAGAGAAGAAGCTGGCGGAGATGATAGAGAGCAAAGTGACGGAAGCGGAGGAAGTGTGCGCCGGAGATGAAGGCTCCGATGAGTGTAAGGTGGCGTGGGATGAGGTGGAGGAAATTAGTCAGGCGAAAGCTCATCTCCGAGAGATGTTGGAGCATGAAGAAGATCCTTTGGAGTCGTTTTGCTTAGGGAATCCTGAAACCGATGAGTGTAGCGTTTGCCACGAGTGATCGGAGAATTGATCGGAGATGTTAACGGAGAGTCGCCGGCGGCGGGAATTTATGCGTCGTGTGTGTCTGTAGTTTGATTTTCTTTTTCTTTTTTCTTTCGTTTCTAAATATGATATTATGAATCCTTGTTTACATATTTTGAAGAAAAAAATGTGTTAAATATTCATAATTTAGATGTAGTGATAAACACATAACTCATCTGTAGATGAAGTTTAGTTATAAGTTTAGATCCTGATTCTAATGGAATAATCTCTTAAAAACCATCAGTCTCGTGTAAGCTACTAATTACATCATGTTATGTTAAAAGAACATAATCTTGAATGTTCTTGGTCTGAAAAGCTTTATGATAATGCAAATTTAGTTTCATAGATTGTTAAAAAGTCATTTTAGCACTTGATTTTTGCCAGAAAATTGTTCAGATACATGAACACAAACAAATGTTGAGTTGTTGACAGCCAAATCCCTGATGCAGCCAGCTTCTAACTTATTTTTGCCCGTTTGTCGCAGTCGGGCTAACCAACTCAAAAGACGAGCTTCTTTCACAATGTCCTAACAACGTTCTTGACTCAATTTGATCCGACCATTGTCCCGATTACAAGGGTATGAAGTATGAACATCTGGCTGTAAAGTAAGATTAGAAAAAACAACAAAATGGGTGGACAAAAAGGGATCACTATGAGCCCTCTCTTTGAATCTTTTCAACTTCTTTGCGGTGTTTTCTCTCTGCGTCCTCAAGTTCTCTTTGGGCATCTTCATTGTCCTCTTTGATATCACGTGCTTCAAACTCCTTCGCTGCTGCCATTGCTTTAACCACGGGGTCTCTTAGTTCTGATATCAAACCACCACCAACTCTATACTCTTCTTCATCTCCAATCAGGAATAAACGCTGATCGGGCCCTGTTGCCATTGGTATGTCCACTGATAGCAACTTCATATCATACTGCCAAAAGTAGTAGATGGTAATTACAACATGAACAATGAAGTAGTTGAAGGTGAAAAAATGGGATTCATCAAGGAAGCCACCCGACACTCGTGTCAAGTTTTTTTGAATTTTGCAATGGCTAATGTGGTAAGTATGATCATAGAAACTAAATTACTAAAATATAGTAGAACTTCTTCTATATAAAATGTTGAAAGTGTTTGAACACACGAGAGACAAGTTTTGGTCAGTTCAACCATTCGCTACCTGTTTCATTTTTAGCTAATGAAAACATTGTTTCCATACAAATGGGATGAAATTACTACCTCTAATAAATAGTGTATGACATATATATGTGGCAAAATGAAATGTATGACGAGTCAAAACAAGTATAATTTTCAAGTAGTGTCAAGACGTGCGCGGCTTAGCCGATGACACTTTTGGAATTTATCGATACTCATTAGAATAGTGATACATATTTTGGTAATAAAAGGGTCTAAAAGGTTTCAAACACATGAGAGTACACTTTGAAAAATTCTTAAATCAACTACTTTTACTTTTTAGCTAAATGATTAATTTTACAATGAGACTTCTTTCAAAAGTAAAACATACCCTGTTATATTATGACTAAAACATGGATGGTAGAACTCATCTTTCATATATAAGTTAAAATTGCTCTCTGGCCCCTGCAACGCAAGCCATGCTTTAAATTTCATCAGGTGCTTTGCGAGATACACATCGAACTACAAGGGGCAACTACAACCTAATTGTGCAAAGTTGGGTCAACTTTTGAGTTACAATTAAAATTAAGAACATTAGCAAGATTAGAATATATGTCCAAATGACTCAAATGGATAAAAGTAGCCTAAAGGGATACTCTAAGTAATCCTAAATAACTTCTTTTGGAACTATCCAATCAGTACTTTAATAACACTATTTGATTCAACATTGAATATATTGATCATTTATAAAAGAATTAAAGACAAAAGACCAAGAAGCGTCGGCCAAAAGCATGACCTGTTTTGGCCAGCTTAGGGGTTGTTTGGTAGCCTTTTAATGGTCATTAAAAGGCTACCTCTTAATGGTTCATAGCCTTTTAATGGTTAAGAGGTAACCTTAATCCGGTTAAGGGGTAACATCTTAATGGTACTTCTTACCATTCAGCATTAAGGTTAGCCTCCTAATGACCATTAAGAGGCTACCAAACAGCCCCTTACTTTGCCCCCAATATGCACATGGACACAAGGGTCATCTTACCATTTCACAAGGTCAAAATAAACCTGCATACAGCAGGATTGTCTAGGCAGTACTTGAAAGAAATAGGAAAAGTAAACGAAAATATTAAGATGTTAAAACCACCACTAACCTTGCCTTTTTTGTTCTTGACTTCAACACTAACTAAACCTTTCATTTCTGCACCTCGTATTGGAAAAATAAGAAAACATCTTTTGCTCCTGAGCCCTGCTTTAAAGTTTTTCAATGTTATACCCCCTCCTGACATAACATATGCTCTAAGGTCCGATCCAGTGAGTGGAGCACCCATGACTTCAAGAATGTCAGCTGATGTGTTAAGTTTTCTCATTGCCATCCGATAAACCTTGTCAGGATTTATTGTGAATCTTGAACGAAGATACAATCCCTTAAACAACACAAAAGGAGATCAAATAAGTCTTCATTTATATATGAAAGATTGGTGGAACTATTGAAAGGAAAATTTCAGTCGTTATAAGTCAGTGAGTCACAATAGGAGTTTATAACAATTATGCACAGAAGCAAGCAATCTTATAAAGTAATTAAATGAAGCTCCCAGGACTACCCTTTCCTAACAAATTAGGCCTTCTTGAGAAATGAAAGCTAAAGACTGTAGTGTAGATAGAGGATGGTTGCAATTTGCTCTAAAATTTGAACAGTAAAGATTAATGTACAAACTGGTAAAGGGAACAGATGATCTCTTCCTATAGTTAATACGCTAAATCTTTCATACATGGTTACCACGATTCGAATATGTAAACACACACACATATATACACAAACACACACACAAACACATGAAAAGGATGTTCATGGGCTCTATAGTAAAAGAAACATGATGTAGAACATATTCCATGGAAGAAAGAACATTCTGGTGACTATAATTAACACTTAACATTAACCTGCCTGACATATAACTAACACTTTACGCTATTTTGCAACCTCACTTGTAGAGGGCCCTCATAAATACAATTATAACACGTAACCAGTCCTCTTCGAGTCTATCACCAAACCATTTTGGCAACAACACTCGTAACCCAAAATCAAACGTTATCGAATAACTTTTCAGGGCAGTTTGATTACACCAATTTGATCCTCACACAATGACAACATGAAACTGTTAAATGTCTAATGACATCAACCTGATTAACATTTAATTTCCCTATTTAGGGGAGTGTTTAGAAGTGCATTTAGTACCTTATTGAATCAAAACACTATTACAAGCCTCATTGTACAAAACAATATCAACAATCAACAACACGAATCAAATCGAAAGAAAAAACTCACAGAAAACGCGACGATAGCAGTGGAAAGAGCAAGAAAACCATACTTAGCCATACCCTCCGACAACCCAATGAAAGTATTAGCAATCCCAAACATAATCCTCCAAAGCAAAATACACACAAGAACCCCACCAGCACCCACCAACACCAAGCTATTCCTCCTCCAAAACGCCTCCATCTGCAACCCAACAGCCTGCTTATACCTAGAAAAAGCTCTCGTAACTGCACTCGCAGGTTCTTTAATCTTACTCTTCAACAAATTCACATCCAATTTCCCACCCAAATTCGAACTCCCAGTTGAAATGTACCTAAACCCAACAAAACCCCTACTCAAATTGGTCTCCAATGACAGTTTTTGAGGTGATCTTGAACAAATCTTCGAAATTGAAGAGGGTATTAATCGGGGTCTGGTGGGCGAGGGAATCAAGGGGCTTAATTTAGGGCTTTTGGAGAGAAATTGCGAAATGGGTGTCGATGGAATAGGCGAATTGGGTGGGGGCGAGGGTTTTGAACGGTGGTGGTGATGAAGATATCTGAGGATAATCGATTTGGAAGACGAGGGTTTCGACATATCTGCAAAGATTTAGATTCACGAAGCGCACAAACCCGAAGAGATCAAAGGGAATCGGATCAAGATTGGATTGATCGATTGCTTGACCTTACTTGATTAGTCAATGGAGGTTTTGCAAGATTATATATGATGCGATGAAGAGGGTACTGCAACAGTGTCGCTATGTGCAATTGCGATGAGACTTCTTGGAGGATCCGAATGAACTTTGTTGGGTCAAGTCATTTTTTGGGCTTTAGCCTTTTGTCTTCGGCCTACAAAGCCCAACTTTGATTACTACTGTAAAAACACCCAGGGGGGCACAAAATGGCTCGAACTTACAAATTTGGGATGAGATTATGAGAAGTACGTTATTTTAACACCAGCATGTTCCCGATGAGGACCATTGCTATCATATAAATATAACTAGCTTTAACAAACCCGTATATTACACGGGTTGAATAAATAAAATATTAAGTATAATAAAAATTTGTTAATAATAAAATAATATTTTAATATAATATATGATTGAAATCTTTTTTTATTATAAATAGAATAAAATATTTTGTTTTAAAAATAACATTTTCAAAAATATCATTTAAACTTTCTTATTATAACTCCTAATTTTATTTATTTTATAAAAATTGTACTTTTTAAAAAACACCAATGTTAAATATTTCGTAGTTTTAAAAAAGTTTGATTTTTTAAAAAATTTCTTATTTGATAAAAATTATTTCTTTAGAAATAACATTAATAAAAATATATTTTTCTTAATTTATTATAAATTATTAATATAAAATAGAATTAAATAATATTAATAATTAATATGATTATTTAATATGAGAGAGATGCGGGAAAAGCTTGGTGAGGATGAATATGGTGATGCCATGTGTAATCTCTATTTAACTTTTTATTAGAGTAGGTAGATATTCAATCTATGTTTAGATTTAATGTATCTAATAAAACTTACATGAATCTCGGCTTATAACGTTTTAAATACACAGACTGAAAAGTTAAATTCGAATATTATTAATATTCATAACCAAAATTCCATAACCCTTTAATCTTTAAAAAGGTTTTGAACCATTAATTTTAAGGGCCTACAACAAGGGGTTTTTTTTTCCCTTCTAACATGATCAAGAGCCCATGTAATAATGTATAACGTTGGTTCAGTCTAAATAGTTTGATCGCTCTCCAGTTGTTTAGTACAAATAAAAAAATATTCAATTTTTGATTCGAGCCTTTTTCTTTCTTTCTTTTGACCATTCTGTCATTTTTTTTTCTTTTTTATTTATTCACCTTTTACTATGTGATAGATAATAGTTGATCAAATAGTTGACAGAGAATGCCTGGATATCACAAAAGCTATCATGGGCTCACAAAAGACATACTTTGATCTACCTGAAGTGCAGGTCTTGTTGTTTTTCTAGGACCAATCTCTACTTTGAACTTTGGCAAAACATAAAAAATGTTATCGAGTCTAAAACAATGCAAACTAAAATGATAATTACGCCTAAGATATCAAATAAAATTATAATTGATTAAGCTACTAATACCCTTCTACTTCTTTCAGTCTCCGCTCTCTTACAATCACATCATTGATCACATCAAAATAAAAGGGTGTATTTTGATACGCGTATACCAATAATTTTAGAAAAAAATCAAATCAAATTGAAAACATAAGGAGAGGAGGTCGATTATTAAAGTGACGCCTTAGTTTAGAATACTCCATCAACAAATTTAACTTCTTTTGGACTGTTTACAACTTACCCCCTATAGTTTCATTGTTTGTATTTAACATATATAGTTCACCAATTGGGAAGTTAGGGATTCTAAAGAATATGAGTGTGTAAAGGACTACATAGAAATTAGATTCTTCTGATTTATACTTTGTTTGACGTGAATTTGAACGGCTTGGGTATGTAAATGTTGTCTAGATCTTTTAGTGTCAAACTAAATAAATTTGGTTACTAGCAGAGCCGTGAACAACTTTATAATTGTTTGTGATTATCATAATTTACTTCAAATAACATGTATTAATAAAAAAGCAACTTATTCTTGTGCGCACCAAACTTCACAATAAGTTTAAATGTCATATCTTTCTTTTTACAATCCCATGTGTTTGTTATTCAATTTGAGAAAAATAGGGAAGACATGTACGAAAAGAAAAGTTATATGTCAATTCTAGCTACTATTATAAGTAACACATGCTTTCATTTTTTATTAAGGAGTTTATACTTTATATATGTTCTATCAATTATCAATACATACCATCTTTGTTCCTATAATCTAACTACTTTATACATTTTAATTTTTTTTTCTACCATACAATTTTTGTGCATTTGAATTTTTAATAACATTTGTTGTTAGGCTAGAAGTGTAAATGAGTTGAGCACGAGACGGACGAAAATGCTTCATCTCGTTTAATTATATATATATATATATATATATATATATATATATATATATATATATATATAGTCATACATAAAACATAATGTATAATATTTTTTTTTTGTCATGATCATGTAAAATATAAGATTTTTTATATAATTATATTTATACTGCATTGTTTGACAATTTAACTAAGCTTGAGCTCGTTTTAATCGTGCTCGAGTATTTTGTAAGCGGTTCATTTGTTTACACCATTCTTGTTACAAAATGCTTCGTCTCCTTAATACTACCATACTTGACGGTAATGAAACAATAAAATAATCCATTTTGGAAATAAAAATGGTGTATCATACTATTATTCTTATGAAATGAAAATGTTTGATTAACTTAAGTAGGATGTAATTCTTATGTGAACATCCAAACACCTATAGTTGTGAAGTATCTTTCAAATAAATATAAAAGTTCATAAATTGTTTTCTTTTTCTCTTTTGTTTTAAAAAAGTGATTGTTGGTATTAAATGAAGATGATACGTTTCTATAACTTCTAGGTATTTTAATGTGAGTACCTCAAATCCGTAAAATAGTGAAGAATCTTTGATAGCGAAGTGTCAACCAAATGGTGATAAGCTAATAAGTTAGGCCATATTTCCTATCAAGCATAAATCATTTTCCCTCATCTTATATATTACTTGCAATAAGGTAAAATGCAAACCAAATGCAAATAGAATATGTACTACTTAAAACCCTATAAAGTAACTTACTAAAGAATGGATGTTATGTTTAAGTATAATAATCAAATTAATAGAAATAAAAAATTCTTAAAATATAAACAAGTCGAGTAGCTTGAACTTCTTAAATAGTTGAAAGTCGACTAGAAATTTATAGTTGACGCATATAAAATATCTTATTCGCTAACATTATTATTATTATATAGTGAAAATGCCCGCGCGTTGCAGTGGTACGGCTGTTCCGTGATTTTTTGGGAATTTGATTTTAGTAGTATTGGCTTAGTGCGTTATGATGTAAATTAAAAATCAAAATATAATTATTGAAAAAATTGAATTAAAGAAAACAATTACGTATATTACAAAAGTCTATAAGACAACTATATTATCTCAACAAAATTAGTGAAAGCATATGTGGTATTTGTGGTCGGAAATCACTTATAACCTAGATTTTAGGGGGGTTTCATTTTATGAATTTAGGTTAGAGTTTTATTATCATCGGAGACAGCTTTCGGTGGTGATTTGCATAGGCCGGAGAAAGTTTATCGAGAAATTGTCACAACAAATTACCATCTTGATTCTTATTGCGCTTTTAACAACAGGCAAGGAAAAAGGGAAGAGGGATTAGTGCTCAATCGCATTGAATGAACGGAATTAAAAGTAAATGGTAGTTTTGTTTGGCCACGGGTATATGCTTTAGCATTTGTATTATAAGTATCATATATTATAATTTATTGTAAAGGTATAAATGAAATAAAGTGGTTAATTTTTTGAAATTTAAGCATGACTTTTCACATGGGTGTTTTAATCCATATGTAAAATTATCATTCAATCCTTCTTTCACTTTTATTATAAAAGATATAGATAAATATTAAAATTATTAAACTCACAATATGACCCTAAAAAAATATTAGTATTATAATTATTATAAACGTGAAGATATATATATATATATATATATATATAAATAAGTTATATACTTAAATATTTAAATAAAATAATATTTAAAAAAATATTAGTATTATAATTATTAATCAATTCTCTATTCTAACCCTCTTAAATGCCTTGTACTTATTTGTACATGTTGATTCAAAACTTGTATGCTTGGCAAAATTACATCTTTATCTAGAAAGATTTATTATAAAGTAATATAAATATAAGTATTTAAATAAAATAATACTTAATTTAAATAGTATTTAGTTAAAAAAATATTATTAGTAATTATAAATTTAAATATCAATTTATATTATTATAAATAAAATAAAGCTTTAGTTTTAAAAGTATGATAAGTAATTATAAATTCAAATGTCAATTTATATTATTATAAATACTATAAAACTTAATGAAGTGAATTAAATAATATCACATTATTAAATAATGAATTAATAACATGTATTAAATAATATAATAATTAGAAGAATTTAATTAAATGGGGGCAAAAGTGAAATTATTGTATAAAACACTTGTACTCTATGCTTAAAATATTATATAGGTGTCTTACAATTTAAATAAAATTAATATCTTATCTTTCTAATATGTATTATATAGTAGTATAGATACGCCTAACAAATTATCGACCATATATTTTTCTTTCTAAAAAGTACATAAAACTAAGGTGAAAATCAACATTTAAATTGTTTATGACAAGAATTCTATACATAACAGATAACAAAATCTTTTACGAGAAAATGAGATAGAGAGGAGTGTTTGATATATTACCGGTGCCGTATCGAGCCAGTACCAACCTTACAAAAGTGGTAAATTTTTGTATCGGTACCAGACATTGCCAGCATTGGTAAATACCAAAAAATTACCGGTTAAATATCTCGTACTAAAAAAACACTTCATTTTTCCACTTGGTACAATTTTTTGGACCTTTTCTATGTTATATATTTCATGTTCAAGATTACGCATGTTGTTTGTTTAATTTCAAGACGTTTTTTCTAACGTTTTTGGTGTTATGAACTCTTATATTGGTATTTAAAACTAACACAACAAATTTTTTTTAACGGAAAAAAAAAAACACCAAAGCGGTACCAAGTTGGTAAAGTAACGAAAAACCTGTACCGGTACCGAAACAATAGATTTGGTATGGAGTTCGACACCCACTTTTATACAATTTTGGTATCCGTATATTCAATATAGGCACCAGTGTTATACCATCTCATAAACGGTTGAAGTTTATCTCACATTATAAATACAATACTCAATAAATATCGTAAATATACGAGTACATTTATTGTGTACATGAGTTGGCTGTTAGAAAAATCTAATTTTAAGTATTTTATAATATAAATGATTAGACATTTATAGTAAAAACAACTAAACTAATACTCTCATTAATTAAGTAAAAGGAAAATAAAACTTTGAAGACACCAAACGCGTTGGCTGTATCTCCCTATAGTTTTCAAGCCAACGACTTCAATATTTCTTGAGGTCGATTGATGATGATTATTATTATTAATTTATTATTATTCTTTTTCGTACATATATATATATCTCTATATATTAGTTGAAAATTTATTTCCATGAAAAATCCTCACAAATTTGCTGCGATCAATACTCCATGTTTAATGCACAATCAGTCCTTTTCCATTATACTATTTCATTTCTCCCCCAATTCATGATTCCAATTCTAACTTTCATCTCGATTCCAATTAAAACCAGAAAACCCTAGAAATCGATACTCTAAGTATGTTAATCGATTCATTTTATGCATACAATCACCTATAAGATCGGTGTGTAGTCATTGTTATGTTCATATTTGGGGATTTTGTTGATTGAAGGCGTAAGAGGTGTGATCAGAGGGGTTTTACATGCGAAGGTTAATGGAAACAGCAGGTGTTCCCACGGATTCTGATGATCATGTGAGTAATAATGCGAATTTGTCAAATCCTTCATCTCCGAGAACGACGTCGTCTCCGTTTCCTGTAATTCGGTTTCTGCAAGCACCTGTAACTACTTTGATCGAATACTCTGGTGTTCTTCGACCTAGGTCAAACACCGATTATCGTGAATCGGAGAGTTTGATTGCTAATAATCGTCGTCATGATCGTAGCTCTAGTGGCTCTGGTACGGCTAGTAGTAGGAGTAGTGGTGGTGATAATAGTGGCAGTGAAGTTTCGATTCGGATAGTGAGTGGTGGAGATCATGAAGAGGAGCGTGGTGAACCGGCTCCGGTGAACCGTGGTGATGGTGGTGGAGAGAGGGAGGGGGCTGGTGGTGATGTTAGTGGTGGGAATAATAATAATAATAATAATAACAATAACAATAACAACGTGGATTCAGCATATCAACAACGGTATGATTTTCAGCAAGTTTCGAGGTGGATTGAGCAAATTCTTCCGTTTTCTTTGCTGTTGTTGATTGTTTTCGTTCGTCAGCACTTACAAGGTACTTTTTGGTTTTAAAATTTTGTTTAACGAATGTTACAAGAACGAATTTACTCATCTTTAGAGTGAAATTTGTTTATTGATGCTTACTGCCTAAATTGGTTAACTCTGTGCTTGGCTCAAAGGAGCATGCAACACAAATTTGCTTTGAATGTAATTTTGAAGAAAGAGCTGATTTTGATGCTTGGGTTTAGTATATGTCTGAATTTTAGTAGATTTTGACTGATCATATCACAGTTAAAAAAGTTTTAGTACTAGGGAATTTGTTTGATGCTGTGTTCTTTTGTTCTTTACTATTCCAAATTGTAAACCTGTAGAGCATGTCGGATATGCTGTTTATTTAGCTTTTGTAGAATATATTAGAATGTAGCATATCTTGTGGTTCTTTATCTTTTGAACAAAATGAGCACTTGTATCAACTATTTTTTGCACGATCATTTGTAGGGATATTCGTTACGATATATATAACCGCTTTCATGTACAAATCAAATGATATCCTACGGAAGCAAACAGCTTTAAAGGTATAAACTTGGTGTTAAATCATCTACATATTTAACTCTTGTGTTTCTTTTAGGTTAATGATTGAAGAATTTTTGTAGGCGGAGAGGAAGTTATCTGTTCTTGTTGGATATTGCATTGTTTTCATGCTTCATGTGATTGGAGTTTATTGGTGGTACCAAAACGACAATCTTTGCAACCTCTTGTTCATGGTTCCACCAAAAGCTATACCACCATTCTGGAATGCTATATTCACCATCATTGTAAATGGTACATATATTCTTTAAATTACACATTCTGCAATGATGGTATTTCATTTTAAATGTATTTCATTGTTCTAATGGGGAATTCAATTTTTATTGCTTGTAGATACGATGGTACGACAGGCGGCAATGGCATTTAAGTTGGTATTGCTTATGTACTATAAAAATGGCAGGGGCCACAGTTTTCGTAGGCAGGTAATATGATGCATCATGATGTTGTGTACCATATGTTATAATAAATGAGTTTTAAAAGTGTTAACTTTTGGCATTTCAGGGTCAGATGTTGACGCTGGTTGAGTACACAGTTCTATTATACCGTGCATTTTTACCCGCCCCTGTTTGGTATCGATTCTTTTTGAACAAAGAATATGGGAGCCTATTTTCTTCTTTGACAACAGGGTTGTATTTAACCTTAAAGCTCACATCAGTTGTTGAGAAGGTATGAGTTGCCCATATTCCTGTAAAATTTAACATTATGCATCTGAGAGTGAATTTTTATAAATCCTCTTTTTTAACATCTCAGATTGGATCCTTCTATGCGGCGTTAAAGGCACTATCACGAAAAGAGGTCAATTATGGATCACATGCAACAACAGAACAGGTACCATGAACTTTTAGCTTTTGTAATTATACTTAAGAAGGTAGAATAAAATAAAGCTTTTGTATAACTATTTTACTTGAGCAAATGCTTTTAACTCAACGCTCTAGTCGCTAACGTGGAATGAGAAAACATGTGATTTTCATAACCATCATAAAAAAGGTTATTTTTAAAGTTACATGCATACCTTATACATAAGGTGGTAGAGTGCGTTGTATTGTACATAATCAAGTTTAAGTAGATAAATTGCGAGAACCGCACAAACACCTATACCTGTTGCATTAAAAGTGATACATAAGGTGGTCATGTAACTGCCTCTCTAAATATACTTGGCCAGCATTACGTACACGTGTTAAAATTGGGTTTGTGTTGAACACACCACATATGTGTGTGTGTGTAATAAAGTTCTGCACGCATGATGTGTTTGTTTTTAAGAGTTAAGAGCAAAGTATGATATGCACAAAAATCAATCACTCCTAAAAAACAACAAAAAAGGTATGAACTATGAAGTATATCATTTGTGGCCAGATGTTGGAATTTTTCTATGGTTTTCTGTTGGTTGTATTTATCTTCGTAATTTAATATCTTTTCACACTAGCAGGTGAGTGAAGCAGGAGACTTGTGTGCTATTTGCCAGGAAAAGATGCAGGCTCCAATTTTGTTGCGCTGTAAACATATTTTCTGTGAAGACTGTGTTTCAGAATGGTCAGCAACTCCTACTTTTTATTAATATTTTGTTTCTTATGCATGCCAACTACTGTCAACTATATAGTACTAACTTTGATTTCATATCTTTATCCCACGTAAAAGTTCATATGAATACCATATCTTTTCCTCTAATGCTATATAATTTCATCTTATATGTTAGGGTGCTAAAAAAACTTCCTTTTATTTACAGGTTTGAACGAGAAAGAACTTGCCCATTATGCAGAGCGTTGGTGAGACCAGCCGATATAAGATCATTTGGGGATGGCTCAACGAGTTTGCTCTTCCAGTTGTTCTAGAAGTTTCTGTCTAGTTATGCAGGCCATGTGCATTCTACAGCGAGTCTGATCTCTGCTGTTTATCTGATTACCCGAAGTTATATAATCAGTATCACTACGGTAATTTGTCAGCATCCTTTTCGCTCATATTGTACAGTTTAGCTTTACTTGTGGCTCTAATATTAGCAGCATTATATTGATATACACAATAGACATACAACAATATAACACACACGACATCCTCACACTCTTTGTGCATCTGCTAGTACACTTAAGTTTGTATCAAAATATGATATGAAACTGAGCCTAGAATTTTGCCTTGTAAGTGTTGCAAATGGACCAGAAGAGACATGGTAGGCTCAAAGTTAATAAAGTTTATATATTGTTATTTTACTTTTTTGATATAAAATATAGTTTCTATTTTGGAGTATGGTTTGATGATCTAAGTGTTTGGTTTAAAACTCATTACAGTATTGACAAAGCAGTAGGCAATGTAGAATGAATTAATGAATTTATACAATGGTTTAATGTATTTATACAACGGCGAAGCAGTTGAGACGTAAAATGGCTTGCATCATCTAATCCATTTAACTTTTTAGTGTCTTTTCTTGTACTATTTGAAGTGTGATTTTATCTTGTTTATATAATGTTTTATAAAAATTAGGATATGACTGCTATTAGAGTTATGACTGTTGTTTTTCTTTTTTCTTTTTTTTTTTTCCTTTTCATTTTATTGATCAGAGCATTTGTACATTATGTGTTATGACGTTTGGTTACCTGTATCATTCATATATCATTTGTGTTCATATCTTTCTATCCATTTCTTTGTAAATCTCTTATGGATTATGGTACCATAGCCATGTGTGGCTCGGGAATTAGTCTAAAGAAATTGTTTTTGTTTTTCTATACAATTGATCTTCAAACTCAGAAATCAAGAAATTAAGATTTAGAAATAAAGAGACATGCCTGTTCCGAATCAAATCTAAAATGATGAATTTTGAAGGTGTAAAATCTCGTAAATCATAAGAAGCATTAATGACCCCTAAACTTCCAAATAGCAATTCGAATGGAACCATTAGTGTCTCTTAATCCTCTAAACCTACTTACATCCAACAATATTAGCATTAGACATTAATATCCAAGTTTAGTTAAAGTGCAGAGCCTCAATCTTTATACGCATAGCATCCAGCCATATAGGATTATGGGCCAATGCTAGGCCTGAGAAAAACTAGTGGACTCGAAAGTGGGAATCGATGAGACATAGAGAAGCTTATGGGTAAGAAAATGTTTAGGTTGTTGAACGTGGTTGCGGGAATGAGTTATCATCATGAAAAAGATGAGGTGGAGGTGGTTTTTTTTTTTTTTTTTTTGGGGGGGGGGGGGGGGGGGGTGATGATATAGAATCTGATGATGGTCCAGCCTAGAGGTAGAGGAAGGGTGTGGTGCGAAAGCTGGAATGATTAAAAGTAAGGGTAAGGTAGAAGTAGGAGGCTTAAAAACGGTATTGAGAGAATCGATAATATAGTCTCATAAAAGACGACATGGCAAAAAGTGCAGGCTTGAAGTGTATGGAGATCATAACATGGGTATTCTTGATGATTGGGAGCATATTCAAAAAAACACATGGAATTATGAGAAAGTTTAATAGATCAAGTATCTTCAAGAAATAAATAATAAAAACATCGAAAAATTTTGTAAGATTGTATAGACTTAAAAACTTAAAAGAATTTGTAATACAAGCAAAGTTTTACAAGCTAACACATGTGCATGTTCTAAGTGTTTGAAACTAGACTTCAAAAACCTAAAACACTTTGTAATAAATATGCCCAACAATAGATACAACTACATCATAAGCAATAATGAGTACATATTCTCCACCAACCCATTTCTAGTGTTCATGTGACATTTATCAACTCACCATAAAATTTTCATAGGGAAAGAAACATTCTTTCTTGGTGTTTAACATGGGTTGCCCATCTACAAGTGTAGTAATTCAATTTTAATATAAAAAGTGAAAAGACTAGATTTTTTACAACTAATTAAAATGAAGATGAATGTAAAAAAACCTCATGTGAACTTTCTCCAACATCGTCTTGGCCATCCTCTATGATGAGTTGTTTGATAAAGCTAGACTTTAAATGAGGCCCATAACCCCACGCAAGAGAAAAAAGAAAAAAAAAATCAACTTTAATATTGACAAACGTGATCTTGAGAAAAAAAAAAAAAAAAAACTCCGTGAAATCATTTAGATTGAATTTATGAGATTGAAATTGATAAAAAAAACAAAATTACCTAATGAAAAGAAGATAGATTAGGTGCTATAATTCATTCAAGTAGTTAAATTACATTGTTGTTCTTTATTTAAATATTTTCAAAAAATCGAGTTTAGAAAAAAAAAAGGTACTATATAAATAAAAAAATCAATGGTGCATATAAATTATAAGGGGAATTTATATAAGTATTTATTTATAGTTTAAACTATTTAGCTTTAAAAGCATCAATAAGGTTATAAGGTCATTCAACTATGTAGTTAAATAGAAACTAACTTCAAGTTTTAAGTTCAAATTTGTCAAATTTACAAACTCAATTGAAATTGTAGTTGTAGTTCCTAAACTTTTAATTTGTGTAAATAGTTGTTATTTTTAGGAATCATGGGACGGTATAACTGGACTAAATTGCATAATATAACCTTTTTAGTCTCTTGTGAAGTTAAACAAATTGGGTGAAACTAATTTCATTTACATTTATAATTCGATTGTACAAATCACTAACATTTTACATTCTTCCGAGATATGAATGATTGCATTTTGGCAATATATAACTTTTCTTTTATCATATAAATAAATAATATCAACAAAACAAATGTTATGTAATAAAAAAGATTGTAATATATCTAGAAACATGAGAGCTGTCCTCCATAGCATATTAGACCTCATGTCTGCCACCAAATTCCATTTACAAAAGGTAATCCACTCAAACCAAATATGGTTGATTCTCCTAAGTTGACTTTTTTTCTTACAAAAATAAAATACTAAGTTGACAAAATTCAAACTTCATCAATTGAGCTCCAACCATTCATGTTCCAACATGAACGAATGTTTTCTTAAAAAATGAAAAATGATGATAACCTGGACAGAAGAAATGAGAAATAATTATGGTGCTCAAAGTGGCATATCTTGGTGTTATCAAGAATCACAACCCATTACATTAATTGGTGTCATCGAGATAAAAAGAAGAGGAATTGGTAATTCGCATTTTCTTTATCTTTCCATTTGTTGCACATAGAAATGATGGATATGTAACTATGATGAACTAGTTGAACGTACGAACCAGATAATTATTATGTATAAAATTAATAAATAGTTTTTAACAATTTTAAACAGACGAAAGTTATTGTGTTAATCGATAGGTTGATTGATCAATTATTGTTTAAACTACTCTTGTCTTACGTCAAATATATGTAACATGTATAATACGGGAGTATAGTAATGTAAACATGTAATTTTCTTACCCATATAACATAACAATTTGGTAAACTTCTTAATAATAAACTAGCAAAAGTTTTAACTTAATTGATTTCATATATATGAGTGTGGTAGATTTAACTCTATGCATGTTTAGAAAGAATGTAAGTTTGCTGTTAAAAAAACATCATGGATAAACATAAAAAAATAAAACAAATGAAACTAAAATAATGCGTTCTTCGTTTAAATTAATTAATCAAACTAGCAAAAACCTTTTTAATTTACTACTAAAACCTTTTGTTTTTAATTTAAAAGAGAAAAGTCAGAAACCAAGAAAGAACAGCAATAAGCAGTGGTAAAAAACACAGGGTAGTGGAGTTGGCTTGGATGGCAGTCAGAGCGCACACATCAAAGACACAGAAACCCATCGATGGGTCTTGTTTTGGACCTTTTGGTTCACTCTCCAACACCATTCATTATGTAAATCTAAAATATATAGACAATTAATGGAGTAAAAAATACTTATTAACTATGAACTAAAATATAAATAGTTTAACCCCTATTGAATTTAGGGGATTAATTCATGAGTCAGTGGGTCAAGCGGGTTTGAAACTACGGGTTTAAGTGGGTGTAAACCTAAGAATTTAAAAATCTATCTATTAGTTGAAACGGTCTGTTACTGACATATAATTGATTGATGGCAACTTGCTAACATGAAAACATACATATTGGTCTGTAAAAGACCCCGCGCCTTTAACACTATAAACTCGAGTGGTCTTGATCATGAGGCACACATACACAGTGCTTTACATAGTACATACTACATACCCACTTGTTGCTTTAGTGTTATGTACCTAAAATCACAATAAAATCAGACTAGCTAATTGATACTTATAAAAAGATAAACGTGTTGTATTTATTAAAGTAGCCTATATGATCGACATTTAAAAGTTATAGTTACTTTTAGATATTTTTTAATAAACAAGTTTTGCCTATATTAGTAATGCTTAAGAAGTTATCTAATATAGAAATACAAATTTAACACTAACTTGATATTTTAAAGTCAATCAATTGGATTTTTAATTACATAGAAATAGTCTATTATATAGGTACTTCAAACTGACTTATCAATTATTGATAATAATTCATAGTGATAATAAAATTAAATTTAAGCTCAAATTTTGCTTCTGGTAACAACTTAATGGCAACAATACTCGCATAATTGTTATGTATTTACACATTATTTGTACTTAATTGACATCCATTTGATTTCTCTTAAAAAACATTTTTTTTAACGACGAATGTACACTCCTTGAAAATCTACTTCTAAGATCCACCTATTGCCTATGATACTTGAACCATTGTTAACTTAGTGAGGATATCAGATGCCACTAGATCGTCACCTATTACAAGAAACTTACGTTTCCTTTTTCATTTATAATCATTCTTATGAGCAAAATTGAGCATCAATTAGATATGAATACATTTATCTATGGTGATTATATGGGTGAGAGGTTCTTGACAATAATTTTTTTTTAAACAATACCATTAGTAAAATTGTGAGTATAGATTATCATAGATATGATGCTAGAATCCAATTTAGTTAGCCTATTTTAAAAAGGTATATTTTATCTGTATCCGAAAAATTAAGGACAAAACTAGTTGGGAGTAAAAATAGTGTTAAAGGGTAAAACAAAGTTGAGAATCAGCAACAGTTACTCATTGCTTCTGGCACCCCCTTCATTCATCTATATATACAAGTCTGTATACATCTCCATCACCAGTCACAAAGAATTATTCACTTCATTACAATCTCTCTCTCTCTCTGATCCATCTCCCTCAGACACACATCACACAGTGAAAGTGGGAATAAAACTTTTTCAGACCAACAAAGATGTATTTTTTTTGAATGTGACCTCCATCTCTTTCTATTCACACACACACACATATAGATATAAAGAGAGAGAGGGTACTGTGTGTTCATAAGTATATGTATGTATAAATCTTTATCATATGTGTTTTCTTGATAATTATGCAGTTAAAGATCGATCTGGCCGGGTGGGGGAAGAGATATTTGAAAGCTTTTCTTTGGTTCAATCTATTACGTATTTCTGGCTTCACAATCTAATCTTGCGGCTATCAAACGTACAGCTGCTTTAAAGCACCTATAATGGTCGTTTGGTAGAGAGGGCTGACGTCATCTACCGATAGGTTTCAAAGGTAGTTTGAATTTAAGGTAGTGTAATATTAGGAAAAAAAAAAATAAATCTGGCTCTGACTCCAATTATAAATGATTCACTAGCTGTTTGTTTAATTCCATTTCCCATAACTACAAAGTACAAATTCATTTGATTTGTTGAGACGTTTCAGATATCGAAGTTTTTTTTAGAATAACGAATTTCTTTACTCATGTGGAATTCACATACGAACTCCAAGCTTAGGTGCTTCAAGAGGTTTTGTCAGTTACCACAGTTAGTGTCTCTCTCTCTCTCTTAATACACATGCACACACTTTAGAGTTGCATTTGAATTTTTACTACTATTTGACCGGGATGCATCTGATCGTGGTGTCTTGATATATGACCATTTTCAAGATTAGGGTTTCTGAGTAAATCTCTATATTCCCATTTTTGTTGTTTTTAGATTTTCGATTCTTGAAAATCAATATTAATGTTGGTTGTCTTGTCTTCAATTCTTTATACTGTTTGATCAAGATCTATAGCAAGGAAACCATCAAGTTTAAAAACCATTATTTACAGTTGTAGCATATATCAAGAACACAAAAGTTCAAACATATTTGTCAAGCTGTGTCCTATTCATGATTCATAAAATGGCATATGTATCTTGAAATTAAATTAACTGGTTCTTGATGTTAATAAATATGCTAACAAAGTTACTAGCTTGTCGACAGAAAGCATGCGCAATAGTATGTTTAATTAGATGTAGAGTTGATCTTGATGTAGAGTTAGTCTTGATGGGTTTGATTGTGGAATACAACAGCGGGTCAAGGATATGGGTCGGAGTTGTGGATGAGTACTAATGGGTCAAATTTAGTGGGGTTAGTTATTAGCTTTATTTATGCATGTAGTGTGTCTAGGTCATGGGTCCTAGTTGGTTACTAGCATGGTCTTAGCTGGTTAGTAATAGTAGTGGTATTATTTAGTAGTGTTTCATTTCTTTACATTGCATGAGTCTGCTTATATATATTTATGTTTTGTACATAAATTGTATTTTGGGGCCAGAGCCAAGAATTGGTATGAGAGCCTGGTGCTTGTAGTTTGGAGAGACCTTTCGGTTGAGAGGGGAAGCAGAGAGCAACCCTTTTGGTTGCATTGCTGAAGACGATCGAGCAAGAAAATTATTGAAAAGGTTTTGTGGGAGTCAAAAAAGAAAAGATTTTCTTGAGCCAAGAAGACTAAGGTTCCGTATTAGCCAAGGAGAGTAGTTCTATGTAAGTCGGAAAAGACCAAAGAAAGAGAACAATCTGTGTGATCAAAACAAGATTCGGTGTGAAATAATAGAGAAAAAGAGCAAGAACGAACATGGTGGTTCAAGAGGCGGAAGAAGAACATGTATAGTTCTAGCTAGAGGAGGAAAAAAGAACCTATGTGGTGCAATCATGCGTGGAAGGAGAACAAGAGGAGACTTGGGTGGGCCGTGCGAATTTCAAACAAGAGCAAGAAGCAATTGAATCAAGATAAATAGGGAGAATGTTGGATTAATCTTGATGGGTCTGAATGTGGAACACAATAACGGGTTGGGTGGCCTGGTTGGAGATGAGTACGAGTAAGGGGTAAAAGGTAGTAGGGTAGTTATTAGTTCTATTTATAGATGTAGTGTGTTTAGATCACGGGTCATAGTTGGTTACTAGTAGCGGTCTTAAGTGGTTAATAATAGTGGTATTACTTGATAGCTTTTCCTTTGTTTGCATTGCATGAATTTGCCTATATATTTGTGGGTTATCAAGTGGTAAAGTTTAGGTTATGTTAGTATGAATTTTTCGGTTTGTAATATGGGGTCTGAAACAACAAAGATCCTACTTTTAATTTTAAAAAATATAGAAAATTTGTCATGATGTTGGTTATACCGACAAGAAGAATTGAAATCAACAAGAACTCTTTGTGCAAATATAATATGATTTTGATTTTTGTGTGTATTATAAGTACATTGTATGAAGTCAATTATCATCATAAAATCTAACAATAACATGCCAGACTTATAGCAATTAGATATTTGTGCATCACTTTTTTTTTGTCATGTATCATAAAAAAAAGTTAAAGATATCTGATTAACTTCTTTTTTTTTTTTTTTTTTTTTTCTAGGTTGAAAAATGTTTTTATAGCTAATTAAATGAGCTTATGATGAAGGGAACTCCCTCCAGCCCACTAATGGATGTGATTAAGGAATTGAATTAGCTGCCGACTCATTCATTTAACCACTCAGTAGAAAATGATTCATTTGATGCTACTCTTTGATTGAGTGAATGATGCGGGAGATAGTTTTCATCCCTTGCTAATCTATGCTTGGACTGAAGGGAGCTCCCTCATTCTTTTCTCTTAGCATTATGATCTGTTAATATCTTAAATTTTCATAGTGTCCTTATGGGACTTCATATACGTATGTTGCATGCATCTATTTAGGCCCTCTATAATGCAAGGAGAGTAAGAGAGTCGTTTGATGCGGTGAAGAGAGGGTGGAAGAGAAGTCTATGCGAACGGATACACCCATGGCTGAGGAAAAGCCCAATATATATAAGTGGGGCAGGTATGAATGATATGGAGATCCAAGATTCCAAGTAAAGACGGTTATGGCGCCTGCCTTCCTTTGTGATGGAGATATCTTGTAAGTATTTGTACTTTGTATATGTATACACCCCTATATGTGTAAAAATGAACATACATATGTGTGCACATACACATTTTTTTAAATTAGTATGGTACGTGATTGTACTTTGTATATGTATACACCCCTATATGTGTAAAAATGAACATACATATGTGTGCACATACACATTTTTTTAAATTAGTATGGTACGTGATTGTATCAGAATTAAGCTACCCAGACATGGTGTAACTTGGTGTAATTTAGGAGTAGAAGCAGAATAGATTTGCAGTTCAAAAAAATAATAATTAAGATATCATGCAAGTAGGACCTATCATCTCAACCGAGCATGGCCTTTTTAGGCCCAATAGCTCTACACCCGCCTAAAGTAAAAAACGAATCGTCACCTCCAAACTCAAATGACACGTGACCAAAAGCTCTAAAAGCCGTTTACGTAGGTTAATCTTATGGTTCCAGGTAAAAATTTGGGTCATTTTGAAAGCTTATTTATCCATATGTTTAGTGTTCATATTTGTTCATGAGTAGGTTAATTAGAGACTCAAATTAGTGGTTTAGTGGGGTAAGTAGTATTTCTTATTTTTAGGTGCAATGGTTAATTTTCAATTTAGTGTAATTATTTGAGTTGAATGTAACGAAGAAAATAAGTAGTAAATTCGTCTTTGTACGTGAGTTTTCTTTGAGTTTGATTGGGGCCTAAATAACCATTTAAAGGCGAGGGGCTACGACGCAAGCACTTACCTTGACGATTTGATGAATCCTCGAATGGTCGTTTGATAAGTGCTATGATATAAACCCTAACCTTCAAACCATCGTTTTACGAGTCCTTAAAGGATCTTTTGAAAATGATGTTTGATTAGATTGGCAGTAAACGCTTTAGGAAAATGATCTTATCCAAGGCCAGATCTAACTCTTTGAAATCTAGCATGTTGTTACTAGTTTCTTTATCGAGGATGGTAGCTTAATTATAAACTAGTGCTAGCTTGTAGCTTAACTGTTGAAGCACATGATTGTATCATTGACTATAAATTCAAGAAACGTTTTTTATTAATTAGTTTGGTACCTTAAACTGCCATTTATGGATCTTTTTGCTTTTTAACATGCCTAAAAAGTTGTGCTTTTAGTGTTCACTTGTGGAAAGATTCTTGAAGCAAGTACACTTCATGAAAAGAAGGCATTTTGAATGCTTGATTTCATGTGCATATGTGCCAACAGGACAAAAATTATCACAAATAAACATGTATGAAACTAGAGTGATTATTTACAACAAGTGTTATAAAATAAATATATACACACCCAACTTTGATTAATTGGTTTTTACACATTGGTTTTAGAAAGAAAAAGACCCCTCAATCCACCTCCCCTCTTTATGGAATGGTTCGCAGGGGCGGCGATGGCGTGTGATTGTCGCTATAGAGTAAGCAGGACGACGATTATAACCAATGGAAAGAAATTGATTCCATCGTGTTACAATGGATTTATAGACCGTGTCAGACAATCTTTTGGTCAGATTATTAGAAAACGAAGCCACGACTAGCTCGGCTTGGACCAAGAAATCGATTCACTACCTTGATCATACATGATACATGGACTATAAACCTTCTTCACATATCACGTATTAATAGCAACACATAGCATTATCATAAAATAAAATTAACAATATATATTGATAACAAGTAGATAAATACAATATTAACTAAACGACTGCTTTTGCTTTGTCACTCATTTAAGTGGAGTCAAATGTAACGTCTGTTTGAGGTAACCACGTTGAGCCATCAATAAAAGACCTCACATTGAATCTAGCCGCTTGGGCGCTAGTTAATGATGGCTTGTACCCAGGCCAGTTAACCCGTTTATCGACCACGGATCCTGGCCCGATGTTTCGATGCTCAGCGTAGAATATGGTCGAAGGTGGTTCCACGCCTCGATCCCATTCCGCCCAGCCCAGCGGGTTCAAGAACCCTCCTTCGATACTCGACTGCATGATAACAGTTGTGGAGTAATCCTTCCATGGTCTCCCTAAGTACGTGGGAGCTGTGAGATTATCCAAAGGGGTTATTTCGCAGTTCTGGATCGAGATTCCTGTGTTCTCATTCGGATCCTTTTTCCCTTGAGCAGTGATGGTTACGAATTGGTGGGTTAGCGGTTGTCGGGGCATGATCTTGCAGTTCTGCAGCACCACTGAGGAGTCCCCAAAGATGAAATCGACGGTGCCGGTGATGCTACAGTCTCGATAAAACTGACGGTTACTATGTGGATAAAGGGTGTCTTGAAAGCCATCGAAGGAGCATCTGTAAAACACTGATAAATCTGAACTGGATCTCATCGCAACCGCCTGCTCTTTGATTCCACCGGCGGTGTTCTTGAACCCCATATCCATCGCTATGAACCCCTTTCCCGATACACCTATTTATTAATTCGCTAGCTTTAGTAAACACGTGTATTACACGTGTTGAATAAAAAATATTAAATAAAATACAAATTTATTAATTATAAATTAATATTTTAAAATAATATATGATTGAAATGTTTATTATAAAATAAAATATAGTTTTTATTTCAAAACAAACATGTTAAAATATGTCATACTTAAAACTTTTCTCTTATCAATAATTATTTTTTGTTTATAAAAATTTTACTTTTTAAAACATCAAATATAAAATATTTTGTATTTTTTTAAAAAGTTTGATGTTCTAAAATTTTTCTAATTTTATGAATAATTATTTTCTTAGAAATAACATTAGTAAATTTATTTTTTACTTAATTTATTAAAAACTATTTTAATCTAAAAAAAATAAATGATATTATTAGTAATTAATGTGATTATCAAATAAAAGAGAGAAGCGTGAAAAAGTTGTTGAAAAGGAATATGGTGTTAACATGTGTCCCACCTAGATACCTTTTTATTAGAGTAGTGAGATGAGATTGCAAATTGTAAATATAAGAATATGATTTTAGTTGGCGCATGTTTCTTATTGTTTTTATTATGTAATTAACTAGATTCCAATTCCATGTAATACATTGGCTAAATTAATAAATTTTCTGTTAAATGATTAATAATATAAAAAGTTATGTTTTAAATATTTGTATATTATACGGAGTGAATAAACTCATGTATTACATATTTGAAAATTTAATTATGGATAGTTATTAATTAATAAAAAAATATTATAGCATTCATAATTAAAAAAATAGAGAAACAGAAAAATCAATTATAAGATTACCTATAATTGTGACAAGTGTGCTGATTTATTTTTATTTATAATATAGAGATTTACTTTTATGAAGTGAGCAATATTAAGCGGTGAATAACTTGGGTTGTGTGTGTATTATCTTAAGCCTGAAGGCCAACAGATTACGTTAGATGGAAGAATATTGCATTGGATTGGATGTATATACGTACCGAATGTTGCAGTGTCGAAAGTGGGGACGCCGTCGACTTTATTTAAGCTCCCGGAAACAATGGATTTATCCATGCCGTCGCCATAGACCATGACTTTCCAGTACGACTTGTCCAAAACGACGTTTTCCAAATACTCGCCTTCCTTGACGTATATAACAAACCTTTTCTTGCTCTTCTTCGGGATCATTGCAATCGCGTCGTTAATCGTTGTCACATCTCCACTTCCGTCCTTGGCCACTGTCACATTTGGCCTCGGCCTTGGCCTCGGTCTCGTATCTTGAAGCCACCTCGCTCGCGGAAACCCTAATTCCATTTCCCCCAATAACTTCCTATGAATGCCCAAAACCCCAAATATTTTAGACACTATAGCCAAACTGTTACTTGTGTACTCTGTGGAATTCTGCATTTGGGACTTCATTTGTGCCACAAATAATGAATCCATTTCTTCCAGAGTATCCAAACAAGTTTCTTGATTGGTTAACGCGGCGCTAAGCCATGTTCGCATATCGTTGATTTTCAAATCCTCATCGCGCATGGCGGAAATGGATTCATGGAGATTGTCAACGGCGTCGTTGAACACCGTTGCGCATAACTTTAACGCTTTCTTGTCGTTGTCGTTGTTTGCTTTCTTCATCCAAGTTTCTGGGGCCAAAGACAAGGCGGAGAGCGAATTCAAGGCGACTTGTAACGAGAGCTTTAGCAAGTCTCGTGGATCGGTGGTGTTAGATTTATCGACTGCGGAGAGGCTGGAGTAACATGATTGTGGATACTGAGTCTGTGTGCAAACAGCCTTGATGGACTGGGCTGGTGAAAGTTGATATGAAGGGGTTTGATCAGTGCCAGAGTTGTTATCGTTACGACTCTTGTGAATGACTGTTCCAGCAACGGCCCCGATGATTACAGCGAGGAGGAGGAGGGTTGAGACGACGATCAGGGCGATGCGCTTACGAGAGTTGCGACGGTAAGCTTGCTCTTCAGCATGATCCAACTTTCCGTACTCCATTGGTGAAATTTGTTGTTGGTGTGAGTTTTTAGCGTTACAAATGCACCTTTATATATGTGTGGGAATGTCCTCGATCATTTTATTTGTTTAAGTTATTGATTGGTATTGTTTTAAAGTTATAAACTATATCAATATTAATTGTATTGTACGGTGACACTTTATGGCTATCAAACTAAATCAAATTTAACATCTTTAAGTATGTCAAATATATGTGTTTATGCTTAGGGGCATCCATGTATTCGGATAATAATTTGTTCGGTTTATTCGAAATTTAAAACTTTTAGGATGTTATATGAAATCCAAACCGATCCGAATAAGGAAGATACACAACAAAACCGAATCTACCCGAATAAACCAAATAAGCATAATTGTGTATCAAAATTTAATATGAATTAACAAAATAAACTAGTTTGTTTTGTTGAATTTGAATATATTTCGTTACTTGGAAATCAAAATACTATGATAAAGGATAAACGTACGACCCCCCCCCCCCTCCGATACGACGCGTATGGGGCTATACAACGCGTATGGGGGGTGTTGATTTAAAATCATGGGGTGTCTATTTAACACATCCCTTTTAATAATGACACCAAGTATTATTAATGAATTTGTGTTGTTTTAGTTAACATCATCGATATTAATTTATTATTTTTGCTTTTTGACTTACTTAGAAGGTGGTCCTTGGGAGTGGAAATCCGGCCGATTTCATCATCTTCTTCAACCATCAGACTACTTCTTGGTGAAAAAGATAGCAACCAGTACTTAGGTTGCCAAATGTTAATCACTCAATAAATCAAGATGTATTAGATTTTGGTATATATTTAAGATTGTTATGATTTTTGGAGGTTTCTTGAACGGGATCATGAATGTGTATGTAGCATTAAAAATAAAACATAAAACATAAACTTCAGAAGATTAATAATATCATAATTTTACGTAAACATACATTTTACACGACAATTCGCCATGCAATTTATTATTATTAATATTTATAACAGATGGGTTCGTACATCAAAGCTAGTGTCATGGAAGATTGATCTTAAAGCTCTCACTTTTCTTCACACTGCACAAGGGGCATGTTTTCACCCTCCTCTCACACACCAAGCACACACACAGGTGGCGGCACGGGAGCCACACTATCGTCGCGGGGCGGCTGCGGCAGTGCTTGCATTTAACATCTTCCATCCTTTGCACACTGTTGAGATCAACCAAACACGACTGAACTTCTTCCTGGGGTGCCACCGCGGGCGCGATGTTATCGCGCTCTAACGCCATCCGCTGCTGCAGCATTTCTTCCAAATGGAACGTCCTTTTTTCGTAGTGGTGGTACATCTGTCTGAAACGGTCTGCTTGTTCTTCTTTCTCTTTTAGTTTTGATTCGATTTCTTTCCGCTTCTTGATTTGGTCGGTGAGGTTTCGCCTCCAGAAATCCTCTACGCTCTGTTGCATTAGGTTCATCTGCATCGACATGAAGATCCCATAAGATGTATGCTATTTATTTGCAGAACGTAAAATTGAACACTACTAGAAAATTGTTAATTTTCCGACATAAGTAGAGACAAAGTATTGTTCCATGAAGATTTTCAGAACCTAAACAGAAATAATTAGCAAAATCATATTTTAAATTTTGTCGGAAAATACCAAAATAGCGAAAAATTACGGAAGAAATGAAATTTTATTTATTTTATTTTATTTTTTTAGTTTCTTTTCTTATAAATATATTCCCAATTAAATTAGATAAAAGATAAGAAATTAGAAAAATTGCTAATTCTTCGTTAAAATTTTCCATAAAAACACTAAAATTCCAACAAGTTTGCAACATTTCCAACACATTAATTTCTAACTAATTAACGACAAAAAAATTGTTTGACTGACATTTGTAGAAAGTTCGTTAGAAATAATTAGACGAATAGTGCGTATCTAAATGTTTTGAAAATCCCTCGCAAAGTGCGACAAATTTCCAAAAAAATGGTTTCTTTGTTAATTCATTAATATTATTTCCAAGAACATTAGAAATTCCAACAAGTTTCCAACACATTCCCTATAACTAATTAACGACAAAAAGTCGTTTGACTGAAATTTGTTGAAAGTTTGATAATAATAATTAGCAAATAGTATTTAAACGTTTCAAAAAATCTTCCCAGACAGCGACAAATTTCCCGAAAAAATGTATTTTCATTTATTTCATTAATATATATATTTTATAATTTCCATCAAAAACATTAGAAATTCCAACAAGTTTTCAACACAAGCAAAACCTCATAGTTTCCAACACATTTCAATCTAATTAGCGACAAAAAGTTGTTTAACCGAAATTTGTCGAAAGTTTGTCGCGAAAATCGTCGCAAACAGTAACAAATTTCAACAAAAAGTTTTCTTGTAATATTCTGAAAAATAGTATTATTCTATAATGAAATTAGAGAGTGAACGAGATATGTGATTACATGATAATTGATGATGAAGTTTTGTTGCGGTATCAACCACGAGAAAAACCCATCAATATTTCCACTCTCTTCTTCTCGTTGAACCGGCGACGGAGGAGACAGTTGCAGATCGGTGGCGACGACGGTGGCGTCCCGCGGCAGATTCCGTTGTTGCCTGAAGATATTACTCGACGGAAATTCCGTAATAGGGTTCGTAAACGGAACCCCATTAGCACCATTCAAGATTTCGATCATCTTCCTCTTTTTCGCAGCGGCGGAGCACTCGCCGGCGTCGATCATCTTGTTCTTATCCTTCCTCGGCGCCATTACGGAGGAAGTTGATTGATTGATGAAGTTTTCCGGCGTCAGATGAAAGGAGTGATTGTAGACAGATGATTGTACGACGGTGGTTGTGTGGTTGTGGTGGGGGTTATATAGGGTGTGAAGCGGTTGCGAACGGTGGCGGTTGGTGGAGATGCGGCGGTCGGAATATTGTAAACGGTGGAGTGACGACGGTGGTTGGGTGTTTTTGTGGATTCCATTGCGGTGTATCCGCCACCGGTGAACCGTTTTTCTCCGGTGATCCGGGCGGAGATAGTATATATGGTGAAGTGGTTTTGTGGATGTTTTCTGACGTTGACTCCGGGGGTTAAAGTGTCGTTAAAAAGAGATAATTAGTAACGGTATTGCATCGAGGGTGTCGGTAAAAGAAATTATTACGATAACCGCCTAGTTCATTTTGGGGTTTGTTATACAACAAAACAAAAAATGTAATTATTTATTTTTGGAAAAACTAACCAGATAATGTGAAATACTTAATGCGTTAACGATGGTATGTATTAATTTTCTCCCATCTATTATATTGATAACTTTGTAAAATTATAACTAAATTTTTAAAATATTTTAATTAGTTAACTTAAGTTTATAAAATATTACAATTAAGTCACTCAGTTTTTATTTTTATTTAAGTTATAATTTTAACATATCTTTTAGCGTGTTTTTCTTTTGGTTTCTATTAGAAAATATTATTTTCTCTTTTTATGATTGTGATGTGGAAAAGTGATGTGAATTTTATATACTTTTTTATTTTTTAATATAATTAACATGTTCTTTTTATTTTTTTAATGTAATTTCATATTAGAAATTCTAACTCCCGCATCTTCTTCTCTATTACTTTCTTGAAATAAAAAAATTCGATGATTACTCGATTTGATGGTTTACTGGTCCAAATTAAAAAAAAGATATGCATAAGTGACTAAATTGAACACTTTTCATGCTTGATTACTATTCTGTAATATTTTTTCTATATTGACGAATTTTAGTTTTTGATATTTAAAATATCACATGCAATCATGTATATATACCCGGTTAAAATTTTATTGCTTAATAAGGTATCAAAGTATAATTAAAGTTTTGATATTATTAATTTTATAGAATTTATTATCTTAATATTTATATAATTTTTATTTTCATCATACGTGTAATTTTAAATAAATTAATGACCATTTAAATATATTTTATTCTGATTTTTGGATTTTCCAATAAGTTTTTCATTTTTCTTTTCAGATGCTAAGTTACAAACCCAAGTAATTCATCATTTGACTAATTATATTTCGAATGTTTATTAGTCTTGTACACTTGCTTTTATATCTAAAAGAAATTCTAGTTTAATATGGTTTTAAAATAAAAGGTCAAGAGGATAGCTTTAGACTTCATGTATCTTTGTTATAACTCAAACCGTATTAACTCAAAATCGAATAGACTCTTTCCGGTCTAATTTGATTTTAATATTAAATTTTCAACAATTCAAACGGCCTCGTTCGATTAACATGAAGAAAATGAAATTTGATTTGATGAGCACCTTATGTTATATTTTTACTCTAATAAAAAAGAATAACTACGGGTGACACATGTTAATATCACATTCATTCTTATCAAATTTTTTCCATTTATTTCTCTTATTAAATAACTACATTAATTATTAATAATATTATTTATTTTTTTAGATCAATAATTGTTTTTTAATAAATTAAAAAATAGATCTTTTTATTAATGCTATTTGTATAGAAAAAAAACTTTTACAAAAGAAAATTTTCTAAAATATCAAACTTTTTTTGAAAAATACGAAATACTTTAAAATTAATGTTTTTAAAAGTAAAATTTTTGTAAAAAAATAATTAAAATTGGGAGTTATAGTAAGAAAATTTTTAAAAATTATAATTATTTTAAAATGTTTTGTTTTGAAACAAAATGTTTAATTTATAAAATTTTATTATATTTAATATTTTATTTATTCAACACACGTGTAATACACGGATTTAATAAAGCTAATGTTAAATATATTTAGAAGAACCACTAATTATTTAAAAGCTCACGGATATTCAAATTGTTGAGTCAGATACACATACGAATGCCTTTTTTAAATATTGTATGCAAGCATTGTTGATGTGCGCACAAGACAAATCGGGTTGAGAATTGGAACCATTAACCCGAACTAGTTCTGAAAAGATAGTTGATAGCAGTACAAACCGGTCTCAAACCAAAAAATCCGGTAGGTCATAATTGGTTTCATGTTTCGGACTTCAAATCATTTCCAAATCGGTCCCTTTCCCGAACTAATTTCAAAATATACTTGATTTTTTAGGAAGGGAAATTGTAATTGATTTTTAAATTGGGGGAAGTATGTAATTAATGAATTTAAAAAGAGAGAATACACGAATCCTGATATTTTTTCTCTTGTCTTCAAACTTTTAAATATTATCACAAGTTGAAGTTTATGTTGTTTATTTATTTATTTTTAAATGATTGTTTTTAAATATTTTTTTATATTCAAACCGCTTTTGAAACCGAACTGATTCCAACCAAACCCAACCATACCTACCGGTTTTGACCACATTGATCATAAATTCAATAGGCAACAAGAATGGGGCTGAGCCCCCTATGCTATACAAAAGTTATTCATAAACATATAATGTTATACCAACATTATTACAGATATGAGTCATTATTCTATGTTCTGGAGTATTATTATAAATATGAGTCATTATTACATTATTACAAATATGAGTCATTGATTTTACATCCTGAAGTATTATTACAAATATGAGTCATTGATTCTACGTTTTGGAGTAACACAAACTAATGTTTGATGCAATTTTCAGAGTTTGCTGAAATAGGATAACAAACATTGTGTTGCTCCTATGCAGTCATCTATGCATCAATTGATGGTGTGATAATCGAGAGCAACTTTTAGTGGTTCTAGATATTAATAAAATATGAGCTCAATTGTTCTATGTCACTGTTCGACACATTGTGATTCTACGTTATTGTAAACGAAACAGTTATGCAAAAAGCAAACAACATGGCAGCAAAAGCATCTATGAATAATCTAAAGTCTAAACAAGATTAATTAACAGAAGAACATATTAGACATAATCCGAATGCTATTTAGGTTTCCTAGTTATCAAGATTCACTTAGATAAGAAATTTGAGTGATTACCATCATCATTAAAAATGAAAATCATTATGTTTTTCAACTGAAGCAATCAAAACAACATAATGTGTGTGTAAAAGTTCAAAAAAGAAGTAAAAATAATAAAGAATACATTTCATGAGAATATTATGCAGATTATGCCCAAGCTCTTTTCCTGGGTACAAGATCTGAAGTTTTTATCTCATCAATTTTTGCAGCTACTATGAAGTCATTCATACTCAAACCACCTGCGAAAAGCAACAAAAAGTTCAAGTAAAAAGAACTCGAAGCTGATTCATAGAACTTATCACATATGCAAGAGCATGAACCATAAGAAAAGATGAACAAGAATAGTAGTTACCGATTGAAGATGTCCAGATCTCGGCTGTGACTTTATTTGAGTCTTGTTGGAGGTGAACGTTAGGAGAATGGCCTGTGGATCCTATGGCGTTAGAGATTCGGTTTATGAGTTCTGTCCCACACTCAAAGTCTTTAAGCTTCCACAAACACTGTAACTTTAGTGTTCCATTTTCGTTTAATAGTTTCCAACCAACAACCTACAGAGAACAAATGAAACAATATCTTCAAACAGTCCAGATACAAATATTAGATCCCCTGTTCCACAAAAGCATGCACATTTATCTTTTTTGAGACCTTTAGGAGAACAGGATTACGATGTTATAAAACAGTTTGGTTTCCTACTGCAAGATATTGGTAAATTAGGAAGGTTTTACGAAGGAAACCCAAGTTATAAGCCCCCATGAGTATAGATGTATACTCATTAGAAAATTTAAAAAACAAACACTTATCAGATTCAAAGTTAAAAAGGGTGACAGATAATTAAACAAACAAACTTTACAAATGATTAACGTTGACGTGAGCACGAACCAAAATAAGATATGAATAACTTCTCACCCTAAGCTTGTTGTAATTACTAAATGCCTTATTAACCATCACAAGCTTAGTAAATGCCTTATTTAGCATCACAAGCTTAAAGCATACTCTTAAAAAGATCAAACTTGCATGAACTCCAACTTAAAACATCATCTCTCAATTCTCAAAGCAAGAACAGAGACTCCTTTGACTTCTGAAATCAAAGTATGCACTTTCAAGTTCTAAACTACAATTTAATTCACATTAAACTAACACCAATGTTATCTCTACTTGTAGTATATGTTCAGTACATTCTAAAAGTTACTTCAAAATTCCTTCAAAACTAACAAGTTCATTTCCATTATGAAACTGCAAATCAACCCATTTGACCCAATTACACATATCAACAAGCAATTATTTCCTTCAACAACATAACACATGTATCATAATTTAATCAAGAACATAACAATAACCAAAAATACGATAAGGGTATTGCAAAATTAACCTTTCTCATCAGACTCTTGGCGTCATCCTCTGTCATCGGAGCCTGTAAATCAGAAATCGGAGTGCATTCTTGTTGAGCAAGAGACAAAGCAGCAACATTGGGGATTAAAATCTTGTGTTCGGTGTCAAAAGTCCCAACATTTTCACAGAAATTGGTTTCAATTTCCGCTGGAAAAGGGTCTCTAGCACCAAAATCGCCCAAGAAATCGTTGCCCAATGCAAGATTTCTTCGTCTTGTTGTTGTCGATGACCCTAAATTGAGAAGAGGATGGTGGGTGAAATTGAAAGATTTATGGGTTTGATTTGTTGAGAAGATAAATGGGGTAGTGAGGCATAAAGTGGGCAAAACTGCCATTGGAGATAACAAGCTTTTCTTGAATTGGAAGATGAGAACACTTGTTTAACGAAAGGAGAATTTGTTTGGTTTCCATATCTTATCCGAGCAGTGGCAACTTGAAAAGAAGTTTGACCCGGTTTTGAACCGTTGGATGTCTATCTTTCGTCTAATCGGACCCGATATTACCTTATATCATACATGTCTTGTGGTCTTGAAAATTTTTAACAGTAATCTCATGCTAGATCACCAGTGGCGGAGCTTAAACACTCCCGTAGGGGGGGCGAGGGCGAAATTATTTCTTTTTAGAGGGGGCGAACTCGAGTTTTATATAAAAATTTACACTACCGGACCAAAAATTTACACTACCGGACTAAAGTTTAACACTACCAACGAAAAAAATAGGGGGGCGGCGGCCCCCCCCGGTCTTAACTATGCTTCGCCAGTGTAGATCACTACATATACCTTATGAATTTTGGGTGCAAAATGATGGTGTTTTGTATCGAAAAATTAAACACATCTGTATCGAACGTTTAATCGTTAATGGAGCGTCTAGCCATCATTACATATACCGCATGAGTATACCGGACGTCATTGTTTTACTAATATATCAATACAGGTGTCATACATATAAGTTGTTTATGTGAGACCATCCACAATACAAAGCATTTAAAACATCTATAGAATATAATAAAAGAAGGTTTCTTTTGTCACATGTCATTCTCTTACATCATTTTTTTGACACTTGTCATTCCTTTAAACATCTTCACTTTATTTTCCCTCTAAAAGGGTATTACAGTAATTTAATCAATAATTTCTCTCTCTTAATAAATATCAATTTTATTAATTGATACAATTCTCTCTCATCTAGATTTTTTAAAATCAAGTTATGTTTTTATAAATAAACTCTATTAAGAAATTTAAAAATTATATTTTTTTATTAAAATAGAAATAATAAAAAACAAAATTTTTATAAAATATAAAATTTTCTAAATCGGTCCTCTTTTAAAAATAATATTTATAAAACCTTTTTGAAATATAATATTTTAAATCGGTTCTTTTTTAAAAAAATTATAAAAAGTATGAAATTTTCTAAAAGTAGTTTTATTAAAACAATCAGAATAATTCAAAAACTAAGTTTTAAATAAACAAGATTTTTATAACAATAATCTTTTTATAAAATAATCTTAAAACAAATATTTAAAAATAAATTTATTTAGATAAGAGAGTTAAAAAAATAGTATAATTATTTTATTTATTAAACTTTTGCGCATATTTAATTTTAATCATATCTTATCTTAAAATATCACACTGTAACTTTTCGTGTTTATTACTAACTATAATCTGTTTAATAAATTAGTTTTTAGTCTATCTATTTATTTATATATCTATATATCTATATATCTATAAAAAAGAAAATTTAAAATAACACTTGACACAATTGTAAGTTTTATCATACTAACTTTCTCATTTCTTTTTGTTATTATTAACAATAATGAATACTAATATATTAATCATACCATTTTCATATTAAAAATTATATAATTTAATAAATTAAAACCTATTTTTTTAATTAAAAACACACTTTTTAAAAATAAAAGTTTTATAAAATACAGAATACAACAAACTTTTTTCAAAATAAATTCATTTTTCTTAAAACATTTTTTATTAAATAAAAGTTTAAGAAAATATATTATTGTTTATTTACGTAAAGCAGCTATTCATATGCAATTATAATCATATTTTATCTTCAAACATAGTTTTATAATTTGTAATTTTTTATTTGTAATTATTTAATATTTTATTTATTCAACCCGTGTAATACACGGGGTACTAACCTAGTCAATGTATATACTCAACTGTCATATTTTCTTCCTTTTATCTTTTAAATCCATTTATTTTCTCTCCAGTACCCTTAGATTTCTATGTCATAACACTTTTTACATTTGCTTTTCATGATCAAATTGTTTTGATACCAAATCATATTATTTACAAAGACTTATACAACTTGATGAAAAACAAATACATTGTTATTAAAATAATATATATAAGTTTAAACTATATTGTATAAAAGAAATAAAAATGGTGTACAAAATTAGATAAAATTAATGCTTTTAAAATATTAACATTACACATTTTTGTTATTTTATACAATTACTACATTTAAAGTTATATATATTTAAAAGTAAATGTGATCTACAAATCATCGAAGCACACGGTGTACAAGTTATGCATGCACCCAAAAATGAATAAAATAATTATAATATAAACTTATTTAGGCCCCACCTTAAACCACCCATAGGAGCTCATCCTCATAGGTGTATCACCATCCGTGAAACCCCCTCCAATGGAGCCCTTCCTAAGGGCAGTTTCAAATCCACTAAATGTAGTGCTCAGGGCGACCACTGGTGATGGTTGAATGGTGCAAGCGGAATGATATGACACCTTGAGTGCCTATGTGATGGTATACGCGCGTGGCGTAATGTTTCATAGTCGTTGTTGATGATATTTTATAATTAATACAAGTTACGGACACACATATTTATCTTTTTATTATTATTAATTAAGATTGCATTTCATGATATGTCAATTCAGGCCTTTACCAAGGCCACTTCATCGTTTATGCTCCATAGTCTACTTCTTGCTCAAACTCGTTAGGGGATCTAGGGTGGGTGAATCATTGGCGGATGTAATATCAATGTGGAATGGGTCAGGTTGAGACTTGTCATTATTCTCATCAAAGGGTTGGGATTGATGGTATTGGTAGTTGGTGCTTTGTTTTTCCAAAACAAGCGATTGCATTAGGATTTGAATATACATTTGATGCATCAACGAAAACAATTTGGTGTATGGCGTTTGGGTTTGAAGTTGAAAAAGATGATTAGATGAAAACATCAAGGTATATGAGGTTTGAAAGGATGACAAATCGAGTTGTGAGCTTGGTTTTTTTTTTTCTTTTATGTCTTTAGCCCGTCTTTTGCATGCGCCCACCATAGGAAGATGACTCCATATTATTGGATGAACAAAGAAAAAAAATATAAAAATTGATTAATATGAAGAATTGATCGGAAATTGGTGTGGAAATGAATTAAAATGTTTAGATATTTACAGTAAAGTTGATAGAATTATATTTATTAATTTTTTTAATATTAATTATTTATTAATTATTTTTTTTATATTTTGCCGTTTCACAATCATTACCGTGCTTGGCACCCAAATGAGGGATTACATTTATCGTACACTACCAGGTGAACATGTAGGCACTCCCTCTTAAAGGTGTATTTGAAAGAGGCATCAATATTGAAGAAATGACATGAAGAGGAGTCACAAACAAACAAATAAAATCTAAAACAGCCATCAATATGCTGTGTAACATCTTAAAGTTCATAAATTACATAAACAAACAAAATCATAAAAAGGGCATCAAATGCAGTTGCTATCGAACCATCAAAAACAAATCTATACTAATAATCCTTTACAATGTGGGATACATGGTATTCTCACAATGCTTCCCACAATTATATTCCCGCCTAAACTATTTATTTTATTTTTTAAAAGTCAAGTAACTAATTTTCAAATATTTCTTTTTCTCTCTCTATTATAAATTCAAGTCCTTGAACTAATAATTTTTAAAATATTTTTTATTAAATAAAAACTAAGTATTTTGATTAAAAAATATATTTTTTCAAAATAAAATTTTCTAAAACTATGATTTTTTAAAAAATTGAAGCTTTTTAAATTATGAAATATTTAAATTCAATCTTTTTATAAAATAAAAGTTTTATAAAAAAACATTTATTTAAAACAAACCCGGAGTTTTAAATAACAAAATACTGATAAAATAATAAAAAAATTTCAAAGCAATTTTTTAAAACAAAAGTTTTAAAAATAATAAAAAAATCAAAATACTTAACCATACGTTTACAATTCCTACTAATAATCAATAAATATTTAATATTTTTATTATTTAATCCGTGTAATACACGGGGATATAACCTAGTCCATTAATATTATCAAAAACAAATCTTACTACTCTAATAAAAGGATAACTATATTAGACACATGTCGGCATCACATTTCACCTCACCAAAATTTTCTCTCTTCTCTCTCCTATTAATATCACGTTAATTACCAACAATAAATTAAGAAATATATCTTTTTATTAATATTGTTTCTAAAAAATAAATATTTATAAATTAAGAAACTTTTAAAACATCAAACTTTCTTAAAAATTTTAAATATTCTAACATTGATATTTTAGGTAAAATTTTTATAAACAAAAATTAATTAAAATTAGAAGTTATAATAAAATTGTTTTAAAAAATTATATTTTTTAAAATGTTTGTTTTGAAACAAAGTTTTTAAACTTTTTTTAAAAAAACAAAAAAAAGTTTAAAAACAAAAGATTAAAAAGTTTATCATTATTTTATTATTTATATTACTTACTTATATATAATTTTAATCATATTTTATCTTATAATATCGTTTTATAAATATTAAAATTTTATTATATATAATATTTTATTTATTCAACCCGTGTAATACACGGGTTTACTAAAGCTAGTCCATTAATATTGTCAAACACGGCAGGCAAAATCTTAATGATTATCCTTACTAACACTAGTTTCCAATCCAGTTGAAAACTACTTTCCTTTTTATATTATATGCTACTTTGAAGATTTTTAATTCATATCATGAACCAAATTAAACAACATCAACAGAATCAAATAATAAGCAAAATAGGACCAAAATTTCTAAAGTTAAGATGCTTTAAACACACATTAAGAGCCTGTTGAATCAAATCTTCAAGCATCGATCAAATTTTGAAGGGATAAATTACAAGTCACTTAGGGTTTGCTTTAGAGATGATCCTTTATTTACGAACATGCTAATAATAGAATTGAGAATTGCTGGTTTTTCTTCTAATATGTTTTTTTTAAAGGGCAATTTTGTCAATATACACAATTGTAATAAGAAAGGAGATATATGCAATTCTAATAGAGTATTGGGTAAATATAGAATTAAGTAGTTTTAGAAGGGATATTTGCAATTCTTTCAAAATTCTAAAGTATTATTAAACTAAAGATAAAATAGTTATTACATAATTTAATTTTAATAAAAATAAAATAAAGTGTAAAATTGAAATTCTTTATATTAAAAAAAGATATATGCAATTTTAATTGAAGATTGAGTAAACATACACTTAATAAGATTTAGAAGAGATATATGTAATTGTCTATATTTTAAACTATTTACTTATTTAATTATGGAATGTGGTGTTGCATAATGGGTGATGGATGCTCTCTCACAATAGATCTCATATTAAAGAACTTAAAAATTAGGATCTTAGATTATGATGATAACAAGATATTATTTACTAGCTATCCATTAAGTTTTATAATTAATTTTCTATCACGTACTTTTTTCCTAGTTGATAAAATACGTACTATCTGTTTTTTTGTCAAATTTACTCTTGATCTGTAAACTTTTAGTGGTTTTATTGGAAATTTATTAACAACAATAAATTAATAGTTAATTATTTTTTATGTACTTAAATATGTGAAATTTATAATTTCTTTTAGAATTCTTAACTATGATAAAACACAATGATAAAACAACAACTTATTAATCTAATGTATTAAAACAATGATAAAATAATACAAAATGAAATAAAATCTAAAACAAAATGATAAAGTGCTATATAATATGAAGGACCTCAAGTTAGAGACTTTGTCTATGTTATTCATATTTATGTTGTGTTATCCTACATATTTCCATGTTTGGTAAGGTTTTTATAATAAAATTTTAAGAGTTTTTACATGTTAAAGAAAGATAATAAAAAAAGAGAGAAAAACTTAACGTCATAAATATTTGACCAAATTAGACATTATAATTTAATAATACTTTATTATAAAAAAAACAGACCACTGTATTAATTAAGTAATTCTTGTTCAACCAATGACAAGAACATTATAATATTATAAAACAAATTCATTAGTTTTAGGAGTTTAATTATATTGCATAAACACATGCATATACATTTCTTGGCCCCACGAGTAAACCAAATACACATGAAAGAACACACACCACGTCAAAGTCATAACTCTTAAATACCAATATAAACCAATATTCACGGCACCCCGATTCAGATTATTATTATTCTACGTTAAGTCTAAGTCTAACACTATGAAAACAACTCTTGTATCAAATGTTAAGTTTGTTGTTTTGTGATTTTATAATTATAGGTTAAAGTCATGATAAACAACCCTCTACACAAAGTTTATGCTAAGCATGCGTACATTAGATCGTGAAGCAACTTGACTTTTTTGCACCCACACAAAGCAAGATCTATATCAAACATCGAGCTATTATTATTATTTTTATTATAATAATAATAATAATAATAATAATAATAATAATAATAATAATAATAATATTATTATTATTATTATTATTATTATTATTATTATTATTATTTTATTATTATTATTATTATTATTATTATTATTATTATTATTATTATTTTTAATTTTTTTAAAGTCAAGTCAAACATGAACTCCCATATCTAACCATTATAAATCACCATTCCAATGGAAATTAAATTCAAATTCCTCCTAATTGAATAATCAACCCGTAAACTAGCTGCGACCACGGCCCTCCTCCGCCGGCCGCCGTCGCGAGATCGCCATCATCAGAATTACCAACAAAAGCAGCTAGCAACAATGGATCAATCAATCAAACCGATTACCCCTCTTGCCCTTTGCAGTTTACTGCTTATATCCTTATTTCTCATTCATCTTTTATCAGATACAAACTCATCTGAACCCATAAACGCAATCGTACGTTTCATCATACTTCTATAAACAATCTGTTGATCTGTAAACCAAAAGACGCATATATAATTAAGTCATGTTTTGTGTGATTGCAGCATGAGACCTTGGTGTATAGAGATGAGCTAGAAGCAGCCTTAGAGGGAGCTTCAATGGCCAACAAAACAGTGATCATCACCATTGTGAATCGCGCTTACACCGAGGGTGATAAACCAATGCTTGATATATTCTTAGACGGGTTTTGGCTAGGGGAAGATACAAGGCAGTTGACGAACCATCTTTTGATCGTGGCGGTTGATCAGATAGCGTTTGATCGGTGTCGGTTTCTTAGATTGCATTGTTATAGACTGAAAACCGACGGCGATGAGTTCGTCGACGAGAAGGTTTACATGTCGGAGGAGTTCATTAAGATGATGTGGCGAAGAACTCGTTTTCTTGGAGATGTTCTTCGGTGAGGATACAACTTTGTTTTCACGGTAAGTTTTTCTTTGATTATTAGACCATCCGTAATGAATTACTGATAGTGGTAAATAATAAAAAATCAAAAATATTCCATCATTTCCTTTGTAGATATCATAAATACCCTATCATGCATTGCCCTTATGACGTGTTTAAGGGCCGTGTTCAAGGCATGATAGAGGTGCCACCTATAACTATCATGTGTCGCTGTAGATGGTATTAGCGTTCTTCAAATTTGACTAAAGGGGTCATTAAATGCATTAGGACCGTGTGAATATGATCATGAATTTAAATTCTTATTATGTTATTACTGGATTGGTGGCTCGGATATAAAAACAAAGACTATTAAAAAAACTTCGCTTTAAAGATGTTGAGTTCAAGTTTCATGATAAGTAAATAGAAATACGTTGTTGTAGAAAAATAATCCCTCATTTTTGTTTTTAGCAGTATTTTATGATGAAAAAATGAGGGTGGAAATTTAAGTAGTAATTGTGACAAAAGTAATTTGGTCGCAACGGACGTAAATAGATTAAATAAAATAAATAAAATTTAAAATTTATATGCAGAAACAAAAAAAGAAGTAAATTATTAAATGATATCACTTCACATGAAGGTTGGAAAAAATTAAAGAACGAATTAGTAACAAAAATACTCAAGCGTGTTGAATGTGTAATGTGTTAAACTAGCGTGTGGAAAAGTCTTAAAATTAATATATGACTTCAAATAATATAGCTATAAACTTATCGTTTATATGAATAATTTCTAAAGATGGTTTTTAATATACCATATTTTAAAACTTTCATTTTTGATGTAACTAGTTTTTAGACTTTACGCATAAAAATATATATAAATTTGCATCTTTTCTACATAAAGACACATTTTAAAAGTTAGTTATACCAGAATATAAGTGTTAGAATCTAATAGAAAAATAGAAAATTAGATGCATTTTCATACACCCTTCTTTGTACTCCTTTACAAGTTTAGTTCATAACCTTTTTTCATGGGTTAACTATAGTTTAAACTTTTCTTGTCCAGAATTATGAAACTAGTTTTCGTATATATTTTTATAATTTCAATATTCAAAATAATATGATATTATAAATTTTGTTTATTTATAGTGGCATTATGTGTTTTATTATTTTCTTATAGCTAAATTATTTTATTGATCATGTATTAGATATTTGGAAAAAAGTTCAGTCATAAATAAATAAAAAGGAGGAAAATATACTGTTAGTTTACAAATGAAAAGTATTTACTATCTAAAATAAGATATTTATTCGATCTTTACCATATAAAAACTCATTGAATCTTGATAGTTAACGAGGACCCGACTTTTTCATCCTTTAAGCATGAATATTAAATATATGGTTCCACCACGAGTCATAGTTGGCTCCTCAAGTGTTACGATTGAACACCCACTCCAATGATGGTTACGGACATATCGACCTACATAATATATAGTGCGTTCGTGTAACCCGGCATTTCTGGCTTTCCAGCCTTTCCTTGGGTTCGTAAAGTTGTTTCCGGTTTATCTACATGAATTACTGATTGTTCTATGCTTGATCGACTAGAAAAAAAGTGTAAATTATTCAATTAATATTTAAGAGTTATGAAAAGATCAATATACGTAGAATTCTACATTAATGGTCTATAATTTAATTGATAATGAAGTATTTATGGTTCTTTTTAGTATTGCTCTTAAATAACAATTACTTAAGACACCAAAGATATTTGTTAAAAGATAAATTATAGAGTATATTGAGTCCACCAATTAACCGTACGTATCTATATATTTATCTTGACACTCTAATGTCACGTCATTATATAAAATTACATTTTGTATCATTAAGTTATTGGCACCACGTAATTTCTAATTATTTTATACAAATATATATACACAAGTTAAATAATTCGAATATTATAATCCATTTAATTTTGTTACGTATTACTAAACTTAATAAACTCATTTATAATAAGTAACTATAAAATATAATATGTTACAGTAACATTTAAATATTTCATAAATTTGAACATTACAATTTACATATTACCTTCAAACAAACACTATAAAAAAAATATATTGAAAACAAACAACTTACACTACAAATCAAAGCATTTTCACCGGCAGATAAATCTATCATTGAAGTTTTTTAGGAAAACTTGATGCGAGTAAATACATTATTGACAGATCTAATGGATTACCGGCAACTTGATCATCGATGAATTTTACAAGCTGTCATCATGAAGTGTATGAACTTCCGCTAAACTACGGAAATTTTAATTTCCAATTATTTTTTATATTCGTTCCCCATCAAAAATCGGTTGGTGATTAAAGCTAGATCATGAACGAATTCTTAAATTTAAATTAGTCTTTCTTGTTTGCTTTCTAGTTTTTATTTTCCCGTTAATGATTTTTTCCCTGGTGACTATTTTTCTCTCATAATGTTAATTATACGGTACTTAAAATAATATATTCAAAGAATTAAGCTATCAAGCAATTCTTAATAACATATCACATATGGTTGCACGTTGAATCAATTACAGGACACAGATATTTTATGGCTAAGGAATCCCTTTTCAAGGCTAACCCAAAACGAGACCATTGATTTTCAAATAAGTGTCGATAGGTTTAATGGCAATCAATGGTCGCAAAGGAATCCCATAAACACCGGTTTCTACATGATCCAATCCAACAACAAGACAGTCGCATTGTTCGATAAGTGGTATGCACAAAGAAATAACTCAACTGGAAAGAAAGAACAAGATGTACTTGTTGAGCTAATGCAGAAAAGAGCTTTTAAAAGGTTGAAACTTAGGGTTAGGTTTTTGGACACCAAATATTTCAGTGGATTTTGTCAAGATAGTAGAGATGTTAAAGTTGTTTCAACTGTTCATGCAAACTGTTGCCGGAGTATTAGCGCGAAAGTCACTGATTTGATCGCGGTTATTCATGATTGGAAGAGATATAAAGATTCATCGGGTAATAAAACAATGGAAGATCATAGATGGTCGGATCATTTAGCGTGCCAAAATTCATGGATTTCGTGAGTTATATCCCATGAATATGTTGTAAATTTGATGGCGATAATGATAATTACAAGGTATTTGTAGAGGGTATTATTGCATTCGCTAAATGAAGTGCATAAGAGGGCTAGTATTGTTTTAATCTTGTTCTTTGTTTTTATTCGAGCTATATATAGTATGAAGAGAGACAAATATTATTGTTTAATTGTATGTGACGATCGAGTTAAGGAAGAGCTCTTATCATCCCTCTTAACTATTTTATGATATAATAAAACTGTAAATGATGTTTCTTTTTTCAAATTTCAACGATACTAGTTTATATATATATGTGTGTGTGTGTATATAGAGGATATACATATATATATATATGCATCAACCAATCTGATTACTTTACATCCAAACTTTATATGCAACAGATATTCTACGTCCAAATCCATTAAAGAACGTCTAAAAGTACGAGCCTTTTTTACATTAAGATGACGATAAAGAGGTGGTCTACACATGTTGCATGACGATATCAACATATGAACCAATAGATAATCTTTTAAGACGACATGTTTGACGACATTGTATCCAACAATGCATTAGACCTCATGCTTTATACGATCTTTTATGATAGAAGGGTCTAAAAGGATCCCATTGTGAATATCGGCCTCTTCTGTGTGAAAGGACGAACTTATTAAAAACTCGCATGTATTAGTTTTAAAATATATTGTATTAAACCTATATTTAAAGAACTTTGTTCACAAAAGTTCTCATTAAAAGAGAAGATGATAACTCTTTCTGTCTACTTTGTAATGCAGAACGGAAGCACAAACTCACAATCGAACACCCTTTTTGGCAAATATTAACATATCTAAATGCATAGATCTCACATCAAGCACTCGCGGATTAAAGTTTGGCAAATATCACAAAACCTTGAGAGTTGAATTTAGACAAAGTGACTAAGAATTCAAATTAGACAACTAAATAATCACATGAATAAATAAGATTCATGATTATACGTTTTCACAATTAGCACGAAATCTAATAAAATGAGGAAATTGAAACCAAGAGTCGTGCAATCCGCTTATGAAAGTTTGTGCTACATCTGGTTCGTTGAGAAGTTTTTGTCCCTCGAATAAAATTTTATGCCTGCTTTAAGTTGGACCCCTTTCTACTCCTTTATTCAATTAATAAATGTACCTAGAAGAAAAAAGGTAGGTTAAAGCTAAAACACTTAAACTACTAATACTGTCACAAACTGAAACTAAATTGAAGGTCAAAACTAGAGTTCATGAGAGGAGAATTATGAAATGTCTCAAAGGATTCAACTCACTAATGCTTAAAATCACTGATAATAAAAACTTTTCTCCTTGCCAAGACAATGACAGGAATATAGCAAAAATAAAAACACCAGCAGTTGACTTTGACTTACACAGCTTCTTTCTTTTTTTTTTTTATTAGTAATAATTATCAAAAAAGGAAACATTTACACCAGCTGGATCAAACAATTGACTTTTATTGGGCACTAATTGTCTAATCTAAGATAAAATTTGAAAAATGGCCTCATCTATCTCCAGATAAATTGATATTCAACTAGTTGTGCTGGTTGAGGGGGATTCTTCATCTACTAACTAGCTATATATTTTCTTGATGAATTAGTTTCAATTATAATATGTTCAGAAAATGTCAGTGTCATTTAATTATAATCTGGAAACATGTGAAACATATAAATTTTGGATCCATGATATACTTTGACTAGTATGATGTTGAGTAAGTAGTTCAGAAAATGCATGATCATTGCAATCATATTCACAAATCTCTGTTTGTTACATCACCTGGATTTGAGCGGCATGGACCTTAGCGAGGCAACGAATTGGCTTCAAGTGATCAACACCCTTCTGTCTTTGGTTGAACTGCATTTGTCCCATAGCCAACTTGCGCATATAGATCCTTATGTCGCTAATGATCTTAATATCACATCCCTTTTCTTGCTTGATCTTTCTGGAGAAAACTCTAGAAATTCTTAATTAAATATTCGATTACAATTTGACGGGAAGATTCCCATCAAGCACCCAACTTCAGAGCTTCAACGAGTAATGCTTCTTGAGTAACAAACTTTGCGGAGAGCCACTCACTATAAGCTATGCAAATGATCAGGCACCTAAAAAGACCAAGAAGAAGATGATGAATCACAAGAAGCACATTGGGACTTGGTTATTAACACAATATCTGGATTCATAGTTAACACCACATGGAGGAACGCGTATTTCTGTTTTTTGAATCATTTAAGATGTAGTTTTGTAATGCTATTCGAAAGTATAGCGGTAGCCTTCTTTCTAGGTGATGAAGAATGTTGTAATATGTTTGGTTATGCTCTAGAAAATAACAACTGCTAGAGAAGGTGTTTTCAGATAAAAATACTCATAGAGATGGGCTCTTTGTTTTTCGATTTTGACTCAACCATAGAGATATCAAACACTAACATGCTTCTTCCTTATGTGATAAAAACTGGCATGTGGTTGATATTCGCTTGTCTAAAACGCCGTTATTGTCTGAAAAGAAATCCAACATACATAGCATATATCAAGCTACCAACAACTACATATGATACATTCTCTATGTATTCTTTTACTCCAGATATAGTTTCTAATTCAAACAAAGTTTCCTCAATGTTCTATCTTCGACTATCTCCATGCCAAGAATCTTCTTTATCAAGTCTTCAAAGTTCTTAAATTTCATTAGACTATTGTAAGCTATCTATCTATCAACACACCCATACAGAAGATGACATATGAAAAAGAGAAAGACCCATGTATAGCTTGTTCAAGTAGACACAATGGTCATATATTCTTCTTGTGTACTTGAACAGCTGAACTACAACATAAACCTACTGAAATGTTTATACTACTAGTAGCTTCATCAAAGGTGAAATCCCTCTACTAAAAATCATCTTTTTTGTCTCCAGACACCACAAAAATAGCATTTGATTCAGGTGATCACATAAAGATTGCTTATTTGATCAGGGCCGGCCCAATAAGGCTATTGAGCCAGGCGGTGGCCTAAGGCCTCCACATGTTGAGGGCCATAAGTTTTTTCAGTGTTTAGGCTAGGGTAATTAGCTACTACGTTTTGGGCTAGCTACTACGTTTTGAGCTAACTGTTCTGTTTTGGGCCAGACTAGGCTTTGTCAATTTGATTAAAGAGTTTGCTTCAAAAAAATCTAGAAAAATAAGTTTTATATAAATGTTTCACATGTTTTTTAAATATATAAAAAGTAGATTAAAAAAAAATTTTAACTCCGCCAAATATAAGCTATTTAGTTTATATTTGCCGGTCCCAAGCCCGAATAAAGGAGAGTTTTTATTAAAAACTTAAGAAAAAGGCCTCCAAAATTAACCCCGCCTTAGGCCACTAAAATGGTTGAGCCGGCCTTGTATTTGATCAAGTGTCTAAGGGGCTGTTTGATTTTGGCTGACCCGGCGGTCAGCGTGTTTGATATGGTTGTGTTGTGTTCTGACCGGATCCGTGGGTGCTGACCCAGACCCTAAATCAAAACATGCTGACCCGGAAAAAGGGCGCTGCCCCTCAGCCAAACCCCCCCGCGCGACCCCCCCGGCCAAACGTCCACCCGTCGGCGACCCCCCCGGTCAAACCTCCACCCGTCGGTGACCCCCCCGCCCAAACCTCCACCCCGGCGCCCCCCCCCCCCCCCCCCCCCCCCCCCCCCCGCCAAACCTCCACCCGTCGGCGACAGCAGCTGCTGGTGGTGGTGAGTTTGGTGATGTTGGAGTGGTAAGTTTGGGGATTTGAAGAAAGTTCAAGAATAGAATTGGGGATTTGAAAATGCGATTTTGGGATTTTATCATTCATCAGTCAGATACTATCAAACAGTCAAGTTTCAGTCAGATACAGACTCAGTCAGAACTTCTAACTGGGTCAGCTTCTGACTCAATCAGATATTACTGAGTCAGCTGCATCAAACAGCCCCTAACTTTGACAACTTCAAATTACAGTATGCAGTGGAACCAAACACATGTAAAGAACCATTATCAGTAGCAGTTTCAATCAACAAGGTGAACAATTGACAAACATATGTTACCACATCAAACTAAATTAGACGTTAGAATTGTTAATTCATCTATTTAAAATGCAAATTAGCGATGATCAGTGAAACAGGGGAATTGGGATTTCAGATGAAACTGATTTGGGTACCCGTTGTCATTTAGCATTGCATACAAAAGGTGGGCCTTTAACGGCCCATCAAATAGGGCTCAAGAATCCGAATTACCTGGACTAAAATCCAGGTCAGTTGTAATGTTATATGGATCAACTTATGTATATATGGGCCGACACAATTTGTCCCTTTTTATATATAGCTAAGCTCATTGTTTAAAAATATCATTTTCTTAAAATATCAAGAGGAGCTAATGGCTCGCTGAAAGCAACTCTCTATCCTATAATATAAAAATAACATTTGTTCACATCTCACTTTCCTTAAATCATGTCACTAGCTTTGCTATAGATAAGATATTGAGTTTCATTGCGGTCTTATAGAGATGCACAATGAAACCAGGTTTAAGACCTGATCTGACAACTCGATCCGGGTTCAACAGGTTCCCACAACCTAGTATAACCCGGCGGTTTCATATCGGGTTCCCTCATCCGTTTACAAACCGGAGTTCTTCATGACCTGACCCGATTCAACCTCTGCTATGAAACCATCATATTATATATAAATTACATAATATGATACTGGGTTGGACCTGAACTGGAACCCAGTCAAACCCGGTTTGAAATTTGTTGACCACAACTCGAACTGGGTTTAACCCGACCCAGTTTGGATTTTGGAACCGGTTGTGCACCAATTGGGTGTTTTTGTTATGAGTACCAATAATTAAAAGAAAAGTATTTATATAAATAGATTAAATTAAAACAAGTTGAATAAGTTAAAATTTTAATAAAATCATTTTTATTATGTAATTACTTTCATCTAACTTAGTGGTAGCAATTTGTAACTCGATGAGAAGAGTCCAACATCACATGACATAAAATATCCAAATTTTAGGTGTATATGGATAAACCTGTTTAACCTTTTTAAATTAAGATGGATTTATTTGGTTTGACATATTTAGCCCATTTAATTAAACAATCATGCGTCAGCCCGTTTAAAACTATAATATAATTTTTTTGATAAGCTCAACTTGTTCAACTTATTTATTGTAAGTCGTAAGTCTAGTTAACACATTTACAACTTGATAACAACTTTTTTACCACTTGGTTGATTTGATTAGATAAACATGTAAATGACACATGCTCGTGTTACACGATTTAAGTGTGTCCATGTTAGAATTAATGTCTTTAACACGAATAAATATATGCGTCATATTTGGGTTTATCAATTCCATATGCCAACCTGACTCAATCCTTTGTCTTTAATCTAAGTAATACTTGTTTTATTGATACGCGAAATATAAATAAATAAAAATTCAACGCTTGTTTTCTGTGCATGACTGTTAAAAGTGAGACATAGCATGAAGAATTAATGTCACAATTATTATGTATTAATAAAATACATAAACATTAATATCACAAAAGAAGTATATGACAAAAGCCCCCCATAACATCAAGAGATAAGATCTTCCCATTCCTTGTATATGAAGTGATGGGCTGCAATAAGTTTTATTCTTTTTAGTGTCAACAATCTTTAAAAACCAATTGTAGATAAAGAGAACATAACACAATACCACAACACCTTGTTTTTACCAAACAAAACACCTATGGCTTCTATTGTCATCAATGCTGCAATGTACAAAGCCTGCAGTTCTCCTCACTTAGCCACCAAAGAACCATCACAGCTCGGAACCAAGCGATCTTTAGGGACCAAACAGGACTCGACATATGTAGCTCTCAATATCGAAGGCCAAAACGCTCTCATGACACCTCAAGAACAGAACCACAACAATAAAGGAGTTGATAATGTTGATGTGACAGAAACTTCTAGTGTCAAATTCGTCGACCCGAGGTGGAAAAAGGGGACTTGGGATCTGAATATGTTTGTGAAATCTGGAAAAATGGATTGGGATGCTCTGATTGTTGCTGGTGAATAATTATAATTGATAAGTGTATTTGTTTTTTTTTGAATTAGTGTACTTTTAAACATTGTTTGTAGAAATATGAAGAAAATAACAGTTTTTTGTCGCGCTAAGGGTCAAATTTAACTAGTTTTTTGATATGCAGAAGCTAGAAGGAGAAAGTTTCTTGAATTATATCCAGAGGTAGCAACAAATGAAGAGCCTGTGCTGTTTAGAAGCTCCATTATACCTTGGTGGGCTTGGATCACACATTCTCACCTACCTGAGGCTGAATTGCTCAATGGTTAGTCCTCATTATCGTTAAAGATTGTATATTCGGGCCCAGGCCCGTTAGGGTTAAGCCTATTAGGACTTAGTGGATTTTCGTCATATATAGTCTTGTAGATTATTTTACGGACACATAGAAATATACAAACTTTTATGGCATCAAAATCATATCGGCTCTATATCATTTCCTATCTAAACCTTAATGGGCTTAAGCCTAATATCTTTTACAATGTAGGTCGGGCTGCAATGATCGGGTTCTTTATGGCTTATCTTGTGGATGTTTTGACCGGGCTTGATGTCGTGGGGCAAAGTGGTAATTTCATATGTAAGATCGGTTTGTTCATGGCTGTCATCGGTGTAGTCGTGTTTAGGCAAACCGAGTCTCTAAACGATCTCAAGAATCTAGCGGACGAGGCTACATTTTACGATAAACAGTGGCAGGCATCATGGCAAGATCAAGATCCTGCATGCAACGATGGTTTAGGAGCCAAAATGAAGCTAATGTATCATGAACTAATGAAACTGTTTGATATCAACAAGAAAAGTGATTTATAAATTTTAGTTAGAATTTTGGCCAGCATATGATCGTACCATAGCATGTTTGTTGATAAAATTTTTGAGATTTATATCATAGAGTAGAAACCTAAAACGAGCATTTGTGACATTATAAGCTTAAGCTTATTATGGTTTTTGGAGTTAGGTTCTCAACAGAACAATTCTCGTAATTCCTTCGACAAGGGATAAGTTTGTACTCCATCCGTAGGTCTATCAATTGTTTTGTTATAAGTAAAATTTTATTTTATTTTTATAATAAGTCATATAAGTAATTATAAACTAGAACAAATTCTTATTCAACTATATAGGACATTAGACTCCTATTTAATGTGTCTACCATATGCAAATATCAATGTGTCTACCACACGTAAATACCATAGTTAAAGAAAGGATAATTTATCATTTTTCAACTAATAAATACTTAAAAAGTGATTCCATTGGAAACTTATGAATCATTTCACATTTCATAAATATTTAATATTTCTTTTCATCCACTTGACAAATTTTAATACTCTTTTCTTTCCATTTAACAAACTTTATATTTTCTTCATCCTGGGATTCTTTCACATGGATAAGACCACCTTAAAATACAATAAATCCTCGTGACCAATTTTGTTTTCTTCTGATTTTCTCGACATATTATCTTCCAATTCACATTGTCATTTTCTTTGGTTTTGGTATTCAACATAAACATACTATCCGGGTTTAAATTTCTAGTAAAATATGTTAAAAAAGATTTATGTTTAATACTAATAGGACCGATTATTAAAGGCATCTAATTAAACAGATAACGAATTTAAGAATGTTATCTGGTAATAAAAAAACTCTAAAATACGTGTCAGCAGATAAGGTTATGAATCAATTTCAAACCTATACGTTAAGTCGGGTTGGAACTGGGTTGGGCTGAAACATATTTAGCACCTGACTCAGATTTGCTTGCTTGTTTCGGTGTCGAAAACTGATTTTTTTTACCATTTCGATGTTAGAATACTCTGAAACCTAACAAATACACTCTTATTTAGAAAAAATCTTTATTAAGAAAAAATCTTCTTATCATAAAATAGTACCATATTTCTAATAATAATTTTGTTACATGTATGATTTATAATAGAAAAAACAATATAAAAATCCAGAGCCCATTGTGCAAGTTGTTGCTCATTCAATGACTACATACCATCTCTTTCTCGATGGTTTCATAGCAACTTGCACTATATTTATATAAAAACTTTTTGACATAAAGTCCTAATCAACGGCTAATTAGAAAACCACTCTAGTTCCCAAGTTTTTTATTTTTCTCATAACTCGACTCACGAAATATTCAATACCCTGTTAACAACAAGATCAGATTAACCGTAAAAAACATTTGAATCTTAGACTTTTGCTGGAGAAAAATCAGATGATTATCACTGCACATGTTAAAATTCCCAAGATCTAGTTTAGCCAGCGGTTAACGGTAGATGACTACATACACCATTACTCAAAACAAGTTTGAAATTGATTCGAAAAAAAAAAAAGAAAAAAAAAACTTGCTTGAAGTCGACTAGCGTAAATATAGAGTCAGTCATGGCTCACATAGATTAAAAAATTAAGTTATTGCTTTCTGTTTTCTTATGCAATGTCACATGTGAGATAATACTGGGTAATGGGAAGGAAAGACAACTTGATTCTTTCTTTGTTGACTACTGAAATCATTCAGTTGACTTTTGACAAAGGTCAAAGCTGGTGTCCTAGCATCCACTCTTCAAGAATCCCAATAAAAACCATATCGTTTTCAAGATTGCATATTCTTGGTTATCAAACATGAGTTCCAGCACATCTTCTTTCTCATACCTTTGGCTTCTCACAATCTTTACATTCTTTCACTGTGCTTTATCTAACCAAAACTCCACCCGTATTCAATGCATCGAATACGAGAGAACCGCGCTTTTGGAGTTCAAAAACGACCTCATCGATGCTGCAAACCGGCTCGTTTCTTGGAACAGAAGCAATGCAGATTGCTGCAAATGGTACGGAATCACCTGCAACAATATAACCGGTCATGTCATCGCGATCCGCCTGCGTGGGCCCGATGCGATGCCTTACGACAACACTCAAGAAGCATCCATACAGAGATTCGGAGGGAAAGTCAACCCTGCATTGCAGAATTTGACTTCACTTGAGTATCTAGACTTGAGCTGCAATGATTTTGGAGGGAACCCGATTCCGACCCACATTGGGTCGCTCCAAAACTTGACATATCTGAATCTTTCCGAGTCAAGATTCTCCGGGGATATCCCGAGTCAACTCGGGGACCTTTCCAAGTTACAAGTACTCGGTATCCGAAATCTTTATAGTGGTGATCAGTATGTGCAACAAGTTAAGAGTGTGCAGTGGTTATCAGGTCTTTCTTTCTTGCGCCACCTCGACATGAGTGGTCTTCAACTCGGAGAGTCGTTCGATTGGCTACAGGTGACTCGAACCCTCCTCCCTTCAACTCTTGTAGAACTGCATTTATCATATTGTGCATTACCTCCTATCACACCTAGCTTAACCATGGTTAACCTTAGTTCACTTTCAGTCCTTGATCTTTCTTATAATAATTTCAGTACTAACTCGATACCGAGTTGGATCACTGGTTTACAGAATCTGGCTTCCTTAAACCTTGCGGAATGTAATTTCAACGGGCCGGTTCCAGCTGCTCTTATGAACATGAATTCACTTACTGCACTTGATCTGTCGGATAATCAGCTCACTGGTATTCAGGCTACGCGCAATTCTTCTACGGATAACATCTGTAATTTAAAAGAAATAGATCTTTCTTGGAATAAATTTGATGGGAGAGGTTTATTAGACGTTCTCCCAAGTTTGTTCACATGTGAATCATCTAAGCTTGAGTCTTTAAGGTTTGCAGCAAGCGGGCTTTCGGGTAATTTACCAACACAACTTGGGAATCTGAAGAATTTGGTTTTTATTGATCTTAATAGCAATTCAATTTCAGGGTTAATCCCAGATTCTATAGGGAATCTATCATCTTTACAAACTCTAGAACTCGCGTCCAATTCAATTTCTGGCCCGATTCCTGACTCGATAGGAAGACTGTCATCCTTGATATCCATGTTTCTTACATCCAATTACATTTCTGGCCCGTTACCGGATTCTTTAGGGCAATTGTTAGCTTTGGAGCTGTTAGATCTTTCATATAATGAAATCAATGGGACACTTCCTACAAGCATTGGGCAACTTACAAAGCTGAAGACCCTCAACATCAGGAACAATTTGTTAACAGGTGTTGTTACTGAAGATCATTTTGCTAATCTAACGAGTTTGGTCAGTTTTCGGGGAGATGAAAACGCGTTAAGACTCGAACTATCGTCTGATAACTGGGAACCACCATTCCAACTTAGAACACTGACTTTGACTTCTTGGAGTTTAGGTCCAAAGTTCCCTTCTTGGCTTCAGAATCAGACTAGTTTATTCATCTTGTATTTAGGCAGCACCGCGATTTCAGATACTATTCCAACTTGGTTCTGGAGTACTTTTTCGGGCCTGCGGTATCTGAACATCTCGGATAATAATCTTTCATCGGTGTCTTTGAACGATTTCCTTTGCTCTATGACAGATGTTGAACAGAAACAGATTATATATATGAATCTAGGGAATACTAATCTTACGGGTGTTCTCCCTGATTGCTGGACAACCTGGGAATTCTTGAATATCTTAAACTTACAGAACAACAATCTCACCGGTGAATTTCCAAGATCATTAGCAAATTTATCCTCGTTAGAGTCGCTAAACTTGCATAATAACAAGCTCTCAGGGGAACTACCTGTAAATCTAATGAACTCCAAGAGCTTACAGATCATTGATGTTTCTGAAAACAATTTCACCGGAAGCATACCGATTCCAACAGGTGGAGATGAGACAGTTTTGAAGCTTCTCAGCATTCGTTCGAACAAACTCAATGGTGAAATCCCAGTTGAAATCTGCAGACTTGACTCTATCCAGATTCTTGATCTTGCTGACAACAATCTTTCAGGAAGAATACCGAATTGCTTCAGCAATTTTAGTGTCATGAGTGGAAGAGTTGATCCGAATCAGATTGTCGAGCTAGCACGAGAAGAATTTATGGGCAGTGCTCAGTTAGTGATGAGGGGGATGGTGAATGGGTATGGCAGCATTCTTGGTCTACTAACATTTTTGGATCTTTCGAGTAATGATTTACGTGGGGTTATCCCGAGTGAGATTACACAGCTTGTGGAGTTAAGATTCTTGAATTTGTCCAGTAACCGGTTAACAGGAAGGATCCCCGAGAACATCGGTGACATGAAGTTGTTAGAGTTGTTTGATCTGTCAAGGAATCAGCTTGATGGAATGATGCCTTTAAGCATGTCAAGATTGAGTTTCTTGAACTTGTTAAATGTGTCATATAACAATTTGACAGGAAGGATACCATCAAGCACTCAGCTTCAGAGCTTTCAGGAATCGAGCTTTGTCGGAAACCGACTGTGTGGAGCTCCGGTTAGCTTACGGTGCGAAAGGCGGGGCGGTGGAGGGGCGGGTGGTGGTGGTGAAGGAGGAGAAAGTGGTGGCTCTGATGGGCCAGATTGGGGACTTATTACAAGTATACTGGTTGGGTTTGTGGTGGGATTTTGGGTTCTAATTGGTCCTCTAGTGGGTAGCAAGTCTTTTAGGATCAAATATTATCAATTTCTGTATGATGTTTGGTGCAAGTTTTGTGGTTCGTAAAAACAAATATGCTTTGAATAATTGCAATTTTTTTTAGATGACACTTGTGAAATTCTCCTTAATTAAGATCCAAAGGGATCTAACAAATATTATAAGTCTATTTTGTGAAGCCCAACTCATCTTTGTTTTAGTCCACTATATATTAAAAATCATTGGCAACGCCCAACTGCAAGCCCGGACTTACTTTTCTTAGTTTCGACCAAATGAGTATATGGCTGTATAAAAGCTTGTTACGTGTGACTCGTTTGAAAATAACTCAAAGCTCTTTAAAATAGCTTGACTCGGTTTGTAAATGAACCAAGCTGCCCCTAGCCAAGTAAAGCTCGACTCGTGGCACTCTCATTAGCTTGCTCATTTAGTTTAAAGCCTAAATTATTATATGTAAATGTAAATTTCAGTATTAGTAGAATATTCTGTAGACCATAATGATATGATCATTTTGATATTTTATAATAAAAGAACGTAAAATATTAAATATGTTGATAATCCAAAAAATATAATTTTACTAATCATTGTTTCTAACAAGTTACGATAAAAATTATACTTATATATACATGTAAAAATAAAAATAAAAACTAATTTTTTAAAATAAACAAAATGGCTCGCGAGCTGCCTCGATTCATCTTGTTGAGCTGGAGCCCATAATTTTAGCTTGTTATAATAAACGAGTCAGCTTGACTCGACTGGGTTTATAAACAAGCCCATAGTATCTCCAAAAATGTGAAAATTAGGCAAAACCAATAGGAATATTATTACATTATGACAACCTATGAATTAACATTAAGCCCAACAACAATCGACCTTGACTTGGTATTACAAGTGGATGTTTTTGTTCATGCAACGATGTCCATATATTGTTTCACTCTTGCAACAATTTCAAATTACGTCCACATAAATTGATTCTCTAAGATGTCGTGCAAGTTCACTTTGTTAGCTATGTATGCTTTCATGAGTTTGCTTGGAAGTGGATTATTTCCGATCAATAGAAAATTATCTACACCATCTTATGATGTGTATGTTTAGAACAAAATCGACATATCATTTAATTTTAAGACCCTAATCAAGCCTAGTTTAGGTATTAATAGTTTTATTATATATGACTAATTTTTATTATTTTAATGGCATGTTCTTTAATATGCTTCAAAGATTAAATATAAAATAAATGCATGTTCTAATTAACTATACATGTTATTTTCTAAAAATAAAAAACAATTTTAATAATAATTATAAAAGTAATAATACTTGTTATTTATAATTAATTACTAATATAATATTAGCAATTACTAATACTTATTAATTATAATATTTCGTAATAATAAAGCTTAGTATAAAAATAGTATAATTTTATAATAGCAAAATAATATCAATATAAAATAAGAATTATAATTTTTAATAATAGAGTCGCAAGCAATATTTTTATCGAGTAAATAACCACAATATATATTCGATCTTAATCAAATCATTTCATTTTATAAAATTGTTTGACATATGTTTGTTTATATCTAATGATTTCAAAATGTCACTACTCAGTGTTTGAACTCAATAGCTTAAAAACCTTTGTGTAGTATGGTAATAACAAAATATTGTTAACGATAATGATGATATAATTAAGGATAATAAATATGGTTATACTATTGTTGTTTGTAATGATAATACTAAAACGAGTAACATTTTAGCTTAATTATTTGATTATATTTAAACATATTCATATATATTTAGATTTTGAATATACCATTATGACGTTCTCATATACGTGTAAAATCAAATCGCAACAAAACGCAAATCAAACCTACTAACATTTTCAAACGACTTACATTACATGTGCATGAACTGAATATATGTTTATATATACATGATTTGATATGTTTATTAGCTGGTACTCCTTAATATAATAATCTAAATGTAAAATTAGATTGTTTTCATTTAATTAAAAAGAAATCACCCGTCAAAATATACCATCTATAGATATATCATTGCGTGAGTGTTAGTTTCTTTATTAAAAAAATCTTCTTGTAATAATATTATTATGCTTTGCACGATAAAAATTTTGTGTGGACATGAAACTAGTTTGACTAGTCACTTGGCCTTAACTTGTCTACGGAATCATATATTTTATGTCCACCGTTGGAATTTCCAACTCTATTATTTACACTCCGTCCGTTTACTTAGAATTTTAGAGTTCCAACCCAGTTGTTACGGGAGAATGAAAGCTACTCGTGACAATTAAACATACGAGTATAAATAGAACTTCCACATTCTCTCGTCAACACACTACAAATCCAGCCACTGTTGATATTTCCTACAAAATAGACCAATATGAGTGCTCGAATTTCAATTTCTTATTCATCATCTTGCCACTTGTGGGTGCTTGCTGTTTTAGCCTTGTTTCATTTGTGCTTGTCAAAGTCCGGTGATGTATTATGCATGGACGGTGAGAGGCAAGCACTCCTCCAATTCAAGCACGGGCTTGTTGATGAAGCAGATCGACTTGCATCTTGGGTTGGTGCAAAGAGCGATTGCTGTAGGTGGGCTGGGATTCTTTGCGATAACGTTACAGGTCATGTTCAGAAGATTCATCTACCTGGTAAATGTGGTTTTGATGATTACCACACGATCGAAGAGCACGAAGAAGCTGTTAGGCAGAGGTTAAGAGGGGATCTAAGTCCATCCATCTTGCACCTAAAGCAACTTGAGCATCTAGACTTGAGTTGCAATGATTTTAGAGGAATCCAAATTCCTAGGTTTATGGGTTCTCTACGAAATTTGAGGTATCTTAACCTCTCGCATTCTAGATTTGGTGGAACAATCCCTTCTCAACTGGGGAATCTGACAGAATTGGATGTCCTCAGTCTTGGAAGTTTTTATGAACATGATATCGTTGAAAATGAATCTACTAACGTTGTGAATATGCAGTGGTTATCAAGTCTACGGTTATTACGTCACTTGGATATGAGTGGTGTAGACCTTACAAAAGCAACCGATTGGTTTCAGGTGATTAACACTCTCCCTTCATTGGTCCAGCTACATTTTTCTAACAGCAGATTGCCTGACATACATCCCAATGTTGTTAGTCTTAATCTCACGTTCCTTTCATTTCTTGATCTTTCTGAAAACAACTTTAGTAAGAGTCCCATGCCACAGTGGATTTTCAGTATTACTAGTCTTGTTTCGTTAGATTTAAGGTGGTGCGGTTTACACAATACTATTCCTGGTAGCATCAATAGCTTCCATAACTTGACTTCCCTCATGTCACTTCACATCTCTGGGAATGAATTCATGAGTTCTTCATTAGTATTAAAAAGGTTGTCTAGCATAGGTGGTAATCTGGTTTCATTAGATATTAGTTATTGTGGTGTTTCAAGTATTGCTCTTCATTCTCTTCACAACTTGACCTCTCTTCTTAGCCTTAACCTGTTGAATAATCAACTCACAAACACAATACCTAAATCATTGGGTAACTTTTGCAATATGAGATATATCAATATGGGATTTAACAATTTTTTAAATATTAGTTTAACAAGCCTTCTTGAAAGTTTTTTTGATTGCAAATCCCCTAGCTTGGAATTATTATTGCTCGAGTCCACAAGACTTTCCAGCCCTCTACCCGATCAACTTGGACGGTTGATAAACTTGGTGCTCCTTGAACTGTCAGACAACCTTATTACCGGACCGATTCCAGATTCAATAGGAAGACTATCACTTTTGAGATCAGTGGATCTTGATGAGAATCGTATTTCTGGTTCAATTCCATACTCTGTTGGAGGACTCGTATCATTGGAGTCCTTATCTCTTTCAAATAACAAATTGATTGATACCCTTCCTGAAAGCCTCGGTCAACTTTCTAAGTTGATACTTTTAGATCTCTCTCACAATTTATTGACAGGTGTCGTGTCAGATTCTCATTTTTCCAAAATGATGGGACTGAAATACTTAGACGGAAATGGCAACAACTTAACCTTAAGACCACGCCATGCAAACTGGATTCCCTCTTTCCAACTGGAATCTATGTCTTTAAATTCTTGGGATTTAGGGCCTCAATTTCCATTGTGGGTGCTCCTGCAGAGAGATTTAACAACTTTGGATATGAGAAATACAAGGATTTCATCAATGATGCCTGAATCATTTTGGAGATCATTCCCCAATCTAGAGTATCTAGATATGTCCAAAAATCAAATTCAAGGAAGGTTGTTTTATATTCCTGCAACTTTAGGTCTAGTTGACTTGAGTTCTAATTTGTTTAGCGGGAAACTACCTAAATTTTTAAATAGTTCATTGTTAGAAGACCTGGATCTATCAAATAATTCTTTCATAGGGTCATTGCATAATTTGTTGTGCCCTTATGGTGGTCAAAGTCTAAAAGCTCTTAATCTAGCAAATAATCATTTGTCGGGTGTCATTCCTGAGTGTTGGGAGAAGTGGCCAAGCTTGTTATTCTTGAACTTGGATAATAATAATCTGTGTGGTGGAGTTCCAACTACTTTGGGATCTTTATCTTCTCTACAATCATTGAATATGTGCAAGAACAAGTTGTCTGGGAGTTTACCTGCTTCTTTAAAAAACTTGACAAAATTAGAGATCCTTCAGTTTGCAACAAATGAACTTGTTGGAAGCATTCCAGCATGGATTGGGACGGAACTTTCAAGTTTGAGAGTTCTAAACCTCCGCTCAAACAATTTTGATGGAAATATAACTCATGAGCTCTGTTATCTTACATCTATTCAGCTCCTGGACTTTGGTCATAATAATCTATCAGGAAGTATTCCAAGATGCTTCAACAACTTCAGTGCCTTGTCTAGGAAAGAAACTCCCTTAAATAGTCAATTAGTCTTCTTACAATTTGACTATACAAACATCATGGTTAGTGCTTCATTGGTGACGAAGGGACACGAGTATACATACAGCACTACTCTTGGACTGGTGATGGCCTTGGACCTTTCAAGTAACAATTTTTCTGGGAGCACCCTGTTGAGCTAATGGCCCTCCAGGGATTACAAACGTTGAATTTATCAAAAAATCAGTTGACAGGAGTCATACCAAAGAATATTGGAGACTTGAAGTTACTTGAATCATTTGATGTATCTCTGAACCATCTTTACGGGGAACTTCCTATGAGCGTGTCAAGCTTAACCTTCTTGAGTAGCTTCAATGTGTCTTGCAACAATTTGACCGGAAGAATCCCATCAAGCACGCAACTTCAAAGCTTCAACGAGTCCAGCTTCTTCAACAACAAACTCTGTGGAGTTCCATTGACTAAGCTTTGTGAAGAAGTAGTGCATAACAGGAAACAACAAGGCGATAAATCAGATGGAGTTGATTTTGGGTTGATTATTAGCATCTTGTTTGGATTTTTTGTTGGTTTTTGGGGCATTGTCGTTCCCCTGAATGTTGGCGCAATTCAGAACTTGTTGAGTAAATTGAAGTTAATGCTAGCTGTCTAGGTTATCAATCATAAGTAGTAAGGTAACTTGTTTCATACGTGATTAATAATGTTTTAAAGTTGTAATACAGTTTATAATTTTACTTTCATATTAAATAAACTGCTTTCTTAATGAACAAATCCTAGCTTGGACCTCCCTAACTGCATAGACATATTCTTGATGATTATCCTAGGCTTGTTATGCTTGAATATATTAGAACTAATTTTATACCCGTACGGTGCCCGGGTATTTTAATGTGATAATTACATTTCTATCGTTCTTCAAATGCGTTAGCTTTATACCCGTCACAATCCGGGTAGGTCAATGTAATTATTGAAAATTGTATATACATTCTTTTTGTTTGTTACCTTTGTATCCATAAACAACCTTTTTCAACACAAAACTATAAAATTTTGTGAACGATAATGTATTGAAAAGTGAAATTTGTTTTACTACTTCAAAGGAGAATGTTAATTAGATTATAGATACATCATACATCCAGGCTTAAATATAGACATTGTAAGTGGACCAATGCAAGAAACACAAGCGTGATCTACTTATTAAATCACATGGGCTTCCGCACAGTCGGGCTTCCGCACAGTCCTCGTTGGCCTGCCCTACGAGTGATGGTTTTCCTTAACTGTATTAATACTGATAGTGAACATATTCCAAGACCTTTCTTTAAATTCTAAACGCTAAACGTACAAAGTAACTAAATACTACAACGTGGGAATGTAAAAGATTATTTGACTGATTCTTTTGCTGCTGAGCAAGTAATATTGTAAAAGATTTTAGTTTTAGTTTCAAAACTCCAGAAGTAATTTGGATTTTATGTTTACCGATAACGGGCTAAACAAACTTAGCTGAATAAGAAAAGGGTTGACAAGCTTTAAAGTAGCCCATGAACATACCAAATGTTTACGACCTTTTGGAATTGTTTATTCAGGAAGATTTGTGGCTTTATAAAATTCAAAAAAACTAAAAACTAAAATTTAGTAGCTCAGTCCAACCAAGCTCATTTTAACTAATGTTTTTTTTTTTTTTTTCACTTGTATAGAATATAAGTTAACGCCAAGAGTCAAGCTATGTCTTATCTACAACATACACTTTTAATCACTTCTAAATTAACAGTTTATAGGTAACAATTAGAAACAGTTTAAGGTAGACTTAACAAATAATAAAAGCTCTATATACTTGTTTTTTAGGGCAGACAAATTGTAAAATATAAAACAAAGAATTATCATTTCAAGGCTTTATAAGTATAATCAAAACAGGTTGCTAATTAGATTTCAAGGGTCTCATGATGAAAGAGTTGAAGGTTCTTCCAAAGAAAATGAAGACACAACTCGAAAACAAAGTCTGAGATGCATGTTAGCTACTCATGATGAACATATTTGAAGAGATGAAGAATCCGCTCAACATATATATATGATGTTTCTCAACACCTGTAACTGAATATTAACTTTATATATAGTGAAATATATTACAATTTACAATAAGTGCAGTCATAGTTTATGTCTAAGAATATTTAATTATTTGTGCATACCACTCCATCGATTGACTAAAAGTTGCACTATATGAATATAGCAGTCTTTAATCTAAAGGTTGGGTGCAGAACATAGATCCTAAATAAGTGGATAAGACATACCAAATTGGATAATTAAACATTGTTTACCTTACAATTGTCATTCCAAAATTTTGCAAATCAACCTGCACCTACCAATATATTAGCACATTTGATATCCCTAGATCATGTCATGAAACTTAAATAAGAAAAACATATAGAACTTCAAAATAGCACCTAAATGAAAGGTTTACCTTTGAATCCCCATTCATTTATGCACGTAATTCTAACCACTTAGAATCCGCCTATAATCAAGAACAATCATCTGATGTTTGAATTCAAGCACAAAAATTTAAAATGATTTAAATATTATTAAAGAAATAAATTGTAGAAAATATTTAAAATTCAACGAACAAAGTAGGACTAAAATGAAAAATATAGAAATTAACATAACACATATAGAATCAGCAAGGTTGACGTCACCTAATGCTCCCTGCCTCCATCACAAGTACAAAGTAGGAGAAAGAAAGAGCAGCTTACTTGATAAAAACTTATAGATCATATAAAATTTTTAAAGTTTTTATAAAAAGATTAGCTCTCTGATCCCTCTCCTGTGTGCATATGTATACATATAGATAATTAAATTCATAAAGAATTCAAACATTAATACATTTTGACTAATTTTGACCAAAATTTGATTGATTCTAACAATAACTATAAAATTCACCACAATATTATCTTGGCATTTATCTCTATTTTATAATACAAAATGCTCCATAAATTACGGAATATACAAGGCAAGTGTATAATGGATTTAACAAATCAAATATAATGATTGATTTTGATTTGTCGTATTCTTAGCTATTGATTTTGATTTGTCGTATTCTTAGCTCCAATACCCCCCCTCAAGCGATTGGGTGGACGGACTCGTAGTTGTTCTCGAAACTTGTCAAAGAGAGGCTTAGGTAGAGGTTTCGTGAAAATGTCGGCCACCTGAAGCTTGGTAGGCACAAACTTTGTGTGCAATTTTCCTGAAGATACAAGCTCACGCACAAAATGGTAATCAATATCAATATGCTTTGCTCGTCGGTGTGCTACCGGATTTTGACTGAGGAAAATTGCACTTAAATTGTCACATAATAATGTTGGACGTTCTGTTGGTAAGGCATTTAAATCACGTAGCAAGTGAGTAATCCATATGAGTTCAGACGCAGTATTTGCCATGGCTCGATATTCAGACTCACAGCTAGAACGGGAGACCGTTGGCTGCTTTTTCGCACTCCAAGAGACAAGATTGCCACCAAAGAAAATTGAATAGCCATAAGTGGAACGTCGGGTTTCAATACAACGAGCCCAATCCGCATCGGAGTATCCAATGAGATTGGAAATGGTCGGACGCGAGAAATGTAACCCATGAGTGAGAGTGCCTTTAACATATCGCATGATTCGTTTCACTAGTTGAAAATGATGATATGTGGGAGAGTGAAGAAACTGGCTTGCTTGATTAACAGCATACGACAAATCCGGTCTCGTAATAGTTAAATACTGAAGAGCACCGACGAGAGACCGATATAAAGTAGGATCATGAAATGTAGGACCAGAGCTAGTGAACACGTCTTGAGTGGAAAGAGGAGTTCCTACTGGTTTGGAATCTAGTAGACCAGCTCTAGTGAGGATGTCATGAGCATACTTGGTTTGACTAAGAACTAAGCCATCATCCATATAAGCAACCTCAAGACCGGGAAAATAACTCAATTTGCCTAAGTCTTTGATAGCAAATTCCGTTTGTAATCGAGTAACAAAACGGGTAATAGAGGGTTCATGATTCCCGGTAAGAATAATGTCATCGACATACACCAATAAGTATAAGAGACATGAACCTCGATGAAAAATGAAAAGAGAGGTATCTGCTTGACTAAATGTGAAACCTTGTTGAATTAGAAAATTGCTAAGCCTTTGAAACCAAGCTCGTGGGGCCTGTTTAAGGCCATACAATGCCTTGTTGAGACGACAAACATAGTTTGGATGACGTGCATCAATAAAACCTGGCGGTTGTTCCATATAGACTGTTTCTCGAAGATTGCCATGCAAAAATGCATTTTTAACATCGAGTTGTCGGAGAGTCCATTTATTTGTAATCGCAAGAGATAGAACAAGACGAACTGTTGTGGCTTTAATAACCGGACTAAATGTATGTGAAAAATCAAAACCGGGTATTTGAGTGAAGCCTTGAGCCACTAGTCGTGCTTTATACCGATCAATCGAACCATCGACGTGATATTTAGTTCTGAACACCCATTTAGAACCAACAATGTTTGCATTTGATGGCCGTGGAACTAAAGTCCATGTATTGTTCTGATGTAAAGCTGTGAGTTCTTCTAACATAGCATCACACCAATGTTTTTGTTTTGAAGCTGATTTAAAACCCTTAGGTTTTTTAGATGCTAACAAGGCAGTGTGAAGACTGGTAGGAGCAATAGCAAGTAAGTTTAGTATATGTTTAGGCTTTACAATCCCAGCTTTGCTTCGAGTGACCATTTGGTGAGTGGACATGGTGGAAGGTTGAGGTGGTGTTAAAATATTTAATGATTCTTCAATTCACCGGTTTCCGTTTTTGCCTTGTTCTTATATCTCACTTTTGGGTTAAGATGTCTTCTTTGCAGGTTCTCATATTTGGAGGACTAATGTTGGTATCCTTGGTATGTCTAAGGGTGCTATGTGGTCTTTCTTCTTTATATGGAATGTTCAATAAAAGGGGCAAGGATATGGTCAGCATCCATTTTCCAATTCATTATTTGCTGTCATCTTCACGATCAAGTTGCTGTCATCTCCTCATATCATGGATTATTTCCATTTTCTCTTATTCATCTTGGCTATAAAGATTCATCTCAAGTTGCAGTTCAAGGGACCCGATTGTATTCCATTTCTTCTATATTGTTCTATGCTAATAAAGCCCTAGAACTTTTGTTTGTATAAAATCAAAGCCTTGTTAAGCTTTTCATGGTATCAGAGCTCTCGGTTGAGCTCTGGTAGGCTTCGATTCTTGGACCATCTTCCGCTGGTTCGTCTGTTTTGCTACCTCTTGTTGGGTTCTTCACTTTGTTCTTTAAACTCTAATCGTATTTGGGGGTTTTCTCACCGTATCAAGTCTTGCTTGCCATAAGTGGTGGCGTGGAGCATCAAGTCTTTTTTGTCATCTGAAGAAGATTCTCGCATCTACCTCATAATCAGGGAAGTTTTTTTTTTCTTCATCTACATATCTCTGTTCTTCTTTTACAAAAATAAAAAAATAAAAAAAAAAGTAAAAAATAAAATATATATCATTAAAAAAAAAAAAAAAATTGAAAAGCAATCTTTATGCTTTATTTTCCATCAGTTCCTTAAAGCGACAATTTTTAACATTGTTTTCAACTTTATCATAGCTATCTCATTTTCTATTTTAATTGTTCATCAGTCTTGGTGCAAGAAAATAGGGTTTTAGGATTAAATTTTACTAAAACCCTGTGAGATCAGTTCTCAAATTTTTTCTTGTTCATCATATTTTATTATCTGTTAGGCTTATTTGACTGGGTTAAGGGTACCAGTATTGTCTTTGTTTCTAAGGGTAAGACTCACCGTTTTTTCTTTGTCTGTGATTTTATATATCTCTTCTCTTCTGTGCGTGTGACTGGTTGACATTTCTTTTTTACTTGTTTTTTGCTTGTCTTTTATAATGGGTGAAACTAGTCGTACTGTTACATCAGAAACTCTCATAAGCAAGCTTGATGTCAGTGATCCATTGTATCTTCATGCAAATGATTCGAACACATTGACAATTATAACCATGAAACTAAAAGGCACAGAAAATTACACTGTTTGGGCAAGTTCAATTAGATTAGCCTTAGAAGTGAAAAATAAAATTGGTTTTATTGATGGAACATGCATTAAATCAGATAATAATGAAGTTCTTGCTAAACAGTGGGATAGATGTAATTCTGTGGTACTTTCATGGATATTAAATTCTATTTCTGAAGAATTGTATGTGGGTCAAGTGTTTTCTAAGTTAGCATCAGAAGTATGGCAGGATTTAAAAGAAACATATGATAAAATTGATGGGTCGGTTGTGTATAATCTATATCAAAAGATAAATGCATTGAGTCAAAATGGAAGTTCTGTATCTGAATATTATCATAAATTGAATACTATGTGGAAGCAACTTGATGCAATTGTCCAGTTACCTTCATGCACATGTAAAGCTTCAAAAGAATTCAATGATTTTACTCATTTAATAAAACTTATGCAATTTCTTATGGGACTTGACGATGTCTATCAACCTGTTAGAACAAGTTTACTTACAAGAGATCCTCTTCCAACTATTAAAACCGCTTTCTCAATTATTTCCAGAGAAGAATCACATCGTGGAAGTGGTTCTTCTTCAGTGACAAAAGGTCAAAATGTTGCATTCTTTACAAAACAAAATCAGTCTTTTGATAATAAAAAAAAGTTTGGAAGAGGACCAAATCCTAACTTAAAGTGTAGCCACTGTAATATGTTAGGCCACACGGTTGATAGATGTTATGAACTTGTTGGCTATCCACCTAATTTCAAAAAGAAAATCGGAAATCAATCTGGTAAACCTGGAACATCAAATGCATCTCTTCCTTCCATTAATAAGTCTAATGCAGCTTCTACTACCTCATTTCCATTTACCCAAGAGCAGATAGCTAAGTTAATTGGTTTGGTCAGTGACAAACAAGGATCAGATCAACCTGGTGTTGGAGGTAATGTAATTGGTCTGTCTAGTGGGTTTAATTCAAAATCTGGTTTCTTTAATTGCTCCAGCTTGTTGGAGTCAAAGTTTGATACTGGTTGGGTTGTTGATTCAGGAGCAAATCAACATATGTCTAAGACTGATAAAAACATGACTGATTGTATTGATATATCTAAATATAACATGATTGTGAGTCATCCAAATGGTACTTCATGTAAAGTAACAAAAATTGGAAATTTAAAATTGCAAAACAATTTTGTCCTATCAGATGTTCTAGTTGTTCCAGATTATTGTGTTAATTTACTGTCTGTTCATAAACTGACTAGAGATAATAAGTTACAAGTCTTATTTAATGAAACTAACTGCTATGTCCAGGATTTGAGATCAAAGAAAGTTTTGGTGACTGGTAGTCAAAGTGAGGGTCTTTATTTCTTTGAAAAAGATGGACATACAGTGAAGATGTGTTTCAACAGTGCAACTAATTTAAATCTATGGCATACTAGGTTAGGACATCCTTCAGATAATGTGCTTTATGTTTTAAAAGATACTTTAAATATTGAAATCATAAAGGAGTCTCAACCTTGTGAAGTGTGTCATAAAGCCAAGCAACATAGGATTCCTTTTCCTTTGAGTGATCATGTCTCAAATCATGTTGGTGAACTTGTCCATTTAGATTTGTGGGGTCCGTACAAAGTTACTAGCAAAGAAGGTTTCAAATATTTTTAACAATTGTTGATGATTTTTCACGAGCAGTCTGGGTTTACTTAATTAAAACCAAAGATGAAGTTTTCGAGTGTATAGTCAAATTTTATGATCTTATTAAAATCAATTTGAGAAAAGTGTTAAAATTTTTCGGAGTGATAATGGAACAGAATTTGTGAATAATCAACTAACAACCTTTTTCGAGTCAAAAGGAATTTTGCATCAAACTTCATGTACTCATACCCCACAACAAAATGGAATAGCTGAACGAAAACATAGACATTTGTTGAATGTGGCTAGGTCTTTACTATTTCAAGGGGGAGTTCCTCTTAATTTTTGGTCTGAATGTGTACTTACAGCTACTTATTTGATAAACAGGATCCCTTCATCTGTCCTTTTAGGTAAGAGTCCTTATGAGGTAATGTTTGGTTTCAAACCCTCTCTAAAACACTTGAGGAATTTTGGTTGTCTTTGTTTCAGTACCATTTTAAATAATTCCAACAAGTTTTCTAGTCGTGCTGAAAAATGTGTATTAATTGGTTATTCTAATGTTAAAAAGGGTTATAAATTATGGAGTCTTGAAAATAAAACAGTTCTTTTTTCTAGGGATGTCAAATTTTATGAAGAAATTTTTCCTTTCAAACAAAATAAGGAAAACCTATTTGAAACTGAATTAGTTGAAAAACATTTAAACAATGTGAATTTCTTTGATAACATTGAGCCAAATGAGTCCTCAAGTGTAAATGTTCCCTATGATGAGGAGAGGGTGATGTCTCAAAAGACTGTCTGTGAAGACCAGCAGCCAGTTGAGTCAAGTAGAACTGTTAGCGAGGCTATCCAAGTTGACCAGCAGCCTAACAGCTCTAATAGGACTAATGGCGAGGCAGGTAACACAGAAGCTACTAATGATGAGACTGACTCTTCTGAGGGTCAAAAATCCATGCCCCCTGAACCAAGACATTCCTCGAGGACCGTGTCATTACCAAAAAAATTATCTGACTATGTTGTAGAAGGTAAAGTTAAGTATGGTCTTGAAAAAGTGGTCAACTATTCTCGTTTGTCTTGTGAAAATTTTTCTTTTACATCTAGTCTAAATAAAACTATTGAACCTACTTGTTTTAATGAAGCTGTGAATGACATTAATTGGGTTCAAGCTATGAACTCTGAAATGGAGGCTTTACATAGAAATAATACTTGGGTTCTGGTTGACCTTCCTCCTGGAAAAAAGCCTATAGGGTGTAAGTGGATATTCAAAATTAAATATAAGGCAAATGGAGAGATTGAGAGATATAAGGCCAGACTAGTAGCTAAAGGGTATAATCAACGAGAAGGTATAGACTTTGATGAAACATTTTCACCGGTTGTAAAAATGGTCACTATTAGATGTATCATTAGTCTAGCTGTTGAAAATGGTTGGCCTTTATTCCAATTAGACATTAATAATGCCTTTCTTTATGGTAATATAAATGAAGATGTGTATATGAAGTTACCTGAAGGTTATTATTCAAAAGATGAAACCAAGGTTTGTAAGCTAGTCAAATCTTTGTACGGCTTAAAACAAGCGCCTAGAAAATGGTATGAAAAATTGACTAGTGTTTTACTTGAAAATGGTTTCGTCCAAAGTATGTGTGATCATTCGCTATACATAAAGTCATCTAACTCTGTGTTTGTTGCTCTTCTTGTCTATGTTGATGATATAGTTATAACTGGTAATAGTGAAAGTGAAATATCTGAGGTTAAAAGGTTCTTAAGTAAAAAATTTTTGGTTAAAGATTTGGGAATCTTAAAATATTTTTTGGGTATAGAAGTTTTGTACTCCGAGAAAGGAATTTGTCTTTCTCAAAGAAAATATTGTCTAGAATTGTTGAATGAATTTGGGTATTTGGGTTGTAAACCTGTTGCTACCCCTATTGAACAAAGCTTTATTCTTTCATCTAAATCAAAACAAGATGAGCCAATATTGTCTAATGTTACTGGGTTTCAAAAACTTATAGGAAAACTAATTTATCTTTCTTTAACTCGTCCGGATATATCTTATGCTGTTCAATATCTTAGTCAATTCATGCATTCTCCAACAAATTCTCACTTACAAGTAGCATTACGGCTTTTGCGGTATCTAAAGTCTTCTCCTGGTAAAGGTATCTTATTTAGTAAGGGAAGTTGTTTTGACTTGTTTGCTTATACTGATTCTGACTGGGGAAAGTGTATGGTCACAAGATGGTCTGTGACCGGGTATTGTATTTTTCTGGGCAACTCCTTGATTGCCTGGAAAAGCAAAAAGCAAAGTACCGTATCTCGGTCTTCTGCAGAAGCAGAGTACCGAGCCCTTTGTTCAGTCACATGTGAATTAATTTGGTTACAAAATCTTTTTAAGGAATTACAAATAAATATAAAATTACCAATTAAAGTCTTTTGCGACAATCAAGCCGCTATAGCTATAGCAGCAAACCCTGTATTTCACGATAGAACAAAACATTTTGAGATAGATTTACACTTTGTTCGTGAAAAGGTTTCTTCAGGTGTTATTAAAATCGAAAGTATAGATTCAAAACTGCAAGTTGCAGATGGTTTTACAAAAGGTTTAAGTGTTAGCCAACAAGAGTTTTTTTGTAAAGAACTTGGTCTTTTGGATATGTTTACCGCTTGAATTGAGGGGGAGTGTTAAAATATTTAATGATTCTTCAATTCACCGGTTTCCGTTTTTGCCTTGTTCTTATATCTCACTTTTGGGTTAAGATGTCTTCTTTGCAGGTTCTCATATTTGGAGGACTAATGTTGGTATCCTTGGTATGTCTAAGGGTGCTATGTGGTCTTTCTTCTTTATATGGAATGTTCAATAAAAGGGGCAAGGATATGGTCAGCATCCATTTTCCAATTCATTATTTGCTGTCATCTTCACGATCAAGTTGCTGTCATCTCCTCATATCATGGATTATTTCCATTTTCTCTTATTCATCTTGGCTATAAAGATTCATCTCAAGTTGCAGTTCAAGGGACCCGATTGTATTCCATTTCTTTTATATTGTTCTATGCTAATAAAGCCCTAGAACTTTTGTTTGTATAAAATCAAAGCCTTGTTAAGCTTTTCAGGTGGGGATGCAGAAGGGAGATTTGGGGGACTAATGTTTGAGGATCCAGGCAATGATAGATCAGGGGGTGATGGAAATAATGAAGTTGTTGAGGCTGAAAGGGTAGGGGCTGAAGGCGATATATTTGTAGTTGAGAAATCATCATGGTCCCATGTAGTACAGTTAGTGGGTGGTGTAGGAGAATTATTGACTTTTGGTGTGGCTAATGGTGGGTCCGACGTGGGAGCGAGGCATGATTAAGGAATATTATCTTCATAGGTGCTCAAAAACTAGTGTGCTATGTTTGTGGATGAGTTTTTTTTGGAAAACGGGAAAGAACTCTCGTCAAATTTTGCATGTCGTGTAATGTACACCCTAGATGTGGTTGGATCCAGACATTTGTACCCTTTATATTGAGTACAATATCTGATAAAAATACACTCAATGCTTCTAGGGGCAAGTTTGTGAGAAGAATAAGGTCGTAAATATGGGAAGACACAACATCCAAAAACTTTAAAATTTGTATAGTTTGGCACCGAATGAAAAAGCAATTCATAAGGAGATTTGTTGTCCAACAACTTTGTGGGAAGACGATTAATAATGTGAGCCGCCGATGAGAAGGCATCCACCCAATAAGTGGGTGGAGCATTTGCACCAAATAACATGGCAAGACCCGTCTCGGTAAGATGACGGTGTTTACGTTCGACTCGCCCATTTTGTTGGGGAGTATATGGGCAAGACATTTGGTGATGAGTACCATTGTCGAGAAACAAGCGTCGAACTTGATTATTCAAGAATTCTGTTCCTCCGTCACTTTGAAGCACCTTTATTTACATGAAAATTGAGTTTGCACAAAATGCAAAAAAATTTTGAGAACCTCAAAAAATTCTGATTTGGTTCTTAAGGGATAAAACCATGTAAATCTCGAGTAATCGTCTACAAATAAAGCATAATAACAGTAACCATCATGTGAAATAATAGGAGCAGGTCCCCATAAATCACAATGCACTAAATCAAGGACATGAAGCGAGCGTTTATCATTTAATTGAAATGGTAAACGATGTTGTTTTGAGAGCACACACGATGAACAAATATGTGGACCAGGCAAAATGGATGTAAAATGTAAGCACCCATGTTTATTTAAAATATTAAGAACATCAAAGTTTACATGTCCAAGGCGGTTATGCCATAAGTCAAAAGAAGCTTTGGAAGAAGAAATAACCGTAGCCGCTAGTGCTTGAAAGTTGGAGTTCAAAATATATAGACCGTCCTTATGCGTCCCTTTTGCTAGAATGTCCTTGGTTACCCGATCCTGAATAACGAAGTAAGATCAAGAAAAAAAGAAATCAACTGGGTAATCATGAGTAAGTTTGCTAACAGAAAGCAATTTCTTCTTGATATGTGGAACTATAAGGACATCTTGTAATTTAAAGTGAGGGTGAACCGAAAGTGTACCGATTTGAGAAACAGGAAGAACATTACCATTTCCAAAATAAACTTTGTCAGTCCCTCGGTAAGAAGTAGTTGAGTCAACATGAGCCGATGATGGAGCCATATGAGCCGTGGCATCGGAGTCAACATACCAATCCGGGGTTGTATCATTTATTTTGCAATCAGCATGAAAAGCTTGGGCTAGATTGGAAGCAGAATATGAAGATTGTTGAGCATAGGTAGCTAACTCGGGACAAGCATTGGCATAATGGCCTATTTGACGACATAATTGACAATGAGGTGATCTTCGGCCTCGACCTCGTTAAGAGACAACACCTCGGGTATAAGACCTGCCACCGGAATTGGTATTAGAGCGTCCTCTACCACGCGAGGATTGGTGCCTATAAAACTGATGTTGAGCCGAGAAGGCAACAGGAGATGTTTGTGAGCCATGTAAAGAAGAAACAAACAACTCGTGTGCTTCGGCTTGAGCAAGCAGATCACGAAAAAGAGGACGAGGCTGCACAGCCCTTTGAGCAGTAGAAAACGTCTCAATTGCAGGTCCTAGGCCACAAAGAAACCAGTGACTTTTGTCACTATCTGATAGAGACTGTCCAATGGCAGCAAGTTTGTCACATATAGCTTTGAATTGTCTCCCGTAATCAGACACGGAAAGATTTCCCTTTTTTAATTGACGTAAAGAGTCTTTGAGAGTTTGAGAACGCTCCATGGAATCATGGCTATATGTGGATTCCAGGGCTTTCCAAACTTCATGAGAGGTTGTAAGGCCCAAGACTTCTGCCATAGCCTCCTCTGTGAGAGAGGATTGGAGGAGAAGAAGAATTCTTTTGTCTGTTTCAAACCATGATGAGTATTCAGGGTTAGAAATAGACTTCCCTTCTGAAGTAATAGTTTTAGATGGAGCGGGATGAGACCCATCAACGAACCGCATCCAATTTTGATGAACAAGCAGGGTTGTGATTTGATTTCGCCATAGGAGAAAATTAGAGGATGATAACTTTATTGTTAACATATGCAGCAGCGTATTCATGGGAAGAGGGGTGTCTTGAGAAGTTGAAGAAGTAGCCATGGGAAAAAAAATGGTTAAGCTTGGGGAAGAAGAAGACAAAAGGAGACCAATGAGTGGCTGAAAATTTCGTAATTAGAGGGGAAAGAAAGGTGGTAAGATGCTGGCTGATACCATGACAATAATTATAAAATTCACCACAATATTATCTTGGCATTTATCTCTATTTTATAATACAAAATGCTCCATAAATTACGGAATATACAAGGCAAGTGTATAATGGATTTAACAAATCAAATATTATGATTGATTTTGATTTGTCGTATTCTTAGCTATTGATTTTGATTTGTCGTATTCTTAGCTCCAATAGATCCTAAGGGGCTGTTTGATTTGCAGGTCTCGGTCAAAAGGAGCTGACCGAATAAGAGGGTGTTCCAAAACTAACCGGGTAAAGGAAAAAATATGCATGGGTTAGTGGTGTCGGACCGGGTCAGACGTGATATAGTGAGAATCAAACATGCTGACCGGCCAAAATGTCTGACCGGGTCAGTAGGTCAGACATTTTTACCGGGTTAGAAGCAAATCAAACAGCCCCTAAAATCTAACCAATTTTGACTGATTTTAAAATAAGTTTGACTTTACGTGGGCAATTTTGATTGATTGATTGATTGACCGATTAGGTCTGATTTTTCCCGACTAGGACCGACAATTGATTAACCCTCCGATTATGTGAAATCGTCAAGGTTGGTGGCCAATTTTCAATTAATCAACGACTAGAACCGATTTTTACAATACTGGTTTGAAGTCATTGAACTTTAAGATTTGGTCTTCTCCATCTTGGATTCCTTCAAATGCAGAAACAACACAATGATATTTTTTATGACCCACAAAATGTGTTGGTGATATTAAAGGCATGATATTTTTTATGACCCAACATCTCCTTTGTCCATGGCTGAAGTGATATTTGCTTAGGGTGTTACAAACACCCAAAGTGTACCAACACCATTTGTTTTAAATTATTCTGCAATTCTTGTACAATATGTTTGGGCAAAACTAGTCAACAATAACAAGATTTTCGTAAATCAGATACCGAGAACTCATATTTATATGGGTGATGAATAAAGGCTTTAAAATTTTTTGGGCCCCAAACCCTAGCTTTACCCCTTAAGCCTATTAGGCCGCCCTGGTTCTTGTTCTTACATGAATCTTCAAGCCTATTAGGCCGCCCTGGTTCTTGTTCTTACACGAATCTTCAGCTATTGAATGCGTATTTTTTGCCTATTTTGATATACCTTTCTTCCCACATGTACTAATCTTATTCTTCTTTTATTTGTACCTCTATACCTGAAAACAAAAGTAAATTTACCGGCTAGAAAACAAGCAAGGTTTCTTTAATCTCCTATCTTGATCAAACTTGCGTCGCTGACCTGACTCGCTAATGATAGTCGATCCCGCCTTCTACTAATGACAATCAATACTGTTTTTCTATTGTTGACAATCAAACATGCTTCTCCGCCTTTGATCTCGATTAATCACGCTTCACTATTGATAATCTGTCCTGCTTTTTGGCTAATGATAATCAAACCCGCTTTACTGCTATATAATGATCTTAATCCCGTGATCAAATTTCTACAACGTTGTTCTCCTTCTCTAGCAATCAAATTTCAAGCCATGTTTTGTATTTCCCATTTTCTAAAGTATATAAGTTTATTATTTAGAGATGATAATGTTGGTGATTTTGATTAATTCATTGACGAGTAGTAGCCCTACTCCATATCATCATCCAAATAGCTATTATAACCACAAAGAAAAAACATTATTCTTCTTAATTAAAGTGACAAAATAGTTGAATATCTGTACTTTTTAGTAACCAAAACCAAGCCATATAAAATAGGTATATTTAAATTTCTTTTCCATAACTTGATGATCAAAAGGAATGGAATTCTGCTTTTTTTTTTTTTTTTTTTTTTTTTGCAAATTCAAGATTATAACGATCCTATCTCGAGATTAACTCTTGTAATTTGACTAATTTCAATTCATTCTTATGAAGTTGTTCTAAGAATTTGAAATTAAGGCTCATGATTAAGGTTTTGCCCCCTCCAATATTAATGTCTCTATAAATCAAATTTAGGTTCTCTAGTCGACTCTACAGATTTGTGTGGGATTGGGTTCATTTGGATTTAAACTATGGTTAGACCAATTGCAGGGTCAACTAGATCATAACAGAAGAGCTAGAGCATGTGTTGAACAGAGGCGGCGCCCATGTTGAAAAATGGTGACGCCCATGGTAGACATATATTAGTTTTTAAAATAAATTATTTTGATGCTATCTATTTTAAAACCGGTTCAACCAGTAGACCGTTAACATTGACAGTTTGATCATCGGTCTAGTTACATTAGTTTTCTTTAATAAGGCATGAGTAAGAAGCAATGATTGTTAGTATTCTAGATGTTATAATAACGCTCGCTTACTATGCTAAAGTTTGAGTGATTTCAAGGGCAGAGATTAACATGCTTCAAGTTGACTTTGTATACTCGCTCCACCAATTCATAGCATAGGCGCGGATCATCTCGCTCCACAGTTGCTATTTAACGAGTCATGGTAATCGTTAAACAACCGGTACGCACATTCCTGTAAAGGATTTTTGAAGATCAAAATGTGGGTTGACTTTACAAGAAAAAAGTCAAACTTTTTCATGTTTGATTTTTATTGCTTGTGAATAGTAACACGTTATTGTGTAATTAGTGATTACACATTTAGATATACATGCACAATAACAAGCTCTCAGGGGAACTACCTGTGAATCTAATGAACTCCAAGAGCTTACAGATCATTGATCTTTCTGAAAACAATTTCACCGGAAGCATACCGATACCAACAGATGGCGATGCCACAGTCTTGAAGCTTCTCAGCATTCGTTCGAACAAACACCATGGCGAAATCCCAGATGAAATCTGCAGACTTGATTCCATCCAGATTCTTGATCTTGCTGACAACAATCTTTCAGGAAGAATACCGAATTGCTTCAGCAATTTTAGTGTCATGAGTGGAAGAGTTGATCCGAATCAGATTGTCGAGCTAGCACGAGAAGAATTTAAGGGCAGTGCTCGGTTGGTGATGAGGGGGAGGGTGAATGGGTATGGCAGCATTCTTGGTCTACTAACATTTTTGGATCTTTCGAGTAATGATTTACGTGGGGTCATCCCGAGTGAGATTACACAGCTTGTGGACTTAAGATTCTTGAATTTGTCCAGTAACATGTTAACAGGAAGGATCCCCGAGAACATCGGTGACATGAAGTTGTTAGAGTTGTTTGATCTGTCAAGGAATCAGCTTGATGGAATGATGCCTTTAAGCATGTCAAGATTGAGTTTCTTGAACTTGTTAAATGTGTCATATAACAATTTGACAGGAAGGATACCATCAAGCACTCAGCTTCAGAGCTTTCAGGAATCGAGCTTTGTCGGAAACCGACTGTGTGGAGCTCCGGTTAGCTTAAGGTGCGAAAGGCGGGGCGGTGGAGGAGCTGGTGGTGGTGGTGAAGGAGGAGGAAGTGGTGGCTCTGATGGGCATGATTGGGCGCTTATTACAAGTATACTGGTTGGGTTTGTGGTGGGATTTTGGGTTCTAATTGGTCCTCTAGTGGGTAGCAAGTCTTTTAGGATCAAATATTATCAATTTCTGTATGATGTTTGGTGCAAGTTTTGTGGTTCGTAAAAAACAAATATGCTTTGAATAGTTGTATTTTCGTTTAGATTGACACTAGTGGAATTCTCATTTCCTTAATGAAGATCCAAAGGGATTTAACTATGAAGGACAACTTCTGATCCAATAAATATTATAATTTCATTTTGTGAAGCCCAACCCATCTTTGTGGCCCTCAAGGCTCACTAACTTAATCCAGTTTCAGTCCACTCTTAACAACTTCGGCCACGCCCAATTGCAAGTCCTGACTTACATATTTTGAGTTTTGATCAAGTGAGTGAGTATAGGGTTGTTCAAAAGATCGTGTCTTATGTCTCGTTTGAAAATAAGTAAATAAGTCAAAAAATACTCTTTGAAATCGCTTGACTCGGTTTGTAAATGAACCAAGCCCCATTCAAGGAAATCTTCACTCGTGGGTCGTTCATTAGTTGGCTCGTTTAATTTAAAGCCTAATTTATAACCCAAAATTATAATATATTATGTAAACATAAATTTCACTATTAGTATTTAAATAGACCATAACGATATGATCATTCGATATTTTCTAATAAAATATAAAAAAATGATCATAATCCATATAAAATCATTTTTGAATAGTCGTTTCAACAAGTTATGATAAAAAATATAGCCGCATATACTAATGTAAAAGATAAAACAAAAACTAAATTTTAAAATAAACAAGATGGCTCGCGAGCTACCTTGGCTTGGCCTGTTAAGCCGGATCCCATAATTTTTGCTCGTTATAATAAGTGAGTCGGTTGGCTCGACTGGGTTTACAAGCCCATAAATCCTCCAAGAATGTGGAAATTATGCATAATCAATAGGAATACTATTACTTTATAACAACCTATGAATTAACATTAAGCCTAGCGACGATTGACCTTGACTTGGTATTACAAGTGGATGTTTTTATTCATGCAACGATGTCAATATGTTGTTTCACTCTTGCAACGATTGCATTTTACGTACGTCCACATAAATTGATTTTCTAAGATGTCGTGCAAGTTTAGATATATACACTTTTATGAGTTTGCTTGGACTTGGGTTATTTTTAATTTAAAAAGAATTATCTATACTATCTTATAATATATTTGTTTAGGACAAAATTGATATTTCATTTTATTTTAAAACAATTATCAAGAGTATTTTGAGTATTTAATAATATTAGTATTTATGTTTAAATTTTATTATTTTAATGACATATTATTTAATATGCTTCAAAGTTTAAATATAAAATAAATGAATGTTGTAATTAATAATACTTGTTATTTATAAAAATAAAAACAATTTTAATAATAATTTTAAAAGTAATAATACTTGTAATATATAATTAATTATATATAATTAATACTTTTTATTTTTAATAATAATACTTGTTATATATAATTAATTACTAATATAATATTAGCAATTACTAACATTTAGTAATAATAAAGCTTAGCATGAAAAATACGACAGATATAGAAATAATAAGTTTAACAATAACATTTATAACAAAAATAATATCAATATATAAATTTAAAAATAATAGTTATAATTGTTAAGAATAGAGTCACAATTAATATTATTATCGAGGAAATAACGGCACAATATATATTCTTATTCAAATCACTTTATTTTGTGAAATAGATGTTCGACGAGTTCACAACAATATATGTTTGTTTATATTTAATGGGTTCAAAATCTCATTACTCGTGTTTAAAACTTAATATCTTAAAAAACTTTTGTGTAATCATCAGATAACAATGATATTGTTAATGATAATGATGATATAGTTAAAGATAATAACTATAACATTATACTATTGTTATAAGAGTGATAACACTAATACGAGTCACATTCTATCTTAATATATCATTGCGATGTTCTGATATACGTTTAAAATTGGGCAGCGACGAATAGCAGATCTAACCCGCTAGTATTTTGAAACGACTAACATTAAATAAATTTTAATTGAATATATGTTTATACATGATTAGATATGCTTATATTGAGCTAAAACTCCTTAATATAATAATCTAAAAATTAAAATTTTTTTTTTTTAATTTAAATGAAATCAACCGCCAAATAAAAGCATCTAATTAGGTATTATGATCTAAAAATGATATATCATTACGTGAGTGTCAGTTTCTTTTATTAAAATGTCTTTTTTTTTTTTTGTAATAATATTATTATCCTTTTCATGATAATAATTTCGTGTGGACATGAAACTAATATGACTAGTCACTTGGTCTTAACTTGTCTACGAAATCATATCATCCATGTCCACCATATATCGGTTTGTATCTTATCACAAAATTGGAATTTCCAACTCTATTATTTATACTCCACCCGTTTACTTAGATTTTTAATTAAGAGTTTCAACCCGGTCGGCATGGGAGAATGAAAGCTACTCGTGACAAGTGAGCGCAGGGGTATAAATAGAACTTCCGCATACTCTCGTTAACACACTACAAATTGAATAAACTGTTATTTCCTTCTAAATAAACCAATATGAGTGCCCGAATTTCAATTTCTTATTCATCATCTTGCCACTTGTGGTTGCTTGTTGTTTTAGCCTTGTTTCATTTGTGCTTGTCTGACCAAAAGTCTAGTGATGTATTGTGCATAGACGTTGAGAGACAAGCACTTTTCCGGTTCAAGCAAGGCCTCATAGACGAAGCAGATCGGCTTGCTTCATGGGCTGGTGCGAAGAGCGACTGCTGTAAATGGGCCGGAATTGTTTGTGATACCATCACCGGCCATGTCCATGAGATTCATCTTCCTGGACTTGTAGGTCAATGTAACTTTATACCATTTTTAGAATTCAAAGAAACCTTAAAGCAGATGTTAGGAGGGGATTTAAGTCCATCCTTGATGGAGCTGAAGCAACTCAAGTATCTTGATTTGAGCTGCAATGATTTCAAACACATCCAAATTCCAAGCTTCATAGGTTCTCTTAAAAACTTGAGGTATCTTAACCTCTCCCATTCGAACTTTAGTGGGATGATCCCTCCTCAAATCGGGAATATTTCAGAGTTACGGGTCCTTTCGCTTGGAGGTTTGTATGAAACAAGCATGATGAAAATGCAGTGGTTGTCGAGTCTTCGTTTGTTGCATCATTTGGATGTGAGTGGCACAAACCTTAGCAAAGCAATTGATTGGTTTCAGGTGATTAACAATCTCCCTTCTTTGGTCGAACTGCATCTGTCTTCTTGTCAACTCTCAGATATACATCCTCATGTTCCTATTCTTAATGTGACATCCATTTCTGTGCTTGATCTTGATGGCAACGATTTTACTAACACTTTTGTTCTACAGTGGGTTTTTAGTCTAACAAGTCTAGTTTCATTGGACTTAAGTTACTGTCGCTTTGACGACCCTCTTCCTAGTAGTATTTATAGCTTCCGTAATTTGACGTCTCTCGAGTCGCTTTATGCCCATGGAAATAATTTCATGAATTCTCCGTCGGTATTAGAAGGGTTGTCTAGTAAGTTGAAATATTTATATATCAAGTATTGTGGTATTTCAAGTTCAGCACTTCATTCCCTTCATAACTTGACATCTCTTCTTGGCCTTGACCTCTCAGGAAACCAACTCACCAAGGAAATATTGCCAAATTCATTTCCTAATCTTTGTAACTTGAGAGATATTGATTTGTCACTCAACAATTTTGGTGGCATTGGTTTAACATACCTTCTTGAAAGTCTTTTTGATTGCAAATCACCGAGTTTGGAGTCATTGTCCGTATCAATCTCAGGACTTTCGGGTCCAATTCCTAACTCTATCGGACGACTGTCTTCGTTGAAGGCGTTAGATCTTTCTAATAACACATTGAATGGAAGCATTCCGGACTCGATCGGACAATTATCATCGTTGGAAAGGCTATATCTTTTCAATAACCAACTCACTGGCAACCTTCCTGAGAGCCTCGGTCAACTTTCAAAGTTAAGTCGTTTAGATATTACTTACAACTTGTTGAAGGGTCTTGTGACAGAAGCTCACTTTGCTAAACTTGTGAGCTTAAAATATCTATTTGCAGAATACAATAATAACTTAACTTTAAAACTGCAAGTTGCCAACTGGATTCCCCCATTCCATTTGCTCTCCCTGGGTTTGAGCTCTTGGGGTTTGGGGCCTGAGTTTCCATTATGGCTTCAATCGCAGAGGGATTTAATAGTACTCGGCATAACCAACACATGCATTTCATCACCCATGCCTCCTGAGTCATTTTGGAGATCATTCCCTAATCTAATTTGGTTAGATATGTCGCAAAATAATATCACGGGTACATTAGATTTTGTTTTCCCTACAACACTTGATGTGCTCAACTTAAGCTCTAATATGTTGACAGGGAATTTACCTTCTCTCTCAAATGGTTCATTATTGCCCAATTATTTGGATCTGTCAAATAATTCTTTTGTGGGATCACTACATCATTTGTTGTGTTTCAATGGTACTGTGGAAGAAGCACAATTTCTTTCTTTGGGATATAATGATTTGTCGGGTATCATTCCAGAGTGCTGGGAGAAGTGGTCGAGTTTGAGAGCCTTAAATTTGGAAAATAACAAATTGTCCGGTGAGATTCCAAGGACATTGGGTTCTTTATTGAACCTAGAATGGTTGCGTCTGCATGGGAACAAGATTTCAGGAACTTTACCCTCTTCCTTAGTGAACATGTCACGGTTACTAATCCTTCAACTTGACAGAAATGAACTTGTTGGAAACATTCCACCATGGATTGGAAAACTCACTTTTTTGAGAATTCTCAACCTTAGGTTGAACAATTTAGATGGAAATATTCCTGACGAATTTTGTTATCTTTCAAATACTCAAATTTTAGATCTTGCTAGTAATAATCTGTCAGGAAATATTCCTAGATGCTTCAACAACTTTAGCGTGCTATCAGGGGTAACTAACTCAATTGATGAATTTATAATATCTTTTTCAGTATCACCATCTATTACTGCTAGTGATACATTAGTGATGAAGGGTCAAGAGTACACCTACAAATCTATTCTTGGACTAGTGACGTTGTTGGACCTTTCGAGCAATAATTTTTCTGGACACATCCCAAATGAGCTTACGACTCTTCACGTGTTAAGAACATTGAACTTATCAAGAAATCAGCTAACAGGGAAGATTCCAGAGAAGATAGGTGACATGAAATTGCTTGAATCCTTTGATTTATCAGAGAACAGGCTTTCTGGGGAACTTCCCGTGAGCTTGTCAAAATTGAATTTCTTGAGTAGCTTCAATGTGTCCTACAACAAACTGACTGGAATAATTCCACTTTGTACTCAGCTCCAGAGTCTTAATGAGTCCAGCTTTTTTGGAAACAAACTTTGTGGAGCTCCACTAAGCGACCGTTGTGTGCCGCTTGAAGTACCGACTCATACAATAGAAGACCAAAAGGAAGACGATGGATCAGAATGGGGGTTGGTTATTAGCATCGTGCTTGGATTTGTTATTGGATTTTGGATCATTGTGGCTCCATTGATGGTGAGCACATCATGGAGGATTGCATATTATCGTTTCATGAGTAAATTGATCAATGTATAAGGTTTTTGATGTTATGCATGCATAAGTTTTTGATGTAATATAAATGATGTAATAAGTTATAAATTTTACTTTGAGTTCAAGTTTTAAATTCCATATTAAAGACGAAAAAGAAAACTCTATGGATGTGATGGCTTAATGTAGCAGTCATACAACATAATATAATATTATATATAAACTTACACGATAATGTAAGTATTAAATTAACAGGATAGTGTATGATGAAATAGGGTATGCAAAAGGTAAAGTTAAGGAAGAAGAATTGAATATATTTCTCTGTTAATTCATCAAACAACGAATGCATTGGGGGATCAAGCTCGCTTGTCATAGCAATTTCTGTACAAAGATAAGTTGGGCAAACACTTAAAAGACCTAAAATATTAATTTTAATTCCAACCTTCTTAACTAATTTTAATTCCAAAAAAAACATAAATATTTTTATTTGCATTGTAAACAAAAAATACTTATTTAAAATAAAATAACTCGTTTAATATGGGAGTAATATAGCTAAAGTTAAGAATCGAGCAACATAAGATTTCCATCCGTTGATGGATCATTGGAGAACAAATGGATCATTGGAGTCTGAATTTAATATGAAATGATCAGATCCTGATAATTTGTTATGTGTATATTGTTAAGTGTTGCAGTCAAGATGTCACAACAAATGATCCTCAAATGAAGTCACAAGTTAGACTTTTAAAGTTCCACACAACCATCGTTTTGAATTTTGCTTTGTTAACTTTTGTTAGCATCGAATTGTCATAATAAAATAACTATTTTTATTTGTATTATGAAAAACTCACGCAAGTTTGCACTTATATTATGTATATCAACACACATACTGAGTAAAAATGTAAGAGAAATGAGTTGATTAAAAGAAAAACAGTAACATATTCAACACACACAAGCTCATTTCTAGTACTCAATACAGTCACCATTAGCAATAAGAAAAACAATTAGGTATAATATAGTGACATGTGACGCATGAGTCCATGACACCTTGGCTATTCGAACATGTAGTATCACCTTGCACATAATAAAAATGCAATCCTTCTAAGTTCTAGCAAATACTAAATGAACATTCATAATTCATAAACTAAGAAGAATCAACATTTTGGTTTTATGAGTTAATCAAACTATTTAACAACACTAACATGAGTCCATAGCAGTTAAAGATTTATGAAGAAGTCTTGATGAATGGAGCAGTTTAACATTTTGGCTTATCTTCTCTCTGATATCCTTATGGTCATTCCTTAGTTTTGTTTAAAAAAATATAGAGAAGTAGAAGTTCAATGGAATAAAAAATATATTGATTAATTTCAAGAAACTCTGATTTTGGTGGAATCTACAATAGTACAAAAAGATCATTAATCAACAAAAAGCAATTACCTATCTGAAAATGCAAAAGATAATGGAAATACAAATGTAAAATAGGTTTGATGTAAAAGAAAAAAAAATACTTTGTGTTCTACATAAACAAAGTCAAATGATCATAAAACCTACAAAAAACACTAAGAGGAGTTCATTTCAATGATAAAGATCAATACTTATAGAACCTGCAAATCTTTGTCAGTTAGTTCGCACCACTAGCACGCCAATGTTTAATCTCGAAAACCTACAGAAAAAGTACTTTTCAGAATTGTAATTCAATTCAACTTCTAAAATCTCAATTGCACTTGTAACTGCTATAAATGTGGTTAGGATCACAAAGAGATGCATCAATTAAAATTTAGTTTGATGTTAGAAGGTTATAAGCACATAATATCTCATTTAACATGAGAAGATGACTGAAACTAAATTCAAAACGAATCAAACATGTCATCACTTATCTAGATTATTGTCTCAAAAGTACTATAAGTTGATTTATTAGTCACACATGTGTATCAACAACATAAATGCACTGCACTATACAACCAAAAAGTGGCAAGTATGATTCTTTTTTTTCTACATTTACGTCACACAAATTGTTCAAAATCGATGTTCTTGCCAAGAATGATGGTTTATATCTCATGAATGTACATCTCTTTATATAATACTAAGCAACAATGGTTCAATTTATATATTAACCTATGGGGGATGTATTTCCAATTTACATACAGAACTATCACATAATCAAGACCTTTAAAATTACCTGTAAATAACTTTGCATTGGCAACTTTGATCTTTTGTAGAATCAATCTCGAAAAGAAACAAATTGGCCCTCGTAAGCAAAATTCATATATCAACCCAACTATATGAACCTGTAAAACTTCATGAAAAAGTATAAAATGTAACACAACTGTCAAACTTTTTAAGACGCTTGTGATAGAAAAGAATACCTGGTACGAGACATTACCCCACTCATTACAAATGACAACTCAGTCCCTCAAAATAGGTAACCGATTAAGACACCATATTCGAGTATTTCTCGCAATAGGTAGCTAGTTCAACTGTCCATTCAACTACCATCATTTGAACTTGCTCAACTACCCAAAATTTGATTTTATTTCTAACAACAAATTTTTTGAAAAATCATCGGCAAAACCCTTTAGCAATAGATTCCCAACAAAAAAAATTTCGAAAAGCTTTTTTTGGCTATTTAATTTCCAACTAGATGTTACGTGAAACATCATAGGAAAAATGTTTGGTGGGAAAACTGTTAGAAATTTTTGTGTGAAAAAAATGCAACTTTAAGATTAGGATTAGATTAAGATTCAAAACAAATAAAAATCATTTAATGAAAGGAATCAATAAAGAAATCATATGGCTTAACATGCTAATCAAAACTTCAATCTAATCTAAAAACAACTAATGTTAAATAATGTCATAAACACAAATCCTACACCCGGAGAAGATCACGGGTATTTAGCTTCTCATGGTCGTTATGGAATCAAAATCTGATATTGTAGGAATCAATAGCATGAAAAGACGGATCAGTAGGTGTTTAGATAGGTCACAAAACTCTAAATTTACGTCAGCCAGCAAAGAGACGTAATCTATGTCCTCGGGGACGTAATTTATGTCCCCCCTGAAACAACACATTTTCTTCATATTTTACGTCCTAGTTTGCGTGCTCTCTTTGACTGATTTTTTTATAGGATGTAAATTACATTCATAGGGACGTAATCTACATCCCCCTTCACTTTTTCTTCATTTCTTTCATTTTTCAAGTTTTGCTTCCTTCATGAGCTTCCGACTTCCATTGTAACTCCCAAAAAACACCCGAATTCATCCATTTAGCTCCATAAACCTACAAATCTATTTAATCTCAAAGCAGTTGTGTTTTCACATTAAAAAAATATAAAAACATATAATTAAACATGCATGTTGACACGTATAAAACCGGCCCCTAAACATAGGCATGTTATACTAACTATACTATGCTTAAGTTGGAGAGATACCAACAATTGAGATTAACTTGCTTAAAGTTGAATTCTTACTTGGACTGGGGTGCTAAATAAACATGACACCAAACACATTTTGTGACTCTTGTACGTATCTTCAAACAAAGGAAATGATGGGGTTTCCTCATGTATGCTCGCTCCACCAGTTCCTCCCATAGGTGCAAATGATGATTTTCAATCTAAACATCTTCATTCCTAACTTGTTGTTTAATAATTAATGGTATCGTTAATCAGCCGGTATACACATTCTAGTTAAGGTATACACATTCTAATATACCATTATGTTTTTGCCATGGCTCGGGTGGTGGCGTAATGAACTCCTAAAAACTCATCAACACAATTTCTATTATTTAATTTTAGTTTTCTTCACCTCTTCTTTTTTTTTTTCTCTCTTAAAAATTATAAAAAAGAAAACTTGAATTTATGTTACATGGTTAAAAGAATTATTTTTTCACTATGATATTTTCCTATGTCATGTTAATAACGAATTATTATGGTACATTTATAAGCTCTTTAATTGGAAATTCTTTAATATGCATGTTTTACATTAAATAGGAGAAGATGAAGATGATATACAAACAACGTAAGCCTTTACTTAAGGGATAAAACATATCAATTAGAATACATCCAAACAACACAAAGTTCTTAGGTAATGAAAGATAGTAGACACGTAAAACCCACGAAAATGAAGGATTTGAATCCGATACACAGAGGCAGGACCGAATTAGGGATAACTGATGAAGGGTTATTACTTTTAGAAGGGGTGTTAGTGGTAGTGGTGGTAGTAGGGGTACTAGTAAAATCACCACCGGCCTGCGCCTCAGGGGCTCCTGCCACTGGTCCATCTGCCGCCTTTCCATCGACAACCACGTGAAGCTTCATTCCGGCGTAGCAATGCAGCCTGTTACCGCATACGAAGTACCTATCCCCGGGCTTGTTTAAAACAAATGTTGTGTTCCCATTACTACTTGGTTGTAGTACATTGGTCATGTTACACCCCTGGTAATCGTCTCGATTCACCTCTGCCACACTATGACTTGATGAATATTGAAACACTACAAAAGACAAAATGATATGAATTCAAAATACAAACGAAAGCCAATATCAGATATGGTGGTGGAACCAATAGAGGGTCAGTTGTGAGTTTGCGACCAGGGGTAACAATAGTTTTCTGGTTTTCTTATATAAAAGTTGAATTAATTTTTTGGTTAAAAAAGATCACGATTTGAATCTCTTAGTTGTAGTCGATAGATGAGAGAATTTTGTGATATGTCTCCTAACTCAAAAGCTTTTGTTTTGTCACTATTATGGCATAGACGTCTTTTTGAGAAATATGATACTAACAAAGAACATCACCAACGACAAAACGTTTGTCTTGAGCCCATGAATCAACGTCAGTGCTTATGTCCCAACCAGACGAGTCGCCGACCATATAAGTTGTGGCTAGACATCTTGATGCAAAGCCTGTGATGGCTAAAAGTGCCAACGATAAAAACATGGGCCTTGCCATTTTTTGTAGGTGGCATAAGAGATGAAATGAGATCTTGGTGTTATTTATATCAACTATCAATTAGTGATGGTTAGATAATTAGATTACCTAATTCTTGAAAAATGGTCTTTTCCATTTTAACTTTGGTCTTTGGGTTGATGATCCATTGGAGAACAATGTGTAAGTAAGAATAAGGTTATCCAGATTCATCTCAAGTAACTACTTTATGTTGTGAAGTGCTTTTAATTTGTCTTCATATAAACCCAATTATACTTTTCCTCTGACATTTTGTGAACCTTGCAAGACAAAATGAGTAAACATTTGACAAAATTATTATTAACAACGGAGTCATGACAGTCCGAGACTATTAAATTTTCTTAGCCCGTTACACTTTAATCTATACTTAGAACTTGTCATGGACTGGTTCTGGTGTTTCTCAGCACAAACAGACACAAACGTAATGCAAGATAAAAAATAAGAACAAAGATGAACACGCAAGATTTACTTGGTTTGATTGATGTAACATATGTTTACTGGCTGCAACCAGATATTTTTTTTTACTTTATGTTGCGCTAGTGAGAAATTATAAGTACACAACCTTATGTTTATAATATAAGATTGAGATTAACCCTTGGATACATGAAAACTAATTATGGACTAAGTAAAACAAATGAGCCAAAAACTTGTCTTCAATTATCTACCACTTTAATAGTTTTTTAACATGAGCCCAGATCAAAGCTCATACAACCCAATAGAACTAGCCCTTTAGAGTTTTGTCCATTACAATTTAATTTTAAAATTTAGTCTAAAGTTACACTAAGATAATATCATTTTTGTTTGTTTAGGTTTATATAAGTTGGTTCGTGTTTGTTCTTTTACGTTGCTACCCATTCTTTTGCACTATTAACGAACGAACATAAAAATACATGAATACGTTTACTTTTTAAAACACAAACAAAAACTCTTATCAGTTAACATCCGTGTCCGATCATTTATTCGGTTAAAGTTTTTCGTGTTAAAGTCTTTCATGTTGTTCTTTTGGTCAAACATTCCTACGAAAAAATCATATTTTGAGAATCATGCAAAACTCATCTCTAAAACTGTATTCTAACATAACTATCTTAAATCCAAGGCACATGTTGATCTTTCATTTTTCCGTAACATTTTCAAGTCTGATAAATAAAGCAAGAAGATTCAAACTAAATGTTCGAATAGGTAAGCACCAACGGAATTTACGTCAAAGACAGCATCACCGCGTCAAAGAAAGTATCACTGGCGCTCATCACCGCGTCAAAGAAAGTATCACAGGCGCTCAGTATGAACGTATTATGGATGATGTCTTGTTGGCACGAAACACCACATTGAGAAAAGTCGGTGATTTCTTTTAATAGTTTAATAAATGACAAGTAATCGATAAAAATGACAAGTAATAATCAATTAAAGTGGACCAAACAAATAGAACACTAGCCCTCATGTGAAGACTTTCTATATATAAATTAAACTCACTTTTAAAAAGAATCCTTTAACATTACGCTCTCATGCATGGCTGTGTTATAAGGAGGTCTTGACCGGAATCATATATGTTGAAACTCTTATCACAACCATGAAGCCTTCGGTCTAATCGTAGCCCCATTGCTTCTCAAATGGAAGCATGTCGTTGCTTCGAGTCTCGCGGAGTAGGTCGTGGGTCCGAGTCTCGCTCGGAAAAAAATAGGTAATTGCACTAGTTTTCTCATAAAGGGATTGATGCCTTGAGGATGTGGTCGTGACCAGAAAACAAGTAAAACCGATTAAGATAACACATAAACACAATTTTATTTTAAACAGGGTTGTACAATCACCCTTAAAAAAATTATAAATATCACAATGATGGATGTATTAAACAATGATGGATGTACTACAATGATGGATGTGATTAGACTCGCTAAACTAAACAACACGGTTAAATAAGTGTGGTTACATATTTAGTAGATTTCATGAAATTATCATCGTGTAAATTTTCCAGAACTAACTAATAAATTTCGTAAAATATTATTAATGCATCTGGGATGAGTCTTAGACTCTTCCAAGCTAAATTAGGTACAAAAAATAATTAATAAAATAATGTGATCATAATTAAAAACCTCACATAAGCAATTAGAAGTAACATATATAATGCTCTTTAATCTTTATACATCACTAGTAAACATCGTAAGTCGTAACATGCAACTCTTTTATATATATATAGTCGACTTTATTTTCATTACATATCATTTAACATTTAACATACTCCATAATTAACTAAAACATACAAAATAAACCTCTAATTCATACTAACATCACGATAACCCATTCTTAATCAAGTGTAAGTACCCACCCCGGCTCCCGTATGATGAACCCCTCCGGTCCCATAATGACCCCCTCGGCCCGCATGCTCACCGGTCCGGTCCCTAATATCCCGAGCCTTCGACCCCAGCTTGTGGGTTGCCTCGTCCAACGAGTCGGCCCCAGTCAGGTGCTCACCCGTCACATACCTATACATCCAGGCTAACACCGTTGCCGCGGCGACACCGAACCCTCCGGACGTGAGAAACCCGCTAGCCAAAAGAAAGACGGTGATCACCGCGGGCACGAGCACCGGGCTGAAGATCACCAACAGCGGTGTCGCTAGAGTCAGCGCGATGACGGTCCCTGCGAGGACGAGACCCGAGAGGACGAGGAGCGAACCGCCGAGGGTCGCGGCGGTGGCGGCTTTGACCACCTGGTGCGCCCGTGGCTCGGTTCGGTGGTGCTGCATTGCTAAGGAGCCTTCTTTGTTGTAGACGTCGGTCATTTTGTTGTGGTGGTAGATGATGGTGGTGACGGTGGTTGTGGGGTTATAAAGAGAGGAAAAGGTAGTGGTGGAGTGGCACGTGGCGGAAGGGTGATGTCACGTGTACAAGAGCTGATTGTCATTGACGGTTGCTTGCGTTATCTTTGGGCACGTGGCTTTTGTCTAAATTATGTTTTGGCTTGTTGTTTAGATTTAGATTCGAATTAGAGTATCACAAACCCGGGAGAGAAATGAAGGACGAATGTTATTATGTTTTGGATGATAACTGTCATTTTAATTAATTTTATTTGTTTACTTCGGATGATAAGTGGTTAGATTTAAAGGAGTTTGAATTTTCAAGTTCATACGTGATAATTACAAGATCTATATGGCGACCGGATCATTTATTTCATGACGTATTTATTTGCTTTCTTGGCACGCTCAATTGTTTATCACATATTATCAGTAAGGATTTGTGATTTGTTTTTTTATACATAAAATTTTGACTGTTATTCGTGGCGTATGAGTTTTGTTTTTCTTACTTTCAATGCACAGATTCGCCACAACGTTTTGACATTAGTTTTTTACGGTTTTGTCCCACGCTGCACGACTGCAACGCGGTTTCGTGATACTAGTTTCATATATTTCACAATTACATGCTTTTTGTTTATATTATTCTTGTATTTTCAATTTTATAATCACTATTGATTAAGTGGTTGAAATTTATACCCGTACGCATATGTTAAGTAAAATATTATACATAGATGTGTATTACTTATCAGTTCTTGTTATTTACCTTTTGTAAACAAGAAAATATAATTTTCACACTTTCTCGTATATCGAAAAGAAAATTCAAAGAAATCACCCCCCTCATTTAGGAGGAAATATGTGTCAGAGCATTTATATCCCATAACTTCTACTAATCATATTTTTAAATTAAAATATAAAGAACAAACATATGATTTTTATGTAATATAGCACTTCATCTTATTCTTTAAGATATGAATTAATTATATGGACTAACTTCTCATTTTATATAAGCAGCAAACATTATTAATTCCTTCTATTCTATATACTTTTTGTGAGTGGAAGAAAAACAAACAATAATTAAAAAATAAATAAATAAATATTATTTAATGTAGTAGAGTTAAATATAAATAATGAGACGTGAGACGTTTTATAAAGATAAACAAATTTTAAGAATTTATATGGTTTTTAGTTAAATTATAAGTTTAAAGATAACATATAAAATACGAATACTCTTAAAATAATTTAATTATGGATTAAATCAATCCATAATCACTGTATTGCTCTATACGTTTTATAGCTGATTATTGTTTACTTTGATCTTTAAATTAATAAAAAACACTAAATGTACCTAGCAACTAGTTATAAAAGAATCTTATAAAACATTTTAACAAATACTGTATTATCTATCCAAATAAAATTAAAGATTTACTTTTCAAAGCGTAATGATGGTTAAGTTATTTTGACGCGTAATCGCAAATCATATTTGATTCGTTAAAACAAGAAGCAATTTTGTTATAGATCCTTTTTAGATTTTCCTTTTTTAACTCCAAAACAATATTAAGGTTACAGGTGATATTCACCCCTATCTTATAAGTCAGCCCCAAATCTCATCTAAAACCCTAAACCCCCAAATGACGATTGTCGTTGAAATCTTCAGAAGCGAAGATGAAGATCAACGACCATTTGAAGATGAAATTGATGACAATGAAGACACTCGACATCATCACCGGATTCTGAAATCGAAGGAGAAAGGCTACTCTGTATTTAATGGTTGTTGTTTTCTCGAATGATACATACTTTAAAGTATTTGCTATTCAATGCATAGGAGGTTCTCAATATCTGATGTCTTTTTTGCAGGTCAAACCTCTTGTTCTTGTTTATCTGGAGTTGGAGATGATTTCATGATCGGTTCTCCATGAAGTGATGCACAAGTTTTTCGAATAATGAAAAGGTCAAATGACGATTGTTGTTGAAATCTTCAGAAGCGAAGACGAAGATCAACGAGCATTCGAATTAAGTTGAAAGTGATGACAATGAAGACACTCGACATCATCACCGGATGTTGAAATCGAAAGTGAAAGGCTACTCTGTATTTAAGGGTTGTTGTTTTCCCGAGTGATACATACTTTAAAGTATTTGCTATTCAATGCATAAGAGGTTCTCAATATCTGATGTCTTTTTTGCAGGTCAAACCTCTTGTTCTTGTTTATCTGGAGTTGGAGATGATTTCATGATCGGTTCTCCATGAAGTGATGCACAAGTTTTTTGAATAATGAAAAGGTCAAATGACGATTGTTGTTGAAATCTTCAGAAGCGAAGACGAAGATCAACAAGCATTCGAATTAAGTTGAAATTGATGACAATGAAGACACTCGACATCATCACCGGATTCTGAAATCGAAGGAGAAAGGCTATTCTGTATTTTGCTATTCAATGTATATGCAGATGTTAATTTCTGATGCATTTTTTGCAGGTCAAAAAGGTCGAGCCTCATGTTCTTGGTTTATTTGGAGTTGGAGGTCATCAATTTTATCTTTTAATAATAAGAAGGGTGGTGTTGTGTCCTTGAATCTTAAAAGTTTTTTTTTCTGTTTAATGGATATGGGATGTCAATTTCTGGTTTTCGTTTGTGCAGGTCAAAAAGTCCAAGCCTCTGTTTCTTCTTGCTATATCCTCTTCAATGCGTGTTGGCCGATAACTAAACTTCAGGTTTACTTCTTTCAAGTGTTTGGAGGTGTATATTATGTTAAATTTTTCTTAAATACTTCCTTTTTTATGATTGATCATGTAAAATTAGATTATAGTCTTCCAATAAGTGGGCTATTGAAACTCTTGGAAGATACAGTAAGAGAATTTGCATCTTCAAAAATGACATACAGGTTAAAATCTATTTCTTGATTTCAAAACATCCAATGAATCAATGATATTTTTTTGGTTTTAAATGGGCCCACATACATGCACATGATCCTTGAATGGAAACGCATCTGTTGCATTTGTATTACTTGGAACTGCTAGAGCACAAGATCTGCTATTATCAGGCTTTGCAAACCGAAACACAATTGCTTGGCTAGAAGGTAATGAGGAAATTAGTTTTCCTTATCTTTTTTGTGCAGGGGGTGGGTGGGGCGGGGGTTGGTGTTCTTAACATAGTCTATCATGCAGTTACTAGAATATCGGACCAATAGCAAAACCTCAGTTCTTTCATACTTGATAAAAATGTATCATTATATAGTGAAGGAATCTATTTCAAGTTATCAATATTTGATCTGTTTGTATGTTTTGTCAGCTAATCCACTAATGTGAACTAAAAATTGCAGAAGTAGTATAAAAGAAAATAGCAAATATAATATTCACCGGTACACTTTTTTAATTCACTTCTAATGATTCAATTTTATTATCTAGAATTTAACCACATCAGAGAGAGTTGTTATTGACTTGGCATCTGAACCGTTTGTCAATTTCTGAATTCCTTTTTGCAGGTCAAAAAGGTTAAGCCTCATGTTCTTGATTTATGCATATGAGGATGTCAATTTATGATGTTGTTTTTGCAGGTCAAGCAGGTTAAGCCTTGTATTCTTGGCTTATCTTCAATATCTGATGTCTTTTTTGCAGGTCAAACCTCTTGTTCTTGTTTATCTGGAGTTGGAGATGATTTCATGATCGGTTCTCCATTAAGTGATGCATAAGTTTTTCGAATAATGAGAAACGTGGTCTTTTTTTCTGGAGTGAGACGTTCCTTTTGAAAGTTTATTTTGCTATTCAATTTATATGCGGATGTTAATTTCTGATGCATTTTTTGCAGGTCAGAATGGTCAAGCCTAATGTTCTTGGTTTATTTGGAGTTGGAGGTCTTCAATTTTTTTAAATAATAAGAACTTACGAAGGGTGGTGTTGTATCTTTGAATCTTAAAAAGTTTTTTTTTTTCTTTTTAATGTATATGGGATGTCAATTTCTAGTGTGCTTTTGTGCAGGTCAAAAAGTCCAAGCCTCAATTTCTTCTTGCTATATCTGGAGTAAGTGGTTTTTCTTGATGTCATCTCCTTGAAGTGGCACAACAGTTTTGTTGAAGGGTGGTCTTGTTTTCTCGAAGGAGACATTTTCTTTGAAGTTTTTTCTATTTGATGCATTTGGGTGTCAATTTCTAATGTCTTTCTTGCAGGTCAAAAAGGTCAAGCTTCATGTTCTTCTTAACTTATATGGAGTTGGAGGTGTTTTTAATGAGCATGTATGTACTCTTTTTACTCTTTGATTGTCCTAAGTGTATGCAGTCTATCAGAAATGTGACTTTGTATCAGCTAGTTTTTTTTTTTTTTTTTTTAATTATATAAATACAAGCACTTGATTAAATCATGAATCCATAAAGCAGTAAAAAGCTTCTAATTTTGCATTGCTATGCAGGTGCTTATAGCCATGCAAAACTCTGATTCCCTGAACCCGGTTTCTTTGCAATGTCAAATCCCATATTGAATGGTTTGTCTTTATATATCCTTTCGTTTATCCTCTAAGGGAAGCTGCGATTTCTATTTACTTTTTGAACAATAACTTTTAATCGTCATTTATAGTTCATAAAACAGCTGAGATAAACTGCTGCTAATGCTTTCAAAGTTGCTGGATGAATTGATGTATCCTCTTCAATGCGTGTTGGCCAATAGCTAAACTTCAGGTTTACTTCTCTCAAGTGTTTGTAGGTGTATATTATGTTAAATTCTTATCAAATACTTTTCTTTTTATCAGGAGCTGGATAGTTTGCAGGTGGGTCTGCAATGAGCATGTCATTATAAGTGTAGTGTACTCTGTTTACTCTTGGATTGTCCCAAGTGTAGTGTTTTTAGAAATGTGATTATGGATGAGGTAACTTTATATTATTATAAGCACTTGATCAGATCATGAACTTATGAATCTGTGACGTAAACAGCTTCTAAGTTTGCATTTTATAAAGAGGCTGAAAGCCATGCAAATCTCTGATCCCCTTAAACTTGCTTTAGTTGCCATGTCAAATCCCACATTGAATGGTTTGTCTTTATGAATTTGTGTCGGACATCCACAAAAGCGCTACAATTTGTATTTATTTTCTGAAATGTAATTGTTATTTGTCATTTATAACTCATGAAATAGTTGATTACATCCATGGCGGTGAAAATATAGTTTAAATTGATTCTTTACATTTGCAGGAAATGGGAAAGAAGGGGACATCAGACATCAATCAATTTGCAGGCATGTTGGCCAAAAGCTAAACTTCAAATTGGCCATGTAAAATCAGTTTGAAGACTTCCTATAAAAGTGGGCTTTTGAAACTCTTGAAGATGCATTAAGATGATTTGCACATTCAATGATGAGTGTTGAGATACAGGTTAGAATCTATTTCTTGATTTAGAAACATCCAACGAATTCATAATAATCTGGTCTCAAATGGGCCAACATACATGTATGTGGTCCTTGAAGAGAACTGATGGTCTTGAATTAACTGTATTACTTGAAACTGGTAGCTAGAGCACTAGGTAGGCCATTATCAGGCTCAACGAACCAAAAAATCACTGTTGTTGAAGCTGGAAGGTAATTGCGAACCAATAATTACAGGTTTTTTTTTTCCAACTTCTGATAAATCAGATATTTATATGTAGCGTTTGACCACAACAGGTTGATGTTATTGACTCAACAGCTGCATCATGACAGATCTGATCTCTTTGAAGCGACACATCTGTAAATTAATATAAGCAGCAGGACGGTATTGTTTTCTCAAATGAGACATTTCTGTAAAGTTTTGCTATATAATGTATATTGGAATGTCATCTCTGATGTGTTTTTCTTTTTTGCAGCTCAGATAGTTCAAGCTGCATGTCCGTACTCTTTTTACCCTTGGATTGTCCCGAGTGTAGACTTTTTAGATATGTGATTTTGCATTGAGTTAATTTTATATCATTATAAGCACTTGATCCGATCGTGTTTCAGGAATCTTTGAGTATAAAAAAGCTTCTAAATTTGTGTTGTTATACAGGTACTTAATGCCATGCGGAATTCTGAATGGCTTGTCTTTATGAATTTCTGTTGTGCATCCACAAAAGCGCTACAACTTTTATTTATTTCTGAAAAGTAATTGTTATTTGTCATTTATAACTCATGAAATAGTTGATTTCAGGCATAATATAGTTTAAAATGATTATTTACATTTGCAGGAAATGGGAAAGCAGGGGAAGTCAGACATCAATCAAGCAAATAACTGTGTGTTCCCAAGGTCAGTAGTGCTTGTTTGAAATTTATGTTATAGAAGTATGTTTTCTGTTTATCGAGGACTGGTTTGGGATCAGGTGCTCATATTTATATCTGATGGAAAATTGCATGCCACTTCTGAAAGGTATGGATCATGAACTGAATTCAGAAACTTTAATGAAATTTCAACTTGCTTTTCTGAGTTTATAGTGCAACTAATTTTTATAAATCTTGCTGGAAACGGAATTAAAGAGGATGGCAGCTAAATTTACTTTCTTTGTGCAGTCTTGCAAGAATATGATAGAAGAAGATATTTAATTGGTCAGATTATATCTATCAATCTGTTAATCAATCGATTGGTATCATTGTTAGCTATGTAGATACGTATATTTAAGTTTCATTATTAGATGCATATGGGATGTCAATTTATAATGTGTTTTTTGTAGGTCAAAAGGTTCAACCTCACGCTCATCTTGGTTGGTAGGTGTTTTCATGATCTGAACTCTTGGAAGCTGGCTTTGTTTTCTCGAATTAGGTGTTTCTTTAAACTTCTTATATATATAATGCATATGGGGATGCCAATTTCTGATGTCTCTCTTGTTCTTTAAAAAGATGAACCCTCATGTTCTTCTTGGCTTATCCGGAGTTGAAGGTACTTTCATTGAGCACGTATGTACTCTTTTTTTCAATTAAATGGTCCTAAGTGTTTGCTATCTTTTGAAAATGTGATTTTGCAAAACTAAATTTTACCAATACAAGCACTTGATTATATCATGAATCCATAATGTATATAAAAGCTTCTAATTTTGTGTTATTATACAGGTGCTTTAGTGCTTCTAGCCATGCAAACTTCTTATTCAAAAACCCAGTTTCTTTGCCATGTCAAATCCCATATGGAATGGTTCGTCTTTATGAATCCCTCTGATACATCCTCAAAGTAAGCCACAAGTTCTATTTTATTTTTGAAGAATAATATTTTACTCATTATAGTACAGTTCATGAAAATGGTGTTATAGAAATATGTTTTCTGTTTATCCAGGATTGGTTCAGGATATCTGTTCTCTTGTGCTCATATTCTATCTGATGGAATTTTTGCAAGCGATTTGAATGGTATGGATCATGAACCAATTTCATAGTAGTTGCTGGATTTCCTTTTGAGTTTATGGTTGATTTCTTTTGTGCAGTTTTGCTTTTCATATGGCACGAGAAGAAATTTAGATGGCAAGATTGTATCTCTCTACCAATAGGTGATTAGATATCGTTGTCAGCTTTGTATTGACAGTTAATCTTCAAGTTTTCAAAACTGGAACGGAATTAGAGTTTTTTTTATCTCAATGTTAGTTACCAAAGTGTAGTTAAGGCTGCAAAAGATTATTTATTTTACTTCATTGAACAGTAATATAACAAATAGTCAAACATATTTCATGAACCAGGTTAAATTCAAAATTTTGAAATTCCTCTCTAGAATAAATTGAATTAACTCTTGGTTGTCACTTGACTACTTCAGGGACTTGACATTATTCTTGCAGTGTTCTTCATTCTACTACTGAAGTAGGGGCAGCTGTGGTTTGGCTGCTATTGCAGAGAAATTGGGGGGAAGGACATTGTGAGAAGGGACCCAAAGAGCAAGCACACATGGACTTCCTGTGAACGTACCATTAGAGATACATATGGGGATGTTGTTTTCTTGAGTGAGATGTTTCTTTAAAGTTTTTCCTATTTATGCCTATGAGGATGTCAATTTATGATGCCGTTTTTGCAGGTCAAACAGGTTAAGCCTCATGTTCTTGGTTTATTTGGAGTTGGAGGTGTTTTCATGATCTGATCTCCTTGAAGAGACACATGATTGTTTTTGAATAATTAGAATGGTGGTTCTGTTTCCTCGAATGAGACGTTTATTAAAATCAGAACGATGGTGCGGTAGCTAGAGCACTAGGTCGGCCATTATCAGGCTCTACGAACCAAAAAATCATTGTTTTTGGAGCTGGAAGGTAAATATGAACCAATAATTACATTTTTTTTTCAACTTCTGATAATTCAAATATTTATATGTAGGGTTTGATGACCACAACAGGGAGATGTTATTGACTGACTAGCTGCACCATGACAGATCTGATCTCTTTGATATGGTACATCTGTAAATTAATATAAGCAGCAGGAAGGTATTGTTTTCTCAAATGAGAAATTTCTATAAAGTTTTGCTATTTAATGCATATTGGAATGTCATTTCTGAGCTGTTTTTCCTTTTTGCAGCTCAGATGGTTCAAGCCGCATGTCCGTACTCTTTTTACTCTTGGAATGTCCCGAGGGTAGTCTTTTTAGATATATGATTTTGCATTGAGTTAATTTTATATCACTGTAAGCACTTGATCAGATCATGTTCTCAGGAATCCATGAGTATTAAAGAGCTCCTAAATTTGTATTGTTATACAGGTACTTATAGCCATCCAAAACTCTGATTCCCACATTGAATGGAGCTTGTCTTTAATTAGGAATCCTTTTGGTTTATCAGGAGCTGGATGGTTTGCAGGTGGGTCTGCAATGAGCATGTCATTATAACTGTACTGTACTCTGTTTACTCTTGGATCGTCCCAAGTGTCGTGTTTTTAGAGAGAGCTAGCACACATGGACTGCCTGTGAACGTACCATGAGCAGGCCTCAAACTATCAAAATCAAGGCCGTAGGATTTTGGATATCTGACTCCTAAGCGCGAGACACATATGAGGATGTTGTTTTCTTGAGTGAGACGTTTCTTTAAATTTTTTTCTATTTATGCATAAGAGGATGTCAATTTATGATGTCGTTTTTGCAGGTCAAGCTGGTTAAGCCTCGTGTTCTTGGTTTATCTGGAGTTGGACGTGTTTCCATGATCTGATCTCCTTGAAGAGATACATGAGAGTTTTTGAATTATCAGAACGGTGGTCCTGTTTCCTCGAATGAGACGTTTATTAAAATCAGAACGATGGTGCGGTAGCTAGAGCACTAGGTCGGCCATTATCAGGCTCTACGAACCAAAATATCACTGTTGTTGGAGCTGGAAGGTAAATGTGAACCAATAATTACATTTTTTTTTTCAACTTCTGATAATTCAAATATTTATATGTAGGGCTTGATATCCACAACAGGGAGATGTTATTGACTGACTAGCTGCACCATGACAGATCTGATCTCTTTGATGTGATACATCTGTAAATTAATATAAGCAGCAGGACGGTATAAAGTTTTGCTATTTAATGCATATTGGAATGTCATTTCTGAGCTGTTTTTCTTTTTTGCAGCTCAGATAGTTCAAGCCGCATGTCCGTAGTCTTTTTACTCTTGGAATGTCCCGAGGGTAGTCATTTTAGATATATGATTTTGCATTAAGTTAATTTTATATCACTGTAAGCACTTGATGAGATCATGTTCTCAGGAATCCATGAGTATTAAAAAGTTTCTAAATTTGTATTCTTATACAGGTACTTATAGCCATCCAAAACTCTGATTCCCACATTGAATGGAGCTTGTCTTTAATTAGAATCCTTTTGGTTTATCAGGAGCTGGATGGTTTGCAGGTGGGTCTGCAATGAGCATCTCATTATAACTGTACTGTACTCTTTTTACTCTTGGATCGTCCCAATTGTCGTGTTTTGTGAAAGAGCTAGCACACATGGACTGCCTGTGAACGTACCATGAGCAGGCTTCAAACTATCAAAATCAGGGTCGTAGGATTTTGGATATCTGACTCCTACGCGCGAGACACATATGAGGATGTTGTTTTCTTAAGTGAGACGTTTCTTTATATTTTTTTCTATTTATGCATATGAGGATGTCAATTTATGATGTTGTTTTTGCAGGTCAAGCAGGTTAAGCCTTGTGTTCTTGTTTTATCTAGAGTTGGAGGTGTTTTCATGATCTGCTCTCCTTGAATAATAAGAACGGTTGTCCTGTTTCCTCGAATGAGACGTTTATTAAAATCAGAACGATGGTGCGGTAGCTAGAGCACTAGGTCGGCCATTATTAGGCTCTACGAACCAAAAAATCACTGTTGTTTGAGCTGCAAGGTGAATATGAACCAATAATTACACCTTTTTTTTTTCTACTTCTGATAATTCAAATATTTATATGTAGGGTTTGTTGACCACAACAGGGAGATGTTATTGACTGACTAGCTGCACCATGACAGATCTGATCTCTTTGATGTGATACATCTGTAATATAATATAAGCAGCAGGACGGTATAAAGTTTTGCTATTTAATGCATATTGGAATGTCATTTCTGAGCTGTTTTTCTTTTTTGCAGCTCAGATAGTTCAAGCCGCATGTCCGTACTCTTTTTACTCTTGGAATGTCCCGAGGGTAGTCTTTTTAGATATATGATTTTGCATTGAGTTAATTTTATATCACTGTAAGCACTTGATCAGATCATGTTCTCAGGAATCCATGAGTATTAAAGAGCTTCTAAATTTGTATTGTTATACAGGCACTTATAGCCATCCAAAACTCTGATTCCCACATTGAATGGAGCTTGTCTTTAATTAGGAATCCTTTTGGTTTATCAGGAGCTGGATGGTTTGAAGGTGGGTGTGCAATGAGCATGTCATTATAACTGTAATGTACTCTGTTTACTCTTGGATCGTCCCAAGTTTCTTGTTTTGTGAAAGAGCTAGCACACATGCACTGCCAGTGAACGTACCATGAGCAGGCCTCAAACTATCAAAATCAGGGCCGTAGGATTCTGGATATCGGACTCCTACGCGCGAGACACATATGAGGATGTTGTTTTCTTGAGTGAGATGTTTCTTTAAATTTTTTTCTATTTATGCATATGAGGATGTCAATTTATGATGTCGTTTTTGCAGGTCAAGCAGGTTAAGCCTCGTGTTCTTGGTTTATCTAGAGTTGGAGGTGTTTTCATGATCTAATCTCCTTGAAGAGATACATGAGAGTTTTTGAATAATCAGAACGGTTGTCTTGTTTCCTCGAATGAGACGTTTATTAAAATCAGAACGATGGTGCGGTAGCTAGAACACTAGGTCGGCCATTATCAGGCTCTACGAACCAAAAAATCACTGTTGTTGCAGCTGGAAGGTAAATGTGAACCAATTATTACATTTTTTTTTCTACTTCTGATAATTCAAATATTTATATGTAGGGTTTGATGACCACAACAGGGAGATGTTATTGACTGACTAGCTGCACCGTGACAGATCTGATCACTTTGATGTGGTACATTTGTAAGTTAATATAAGCAGCAGGACGGTATAAAGTTTTGCTATTTAATGCATATTGGAATGTCATTTCTGAGCTGTTTTTCTTTTTTGCAGCTCAGATAGTTCAAGCCGCATGTCCGTAGTCTTTTTACTCTTGGAATGTCCCGAGGGTAGTCTTTTTAGATATATGATTTTGCATTGAGTTAACTTTATCACTATAAGCACTTGATCAGATCATGTTCATAGGAATCCATGAGTATTAAAAAGCTTCTAAATTTGTATTGTTATACAGGTACTTATAGCCTTCCAAAACTCTGATTCCCACATTGTTGTCTTTAATTAGGAATCCTTTTGGTTTATCAGGAGCTGGATGGTTTGCAGGTGGCTCTGCAATGAGCATGTCATTATAACTGTAGTGTACCCTGTTTACTCTTGGATTGTCCCAAGGGTCGTGCTTTTAGAAAGAGCTAGCAAACATGGACTGCCTGTGAACGTACCATGAGCAGGCCTCAAACTATCAAAATCAGGGCCGTTGGATTTTGGAAATCTTACTCCTACGCGCGAGAAACATATGACGATGTTGTTTTCTTGAGTGAGACGTTTCTTTAAATTTTTTTCTATTTATGCATATGAGGATGTCAATTTATGATGTCGTTTTTGCAGGTCAAACAGGTTAATCCTCGTGTTCTTGGTTTATCTGGAGTTGGAGGTGTTTTCATGATCTGATCTCCTTGAAGAGATACATGAGAGTTTTTGAATAATCAGAACGGTGGTCTTGTTTCCTCAAATGAGACGTTTGTTAAAATTTTCTTTATTTGATGCATATGGGATGTCAATTTATGATGTCTTTTTTGTAGGTCAAAAGGTTCAGCCTCACATTCATATTGGTTTATAGGTGCTTTCATGATCTGAACTCCTGAAAGGGTGGCTTTGTTTTCTCAAATGAGTGTTTTCTTTAATTTTTTTATTCTATTTGATGAATATGGGGATGCTCTATCTTGTAGGTCAAAAAGGTGAAGCCTCATACTCTCTTGGCTTATCTGGAGTTGAAGGTGTTTTCATTGAGCATGTATGTACCCTTTCTACTCTTGGATTGTCCTAATTGTGTTCAGCATGAGCTCGTTTTTTAATTTATATCATTGCATGCAGTCAAGCACTCAATTAGATCATGAATCCATGAAGTATTAAGAAGATTCTATTTTTGTGTTGTTATACAGGTTCTTATAAGCATACAAAACTCTGATTCTCCTAAGTTGCTTTTTTTGCCGTGCCAAATCTTATATTGAATTGTTTGTGTTTATGACTCACTTTGATACATTTTTACAGGAAACAACAATTTCTAATTACCTTTAGAATAAGTGTTGGTAAACAAAGCAGGAAATAGAAGAAGACAAGAAACGTTTGGGGCAATATCTGGTTATATTCAAAATTTCAAATACTCAAAAGGTTACTTCACTTTTCAATATCTTTGATTTATACAACTGTCCAGCTAATCAGGTATTTAATCCAATATCATGTTATATATATTGTTTTCATCTTAATTCTTTTGTTATCAGCCAAGTAAAATCTGAACTAATGTTTAAAATTATAGGTAGTTACAGTAGCTTTGACAGATGGCATGTTGGCCAAAAGCTAAACTTCAAATTGGCCATGTAAAATCAGTTTAAAGACTTCCTATAAAAGTGGGCTTTTGAAACTCTTGAAGATGCATTAAGATGATTTGCACATTCAATGATGAGTGTTGAGATACAGGTTAGAATCTATTTCTTGATTTAGAAACATCCAACGAATTCATAATAATCTGGTCTCAAATGGGCCAACATACATGTATGTGTTCCTTGAAGAGAACTGATGGTCTTGAATTAACTGTATTACTTGAAACTGGTAGCTAGAGCACTAGGTAGGCCATTATCAGGCTCAACGAACCAAAAAATAACTGTTGTTCGAACTGGAAGGTAATTTTGAACCAATAATTGCAGTTTTTTTTTTCAACATGTGATAAATCAGATATTTATATGTAGGGTTTGACCACAACAAGGAGATGTTATTGACTCAACAGCTGCACCACGACAGATCTGATCTCTTTGAAGCGACACATCTGTAAATTAATATAAGCAGCAGGACGGTATTTTTTTTTCAAATGAGACATTTCTGTAAAGTTTTGCTATTTAATGTATATTGGAATGTCATCTCTGATGTGTTTTTCTTTTTTAATTTGCAGCTCAGATAGTTCAAGCTGCATGTCCGTACTCTTTTTACCCTTGGATTGTCCCGAGTGTAGTTTTTTTAGATATGTGATTTTGCATTGAGTTAATTTTATATCATTATAAGCAGTTGATCAGATCATGTTTCATGAATCCGTGAGTATAAAAAAGCTTCTAAATTTGTATTGTTATACAGGTACTTATAGCCATGCAAAATTCTGATTCCCTTAAAATTGCTTTAGTTTCCATGTCAAATCCCACATTCAATGGTTTGTCTTTATGAATTTCTGTCGTACATCCACAAAAGCGCTACAACTTTTATTTATTTTTTGAACTGTAATTGTTATTTGTCGTTTATAACTCATGAAATAGTTGATTTCAAGCATAATATAGTTTAAAATGATTCTTTACATTTGCAGGAAATGGTAAAGCAGGGACATCATATCAGACATCAATCAAGCAAATAACTGTATGTGTTCCCAAGGTCAGTAGTGCTTGTTTGAAACTCATGTTAAAGAAATATGTTTTCTGTTTATCCAGGACTGGTTTGGGCTCTGGTGCTCATATTTATATCTGATGGAAACTTGCAAGCCACTTTTGAAAAGTTTGGATCATGAACTGAATTCAGAAACTTTAATGAAGTTTCAGCTTGCTTTTCTAAGTTTATAGCGTAACTAATTTTTATAAATCTTGCTGGAAACTGGATTAAAGAGGATGGCAGCTAAATTTATTTTCTTTGTGCAGTCTTGCAAGAATATGATAGAAGAAGATATTTAATTGGTCAGATTATATCTATCAGTTTATATATCGATTGGTATCATTGTCAGCTATGTATAGACGTATATTTAAGTTTCATTATTAGATGCATATGGGATGTCAATTTATGATGTCTTTTTTGTAGGTCAAAAAACCTCATGCTCATCTTGGTTGGTAGGTGTTTTCATGATCTGAACTCCTGGAAGGTGGCTTTGTTTTCTCGAATTAGGTGTTTCTTTAAACATTTTATCTATTTAAGGGGATGCCAATTTCTGATGTCTCTCTTGTTCTTTAAAAAGGTGAACCCTCATGTTCTTCTTTAAAGTTTTTCCTATTTATGCCTATGAAGATGTCAATTTATGATGTCTTTTTTGCAGGTCATACAGGTTAAGCCTCATGTTCTTGGTTTATTGGAGTTGGAGGTGTTTTCATGATCTGATCTCCTTGAAGAGATACATGAGGGTTTTTGAATAATCAGAGCGGTGGTCCTGTTTCCTCGAATGAGACGTTTTTTAAAATCAGAACGATTTATTAAAATCAGAACGATGGTCCGGTAGCTAGAGCACTAGGTCGGCCATTATCAGGCTCTTCGAACCAAAAAATCACTGTTGTTGGAGCTGGAAGGTAAATGTGAACCAATAATTACATTTTTTTTTCAACTTCTGATAATTCAGATATTTATAGGTAGGGTTTGATGACCACAACAGGGAGATGTTTTTGACTCACTAGCTGCACCATGACAGATCTGATCTCTTTGAAGTGGTACATCTGTAAATTAATATAAGCGCGCAGCAGGACGGTATTGTTTTCTCAAATGAGAAATTTCTGTAAAGTTTTGCTATTTAATGCATATTGGAATGTCATTTCTGAACTGTTTTTCTTTTTTGCAGCTCAGATAGTTCAAGCCGCATGTCTGTAGTCTTTTACTCTTGGAATGTCCCGAGGGAAGTCTTTTTAGATATATGATTTTGCATTGAGTTAATTTTATATCACTATAAGCACTTGATCAGATCATGTTCACAGGAATCCATGAGTATTAAAAAGCTTCTAAATTTGTATTGTTATGCAGGTACTTATAGCCTTCCAAATCTCTGATTCCCACATTCAATGGAGCTTGTCTTTAATTAGGAATCCTTTTGGTTTATTAGGAGCTGGATGGTTTGCAGGTGGGTCTGCAATGAGCATGTCAATATAACTGTAGTGTACTCTGTTTACTGAAAGGGTGGCTTTGTTTTCTCAAATGAGTGTTTTCTTTAATTTTTTTATTCTATTTAATGAATATGGGGATGCTCTATCTTGTAGGTCAAAAAGGTGAAGCCTCATACTCTCTTGGCTTATCCAGAGTTGAAGGTGTTTTCATTGAGCATGTATGTACCCTTTCTACTCTTGGATTGTCCTAATTGTGTTCAGCATGAGCCCGTTTTTTAATTTATATCATTGCATGCAGTCAAACACTCAATGAGCATGTCATTATAAGTGTAGTGTACTCTATATACTCTTGGATTGTCCCAAGTGTAGTGTTTTGAGAAACATGATTATGGATGAGGTAACTTTATATCATTATAAGCACTTGATCAGACCATGAACTCATGAATCTGTGACAGCTTCTAAGTTTGCATTTTATAAAGAGGCTGAAAGCCATGCAAATCTCTGATCCCCTTAAACTTCCTTTAGTTGCCATGTCAAATCCCACATTGAATGGTTTGTCTTTATGAATTTGTGTCGTACATCCACAAAAGCGCTACAATTTTTATTTATTTTCTGAAAAGTTATTGTTATTTGTCATTTATAACTCATGAATTAGTTGATTACAACCATGGCGGTGAATATATAGTTTGAAATGATTCTTTACATTTGCAGGAAATGGGAAAGCAGGGGACATCAGACATCAATCAAGCAAATAACTGTATGTGTTCCCAAGGTCAGTAGTGCTTGTTTGAAATTTATTTAATAGAAGTATGTTTTCTGTTTATCCAGGACTGGTTTGGTATCTGATGCTCATATTTATATCTGATGGAAAGTTGCAAGCCACTTCTTAAAGGTATGGATCATGAACTGAATTCAGAAACTTTAATGAAGTTTCAGCTTGCTTTTCTGAGTTTCTAGTGTAACTAATTTTTATAAATCTTGCTGAAAACTGGATTAAAGAGGATGGCAGCTAAGTTTATTTTCTTTGTGCAGTGTTGCAAGAATATGATAGAAGAAGATATATAATTGGTCAGATTATATCTATCTATCGATTGGTATCATTTTCAGCTATGTAGAGATAGCTAACTTTCAAGTCTTTAAATGTGCAACAAAATTTGCATTTTTTGTTTCATTATTAGATGTCCAATGGTAGTTAATTAATTAGATCGCACAAAAAGTCAAAATACGTATCTTGAACTTTTCCAAAATCAAACCTTGCAATCGCTCTCTACTATATATCGAGTTAACTCTTGGTTGTCACCTGAGAGACTTGTTTTCTTTTTGTAGTATTCAACATGTTACTCCTAAAGTAGGCGATGGAGCAAGGAGACAAACAGCTTGCAAACATGTTAAAGGTTTGAAATTCTATATACCCTCCCTGATATAATATAAAAATTCCGTATACTTGGAATAGCAACTTCTAATTTTTGCAGGGCCTAAAGAGCTTTGCACACATGTAAAAGGTTTGATATTCTATACCTTCCCTTATATAATCTAAAAACTTTTACTTTGTTATGTACTTGGAATGGGAACTTACTTCTAATTTCTTTTCAAAATCTAACTTTATTAATGTTCCTAAACCCTAAAAATTTGATTGCATGAAATTTTCATGAAGAAACCTAGCTCACTTAAGGTTTGCTAGCATATGGAAATGGAGAATGAAGCATTGGCAGAATAACAACATATGTCATTTATTATTCATATGCCATTTATTATGTGGAATTACATAGGTTACCAAAAGTTTGAGGCATTTAAAAAGCGAAGAGTTTTAAGAACATTGTTAGTACTAGGTTAGAACCATTTTTACTTTTCTAATAAGATATGATTAGTTTTCAAACCATTTTTACTTGTCTAATAAGAAATGGTTAGTTTTCAAACCTTTAAAGACCTTTAAACAGCTTGCAAACATGTTATAGGTTTGATATTCTATATCCCTTCCCCGATATAATATGAAAATTCTATATACTTGGAATAACAACTTTTAATTTTTGCAAGGTCTAAAGAGTTTTGCACACATGTAAAAGGTTTGAAATTCTATACCTTCCCTTATATAATCTGAAAATTTTTACTTTATTATGTACTTGAAATAGGAACTTTCTTCTAATCTCTTTTGAAAATTTAACGTCATTGTTCCTAAACCTTAAAAACTGCTTGAATGAAATGAAGAAACTTAGCTCACTTAAGGTTTGCTAGCATATGGAAATGAAGAATGAAGCATTGACAAAATAACATCATATGTTATTTTAAGATATGATTAGTTTTCAAACCATTTTTACTTGCCTAATAAGATATGATTAGTTTTCAAACCTTTAAAGACCTTTAAATAGCTTGCAAACATCTTATAGGTTTGATATTCTATATCCCTTCCCCGATATAACATGAAAATTCTATATACTTGGAATAACCACTTCTAGTTTTTGCAAGGCCTAAAGAGCTTTGCACACATGTAAAAGGTTTGAAATTATATACCTTCCCTTATATAATCTGAAAATTTTTACTTTATTATGTACTTGGAATAGGAACTTACTTCTAATCTCTTAGCCCAAGTTTAACATTATTGTTCCTAAAACTTAAAAACTGATCGCATGAAATGAAAAAACTTAGCTCACTTAAGGTTTGCTAGCATATGGAAATGAAGAATGTAGCATTGACAAAATAAAATCATGTCACTTTTTTCGTCGAATTATATAGGTTACCAAAAGTTTGGGACATTTAAAAAGTGAAGGGTTTAAAAACATTGTTAGCATTATTAGGTTAGAACCATTTTTACTTATCTAATATGATATGATTAGTTTTACTTCCCAAGCGGTAGTATCATTGCTAGGGGTTCTTTACAGTTTGTGCAAGCTTCTTATTTTTGGCCTACTACGAGTAAAGAAGTGAATCGATATGTTAAGAGTTGTCATATTTGTGAAGTTTCAAAATGCACGGCTACTAATGCGGGTCTTTATATGCCTTTGCGTGTTCCTTTTGATCTGTGGGTTGATATTAGCATGGATTTTGTGTTGGTGTTGTCACGTACTCAAAGGGGTTATGATTCTATCTTTGTAGTTATTGATCGGTTTTTTATGATGGTTCATTTTATTCCCTGCATGAAGACAACATATACTGTTAATGTGACAACTTTTTTTTTATGATGTGTATGCTTACATGGATTGCCTTCTTCTATTCTTTCTGATGAGGATACCTGGTTTCTTAGTCACTTTTGGCACGGAGGATGTTGAATACTCAACTTAGTTTCGGTAGCGCTTATCATCCATAAACGGATGGTCAAACTGAAGTTGTTAATCGTTCATTTAGTAATTTGCTGAGATGTTTGATCGGTGATCATGTGAAAGCATGGGATCAGAAACTATGCCAAGCTGAGTTTGCTCACAATCATGCTGTTAATCGAAGCACTAGGTTTAGGGGGTGTTGTGATTTGGGATCAAACTGAAGTTGTTAATTGTTCATGGGATCAAACTGAAGTTGTTAATCGTTCATTTTATTCCCAGTCGCCACCTCGTCACCGCCTCCACCTTCTTGCCAATTGCCCCTCTATTCAAAAAGGTATCATGATTTGTTATTTATGTAGTATGGTTTATGATTTAGTTTAGGGTTTTGTTTGATTTGTGATTTATGTTGTATGATTTGTGATTTGGTTTAGGGTTTTGTTTGATTTGTGATTTAGGTAGTATGATTTGTGATATGGTTTAGGGTTTCGTTTGATTTGTGATTTTAGGTAGTATGATTTGTGATTTAGTTTAGTTTGTTTGATTTGTGTTTTAGGTGGTATGATTTGTTATTTGGTTTAGGGTTTTGTTTGATTTGTGATATTAGGTGGTTTGATTTGTGATTTGGTTTAGTATTTTGTTTGATTTGTGATATTAGATGGTATGATTTGTGATTTGGTTTAGTATTTTGTTTGATTTGTGATTTTGTAGGACTTTTATTTAAATTTTAATTTTGTATTGACTTTTATTTAAAATTTAATGTTGAAATACTTTTTAAAGTTTAAAAAATAGGTTTATTTTAATCACAGAATATTTTAGCAGTCTGCAGATTATTAAGAATAAATAGTCTTTTTCTTGTACACTGTAGATGTTTGGTCTACCTTTTCTACTGCAGATGTCTGCAGATGTGATCTGTAGACTGTAGATATTATGTTGCAGAAAAAACAAACACCACCTTAGTTCATTTCAGTTTGTCTACTCGTCTCAACTTTGTGTACCACTTGATTTAATGTCAATTCCTATTTTTGGTTCTATTCCCAAGAAAATTCAAGATTTTGTGGAAGGGTTACTTGAAGTTCATAATGTTGTTCTGTGATAATTTGACCCAAGCCAATGTCGAGTACAATAAAGATGATGATAAAAAATGTAGGCATGTTGATTTTGAAGAAGGTGACTTTGCTTGAGCTGTGTTAACTAAAAATCGTTTTTTAGTTGTAGAGTATAACAAGCTGACTCCCAAGAAGATTGGGCCTTTTGAAATTGTGCAGAAGATAAACCCCAATGCATATCAATTAAAGTTGCCTAGCCATATTCGATGTTCTGATATGTTTATTGTAAAGCATTTGTTGCCTTATCACGGTGATGGTGTGAGCCCAAGTTTGGAGGAGCAAGCTTTCTCGTTTTTGCTTCCGCCTACATCACGATGGCTTTGCAATAACCAAAGTTAACGGTTTAGAGAATCTCCATGTGGAAATTTCAACCGAAGGGTTTCACAAAGTTCAAAGTGTAATGCATGCATCGGAGGCACAGTTAACTTTAAAAAAAGACTTACTAAATCGGAGCTAAAATGGGGTGATAATTAGGGCTTTAAACAAACCGAACGGACACGAACGAGGGCCGGGGGCGGACCTAGGTGCCCTCGATGGGGGTCATCCGCACCCCATGAAAATTTTGATTTAGTAAGTATATATTTGATCAAATCTCGACCGACCCCAATAAATTTTAATAGCGACCCCAAAAAGTTTGAACAACGAACCCAAAAAAAATAATTTTAAAAGAATACAAAAGAGAGAACTTAAAAGAGGAAGAAAGGTTGTAGACTTTAAAAAAACAGAAAGGGAGATGAATTTTTTGTATCAAACTGTGTCGGCATACATATTAAGAGAATAAATGATTCCTTAAAATAAAATAATTACATTCAACCAAGAATAAATGAACTAAGAATAAATGAGTAAGTGAAATAAGATACTTGTGAGAATAAAAAATGATTTATAGAAACTAAAAGTAGTTTGATATTTGAATTTTATGAGTTTAGGGGGAAAAAAAGGGTGATAATTTTAGGAGATCTCTTAGGATGATGGAGATATCCTTCTGTGGGAGAGGTGTCACGCTGTATCTTAGTCATTGAAGAAGTAAGAATAGATGAGTTAAATGATATAAGATACTTGTGAAGTAATTTAAGAAAACTAAAAACAGTTTGATGTTCGAATTTGATGAGTTTAGGAAAGAAAAGTGATAGGAATTTTAGGAGCATTTGCCTATCATCTCTTACGATGTTGGATATCTCATCTTGTTTTAGTATGGAGTTGTCCAAATAGTATTGAGAGTTTGTATATCTTTCTTTATATTTCAGTTTAAACATGCCTGCTTCCCGACAACAATAGTATGATAGAAACTAAGTTACTTAACATACAACATTGTCTGAAACTAATGGACAAAATAACAAAACAAGCATGCCAACTGAATCATGCATTTAACAACATAGCATCAAAGACCTCAAATGCAATAAATACCTTGTCAACAAAAACATAGTAAAGATACATGCCTATCAAATTAGTCGACTCAAAAACATGAACGTATGAACGTCATTTCCTCTATAAAAAGAAAGTTGGTTGTTTTTGGTAATCCTATGATTCCTGTGCATCCTTTTGACATTATTGACTTGTAATTGGACCACGAGTCATAAATGATGAGAATTAAATGCTCCCATAAACCATTTATAGGCTTACAAGTAAGTCCTAAATTTTCTACATGTTTTATAAGTCACATGCGTAAGTCTCCTAAAAGTATAGAATGAATAATGGACTGTTGGAGCTGGTGTCTAAAAGTTTTAAGTTTTCCATTCTTCGGTATGAGCATCACTCTTATAATGTCTAATTGTTTGACAATAGCATGTAGATTGCGCCTATGGCAATGAATCTGATTATCGTATTTGATGACATTTAGTACGATAGTAATGTGATGTTCTCATTTAGTAATAATCAAGTTTTAAAACTATTATAGTTAGGTCACTCATGCGTATTTTACTCAAATGGGATTATTAAACCATCAAGTCGAGTCATCACGGAATTTTCTTATGTCAAGAAAGTAATAGAGGAGAAGATGTGAGGGTCGGGATTTTTAATATATGTGATTATGTTTAAAAAAATTTAAAAAACATGATAATTATTTTAAAAAACATTAAAAATTACCTAAAATCCATGTGACCATTCCATGTCAGCGTAAAAAAAAATAAAAATAATTAAAATAAAAATAAAAACATGCTAAAAGTCATGTTAAAACTTACAACTAAAATAAAACGTGAAAGCTGATTGACTTAATTGAAACATTTTTAAAAATTTAGTTATTATTTTGTAAAGTTACCACATAAAAAATATGTATTGAATTTATAAAACCTAATTATCAATGTATGCCTACATTTTATACATATATTTACAGTGATAATTTGAAGACCTTGTAATGTAACGACTTTGAATCAATAATTTCATTCGAGGAAAGGTACTTAGGGGGCGTTTGGTTGGAAGGAATGGAATGAAATTGAGAAACTAGTATAATTTTCAAGTAAAATTGTGTTTTAGTGAGCAATTAAAAGTAAACCCAAGGGAATGTTTCACCTCAAATTCCCTTGGTTGTGGGATTTCAAAATCCTTTCACCTAGAGAGGGAATTTGAAATCCCACAACCAAGACAAAATTTGAGGTGAAACATTCCCTTAGGTTTTACATTTCATTACCCACTTAAATATAATTTTGCTTGAAAATTATACTAGTTTTTCAATTCCATTTCATTTCATTCAATTCCTTTCAACCAAACGCCCCTTTAGTTTTTAGATTTGGAATTGTATTTACCTCCTAGCTGGTTTACAAACATGAAGAAACTTAACTCAAATGGAGAATGAAACATTGGCAAAATAACATCATATATGTCGCTTATTTCGTGGAATTATACAAGTTGCCAAAAGTTTGAGACATTTAGAAAGCGAAGAGTTTAAGAACATTGTTAGCATTAGGTTAAAACCATTTTTACTTACGATAAGATTAGTTTTACTTCCCAAGTGGTAGTACCACTGCTAGGGGTTCTTTCTATGTAAGTTGTACTAAGTGAGCTAAGTGATTTTAATGGTAGTTTACCTTGTAGTATTCTAAATTTTCAAGTCTCAAAAACATGCATCATTGTGACATCTGGGAGACTCTGCTTTTGAATAACCAAAGTTAAGGGCATAAAAGTGTACATAACTCTCACCAAGATCATCATTACGGAAGACGATGTGGTGCGGGCCCAAGTGTGGAGGAGCAAACTTTTTTGTTTTTGGAGGCCCAAGATCGCTTATACAAAGGGGCTTTACTAAAATAACCATAACTTGGGCTAGAAGTCTTGTTTTAGGCCTGCAACAAGTCGAAACGACCTCTTTTCCTAAGTATATAGCTGTTGCGTGTCTTTGGTTGGTAGAAGTAGAGGGGCTTTGATAGTTTGGGGTCTGTTTGAAGCTTGATTAACTTGGGGGAGATGGATTTGACTTAGTTGTTTTGTATTCTTTGTCAAGTTTTAAGAGTGTTGTAGTTAGGTCACTCATGCGTATTTTGCTCAATTTGGATCATTAAACCATCAAGTTGAGTTATCATGGAATTTTCTTATGTTAAAAAAAATGGAGAAGATGTGGGGGTCGGGATTTTCAATATATGTGATTATATTAAAAAATCTAAAAAACATGATAATTATATTAAAAGAATAAAAAAACAGTTATTGGATTTTAATAATCCCAACATTCAGGTGTTGGTTGGGATTAATCCCAACTCAGGAAATGTTTATAGATACTTCTAACTTTAAGTTTTTTTTCCTTTAACGATCTCTTACTAACTGTGAGTTAACCCCGTTAGTTCCGTTAATCTAAAACTTGAAATCTATCATCAGTTCTGTTAATCTAAAACTTCTGCAGTCTGAAACGTGTCAATCTTTATCTTTTTATCTGAACCACTTGACTCGTTAAAGGTAGATTTTAGGTGACGACGGAGGCTAGACAATGGAAAATGGACCTGTTAGAGGCTGGGCGGCGGCGGAGTTGAAAAATGGCTCAAAGTTGACCTCATTTCATCCAAAAAAATTAACGGGCGTTAACTCTCAGTTAGTAAATGATTGTTGGAGGAAAATAAGGTCAAAGTTGAGAGTATTTATAAACATTACCTAAACTCCGTTTGACCATTCCATGTCAGCGTAAAAAGAAAAGAAAAAAAAATCTAATTGAAATAAAAAGAAAAACATGCTAAAAGTCATGTTAAAACTTATAATTGAAATAAAACATAAAAGATAAGTGAATTAATTAGAACATTTTTTAAACTCGATTGGTCTAATTAGAATACTTTTAAAAACTTGGTTATTATTTTGTAAAGTTATCCCAAAAAAAAATATGCATTGAATTTATAAAACCTAATTATCAATGTATACCTACATTTTTATACACATATTTACAGTGATAATTGGAAGATCTTGCAATGTAACACTTTTTATAAACATGGAACAAAGTCGGTCATATAGTGCTGCAATTCGAATGTTGATAATGATCATCCCTTGTTCGAATGTTGCTGCAATTCTACACCCATATAGTAGAAATTAAGGTTAATCAACTTCGAATTACAAGACGGGACAAACTGTGTATGAAGACCCAAAACAAAAAATAAAAATAAAAATAAAAAATCTTTGTTATATGATAAAACTCGTGGCAATGTTGCTTCTTTACATGTACAAAATCAAGTCTATGCCTATCAGATAGCCAGCTTTTCATTTTCTTTACTTGTAAAGTCATACATTGCATTGTATATGTTTAAAATGTTTGTGAGCATTTAAATTTTGCTGGAACACCACCCGAATCCATTGGATTCTCATGGTTAATGACTCGTGGGTGTGATACTCATTCATAATTCACAAACACTACTAAACAATGGTTATTTGTGAGAGTTTTGCCCTAAAATTCTAGTTGTAAGTAGCTTCGTCACTTTATCCACTTGCGATGATCTTTTGTGACAAGATATTATTTTAATACATAAGTACTTATTAGTTTTTGTAACACATTAGATGTTTACAACACAATTGGCCATTTGGTTCAACGACATGGGGATGAAGAGTAGGGTACTTGGCCTTTTAGGTCATGAGTTCAATCATGATTCCGGATAGTTTCACCATAATGGTATGGATTTCCTCTTGAATTGATGAAATATGGTGTTGTGTTTGATGTATGTGTCATCTTTAGTCATTCAAAAAGATAAAAGACAGTTTACAACAGCTATTTATATTCTTGATAACATGTTTTGGTTCCCTAGTTGTTTTACTCTAATCTTTGACAAAAATCCCCATAAAAGGTGGAGAGTATTATTTTGTAAATTCTATTTACCTTTTAGGCATGTATAAAATACTATAAAGTTCTCGACTTTAGATGTAGGCAAAAAACTGCTTTTGGGATTGAAACCACCTAGTGAACATGAACAAAACAGGTTTGGAACTGATATAAACATAATAGGTACACTAGTTCGAAACCATAACCGAACCTGTCAAAAACCGTTGGCTTTGACTTGGAACCGTTATCTAAAGGAACTAATTTGGAAAAAAAATGGTTTTAATCACCTCTACTCGACTTGCTATCCAGATTGTTGACGTGCATAGATCTTAATAGTACTTAAAATATAATTTCATTGGTTTGTTTTAACCATGAATATTACCTTATTATTTTACTCACCAAGTTGTAATTTAAAATTATATGAACAATTACATATAAATAAGTGTTTATACTTCAACTTTCGTTATTTTAATATTAATGGCTATGATAATATTTATATAAAATAAAATGGTATATAATATAATCAAAATATCTTTCACCCATCAAATGATCACACATTGCACTCAGAATATCACCAAAGGAGGCCCGAATTTCCATTTATGGATCTCTAATCTCTTTACATGAATCTTTGTGGCAGCATGCTATTTCTTGACATTTGAATCAGACCAAAATCAATGGTATCTGGGTTGGGCCGGCCCGTCTTGTAGAGCCCATGGCCCATAGAGTTTGCAATTTCGCAACATTTACCAATCCTATCAATATACCAATTTAGCACAAATATCTAATTTTTTTTTTATACCAACGGCTCGATTTTCTATCGTAAAATCATTACATTTTGTATCACGCGAGACAAGAACTCACAACCTTTTAACCGGAGAGCACACAACTTATCATCAGAATATCTTCATACATCCGCTTAACTAACGGTTTCAATCTTTAATGATTGACTTTCCACTTCCAGCTCAACAGTCAAAGCTTTTATACTTCTTCTTTTAGGCGAGCCACTTACCGAAGCCGATGAACCCGAACTCGACGGCTCGGGTGACCTTTTTTTGGACGTCACCCGAACCGGCTCGGGCTCATTCAACCCAATCCTATGCGGAAAGTTCAACAACGCCTTGGCGCCACGCATCCGATACGCCGCTATATCATACGCCATAGCGGCTTCCTCCGCCGTCTCATACGTCCCGAGCCACACCCTCGCCCCGCTCTTCGCCGGGTCCCGTATCTCCGCCGCGAACTTCCCCCACGGCCGCTGCCGCACCCCGCGGTAATGCTTCCCCTTCGCCACCGCCGGAGTGGACGTCGACACCGCCTCTTCCACCTTCACCGGAGCCACCGTCGCCGGAAAATATTCAACAGTCGCCGGCTCCGGCGAGAATTCAGGCGACTCTGTTTTAATAATCTCTTTGCCGGAGAAGTTAAACGGCGTCCATCCGGCACTAACGGCGTCTCTCAAAATGCCGTAAATCACCATATCCTCTGAATCATCAACCTTTAACGGCAGATCACCCCAATTTTCCGTCAAGCATGGTATCAAACTGCTGAAGCTCGTGCTCCGGCAGAACACCGGAACTTCGCCGGAGTTCGTCGCCGGAAAAGGCTCAACACCATACGACGGAATCTGCATCATTTTGTGAGATGGGGTTTTGATGATTTTTCAATTGAAAGAAGAATTGAATGGAAATAAGGAAGATGATGGAGGGCTTATATACGCGATCATGGGGTCGACAAGAAGAGGGGTGGTATTGTATATTTTGATAAGTTTAAGGGGTGGAGTGGAAGTTTATTTGGGTGTTGTGGGCAAGTGGGCAAGTTGGGAAATAATAATATTAATGTACAAGCACGTGGTGAATGTATTGGACCATTAAGGTGATGACTGATGACGTCATTGCTTGACTCATAAATATATTATTATCTATACTGTATTTTAGTAGACGACATAAGTTCATTTATTTAAGAAATGATAACTGTCTACTTTATTAAAATATATTTTAAATTGTTTAAAAAATAAGTCGTTTGAAGTTATTAGTTTATGGAGAATTATTTATATATTAAAATGGCTATACTTAGCTTTGGTCTTATCGTAATCACGAAATGCGAATACATATATTAAAGAAAATGTATGTCTTCTGTGAATTCACTAGATGTTCGTATCTTTAAGTGTGTTTGATTGTAGGACCATTTAGCATGACCAACATGCGTATTAAAGTTTCCTCTTTTTTTTATCTAAATATTAAAGTCTACTATCTTTATTTAAAAATAATAATAAATTTAAACTCCTGAGAAGAACAGTTCCTGAGCGGTCGCTCACCCCGCCCCTTCTTAGGGCCGGCATTGCCTATATCTTTTGGGATGTAATTGCTATGTGGTTTACAAAGTTATTTTAACCATGATTTTCTCAATCTTACATCTTTTTTATTTGGATGATAATCTAAAGAAATTATCCTATCAATGTGACCCCAAAGAAGGTTATGAAAATTAACTAATCCTATCTTATCTTATCTTACTACTTTAATAAAAGAGTAACTTGAGATGCCACGTGGCAGCACCACAATCCTCCTCATTAAAATTTTTTCGTCTATCTCTCCTCTTAAATAATTACCTTAATTACTAATAATATTATTTAACCCTTTTTCATATTTAATAAATTTAAAAAGAGATCTATTTATTAATGTTATTCTTAAATAAACAAATTTTTTATAAAATAATAAATTTTTCTAAACCATAAAACTTTTTTAAAAATACAAAATATTTCATAATTGGTATTTTTAAAAATTTAATTTTTTAAAACCAAAAATAATTAAATTGGGAGTTATAATAAAGAAATTTTCAAAAATGAAATTTTTATACTGTTTGTTTTAGAAGAAAATATTTATTTTTTTTGGAAAAATGGTTAAAAATAAAATTTTAAAAAGTTGATATCACTGTTTTATAGTTATAGTTATTTCTTATACATAATTTCAGTCATATCATATTTTAGAATGTAATTTTATAATTAATAAATATTATTATATTAATATTTTATTTATTTAACCAGTGTAATACACGGGTTTACTAAAGCTATTTACTTTAATATAGCAGTATCTCAAGATGACACGTGTAATAATTTTAGACTATTAAAATTTTAATTTTCCCGTCCAAATTTTTTTTAATTTTTTATGATAATTCATAATTAAGAGAGTAATTAATCAATCTTTTATGACTACCGTCTCAAAATTTTTATTTAAAGAAAACTATTTAACGTTCCCTAATTTTTTCTCACTTACAAATGGAAAGATATCATATATGTTGTATATTTTGAAAGTGTTTTATATAAAATAATTTATTTTAGTAATTAAAAATACATACAAATTTATATTTATATCTTCTTACTATGATATATAGGTAGTTTAAACATATAAAGAGCATAAATCGGCGAGATATATTCCCTTTATTCCTATATTTTATATTTGATGATTTAATAAACATTAAATGTTTGTCTTCGTCATTTATTTGACTTAATTAATGTCATATTTCTTTTTATCATTATCATGATTTTAAGCATTTTTTATACTCTTTCCACACACACATACGATATACAAAGAAGTTTTAGCGTAGCGTTACGGCGGGGCCACTTGCGGTAACTAATGGCCGATGGTCCTTTAGGTGTATTTGTAAATCTCTTAATTATGTGTTTAATGGTTGTATTATATCATTTTCTGTAGGAAAAACTTGAAAAAGGAGAATGAAAGCTTGCTTACATTGTACATAGACTAGTAGAAAGTGAGAACATACAATTTGTTACCAATCAAGGTTCATCTAGATATCTTCATTTCAATATTTTTACAGTTTAACTTTTTGTTTTATTAGTATGATCTTGTTTAGATAAATTTAATCAAAACTGACACGTCTATATTCGTATGAATTAAAATTGTCATGTGATACAGATGTGCCGATTTTACATAACCTTAAGTATTCTAAAGTGCACTATAGCATCTAAAGTTATCACATAATTGGCCTGTACAAACAACAAGCCAAAGTGTCAAACTGAAAAGACTTTTCAAAAAATAAATAGATCTAAAAACAGAAATCAAACAAAAGGTCAAAACTCAAATCGAATGAACTGTAAACATGATGAAGATATGAAAATTAGGATGTTATGCATAAGTACAATACCTCAAACACTTTAAGCTTTGGCTTATTTTCTTGTTATAACAGTCGTTGAGTCATTAACTGAACTACTCAAAAAGGCGCGCTTGAGAAAATCTATTTTCTTAAAAAAAAAAAAGGGACAATATCGTTTTGTAAGTTTTTAGTTTTAACCAACAACTCAAATATTCAAGATTCCTTGATAACCTGTGCAGCCTTTTTATTAAAATATCGTGTACCTGATTAAATTATGACTAAATCCTCATTATTTTCAAGATAAAGATTTGGTATCATTACTTTATTAGATATTATCATTTTCTTTGCCATAATTATTAATTAACCCTTTGTCGTTTACAACTTAGAAAATTAATCAATAATAATCAACGACGTTAACTTTAGGGAAACTAGCTGGAAACACCGCATTTTATTTGTCAAGCAGAAGAATATTATAAATTAAATATGCGTGACCAATTTGTATTTCTCATTGTCGTTATCTTAATTTGTTTGTCCACAAAAATCATTATTATCCACGTCACCATGAAGCTTGTGTTTCACACAATTACTTTGTACATGCATGCATTATTAGTTTATATATCATGTTTAAGGAAACCAACCTTCGGATTAATAACATGTTCATGGTATTTTCTTATACCTACTCTTTATGTTATTTTTAAATCTAAGTTTTTTTCATTAGAAGATTTGCACCTTCAGCCTCATAAAAATATTTTTTTATACACATTGATATCGTTAGATCGTAAACCCTTTGATAATATGTTCTTTAGATGCATGTAACATTCATGAAGGTTGGATTTTCAGTTCTAGCTACGTGATATTTTCACGTCATACACTTTTAATTTAATGATATGACGTACAGTTGACGAAGAGCGGAGCACAAATGATGAATATGAGGCTTTTTTTACGTGAAAAGTGATGTATTTTCGGATGTTTAAACAAATGAATCAAACTTTCTTTTACAAGTAAAAAGATTTAAATTCAAATAAATCAAGCCACCCTATTTAAATATTATTTATTTTGAACAAAGACACTAACAAAATTATAAATGTAAGAAGACAGTTTTTCTAATGAGATGCCAATTCATACTTAAACTCTTGTGCACTGGCAACTAATAAAATATAAACATTTACCTATCTTGATGGATTAATTTATCTTTTGAGTATCTTTTGAGAATGTATAAGCTAACATACGATAATTTTTTTTTAACAACGAATTCACACATTTTGAACTTACTTTTAATTAGTTTCGCACCGTTTGTTCATCCTAGGATTTGAACTCTTAACGTATTGAATAAGGTGTATCCAACACACCTTATAATTATTTGTAAATACTCTTGAATTGGTTAATATATAATACTTAACTAAAAACATGCATTATCAATGAGTCTTTTTCACATGTATGAAACTCGAAACCGATGTGAATATTATAATTTGATACTATTCACACTAGACCACTAGTAGACAAAAGAGGGATCCAAAATTTCCGCATTTTACAATCCTTTTGAGCTATGAAAATATTTAAACGTTGAAACAATGTTTCGGCGTAATAGTTACGTTGTATTCCTATAATTTCGTTGTTAAAAACACGAAACGACAATTATAAGTTAGATAACTTATAAAAGGAATTAAACTTAAAGAAGTAACTTTGAATTCAAGTTTGCAATAAGACCGGACGCAGTGTATATTTTGAGAGCGAAAAAAATAAGGTTAGGCTATACATACCCTCTTTATTACTTGTCATACCCCCCCCCCCCCCTCAAAAACGAATTTCAAAATTTGTCATATTTTACCCCGAATTTTTTTTTAATTTAGAAATAAAATTTTTTCCCCTAAAAAGAGTTCCAAAAACACTTTTTATATAATGATATAAAAACATATTTAAAATTAATAAGATATAATTATAAAAATAAATATAAACATTCCTGAAGTTAGAAAAAAATTTCAATAAATAAGTTAAAAATATATTTTAGAATTAGTCATAAACGAACCGAATTCAACCGACTAACCGTTTAAACCGATTTATTTGGTTTGGTTATCCAATTTAACCTATTAAACCCGTTTATTATTTGATTTATACGGATAACTGAACCGAATAAACAAAATTTTATGTAATCGTTAACCGAAACAAAAACCGACTTCATGATTTTATTCGATTTTTTCAATTACACATACAGTTCAGTTTTCAGTTATTATCAATGTTTGGCTTTTTTGAAGATTCATAATTACTACAATTAAAAATAATAAAAAAAACAAAAAATAATAAAGACTAAAAGAAATAATAAACAAATAAATAAAACTTAAAATTTTTTAGTTTAACATATTTAAGGGGTGATATCGTAAATAAAAAACCTATAATTAAAAGTTAACTATTTTAAAAAGTTAAAGGGAGGAGTATAACAAGTAAAAATAGTTTAGAGAGGGTATGTATAGCACCACCCAAAAAATATGACGTGAACACAAGTTGGCCTTTAAATACCATTACAAGATAGTTAAAGAAAGCTTCAAACCCATAAAGCGTTAAGCCCTTAACAGACACCAAACATAATTTAGCCTATATTATTATATCAATAGAGTTCCAAACATCATCTTTTCATGGTATATTATATATCATGGACCAAGTGGCTTCAAAACCTACTTCTTTTCATATAATTTTGTTTTTTCAATGGTTTTCTATCCATCATCGATATATAATATTTGTTTTGTCATGCAAAAAAAACAAAATAGGGTTCCAAACACTAATTAACCATTAAACTTGATTTAAAAGGGGTTTTAATGAAATGATTTTTTTCTACATGACATATAGATGACATTGTAACTAAACAACTATTACATATAAACGGTCGGGATTAAAGTTAAATGAATTAAGATATAAGAAAAGAAAAACCAAGTGGAATACATTGCACGTACCCCTTCCAAATAATTTCATTGTTAAAAGCACAAAATGGTAACTTTGACGATGCTTAATCATAATTTTGTATGAATAATAAAGAACTATATATACGAAATACGTACGTCTCCTTAAACAAATTCGGGTTTGAAAGATCAATGGGTTATAATGTTTAATTATTACGATTCAGAAACGTAAAACTTAGTTTCCTGGTAAAAAAATCTAAGGTTGTATATAAGATAATTCTCTTGCAATCTAAAGTCAATAATATATCTTTTAAAAGAACTAGAAGAATGCTAGTTTTTCTTCGTGGGTCACTACACAAGAAAATTTGCCTCTAATGATATATCAAAAAGTTTCACAAAAGCAAAAAGTAAATGTAAAATATATTGGTTTCATGATAGCACTAAATGTGATCCTTTTTAGGTGGTAGAAAACTTTAGTCTTATAATAAACATTAATATTAATTTAGAAGTATGTTTAAAGGTGTTAACATGTTAACCTTAAAAAGCTGATAGGAGTATTTTTAGTGTATTACATGTAAGTGAAGAAACATGAATGAAGCAGATAGAGTGTAATAGTTTTTATACATGCGTTTTTCCTTCCAAGGATATCACTATACCATAAACTTTATATTTTTAAATGTACAAGCAGAATAAAAAATATTGCAACTATATTTTGGATAACAAGTGTAACTAAAACCTAGATAACTAGTGACATTAATACATCTATGATAATGATATCTTTTTTGTAGTGATCAGTGTACCATAAATATCTACTCTTTCATCAATTTCGGATTTTTAGTACCTAAGAAGGAACAGAGTGGGCTGGGGACAACAACAACAACAAGATGACTTTGAATGATGGTACCGCACATGAACACCACCCCCACCTCCAGATACCACAAATGCTAATATATGTGCGACTGCAGTGCCGAAAAAATACCAACTTGAACAAATCATTAAGACTAGGCAATACCAAGAATCAAGATAAGCAATGAGTATCGAGTATCAACTCACCCACTCATTTAGGATGGTAGCAATAGGGTGAGGTGGCTACAATACCGCCTCTCTCTTCAGCATGACTCTGTCCTCCCTGATACCTATACCAATAGGAAAGACGGTTTAGTTTTTAAAACATTACGTACACTAATTAATACTTTCGATCATGACCAAACACCTTTTTAATCATGTTGTATGCAACACTATAAAAGGATTGTGACAACAAATTCTCTACAATAAAAACCCAATATTAGGGTTTAACATGTATTTTTGTTAATTAATATGTGTAAAACAACTAAAGTTTTATTAAATAATGATTTCGAACTGTTCATAAAAGATGTAATGCATTTTCTTCGAGTTTGTCAAAACAACTTAATTAGGTTGTCTTATTGACAAACTCGAAGAACATGCATTACATCTTTTTTCTATTTTTAAATGGACTTTTTAATTTTTTAAAAATGGTACTCAAATTCTTGAATATGTGTATCTTCACCCTGAAAAATAAATAATATGTTTTGAAAACAAAGTGTATGTATCAAAACAATAATACTATGGATCTTATGGTTCAACTTAAAATCGTATTATATATCAAAATCATTAAATAGTTAAATCTTAAGCTAAAAGAACCATTATTTAATCTTTAATCATCGGATAGACAAAAAGAGATAAATGTCATCAAACTGACAGATCAAAGAGACATAAGTTTACGTGTATTGGGACGTGAGTGGGTTGAAATGAACCACCTCCTCAATATGATTGTGTGATAGAATTTTAGGGGAAGGTGAAGCCTTTCACGGGCGTGAATGCTTCTGTGTTTCTTTTTACCTTTTAATTTTATTTTTCAACCAATCATAAAAATACAAATTATCAACTCTAATAATTTCAAACTCAATCGCTACTACATACTATACCAACTTTTTTTTTTACTATTACGCATTGTTGGTGTGACTAATTTCGTGGCAACACTTTTATCATTGCTAACTTATCACTATGGATAGTTTAAGATAGTAAAATTTGAATCAACCATTAAAGTATGATGGAAAGGACGGAAGAATGTTTATTTTAATTTATAATTATTTGATTTTTTTTCACGTACCTTATGGATCTATAATTTTAGCATTTATACACCGGCAACATAGGACCATTTATCTTTTAAGCAAAAGGTAAAGAGAAAAATGGTCTTGACAAGTGATATATAAAATAAAAAAATCTATAATTGCATAGAGATTATCCTTGTTAAATATAAAAATTAAATTTTAATAATCCAAACTATAAAATATTACTCAATATTAATCACAACTAACAATATGATCAATGCTGATCACAACTTTTAATTTTTTTACTAATTACAGTCCCAGTCTGATTGTTCATTAACTCTGTTAGTTTTTCATAACGTATCACGTGACGTGACTCATGACGTGACGTATAACATAGTTATAATTAAATATATAAATATATTACTCAATTTTTATAGAAGATCAAATTCTAAAATTATTCAACGTAACTTTTTTATCGTTAGTTGAGTAGCTTGGAAAGAAAGAGACATAAAATTGAGTAATATAATTATATTTTTTTATTTTAATTATGTTAATATGCTTATGTCACATGTCACATGTCACGTTACAAGCAAAGTCACATGTAATGTCATGAAAAATTAACATAGTTAACGAAACAATTAGACTGTGACTGTTATTAATAACAAAATCGAAAGTTAGGATTAGTAGTGATCATATTATTAGTTGAGATTAATATTGGTTAATAATCAATAGTTTGGATTGTTAAAATCTAATTTTTCTTTTATATAAACAATTAAATCTTTGTTGACTAATGCTTTTTAACGAACTAATATAATACTCTTTAGAGCAATCACAGTAGAGTTCTCATCCATATTTTTATAATTTAATTAAAAATATTATTTTTTAAATTTATCATTTTTTTGAAAAATTCCACCTCTCATTCTTCATATCCATCTCATCTTAATTAAATAAATCTTCTTTATTTTTTTAATATATTTTTTTATTCACAAACATTATTAAAAAATAATTATGAAGAATGAATACTAAGGGGATGGGCATATGTTTGTGAGAGTAAGATTACATGATTTCTTATATTTTTTTTTTATAATTTAGAGATGTGAGAAGGTATATGAGAGCTGATATAAATGCTCTTTTAAGTTTTTGTAATTTTGTTTTCGCTCATAGTCGTGGTGTATAAGATGATGTCATTCTAGAAAAATATTATCCTCTTTCTAATTAATATTTAGTTATTAACATAGGCTATACATACCATTTTTCCTATTTGTCATACTTGCCCTTAAAAAATCACTTTAAAATTAGAAAGGAATTATATGTATAAATATATATATATATATATATATATATATATATATATATATATATATATATATTATAAAAGTAAAAGGAAACTAGAAAGGAAAATAAGAAATTAAAGACTGAAAAAAAGTCAAAAGTCAAACTTTTGAACATGGAAGGTTGAGTGTTCTTCAACTTTGACCAAACAAACATTAAATAGCATATATATTCCAACCCACAAATTTGAAATTTTCATATAATTTTCTTACAGTTACTTAGAGACGCATCAATATATAACGTTTGTTCCCATGATTTTGCATATCATAAACTCCGTACGTACAATGAAAAATTAATTCATCAAATAAACTTGGTATTAACTATCATAATTCTTAAGATAAATATACAAAGTAAAACATGTCACAATTCGTATTTTGTAATGATAACTGTGATTAGGATATCAGTGAAGAAAATATAACACAAATAAAACCTTTTGCACAATCTTTCTTAAGAGAATTTTACATAATTTTAGATTATTTTAGAGAAAGTTATAGTTTAATAATATAAAAATACCACGATTTTTAAGTAAATTGCTATTCATGTAATTTTAATTTATATTCGAAAAAACTTAAATGTTTAATAATAGATCATGTTTTTTACATTGTATATGATTATATAAAATTTAACTTTGGAAGGGAAAATACGTAAATGCATTCATTTTTAAGAATTAACATTACCATTTTGTGTGTGTGTGTGTGTGTGTATTGTTTTACATAATTAAGCATTTAAAACGGAATCTTACATTAAAATTTTGATATCTTCAAGTCACAGTATAAAAATATAAAAGTAACTATTTTTGTTATTATTAAAAAGAATTTCCAATATAGAGGTATAATTTTTTAAAGATTTATTATGTAAAAAGAAGATTAAGCTGATTGCCTATTTTAATATTTTATCAACTAAAAAAAAGATACACATAAAAGTAAAACTAATAGCCTGAACTTTTTTAGAAAAAATTAATCATCAAAGAAACGTAAATAATAACATCTTCTTTGTGTTAGGCTATATCACATCAGCAGGTCATGAAATGAAATATATTTTCATGGGGGCGTGAGAGGGCTTCTCATGAACAGCGATGTGACTATGTGAGAGCTCACATCCTCACATGTTTTTTTAAAGCCAATCAAATGAAGACACCTCAAATGATTAATAAATTGAAAAATTAGATCACACTTGCTAAATCATTATGCACAACTCAGTGAACATGACAGGTGAAATCACTCATGTCACGATTACGTGTACGTAACATCATTTTACGATCATAGTTATTAAATCATTATACAAAAACGTTTCTTGCAATGAGCGATAAGTGATATTACAAATGTGACCGTAAACTCAAGAGCTCAAATGATATGCACTTTTGACTATTGCATATATTTATAAATAGCATTAAAAGATAGTAAATATAATCAAAATCAAGAAGCTTAAAGTAAAAACGATAAATATTGATAGAGTTGATATGCTTCAACACGAAAAAATTCAATCAAATAATTTATTATGATGTTAGTTTAATATCAAGATATTTTAATAGCAATAACTAGAATTATATAAGATAAAGCCATTAAAATTTATATTTTGTCGGACTAGAACTCATTACCACACTACTTACCACTAGAATGTCCTCATGACGAGGACTTCAAAATACGAATCCTCAAGAATATGTTTATCCAAGTTTCCATAGAACAGCCAATGGCGGACCTAGGTGTGTGGGTGGGGGTGGGGGTGGGGCAGGGTCGCCCCATGTAAAAAAAAATTTAGTGTTATATGTTTGTGAAAATCCCGAACGATCCCCTCTAATATTATATATGTAATCGCCTCACTTTTTCCCCTCATAAAAAAATTTCCTGGGTTCACCACCGAGAACAACCATGTACACGAAATGGAATTGTCTATATATAATCAACTTGTAAAATAAGTCACGTTAAAGATCGGTTCAAATCTCCTTGCCACCCTAACTAAAATTTAACATACATGTCGGTCTCCAAGTTTGGATCCAACCTCTCCTTGTGTGTTACATTTTCATTGGCGTGAGGATATCGTCTAGTTAGAAGAATTATTCATTCTTATCGTTTGTTTTACATGTTCATAGATGTAAAAGTATGTTTAAACGAAGTTAAGATTAATGAGATATTAATGCTTTAAATAATTATTTTTTACAAGAAACTAGAAACGAGAAAATGGTTAAAACATTGTCCCAAATATGTGGGCAAACAAACTTTGAAGTGATATATAAGTGGGAACGTTCCTAACTAAAATATTACTTCTTTAGCAATAAGGAATAAGTGAGGAGCCAAAAAGGTGTGAACCACACTTACGCATGCCTATGTCGGTGACCGTGACCATGAGTGATCAGCCTAATTTGGTGTTTTGATAATGATATCATGAGTAGTAACTGATTTGGCCCATAAGCATGAACTAGCTAGGGGCGAGACGTTAGTAACAACATATATCAACAGTAATGTTATTACTTACAATTTAGGGTCGGGTTTTGCAATTGATTAGTTGGTATGATGTGTAGAAATAATTCGTGATTACAGTTAATAGTAGTTGTGCTAATGTTAATTGCTAGTAATTACAACATTAAATGTAGTTATTGCTGAAGGGCAGTAACATGGTTGCGACTAATAGTTGTGACAGGCATTGACATTAACATGGTCGCATGCTTCGAATAATAGGTGTTATCTTAATCGGGCTCACCTATTCGTTTCCCAGCCGAGACCGCACCCCCAACCCCCTCAGGAGGAAACCCATTGCTGAAAAAACCCCCTGGCTCAACTCTGAGCATTTTTGCCTAGAGTAAGACTTGAACCCATGACCTTCCAATATTTACATGTCATGAGCATCTCATCTTAAATAGTTGGGCTAAAAATCATTGGTGACTTCTAAATCATATCGTTTTACTTATAATGAGATTGAGTCCTCACTGCTTGAAAGATACACAAATGTAAATAATAATAATAATAATAATAATAATAATATTGAAACTTATCTTAAGAATATTCACTGAAACTTGTGTCACATATTAATGTACCTAGGAAAGAGAACATAGTTTTGAGATGAAAAGGACATAATGCAAGAGGAATTCCAAACCATGGGAAAAAACAGCAACTCTTGATGATTTGTAGTCAACATGACACGAGCACATGATCACGTGACGTGAACTTACACTTCATGGCCAATCTTTCTTGACTTGTATTTAGTCAAGTGAGTTGATTTGTATCAGTCTATGTTAATCACATATCTTTACTAATAATTTTTTATAATGTGAGACAAATAGCATTTTTATAATATTTTCCTTAATTATTTTCTCACTTAAATTATTTATTTTATTTTTTAAAAATCAAGTAATTAATTTTTAAATATTTCTTTTTCTCTCTCTATTATAAATTCAAGTCCTTGAATTAATAATTTTTAAAATATTTTTTATTAAATAAAATTAAGTATTTTGATTAAAAAATATATTTTTTCAAAAATAATTTTTTCTAAAACTATGATTTTCTAAAAAAATAAAGCTTTTTTAAATTATGAAATATTTAAATTCAATCTTTTTACAAAATAAAAGTTTTATAAAAGAACATTTATTTAAAACAAACCCGGAGTTTTTAAACAACAAAATACTGTTAAAATAATAAAAAATTTTCAAAGCAATTTTTTAAAACGAAAGCTTTAAAAATAATAAAAAAAATCAAAATACTCAACCATACGTAAATTTAATCATATGTTATATTAAAATAACGTTTTACAATTCCTACTTATCATCAATAAATATTTAATATTTTTGTTATTCAACCCGTGTAATACACGGGGATATTTGATATTCTATATTCCTTTGTATTATTTAAGAGTATAAATATCTAAATAAAACATTTTATTATGAAGGGAGAAAATAATTTGTGTACAAATGTTCTCTCTTACTCAAAATATATAGATTTGATGCATGAGTAACAATACAAATGCATAAAAATATGTCTCGTCCAATCAATGGTTGATACAAATACAAAGCTTTGTTCACGTCCTAGCAAGACTCATCTGGATTGATTTCGGGATTGGTGTTCTAGATGAATCGTCTCTGATACAAGATCTTGAGTTAAACAACACTAAGAAAACCCTTCCCCCGGCATCGCGGATCCGTCTAATGATAACAGTTGTGTGTCCTGATTGTAAAAAGACTCGTGATATTGAAAAAAATGGATGACAAACCTGAGCCCAATAAACACGTAAAGTAAAGATCCTTCTCTATCAATTTTAACAAACCTTTACGCATGTGATCTTCATAACTCTCTCCATTCTCCATCTTCACATATCTACACATTGAAACCTTAATAAAGTGAAATGTATATTGAACGCACATATTACCACTAACGTACTGAACATAATAGAATAAAAAGATCCTATTAATTTGATAATTGAAAATGAAGTAATACTAATTGCACAACTACAATTTATTTTTTTTATTTAAAATGCATTCGCTATCATAAAAATCATGTCCGCCGACATGTTAGTCTCCACCTTAATACCTTATCCTCCTAATAAGATACAAGTTAGTAGTAACTATATATACTTTAAAAGCAAAAGAAAAACGTTTATGTGCATCATACAAATTTTTAACGTAAGTTTGCGTCAGTATAATTATTGATTTGAAATATTTTGTTTTTCTTCTATAATTCTTTACATATATATATATATATATATATATTGTGATTATAAAATTTCAAATATTAAGTTGTGGCATACTTTTTTTTACCTGCGCATCAGCGTAAATATAACCGAGTTGTTCATTGTAATATACAAGTTATCAATGAATAAACGTGCAAGTCATAAAAACTGTTTAAGGTTTTATCTTTTATAATTCTTCTTTTCTTTTCTCTTATAATGTTTAGAATATGATATAAATTTAAAAAATATATTTTCAATAATTTTTATCAACGCTTCATCGTAAAAATTTTTCGTGGTGTGAATAATAATATGCAGGTCACTAAAATCTATTTTTAGAAATTTTAACACCTCAATCTCCACACACAGGCTTCACCTATAGAGCTAAGCACTTAATCGCAGTGTACAGGTTTTCAATGCATGTTTACGCCAACGGTAACATAAGCCTAATAGTTTTTTTCAAAAAAAAAAAAAAAAAAAAAATTTCGGGACTTTTTTAACGAATCACAACATGTAAGATTTGTTTTTCTCAGCTCTTACTACTAAAGTACACTAATTTCTAATCTACCTCATCTCAGGATTGGAACTTGATTCCCTCTAAAGAATCGTTGACTGTTACCACCGCACTACCAAACCAAATGAAAAAGACATGTTGATTGTTTTGTATTTTTAATTTTTGTTTTTATTTAAGTTTAATTTTGAATTTAATAACTTTGAAATTATAAGACTTCTATATAATTCTAGAATATTGCCAGGATATGTTTAACAACTCAATTTCTAATTAGATTTATAACAAAACCTAGATTAAAATAAACATATCCTCAGTGGTGGACCCAAGTTTTTTTTGTCATTAGAGACAGGTTTTCGATGTTCAAATATCACTTGAAGTTTAAACTTTCAATTTAGGTCAAGTTGAGTTACATAAATAATAATGACTTCTTGTTGCAACGGTTATAAAGCCAAAAGCTACAATGAAATTTTTGAGACAATCATAACCATGAAAAGGTAATGCACGATCGAATAATCATTTAGACAGTAAAACTGAAGTAAATTAATCGAATTTGATACCCGTCCTTTTGCATTTCACTTTGCTTTCCTTTAGGGTTCAGTGAAAAACAATAATGTAATTACATATGAAAATAGAAAAATTGTAGAGTTTGTTGACTCTGGATTTATATACTAGGTCTACCCATACTTATCATATCAATATCCCAAATTTTAGTAAAACATAATCTATTAAAAACTATTAAACATAAGACAAAACTAGCGGAATTAGGGTGACAAGTGACATGATTGAGGTGAGAAACGATACCACAGGGTTACATCTTCATATGCATTAGCATGGTTACGTGAGGCAAAGGGATCTTTCGGCATGACACCCTCGCCCAAGTAATATTAACCTTTAAATTAAACTAAATAAATAATTACTATAGAATACTAAAAAAAAAAAAAAGCAAAGTAGTCACGTATTTGATAACCACAAAGGTGAATCAATAAAAAATAAAAGGCGGTCAATTTTGGTCGTCGTCACAAACTTACAGATGCTTCCTCTCACCATCGTAGAACCTCCCTCACCCCCTCCTCAATCTGCAAGTCTTCGTCACTCTGAATATTATTCCACTATATATTACAACACTCTTCACTCCATTTCTCCACTCAACATTCAACATTCAACATTTCAAATCAATTAATAAACAATTCAATTCACAAATTTACAAAACATCTCTTTGATTTCTTCACTTAAGCTCACTCACTTCATCAATGGCGTCACCCGATGAATCTTCGGCTATAGACTTAATCCGCCAACACCTTCTCCTCGATGATCCGTCATTCCTTCAAAGATACTCTTTTCTGTATGATCATTGCAATCAAACCCTCGATTCTGATTTCAATTTCAACCCGATTTCGTCTCCTAATTCATCCTCTGTTCTTTCCCACGATGATTTCAATCAAATCCTGGATTCTGATTTCAATTTCAACCCAATTTCGTCCACTAATAATTCGTCCTCTAATTCACCCTCTGTTCTTTCCCACGATGATTTCAATCAAACCCTTGATTCAGATTTCAATTTCAACCCGATATCGTCGACTAATTCGTCTTCTAATTCATCCTCTGTTTCTGATGAACAATTTGAATTCAATATAATGTCTGAAACAATGTTCGGATGTGGTGGTGGGTTTGATGAACGAACTCCGTCGGAGAACTTATCGACTCCATTTTCTCCGGCGGTGGCGGTGGCGGAGGAACGGCGGCGTTACAGAGGAGTGAGGCTGCGGCCGTGGGGGAAGTTCGCGGCGGAGATACGTGATCCTAACAAGAAGGGGACGAGGGTGTGGTTGGGGACGTTCGACACCGCCGTAGAGGCGGCGAAGGCGTACGACGCGGCGGCGTTTAGGCTTCGTGGGAGTAAAGCGATTCTGAACTTCCCGTTGGAAGTCGGAAATTTGAATGTCACGGCGGCGGCGGCGGCGACGGTGGTGGTGAAGGCTACCGGCCGGAAAAGGGTCGCCGGAGCTGACGTGGTGGAGAAAAGTAGTCGGAAGGAAGCGAAAGTTGAAGCGGAGACGGTGGCGTTTGGTGGTGGCGCTGCGGCGGTGCCGTCAACGCCGTCGTGTGGGACGGCCGTTTGGGGTTGTGGTAACGGTGACAGTAACGGTAACGGTAACGGTGGTGGTGACGGAATGGGTGTGTTTGAGGGAGCTCCGTTATCGCCTTATCCAACTGTTGGGCTTTCGTCGGGTTGTATGGCTATTTAAAGAGGATTTAACGGCGTTTACTGCATATAGAAAATGCAAACGGCGATCTTGAACCGTTAGTTATGTACCGTTAGTGTTTTCAACTACCCCGTCTTATGTTTAAGGAAAAAAACTAAGGTTGCGAGGTGTTTAATGTACATGTAGAGAAGGAGTTTGGAAGTAATATTTTATTTATTTTGATAATAATAAAAGAGTTAGATTTATAAGAATTTATTAGCTTTAGTAAACCATTGTATTACACGGGTTGAATAAATAAAATATTAAATATAATAAAATTTTAATAGTTATAAAATGATATATTAAGATAATATATGATTAAAATTATGTATAAGTAAGGACTATAAATAATAAAATAATGATATAAACTTTTTAAACTTTTTTTATTTAAGAAAAATTAAAAACTTTGTTTCAAAACAAACATTTTAAAAAATATAATTTTTTAAAACTTTTTTATTATAACTTCTAATTTTAATTAATTTTTAATTATAAAAATTTTACCTAAAACATCAATGTTAGAATATTTAAAAATTTTTAAAAAGTTTTATATTTTAAAAGTTTCTTAATTTATAAATATTTATTTCTTTAGAAACAATATTAATAAAAAGATATATTTCTTAATTTATTGTTTGTAATTAATGTGATATTAATAGAAGAGAGAAGCGGAAAAATTTTGTTGAGATGAAATGTGATGGTGCCATGTGTCCACTATAGTTACTCTTTTATTAGAGTAGTAAGATTATATCAAGTTATTTTATAAGATAAACGTATCAAAATTTACTTTTATTAACATCTTATCTTATATATGTATATTCTAAGATTCTAAGATTTAAGCCATCCATTGACTTGTATATATCGGAGCATTTTACTATCCAGGTGTCATCTTTAAGATAATTGCATAACAAGTTATAGTCTATAGGATTTAAACTCTTTAATTTTTATGTATAAAGAATAGAACTTAACCTATAAAATGTTTATGTTTGTAAATTTTATTTTATCATTATATAAGACAAGGTTAGCTTGATGATTTTAAGGTTTAAATCACTGAAAAAGCTTGACAAGTATAATCTGTTTAGTTTTTTCTATAATCATGAATATATATTTTTATATAGTTACATATACAGTTCGTTTCTCGATCATAATTATTTTAGTCAGTCTTGTTTTCTTAGAAGATTGAATGTTTTCTAAAGACCTTTAATAATTCCAACCATACTACATGAATATTATTTTACAACGAACATCAGGATAACAAATAATAGAACAAAACTCTGTGTAAATAAACAATTACTATAATATATGTATTATGCTAAAAAACGAGGAGGCTATCCTGCGTTTTGTTGCGGGTATGACTCTAAGTCGTGATCGTTGTATGTGTATGTTTGTAGGGGCATACTTACATAAATCTTAAAGATGTCATAGCGGTATATTACAAATATTAAAAAAAATAACTTTGGCATAGGTAAAACCAATCAATTATTTAGTCGATTTAAAGATTTTTAGCTAGATATTAAAATAAATAAAAAAAATAAACCAAATAATATAAAAGAAAACATAACACCACTATTAAAATCAAAAGGTAGTTAATAGGAGTTGTGAACCTTGGTTAAGGGTGAAAAAAGATGAACATAAAACCACCACACTAAAACACATTATTTTATCATGAATTTGAAAAGAATTATAAATAACATGGTAAAAAATCAATAAACAAAAGAAAATAAAAAATCTGGCACGAGAAAGACGTTTAGTATCTAATTGTTATTATTTAAATAACTAATTTAATAATAAAAGACATCACGGGTTACTTATATTATGTGGTTGTTTTAGTATAATGATAACTTGATTGTGGGGAACTCACCTACTACGACGAATCCTAATTATTTTTTTCCAACGTAATATTTAATATGTCATCTATTTACTAAACACGTAATTATATGAGTAAACAATGACATAAAATCCTTAGTTTATGATTGTGTCTATTATTATAATATCCGCACATTTTAAGAACTAAAAACATGTATAGAAATTGTAAAACCACATAAGTAGATTAAAATCCGTACCATGGCACGTGCTACTAAACAGAGGTGAGGCAAATTTATCAAAACAAAATCTCTGTATTTTATATTGACATTCAAAATTTATACAATCTTAATAATTATGTATCTTTTAAAGAGACAAAATTTTGATGAAATAGTACACATTTTGTCTTCATAACAAATACAGTTATATTAGAAAATAATAATTATTTATCATTATTTATATGTGGGGCTAGCCCAATTGGTAGAGGCTTTGCCTCTTAATGGGGAGGTCTTGGGTTCAATTTCAAACAATGATGTAATTTGGTGTAGTGTAGGAGTAGAGTAGATTTGCCGTTCAAATAAAAAAAAACACATAATAGACAATTGTAGTCTTTGTATGGCTCATGGAGTGCACATGTTAGATAATTTGTTTAAATATTTACATTTCTCACGTTTACATATTTTAACTACTTGAATTTTTTTTGTTTTAAAACCTTCTTTTGCACACTGACTTTTCATTTTTCTAACTATTTGATTCTAGATAACAAAAGTTAACTTTTTTATTAACTTTTACTAAAATAATTAAAATACCCCTATTTTTACTTTTATTATTACTATGTTTGTGTGTGTATATATGTATATATTTTTTTTTTTATTAAAATACGTTTGCAACTAATTGGTAAAGTAATCGGTGTTATATATTCTTGTAATGTATATTATCAAAAAATCATTTTTATAATTATTTAGTACGTACACATGTTTTAAATATATATATAAATACATATTTTCTACAAGCATTCATATTTTATAAAGTATGATTATATATAAATATAAAAGTAATTATAAAAAATAAAAAATTTAATAATTTAACAATAAACAAACTGAGATCGAGCTTGAAAATTTTCTAATGAGCCAACTCGAGCTTTGAAAATAAGACTAGAAACAGCCGAGCTCGGGCTTTTTAAAACCAAAATGAGTCGGGTTCGAGCCTAAGCGAGCTTGAGGTCGGGTCTGCTTGTTTACACACCTACTTAAATTGAGCCAGCTTAGTGTATTTTATAAATGACAGTTGAAAATAACAATTCATTTGATTTGTGTACATGACAACGTCAATATACATGTGACATGCTTAATGGTTTTCGTCACATTTGATGAAATATCATCCTAATGGAAATGGTTAATAAGGTAATAATAATTTAAGTTATCAACCAAATCGAATAACCCATAAAGAAAAGAAACCTTGAGTTCATCCACTTTGAAACATCTTATACTATGTTTTAGCTAAGAAAATCTACTTTCAAAGTTCATAATATTTTTTATTTATGATTTATTTATTTATCTATATTCTATTTATTTAAAATATTAATCTATCTAAGCAGTAAAAATATATTTACGAAAAAATTGTCTATTAATTTTGTGAAAAGATGCTATTTTCTAAAAGCAGGGGTAAGGCATTATAAAGTTACAGTAGGATAAAAGTAAGTAAAACTCATTAATTCGATGAAGTATAAAAAATTATGTTGCTTATGTTAATTAAATTAATTAAAAGAATGTAATTAGTATTGTAATGACAACCTAACAATATGATTGATAATTATTCTTGTTTAAAAAATATTAAAACACAACCACTTTAACTATTTGAATATGCAATCCAATCAATTTTATTGGCGGAATTATTCAAGCATTCTTTTTCAACATGAATATATTATATCTACTTAAAGCTAAACTTTTTGTTCATGAAGTTAAAAATCGGAATTAATTATGACACATGCTCGAACCCAAACAAAAACTACTTGTTACTTGTTAAGAACCTCTATTAAGATATTATAATTTATTCATTTAAAAATAATTGGTGTTAATCATTTGAATGAAAAAGGCATCCATACATATCATGCATTATATGGATATATTATTGGAGAAATAAGTTGTAGCTCACAAACATGTTTGTAACTAACATGGATGTAACTTAACTTTTAATTATCTTATGAAAAAGCTGATGAGATTTAAACTAATTTAACTCAAGCTAGTTTTTTCTTAAAAAAAAAAAATTAAGTTTGAATATAAACTGAAGATATCTTGATAAGACAATATAATATAAGTGACTGCTAAATAAGTCAAACCAAAACTTATCGTTAATTCCTTGTTTCTTTGGCTCTTAGCCCTAAGCCTTTATTCGTCACTAGCACCATCATGATAAAACCTTCAAACCACATCTCATTGATAGATTGTGACTGAACACTCAAGCTAGTTCTCTAACTAAGGTTTAAGAGCCATGAAATGAAGACACCAAATCATCAAGTTGAAAGAAACAAGACAACTTACCGCTACATGAGATGAATTAATTAAGTTAGATATGAACATTTGTATGTGAGTCAAAAAAAAACCATGATTGTTCTCCTCATAAATTTTCAAACAGAACATTGAAATATGCTTCCTTTGTTTATGACTTTAATTGTTTTTTACATAAAGAATTTAAAAGTTTTCTTAAATTCGAATCATATAGGTCAAGAAATGCATAAAATTCATGATTATATTATTCATTAATAGTTTGCAATAATCTAAAGCGTTAAAAGCCGGACGAATTCATAAGTTTCAATTATATATCTTGCATTCGTGTAAGTTTTCAATTTTACATCTTAATGCATTCTTGTATTTGTGATCGATCAATGCATCTAAGCATATCAAACAATGACATAGTGATTATATTATGAGTGTGAGAATTCATGACATGCTTTTTTCAACTCAAAATTCATAATTTATTATCAAATGATGCACTACCACCAAATAATTTGTGGCATAAACATCGTAGTGTGGCCAAAGTCTAAAATTCAACTTCTCGTGCTAAATAGTATTAGTTATTAATCACCAAAACATTACACAACAAATGATTGCGTCGGTAGACATTTAAATAACCTGAAGATCACAATAAAAATTTCAGAGTTTTATAATATGACGATAGGTATAATAAAGGACAAATGTGGGAAAGAAATAATAATCAATTCTTATTTTTGGATGGGTTTGAGATTATGGTTTCTAAATAAAAAATCTATTAAAGTTAGCAAAAATTAACAATTTCAGCATTGGTAAATCGAATTATTCTATAAACATTGATTTCTTAAACGGATCAAAACGTGGCACGTGCCATCTTTAGGATAAAATGATTACACCATCATCAATGACATCGATCGTTTAGGATGTGACACATGACATTTCATGAGTAAACTTTTATATCCGGAGTATTTTCGATGAGAAAGTTTTGCCGCCTACATCCCTCCACCAATCAGCCAATGACACGTGACATTTGGGCTAAAATTTTAATTTACAATGAGAAAGTTAACTTTTAATTTTCGATGAAAAAGTTTTTCCAAGTTTTTCCCAAAAGAGTGTAATTAAAAAAATTATTTATTAAAATGGTATAGTTATATAAATATTTACCAAAGTAGTGTTATTTATAACTTTTCTTCTTTCTCACTCCAATTCTCATTGGATGGTGTATAAAGATTTTTTTTAATATTTTAAATTCTTTTATAGATGATTTCTTCAAACTTTTATAATTTCTTTTTTAAAATAAACTTTTCTTAGTTTTGCATCTATTAACGTTCAATAGTTTACGAGTTATATCCATCTCTAAAAATTTTATATTTATAGTAAATACAAGTCATTGTTGTAAAAATAAAAAAACAATTACATTTTAGTAATCAAACAAAGAATTCCAGTGGGTTGATTTTTTTTCAATCCAAGTAAACATAACAATTTCAATATTTTTTTCAACCCAGTTATAAAAGAGAAATCCGAGTTTACGTATTATTGTTTAAAATGTTTCACTAATTGACATTTCTTTAACTTGTTTAAATAATTTTTTAAATTGTATGACCATGATATTTGTAAATGGCTTTTAGAGGTGAATGTTAGCTGTTGAAACCGGACAGGACTAAAGAAACTGATCAGTTTAAAATTTGACGGTTTATTTTTAAACCATCGGCTTGCTTCAATCCCAGTCTCATCAAATTTTGATATTAAATTTTAAAAAGTTCATATTATTCAAACATCATAGCTGATTAGCTCCATTCAAATTATTGAAATTGTTATGTTTACTTGGATTAAGAAAATTTTAAAATAACGACGTTTTACATTTTAACCAATAATACATAAACTCGGATTTCTTTTTTATAACTGGGTTGAAAAAAATATTGAAATTGTTATATTTACTTGGATTGAAAAAAAAATCAACCCACTGGAATTCTTATTTGATTACTAAAATGTAATGTATTTTTATTTTTACAGCAATGACCCGTGTTTACTATATATATAAAAGTTCTAGAGATGGATATAGCTCGTAAACTACTGTACGTTAATAGATGCAAAACTAAGAAAATTTTATTTAAAAAAGAAATTCTCAAAAGTTTGAAGAAATCATCTATAAAAGAATTTATGATATTAAAAAAAATTCTTTTATATAGTATCCGATGAGAATTGGAGTGAGAAACAAGAAAAATTACAAATAAAACTAATTTGGTAAATATTTATCCAATTACACTATTTTAATAAATAATTTTCCTAACTACACTCTTTTGAAAAAAAAAAAAAAAAAAAAAAAAAACTCCCTTTTTCCCGTGTTAAGATTTTACCATCCACTTATAGTATGCTAGAATGTCTTATTTTGTAGCGGTTTTTTCTATTTTCCCTACATGTAAGCAACTTTCTTATTTTCTTCATTCTTTCCAATTGTGGGTAACATTTCATTCTTTTCCTCATTTTCCTCCCATAATCATATATACAACTATTGATGCATAAAATACAAGTGAGATTTACATCTTTCTTCATGAATCAATGAGTGTTCATTGATTTTTGGCCTAAGATTTTCTTTTCGATCAGGGACTTTATTCACCGGTTTAAGATCCTCTTTTCCCAACTTGATTACAAATGAGCTAATAGAAAAAACTGTTTGGAAATAGTTCATAATTTGAAATGAATAGCTAGTGAAAAAAAAATATATATATATATATCAAACTTTAAAGTGATCTCTTTTGGAATCTATGTAAACCTTTTTTAAAGTTCTATGCTTAAACAAGTTTAACCTGTTTATTATATAATTAGTGCCAGAGTTAACTTGTTAATTAAATAAACCTTGTTCAGGTTGACCTAGTTTAATAAACAAACTATCTCAATCAACCCATAACCCGATTTTTGTGTTTCAAGTTATCCTCTGAATTGTCACCCCTAGTGGTAACTATGTAAAATATCCAAAAAAGAGGAAACATAGTCTCCTACAAGTGGCAGTCAAACCTCAATAGGAGGAAAAGGGTGTCATCAAGCAAAATTTTGAGCACTCCTTTGCCCAAAGTTAGGTATGTCTTACTCGAAAGCTAGCGAAGGGGTGAAGCCGACTAACTTACTATCAGAAAGACCCGTAGTATGATTTTTTTCCCTATATATATATGACGTGACACATCTTGAATGGTCCATGTCACCGTCATACGTATAGCCATGTTCTCATGAAAAAACAGGTCACTTTTTTTATTTTTTATAAAATTTTTGTTTTAATCCATGTTCAATTTGGTAGCTTCAATTTGTTTATTTTGATATGAATTCCTTTTGAAAAACATGTCTATTTGATTTTTGACGGACAAATTCACAGAAAACATGATTTAAGTTGACATGTAATCACGATAGACATTTCAAATTAAAAAAATTGTAATAATTTCCATCCTTTTATAACACATAATGATTTGTTTTAAGATTTATTTTTGTGGAATTTGTTTTTTGAGGTTATTAAGTAAAATTTGTTCATTTGGAGGTTTATAAAATGTTTTCATCTGAACAAAAGCACACACTAATTATAACGTAAGACCAAAATCAAATAGTATAACCTATTTCAACTACCCGAAAACTGTATTACTTCACATACTTATGAAAATAATATTACCCTATTATCCTATTATGATAAGTGTAACATACAACTCATTTCTCATTAGAATCGAGTACTAACTTAAACTGGTTCCGTTTGAGTCAAAGATAATCAAACATTCAATTAATGATTAAACATATTTTAACCAGTTTCAACGTAAAAGATTGCAAATTGTTATCAACATTATAGCTAGGATTCATAGAATGGTAGCCATCAAGACCCGTAAGAGACACCCACTAAAAACAAATACATGTCGCCCCACATCGCTCAATTTGCTTTAACGATATTTTGAATCCCACTTGCACCCATGAATGATGAAACATGTAGGTCCGTTTGTAATGCCAAGTGGGTGTGGTTTAACGGTTGTACCTAGAGCATGAAAGGTGGTACGTGTAGCCAACTATCCCACTATGTGTTTGGGTGTGTGTGGGGGTTGGGGGGAGGTTGAGGATCATTAGAATCCAGTAGTGGCGACTTGTTTTTCTTTAATTGACGAAAACATATTTCTGATCTACATTTATTCTACTCCAGAAATCATTACACTTGCACCGTATTTTATTTAAACTCACGATCTTTTGATTCTTAACTACATCATTCTACTATCAAAATGTATTTTGAAGACATCGGTTGAGACTTGTGATCTTGAAAGATGTATGACCACAAGACAGCAGCATTTGACAGGCATTGAAAACAGTTTATTGGATATATGTCTCCGTCCATTGTCGGATTGGACCCAGCCCAAGACTAATAAACCTAATTATTAAACAAAAGTCAATTGCAACAAAGTTTGATGTCATAATCAAAATGGGCTGTTTTAGATTTGATTTGATTTAATATTTCAAGCAGTGTAATTTTTATACATCATAACTTACTCCGTTGTAAAAGTGTTCCATTTTATAGTATTGAAACTGGAATAAAGTATTGACATGAAGGCGGGGAGCTGACGTGGATTGTATCAAATAAGGTTATATATTTAAAGATGTAAATTCGTAAGGTAATAGGTTCGAGCTGAATCAATTAGCATCTTTAGTACGCCAACTTTCGTGAAGCATTAATCATAGTTCAGACACATCTAAGATCACATAACCTAATGATTAAACACGACTAATAACCTAGTTATCTAATGTGTCAGACGAGTTGTAAATGTAATTTTTCTTCTAACGTGTCAGATGAGTTGAAAATATAAATTATCTTTCCGAATTCTAACAACTTAATAGTTCGACTGGCTTGGTTAAACAATTTAATATTTTATCCCAAATAGGACACATTTAGCTACATGTTTTAAATACGTGAAACCATATACCTCTTTCTTACACAGGATATTAAACATGACAACCTAAAATCCAATTATTTTTCAATGCAAGTGGAATGAATGACCACTCCGATAAATAACCACATATTTTATTAAACAAAATACTGTACAATATACAAACTTAACCATTGCCCTTTTTCAATAACACCTTCAATTACACCAGCGATGTCACAGCTCAGGCCCCATTCATGAGTTTGAAAAAGTAACAAACATGGCAACAAATATCAAATGATTGTAGTCATAGTCGGTGACGACGATTATGACGATATATAACAATTGTTATGCAACTCTTTACTTGAATACTTGTGTCCATTGAAGTTACTTGTGGAGTTGCACTTCATTAGCTTTACATTCTTAGTATTACAACACCTACATGATCAGTACTTCAACTCCTGAGGTTTTTAAGCCACAAATCAAACCCGAAAGGTAATTTCACAGGTTATTTCAAGAAAGCAAACCGACCCTTTTGGGATATAGTCTAGATACATCCAGTCAAATCACTGGCAACATACGCCTAAAGGATTTAATCACGAGGATGCCAATACACATCTATCGTGTTTTCATGAAGTCTAGGACGTCCTCGATCAAGCATCCAAGCAACTAGTCCATGCAACTCACAAGTCGGGACACTCACTAGACATGTTGATGACCCCATTCAACTAGACTGTAAAACCTTCGAATTCAAGAAATTTTGTTAACCTAAACGTACAAACATATATTTTCTCCTAATAATAATAAACTAAAGAAAACGAGCACATAGAGGTTTTTTGTCTCAAGAAGCATCAAGATGCGCATACGCCAAAAGGGTTTAACGCAGCCCAGATAGGGTGTTTTCTTTCCGCCCATTCCAGGTGCCGAGGGCACAAAGATATGGCGCCACTACACGCGTCATGTTCAAGCCCCTGAAGATATCACCGCTAGTTTGAAGATCAATCTTGAGGTCCAAAAGCTTTACCCAGTGATTCTTACATACTCGGGAGGCTTTACCTTCACGAAACCTCCGTTTTCTTCCCCAAGTATGAAAAAATATTCAATGGATGATGAGGGGATTTTCTAAATGCAAAAATGATCAATCATATGTTGAATAACATCTACACCATCAGTGTGCAGGTAGTCATCTTTGACCTACACCAAAGTCAACATTAGTATCTATGGGTGTGCATTTATACAATGGTTGACAACATAAATACCTGAATAACACTATGAGCAGCAAAGCTCAGTTTACTTTTGTGAAAACTGACATCTACTTTTTCCCATGAAGCACGAGATAGCCCGGTAACCAGTTCTTCTGCACACGTACAAATATGCATTAAAAGAACAAGAGATCATAAGACAAATGATAACATTCCATGAAAAGATTCATTAGTTAGAAGTTCAAATTAACCTTCCAAATCGTCGATAATGTCATCATCAGCCAAAACTTGCTTGTCATCATGTGCCTTGCAGCGTTCTTCATAAACAATATGAGGATATTTTTCATTTAAAGAGTTCTCCCACTGTTAGACAAGATGTGCTTTCAGAGTATGAATAATGAGGGAAGATCATAACATTATTCAAGCTAAAGATGTACCTTTGGCAGTTCTATGTTACGCCTAATTGATGACGTTCTCCATCCAACTATATCTAGTTATGTTCTTAGGGAAAAACAATATGCATGACTTGGTGGAATATTAAATTATTTCAAAGAACTTAATGAAATAGAAAGGATACGGTCACAGCCAACATTTGAATACGCCACCCGCCGATGAAAGGAAAGCAGTGCTGACCTGCACGTTGATGGCAGTTTTATTTTATTTCAGATAGGTAAATATAAAAGCATATGCTAAAAGGAGAACTGGTTAAATGTCATCCAAGATGTTAATTCATAAAATAATTATACAGAGATTGTTGGAGTTAGATCGTAATCAAGAAATCTCAATCAAGTAGACTAATTTAGAAGTCAAAATAGAAAAAGTCAAACATGTAAATTAGGCGGGAATTCAAGGGTTAGATGTGTTAGTTTTAGTAGTTTGTAACCGCCATTGTAAGGGTATAAATACCCTGTTTGTATGTCGAATTAAGTGTGGAATTGCAGTAGTATTTTGTGTGATTTGTGTCTCATGTTTGACCTGTGTTTCCACCGGGTTCCCTGCACAATCTGTGCAGAACCCTATCAATGGTCCATCCAAGAAATTGATCCTGTATAATCTATGATCCGAAGGGGCCTTAACAAAGATTTAGATAACTATCATAACAATGTTTGTTTTAGCATTCATACTTAATGCATTCACCATTTACAAAAAATCAAAAAGATGGGAAAAAAAAGACCCGTGCTACCAATGATTCACACTGTATTACCAGTTCTACCAAGAGCTAAATGATAAATTACTGTGATTCACAGGTCACACTGAACTTACATGAAATAACAATCACCATAATCTTGCAACATGCGTTTAAGCAGTGGAGGTTTTCCTTCGTCATTATCAGTAAGAAAAAGATGACGGCCAGTTCTTCTAAATATCCAATGAATAACAAGACCAGCAGCTTTTTCAAAGGCAGAAACACCAAAAAGAAATGGCACCTGAAAGGAGCATAAATAGCAAAATTAGGACCACTGAACAAGACAACTGAACTGATATATGCTTTAAATGATTTCACCTTTACCTGTTTGTTGCCCCTTGAACCAAGATGAGGTGTTGCAAAAGTAATAAAATTCATTGGCACCAAACCACCAATTGTGGCAGCTGATTCTTCAACTGATAAACCATCCTTTGGGGGTCTATACAACCTCCCAATTGCATATCTTGCCACTAAACCTCCTACAGAATGTGCAACAAAAGAAATCTTGCGAAGATTTGGCTTCTGCACAATAACTTCAAGAACCTGATGTCAAACCAAAGTGCACGAACTATGGTCAGTCGACACTTTACGCAATGCACAAACACAATAATCAGCATGGTTTGGAAACCAACCTCTTGTGCTAATCGTTCGCCCATTACATCTACACCATCTAATGTTTGTGTAGCTGCATTCCTTTCACTTCCTACATTGCATAAGCAACAAATATATGAACATTTACTGTAGAAGATTAAATAAAGTGCAACTGACAAAGAGACAATTCTTACGATGAACCAATACTCTATCTGGAATTGCTTTAACAAATTGCACAGCAGCAAATTTCCAATCTGTAGAACTGTTAAAACAGTAGAAAAATTGTTAGAAATCAACCAACACACTTGTTTACATAGCCTTCTACTCCAAACTAATTGGGTAATAGGCCAAAAAGAACCTACAAACAAAATCATAAAACCATATCAAAACAGATATTCCATTTCATTATTACATATTCATCTTTTAGTGTGTAAATTGCATCAATCTATCATACTTTGAATGACTTTAACCTTAATCTGAGCGCAATGCTGTATCAAGTATAATCAAAATCTAACAGTTCTTCAATTTTACAGTCAAATCTGTGGAGTTTGCTTTGTTATTCAGTATTAGTAAGATTTAATCATATTTCATTTAATCGATCAGCATAAAAGTTCCAATTTCTGTTAAACACATCAAAATGAAGATCATAATAGTTCAAAAAATGAGATAAAAAGTGCAGCAATAGAATTACTTTTCATAATTTGCTATGTACAGAAGATCTTCTCGTATCTTCATAAAACTTCAAAATCATTACCATAAACAATAAGCGATCAATCAAAACAAAACCAGAAACTTATCCAAACCAAAATTCACTGCAAAAATCATAACTCATAAACAAAAACCTAATTTCAGCATTCTCGCAACGAAGCGAAGGAAATTCAGAATTGAAGAAGCCGATCATCCGAAAAGTAAAATAGAGAATAAAATGAATGGATGTATCTGACCTCCCAAGGATTCCATTAACCATGACGATTAGATGATCGGCGGAGGAAACTTCCGATTGAGTACTACTGAACACATTTACTCCTCCGGCAGCCGGCTCCGATGAACAAACATCACCGTTTTCCATGTTGCATTAAATTTTAAATTTTAGATACCGATAAAGATCGATGATATGATGTTTGTGAATCGTACAAAGAGATCAGAGAGTGTGAATGAGATAGAGGATAGAGAGAGGCTTCGACGTTAAGGAAGGACAGAGGAATACGTGGCGACGAGTGCACGATTTAGCGACGGAGAGGTGTGAATCTTTACAGACTGAATTTACACTCCACCGCCTCCAGGTTTTTTTCATGTGTTATTTTGCGGTTTAGAGCATTCACAGCCCATCCTCTGTCTACGTCTCTGTAATTACACTAAAAATCATTATTTTTTTTATATTTTTTAATAAAATAATATTTTTTTATACTTTTATCATTACATTTTCTCTCTCCTCCACTCACAACCACTTTTAACAAATATTAAAAAAATAATATAGATGAACAGTGTTTTATCAAATATAAAGATGAACAGTAACATGTTTTCTATCTTCCACTCACAACCACTAATAACCATTTTTTATAATATAGAAAAAACACTCAAAGATTTATAAAGAGCCTGCTGTAAATGCTTTATAGAAACCAAAAATAAAGATCTTAACAAACTTACAGAAGAAGTTGACTAACGAATCTTTTTATTTGAGGTAAGCTATAAACTATAGTGGACTTTATATGCATTATCTTCTTTAAAATTAAGTTCAAAATATTTAATATATGCAATCATCATGTCTTTAGCAATTAAATTTTGTTTAGATATTTGCTTAAAAACAGATGAAATTAATATATTGGTTGTAATTAAAAGAAACGAAGAGAACCATCCAAAAAAGTTTCAAATATTTGCAAAGTATTTAAAAATTTTGTTTTGAATAGATATTAGAGGCATACTTAACTGTGACCTCTTTATGACTCATTTTTTAAACAGGATTAAAACAATAGTTTATAATGTGAAAAGACGTGGCTTGTTTTTAAATCCTTGGACCATTAAACTTAATCTAATTGAGGGGTTGTTTTTTTACCTTTTAACTATTCAGATGTTGAAGCATTTAATGGTTCAGAGTGTTTATTTCGTGAACAGATTTCTGAATGGTTAAGCACTTTTGCCTCTGAATGGTTAAGCATTATACTGAGTCTGAATAATTAAGTGCTTTTATCTGAATTGATCAGACATTTGCCTCTAAATAATTAAGCAGTATACTAGCTCTTAATGATTCAGACTTTTTACTAGTTCAGCATTTAATGGTTCAGAACTTTTAATAATTCAGCATTTACCAATTCAAAAATTACCAAAAAACCTCTTAATCTTTAAAGAAGAAAGTTGTTTTCATACATATATTTCTTTATATTAATAAAAGACCTACTATTTTGTTTCCATTGGTTAGAAGGCTACTACTATTATTTCTCGAAATTATTGGAAAACATTAGACCCATCTGTTGGACTTTTATGCTTTGTCATGTCTCCGAACCTATTAAAGAAAAATTAATCATGATTCACGAAGCGTAAAAAAAGTATCGATTATTTAACTTGGATTTTTGCAATGAACCTACCATGACTTATCCATCTACTCTTCTTTAGCACATGGGGACACTCCATACGTGGACGTTTATCCGTATACATATTAATGTATTATTATGGTTTGATATTTATTCATCTTCTCTGCTTCTTTTTTAAGGAAAAGAATCATAGTTGAATAATTAAATTTATAATAACTGATTCATTTATATAATACTACATATACATTTATAACAAACAAATTCACATCATCATAGATTTTTCTAAAATATATGTTTTACGAAGATCATAAATTTAAGTAATATGTATAATACACGTATACATAACATTTTAATTGAATGTGAGTGCTTGGTTTTATTATTTGGATATGGGTGTGTATGAGGGACGGCGTGGTGGCAGAGGGTGGTGGAAGGTGGGGTTGACGGTAAGAAAAAAGATCCCTTGTGTGCGTTGATGTTAAGATCTTGGTGTCGTATGACAAACATGCAGCAAAGCTACTGGTATGGTCATAAATTATTTGAAAAATAGTTATAACGAATCAAAGAAGTTAATATGTTAAATAAACAGCTATTAAATAATTTGATGAAATATTTATAAAAAGCAACTTATTCCTAATAAGTTATTCTTAATAAGTTAATTTGTTAACACGTAAGTATCTATTTCTTGTTTATTCACTAAATCATAATTTAACTTAGTATCTATTCTTAATAAGTTATTCTTAATAAGTTAATTTGTTAACTCGTAAGTATCTATTTCTTGTTTCTTCACTAAATCATAATTTAACTTTTTATTTTTAATTATAGTACTAAAACTCATCTCGTGTGTTAAATCCAGGTCAAATAAACAACATTCATGTCCAAACTAAATTATTCAATTAACTTAACTGAACTAAACCAATTAAGTTTGAAAATTAAATAAAACCATATTAAAATGTAACTTGTTTTTAGTTTTAGTTTTAAATCACATGTTATTATGTTACATGTGCCTAGGCTAATCAAACTACATGATTAATAATGCTACATTGAGTGCTTCTATTTTGGCTTAATTGGTATGCATAAATAGTGAACTTGTGATTTCAGCTTGTGATTTCTGTCGTGATGGTGATTGATAGGAGTTGTTTATTTATAAGTTTTTGTTAAAATTAAACAAGAATGTCCTTACACTCTTCTCTAGCATTGTTATGTTTAAGAGATGTTTATAATTCAAATAAGACAACATTGTATAATCAACTCGATTTCAAGCTTGAACCTTTATCAAATATAATATGATTTCATTCGACAATATAACTTAAGTTACTATATATTTCAACGTAAATTTAGTTTAGAAACGAATCAAGTCGATTATAGTATATACTAAGCCATACCGCGCGTGACGCCTCTCTTGACGCGTAAAAAGACTAGTTTTAGTTGAATAATGATGTCAACAAATTATAGTTTTGTAAATTGCAAGTGACAAGTTAACATGATACGTGCTAGTTAGGGCATGTTTGGGATTGCTTATTTTGGTTGAAAATGAGTTTTGACAAAAAGAACTTATTAACTTATAGCTTTTCAAAAGTAGTTTTAAAAAAGATGTTTGGATTAGATTATAAACTAAATTGTCATAAAATGAACAAAAGAGACACACTTTTAAAATGATGAGAGTTAATAGAGGGTAGTAAAGGAGTATAATAAAAAATTAAATTAGAAGGAGTTTTCAAAAGTTAATAAGTAATTATCTTTTTACTTTTTAAAACTTTCTTTTTATATTATTTTTACCCTATATAAAAAATTAGTTTAAAAAATTAGTTTGAAAAGTTTTTTAATGATTGACACACACTTTTTTTTACTTATTAACATTTCAAAGTTAATAAGTTAAAACTCTGTGCAAAATAAGCAATCCAAACACCCACTTGCGCTTCAATTTTAACAGATTTAGTTCAACTCATTTCCGATTTTGGCGATTTGATTGCTAGATTTAATTAATTTTTCAAACTCTCATTCTGTTCTTCACTGGAATCGAAAGGTATTTGTAGTTGAAGCTGCACAATCGACATCACTGCTAAGAATAAAGTGGTAACTTGTAAGTAAACATAAAAACCCTAGATCAGAGAACCGCACAATTTTCTAAATTCCTATTCGTAACCCTAAATTTGTTGTACAGTATGATTCGAGATAAATTATAATCCATTGAAGAAGATGAGATGTTCTATACTTCTATCTTCTGACGTTAGATGATTAAATGACTGTGTGGAGCGATTAGCCAACATTGAGCACCTTCGATTGCTGTAAGTATACACAAGACCTTCGATCACAAACTATTGATTATTGTTTCTCACACCTAATTCTATCACTGTGTTGTCATATTACTATTGGATGTTGAATGTTCTGAAAGTTTTGTTGATAAATTTGTTAGATTATTGTGATTTCCAATGGTGAGTGGATGGAGCAGAGCTCTAGTTAATATGTACAGGGTAGGGAGGAAGAAGAATGCAGAAGTGTCTAGAGATATATACGCGTTTTCGTGCCGAAGGATTTGTAGGGTTGTTTCTGTTGAGATGCCTATAGTTCATGATTCTATGGGGAAGAGTTATGCTGCTGCATCAGAGGTAGAAGTTGGTAATTACAGTTGATTGTTTTTGGCTTTGAACTGATATTCTGCCTCTATGTTCTTATGTATGTGTAGGGTCGAGGCTTGGAGCAACTGGTAAAGTTGGATTTGTTACTGATTTTGGTATCATTTGATGTTGTTGATTTGCGTAACAGTGATGATTACGGTGCAGTGGTTTCTGTAGGTAAATTTGAATAAGATGTTTCGTACTAAGCCAATTTCATTAGCCTTGCCACCTGGATCTCCTCAGAGGATTAACGAGCCTAGTTACAAGGGCATTCGCTTGTTTATCCTTAGATTAATGCTCTTTTATAGTAAACAGAGCACGTCTATTCGAGCAGCAAATGTTATTTACCGTCGTGTTGTTTCCCAAGTTGAGAACCCGTTGGTTTATGATGGTTAGCTTCTTTCATTATCATGTTGGTTGTACACAATGTTTTACTTAATGTTCTGATTGGATTAAATTGGTTTGGTATTGTGTGATCAATGAAGTATTTAGGTTGGAGAAGACCTTTAAAACAACATTCTCTATGCTTGTTGTACACATGTGGCTTTGTTTGCGTCGTTTGAAAGTGGAAGGAAAAGAAGGCGTTGAATTAGGACAGTATGTGTATGAGATATTCAATCATGATTTGGAGATTAGGGTTTCAAAAGCCGGGGTTAGTCCTTTATTTTAGTGATTTTAGGCTGTAAATTTCAATTGTTTAGTCTAAAAGATTGATCATCTTGCTAGTTATGAAAGTTTGGATGTTTATTACTATTATAATTTGGAACTTGTATATTATTGTATAGATTTAACCTTTCCATTAGAATGCAGGTTAATTTGCTGTTGTCCAAATGGATGAGGGAATTGGAAAAAATATTTTATGGTAATATTGTTGCTTATGACACTGCCATGCTTCCCGAAGCCGAACCAGATGAGTTACACAATGCAGTATGGAAGTAAGATAGACACTCACTAAATTTTATTATATCATTCAGTGTAAAATCTCATTTCTTATTTATATCTTGCATATTGTCTAGGAATGTATTCTCGAGTGATGGTTCACCAACATTTGATGATGCTGCATTACCTGCTGTCCTGGCAAGTTTTCACATATACTATAAGTCTATAATATCAATAGTAGTTGGCTGGGACCTCTACTATAAGTCTATAATATTACTGGGTGGATAGCTTGGTGGTAAATGGTGTACTTCCCAACTAAGTGGTTGTGGATTTAAATCCTGTAGTGTGCAGGTTGGTAATTGTTTTTTTTTTTTTTTGGTAATAGGAATTGCTATTAAAAAACAAAAGTTGAGTAGAGAATGAGGTGTTTTCAATACGGTACCAATTATAAGTAGAGAACTGCAAGAACCACATTAGGCGCTTGTACATTATGCTGGCTAAATGTAGGGGAAGAGAGAAAGAAATATTGTGTGTCAAAACTAAAGTTATATATACAAGTGTTTATGTGGTTTTCGCAGTTCTTAATTTTAAATTTATTTCATATTGGACGGCTGATATTTGTTGTCAAATGTTTACGTGTACCATTAAATTTTGCAAAAGCTTTTGTTGATGTATGCTATCACGTGCTTTCTATGGTGCGGTGAAGTGTTGTAGTCCTAAAGTTATTGTCTTTATATGGAATGATGCGCTAGTTTGGTACTCTTAGTTGCTTAAGGTTGTCAGTTTATAAATTACAAGCAACATGACATGTTTTAACAAAATTTCAGGCTTTCTCAAGATATGTTCGGCGAGAATGCACTTGCTTGTCGTTAACAGGTACATCACAATTTAAAGGATTTCCTTTGGTGGATTTGCTTACAGTTCAACTTGTTTGGTCTGTGTGATTTGAAATTGACAATTTGGTTATGATATGCAGATAAAGAATCAATGTTTTCCGGCAACTTCATGTTCACCAGTATCTACAACCCGAACACCCCTGGATAGCTTCTATATCTGATGGTGTGTTAGTTTTGTGTTCAAATTTAGATTTACAATCGCTCAACTTTTTTGTTTTCATTTTTTACATACATTACAATGTATCAATATTATTATTGTTATTATTATATTTAATACCCAATTACCCAGTAATAATCCTCAAACATAGATGACAATAGCATAGCTGACTTTGCTTGTTTCCCGATCCTATGTTTAAAGCTCGAGCTAGACTAGTCTTACAAACTTGGCCTTGTTTATTGTTTAGTTATTTATATGTAAAAATATTGTTATTTTTTATTATATTGTATTTTTCTAGTTGATACAAAGGGTTTAAATGAATTTTTTATTTATTAAGTTAACTAAAGATCAAAGTTTTTTTTTCTTTTTAACAGGCGTTCGTGATTATCAAGTTATATGTTGTACACACAACTTTAGAAAGATAATGTTCTAAGAATGTTTATGAAGCTCTTAAGTTTTCTTTAATTGTGGAAAATAGTATACTACCGGTTGAATAAACAAGTTTAAAAAAATATGTAAAATACATATAACTGAATGCAATATGATTCAAACTAATGTGTAGGTGTGAAATTAAGCATAAATAATAAGGACTGAATTTGCTAAGGCAAGTGACTATATGTTTAAATTTGGCAATATATTCCAACAATTATCGGCATAATCTGATTATGCATTTTTGTTTAGCATTTACTAGTCTACCCGTTTAATTTCTAAAGCAATTTTCCATTGGTTATTATGTTTACCTATTTTATTGAAACTTAGATATGAAATTTTTATGACCAAAAAAACCACCGGTCATAACTTATCATCACAAAACTATAAAGATTCAACTTCAATTCCATTGAGAAATCCCATCTCCTCTCATCGCCAACCGGCTAAACAGACCGGAGCTCGGACTGCTCAGCCGATGGCGTTTTAGGAGCCACATTCAACCATCTTTCCAAGTTCTTGGAATCAAAGAAAGATCAAAACGATAATATTCTTCGTTATTGTCGTTTTGATCTTAGAAATATGGATTTTCTTAAATCCATCATGTTTTTGTGTCTTTTCTCCATAGCTTTCGGGCACGAAAGCATGGACGTTGATCTCGACCCCGACCTCCTTCCAAGACCTTTGATCATTGAATTCTCAGAATCCCGACTCAAGAACATGACCGATGACATTGTGATGCAATGCACGAGTTGGAGGGTCGCCGTTGAAGCCAACAATTTGGGCCCATGGAAAACGATTCCAGACGAATGTGCGGATTATGTGAAAGATTATATGTTGGGTCGGTCATATAACAATGATCTTGAAAAGGTCTCAAAAGAGTCTGAACTTTACGCCAATAGCCTCGAATTGAGAGGAGATGGTATGGATGCTTGGGTTTTCGACATCGATGAAACCTTGATCTCGAATCTTCCCTATTACTCTGACCATGGTTACGGGTACTATTCGTATAACAAACAAATTTTGGCTTTAAACATTGATGAAAACCTTTTGAAACAAGATGTATTGATTGTAAATCTTTTCATAAATTCTTTTCATCTTCTTATGTATTCTGATAAACATGATAAACAAAGAATTTGAAGAGAATTCTAATGATTTCTTTGACATGCGCGCTTGTAGGTTGGAAGCTTTTGATAATACCCAATTCGATAAATGGATTCTCGAAGGAGTGGCTCCGGCGATCAAACCCAGTTTGAAGCTATACGAATCGGTTTTGAGGCTCGGTTTTAAGATCATCTTGTTGACAGGGCGAAATGAAAGCAAAAGGAACGTTACTATCACAAATCTAACGCATGCAGGATATCATACATGGGATAAACTCATTTTAAGGCAAGTTTTAACGTAAAATACCAGAATATTCCTATGTTTATAATGATCTCTATATTATATGACAACAATTTTATCATTGTTTCAAGGTCACATCTTACATAAAAGCAATACATTTCTTAAAATGATAATTGGTCAGCTGATCTAACAAATTTCCTTTAGAATCAGACCTCGAACCAATCAAAGCTTGATCTCGAGCTCTCATAAGCTAAACGAGCTGAGCTCGAGCCTAAGCCAGCTTGGGCTTTGCTCGGCTCGTTTACATTCATACATTAAACACTTTCTGGTAATATAGGCAGGGGTTTCTTGAAATAATATTTTATAAATTCACAGAGGTGAAAACGAGCGTGAAAAATCAGCAACCGCGTTTAAGTCGGAAAAAAGGAAAGAGGTGGCGGAGGAGGGATTTCGAATTCTTGGGAACTCCGGAGACCAATGGAGCGATCTAGTCGGTACATCAGCGGCTAGCAGATCATTTAAGCTTTCGAACCCTATGTATCATATACCTTGAATGGTTATGATAGGTCATTGTCACAAAGTTTGTTTAAATAACCTTTGTACATGTAATATTGTTATTTTACTAGTATATTCTTCCATAGAAACACATGTTTTTTTTTTTTTTGTCTCGATCGAGCTAAGGTTTGTTTCGACCATTTTAATAACTAATAGTCTCTACTACAATATGCCCATTTCTAAAAGGTGTCACCAAGTCGAGCTGATACGCGGTCAAGGCAAGCTTGACAAGATTTTGAAACTCGAAGCTCAATCCTCTATATCAAGCCTTAGATTCTAAGCTCGGGCTTGAGCTCATTGTGTAATCGACACTTTCAAACTCGGGTCAACTCAATTCAATTAAATTAAAAATTATTTCACAAAATAAAAGATAAAATTCTTACCATTAATAATCAAAGTCAGAATGTCAACAAGTCTTTGAGCTACAATTCCTGCTTTATAAAAATGGTGAATTCCTAGCAAAAACTTTGTATGTGAACATGATTGCGAAAAGAATATTTGCTTAGAGTCTTTGGAAAAAAAAAAAAAAACGTACCATGTGATTGACTTGGGTATCGCTTTACAAAAACTTTGTATGTGAAAGTACCATGACCTCAAGTCATTACAAGAACAATTTTATAAAAGTACAATATGTTTATAACATATGGAAACATTGATGTTGCCTTGTACAAACTAAACTAAAAGATTAAAATGGTCTAACTAGATATAACTAAATTAACTACTTTGAATTATGAATAATCAAATTAAAATTTTCTATATAAATCTTAGAAAACTCTTAGGAATTTATAAGGAAAAAGAATTCACAAAGTTTTTGTTGTCTCACGTCAAAAAAAAGAAACCCGTAAAATCAGCAGGAATTTGAAAAAGTTTATTACTTTGTACCTACAACGCGTTATGGACATAATATGACGTTTTGATGGTGCGTTTTGCGTTACTGCGAGCAAGGGTTTAGTTGCTATAACATCAAAGTATTGGTAAGTCTTTGCAAAGTTCATCCTACAAGTCAGAAAGACAAAATACTAAAAGGTCCAAAATTGCCAGTGCAGTAGCAATCAAACTTTTGTCAATCCAAATAATAATCAAATAAAGTGTCTTGTATTGTAGTGGCCTGTGTGTAGTGGGAACAAAAATTGCACCTTTTTAAATTCAGTGTATGTGGAAAATTAAGATCATCCACCTAACAGTCTCTGGATGCTCAAATTTCAAGTCATTAGAGGTGAGTCAATGGAAGTTTCCTTCAAACTTTGTTGATCAACTTGCACATCATTCAACTGTTCTAATGATTTATGAAAGACTTTAAAATTGTAAAATTATATGTGACATATTATGCAAGCATCCTTTTCTAACCACTTACAATTTTCATAATTTCTGTAATCCTAAGCCCATACCCATGAAATCTTTTGCGCATTTTTGGCTTCTGATAGTTTCTTCGACTTTGTGTACTAGTTGTCTGTGTAATGACAATCTGGGACGCGTTCTATGCGTTGATGATGAAAGACGAGCACTTCTGCAGTTTAAACATGATCTAATAGATGGTTCCAGCAGGCTCTCTTCTTGGAGCAGTGTCAACACCGACTGTTGCACGTGGGATGGAATCGTTTGTGATAACTTCACTGGTCATGTCCAAGAGGTTCACCTTCGAGGGCCCGATCCTGAACTTCAAGAAGCATCAATGCAGGTACTTAGAGGAAAAATTAATCGGTCTCTGCTGTCGTTGAAGCAACTTAAGTATCTAGACTTGAGCTGCAACGATTTTGAAAGTGCCCAAATTCCTAGTTTCATAGGCTCTATTGAGAACTTGAGATACCTTAATCTCTCAAGGTCACAATTCTACGGTCGAATTCCTCATGAGTTAGGGAATTTGTCTAGGTTGGTTGTCCTTGATCTAGGAAACGGGCCGTGGCTAAGTAACGTGCCTGTGAACAGTATGCACTGGCTCTCGAGTCTTCGTTTGTTGAAGCACCTAGATTTGTCCGGCTATGATCTTAGCAGCGCGTCCGACTGGCTGCAAGTGATCAACACCCTTCCATCTTTGGTGGAATTGCACTTGCCTTCAACCAATCTTACTCAAATTCCTCATGATCTAACTCAAGTTAATTTCACTTCACTAAGTGTCCTTGATCTTTCGTATAACATTTTCGATAGTTTGATGCCTTGGTGGATCTTTAGTCTAGGTAATCTAGTTTCCTTGGATTTGACTAGATGCCTTTTTCATGGTCCAGTTCCTCGTAGAGTCGGTGGTTTTCAAAACATGACTCGTTTAAAAGTTGTTCATGTTTCTGAAAATGATTTCATGAATTCAACATCAGTGTTGAGTGGATTGTTGAGTGTCAGTAGTCTAGTCTCCATTGACATTAGTACATGCAATCTTTCAACTTCGATTCTTGGCGATCTTCAAAACATGACTTCACTTGTTAGTATCGACTTATCACAGAATGACATCAAGGAGACGCTGCCAATCTCGATTGGCAACCTTTGTAACTTAAGGCATGTGGATTTACGCGCTAACTATTTTAGTGGGAGTGTTACGGAGCTTCTGAACAACTTCTGTGAATGTAATTCACCTAAGTTGGAGTATATAGCGCTCACTGCCAACCTCCTTTCGGGTCGCATACCAGATAGAATTGGACATCTTCAAAAACTAGTCACTTTTGATCTCGCGTTCAATTACATTTCTGGTACGATTCCAAATTCTTTAGGAAGACTGTCATCCTTAAAGGAGTTGATGCTTAATGTCAACTTACTTTCGGGTAATCTCCCTGATACAATTGGGAGCTTAACGTCATTGAAATGGTTAGAGATTTCATTCAACAAGCTCAATGGAAGTGTGCCAGTAAGTCTAGGAAAGCTAAGGAACTTAGAATATATGAGTGTGCATCATAATTTGTTAACCGGAGATGTTAATGAAGATCATTTTGTCAATCTAACAGCATTAACGACATTATGGGCAGGGGCAAACGCGCTAACACTAAAACTACGCGTTAATAAAAACTGGAACCCGCCTTTCAACCTTGGTGTCCTCAGAATAGGTTCTTGGAATATAGGCCCTCGGTTTCCCTCATGGCTTCAGTCACAAGGAAATTTGACAGATATAGACATTGGCAACACAGGCATTTCCGACATCATGCCTAGTTGGTTTTGGAGCGCGTATTCTAATATCATTTTCTTGAACATATCTCACAATAGCATCCGAGGGGTGTTGGTAGAAGATCTTAGCATCCTCGCACCAAATGCAGTTGTAGATCTGAGTAACAACCATTTTGAAGGTCTGTTACCTGGAAAATTCAATGATGCTGACATTGTTCTTCTAGACGTTTCAAGCAATCATCTTTCAGGATCTCTTGAGCGATTCTTGTGTCCTCGGTTAGAAACATATAGACCGCTGCAAGTTCTTGATCTCGCCAATAACAACCTGTCGGGCGTTATTCCAAATTGTTGGATGAATTGGCAAGCTTTATCTGTCATAAACTTTGAGAATAATAATCTTTCTGGTGGAATCCCAGAGTCTGTGAGCAGCTTATCTTCCTTACAATCATTCAACATCCGCAATAACAATCTCTCTGGAGAGCTACCCGCGTCTCTTTTGAATTCAAAAAGCTTACAAATTATTGAGCTTGCTGACAATGGGCTTACTGGAAGCATACCGCGGTTGATAGAGGGAGATGAATCAAAGTTGAAGCTACTCAGCCTCAGATCAAACATGCTAACGAGCGATATCCCATATGAACTCTGTCGCCTTTTGTTTATTCAAATATTAGATCTTGCTCATAATAATCTTTCTGGAACCATCCCAACATGCTTCTACAACTTCAGCATAATGTCTGGAAGGCAGCAATCAAGTGCAATTGTGCTATATGATGTGCCATTTCAGGTGCAAGTTCTTGGCAGCGCGTCGTTGGTGACAAAAGGAAGAGAGTTTGAATATAGCACCATTTTGTATCTAGTCACAACCTTGGATCTTTCAGGTAATAACTTCTCCGGCCCGATTCCCAACGAGCTTATGGGCCTCAACGGCTTGCGCTGGTTGAATTTATCCGGAAATCATCTGAGCGGACGAATTCCAGAACACATTGATGAAATGACATCACTTGAGTCTCTTGATTTGTCTGTGAACCGACTTGAGGGGAGGATTCCTCAGAGCATGTCGAGATTGACAACGTTAAATTGGTTGAATCTGTCTTCCAACAGATTAACAGGTGAAATCCCAACAAGTACTCAGTTGCAGAGTTTCAATGAGTCGAGCTTCATGTCGAACGCGCTTTGTGGGCCACCACTTGCAGCGGTATGCAACAAGAAGCGCGTGTCGCCTGATGCAAGTGTAGGAGGTGGAGGAGAAGAACACATTGATGATGAATCAGATGAAGAGAAGTGGGGATTTATCATCAGCATTGTGGTTGGATTTACAGTTGGTTTTTGGGCTGTGATTGCTCCTCTTATAGTTAGCAAAGTGTGGAGAAGTTGTTACTTTAGATTTTTTCATCATATGTGGTTAAAGATTTGTGTTGCTTGTCATTAGAATTTGTTTTGAATGTCATCAAAATGAGTGTTGAATCTTTATTAATCATCCTGAGAAAGATCCAAAATAACTCACGGAGAGGAAAAGAAAATAGTTTGTCCCACTTTTAAATTTTAAATTTTAATCTTAATTTTAATTTTCCGAGTACAATTCAATTATATAGTCACAAAACAAAATGTCAGAAAAAAATCCACCGAGGTCATGTAACTTGCCGACCCCACCAATGACATGCTTCTATAAATGGACCAATTCCATCTCCAACATGTATTCAAAAGTCAAAAAATTAAATATGAAGAACAAATCATCCACAGTGCAAACCACATGTGACATGACTATCAATTCACATTATTAGAAAAAAGGAAAGTAATTTGTAGGCTTAATTATGATGTTTCAAAATCAATTTAACAATATGATGTAAAGATGTGTGTCGTGTGAGGAGAAAGAAAAAAAAGGAAACCATGTAGTTTTTTTTTTTATTTGAAAAAAACTAATAATGTATCATGTTAAAATGTTTTTAATTCAATAATAACAATAAGATATTTCTAAAAAGTTTGTAAAACGATAAGTAGAAGACTGAATAACTATAGCACTTGAGAAACTGAGAGTTCGTTATGATGGACTAAACCAGACCGACATTAAACCAACATAAACCGAATAACCAAACCAATTGAGAAACCAAGATTCTAATACGGTTTGGTTATGATTATAGATAGCCAATTAACTAAACAAACTGACATTAAACCAACAATTTTTTTTTAAATTTTTATGAATAATATGTTATATGCCAAAAAATTTTTGTTATATATATTACTAATATATTAGCTATCATTTTTTTCTTTTATCGTTTAAAAACATTGCTAATGTGCTATTCAACAAATATATAACTAGATTTATTAATAGAAATTTCTTGAGTTCATCACATTCAAAGACGGTTAACCAACCCAATCAAACTACCTTTTTGGATAATCACATCAATTGAACTATCTATATCCATAATCGATCAACTACAAAGATCTAAATATCAGAACATCGAGCATAAGGTTACTCGGGACACTCCAGGCAAGGTCCTCGAGTGGTTTGGGTTTGTCACCACCGCAATCGCCCATTATTCAGATAGAGGCTATGGGTTGGGTGGTTTGAGTGATAGAAGACGAAGTCAATTGTGAAAGTCGGAATATAGGATAGTTTGAGTTGCACCTCTTTAAAATTTAGATTTTGATAAATTTAAGTAAAAATAGGATCGTGTTGAGTAATTGGTTAATGTGATTTAAGTAGTTTGGGTTATGCAATAGTAGCATAAGTTTAATTCTATTTTTTAACGACAAATGTATAACATTGTTTTATATATAAATGTTATATTAATCGGGTTTACATATTCATTTTCCAACCGGATCGCACCCCCAACCTATTCCAACATATTAGCTTAATATTAAGTATTTTTGTTTAAATGAGACTTGAACCAAAATTTTTTTTATTTTTAATTACTTTATATATCTCAACTTAATAACGTAAGTTAAAAATCATTGATAAATATATTCCGTGTCATAATCAAACACCAAATAACTTATTCTCACCTGGAAACCGTAAATACAAAATTAATTAGCTCCTTCCAACGTTATTGAAACCTTCTTTTCTCAACAATATTAATGTCTTCTCTGTCTGTCTTCTTATACCACCAAACAGATTTCATCTTTCCTACCCAAATCACAACCTTTTTTCACCCAAATGGGTTCTATTTGAATCTTTAACCCGACCCATATCCTGTAGATTCAATCTCTTCACTCTCAAAAATCTTTACTTTTTTTCCTTTCTACCAACCCAAATGGAGAAAAGACACATGATTATATTGATTGTGACATTATCATCTTCCTTTGTTTTATTTGTCATTCTTTTCTTGATTTGTGTGTGTAGAAGAAGAGGGTCTGCAAGTAATAATGAATCATGGGATAAAGAAGCAAACCCTAATTTCAAAGAAAGTGGTGTTGAAGAAACAGAGATGAAAGGGGATTTCATTAGGTTTGAAGGTGGTGAAGATCTCACTTGTTTTGATATATTGGATGCTCCTGGTGAAGTGATTGGGAAATCAAGTTATGGGACTTTGTATAGAGCTAATTTGATGGGTGATTCAGTTTTGTTGTTGAGGTTCTTGAGACCAGCTTGTACTACTGCGAAGGTGCAAGAGATTATGCGTGTGGTACAACTTTTGGGGTCAATTAAGCATCCTAATTTGGTGCCTCTTTGTGGGTTTTATTCTGGGCCTAGAGGTGAGAAGCTTCTGGTTCATCCTTTTTACAGGAGAGGAAATTTGGCTCAGTTTATCAGAGGTGAGTTATGCATAATCTCATTCAACTTTTGGAGTTAAATAAAGATAAAAGATTTTACTTTTTTATCTTTTTTTTTTTTTTTTTTTTGGTTTTCTTAAAGATTTTTAATGAAATAATGTGCTTGTTGGACCATGATAATTGCTTTGTGTGCATGATTAATAAAGATTTGATGTTTACTTTTGGGTTTTCCTTAAAGATTTCAAATGAAATAGTGCCTTTTTGAGGAATGATAATATTGAAAAAGTGAAAATTGATTAATTCATGAGTAAACAGATGTGTAAGTAGCTTGCGCAAGCAACAGTTATACCACTAAGAGTACCTTTGTGGCTTTGTTGCAGTTTATGTATAGATAATGCAGTAAGTGATTGTACTGTACAACCATCTGATGCATTTGATGTATGAACCAGCTCATACTGCACTGGAAATGTGGTAATATGTGCATGTTTTTTTGTAGATACCCTTGTTAGTAAAAAAGGTTAAAATTTTATTTACTTGGGTAAAGATTCAACATTTTTATGATTTTCTTGTACATATTCCTTTCCCCTTTGTGCTTCATAAAAATCTTTAATCTTTAGATTCATATTTACTTTCTATGCTTTTTAGATTATGTTAAATTCAAAGAGCAGTTTTTATATAATTATATCACTTATTATTTTGTGCTAAAAAGTTTAACAAGATCTTGTTAATATCTTGAAGATTAGGACTTTGGGGTGGGTGGCTACTTGTTATCAATATATAAAACAGGACCATTGCTGTCTTTAGAATCCTAATTGCCTGTCAATTTCATATTCTAGAATGACTTTTTTGTCCATGAAAAGTCAAATTTTGGCTCTATCAGTAGAGGGTGGTTAACTGTTTACAATAATATAATTACATCATTACTAAAAACATAATCAATTATTCATTTAAATTATTAGTTTATCACCGCCTGGCAGTTTTCTTCATATAGAAAATGGATTATTCTAGATTTAAAGGCTGTTTTGATTGGATATAATATGCATGTGAGGAGGGTCTGCTGGGTCATTCTTGTCATCAATTTAGATCTTTGTTTTTATTAGATTGTCTTTCTTGTATTTAATATCCTTCACATGCTGTTCATTATAGTACTTCAAAGTATATATATCAAATTGGAGCCAACATTTTTCTTTTAAGAGTCAAAGCAGTTGACTTTTCACTTTGAATCGGTAAGAATCACTTCTATTATTGTGGTGCCATGACATACGTGAATATTTAGGTTATACACAATTTAAAGTCCGGTGTTGAAGAAGTTCAACGTGACTTATAGTCGTGTAAAGCATGCATTTACTTACGCATTATAGGGAATAAAGTCTGATAAGCGAACAAAACTAGTTACATGACAGTTGTCTAGGTATTATTCATGGCTGTTGAAGTGAATTTTCTCTTACATGACCACAAAGATGTTACACATTCATAAAAATATCTACTTTCATGATTTTCACTTTAGTTTATAGTTCATACATCTTTGTTTGGACATATATACCCTCATCCATAGGTAAAAGATATATAATCAGCTTTACTCTTTGTACCAAACTACAATTATAAGCAAAAGCATATTCTAAAAAACTAGAACTGGTTACTGTGACTTGGTAATCACTTTCAAACTGTATACCAAAACATTCTCTTGAAAATTGCAGACTATATTTCTGATAGCTTATGTATCATTGCTTTTGACTGAGCAGATGACAATGGTGACTCTCACAAATGGGAGATCATATACAGGATATCAACAGGCATTGTTAGAGGATTAGATCATCTTCATACAAGCTTTCAGAAGCCAATCATCCATGGAAATCTCAAGGCAAAAAACATACTTTTGGGCAAAAATTATCAACCATATGTATCCGATTTTGGTCTACATCTTTTGTTGAATTCAACAGCATCACAAGAAATGCTGGAAGATAGCGCTGTGGAGGGTTACAAAGCACCTGAATTAACTAAGATGAAAGATTCTAGTACTGAAACTGATATCTACAATCTCGGGGTGATCTTACTTGAACTAATATCAGGTAAAGAACCGATTAATGGTAAAGCAAACCCTGATCAAGATTTATATTTGCCAACCATGATTAGAAATGCAATGTTGGATCACCGGATGTCAGATTTATACCATCCTGATGTTCTTGAAGATGATAACGGTGGATCAAGTCGTGTTAGTGAAGATATTATTATCAAATTTGTCCAGCTTGCATTAGCTTGTTGTTCGCCTTCCCCTTCTCTTAGACCCGACATAAAGCAAATTTGTAAGAAGCTTGAAGAAATTGGACCAAACTTGAAGTTTTGACATGTTGGAGATAGAAATGGTCAAAATATTCAAAATCTTGGAAACAATGAGATGAGGGTTCTACTGTTTGCTTTGAAAGTTGTACTCAAATGCAGTAGAGGTTGTACTATACCATTGTGCATAGTTTTCCTCATTCATCTGCATTGAAAAGGCTGTTTTTGATATGGGTCAAATATGTTCTTGAGTAGTCAAAGTCAGAGTCTTTATTGGTAGTTGACCCATCTATTGATTGGTGCGGCAGTTTTTTGTTAAACAAGAAAAGCAAGCATCAAAATTGCCGATAATTGAGAATATTCAAAGAGATTAACTGTTTTCTAGATTTGATACAACTGTTATGTAACCATTTATATACTCTTTTCTCTCTCACACAGAGCAATTCCAACTCATTTTCTTTAAAATATGTAGCTGTCATGAATGGTTTTTACAAATGATATAGAATATGACTAAATAACACAAAAGGAAGATTTGCTAAAGTTCATTGCATGTAGAATATGACTTAATAACTTTCAAGGTATCAAGACAACTCAACTTCATATGATATTGCTTATTATCTCAATCAATGATTTAGTCTTCAGATGTTGCCCTAACAATGCTATTTAAGCACCAATCAAACTCAATTCTTCTTCAAATACATTAGTCTCCACATCAAACATACATATCAAGATTCCATGAAAAAGTAGACCCATTAACTATCTTGATCAAACTTGTATACCAAAGTTTGCAGCTCAAAACCAAAAAGAAATAAAATATGTTAAACTGCTCAGTTTTAACAAGATGCATAACAAACAAGTATTCCACAAAAAGAAAAGGTAAGTACAACATTTCTGCTAGACATTAGAGAGTGACTCGAAGAACAAAAAAGCACCTGGCCATCGACCTAGTTTTGAGAATCCATCAGCCGCAACAGAAAACCTCGACGGTTTGGATAATTCAAGATCACAAAGCTCCTGAAACGTCTTCGAAACTACATTGTATCTTATAGCCTTCCCAGGTGTTTCCAAGACCAAAAACGAGTCGGCTTCTCTTTCTCCCTCAATAAGACAATGTATTACAAACCTCTGTAAGTGGTTTGTAAAACCTAAAGCCATAGTTACTTGATATCTTTCCGGAAATCGCATCATCACTTGATTAAGATCAACACGGTACTTCACTGACCACCCTGAATAGTCTATATTCATTTCATGAATATCAAACTTCATAGTTGACGAGGGAAATATGCCAATAAACAACAAGCAATCACGCGATTCAACTAGAGGATAACAGTGTCTCTTAACATCCCAACTCCAATGCATTACAACAGGCAAAGGAACTCTATCAACGCGATCTTCCTTAATCTTTACATAAAAAACATACCCTTTTTTGTTAATCCAATGAACTGCATCATTCCAATAAACACCACCCATGAACTCTGTATCAATCTGATTACCAAAAGGTTTTCCACACATCCTCCAACTCCTATTTTCCGACGAGTAAATCCCGATAGTAAAAAGATTCTCAGTCGAATACCCTCTTACACACACCACTTTATAGTGAGGTGATTTCACAGGATCAAAAACTAACGTCATACCAAACGGTCGCCTTTGAAACCAATCACAGCCTTCAAGATTCGGTTTCGGAAGAGTGACAGCTTGATTAATCGTTGGATTGTAAACATAATACAACGAATTGTATTCAATTGCTTTACTAATCTTGCACATACGTTCTTGCATTCTATAACAAAGCATTAGCCCATTAGAAGCATGAAGAATCATAATACCTGAATTACACACACCCTTATCGAAATTCAAGAATCTAAACGGAGGTTTAACATTCTTTTCACGATCAAACGGAACAAAATCGTACTCAGGGGTACCATCATTACCAAACCGCTGAAGAAACAAACCACAAGGGGGATTAGGGTTAGGGTTTCGAATTAGAGCGAACCGATGATCTGAAATAACAGTGCGCCAATGTTTCGATACGCATTTTGATCGGAGGAGTGATCGGATGGGTAATCGGAGCAAGATTTCCGTCAAAACATCTTCGTTTGAAGCTAAAGCGGTTGCCGATAGCAATACTTCTTCGTCTTCATCGATTAAGGGGCGTTTTTTTGACTTGCGATATTGTTGTATGTTCGTCCTCATCGTCACCGGATGTTTGACTTCTTTATGTTATCCGATGGCCACTGGATCACGCTCCGGCGACGTGTGATTGAACTCCGGCTGCCGGCGGTGACGGTGACGGTGATTTAGAGCAGCGATTGTTCTAAAGTCCGATTGGAATTGGATTTTGTGTCCGATTGGCAAATGGGCTGAAAATTGGTAAGGACCTATTACTTACAAGAAGAATTATTTATTGAAAATCACACAAAAAAGTCTTTTATGTGTTATAAAACTGAAATAATTTAACTGTAAAAGTATAATAAATGAAGCAACTAATCCAAAATTGAACCGAAGTAAAAAATGGTGTTTTAGGTTGAAGTAAAAATAGAATTTTCGGTTTTTACTTTGGTTTTAGTTTTAGTTTTGATTTAAACATAAATTAAAAAAATAGAATCAACCGTATTATGATCAAATGAAACCAAACCCGTAAGCAAATCGAACCAAAACCAAAATGTAAATGGTCCAAATTAGGTTTTCCACCCGCGCGTTGCGCCGGGAACTCCGCCACGATCCCAAATATTAAAGCGGACGCTAAAACATGTCGTAACGATGGTAATTCCAACGTAAACCCTAAGGCTTCAAAAGGCATGATTGCAAACCCAGCCTGTTGGCAGCAACACAATCCTAATATCAAAATGCAATTTAAAAACACATCGTGACAGCCATCAATACGTTGTAAACCTTAAAGCCTACACAGTCGTGAAAGTGAGCATCACTCTGTTGTAAAACACGAAAATGTGTTCCGTCTAAAGGTGACTGTTACTCCATCCTAAAGCCCCGAAATTGTACTCCATTGTAAAAGCAATTGTCTAAAAGCCCAAATACAAACACATATATAAATAGATGTAAAGATAAAGCTAATAAAATAATAATTCTAAACTGTAATATTAAAAAAAAACAAAACAAAAGTAAAAAAAAAAAGTTTATGTTGAGAAAAGCTACGCAACCCTCCAAAGTCCAAAAGCATCAATCTTGAAAATAAAAAAAAAAAAAAGGTCGAACCCGGGACAATAGCACACAAATGAAGCTTATGAATTACTAGACTAAGAAGCACTTATATGCATGAATTTGACTGATAAGAATTTATCAAAAACAAAATTTTTAAAAAATAAATAAAAGGTTACTGTAGTAACCGACATAGAGAATTAATATATATATTAATTAATATCTATATGTGATATTATATTAATTATGTATATTTTATATATGAGGAGAGATCCTAAGAAAACCACAAATTTATGAGAAAGCTAGAGAAAACCAATGAAAACGTTCACATAATATATAAATTTTTTTATCACTACCCACTATATATATGTGTGAGTATATATAAATAACGTTATGAATCAAATGAAAACCGTAGCATGGTTTTACATATACGTCACACATAGGTTACGTATCCGTAACCATTTTTCATTCGATATAGTGTTACGTATACGTAAGATTCTTCATTTTCGTATGTATGCTCAACATATATGTACCAAATACTTAAATAACATTTTAATAATTAAAATAACAAAAAAGTTATGAATTATGTTATTGGTTTCTATGGTTTTCTTTGATTTTTATATAACTATTGTTTTTCTTAGGAACCTTCCCCTTTTATATATTATATTATATATTTATTTAGAAGGGAATTCATTAGGTGATATCATGAAGAATAGGAATAGCATCTTGAAAATTTATATAAAAAAAAAAGGGTTATACATAGAACAACATTACGAGAGAGGTTGTAAATAACTATATTTGTTTTATGTGACAAGTCTTCATTCCCACGTATTAGATATAATAGACCATTTTCGATTTAAAACCACTAATACATTAAGAACTAAAAAAATCATATATTCTTCTTACAAATAAAGCATATATGTAAACAAAGTAGTGAAAGATAGAAAATGATGTTATCATGTGTCTATCTTATGTGTCACATTCAAAGCATAACATACAAGTGTATTATATAATTTTTATCGTACTCAATATATATCCCTTCTGAAATGAACACATCTCTTAATTTATATGTTTAAATATTATGTTAATTAACCCTAAACTTCTTTACCAACTTGTTTATGTTTCCATGTCCTGCATCAAGCACCGTACATGTTTGTTTGTGATATCTATTGTTGGTGATTTTAGTATCATCAATATTGTTTAATATAGTAAAGACCAAATGAGTAATTGAAATAAAAAATTATATAAGTTAAGAATATCTAGTATAGGTTTATTAAAACCTTTTAGATTTGTAGAACCTTAGAAATGTCAGTGGTTTAGCTGGATGAAGCCCCAATATCAAAGGGTTCAGCACTGCTCTAATAAGAGGGACGACAGCCTTGGTGGGGTGAGGGCAACAGCTCTGATGGGGATTTAATTGATAAATAAGATTAAAGTAAATATCATATCACTATAAATTCATTGGAGCACATGGCCACCAAGTGCATTTATGATATGGTACGTGCAGGATTAAATGGCCAGGCGATGTATGGGTTGAATCCTAGGTTTTTTTTAATTATTATCTTTAGAATAACAAATAAACAGAATTAAATAACAAAGTTAATGAACCATAAATCAATTGGTTTTAAATAAGTCATTTTATGATTTTTTTAAAGGTGAATATGGGTTCGAATCTCACTTGATTCAGTATGCTTCAAGTTTTATTTTAACGGTAAATATGCGACCCTGCTTCAAAATATAGGTGTTATATTAATCGCGCTCATCTATCCGTGTCACAGCCGGGACTGCACCTCCAACCCCCTCAGGAGGAAACGCATTATTGGGAAAAAAAACCACCGGCTCAACTCTAAACATACTTCTTAAAGTGAGACTTGAACCCATGACCTCCCCTATATTTACATCTTATGGGTATCTCACCTTAACCAGTTGGGCTAAGGATCATTGGTCAATATGTTTCAAGTGCACTAGGGGTTTTTATCACAATGGACCTTTGGGTGGTGGATTTCCCCTGAAATGATGGGCGTCGGGTGGACTGGTCACCAGCGCTGTCTGTGGATTTCCCTTGAAATATTGGTGTGGGTGGTCTTTTGCAAATGGGTTTACCCTAGTTTTTGGGCTTAAAATATTCATTGACTATTTAAATAAAAAAAAAGAATAACAAACAAGCTATCCGTTAATACCATTTCGATACTTACACATACTATTGTTTATCATTAAACTTGAATCTTTAACCTCATGGTTTATGAAAAGAGCACCCGTTATGTATTAAACAAATATCATTAGGCTACAGGCCCTTTGATGAGTTGGATCCCAAGCAGGTCTAGTTTTAGGCAAGTTAACGTTATAAGAGTCGCTACTTCAAAAGGAAGAACATCAGAAAGTTTGTTAAGTGTGATTTGATTGGGTTTTCACTTTATTTACATTTGAAAAAGTTGATTAAGCCACTATTTATGTTTATGGGTTGATATAGCCCATGAATATTGTTGTGTTGATAATATGTATGAGTTTTTAAATGGTTAAAACTATGTTTTTAATATAATTTTGATATCCAATACAATCAAGTTGTTACATGTTTAAGATATAAGTTAAAGGGAGTTTAATACACATTATTTGAGAAAGATACGAAAGATAGCAAGACAATAGCTTGAAAGGTGCTGAAAATGAAGAAGATTTTGTATAAAATTCAGGGAGGTTGTAAGTTACGGCCTTGTACTGAGTCCGTCTAGAAACCCCGTGAGACAGAAGGTTTAAGCATCTAGTTGAAGGTATCCGTAAGTTATAGTTTAACGTGATATTTGGAGGATCAGTTCAAATTTTAAATCCTATTTAAACCCCAATCATTAGTGTTTGATGGGACACTTTTCTTGAGCCCCGGGAACGTCTTTTTGTACGAAATTCAACACTTAGAACATCCTCTAATCATTCCAAATCAACCACATTCATCATCATAATCGAGATTGAAGACATAATGAAGATGATGAGTGGCTAAATACTTCGTGATCGCTTTAGAGTAGATAGTTCTTTTAAGTGAAATAATAGGTTATAATTTGGATTTTACCGTTGGTTTTTTTTCTTTTGACACAAGAATTCAATTGTGTGTTTATTTAAAGTTAAAAGATTTGTTTATGTTTAAGTATTTGCATTCTATCATTTGCATTTGGTTTTCTTGCATCGTGAGCAGTTTGATTTGCGTGTGAATACTTGATATCTATGAATTGCTAATTTGTGAACAAGCGAGTCTTAAAAGTTTGTTTCTGAATTATCATTTTAATTTGACAATTTACCAAATCATGTCTATGTGATTACCAATTAATTTACTATTATTAACCTATTATGGATCTTTGAACTTGAACTCGAAAGTGATTGCCTTTTTCATCATAGTTTTCAAAACCATAAATCAAGTTTATTGCTTTCCCAATTTAGGGCATTCCATTTACTAGTTATAAGTATTCAAGTCATTTATATTAAATTGTTTCTCATCCAACCATGATAACCAGATCAAAATGACGCCGTTGCCGGGGAATACGTGCGCAAAATTTTAATCTTTAGTTTAGTTTAAGGGCGAGATCAAGGGTGCGATCGTGAGGGCGTGAGGGGGCTAGCGGGTGGACATGACCGTTGCGTTGTGTGACTTTCAAATATATTTTCGTTAAAGGCTTAAAAAATTAAATTTCTTTACCTATATATACCCATCTCCAAATTTTATACAAACCAATCCATTTCGCTCACTTCTCTCTAACATTTTATTAAAAATTACCCCGTCTTAACCATGGAATGAAGTTTCTCATCATCCGAATCTTCCAAAGAAGACTAGCTCATTTTTGAAATGGGAAAAAAGGTGGTTGAGCATTTGATCGAGCAGTCTCAACGTCAACGATCGTTAATGAGATCTTCACCTTTAAATCGTGACCGAGTGGGTGTTAACAACACTTTTGTAAGACACTATTTTCCCTCGATTGCTTTTATGACAAAGAGAGTTTTAAAGACGTTTCTGTTTGAGTAGAGAATTATTTTTGCGCATATCAAATGATTTGTCGGAGAGATATTTGTTTTTTTTAACAAATAGAAGATGCTAGAGGTATAGCCGAATTCATCATTTTTCAGAAAGTTACGACGACTCTTCAACAATTAGTGTATGGTATACTTCGGACGCGTTAGACGAGTATTTACAAATGTCTAATAAAATTGTACGTGATTCACTTGAATATTTTTGTCAAGATATATAATATTAAATAAATTAAAATTTTCATTAGAACCCCTGATCATCTGATCCAAAACAGGATTAGATTATTTGATCGAGGGCTTTATCCAGCGTCCAGTCAGTATCCAGTCAACCTCACATATCGTAATATTACAGGATAACTTGACATGATGCTCTATCACACAACATATTCTTACAATTTATTTTAGTAAATTAACTAATTTATCAATCACACTGAAAGGAGACGAGTGTCAACCAATCGAGTCTATATTGTGACGTGTAGTCGAAAGGCAAGTTAGGCTCAAAATAGTTCGTTTTTCTAAAGATTGGGTTAAATCTCTTATTAACTGTTTCCTCTGTTCTTATTGTTTGGAGCTATACGAATAATTATTTTATGGTTAATTATTTTAGAAAATAACATATACTTGTTACCAACTTATGATCGATTAACTAAATGTCTACCAAATAATAAAAACTATTAATAAATACTTATTAATAACTTTAGAGGTTATATTTATTACTTCATATTAACATAAACCAAAGGCCCTTTTGATGAAGTCAAAGTCTACAAGTGGCGGTTGAGGTGCATAAATTTTCGTTGAAGTACCAGTGTACCACTCTTGATGGTTTTAAAAGTATGTAACAATAAATTTTATCAAGAATATATTAAAATATGCATTTAAAATTTAAAATTTATTAAGTAAGAATAACATATTAGAGCATTCACAGTAGGTTCCCTATTATGATGTGAGTATTTGCCTTATATTATGAGTGATAGTTGTTAGTGGTTATGAGTGAAGGAGAGAGAAAATATATGGGGATTGTACCGTGATTCCCCGTATTTAGGAAAACACGGTACAACCTTCATGATTTTTTTAATATTTTTAAAAATGGTTGTTAAATGGAGAGAAAAAATATAATAATAAAGATACTAAAAAGTATTATTTAATTGAAAGATGGAGTAAAAATGTATTGTTTTTAGTGTAAATATGAGAATGAGAATGAGCCTCCTAGTGCGAATGCTCTTAGGAACTAGAAAAGTTATACAAGCATACAAAAAAACTTTTGATAGGTAAAAAAATGACAAAACACTTATATATAAAACTATATGGCCGTAACAACTTCACAATAGGATCAGCCAACTTCTCATTTGTTAGCATGTATAACATATAATCAAAAAATAGTATAAGTATTCAAAGCACAAAATGTGAACTTTGCGTCAAAGATTTAAATAACATAGAAGGCAGCAATGTCCACGATAGATATTGGGTTCTAACTTCACACCATTTTTTAATGTGTGCAATTGTTTGTTTAGAAGGAAGATAAGTGTGTTCTAGAATGTTAAATATGGTTCTCTGTTATCACCAACGTTCTTTCGTTTATCCCGTAAAAATATCTAAAGAATATAATCCAGCCTTTAGGTACCAACGAGTTTCTATCTGCCCATAAAAAAACAAGTGCTTCCAAAATGTATAGTATCTAGCTCTTTGATAATAATCGGTTTAAATAGTTATCCATTTCCTCATGAATATGTAGCCTTTTACAACAAATGGTAACACAATTATATATCGTAACACAAGTATTAAAACTCATGTCAGTTTAAGGGATTGAAGAAAAGAAAAATTCTCAAAAGATTCATTTTAATCTTCACTTTTTTCAAAATGTCCTCCCTTACTTTTTTTCTCAAAAATGTCTCCTTCTGATAATGTATCGGCACCTACATTGACAGGGCGCTAGCGCCTGCTTAGTCAACCACTAAAAACCAGACACATATCCTCCATAGTCGTTGCTCGAGGGCTTGGGGATACAACGCCTACATACGTGTACGGGCTTCCATCCATGTCTGCCACATATGTCGATGCGTTGCCACCTCTCCAACATTTGCAGGCGGCCCAGAGGTTCGCACCTTTGCAATGGGGGCACCTGACCACAATGCACATGTGGCCGGGTCTACCCATTCCTATATATAACCCTTTGAAATCTGGCCAATTAAACCGTTTTTGAAAATTAAAAAAAAAAAATTTGATTTCGAGAACTTTTTGATTAAAAAACGATGGCTTGTTTTGCTTCAACTTTACTCAAACCTCTTAATAATTTTTGTAAATTGTTTTCACTGAAAAAAAATTATTAGTACTAACTAAATTTTGCTATATTAGCACTAACAAAAATATTACATTTTTACGGACGAAGTAAGATTAATTTAAAGTTTAATTATTATATACATACGATGCAACATTTCACATTTTTAAGTCTTATATATAGTAATTGAGATCTTTTAAGCTCTTAACTAATATATTCCTTAATTATAATGTTACAAGCCACCACGGCAAGTAAAGTCTAAGAGAATTTACATATCGAATATGACGTATAGAAAAAAAGTACTATTAAATTTAAACTACTTTGTCAAGATGTTGTTAAATTGACATAAATAAATCGACCAAGTTTAATTAAATATGCATTTTGATTATTAATTAAATCATCTTTTCATTGACGTTGAACGATAAAACAATATGGCATGATTCCTACCAAATATACACAATGTTCCTTTGAATAAAAATAGTTAAATATCATTTTGGAGATTTTTGTTGACACTATCTAAATAACTTAAAAGTTTGTTTCGATTAAGATATCAGATAATCAGAGTGATATTAGAGAGAGAAACTATGAAATCAACAAGATTATAGTGAGAGAATCTTGAAATTCTTCTTCAATCTGATTTCAAAGTGGTTTGGTATGGGTTTAAGGGCCTTAAATTCACTTTTTTTCAGGGGTTTTGAAACGATTTAATGGGTTTTCAAGGTTAAAGAAACAACAATTTTCTGATTTTAATCTTTTTGTTCAAGAAACTATGTGATTTTGATGGTTTTTCTGTGTTTTTAAATCCTATTTTTTCAGGGTTTTGTTTCAGTTTATAAGGTTTTCAACATCAAAAAGAAAAAACAAATTTGTGATTTTTAACGAATTTTCAAGAAACTCTATGATTTTGTTAGGTTCTCAAATAGTCAAATTCATCGCTATGAAGTTTATGATCTTGTTGGGGTGATAAAAACCCTAATCAACAATCTTAATTCTTTTTAATTTCACACATACTTATGTGCAATTTTGCAGATACATTAGTTATGGAGAATGAAATGATCACAGGGGTAGATGAATTAGCGACGCCTTCATATTTGGTCGCTGCGTTAGCCGTCAATGGAGGTAGAAAAACCAAACACGTTGTTAAATGGGCATTGGATAAATTTGTTCCCGAGGGTATACTTCTGTTCAAATTGTTCTTCATTCGACCTAAAATCACCAGAATTCCGACACCAAGTGAGTTGACCTTCAAAGGTTCGTTAATGTTTCATATAATATTTTATTCTATATCAGATGGTACATTCATGATCTTTCTTGCAGTGGGTTCTGTTCCGATTTCTCAAGTGCGAGAGGACGTGGCGATCGCGTACAAGAAGGAGGTAGAATGGCAGACATATGAACAACTGCTTCCTTTCAAGAACATGTGTGCCATGAGAAAGGTTTAAGCTTGTGTATTTTCTTGATTATATCGGTCGAATTGAGTAAAATGATATATAAGGGCTGTTTGACATCCTTGTGATGAGCCTTTAGAGGTGTAACCGGAAAAACTTATCCATTAATAGGCTTCATGAATTCCAATAGGTGGTGACTGTTAAGTGAATCAAACACACTCTACATCTGACTGATTCAAAGGTAGCTTCTTAATGAAATCATTAAAAGACTACTAAACAGGCACATAGTATGCATAGTAGTAGAAGGCGCTAGGTGCACTCTAGACGCACAAGGTGAGCTAGGCGCAAGGAGTGTCTTTTTAAGCAAGACACGTATTATATACATGCCTTATTTTAGAGTCTTAGACATGTTTTAGGATGTTCTAGACCATTTTTAGATGTTTTAGACCAGTTTTGGCATGAACTTAGGCTCAAATGTGTGCTTGTGAGCTTTGATGAACACAAGGCGTATTTTGCTAGGCTGGGTTGGATCTGGGCGCCTAGGCCCGTGTCTTGCTCGCCTTTAACTACTATGATATGATGGTGCTTGTTTTTTAATTTGAGTGCAGGTGGAGGTAGAAATTGTGCAAATTGAATCAGATGATGTTGTAGATGCAATAAAGAATGAAATTGTGAAGAACAATATCAGTAAACTTGTGATTGGAGCTTCGTCAAAAGGCATGTTCTCGAGGTATCGCATTCTATCTAGATGTGGTGTTATCTTCATATGTGTGGATGTCTATCTTTACAGATGTTTCTTGGTGTTTTAGGGGGCAGAATTTGTCATCAAGAATCTCTGAAAGCATTCCGAGCTTTTGTACGGTTTATGTTGTTTCAAAAGGAAAATTATCTTCACTCAGGGCTTCTGATTCTGAAACCATTGGATCTAGTAAAGATGACAGCAATAGTAGTGATTCGGGTTCTATCTCCAATTCTTCAAGTCTTTACCCAAGCTCCCAAACAGGTGACGTGTGACTTTTTAGTTTCAAGAGACTAATTTTCCACTTCCAGATTACAAATGATTTCGATAACTGAATTCAGAAAAATTTGTGACCCATTAAAGATTGATACAAGTACCACAAACTGAAAAAAAATATGTTAGATATGAACCAAACTCCATATCAAATTTGCTTTCAAGATTTACAGGTTTGACGTCAAAAGTCAATGTAAAATTTGGTGTTGATAGTGTTATTTCAATGTATGACAGAGTGGACAGACCAAGGCTCTGCTACTTCTTACTCCCAATCCTTTTCAAATTCACTACCGATGCAACGTTTTGAAGCACTTTCATCCATAAACCGTACCCTTGTCAAAAAAACCTCTTCAGAAGGCTCAGGAAATAAGTTTCTTGATAGTTGTGAGGGAGATGATGCAACGGTTTCTAATGCCAGTAATCCTGATTACGCTCGGGCAAACAACATAGTTTCAAGCGATAGAAGCTTCTTGACCGAATACCATTCTTGGTCATCTGATCAAGATTCCATATCAGATGCACCTTCAGAGATTTCAGCAGAAATCAAGGCATCTTTCTATCTCTTTGTCATTTTTAAATGTGTTTTCATGTTCTTGTAATCTTTATGACTTCAAGAACTCGCTATGCAGGATAATAGTATTAACTTTGAGCTTGAAAAACTGAGAGTTGAACTCAGACACATCCGCGGGATGTATGCAATTGCACAAAGTGAGACACTTGATGCATCTAGAAGGGTAACTTTCCACTTTCTTTTTCCTCTTGACTTTTGAAGTCAAATCTTGAATTCAAGCTAAATAATTTATAAGTGCTTATCTGCAAAGCTTATCACAAATTAAAGTTAAATTTGAACTCTTAGTATAATGTGCATTTGGTTATCATTAGATTCTCCAAATGGCTTACAAACTGCATCAGTTTTTGAAAATTAGATCTAGCGTGTTTGACTAAGAAAGTCAAATAAATCTAAACCTAAAACATACTGCTTTTTGTCAGCTGAGTGAAGTTCAAAAACTGCAACTAGAAGAATCAATAAAACTCGAAGCCTTAAAAGTTAAAGAAGAGGAAGCAAAATTATTGGCTGAACAAGAGAAGAAGCAGCGCGAGGATGCTAAAAGAGTAGCTGAATATGCAAAAGATTGTCTCAAAAGAGAAGCTGCTCTAAGAAAAGAAGCAGAAGACGCGGCGTTACAAGATTCCCGAGAGAAACAGAAGCTTCAAAACGCCATTACCGGAACATCATTGCGTTACCAGGAGTTCACTTGGGAAGAAATCGAGGCTGCTTGTTCTTCGTTTTCTGAAGATCTTAAAATTGGAACCGGAGGCAATGGAACAGTGTATAAATCAAGCTTCCATCATATGGTTGCTGCTGTTAAAGTTCTTCATTCTCAAGAAGCTCATAGAACCAAACAATTTCAACAAGAGGTATGAATCGAAAATCTTGCAGAGTTGTTTTGTTTTTTTTTTTGGATTTCTTTATTTTTAAATCGTGTGATTTATTTTGCAGCTTGAAGTATTGAGCAGAATCCGGCATCCCCATCTGCTGATTCTAATCGGTGCATGTGTGGACCATGGCTGTTTGGTTTATGAGTACATGGAAAACGGGAGTTTGGAGGAGCGATTATTTCGTAAAAACGACACACCACCGATTCCGTGGTTCGACCGGTTCCGTATCACTTGGGAAGTAGCTTCAGCCTTGATTTTCCTTCATAATGCAAAACCGAAATCAATCGTTCATCGTGACCTTAAGCCTGCAAACATATTGCTAGATCAAAACCTCGTGAGCAAAATAGGGGACGTTGGTCTCTCAACAATGCTGCAATCAGACTTTTCATCTACATCAACCGTTTACAAAGACACGAGTCCAGCGGGAACCCTTTGTTATATTGATCCAGAGTATCAACGAACAGGATTAGTTTCTCCTAAATCTGATGTTTATGCTCTTGGTATGGTGATCTTGCAGTTGCTGACTGCAAGACCAGCTATTGCAGTAACCCATGTGGTGGAAACTGCTCTTGAAAATGATGAGTTAGCCAGTGTGTTGGACCCAGATGCAGGTGAATGGCCGATTGATGAAACCAAGGAGCTAGCGGTTTTGGGGTTGAGCTGTGCAGAGCTTAGAAGAAAAGACAGACCAGATTTGAAAAACGGGGTTCTTCCTGTTTTGGAACGAGTGAAAGCAGTCGCTGATGAAGCTCAAAGATCCACGTCCATGAACCGACCCACCCCTCCTAATCACTTCATATGCCCAATACTCAAGGTATGAATGTATGATCATCACATCATCTGTCAGTAACCGATGAAACTCAAAGAACTTTCAAGATTTTGAAAGATCACATTTTTAGTTCAGTTTTGTCAAATATCACCAGCTATTAGTTTTATAACCTTTGTTTTCTGATTATATAATGATGCTTGCTGCAGGATGTTATGGTTGATCCTTGTGTTGCTGCTGATGGGTACACTTATGATCGCAGGGCGATAGAGCAATGGTTTGAGGAGAATGATAGCTCCCCAATGACTAACTTACCATTGGCGAATAGAAGCTTAACACCAAATTACACGCTTCTTTCTGCTATCATGGAGTGGAAATCGGCAACATAACCACTCGGGGAAGAATTTTTGGATGCAGACTGATTTTTTAGGATTGTTTTATGTACATATGTTTGATTTATCTATATGATACATGGATTCATCATAGAACTTTGAGTATGAAAATTCATACAAGAGTGTTCGCACCAACACGCGTACATAGGAAAACTAGAACCACTTTCTTCTAATGCAGGAAGGAGAGCATGTTTACATACATTTTCCCTGACATCACTTGCGTCATCTATGAGATGAATTGTTTTACATTTAATAGTAAAATCTGTCATTTTTTGGAAACAAAATGAACATATAGTACATTTAGTTATAGTGTTACCACTCAAATGTCAAAACAGAGCTTTCATATGTGTACTTACTAATGAATAACTACTAGAATTATGCAATCAAACATACTCAGATTAGTTTTGATCATCACTCAAGAAACATATGACAATACTTATGCATAACATCATCCACCTATATCTTGATTACTTTATTCAAGAGACGGAAATATGTAATCCTCCATGATCTGCTGACAAGTAATGAAGCTAAAAGGATCCAAAATCCAGTAACAAATCCAATTACTATACTAATAATCAATCGCCAGTTTGTTTCATGTGGTCTGTCATCTTTTTCTTGGTCTCCTATTGTATCATGAGGAGGTGCTTCATCTGATGCACAATCATTAGTTAGGCGAGGTCCACAAAGTTTATTTCCAAAGAAGCTGGACTGATTGAAGCTCTGAACTTGAGTACTTGTTGGAACTCTTCCTATCAAATTGTTGTATGACACGTTGAAGTTGCTTATAAAATTCAATTTTGACAGGCTCATAGGAAGTTCCCCAGAAAGTTTGTTTAGTGATACATCAAAAGATTCAAGTGCTTTCATGTCTCCTATGTTATTCGGGATCTTTCCTGTCAATTGATTTCTTGATAAATTTAACGATTTTAACTCCTTGAGGGTCATAAGCTCACTAGGAATATGCCCAGAAAAATTGTTGCTTGAAAGGTCTAATAGCATAACGAGTCCTAGAAAAGCTCTATAGGTGTCCTCTCGTCCCTTTATCACCAATATATCACCAACAGACTCAAAGATAGAAATCTTAACCTTTGAGTTAGTTTCTATGCCTGAAAGGATGCTAAAGTTGTTAAAGCATCTTGGAATATTTCCAGACAGGCTATTATGAGCAAGATCAATAATTTGAATATGTGAAAGATAACAAAGTTGATGTGGAATAATTCCCTGAAAATTGTTGAATCTAAGGTTGAGAATTTTCAACATAGTGAGTTTCATTCCAATCCAGGATGGAATGCTTCCAACTAGATTATTTCTTCCAAGTTGAAGGACCTTTAAGCGTGACAAGTTCATTAGGGAAGAAGGCAATCTTCCTGAGATGTTGTTGTCATGCACGTTCAATAATTGCAATGAAGATATAGAGCCCAATGTCTTTGGAATCTTACCGGACAAATTATTATTCTGCAAGTCTAAGAATCCTAAATGCGGGTACTTCTCCCAACACTCTGCAATGACACTCGACAAGTGATTATTTCGCAAATTTAAATATCTTGTCTCCTTTACACCATTGGAACACACCAAAATTATGTAATGATCCCACAAAATTATTATTTGATAGGTCCAAAAATGACAGATATGAACCATTTGAGAGAGAAGGTAATTTCCCCCAAAATTTATTAGAACTTAAGTCAAGGTACTCAAGTGTTGCGGGGATATGCAATTTATTTCCTTGGATTTGGTTTGAGACAACGAAAGTATTTCAAGACGATGCATTATCGAACCTAGGTTTAGGGATAGTTTACCGATGAGTTGATTGTTATCTAGATATACTTGTTTTAAAGACGAACAATTATAAAGAGAATGTGGGATGTTACCAACTAGATTGTTTCCAGTCATTGTAAGTCTTCTAAGGTTTTTCAGCCGTTGGAATACATCAGGAATGCTTCCACCTAGTTGGCAGTCGTCTAGAGAAAGTGTATGGAGTAATGTGAGATTCCCGATGGACGATGGAATACCTCCTCCTGGAGTGTTAATTTGAATGATGAGTTTGTTTAGCATGGACAATGAACCAATCCCATAAGGGATCTTGCCGACTAGATTATTGTCACGCAAGTCAAGGATTTGGAGGTTGGAGCAGTTTATTATGGTGGTTGGAATGTTTCCCGAGAAAGAGTTCCTAGAAAGACTTAGTTCTTGTAGTTTAAAGAGAAGGCCAATTTCAGGCGGAATTTCACCGTAAAATGAGTTGTTAAAGAGCATAATCGTCCTGAGAAAGCTTAGATTTCCGATGAAAGGAGACAACGTACCACGTAAACCACTAAATGGGAGGAGCAAGTGGATGACTCTTTGGTGGCGAGTGCTACAAGTAATGCCTTGCCATTGGCAGAAATTTGTTGTGGAATGATTCCATGAAGTCATGACACCTTGTGGATCATCTTTAATCATGGATTTGATGGCAAGCAATACCAAATGGTCATTGATGGTGTTGTTCTGTGTTGTCTTGGTGTGAGCGAGTGTCGAAAACGCTATAAAATGCGTCAGGAGGACGAAAAGAAATGGTTTCAAGAACAATAACAAATTGACACTCATTTTTTATGGTGAATCAAATGTGGTCTTTTTCTAATCTTTTTGTGACTCTATATAATTACATAGATGTGAGTGTGAAGCCGACAAAATAAAATTTCTTAAATTAACTTTAAACTTACTGTTCATTTGCGATGTTGAATGCTAAAGCCTAATAGTAACGTGAGTGGCTTATTTTGACTTTAGTCATTGCATTCTCGTTACTCAACATTAAAGTTTGTGTAAATTTATTTAGTTGTTTTAATTTATAAACGTTTTGTAACTTTTATTAGAATCACAAATGTTGGTAAAAATATTTTCTGATTGATAAGATTAAACCTGAAGCCGGTCAGTTGCTTGGCTAGGGTCTACATCACTCATATTCACATTTTTTATCTTCTAACTTCTATCTTTGATTTTTTATATATAATAAAAGAATATAAACTTGGTACTTGTCATCATTTTAAACAACCTTTGTCACTTGTCAAATCTTTAAATAAATATTAGAGTTTAAATGCGTTTAATGTCCCTGAGCTTTTATAAAAATTGTCATTTGAATCCAAAAGTTTAAAATGTTGTCATTTGCATCCAAATGTTTCATTAAAATTGTCATTTGAATCCATTTGGCTACACCTAACTAACACGGCTAACTTTTTCCGTTAAGTTTCTAGCATGAGAGTTATTTTAGTCAAAAAAATTACAAAATAATGAACCAATTCATGTGAGTATGTTTAGTAGTTTATTGTTTTGTTTTGTTAATGTATTTTGGTTTAGTAATCGTGTTACTTTTGCCCGTTTTATAAAACATAGATTTCTTTAGTTTAAAGTTTAATTATGATTACGATGATTGATGTTTTATGATTATTATTCATGAGTAGTTAATGTCATATTATTAATTGTTCTTATACTTTTATGATAATCGTTTGTCTTTTATGGTTATGATTCAAATAATTTATGTTATATGACTTGTTTATTTATTTATTTATATATATTTTGTTTTGTATGTTTTATAAAGTTAGAAATGAATCACTTTTAGTTAGTTATACTTATATTTTATTTTATCTATTAGTACGTCCAGAGATGCCTTTCTTAATAAAATAAAAAAATTGCTGACATATCATTTCTTGTAAATTAAAATCGCAAAGGTGATTAACAAAAGAGACTGAACGTCTAATACTTATCACGTAGAGCTGATTTTTTATTTTGTAATTGTTTTGACTAAAATACCTATAATTTATAAAACTTAACGGAAAACCTTAACAGCGTTAATTAGGAGTAGTTAAGTGGATTCAAATGGCAATTTTTGTGAAACTTTTGGATGCAAATAGTAAAATTTAAACTTTTGGATTCAAATGGCAATTTATATGAAACCTCAGGGATGCAAAACGTATTTAACTCTAAATATTATCATTTGTCATCATATTGAACATCATTTTCAAACTCTTAAAATTTTATCTTAATTTGTTTTATAAAATAAGAAGTCACTAAAATTTAAATTAATTTTGTTTATATTTTAAATCTTAATAATATGTTAAAATGAAAACAATTATCTTTATACCGTTACATTTTCTCGTAATTTGTTATCGAAAAATAAAAAGAGCATTTTGTTATATATACACGATGAGCATAATCTTAATTTTAATCAATGAAGCATTATTTTAGGGATAAGTTCTCCCCAACTTATTAGTATTGTTTTCATGTTTTACGTCATATATAACTTACTTTCTAGTTTCTAACATATTTACTTTTTTTTTTTTTTAACGGCTTGTTAGTGGTTAGTTGTTAGTATCACCAGGTTAGTAATATTCGCCAATGCCAAGGTTTGAACCTTGGACCTCCAATAGAGGCAAAGCCTCCCACCTCCCCCTTAACCACTAGGCCAAGAGATCATTGGTTTCTAACATATTTACTTAATTTTCACATTCTTATGTATTATATATTATTAACTAATATATTTTACATTTAATTTTTTCTTACCGTGTATAACACGTGAGTGTTTAGGGTAGTGATTAATAAATTGGAAATTTCCCAGAAGATGATACTCAATTTCCTCGAAAAAAGTTTGAGCGTCGAAGTCACACTCACGAAATACATGTCGGGTTAATTGAGGGGTCCATCAGGAATTTCACACTCTATTATTGAAGGTTTTGGCAAATTTCTAATAATAATAATAATTATTATAATAATAATAATAATAATAATAATAATAATAATAATAATAATAATAATAGTAATAATAGTAATAGTAATAATAATAATAGTAATAATAGTAATAGTAATAATAGTAATAGTAATAATACTAATAATAATAATAATAATAATAATAATAATAATAATAATAATAATAGTAATAGTAATAATAGTAATAGTAATAATAGTAGTAGTAATAACAGTAACAATAGTAACAGTAACAATAACAACAACGACAATAACAACAACGACAATAACAACAACGATAATAATAATGAATGATAATGATAATAAAATGATAATGATAATAATAATAATAATAATAATAATAATAATAATAATAACAACAACAACAATAATAATAATAACAACAATAACAACAATAATAAGAATAACAATAATAACAATAATAATAATAATAAAAATAAGAATAATCATAATAATAATAACGATAATAACGATAACGATCATAACGATAACGACGATAACGATAACGACGACAGCGATAACGACGACAGCGATAACCAAGACAGCGATAACAACCATAGCGATAACAACCATAAGGATAACAACCATAATGATAAGAACCATAAGGATAAGAAAAATAATAATAATAATAGTAATAGTAATAATAATAATGATGATAATAATGATAATGATAATGATAATGATAATGATAATGATAATGATAATAGAAAAAGATCAAATGGTCAAGGAAATATTTTCATCGTCTAAACCATTACTAAATCTCAAAATACAATGTAGGTGGTAAGTTTCAAGCTTAACATTTAAATTTTTAAACTTTCTAATTTACCTTTACGTACTATATAATATACATTTAACTCATTAATTTTTTCTAATTTGATTCTATTCAATAAATTAATTTCATTATAAAAAACTATTCAGTGGTTGTGTTTTTTTTATTATTTACTTATCATTATTAATTTTATAAAAATAGGATTGTATTCAAAGTATGGTGTATTTTTTAACCGTAGATCAAATCCACTCCCTAATAAAGTGTTATCATACGTCTCACTTTTATTCATTTATATATCCATGTGGACGTCACTGTTGCAACTCAAGTAACGAAGTTCGTAAAAACGCTGCATCACGCGGGTTTTATTTCTAGTTTGTAATTAAGAATTAGACCTGTATGATCAAATTGAACAATATTGTATTGAAGAAATTGTGATGAATTTAGGCCTTGTACAATCCGGCTATTATCTCTTCTCAATATTTACATAAGATCAAGTTCTAATACTTTGTCTCGAAGCTCCTCATTGACTAATTTACCGTTAATGAATAGGAGCTTAACTTCTTAATACGTACACTTCTTTCCGCAATCATAGAGTGAAAATCATCAACATAACCATTCGAGTTAAATTTTTGGACGCAACTTGATTTTTTAGGATTGTTTTATGTATATATGCTTGATTTATCTATATGATACATGGATTTGTATAAACTTTTGAGTATGAAAATTCATTCAAGTGTACATGTTGACATGAGATGTGAATAAACATACATGTTAATAATACATAATTTTTCTCTCATTTTGTGTGTTTTTTGTTACAAATTTATCTAGTTCGATACTTAATTTTGATTTATTTAATTTTTGTAGTTTTGGATGGCTATCTGATGATCTCATAAGAAGAATGCAAGAAATAGCGGAAGATTTTAGAAGTTGAGAGGCTGTTATGGCCATTACTTTTTCTATCATCACCATAACAAACATCAGGCCTCATCCTAACTAGCGCGCAATGACCATGACACTTTTGTCATGGCTATAACACGCATCGGATCTTCTTTTTAGCCTATCTTCTTTCCCATTTCACCCAATCTCAAATTTTGGAGGAAAAAAATCCTAGTTCTCTCCGAACTTGTAGTGATTTTGGAAGGAATTTCTCAAAAGTTTAAGCTAAGATTGAAGATCAAGCATTTTGAAAGAAGATTCAACTTTATATAACCCAGCTTTACTCGTTCTAGCTTTCTAAAAAGTTATATAATTAGATAACCTTGACATAAGTTTAATTTATTTTTATGTTTTATGTGTAGAAACTAATCTCACAATAAATTCATGTATTTTGTCATCGTTTTACTAAACGGATTCAAAGTATAAGTGATATCTTTCTTTGATTGATTATCTTCATCTTTGTTTACTCATGTTTATCATTATCTAGCCGATAAAACATGAGTTGTAAATATTATTATTAACTAAATTAGCTAACGATACTTAGTTCTTGTCAAAAACTATACTACTATCCTATACGTACATTTGCCTATTGTGTGTGTAGTTAGTCACAAGGTGAAAGTAATTTCATAATTATAAAGCTTAATTGTGTAAAATTTATTCTTAAAACCTATATATTAAAACACACATCATGACACAAGAATGTTTGGACGTACACATGTACAAAGAAAATTAGAGCCACTTTCTTCTCCACGCAATGTAGGAGTGAGAGCATGTTTACCGACGTTTCCCTTGACATCAATTTCTTCCAATCATCATGTGGGATGATTTTTATTATATTTAATAATAAAATCAGTCATTCCTTGAATCAAAATCAACATTTTGTACGTTAAGTTAACATGTTACCATTCAAATGTTAAAAGAGAGCTTTAATACGTAGATCTTACTAATAAATAACTATCTGTATTCCGCAGTCAAACATACTCACACATTTGTTTTCAACATCACTTTGGAAACATAACACAACAACATTTTTTCATAACATCATACACCAAATTCCTTGATTACTTCACTTAGGGCCGGTCCTAAGGATTTTAGTGTCCAGGATGAGCCCGAAAAAAAAAACATTTTGACCCTAACGAATTAAATTATATAAACTAATTTTTTTTGAATAAAAACAAACGTTTTAGAAATAAACATAACAAAATCATAGTATTACAATGACATAGCGTAATTGTTCACCGATAACACATGAGATTTAGGTATTACAATAAACATAACAAAATTATTTATTTTTTGGCTTCTCAATTGACTATCTAAATAATTAAACAAGTAATAATAAATTATGACACATGAGAATTTAATATTTTATTTTCTAAAAAAAGGCTTTAATTGAGTAATTGGGTTAATAAAATATGCCTAAAAATTAAATTAGGTTTAAAATATAATTGAGTTAATTTTTATGATTTAATTATAGTTTATAGCCATTTTTTTATAAAATATATATATATATTAAAAGACAATTTAAAAAATTTTGTGCCCCCTAAACGAGTGTGCTCTGGACTGGAGTCCATCTCGCCCCTACTCAGGGCTGGCCATGTAATCACTCAAGACACGAAAATATGCAATCCTCCATGATATGCTGATAATTAATGAGGTCACAATGATCCAAAATCCAATAATAGTTCCAAGCAGTAAGCAATATGCTAATAATCAATCCCCAATCCGCTTTATGTGGTCCGTCGTCTTCTTTTTGGTCTCCTATTGTATCATGAGGAGGTACTTCAACCGATGCACAACCATTAGCTAGTGGAGCTCCGTAGAGTGTTTTCAAAGAAGCTAGACTCACTGAAGCTCTGAACCTGAGTACTCATTGAAACTCTTCCCATCAAACTGTTGAACGACACAGATTGGACCGGGTTTCGGTTGGGCCATCGGTACGATCCAACTCAACTCGTTTTGTTCTCCAATAATCGGCCGGTTTGAATCGGTTCAGTGGTCAGACAGGGAACCCGGTCGGACCGAATTTTCTATTATTTATTTATTTTTTTGGATTTGAATGGGTTTGACGGGTAGTTCGGATGATGAATTAGAGTGTTTGACACATAATTATTGTTGAGTTTTTTTATAATTATAAAGTGTATATATGTACATAAAAATACTTATATTGAATTATATATATAACTATATATATAATATATTTATATTCATATATATAACTATGATGTCGTTCGGTTCTTAAATCCTATTCGACCGGTCCGAACAATCGACTAGTAAGGTGATCGGTTCGTTGTCCGATCCGGTTCTGTGAAATTGGTGAGTGGTTTATTTTGACTTCCATGTTTTAAATTATTTAGTTGATCCAATTTATAAATGTTTTGTAATTTTTATTAGGGTGACGGAGTGGTGTTGGGGAAACATTGTTAAGCTCGGGAAAAATCGGGGCCGGCTGGGAACATCAGGCCCTTTGGTTTCGAGATTCTCCAACTCGGTGAATTCTCATTGGGACTCACCGGTACACCGCCTAGCTTTTAAAACATTTTTTTTAAAGGGGTAACGAGGAAATAGAAAAAAAAAAACTAGGATGAAATCATGTAAAACGAAAAAAAAAACTAGAAAAACTAATAAAAAATTGATGTGACACTAATGTACCCCATAGTAAAAACGAGACGGTTTTCAATGGTCTAGTCACACATATTGATAAAATGGTTTTCAATGACCTTAGAGTCAGTTGTCTGGCTAAAGGATATACATCACTCATATTCACATGAATATACATGATTTATAAATTGGAAATTTCCCAGAAGATGACACTCAATTTCCTCGAAAAAAGTTTGAGCATCGACGTTTCACTCTCAAAATACATATGTCAGATTAATTGAGGAGTCCATTGGTTTTTCACACTATGATTGAATGTTTGACAAATTTGAAATCAACTCTTAATATGTAGGGCTATCGTCATGGATGATAAATTGAAGGAATAATTGAATTTCAATCTCACTTTATTAATAATGTACCAAGCTATCAACGATTGTTGCCGTAAAGAATAACGATTTTATACTAGTAAATTACGGAAAAAAACTGAACTTAAATATTGAAAAGAAAAATGAGAACAGTAAATTGAATTTAAAAGTTGTATAATCACAATCCTAAAGTACCGAGCCACAAAATTACATGTTTGTAAATTGAAGGTTAAGTAAAATCAAATTGAATTTAAAAATAAATAACAAAAACATATTATATTCTAACTAATTTGTTTTAAATCTCGGCATCTAGGAGGATATATGTCAACACTATATTGCTCCTAAATAATTTTTACCCCCTTCTCTCTTCTATTTAATAATCATATTAATTACTGATAATATTATTTAATTTTTTAGATTAAAATAGTTTTTAATAAATTAAACAATAGATATTTTTACTAATGTTATTTATAAGGAAATAATTTTTCATAAAATTAGAAAACTTTTTTGAAAATACAAAATATTTTATAATTGGTGTTTTTAAAAAAGTTAAATCTTTATAAACAAAATATAATTAAAACTGAGAGTTATAGAAGAAAGTTTTTAAGTATGACATTTTTTAAAACGTTTGTTTTAAAATAAAATTTTTGTTTTATTTATTATTAAAATAATTTCAATCATATCTTATTTTAGAATATAGATTTATATAATTAATAAATTTTCATTCTATTAAATATTTTTTTATTCAACCCGTGTAATACACGGATTTACTAAGGCTAGTATATTTATCTTGATACTAGATGAATAAGTATGTCGTGAGAACATATTCAAAATTTAAGAAATAAAAATTTAATAATAATAATAACAATAATAATAACAATAATGATAACAAATAATGATAACAATAATAAAGGTAATAAAAAATTATACATTAAAATAATACAAAAACAGAATTCGCCTAGTTGTTCTGGATAAAATTTACATCTAACTTTTTTTTTTGAAAAATTCACATCTAAACAAGCACGTCCTAACAACAAATTTGAAGTTTTTATAAAACGTTATATTTTAAAATTTGTTAGAGGAATATAAAATGAACTACAAAAATCTTGAAAGCTTGAAATCTTGAAAGTGCTAAAATGACATGTATGTTTATACTTCTATTACCCACACATTATTACACGTGACTTTGTTTTAAATGAAATTTACATAGATGGTTAAATAGAAATAATATAAAATAATCGAATAACTGTGTCAATATGAATCCAAGCGATTCTTTCTAATGAAATTGTACCTTTTTATTAGATCCAATCAAATAACTTTAGCTTTTACTTTAGTCATATCAAATTATTCTCTCTTTTTTTTTCAAGGAGCAAAAACCTTAAAGGAAAAATTATCAAATTAGATATTTGACCAAAGTAAATGATCAAATATATCAAAAATAAGAATTACGAAAAACCGGACCAACCAGGAGGACAAACGTGTTTATCCCTTGTCAAGTGGGCGAGTAAATTCATAACACATCGCTGACGTGTCCAATGACTAATTTACCTTATATGAGCGTAATGTCTAATTACACGCTTCTTTCTACAATCATGGAGTGGAAATCAAAAACGTATCAACCACTCGGGTAAGAATTTTTGGATGCAGACTGAATTTTTAGGATTGGTTTATGTACATATGTTTGATTTATCTATATGATACATTGATTGTCATGAACTTTGAGTATAAAATTCAAACAAGTGTACATGTTTGACACTAGAGTGTTCGCACCAACACGTGAAAGAAAAACTAGAACCACTTTCTTCTAATGTAGGAAGGAGAGCATGTTTACATATATTTTCCTTGAGTCCTTGACATCACCTTCATCTTCTATGAGATGAATTGTTTTACATTTATTACTAAAGTCGGTTATTTTTTGGAAACAAAATGAACATATTGTACATTTAGTTAAAATGTTACCACTCAAATGTCAAAAAAGAGCTTTCATATGCAGATCTTACTAATGAATAACTGTTTGAATTTGCAATCAAACATACGCAGATATTCGTTTTCATCATCATTTAGGAAACATAGCACAACAGTACTTATGCATAACATCATACACTTATATCTTGATTACTTTATTCAAGAGCAGGAAATATGCAATCCTCCATGATCTATTGACTATTAATGAAGTCACAATGATCCAAAATCCAGTAACAAATCCAAGCACTATGCTAATAATTACTCCCCATTCTACTTCATGCGGTCCATCGTCTTCTTTTTGTTCTCCTACTGTATCATGAGGAGGTGCTTCAACCGATGCACAACCATTAGTTAGGGGAGCTCCACAAAGTTTGTTGCCAAAGAAGCTGGACTCATCGAAGCTTTGAATTTGAGTACTGATTGGAACTCTTCCTATCAAATTGTTGTACGACACATTAAAGCGACTCAAGAAATTCAACTTTGACAAGCTCATGGGAAGTTCTCCAGAAAGCTTGTTTACTAATACATCAAAAGATTCAAGTTCCTATTTTGTCGGGATGTTTCCCGTCAATTGATTTCTTGATAAATTTAATGACTTTAACTCCTTGAGGGTCATAAGCTCACTAGGAATATTCCCTGAAAAATTATTGCTCGAAAGATCCAATAGCATAACTAGTCCTAGAAAAGCTCTATGGGTGTCTTCTCGTCCTTTTATCACTAGTAAATCACCAACACTAGATGACCCATTCTCAAAAGCGATAGAAATTTGAGCGTCTAAGTTAGTCTCTATAATTATTGAAGCATCTTGGAATATTTCCAGACAGGTTATTATGAGCAAGGTCCAATATTTGGGCATGTGAAAGATAACAAAGTTGTCGAGGAATATTTCCATAAAAGTTGTTGGATCTAAGGTTGAGAATTTTCAACAAATTGAGTTTTATCCCGATCCACGGTGGAATGTTTCCCACAAGATTATTCTTTCCAAGTTGAAGGATCTTTAAGTGTGACAAGTTCATTAGGGAAGAAGGTAGTCTTCCTAAGATCTTGTTCCCACGCAAGTTCAATAATTGCAACAAAGAAGATAGTCTTCCTAAGATCTTGTTCTTGGAATCTCACCAGACAAGTTATTATTCTGTAAATCCAAGAATACCAAACTCGACCACTTCTCCCAACACTCTGGAATGAAACCTGATAATCGATTATTTTGCAAATTAAAAATTATGGTTTTGTTCACACCATTAGAACACACCAAAGTATGTAGTGATCCCGTGAAGGAATTATCTGACAAGTTTAAATTTATTAAGGATGAACCATCTGAGAGAGAAGGTAATTTTCCTGAAAAGTTATTAGACCTTAAGTCAAGTATCTGAAGGGTTGTAGGGATGGCCAATAAATTTCCTTGCATATGATTTTGTGCCAATGAAAGTACTAAAAGACGGGGCATTATTAGACTTATGTTTACGCGTAGTTCACCGGTGAGTTGATTGTTATCGAGAAATACTTGCTCTAAAGATGAACAGTTATAAAGAGAAGACGGGATGTTACCAACAAGATTGTTACCAACCATTGCGAGTCTTCTCAAGTTTCTCAGCCGTTGGATTACATCAAGAATGCTTCCACCTAATTGACAATCGGCGAGAGAAAGGGTATCGAGTAATGTAAGATTCCCGATGAATGATGGAATACCTCCTTCTAAAGTGTTACCGTGAACAATGAAAAAGTTTAGCATGGTCAATGAACCGATCCCATCCGGGACCTTGCCGACCAGATTATTGTAACCCAAGTGAAGGACTTGGAGGTTGGACCAATTCATTATGGTGACCGGAATGTTTCCCGTGAAAGAGTTGTTATAAAGCCGTAATTCTTGTAGTCTAAAGAGACGCCCGAACTCAGGTGGAATTTCACTAGAAAATGAGTTGTTATGGAGCCAAATGCTCTTAAGAAAGCTTAAATTTCCAATGAAAGGAGACAGCGTACCGATTAGGCCTCGGGATGAGAGGTCTAAGTGGGTGACCCTTTGGTGGCGAGTACACAAGAAACACCTTGCCACTGGCAGAAATTAATTGCGAAATGGTTCCAAGAAGTCATGACACCTTGTGGGTCATCTTTAATCATGGATTTGATGGCAAGCAATGCCACACGATCATTCCTAGTGTTGTTTTGTGTTGTCATGGTGTGAGCGAGTGTGGAAAACGTGACAAAGTGCATGAAAACCGCAAAGCGAAATGGTTGTGAAAGAAGGAACCGTTTGACACTCATATTTGGTTGTGAATCATGTACAAATTTTCTTATCTTTTGCGACTATATATAATTACACAGACATAAATGTCAACGTGACCAAGTAAAACTATGAACTTTATGTTTAATAGGCATGCTGATTGTAACGTGAATGGCTAATTTTGACTTTCGTGATTGCATTCCCATTTCCCACCAATCCACCATTGTAGTTTTTATCCAATTATTTAGTTGATTAATTAATTAAATTTATAAACTTTCATAATTCTTATTAGGGACACTTACTAGAGTCAAATACTTAAATGATTAATGAGATCAAACAAAGAGAGGAGTTAAACTTACCCCTCATTAGTCATTTTTATTTGTTTCATTCTTTTTGAGTTGTCATATAAGTTATATTTTTCTAATTTTACATTTAAAAGACAAAATTAATTCATTTGATTTTACATTTTCTAAGTAGCGTACATGGAAAATTGAGAGAGGACACACATGCTTAGCCTCTCCTAGCTCAAAATATGAAATAATCAAAACCAAGATAACAAAAATAATACCTTAAAATTTTGAAATAATCAAAACCAAGATAACAAAAATAAGACCTTGAAATTTTGAAATAGTCAAAACATTATTATTATTATTATTATTATTATTATTATTATTATTATTATTATTATTATTATTATTATTATTATTATTATTATTATTATTATTATTATTATTACTTTATTATTATTATTATTATTATTACTATTATTACTTTATATTGATAAAAATAATAATAACATAAAAGTTGACCTCATCTAACGTCTCCAATGGACACCTACACCTTCAAAGTTAATAAAATAACTAAAAGGATATTGAAACTTAAATAATGTAAAAACTAAAAATAATGATGAATTAATGATGTAAAATCTGTCTTCAGTAATAGATGAGAAATTAAAAAAATAATTAGATTTGATCCACACTTGCAACCACAACATGTACATTTGGCAACAACAAAGTGTAATATTAAAAAGAAGACGGGAACTTTAACCATATACTCAATTGATCCATCTATTTACAAGTTTGATGGGCCAAAGTTAAAACAACTATCTTTTTTTCATGCTTAACCTGACTTTTACAACTTACAAGGGGTCTTTTGGTTTTTTATTTTTTTAGAGTTCTCACATCAGAGTTTTATATAGTCTTAAACCAAACAGAAGATGTATGAAATCAGAGGTCGATGACGACCAATTAAGGGCATGTTTGGGATATATTTTGGTTGAAAAAAGATCTTTGATAAAAATAACTTATTAACTTATGACTTTTCAAAATGAGTTTTTAAAAAAGTATTTGGATTAGTTTATAAACTAAAATGTCGTAAAATAACCAAAAGACACATACTTTTAAACTGAGGGGAGTTAATAAGAGGTAGTAGAGGGGTATAATAGGAAATTAAACTAAAAGTTGTTTTCAAAAGTTAATAAGTAACTCACTACTTACTTTTTTTTTAAACGGCAAATCTACCCTACTGCTACTTCTAAACTACTTCAAATTACACCATGCCTCGGTTTGAACCCATGACCTCCCATCTAAAAGGCAAAACCTCTACCAAATGGGCTAGCCTCACATTAACCCTTACTTACTTTTCAAATTTTTTTTTTACCCTATATAAAAAGTCAATTTAAAAAATTATTTTAAGTTTACCAAACATTTTTCTTAACTTATTACTTTTTTAAAAATTAATAAATCAAAAGTCGGTTACAAACAAGCGATCCCCAACACCCGCTAAACATAACACATTCAGAAAGTATACATTTGTTCTTTTGAAACACAAACATATATCTTCTGCTGTTGTGTGTAAATACCCAAGAGGAAAATGTCGAACAAAGAGCATCAAATATTCCGTCGGCCGGCACCGACCACCTTCCTTTTAAACCACTAATTTATCTTCAATTCTCAGTGTCCGATTGACCACCATTCTCATTGATGTGAAGAAAAGCATAATCAATTTCATTTCAATCGGTAAACATCGTTAACCCCTGCAGATTTCAGCAACATAATTGAAAAATGGTGAAAGCCATTAGGGTTTATGAGCTTGGTGGCCCTGAGGTTCGATCCTTTCTCTTAATCTATTCGTAGTTCACTTGATCGATAAGTGATAACCCTAGAACCCTTTTAGTTCAAATTATCAAACAATAATGTCTCATTCGCAAGCATTTATTGGTTTTTTCATGCTTATGTATCATGATTGTGCATACTGCTGAAGAAATTGGCTTTGTGAAGGTGCTGAAATGGGAAGTTGTTGAAATTGGGGATCCGAAAGAAGGGGAGATAAGAGTGAAGAACAAAGCGATTGGTGTTAATTTTATCGATATATATTTCCGTACAGGAGTTTACAATGTGGCTGAAATTCCTTATACACCAGGTTTGCTTCTTAATATCTGGTTTACACATTATAAAGATTCATGATTATCAGATTACCCTTTGAAAAGACCTTTGGGAAGTTGAATATTATCTGAAAGAAATGTGAAGTTGATACGCGTTAAAGTTTGATTTGCAGGGTCGGAGGCAGTGGGCGTGGTGACAGCAGTTGGGTCAGGAGTTAGTGATTTGAAAGTGGGAGATGTTGTTTATCATTCGGGGGGTGCGATGGGAACCTATACGGAGGAGCAGATTGTTTCGGCAGACAAAGCATCGCCTCTTCCTGATATTGATCCTTTAGTGGTTGCATCTGCCATGGTTAAAGGATTAACTGCTCGGTTTCTGGTCCGAACTTGGTTCAAGGTAAGATCACTTTCGCTTACAAAACAACATAATGCCAGGACACATTGTTATGTTCTTGCAAATGATGGATAAATACACTTTCTAGAGAGAAAAATGATATTTTTAATGATATTCTGGCCATGAAACCTGTCCTTGTATGGGATGGTGCTTAGTCTATGTGAAAATTTGGCAGTTCAACACGGGTTTGGTTAAAGCATGTCGTTTTTAGTATGAGGCAGGTTGTGTTGACCACTGGCCCTAAGAATTTTGTTTTATAGACAAGACTTTTATGATCTGAAACAAGTGTATGCAATAACCTAAAGCTTTAAATAAAAGCGACATGAGAGGTTGTATGCATTAGAAATAGACGTTCGGGCGACTTTCAACCCGTTTGGCTTGTTATCTGTTAGCTAAGTGTTTTTATTTGACCCATTTAGAGATGAAACACACCCAATCTGACCCATTCCTGGTTGAACAACTCATGTGTCTACAGTATGTGTGTGGGGGTGGGGGGGTTGAATACACTTTTTGCTTTTGCCAAGTTTATTCTGTTCCGCAAATATACGGCCAGTGGTTCCATCTGTTCGTGTCAAAAGTAGTCTAAGAACATTTATATGGTGTTTGCTGTTGTAAACCATTTTCATACATCAGAACTGCAATCTGAGATCAAAATCGGTCTGTATCTAGTTTTCTCTTAAAGCATCAAGTCTTGTATACAGGTAGAGCGAGGGCACAAGGTACTCGTTCATGCAGCAGCAGGCGGGGTTGGATCTGTATTATGCCAGTGGGCAAATATGCTTGGTGCGACTGTCATTGGAACTGTATCAACTAAAGAGAAGGCTTTGCAAGCCAAAGAAGATGGATGTCATCATGTTATTATTTACAAACAAGAAGATTTTGTTACCCGTGTTGCTGTGATAACATCTGGTGAAGGAGTTGACGTTGTCTTCGATTCCGTGGGAAAAGACACCTTTCAGGTAATTCATAATTGTGATCCCCTCTTCCATCTATCCTTTTAACATTGTCATATTTTCATATTTTAAGCTGTCATTTTGTGTGTTTGTAACATCACATGCGTAATATTCTTGTTTAGGGGTCGTTGGCATGCTTGAAAACACGTGGATATATGGTGAGTTATGGTCAATCTTCTGGCACACCTGACCCTGTATCTTTATCTTCACTGGCCACAAAGTCACTATTCTTGACAAGGCCTTCTGTGAGGACATCTGGTTTTTCAAAGGACGAGATGCGCGAAGCCATGAATGAGGTTCTTGCTAATGTTGCTTCGGGTGCTTTGAGGGTACGCGTTAATCATACTTACCCGTTGTCTCAGGCTGCTCAAGCCCATGCTGACATGGCGGGTAGGAAAACTTCTGGGTCCATCGTGTTGATACCTGATGGAGTGGAGCAGTGATGTTTATGTGGTTTGTATGAATGAGCTGATGCAAGTTTGTGTAATGAATAAAAGATCACTTTTAGCTCCAACAAACCAAATTGGGACAATTGGACAATTTAATGATGTAACAATCTCTTCTTTTTTTGACTAAAATCATTAATGTTACTAATCTAAGGGTGCTACAATTATCCAAAGTATGTAATCCTTTTTGGTCTACTGGCTATCAGGGTGCCACAATGATCCAAAGTATGCAATCCTCTGTGTATATGTGTTAACTTGCTAAAGAAGTGGATTAGGTTGTGTAGTTCTTATAATAAAACTAAAGTTAGCAATATAATGATTTTTTATTCTTTTTAATAAGATACATAAAATTTTTATTTATAAAATATTTAAAAATGTTTAAATTAAAACCAATACCATAACTGATTATCTGCACCTTGCATTTTGGAGTTGTCATATAATCATAGTCATTCGTCTACACCGTCATTGAGCCACTTTCAATCCGAAAACCTCATTTTCTCCTCCAATCTTCAGAACTCATCCACAAACCCTCAAATCTTCAACTCAGTTAACCTTAATTAGACACAAAAACCTAATAAGAACAATATATAGCATCTAGAAACCCAAGCTTCTGGTCAGCAAAAGCAAAATTCAGTTACGCAACATACAAACAAGCGGACATCCGATATCTCCTCGAAGAATCCTTCAATTCAAATCATTCATGAACCGTTGTTGTCTAAATATGGTCTCACAAACAACACGAATAACGGCAGAGATAGAGATTTTTCCAGTCTCACAAACAACATGAATAATTATTTAAATTATTGCATTGTAGTTAAGTATTTTATATTTAAGATCAGTTTGTAAGGTGAGTTTTTCAACAGATATACTTAACCACATAAAACCTTAAACTAATAATTTAATTTATACTTAGTATCGTCTATATTTGCTTATGTTCTCTTGTCATAGTGGCATCTGTTGTATATCTCTGTTCAGGGGCGGACCTATATAGTGTTGAGGGGTAGCCTCCGCTACCCCTCAACTTTTTACGCGTAGTGTAAAAAAAATAAAAAATTTACGTTTTTTATGTAAAATATTTTTTTTACGGTTAAACGTTACCCCTGAGAAAATTTTACGTTACCCCTAAAAAAAAATTTTAACTCAAAACTTTATAGAAAATTATAAATTTTATAAAAATTAGTCTAATATTTTATAAAAAATATTACCTTTTATAAAAACATTATAAATCCAACTACCCAATTAAACATTAAAAGTCCAATTTATTAAAAACCCAATTAATTTAAAAGCCCAACTTATTTTAAAACCTAATTAATCTTTAAAAGCCCAATTATTATAAAACTCATTTACCCATTTACCCATTTAATTAACAAAATCGGAACCCCCCACCCCCCCCCCCCCCAAAAAAAAAACCCGCTGCTCGCCTGCTCAGTTCTCCCCTTCCCTGTGCACCGCCTGCGATCCTACTGCACTGCTGCTCCGATTCCGCCCGCGAGTTCGCTGCTGCTCGGGCGCTCGGCCACCACTGCTGCCGCCTGGCTGTGACTCCGCCGCTGCCGCTGCCGCCACTGTTGGCTGCTGCCGCCTACCCATTTACCCATTTGAAGCCTTGAATCTTTGAAGTTTGAAGGTATTCTTTCTACATTCTAGGTTTAAGTGTTATTTGTAAGATTTTTAGAGTAAAAGATTGATTATTTGTTATTTGATTTAATTTTTAGGTTTTATCGACAATTAGAGATTTGTATTGAAATTAGGGATTTGAATTGTGTTATATGAATTAAAGATTAGGGATTTGAAATTAGGAATTTGAATTGTGTTATTTGTAATTGCAATTTGTAAGTTTTTTTTGCAAGATTTGAAGAGTAGGAGATTGATTAATGGTTATTTGATTTAATTTTTAGGTTTTATTGATAATTAGGGATTTGTAATGGTATTGTGAATTTGATTTAATTTTTAAGGTTTTATTGGCAACTAGGAGATTGATTAATGATTAATGAATTTGTAATGTTATTTGGAAGATGAAATTAGGGATTTGGAGATGTATTTGATTTAAAATTTTATAAATTTGAATTGTGTTATTTGGTTAATAACTAACTAAACAACTAACAAACCTAAAATACCAAATAACATTAATAACTTAATAAGTTAATAACTAAACAAATAACACGACAAAAATTATAATAATCCCAAAATATAAATAACTAAATAACTATCAAACCCAAAATACCAAATAACATTTTATAAAAACATTAATAATTTAATAACTAATAAACCCAAAATACCAAATAACATGACCAAATCGATATCTTTCTGCTTTTACCAAATCAAGAGATAAGAGTTCAAGGTAAAATTTCTAACTTATTTTCTTAATTACATTATAAAGTTAGGGATTTAGTGTTTATATTGTTTAATTTCTAATAATTAAGTGTTATCTGTTATAAAAATTAGTGATATGAAAGATTTTAATATAAGGATATTAGTTGATGGTTATTGGTTCAATTTCTAATATTTAGGGTTTATGCAATTAGGTATATGAACTATGAAGTAGGGATTTGAAAAATAAATTAGAGATTTGATATTGAAATTAAGGATTTGAATTGTATTATTTTTTAGTGCAATTTGTAATCTTATTGTGTTATTTGTTATAAAATTAGAGAGTTGAAAGATGAAAAAACAAATTTTAATTGATAATTTAAAAAAAAAATTCAAGAGGAGGTATCGATTCTAATAATGATAATGATATGCAACCAGCTGATTCTGATATCAAGTCAACAACTCCTTCAAGTTCAATTCTTTCGAGTTTAATGCCTTCGGATTTGTTTTGAATTATCTTCCTCCGCACCCCTTTATTATCATGTTTTTTCTTTTATTTATATAAATGTACGGTAAAAAAAAAATTTTATGTTACACCTCAACTGTTCTTCTAGATCCGTCACTGTCTCTATTAATATGAAATAATACAAGTTCAACCAAACGAGCAATAATATGGAACTTTTAAGAGTAGATAGTACGGTGGGTTTTTCCGGCTATTAAAAAAAGGATGTTTCTTGCTACAAAGGCTTTAGCTAAATAAATAAGTTTACAAAAGACTTACAAATATTAAGTTTGGTGTGGTGGAAAAGCTTTGTTGTGTTTTCATCTCTCTCAGGTTCGAATCCCTCATGTGCCCTTTTTTCTTTCTGAACCCTAGATTCTCCTACGTCGTTTATCTTCTTGCAGATCTCTAACGAGTATCTTCCGGCTGAAATCCGATCGGATCTTCACGAAGAAGTTCCCATGGATGTAGATCCACCTGTACCTCCATCTTCATCTTCCAAGAATGTCTCCACATCAGCGAAGAAGGTTTCACCAACACTTCTGCTTCTACTTGAAAAATTCTTTAATTCATTCAATAGTTTAATCTCAGATCTGAATCGGAATAATCAAACTGAAAATAACCATCGGAATCGTATGTTGTTCAATTCTACAGCCGAAATTCACCCCCAAACCACCGTGTAGGAGGCAGCTCGTGTTGCCTAAAAGGTACGTCTTATACGTTCAATTTTGGATTTCTTCCACAATTTATCATCTAAGTTCGTAATTAATAGTCTGTAATTCGAGTATCGTGGTAGATCTGTAATTATGATTTTCATTTCATTTCTTCAGTGATAGTAGTGATGCTGATTCTGAAACCGAGCAGGAATTATTCCGCAATGTCGTTGTAAATCTCTCTCTCTCTCTCTCTCTTTTATATCATTTGGTGTTATGATTACAATTCTTGTGATCATAATATTTTGTTAGATCTATTGCTTGATTCGCCTAAATTTTAGTAACTTGTTGATTTGTTTCTGACTAGAGTTTTGATTCTTTAGAATATTTTATCTGTTATCGAGTAAACAAATCTAGACAAAAGAAAATGAATATTAACATTCTTATAACATAATTTTAGTAGCATTGTTGAGCTCTATATTCAAATTGCTTTTTTATGGACATATGTGGCATAAAGCTTCCTCGAGTCTGCATCAAGAATACTTATCGGGTTGATGAATCGAGTTTAAGCTTAACTTAACACCATCTAGCTCAAGGTCAAGCAACCGAGCTTCTGTGTCTTTAATCATTGAATTCAAATCCTCATATGCACAGAATCATTAATGTTAAACGACCATGACTGTAATAAGCCCCCAAGATCATGTATAGTTTCTCGCGTATATCCTTTGGGTTAGTTAGGCCTGCAATTGATTGATACTGGCCTGCAATCTGTTTCTTTTAGTCGATCGACTCACGCCTCCAATCTCTGTCACTAGTTCAAAAACAAGATCGGATGACTGTCTTATAATGCGAGTATCGGTACTGTGTGATGTGAGTATCCGGTTGATATTGCATTTTGTCAATAATGTAAAAGATCAAAGAAAAAAAAAAAGTTCAAGCATTCGCAAGTTGTGAACGTTAAAAAAAATCTAAGCAGAACCATTGCATCATAATTAAGTCTCCAATCACTTGCTTTGTTTGCAATTAGACTCAATTTCCCAATCACTTAGCTTCGTTTGCTTCTTAATTAAAGTAGTGTGTCGCAGTAACGCGCGTTGCGCGTGTGATGGATATCATTGTCGGGACTCAGAACCAGTGTTCGGTTGCGGCTGCTAACCATTAACGATAGCCACGCCTAGGCAACCGACACCACTTCGGTCATATCATCACGGCCCATAAAATTCATTTGCACGTAAACACTAAAACAACCACGTACCCAATGAAACAACCTTCATCTCATATGAGCAACATATATCTATAAAATTAAAACAACGATATACCAAACACAAACACAATCGGTCTCAGATGAGACGGTTCATCATCATCGACACCGATCTATGGCAAAGCAACAGTAAGCAACTTTTAACCTACAAGAATCATATACAAAATGTAACCAAGATTGGTCTTAGATGTTCGTACGATCATCATCATTGACCAAGCATCACAATGACCATAATTGCAAAATGTTGTCTCAGAAAGGGCTTCTCCCATTATCATAGACTCGAATTGTAGCATCTGAAATCACAATAGTTGCCGAATGAGTGGGCCCTAGGGAAATAATTGGCGACTTGGACCAGAAAGACAACACCCACCGGCATCGGTGGCTAGGACAAACCACCATACTCTCCACCATCGGCCAACGGGCCCGCCAAAGGCAGCGGCAAACTGAGGTGCGCCACCGTCTAGCCACTCGTCGAACTACGGCGTTGGGGGTCAGGGATAGGTAGTAGCGGCCGGAGCAGCAGATGGGGAGCAAATCCCCACGCATGCAACCACCGGCAAGCCCGTCGGTCCTAAGCGGTGTTGGGCGACACGACAACAACTATTGTTGGCAAAAAACAAAAGGCCCAAATTGAAGGGCCAAAAATGATGGCGTCGAACCCCAAACACCTTAACCACCACTGAAAATGGTCGGAAAAGGGCCAACAACGATGGCCACTCACCCCAAGCCGGCTATGGAAGCGGCGACCACCCACCACCAACCACCCTTTCTCTCTCTCTACAAAAGTCAGTTGTACCACATGAACACAGAGTGCACACCAAAAATAACTATTCATCCCGGAGACACCCAACCACCAAAATCGCCAGACGTAGGCGGCAATCAGCGACTGCCGGAAGTCAATGAAAAACAGGAGAGGGGGTGTAAGTGATGGTCGGCAATGGTGACTGGGAGAACAATCCCATATATAAAGGCAGAAAAAGCTATGCAATAAGTAGTTGTACCATAAGCATAAAAAGTAGTAAATAAAAAATAACTGTTCATCTATACACCTATTAATATAAAAGGTAAATTAGTTTTTTAAAATAAAATTTCTACTCTTTTAATCTATTAAATTCTTAAATGACAAACAAATCATTAAATTAACTGAACATTGTAACGTCATTAAATCCAAGGATCATATTCGAAAGCAAAAAATGGAATCAGGATTTACTTCAAAAAAAAAAAACTTTCCTATGTCTCATGATCCATTTATGTTATTACATCTTAAACAATCAATTTGATTCAAACAATACGATCAGCTCTTAACATTTGACCATATAAAAGTAGACTTGTGGAACTCAATTATATACACCGCAAATCAAAATTTTGAAGCCTAAAATATCATTAATCACATATGTTACTAATAGAAAACTTGTATATTAAATACATCACAAAATAATATTTAGTAATTAGAATTTATTCCTACACGGTAATCAAACAACATATTTTTATAATATTTGATTATTCTTTTCATGATTTTCGCATAAAAAACATTTGAAGCAACAAAAATTTTATAACAATCGTTAAATATATAAATCTGTTAAAGCAATAATAATTTGTGTTATTTAAAGTAAATATCTAGCTTGTGATCGCGTATCTTATGTAATGATTTGATTGATTCCCATATCTTTTACAGGGGGATTCTCGTTATATATAAAAACACACACTCGGGACTCGCAACACTGAGATTACATACATACATACATAACTTGGCTTCTTCCCCAATTAACACATTCCCCCCAAATTTCATCTCCTCCATCTCTTCTTCCTCGCACACACATACACACACAAACACAAGAAGCTACAGGATTCAATCATCATTTGTAGTCTGTACATGTAATCATCCATTTACATGTACATATTGTGATCAGATTGAAGTTATTGAAGTTGCTATGAGAGGATGACGTATGTTGCGAGTCGACTCCGTAAGCCATTTTCGTTTTCATCCGTTCGTTTCGTTCAGATTTGAGTCATGATCTAACAACGAATTTTGGTTTTTTCTTATGAGGTATGACGAAGAACAGGTTGCGGATTCGACAGAACCTTCATCTCTTAACAAATTACCCTCCTCTGCGACTTCATACGGTAAGTTATTTTAGTTTCTCTCGCACACACATACACACAAGAATTGAAGCTACAGGATTCGATCATCATTTGTAGTCTGTAAATGTAATCATCCATTTACATGTGCATATTGTGATCAGATTGAAGTTATTGAAGTTGCTATGAGAGGATGACTTACATTGCTAGTCGACTCCGTAAGCCATTTTCGTTTTCATCAGTTCGTTTCGTTCAGATTTGAGTCATGATCTAACAACGAATTTTGGTTTTTTCTTCTGAGGTATGACGAAGAACAGGTTGCGGATTCGACAGAACCTTCATCTCTTAACAAATTACCCTCCTCTGCGACTTCATACGCAAATTAGGTAAGTTATTTTACTTTCTATCAGGTTTTTTCTTTGTTGTTTATGAATTCTTTTTAATAATTAATAAAATCCTTCGGGTTTAACCTCGACTGATGTTTTATTGTTGGTTTTTTTGTGAGGTTTGATCAATAACATGGTTGATTGATGATTCGAATGTGCCTGTACAAGACCTAGATCTGGTTGCTTACTTAAATGCCTGATGTTTCATTCACAATTAATTCTGCTTTAGATTATCCATTCTTCTTCAACCGACCAGTCATTTAAGAGTAAAATTGTGTCTCAATACTTCACGTTATAGTTTCTTGACATTAATTAAACTCACCTTTAAACTAATAATAACTTCTTGTTCTTAATTGTGTCTATCTTTTCAGATGAAGATGGTGGATGGCATGATCATCTTCTGGCAAACGGTACAGATAACAATGTTATACTATTTGTTTTTTGGGTTGTCATTGTCCCTTTGCTTTCTGGACGTGAATGCCGGTAAGTTTATTGTTTTTAATAGTTTTTCTTATAGACTGTTGATGATAAGAGACATATTAGATTATTATTTGCTTGATTTTCTTATAGACTGTTGGTTTTTTAATTCAGTTTTGATAGGGTGAAAAGGAAAACCGGCAAAACCAAGACACATGCACCACTACTCAAATTTCACAATGGGGAATGATGTGTCTTGCAGATAGGTTAGTAAAAGATAAAATGGAAAATAGGCATGTTGTAATTGAACAAAATAAAATGGAAAATGAAGAACATAATAGACAAATAAACCAACGTGTTAATAATTTGGCAGGCTGTTATAATAGGCATGTTGGTCGGTGAAAATCCTTGCCTTGGTGGTTTGTAGAACTGTTGGATCAGCCGCAACACGAGCTCTTGAACTTTTAATTAAATGGGTACGCAAAAGTTTTAGACAAACATCATCTTTTTTATTATTCCTTTTGGTAGACATTTATTTCTGCCTTAAGAAATGTCTCCTTTCCAGCAAGCTACAAAAATCTCTGTCAAAGGTGTGCGGGCGGGAAATCATCTTACGTGCTCCCGACATGTTGGTTAGAAGCCTGAGAAGTTTACAAAGAAGAGTGAGTATTAGTAATTAAAATTTTATAATGTTATCAGTTGTAGATAAAGATTTATGCATTTTTTGGTCAACGACAAATCTTTTAATAGAAACTTTTCTGACTTTCCAGGTTCACCTGAACAAGGAATTTGGAATTGTACGAGATAATCATTTGAAAGAACTTCAAGATTATACCGATTATCGCAGTTGTAGTCGCCCGCTTTTCTTTGTTTAGAAGCAGAGATGTTCAATGAAGAAGAAAGACATCCAAAAGCTTCAACAATTGGCGTTCCAAATTTTTAATTCATAGAATTCTAGTTTCATGGCATTTAACTCCATCTTTTATAGTAATAACTTCTTGTTTTTTTGTGTTTATCTTATCACAGAAACTAGAAGATGGTCGCTGGCATAATCTTCTGTCAAACGAAGGTAGAAGAGGCTACAATGATTTCCATGACCACTAATGTAGTTACCTGGAGCACTTTTGAGCTTAGAAGCAGGTCCATCTGGGTTGTTATAGTTTCTTGACATTAAACTCACCTTTAAACTAATAATAACTTCTTGTTGTTAATTTGTGTCTATCTTTTCAGAGGAAGATGGTGGATGGCATGATCATCATGTGGCAAACGGAATAGATAACAATGATTTCCATTAGTGTAAGTAGAGGACAGTTTGAACACATATATAATGATTTTGCTGACCATAACGAGGTTAGTTTTTTCATTGCTTTAGAACACATATATAATGATTTTGCTGTGCATCCTTTATTGAACATTTGTTATACAAATCAGCATGTATGTTTTTGCCTGTTCTTCTATATGGTTTTATTTTGTGCTGCATTTGTAGTTTTTGAAAGTGATTATTGCATCTGAAAATTAGAATGGATAGTTAATTGCTTAGAGATATGTAGAGCTATATAACGGTGCTTGATCTTAATAGTCATTTTCTTACATCAACTCTTTACTTGATTATCTGGCTCGTATTGTTGTGACCATAAATAACATATTCTGTTTCCTTAAACACTCCTAATTGATTACTACAACATAAAATAACAATAAAGAATTAATTGAACATTCAAGCACCGTGTAAATGGAGAAAGTTTGTGATTATATTTGTTGATTTGCTTATTTTTATGATTATTGTCAAAATTAAGATAATGACCTCATCAATTATTTATCTTCCATCTTTCTATCTCTGATTGCACGTGGCCTTGGATTGCATTAGGTAATAAGGTTTTGTAATTGCTTAAGAAAGAATAACACCATTTTGTTAAAACAAGGCGGAACCCCGCTTGACCCGACCTGACTGTTTTGCCAAGACCCCTTGGCAGAAAAGGAAGGAAGCTGGAATATTGAGCTGCTAAAGGTACGTTTCAACGTCAATTGTTTTGTTAAATGTGCATAATACCCTTTTTGAGTTTATTATTTAAATTGAACACTATTGCTTCTTGGAATTTTTGAGTTAGCAATGTTTGATTGTTTCATGCTCTTGTGTAATTTGTTATACACCAATTGAGGGTAATGATTGTTTTCCCCTGTTTTCTTTATATTGATAATGTAAAAAGGTTTTACATCATCATGTTTTAAATGATGACAATTAATGGAAGTGTCTCCTTGTAATTGAATATGTAACTCCTATTATCTTCAACTCCTGTAGGTTGTTACAAATGGTGAAATGATCGATTATTGTGGTATATCTTACTATTGCATCTTCTGGCCATGGACAATGCAGTTAGGAAGGTATGATTGATAGAGAGAAACATACCATTTCCAAATAGGAATTATATTCTATTTATTGTTTAGCTGTGATTATACTGTTTGTTTCTGGACATTTCTTAAGGTAATTTTTTTAATTCGGTTTTGATAAAGTGAAAAGGAAAATTGGCAAAACCAAGACACATGCACCACAACTCACATTTCACAATGGGGAATGATGTGTCTTGCAGATAGGTTAATAAAAGATCTTCTATGTAGCTTTCTTCTACATAGCTTTCAGTTATATCCTTCAAGGATCTTTGTTGTAATTGAACCAAATAAAATGGAAAATGATGAATATAATAGACAAATAAAGCAATGTGTTAATAATTTGGCAGGCTATTATAGGCATGTCGGTAAAATTCCTTGCCTTGGTGGTTTGTAGAACTGTTGGATCAGCTGGAACACGAGCTCTGGAACTTTTAATTAAATGAGCACACAAAATTTTGAGTACATAAAATTCCTTTCCTTTGGTACGCATTTATTTCTGCCTTAAGAAATGTCTCATGTTGTCACCCAGCAAGCTACAAAAATCTCTGTCAAAGGTGTGCAGGTGGGAATTCATCGTGATCCAACAGTGTTGGCTAGAACCCTGAGGAGATTATAAAGAAGAGTAAGTATATGTAATTAAAAATTTATAATGCTATCAGTTGTGGATAATGATTTATGCATATTTTGGTCAACGTTGAATCTTTTAATAGAAACTTTTCTGACTTTCCAGGTTAACCTGAATAGGGAAGTTGTAGTTGTTCAAGATAGTCATATGAAAGAACTTCAAGATTATACCAATCAGTGCGGTTGAAGTTGTCCAAGTTTTGTTGTTTGGAAGCAGAGATGTCTAATAAAGAAGAAAGACATCCAAAAACTTCAACAATGGATCTTCCAAATTTGTAACTCCATCTTTATAGTAATAACTTCTTGTTGTTTTTTGTCTATCTTTTCACAGAAACTAGAAGATGGTCGCTGGCATGATCTTGTGGCAAAGGACAGAATAAGAGACTACTATGATTTCCATTACCATTAACGTAGTAATTGGGGCACTTTCCAAGACCCCTGGCAGGAAAGGAAGGAGGCTGGAATATTGAGCTGCTAAAGGTACGTTTAACCTCAACTTTTTTGTTAAATGTGCATAATACCCTTTTTGAGTTTAGTCTTTTGACTGAATACTAATGCTTCTTGGATTTTTGAGTTAGCCAAGTTTGATTATTTCATGTTCTTGTGTAATTTGTTAGACACCAATTGAGGGTAATGATTGTTTTCCCCTGTTTTCATGATTTTACATTTTTATGTCAGCTTCAAAACTCTTTATATTGCTAATGTAAAAAGGTTTTACATCATCATTTTTTAAATGATGACAATAAATGGAAGTGTTCCCTTGTAATTGAATTTGTAACTCGTATTATCTTCAACTCCTGTAGGTTGTTACAAATGGTGAAATGATAGAATATTATGATATATCTGACTATTGCATCTCCTGGCCATGGACAGTGCAGTTAGGAAGGTATAATTGATAGAGAGAAACATACCATCTCCAAATAGGAATTATATTCTATTTATTGATACTATTCACTATACTAGACAACAAAGGAGGTTGGTCATATGCTCTGTATTATTAACTTAAATGTACATGTTAACAAGTCTGCTTGATTTTTAATTCACATTCTTTTGGAAATAAATGTCATTTGTGGGATGGGGAGTATAAAAACAAAAAGGCATGCTATTATGGGTAAATCTTATTTGTTTTCATAAGTGTTTGCCTTTGGTGTTGCCTAGTGTTTCTTAATATCTTTTAAAGTTTATCTTTTACCCACCACCTTTTGTTATGTGCTCATAATTGGAGTGCTGAAGAATGAGGACACTAATGATCATTATGGCAACAAGAGGATTGATCTTGTGGGTCCATTGCTTGGTGGTTTATCTAGAATGGTGAGTTATTGTATCAGTTTGCATTATAATCTAGACAGTGAATTGAATTCCCTGTTAGGATTCGGAACTTATTAGCTAATTAGCAGCTCTTTTTAAAGGAGCTTGGCCTGTTTAGCTAATTAGTATCCAAATTGCTTTGCGCTAAGGTTTTCATTTTAATTATTTTAGAATATGATTATTTTCTTATACATGTTATTTTATTTTCACATGTATAATTATTTTTTATAAAGCTGTTCGGTTGTCTGCTTTTGTTGAGCTAAGAGACAACTTTGGGACTGATAATAATTCAAGAACTTCCGAGAATCGCTTGCCACAATGTGTTCCTGGAGGTAAAGTTAATTATTTTTTTAACCTTGTAGTAGTTGTGTACATTCAAGTGCTACTTTACTATGTTATTGTTTGATTACGGTAACATTACTTGGTCTTTTCTTACTTATGCATTATTTCTCACGTAATACACTCGGTCTAGAGTGCTTGTGCAGCTGTCACGTGCTTGCATAGTCATCATTCGAGTCTTGACACGCTATACTTATGCTAGAAAGTTGTTAGGTGTTCGATCTTGACAGACTTTAAAACGGAGTCGTTTTGTTTATGCTTTTCTAAATAGAATGCATCTTATCATGAGGGTTTTAGTTTACTAATGCTTGAATTTACATCATGTGCAAGTTATTGTTGGAGACTTGGAGTCTAGACCCACAATACTTGAAATTGTTGGCTTTGATTCTCGACAGATTTTAAAAGGGAGTCCTTTTTTGTTTTTGGCTTTCTGAATAGAATACATCATGTCATTATAGGTTTTGTTTACTAATGTCTCATTTTACTTCGTATGCACGTTTATGATTGGAGTCTAGACCTACAACATTTGAAAGCTGTTCATGTTCATTTATTACAGTGTACGAAAGGAAGATTCTTTTTTTTGTCTGTTTTTGTTTTCAAAAAGAATTCTTTTTCCTTAACTCTACTCAAACAAATGCTCCGGAACTTCTTACACTCAATTTTCACTCATTCCCTACATTGTACCTAAATTTCCCTCTCCTCTTCTTTTTAAATTGGGTTCATTTTGGACTTCCTCATACAAACAAACACACAATAGAAGTTACAGATTTGATTTGATCGTACAATCGTTCATTTAAAAGTTTCTTTTATGATGTTCAGAGAGGAGAAGCTGTTGAATATCCACTACCTGTTTGGGCAAAACACGATTGGCATACAACAACATACAAAATCTGTTGACTATGATTTGGAGGTTCCTGTTGCTCTCCCCTAAGATGAATTTTTTTTTTTTCAGTTGATTCTCTCACGAATTTCATCTAAAGTGCTTTCTTATCAAATTTTAGTTGTTTGGGTCAGATGATCAGGTAACTCTGGTTTGGCTGTTCCTATTGTCATTTGTCTAACTAGTGAAACTCTTGTGTATCCTATTTTTCTGTGTGGATCAGGGTATCAGTGGACCGTGATTTTTCCTTGGAACCTAATCAATGGTGCAATGCTATTCAATGGGAGTTCAGTGATCCTAATCCATTTGTTAGGTGTTTTTTTAAATTAAATGATTTGACTAGTCTTAATAATTCTTGCATTTTAACCTCTTTAAGCTAAACCTCCCATCCTTGTAGGAGTGAAGAGTTAAAGCTAAATGTTCTTTACTATATCTGGAAGCCTTGAAAAGCTGAAGGTAATTAAACCTAATTTGGAACCACGACCCTTAATTGTTCTTTGCTAAATATAACGTGATTACAGCCTATTTCTTGATCCTTTTGCTGCTGATTTTGGTCTTGCTAAGCTTTTTTGTAGATGAGGAAGGTTATGTGATTACTGCTATTGCTGTCATTTTGGATATCTTGCCCCAGGTTTGTCTTTTTTTTTATGTGAGTTTGGAAATGAAAAATGTATGGATTTGAGGGTATGATTTTAAAACTAAGAATGATAACCCTGATTGGGAATTTTATACACCCCATTAGATGGGTAATTCCCATTCCACCCATAGTAATTCTTGATTGCAAACCAAGTCATAGATACTTTTCTCGATCATATGGTATATGAAAGTGCATACCTACTAAGCGGAGCCACTGTGAAATCAGATTATTATAGATTCTTGTACTGTCTGCATAATAGATCATACCTTAAAATTTAATGCTTATATTCAGCGTATGACCGTGCTAATTTGAATGCAAAGATAAAACGGGCCGCCGGTGAAAAGCATACCTAAGGAGTGGTTTTTATATTAAATAAAACGCGCACAACGTGATTGCTTTGTTTTTAAAGTTCATTTTGTGGCTTTCATTTTACCTATATCAGAGTCCCTGACAAATGGACCTGAGAAAGCATCAAGTGGCATGTAACCTATAGTTCTTGTGCTTTTGCCAACCAGAAAATTCTGGAAACTAGATATTACATTGATATGTTCTCTCTTGATATTTTGCATGTTTTCGGTTTATTCTCTTTGGAAAACTACTAATTTGATCAGCTAACTCTGGTTTGAAGGCTCCTATTGCTCCTGAGGTGAAATTACAAGCTTCATATCTTCACATTCATTCGTCTGAGTTTTTTATTTTATTTTTTGTTTCTAGGATTTATGTTTTTCAGGTTGCTTGGTTCAGAAGATCAGGTGACTCTGATAGAACCCAGAATCAAACACAGGTAATTGATAGATTTGATTGCTAGAACCGAAAGATTACAAGATAAAAGACCCAATTCGAGATGGTTTAAGACAACTTTGGGATTGATAATAATTTAGAAATCTTCTAGGCTCGATTGCAACTATGCGTTCTTGGATATGAAGGCATCTAGTTACCAAGAAATACACCAGGCCACCAGGCCCTGACGCTGGCCTTGTATGGTGGGAGGTAAAGTTAATTATATTCATTACCATGTAGAGTTGTGTAAATTTAAGTGTTACTTTACTATGTTAATGTTTGTCTACTGTAATGTTACTTGGTCTCTCTTTACTTTTGCATTATTTCTCATTGGAGTGCTTGTGCTGTTATTGTGTGCACGGTCACCTTTCGGGTTTTGACAAACAACACTTATGCTAAAAAATTGTTAGGTGTTCGTTCTTGACAGACTTTAAAAGGGAGTTGTTTTGTTTATGTTTTTCTATGTAGTATACAACTTATCATGAGGTGTATAGTTACCTAATGCTTGAATTTACATCATGCAGGTCATCCTTGGAGTCTAGACCCACAATACTCAAAATTGTTGGTTTTCATTCTCGATAGACTGCAAAAGGGAGTGTTTCTAGTTTGCTTATTGTCACGACCCGCCTAAAATCAAGTCGCATTACTCGTATTCCGGACGTTCTCGGAAACATGTGAAGGCATCCAGGGTCATTCGGATGACTCCGGAACAGCCCAAGCAAATCTAGATGAGCTAGATATTCACCATGTAAAATATCTAGATATAAACCAAAGAAATATCTAGATATTAGATTAGTAAATATCTTAGATATTTAGATTAGTAAATATCTTAGATATTTAGAATAGAATAATCTAGATTAGAAATATCTAGATCCATGCCACAAGTATAAATAGGAGATAGTCTCCTCATTTGTAACCACCCAAAATCCATACAAGTCTAGTGTAAAGCATACTTGTAAACTACCTTGTAAGCAATACAAAGTCATTTGTATTACTCGCTTGCAAACGCTTCCGCATTATAACTTGAATTGCTACATCATTTGGGTCACGAAAGGCTGAACTTAGATCAAATCTGAGTGCCGCACGAGAGTTAGGAAATCACTCCGTGACATTATGCTTTTCTGAATAGAATTCATGTTATTATAAGTTTTGTTTACGGATGTCTCGTTTTAATTTGTATGCACGTTTATCATTGGAATCTAGACCCATAACACTTTGAAAGATGTTTGTGTTCAATTATTAAAGTCTTCAAAAGGAAGACTTATTTTGTTTGTTTTTGTTTCTTAAAAGAATTTTTTTTCCTTAACCTTACACAAACACACGCCCTGAGACTTGTAAAACTCAAATTTCACTCATTCCCTAATATTTCCCCTAGGTCTTTCTCTCCTCTTGTTCATTCAAATTAGGTACTTTTTGGTCTTCCTTAGAGAAACAAACACACACTAGAAGTTACAAAATTTGATTTGATCGTATCATTTATAAGTTTTCTAATAATGTTCAGAGAGAGGAGAAGCTGTTGAAGGAGTCCAAGAAGTTGCCATGGGTGGATTGATTGTCACACAAGAACATTGGCTTCTCCCCAACATTGTTTGTATATATCTTTTCACAAGAAACCTTGCTTTGGTGGTTTGTAGGACTGTTGGATCAGCGGCATCCCTAGTTCGAGGTAAACATCATCTTTTTAATTATATCTTTTGGTAAAACTTTTACTTCCGCCTTAAGAAATCTCTCCAACTATGTCACCCCACAAGCTACATAAATCTGGCAATGGTGTGTGGGTGGGAATTCATTGTGATCCAGAAATGTTGGTTAGAACCCTGAGAAGATTAAGAACAGTGAGTATTAGTAATTTAATAGTTATAATGTAGTCAACTTTAGATAAAGATATATGCACATTGTGGTCAACGTCAAATCTATTGATATAAGCTTTTCTGACTTTTCAGGTTGGTATGAACACGAAAGTTGAAGTTGTTCGTGATACTATTTCGAAAGAACTTGAAGATTATATTGTTGTTGCTGTTGCAGTCATCCGCTTTTGGTTGTTTAGAAGCAGAGATGTTTAATAAAGATGAAAGACACCCAAAAGCTTCAACAATGGGTGTTCCAAATTTTGTAGCTCATAGAATTCTAGTTTCATGATATTTAACTCCATCTTTTACAGTAATAGCTTATTGTTGTTTGTGTCCATCTTTTCACAGGAAACCTATGAAGGTGGTGGCTGGCATGATCTGTTCCCCAGACACCGATGTTGGAAGGTCACCTTATTTCGTCTCTGGTTTTGATAACATCAGTTACAAACAAAGTGTCCTTCTGAAGTGTAATACTGACCAAAATGTTGGTCATTGCATTAAATAAATATCTATTTTTGTTTGTGTCTATCTTTTCACATGAAACCTGAAGATGGGTGCTAGCATAATCTTGTGGCAGGTCACCTACAATTCTTGATTGCCACTATGTTCTTGGATTTGAAGGCATCCAGTTACCAAGAAAGACATGGGGTCTTATGTAAAAATTATCAATAATAACACTGTCCTTGTGAGGTGGGAGGTAAAATTAATGCTTTTTTCTTTAACTTGTAGTAGTTGTGTATATTCAAGTGTTACTTTACTATGTTAGTTAAATTTTTTTTACTGTAATGTTACTTGATCTCTGCTTACTTTTGCATTATTTCTCATGTAGTAACACTCAATCTGGAGTGCTACTGCTACTGTTGTATGCATGATCACCGTTTGGGTCTTGACACACCACACTTATGCTATAAATGTTAGAGGTTTTCTTCTTTGACAGACTTTAAAAAGGGAGTCTTTTTGTTTATGCTTTTTAAAATAGAATACATCTTATCATGAGCAGTTTAGTTACTAATGCTTGATTTTACATTGTTGCAGGTCATCGTTGGAGTGTAGACCCACAATACTTGAAATTGCTAGCTTTTATTCTCGACAGACTTTAAAAGGGAGCGTTTCTTGTTTGTTTTTGCTTTTGTGAATAGAATTCTCATGTTATTATAGATTTTGTTTACTAATGTCTCATTTAAATTCGTATGCACGTTTATCATTGAAGTCTAGACCCGCAACATTTGAAAGCTGTTCATGTTCATTTAATAGTCTTCAATAGGAAGACTTTTTTTTTTGTCTGTTTTTGTTTTCAAACAGAATTCTTTTTCCTTAACTTTACACAAACACACCCCCTGGATTAGTAACACTCAACTTTCACTCATTCCTATCATTGCCCCTAGATTTCCCTCTCAACTCTTCTTTTTCAAATTGGGGTCTTTCTGGTCTTCCTCACACAAACAAACACACACTAGAAGTTACAGATTTGAATTGATCATATAATAGTTCATTTAGATGTTTTGTAATGATATTGAGAGAGGAGAAGCTATTGAAAAGCCACTACTTGTTTGGACAGAACACGATTGGCCTACCACAGCATACTAAATCTGGTGACTTATTTGAAGGTTCCTGTTGCTTCCACCTAAGATAAAAATTATTTTTGGTTGATTCTCTCTTGAATTTCATCCATGTGTTTTTTTGTCAAATTTTAGTTCCTAATATATATATTTTTCAGGTTGCTTGGGTCACATGATCAGGTAACTCTGGTCTGGTTGTTCCTATTGCCATTTATCCAACTAGTGAAACTCCTGTGTATCCCTATTTTGGTGTGGATCAGGGGATCAGGGGACACCGTGATTTTTTTTTGGAACATATCAATGGTGCAATGTTGTGTAATGGGACTTCAGTGATTCTGTTGGGTGCTATTTTAAGTTGCATGATTTGATTGGTCTATAATTCTTTCATTTTAATCTCTTATATGCTAAACCTTCTATCCTTGTAGGCAACATGAAGAATCAAAACTAAATGTTCTTTACTATATCCAGAAGCCGTGAAGAGCTGAAGGTAATTGACCCTAATTTGGAACTACGGCCCTAATTGTTTCTTGCTAAATATACCTCTCTTACCGCCTATTTCTTGATTTATGTTATATATTAGTTTTTTAATGGCATAAGTAAGAAAAGAAACACATATAGAAAGGTGAATTAAGTATCATAGTACATATTGAGCTCGCTAAGGTACGATTTACCGTGTGAGAGAAGTAATAGCTTCCATTATGGGGAGTTTCAATGGAGAAGATGACCATGGGGGATACTGCTTCAAAATTCAAAGGGTTTACTTTATAGTTCGATACTATTGTAGTTCTATTGATATTATAATATTATACTAATTGATTTGTTAAGAGCCCTTAGAGTATTTAGCTGTTGTTTTGTTTTAAGGCATGTTTGAGTTTGTCTTAGTTTCCCATGTTGTTCTATTTGATTTTGGTTGCTCTTTAGTGCTTGGGTGATTTAACAGGTTAGACATATTAAGCTTCTTTTGGGGAAGAAAGCATCACATGGTTCTATTAATTGATGATTTAAAGCTTCTGTCTGATTATGTGGCCACTGGTAGCACTAAAATACTTTACATGAGTACATGGTAAGCTTCATACTTTAAATGCGAAAGCAAAGAATGGATTATTTTTTATAGTTTGATGTTTTTATGAATTTGTGTATTTAGAATGTCAGGATGGAGATGAAATGCTAACTTGGAATGCTCGTTTAAAAGTAGGTTATTTTTTGGCTTGTGGATCAACGTATTTGCACCATGATTGTAATTCCAACACTGTTCTCATGGGTATAGATTCATAATTTATTCCTAGTTCTTGATGAAATTCTTGAGCCTTTTGTTGCTGATTTTGGTCTTGCTAAGCTTTTTGTAGATGAGGAAGATTATGTGACTACTGCTATTGCTGTCATTTTAGATATCTTACCCCTGATTTGTCTCTCTTTTCTCTAAGGCTCCTATTTCTTTTGAAGTGAATTGTGTAAGCTTCATATCTTCACATTCATTCATTTGTGTTTTTTATTTTATTTTATTTTATTCTGTTCTTTTTTGTTTCTCAGATTCATGTTTTTTAGGTTGCTTGGTTCAGAAGATAAAGATTAGGTGACTCTTGTTGCAACATAATATAATCATATTCCCCCGCAAGTTGAGGGCGGGGAACGACCTGCAACTTGGATCGTAAGAATAGGAACCTCTGTGAGGATAGCGGCTTTGTAAAAACATCAGCAATCTGATCACTTGTAGAGATGAAGTTGACATTCAACTGTCCCTGTGCCACTTGTTCTCAAACGAAATGAAAATCCACCTCGACATGTTTTGTGCGGCCATGAAACACGGGATTGGCTGATAGATACGTGGCACCTAGATTATCACACCAAAGTGTCGTGGAGACTTTGTTGAGATGCCGAGTTCATGCAAAAGAGCCTTTAACCAGATCAGTTCTGCCACAGTGTCTACAATGGCCTTATACTTTGATTCAGTGGAAGATCTTGAAACCGTTCGTTGTTTCCGGGCAGCCCAAGAGATAAGGTTTGATCCCAAGTATATAGGAAAGCCTCCCGTGGATCGGCGATCAACAGGGCAGCCCGCCCAGTCAGAATCAGAGTACGCCTGAATAGTGCGAGTGGTACTGGGCTGCCAATGTGCATCAGTGAAAGCCTACAGTGCGGATACTGAGTCATGTCGGATAAGAAGGCCTTGTTTGGTGGTACCCTTAAGGTAACGTAGGATACGTTTAACTGCTGTCCAATGGTTTTCGGTTGGAACATGCATAAACTGACAAACCTTATTGACTGCATAGGCAATGTCGGGATGAGACAAGGTTGCATATTGCAGAGCACCAACTGTTTGACGATACTGAGTTGGGTCCGAAAGAAGGGGACTATCATCATTGGTTAGGATCTGAGAAGTGTTCATCGGAGTTGAAACAGGTTTGCAATCTGACAAGCCTGAGCGATGGAGAGTGTCCAGGATGTATTTTTGTTGAGACAATATGAGATTGCATCCCTGGTGTATGACCTCAATACCCAAGAAATAATGAAGTTTGCCAAGGTCATTCATAGCAAAAGTTGAGTCCAAGTGGTTAATGACTTTAGCAATTGCTGGATCGTTGTTGGGAGTGATGATGATATCATCAACATAGACAAGGGCATAGACTAGTGAGCCACCGAACTTGAGGATGAACAAAGATGGATCAGTTTTGGACCCGACAAAGCCAAGTTGCTGAAGTGCCGTTGACAATTTGTTGAACCATGCGCAGGGGGCTTGTTTCAGCCCATATAGCGACTTAAGTAGACAAACGTGATCCGGTTTAGTTGGGTCTATAAAGTCAGGAGGTTGTTTCATGTAAATGACTTCCTCCAAGTCGCCATGTAGAAAAGCATTTTGGACATCTAATTGCGGAAGGGACCATTTGTTTGTAACAGCAAGAGACAAGACAGTCCTGATAGTGGTAGCTTTAATGACAGGACTGAACGTCTCATGATAATCCACCCCCATGTTGTTGAGTGAACCCCTTGGCGACGAGGCGAGCTTTGTATCGAAGAAGCTTGCCTTGAGGATCCTTCTTGTTAGACTACCTTAGTTAATGATTATTTATTGTTTATATTTATTATCTTTTCTTGTATCTAGATTATTCTTCATATCTATTTAAACTCATGCAACCCATCATTGTGGGTATGCAAATAGTTGCACATTCATGGTATCAAGCCTCTGATCCTTCCCCTCCCCTATTCTTCTCATCGTTTCTTCCTCTCTTCTGCCCATTCTCATGGCTTCTTCTTCCCAAACCTCTGAAACTACCATGTCAATGAACACCATCTTGCATATGATCACTATTTAGCTTTCCCCTTCCAACTATCTCTTATGGAAAAATCAAATGGTGCCAATTCTTTCATTTCAAGACTTGCTTCCTCATGTTGATGGTACTTCCTCTCCTCCCCCTATCGAGATTCTTCAGGAAACAAAACCCGTTCCCAACCCCTCATATGCTACTTGGCTCGCAAAGGATCAACAAAACGGTTCTGATTCTTCTTGCTTCATTGTCGGAAGAAGCCGTTGCCGAGGTACTCGGTCTTAATACTGCTCGTCTTATTTGGTTGGCACTTGAGAATGCTTATAGCATCACTTCTATTGAAAGGATTCAAAACCTTCGGGACCACTTCGTCAAACCGCGAAGGGCACCGCTACTGTTTCAGAATTTGGAAGGAAGTTTAAACACATTTGTGACCAACTTGCTGCCGTTCGTCAACCTGTTGACGAATCCGATAAATTACATTGGTTTTTATGTGGGCTTGGTGCTTCCTTTGAGACATTTTCAAACAGCCGTTCGGGCTTCCAAACCTCCCCCGGTCTTTCGTGATCTTCTTACTCAAGCTGAGTCGCATGAACTTTTTCTAAAATCATTGCATGGGTCGGCCTCTGCCACTTTTGCCTTTAATTCACAATCTTCTCGACAAGCCACTGCTGCTAGAGGCCGAGGTGTTCGGTTATATCGTGGTTCGAGTTCGACTGCACGTGGTAGAGGTTGTAGAACTCCCCATTGCCAAGTGTGTTGCAAGGACGGTCATTTTGCTAACACTTGCCCTGATCTTGCCACCTTTGCTACAAACTCGACATCACCTGATTCTGACCTTGCCAAGGCATTTCATGCTCGCTGTCATATTACCACCTCAAGTCCTGATTGGTTTGTTGACTCGGGAGCTACTGATCACATGACAAATTCACCCGACCACCTTAAAAATACTACTTAATCGGGTGAAGCCAAGGTCACTTTTGGTAATGGTAAATCTCTTCCTGTTTCACATATGGGTCATACCATGCTCTCTAATAACATCCACTTAAAAGATGTCTTGGTTGTTCCCAATCTCATGAATAATCTTTTATCTATAAGCAAGTTAACAACTTACAATTCTTTGGATGTGTTATTTTCTCAACCCAATTTTTATATTCAGGATCGCTTAACGAAACAGGTGGTGGCCCAAGGGCGTTGTGAAGATGGCCTATATGTGTTGCATACGGGACCAAAAGCCTTAGTTGCAGATTCTATCACTCCTTCAAAAGTATCTTTTGAATTATGGCACTCACGGTTGGGACACGTATCATTTGATACGATTTTATCAATAAATAAAAGCGGATGTTTAAGGCTTACATCTATATTACCCAAACCGGTTTTATGCAATTCGTGTGAAATGTCTAAAGGCCATCGTTTACCTTTTCAACTTAATGATAAACGAGCTACTAATCCGTTAAACTTGGTCCATTGTGATTTATGGGGACCATCACCGATTATGTCCGGTGACACTTATCGTTACTATGTTATTTTTGTGGATGACTTCTCACGGTTTACATGGTTCTACCCGTTAAAAACAAAGTCCGAGTTTCATATTATATTATCAAGATTTATCAAGTTTGTTCAAAATCAATTTTCTCGTACGATCTAAGTGTTTCAAACTGACTGGGGTACGGAGTTTTTAAATCACATTGATTGGGAAATGCTCAAAGGTTCTTGTTCAAATGCCAAATCCCTTAGATGACTCACCATCCCCTGAAACACCCAATTCCGGTACATTATGACAAGCTTAGCCCCCATGACATTGTGGAATACTGCCTTTTACCTGTACAAAGCCATAAGCAGTACTCCAACAGAAGGCTAGAGGAGCATTGCTAACAGGATCCTCTAAACGATCAGAAATCCTCTCAGGCTCAGAGCGGGCAGCAAGACTAATATTCAAAACCCTCGCTCTTATGAAGAGACAGGCAGATCGGAAACTCTGTTATCTAGAACATCTTTCCCCTTCCCCTTCTTCTGTACCTTAATCCAATCGCCCTCAGAGGTAGCATTGCTACCACCCTCAGGTGGATTAAGGGTCACCTGCTTTTTAGACTTAGTGCTTTTTAGACTTAGGACAGGCTGCCAAGGAGTGACCAAAGACCTTACAGGCATTTCTTTATAGTTCTATACGTGGGGGACCTTCCAGCAAGTTAAACAATTGGTTGATGAAAATGGGACGTTTCATCGTCTTTCTTGCCCGTATACGCCTCAACAAAATGGGCGTGTTGAACGAAAACATCGTCATGTTGTTGAAACCGGTTTGGCATTGCTCTTTAATAGCCACGTTCCAGCATCTTATTGGGTACACGCTTTTAGCACCGCCGTCTACATCATTAACCGTCTCCCCACCAAATTATTGGATGGAAAGTCACCTTTCGAGCTTTTATTTTTAGCCAACCGGTCTACAATAATTTTCGCATTTTTTGGTTGTCGAGTTTATCCTTATCTTCGGGATTATTCAGAGCACAAGCTATCACCCCGCAGTTTACCATGTATTTTCTTGGGATATTGCATTCAATATAAAGGTTATAAATGTCTAGACCCTATAACTGCAAGAGTTTATATTACAAGACATGCTCGTTTCGATGAATTAAATTTTCCATTCAAAGGGGACACCACTCAAACAGAATTATTGACCTTATCTTGGAATTCTTTTTTGGATCATGTCCCACCAAACTCAACTGCCAATCAATCTCAAAACAACCATTTGAAGCCACCCATTAATTCACCACTTTCCAACCATTGTTGTGATGAGTCCACAAATACTATTGGATCATTGCCCACTGAGCCCAATCAAACACCCAACCAAACTGTTCACTCAACCCATAATCCATCATTAACTCCTAATGGATCATCATCTGGGCCCACATCACCTTTGTCTGAAGCCCAACAAGAAATTCCTCCACCCGTTGATGAACCTATTGTTGTTACTGGTCCTTCTCTCACCACTGAACCTTCTACGGTTACCACACCCTCACCTGTTGCTTCATCTCATCCCATGGTAACTTGTGCCAAAGCAGGAATTTTTAAACCCAAACATCGAGCGGATCTTGCCTATACTCAGTCTCATGGCTTGTACTCGGCATTATTAGCTTCCTCTGAACCAAAAGGGGTTAGATCTGCTGCCAAACATCCCCATTGGGTTGAGGCTATGAACAAAGAGTTGATGGCTCTTCATAATAATAATACCTGGACCTTGGTTCCTCGCCCAAAAACTCATAATGTCGTTGGCTCCAAATGGTTGTTTCGTACAGAATATCGATCGGATGGCTCCGTTGATCGCTATAAGGCGCGACTTGTTGCTCAAGGATACAGTCAAGTACCTGGGTTGGATTACTCTCATACATTCAGCCCTGTGGTTAAAGCCTCCACTATTAGAATTGTACTTTCATTGGCCGTAATTAATAATTGGAAGTTACATTAGTTAGATGTCAACAATGTGTTTTTACATGGTAATCTTATTGAACGTGTTTACATGGAACAACCACCAGGGTTTATTAACCCCCACTTTCCTGATTATGTTTGTCAACTAAACAAAGCTTTATATGGTCTTAAACAAGCACCACGTGCCTGGTTTCAAAGACTAAGTTCCTTTTTAATCCAAAATGGGTTTTCTTGCAGTCAGGCCGACACATCCCTTTTTATCTTCAAACGAGGCTCATGTGTTATGTATCTTCTCGTTTATGTTGATGACTTGATTTTAACAGGAAATCAAGATGAAGTTATGACAAATTTCATCCAACAATTACATAAAGAGTTTGCAATTAAAGATCTTGGCGACCTAAATTATTTCCTTGGTCTTGAGGTCACTTATACCACTAATGGTCTTTTTCTAAGCCAAACTAAATATGCTCATGATATTCTTACCCGTGCTGATCTTCTGGACTGCAAACCAGTTCATACTCCCTTAGCAGCAAATGAGTCCTTCACGGCTTCCGGTGAACCTTATAAGGACCCCACAACCTATCGCTCTCTAGTTGGGGCTCTACAATATCTTACCATTACTAGACCTGACATTTCATATGCAGTCAACCAAGTCAGCCAATTTCTACAAGCTCCTACTACCGTGCACTTTCAGAGTGTCAAACGCATTCTTCGTTATGTTAAAGGCACTATATCTCTCGGGCTTACTTTCTCAAGACCACTTTGCGCTTCCATTGTGGGATACTCGGATGCTGATTGGGCTAGGTGCATTGATACTCGTCGCTCGACATATGGATATTCTATCTTCCTCGGAGGCAGTCTTGTGTCTTGGAGTGCTAAGAAACAACACACAGTCGCTCGATCCAGCTGTGAATCAGAATATCGTGCCATGGCCAATACAACTGCCGAGATCATTTGGGTCACTCACCTTCTTCATGAATTTCATGCTCTGCCACCCGATCGCCCAACATTACTATGTGATAATAAAAGTGCTTTGTTTCTTACACAAAATCCTGTCTCTCATAAAAGAGCCAAACATATAGACCTTGATTATCACTTTATTCGGGAACTTGTCGCCTCCGGGAAGTTATGCACCCGCTTTGTTCCGACCAAGCTTCAGGTTGCGGATATATTCACAAAAAGCCTTCCTCGACCTCAATTTGAATTCTTTCGTGACAGGCTCGGCCTTCGTCCGCCACCGTTCCGCTTGAGGGGGGATGTTAGACTACCTTTAGTTAATGATTATTTATTGTTTATATTTATTATCTTCTCTTGTATCTAGATTATTCTTTATATCTATTTAAACTCATGCAACCCATCATTGTGGGTATGCAAATAGTTGCACATTCACTTCTTTAATTTGTATAGCCACTTACAATCAACAATATTAGTGTTTTGAACATGTTCCATTCTTATGAAGCGCTTCAAACTCCTCGGTCATGGCTTGGCGCCACTCCGGAGACTTGTTGGCAAGAGTGAAGGAAGTTGGTTCAATGAGGGGTTCAGAAGTGACGGATGTGTGAGAGGCAGCTGGATTGTAGGGATTAGTTGGCTTTGGGTTAGGACGAAGGTTTGGTGGTCGAGGTCAGGGTGGAGAAGTGGTCTGGTGGTTGGTGGGCTGTTCAAGAGAGGAGGTGGGGATGGGTGTACTGGATGGGGAAGGAGGTGATCGGTTAGGGGTGGGCTGAGTTGGGGAGTCTGGTGGGGTAGAAGGTTGTGATGTGTCAGGTGGGATATGAGAGTCAGGTTATGCAGAAAATGAAGGTGAAGGTTGCGGTTGGGGAGGAGGGGAGGAGGAGGTGGTGAGAGGAGGAGATGGAGAGGGAAAGGTAGAAATTTAAGAAGGGGATGGGTGAGATTGTGGTGGTGAGGGGGAGATTTGAAATGGGAAGACATGCTCGTTGAAACGTACATGTTTGGCGACCAGACTCGTTCGGTTTGTGTCTCAAAGCATCGATAACCATGATGAAGAGGACTATAGCCAAGAAAGACACAGGGTGTAGTACAAAAGTTCATTTTATGTCGATTGTATGGGCGGAGATGTGGAAAGCACTCACAACCAAAGACACGAAGAAAAGTGTAGTCGGGTTTACGGTTAAAGACATGTTGAAACGGGGATTTGTTGGAAGAGATGCGTGAGGGTAGACGATTAATAAGATAAACTGCGGTGTCAAATGCAAAGCTCCAAAACCGGCGTGGAAGATTAGATTGTGCAAGAAGGGTGAGGCCGGTTTCCACCACGTGTCTATGACGACGCTCCGCAAAACCATTTTGTTCGCTAGTGTGCGGACAAGAGCGCCGATGAATGATGCCAAGTGAGGTGAAGAAAGGAGACAAATTTCGAAACTCACCTCCCCAATCGGTTTGAACACTTTTTATTTTGGAATTAAATTGCCTTTCTACCATTGTAACAAAATTTTTAAAATTGGAATAAACATCAGATTTGTTTGCCAATGGATAGAACCACATGTAACGAGTGTGATGATCAACACACAACATGAAAAACCGAGAGCCATCAATAGAGAGAGTGGGTGAAGGTCCCCAAACATCACAATATATTAAGTCTAAAATTTTATTACTTCGAAAATTAGAAGACAATGACAAATTTGAAGACTTTCCCAACTGACAAGCAGTACAAAGATGAACATAATTTGGTAGATAATGGTAAAGAACAACTAGAGATAATAGTTTTAAAGACACGGTCATGTGGATGGCCCAAACGTTGATGCCAGATGATGGATGATGCTTTGGTGGCTAAAAATGCAAGCTTCGGGTGTGACTTGAAGTGAGGAAGGCAGATGGAGTAGAGGCCATATTCACTTGGACCCATAAGGAGGGTAGTGAGTGTAGACTCGTCCTTCACAACAAAAAAAAAGAATGGAACTCAAAGAAAACATTATTATCTAGACAAAACTGTTGAACAGATAGTAGATTCTTTTGAATTTCGGGGACATGGAGAACATTAGAAAGATTAAATGTTTTGTGAGGCGAGAATATTTTGGATGAGCCAATGTGAAAGATGGGGAGAGGCATACAGTTAGCAACATGGAGTGAGTCATGACCTTGATAGACCTTGGAATTATCCAAGCTTGATAAGTCTGGAGTTGTATGATTTGTAGCCCCAGTATCAGGGAACGAGGTTGTTCCTGATGTCGAACCAACATCTGAGAAAGCTGTAAAATTGGCTTGAGGTGGCTGCCTAGTTGAGGAGGCAGCTTGGTTTGGACATTGTGATGGGAGATGGCCTATGTCACACCTATTGCAGTGACCATACACCATATTTTGTGTGGAGGCCCAAGTAAACTGCCGAGAATTTCCAGCATGTTCTCTGTTTCGGTTGCTGGTTGTTCCTCGATAAGTACCGCGGAAGTTGCCTCTACGACCGCGATTCTGATTGAAGGAGCGAGAAACAAAGGCTGCTTGTGGTGGTGTAGGAGGAGGGGCAACGGGGTTCAATTGGTAACCCATTTGTGCTGCTAATAATTGAAGGTTGTTGAGTTGAGATTGAATGCTGGTAAGAGTTGGGGCAGAGTTTGAAAGAGAAGGCAGCAAAGGCTGGCGGGTTGGAGGCAGTGGGGGTCGTTGTTTTGCTGAGAAGGTAATCATGATCACTTAGCAACCCATGTAGTTCATGGAAAGTAATAGGTGGATGTCGAGCCAACAGATTCGCTTTCAGGCCATTGTATTCGTCCTTAAGACCGGAGATGGCAAGCATCACAAGATCCTTGTCTTTCATGGGCTCACCAATGTTGGCAAGAGCAGTGGCATATTCTTGTGCACGGCTTAAGTAATTAACTGGGGTTTCATCTCCCTTCATTTCGATTTTAAGAAGCTGTGTTTTCAGTGTATACTCACGAGATGCAGTGTTTGGAGAATATGCACGTTCCAGTGTGAGCCATAGGTCTCGAGAGGTTGATCATTGAACGTGTTGGAAAGACGACTCAGAAATAGTAGAGATGATAAGCATCCTGACATGCGCATTATTAGAAATCCAATGCTGGTATCCAGGATTCTCAACCGCAAGAGTTTCTGCAGTTGCAACAGTGTACTGAGATGGACATTTGATGGTGCCATCGACATAGCCAACCAGATGATTGGAGATTAAGAATGGTTCAAGCATCGCCTTCCAGTACCCATATTTAGTAGGAGAAAGGGTGAAGGCGAATTTGTGGGAGTTGTGTGCTGTTTTCTCTGCAGTAGTAAGAGCAGTAATGGTTGCCATGGTGGTTGATAGAGATCGGAATTAGGGTTGCTGGAAAAAAAATTGTCGATGGCAGGTTGGTTGATGGCGGCAATTAGGGTTAATTAGGGTTGAGGTTTTCTTGGCTATGATACCAGGATAAACCGTGTATTATTGTTCAATTATGAATTACAAAGGAGGCTCTATATATAGAGCAAGATATTACACTAAGATACCTTCTAATATTATAAATATTAAATACCATCTAAACATAATATAATCTTATTGTCTAACATTCCTTATACACCAGGTTTGCTTCTTAATCTCTGGTTTACACATTATAAAGATTCATGATTATCAGATTACCCTTTGAAAAAACCTTTAAGAAGTTGAATTTTATCTGAAAGAAATGTGAAGTTAATACGCGCTAAAGTTTGTTTGCAGGGTCGGAGGCAGTGGGTGTGGTGACAGCAGTTGGGTCAGGAGTGAGTGATTTGAAAGTTGGAGATGTTGTTTATCATTCGGGGGGTGCGATGGGAACCTATACGGAGGAGCAGATTGTTTCGGCAGACAAAGCATTGCCTCTTCCTGATATTGATCCTTTAGTAGTTGCATCTGCCATGGTTAAAGGATTAATTGCTCGGTTTCTGGTCCGAACTTGGTTCAATGTAAGATTACTTTCGCTTGAAAAACAACATAATGCCTGCATGCGTTGATATGTTCTTGCGAATGATGGATAAATACACTTTCTAAAGAGAAAAATGATATTTTTAATGATATTCTGGCCATGAAACCTGTCCTTGTATGGGATGGTGCTTAGTCTATGTGAAAATTTGGCAGGTCAACACGGGTTCGGGTGAAGCATGTCGTTATTAGTACGAGTCAGGTTGTGTTGACCACTTGGCCCTAAGAATTTTGTTTTACAGACAAGACTTTTATGATCTGCAAACAAGTGTATGCAATAACCTATAGCTTTAAATAAAAGCAACATGAGAGGTTGTATGCATTAGAAATAGACGTTCGGGCGACTTTCAACCCGTTTGGCTTGTTATCTGTTAGCTAATTGTTTTTATTTGACCCATTTTGAGATGAAACACACCCAATTTGACCCATTTATAATCCTGATTTAACAACTCATGTGTCTACAGTATGTGTGTGAGGGTGGGTGGGTGTTTTTTTTTTTTGGGGGGGGGGGGGGTTGAGTACACTTTTTGCTTTTTCTGTTCCGCAAATATACGGCCAGTGGTTCCATCTGTTCGTGTCGAAAGTAGTCTAAGAACATTTATATGGTGTTTGCTGTTGTAAACCATTTTCATACATCAGAACTACAATGTGAAATCAACGTCGGTCTGTATTTACTTTTTCTGTTGGTCCAACAGAACCGCAATCTGAGATCAAAATCAGTCTGTATCTAGCTTTCTCTTAAAGCATCAAGTGTTGTATACAGGTAGAACAAGGGCACAAGGTACTTGTCCACGTAGCAGCAGGTGGGGTTGGATCCGTGTTATGCCAGTGAGCAAATATGCTTGGCGCGACCGTCATTGGAACTGTATCAACTAAAGAGAAGGCTTTGCAAGCCAAAGAAGATGGATGCCATCATGTTATTATTTACAAACAAGAAGATTTTGTTACCCGTGTTGCTGAGATAACATCTGGTGAAGGAGTTGACGTTGTCTTAGATTCCGTGGGAAAAGACACCTTTCAGGTAACTGTGATCCTCTCTTCCATCCATCCATTTAACATTGTCTTCTTTCATGTAATTGTGATCCCCTCTTCCATCTATCCATTTAACATTATCATAACATATTTTCATATTTTAAGCTGTCATTTTGTGTGTTTGTAACATCACATGCGTAACATTCTTGTTCAGGGGTCGTTGGCATGCTTGAAAACACGTGGATATATGGTGAGTTATGGTCAATCTTCTGGCACACCTGACCCTGTATCTTTATCTTCACTGGCCACAAAGTCACTATTCTTGACAAGGCCTTCTGTGAGGACATCTGGTTTTTCAAAGGACGAGATGCGTGAAGCCATGAATGAGGTTCTTGCTAATGTTGCTTCGGGTGCTTTGAGGGTACGCGTTAATCATACTTACCCGTTGTCACAAGCTGCTCAAGCCCATGCTGACATGACGGGTAGGAAAACTTCTGGGTCCATCGTGTTGATACCTGATGGAGTGGAGCAGTGATGTTTATGTGGTTTGTATGAATGAGCTGATGCAAGTTTGTGTAATGAATAAAAGATCATTTTTAGCTCCAACAAACCAAATTGGGACAATTGGACAATTTAATGATGTAACAATCTCTTCTTTTTTTGACTAGAATCATAAATGTTACTAATCTAAGGACTAAGGGTGCTACAATTATCCAAAGTATGCAATCCTCTATGGTCTACTGGCTATCAGGGTGCCACAATGATCCAAAGTATGCAATCCTCTGTGTATATATGTTAACTTGCTAGAGAAGTGTATTAGGTTGTGTAGTTCTTATAATAAAACTAAACTTAGCAATATAATGTTTTTTTTCTTTTGTCGTAAGATACATTAAATGATTATATATAAATTATCTAAAAACATATAAATCAAAACCAATACCATAACCAATTATCTGCATCTTGCATTTAGGCTATGTATTATGAGGCTCGAGAAGGGTTTAGCCACCCATTGTCACGCCTCGTTGCGCCCCACCAATGATGACGTCCCACTTGTGCTTGACACAAAGAAAGTAACCATGGTCTTGGCATAAGAAAGAGAGGGAGGTAGACTTTTTTTAAGTAAATTTAAACCATTAACAAATCGACACCACCATTCACTTTTCACTCACTTGGTGGTTAATATAACACTTATTTTTATCCACTTACCTGTTTACAGGTCATATACGTGGTATGCTGAGGCCTTGTTAAGCCCCTTTCAAGTGATAACACGTAGGCATATGATTTTATTCTTCTACCATTTAGATCTTTCTTCATAGTTTTCTCCAGGAACCTCTAACACCATCATCACTTCTAGAGATTCTCAAAAGAAGCATGTCATTGTCTTCTTCTTTTTCTCAGTTGAAGGATCTTATGGAAATTATCGAGACAAAACATCTTAATCATAGTAATTCGTCAACTGTCATTAAGCCCCTTTCAATCCAAAAACCTTGTTTCCTCCTCCGATCTTCAGAAATTATCCACAAACCCTCAAATCTCCTACTCAGTTAACCATAATCAGATGCAAAAACCTAATAAAAAATAACAACATATAGCATCTAGAAACCCGAGCTTCTGGTCAACAAAATCAAAATTCAGTTATGCAACATACAAACAAGTGGGCATCCGATATCTCCTCGAAGAATCCTTCAATTTAGATCATTCACGAACTGTTGTTGTCTAAATATGGTCTCACAAACAAAAAGAATAGAATCAAGATCTAGAAAACAAAGTTTTCCAATCACCGACTCAAATCCATTGTCAGAGATTGTTCCAGTCTCACAAACAACATGAATAATTATTTAAATTATTGGATTGTAGTTAAATATTTTATATTTAAGATCAGTTTATAAGATAAGTTTTTAAACAAATATATTTGATCACATAAAACCGTAAACTAATGATGTAATTTATATTATCGTATATATTTGCTTATGGTCTTTTGTCATAGTGGCATTTGTTGTATATCTCCGGTAAAATAAAATGATACTATTTCAACCAAACGGGCAATAATATGGAACTTTTAAGAGTATACAGTACAGCGGGTCTTTCCGGTTATATAAAAAAAGGATGTTTCTTGCTCAAATGCTTATGATAAATAAATTAGTTTTCAAAAGAGTTACAAATATTAAGTTTGGCGTGGTGGAAAAGCTTTGTTATGCTTTCACTTCTCTCAGGTTCGAATCCCTCATGTACCCTTTTTTCTTTCTGAACTTCAACTCAAACCCTAGATTCTCCGACGTCGTTTATCATCTTGCAGATCTCCGGCGAGTGTCTTCCGGCTGAAATCCGATCGGATCTTCACGAAGAAGTTCCCATGGATGTAGATCCACCTGTACCTCCATCTTCATCTTCCAAGAATGTCTCCACATCAGCGAAGAAGGTTTCACCAACACTTCTGCTTCTACTTAAAAAATTCTTTTATTCATTCAATATTTTAATCTCAGATCTGAATCGGAATAATCAACCTGAAAATAACGATCGGAATCTTATGTTGTTCAATTCTACAGCCGAAATTCACCCCCAAACCACCGCGTAGGAGGCAGCTCGTGTTGCCTAAAAGGTACGTCTTATACGTTCAATTTTGGATTTCTTCCACGATTTATCACCTAAGTTGGTAATTAATAGTCTGTAATTCGAGTATCGTGGTAGATCTGTAATGATGATTCTCATTTCTTCAGTGATAGTAGTGATGCTGATTCTGAAACCGAGCAGGAATTACTCCGCAATGTCATTGTAAATCTCTCTCTCTTTTATATCCATTGGTGCTATGATCACAATTCTTGTGATCATAATATTTTGTTAGATCTATTGCTTTATATTCAAAAATTTTTTTTATGGACATATGCGGCTTAAAGCTTCCTAGAGTCTGCATCAAGAATACTTATCGGGTTGATGAATGGAGTTTAAGCTTAACTTAACACCATCTAGCTCAAGCTCAAGCAACTGAGCTTCTGTGTTTTTAATCATTGAATTCAAATCCTCATATGCACGGAATCATTAATGTTAAACGGCCATGACTGTAATAAGCCCCCGAGATCACGTATAGTTTCTCACGTATATCCTTTGGGTTAGTTAGGCAAATGGTGCATAGCTGTAATGAAAACAGAAGATATTAATTAACAATTTTTTCTCATAAAGAGATGACACAAATATTTCTCTAAGAAAATAAAACCAAAGCAAGAGGAAATAATGAAGACGTACCTGGTTTTCATAAGTAGAAGCTGGGATGGGTGGTGCACTGTGCATGTCCTAAAAAGAAGGGTCAAGTCGGTCCAATGTCAAGTCTGGAAGAATGTGTCTTCATAAACATGTCAAACTGGATTTATTCGAGTTGTCATGACTTATTGCATATAAATATAACTAAAATGTTTTAAGTTTGAGTTGTAGTATCTGATGAATATAGAATTGATAAGTTATGTAATTAAGTGAATTGTTAAAGTTTCCTCTTGTGGTTGAGTTTTTAGGTCTCTTTATTCCTTGTAGTTTGAACTGTTATTGGCAATCTATGTGATATTCATGATTTCCTTTAATCATCCATTGCTTATATTTTTGTAATTGCAGCGGCGTCTCCGCTCAGGAGGGCCCAAAGATGAAAAGAAAGGTAATTCCTGAGAAAATCCTTTTAAACTCGTTCAAAAACATAAGTCGGTGGCAAAAGGAAATTGTTGTCTAACTTTGTGTGCTTCGACTTGCAGCTTCAGATAATGCGCCAACTTCACATGCAGCTGGATCATCGAGGACTCATGACCCATCAAAGAAAGAGGAGAACAGCAAAAGCAGCTACAATTTGAGAAGTAGTTCTGGGAAAAGTGTCATAGTTTCATCTTCAACCGCCACAAAAGATGAGGATATTGATCATATGTTGGTAGATGATGAATCTGGATCCTCAAGCAACTCTGAAAATGAGTACAAAGAACCATGGGTGAGATACAATTATTTTATTTGTGGTTACTATTATGTAGGATAAACACTATTACTGATCACACAATGCAAAGATGTGGTATGAGCATCAAGCTAACAAGCCGATGTTTGAATCAAATACTAACTATTAGAAAGATCATGATGCGTGTTTATGTGAGGTTGTTCCTTTTTGTAAATCGCAGGATCCTCATTCAAACTATCCCATCAGTCTTCCTTTTAGACCCCCTGGCTCTGGAGATCCAGGTACAGTTGCAATGATTTCTCCATTTAAAACCACATGATCAATTAATTTCATTCCATTATAATCTTTTTGCAGAGGTTCTTAACGCAGAAGAATTTGAGAAGCAGAATGAATATGACGAGACTAAAGTCAACTCTGCTTTAGAGCTTGGACTGTTGGTGGGTCATCTTGTTTAACAAAATTAAGTATTTTCTCTACTTCTTACATCCTACCAAGTACCAATACTGTGAACTCCTCTGATACCAGGGCCATAATGACGATGATACAAAACATATCATATTTTTCCAATTTCCTAAACAACTTCCCTTGGATCAAGTTGCTGTTAGCTTAAAGGGCGAGGAGGAAGCTGGGAGCTCGAGTTCAGTAAAAAAAGATGCTTCTAACAAACGCGTTGGTTTGAAAGACTTGCCAAATGGGCATCTAGGCAAAATGCTGGTTTACAAAAGTGGAGCAATTAAGTTGAAGCTTGGGGACACCATCTTTGATGTAAGTGTTCCATATCAACCTAAACCATGTTTATTTTGCCAAAATGCATTGATGAGTTGTATTTGTACACCTTACAGGTTTCATCTGGTACGCCTTGTGCATCTTATCAATCCGCTGCAATGATGAATACTAAATCCAAGAACTGTTGTGTGCTTGGAAAAGTCAACAAGCGAGCAATTGTAGCCCCTGATCTGAACTCTGTCTTGGACAGCATCAACCAGCTCTAACATCCGTAGGACATTATGGTAGATTTGTAAACTTCATCGACTGTGGGTATGTCTATATCACTAACTAGTAGAATGTATGGATGCTAGATTGTTAATGTAACTTGATGTAAGGCTCGGTTTGTAGTAAATGGAAAGCATCATAACCACTTTCAGAACCACAAGTGTAGAATTCTTGCTGATTATGATTGATATTTGAATGGGAAAGGGTTCTTGAGAAGGGCTATGTCCACGGTGCCAACCCTCATCTTCATCATCCCTTCACCGCCACTGCTGTCGCTAACCATTGATCCTGATGCTCCCTCATGTTGTGCTCATCCCTTTGTTGGTTTTAGAGGGTTACTTTTGAAATAAGTTTACAACATGATTATACATTGAGAACTTTAAAACCCACTACCTGAAGTATGGTGTTTTGTCTGTGTGGTCCCTAGATAACTTTTAGCCATGGCCCCTGCAAATATCTATGATAACAGTTTCCTCACAGTGGCACGTCATGAAGTACTGGCATGCATCATCCTTGGATAGATGTTCCTTAGGAGAAATCATAATGGTTAAGTAGTATGTCTTACAATCAAAAGGTTGGGGGTGCAAATCCCTCTGAGTGTAGGTTGTGGTATATTTATTCTATAAAATCTAGCAATTGCTGCTAAAAAAAAATCATCCTTGAGTAGATGAGGACTAACCATTTCGTCAGTTTATGATCGTGGACTGGTTACATCCTATCATAGACACATATCAAGGGAGTGGTCATAACTTTCGACCATTGAAGCACTCCAAAATGATATGCATGAGTCAATTAGACATGTTTCTGAATAGATATGATCATTAAACATTTGACATGCAAACTTGTTTTGATCACCGGCAGACTTAAAGTTGGATGGAATGTGAAATTAATGTGGTTGTGTATTCCAAGTAATTTGGGGATTTGTTCATTCTTGACAATAATGAAATATAGAAACAAGATTTTTTAGTGTTATCAATTATTTTATTATAGTTTATAGGTGCGGAGAATATACTAGTGTAAAATGATCCGAATTTCATACTCTTGAAATGACATAACTGAAAACGTTGATATGAATTTTTGAATCAACTTAGGTGAAAGTTGGTCATTTACAAGCCAAGTTGTGATCAGTGTAAACCTTTTTAGAAATGTAAACATTGTAATAACTTGTGTTTAAACATAATTAACACTTTACTTCCAAACCATTCTTAATCAACGGTAGTGATCAAATTCTTAGTCGCACACTAATAGTTGAAATCTTATAAAACTACAGTTAAATGGTATTTCTAGACTGTTTATTTTAACAATTACACATGACCTATCTATTTCTCTCGTTAAAACAAGATAATGTCAAGTGTCTCATGAAAGAAAATTGCAGCTGTTAACTAGCTTTTCATGGACCATTGGTTTATGAAAAGTATCAAATTTGGTATAAATCTTTTACAGCGGAATTACATACTATATACTATAGAAGTGGATTAAAAACTGTTTCGAAAAAAAAAAATGGTCCAAAAAACCATTTTGGTTTAAAATAACTGGTTTGGCTCAGCACGATCTGAACTATCGGTTTGGTAGCCCGACACCCAAAATCAATCAAAAAATAAACGATTAAAGCGGTAAAAAAACTATTCCAAATCGGTTTTAGTGATTCGAATATTCAGTGAACCAAACTGGTTTATAACCCGAACCGGTTTGACAAAAATCGGTTTGATAACATGTCAAAAAAAACCGATTCGAACAAAAATCGTTTTAACCACATGTCAAAAAAATAGATTCGGTTTATAATACGAACTGATTAGAGAAAAAACCCTATTTGTACACCTCCAAGCATATGAACTATATAAGCGGTCCAAACTCTGTGACCAATGGGCCAATGTATTATTTGAGCCCATACAAATCTTCTATTTGGTTTTGGTTCTCATCTCTAAAACCCTAATTCAATCCTAACTTCGTGTTCTACCCTTAAGATCAACCCTCCCTCTGCAGCTGAAATTCATCAGGAGCGCTGATATGGGTAAGAATCATTCCTCATGTCTCGATCTACACAATTTCAATTCATCACTTTAACAATTTCTTAAACATCTGTTGCGAAATCGTACCTGTGTTCTACTTTTGGTGTTATTCTTTTTTAGGTTTTGATTGTTAATCTGTGTATTTCGTTCCGCTTAGTTGAAATGTGGTTTGATTTTGAAATGGTATGTGCTTTTGGTGATTGTAACAGGGGCGTATACGTATGTATCGGAGCTATGGAGGAAGAAGCAGTCGGATGTGATGAGGTTCATGCAGAGGGTGAGGTGTTGGGAGTACCGTCAGCTTCCTTCCATTGTTAGGGTCACTCATCCCACCAGACCCGATAAGGCTCGTCGCATGGGTTACAAAGCCAAGCAGGTATCTCCTATTCCGTACAATTTTGCTATTTACACTGCCTGCAAGCACTTGAAGCACATTGCCTATGTTAATTTGTAAGATTAGGTATGCAACTTAGGAATAAATAATTATAATTTATTACCTTATCTGTGTTTAAATGGCATTGTTATTTTATTTGTGCTTCTGTTTCGGGTCCTCTGCGCGTGTGGCCATTGGTTTGGTGATGTATCATGTAATTTACAGGATCTATTATGCATAGCTAGCTCATGCCATTTTATTGTTGTTTTTACATTACATATTATAAGTAATTTCATATTTTCATGCTTGTTTTCTTATTACTGTCAGGTGATAATCGCACTATTGCGGTGCAAAGTTTCTTTTTTGTCCATGTATCCTTTATGCTTTCAGTGATGTATTTTACATATACTTTATTGAAGTGATGGATCATTTTTCTATTGTAGCATGTTTTTAGATAACAAAAACATACAGTAACCTTATTAACATGTGATACGCACGCCGTAAGATGTGACGCTGATAGATAGAAAGGTGTAATTGTAATACAAACTATGGTCTTAAACCGTAGTGGAAAGCACCTGAAACGAGATAACATCGAATGGATATTGCTGGAGTTTTTATTTTACATCTGGTAATGTGGAATCTAGTACTGCCAGTGGTGATTTTCTTTTGCTTGTTATGGTTTAATATCATGCAAGTTAAAAATGCTTTAGTTTATGTCCAAAAGATGCAATATTTTATCTTTGCTTTCACCAAGTATACCATTTTGCCTTGTGGTTGTGTATTTCTCTTTTTTTAATTATTTTTCTAAAATGATACGAACTTTAAAGTGTTATAGGCTGCCCAATACAATGATACATAACATAGCACAAATGCATGGAATATAGTAGACGTGTGAACAAGCTTATCTTGCATCTAGGAAACTATTGGTAGAAAGTTGTGCATATATGTTATTAGATATTATCATGTTAACCCATTTAAATGATGGTAAATGCACCAGGGTTACGTGATCTATCGTGTACGAGTGAGGCGTGGTGGAAGAAAGAGGCCAGTTCCCAAGGGTATTGTTTATGGAAAACCTACAAACCAGGGTGTGACTCAGCTCAAATTTCAGCGCAGCAAGAGGTCTGTTGCAGAAGAACGAGCTGGAAGGAAATTGGGTGGCCTTAAGGTCCTCAACTCTTACTGGCTTAACGAGGTAAGCCTTTGCTTAAACACATTTATGTCATTAAACCTTATATTATAATCCAATCGCCTCCTTTTAAGTTATGTTTAAAATCTGTTACAGGATTCAACGTACAAGTACTTTGAGGTTATCTTGGTGGACCCTGCACATACTGCTATCCGTAATGACCCGCGTATCAACTGGATTTGTAACCCGGTGCATAAACACAGAGAACTTCGTGGGCTAACATCTGCTGGAAAGAAATACAGAGGACTGCGTGGAAAGGGACACTTGAACCACAAGGCTCGTCCTTCACGAAGGGCGACATGGAAGAGGAACAACACTCTTTCACTTCGTCGTTATCGTTAAGAAATTTTATTTTTGCAGATGTTTCATGGTGGTTTTATCATTTCAAGCGATATTAATTGTGTTTGAGACATGCAAATCTTTTATAAAAAAAGGTGATCAGACGTTTTCTTTTTCCTCCAAGTGAGTTGTATTAGAGTAACACTAATATATTCAGAGATATGTACCAAAAACTAGATTTGTTTGACAGGTCATTATTTTTAAATACACCATACCACGTGATTACTATTTTACAACCAATATATAAGAAAAAATAAATATTTTATTAAACACAACTACTTCCTCGATGTACTTATCAAATTTTGTTTTATCTGAACAGATATAATTTAAAAAAGTCACAAAATATTCATGTGTCTGGAAAGGGGCTTTCTATCTGTAATGGTTTTGTTTGTTTTTATTTGGGGGTTTCGATTCACACATGTATGTTATTTTTTGAAAGAAAAAACTGCAGTTTATAGAACAAAATCTAAATTGTGGTTCATTAAAATTATAGACTTGCTTAATCTATAAAAGTAAAATAGCCACATATATTTATATATAACTTATATTAAATCATTTCAGTATGTCTAGCTTAAGGGATCATATCAAGTCAATTTACGTTGGCTATACTAAAAGTCTATAACTGTGTACATTAACATGATATCATCCTCAACATACGTGCCGGTTAAAACTTGTACTTTAAATGAGAGCTTTTTGAGTTTTGTCTATATTCAAGGCAACTACATAATTTTTGTGTTTTTTTAACAGCAACTACATGATTTTTTTTTTCTGTCTAAGCTTTGAAGATAAGCATTGCATCGATATAAGTTGAATGTGTAGTTGGAACACGGACGTTTTTTTCGATTGTTAATGTATTTTTAATTAACAATAAAGATTACGACTCTAAGATAGTGTATTTAAAAGTTATGATAAGACAAATTAGACACTACAATTACAAATAATAGCATCATAGCATATAACAATGTGGTGGTAGACTACAATTAACAAACGGACAAACGGAATTTTTTTTATAATCTGTTCATGTCCCGCAAAAATAATAAAATGTTGTGTTTGTTAGTAAAAAAAGTTTACTATGTTTTTATACTTATTACACTTTCTAGAATTATTTTGTTTATCATATACAGAGATTTTACTCATGTTTACTCGATCTAAAGCTAATGAACACTCTTATGCTATGTTCACGAGCTTAATTAATAAAGAAAAACAACAAAAAAAGAAAAAAACTGAATAAAGAAAAGAAAGGGAGTGTAATGAAATAACATATTCGTGTTGCAGAGTTAAAAAAATAAAAATTAAAAAAAATATTTTATTTGTTCCCAAATTTATAAAAAAAGAAATTAAAGAAAGTGGCAATTTCATTATTACACATTTATGCATCATAGATCATGACTATATCATAAATGTGAAATGATGAATGGTAAATCTTATAATTGTATTTATTCACCTTCTCTTCAAATCCTTCAATTAGCTTGTGAGATTATTAATAAATCTTATGTTCTCTTATTTTCACTTCCTTCGACTACAAGACTCTGATCTATACATTTATATAATTTCCTTTTACTTCTTCTACTTCTCTTAAAAAAAAAAAAACTCGAGACCATAACGTTAAACGAAACATCATTACCTTGGTCTTTAATATTCACAATATGTAATAAACTTTTATGGCTACCAAACATCCAAATTTACTGGCAAAAATTACCATTTAAAACAAGATCCAAACGAAAAGGTAAATCATACCAAACAAAGTTGTTGGTAGGGCACCTCAAGATCAGCAAATATCACTTTGAAATATATAATATATATAAGAATAATATTATTCCCCTTCATTTACATTTTTCTCCTCTTTGCTACCCCGCAAAATTTGCCCCCTTTTGTCTCTCTAATCTGCGAGTGTGTGTGTGAAGATCGGCGAATATTCCGGCCAATTCTTCACGTCGTCGTCGTGGATCAACGCAGGTATTATCTATTTTCTTTACCTAATTTCATCATCTTCTTATTATATCAAGCTTTCTAGATGCAACATACCTCATTCAGATAATCATATAATCATATAATCATATGCGTGCTTCGTGGTTGTCTGTTTGTTCTTCTGTACTTAGCACGATCTGTATGTAACGATTTACCATTATGTGATTGTAATTGACTTTTTTTGTTCGTTTGGTGGTTGTATGTTGATTGCTAGGGTTTCTAGGTTGCTGTTTGACTTTTGTGATTGGATCGAGAATGGTGTGTGTACTCGATTTGATGTTGTCTGGTTGCTTTTGCGCGATTTGGTTTCGGTTGTTTGTTGAGATTTGAATTCGATTGACTTAGTTGGATCAGTTTGGAATTTGTTGTCACCTTTTTTCCTACTGTATCATGAATTGTGTTAGGTAGGTTTGGGATTGGTGAACTTTGCTTCCTTTTATTGCTGTTTGTTGAAACTTTTGTGATTGGATTGAGAATGGTGCTTGTACTTGATTTGATGTTATCTGGTTGCTTTTCAACGATTTGTTTTCGGTTGTCTGTTGAGATTTGAATTTGATTGACTTAGTTAGATCAGTTTGGAATTTGGTGTCACCTTTGTTCCCACTATATCATGAATTGTGTTAGGTAGGTTTGGGATTGGTGAACTTAGCTACCTTTTATTGCTGTTTATTGAATATTTATAAACAAAAATTGGGAGTTGCTACTTGCTAGATATATATTTAGTACAAATATTATCACTGGAAGACTGTGCTTTATATTGAGATGCCTCAATTGCTGGTTAGGGTGAAAGACTCCGTGTCTCATCAAGTATAATTGTTCAATATGATCTTTATGTTCATACTAATCTCATTAGTGGATAATCACTTACCTGCCCAAATTAGGATGAAGTGAGAAAATTAGGTGAATTGTGTAGGTTTATGACCACAGGGAACAAGGTGTTAAGTGGCCCCACACTTCTCGACCATATATAGGACCATGGCATCATAGCATGGGTTAAAGAGAATAGAAAATATCTTTCCTAAGTAAAAAGTCTAATGAAATAATGCCGCCACTAATGTAAAAAATATGTGATGCAGGTTACATGTATAGCTTTTAGCCATGCAATAGAATATGACATGATGTTTACTGGAAGTATGCTATAGTTCTCTTTTCATGTATACGCCACTAATGTCAATTTTATGATGCAGGTTACATGTATTGAGGTCTGATCTCCGGATATACTTTCAATTGTCCCTTGGGGGAGGTGTACAAACTAAGTTATAGTTTGTGGGCTTCTCCATAAATTTTGCTTAGTGAGCAGTTCATTTGGCAAGGGAGATCATGTATATTTTTATCACATGAAGTCCTGGAACTTGTGTTGCCCTAATGAAGTTTTCCTTGTATCCTATGGGTGTGAGCTATCTATCAGTTTCAGCAGTCTGTACAATTTTGAGCTTTATAGGCCTCCAATACTGGTCAGAGCTTTCATATGTGAAACTAAAGTCAGATGGTTTGATGGGTGAAAATCTTCTTCACCCTGGTGTTGCCAATCGTGTAATGGAACTATTGTTGGGTTCTTATACCACATTTGCATTAGTGGTCAATTTTGTTCTCAACATTTTTATGCTGATCATCTTGTCTTTTAAGGTATCAGGTTTTGCTATATCTTATATGTGCGTAAATAAAGTAGAGACCTGTGTCTATTTATTTCTTCATAGCCACCGAATATAATTAGTGTTCAAGAAGTCATGGACCTTCGCACCTGGTTAATCTAGAGCGTTGCTACTACTAGACTCTTGTTCACATGTCACATTCTGCCGCTGGACTTTGACTCCCAATAATGTTCTCTTCATTACATATCGTACATTGTTGTTTGTTGATTTAATATTTATTCATGCAGACTATATTTTTTGGTGAGCTGCATGCGGCTGAATCTCGGAAACTGGTGGAGCGATTAGTTAATTATGTTATCTACAAGGTAGGTAGTAGTATCTTATGAATTAGATTATGATTATGAGTTTTATTTTTGGCTTCGCATCCATATGCATTTATGTAGCTTGATGTGACTATTTGGCCAGCTATGTTATTTACAACATATGTTCATTCTTCATGAGCTTTTAGATTTACTTCTCTAGTCTTGACCTTCTCGTGCTTGTTGCTTACTAGCATGGAACTAGATTTATGATGTCGTCAACATGATACACTAATTAAATCCCTGACTGCTGATTTTCTATCGGTGATGTCCTCACAGGGAACGTTTCTTCCCATGGTGATCCCACCAACAATAGTTCAAGCAGGATTGTGGTCGACATGGCTGACTGTATTATGCTCTTTGAAGGTATTATTATTTGTTGTAGTGTGGTTTTGGAGTTTATTTGTGGGGATGTTAAAACTTGGCAATTTTTTTTATTTCTGTTTTTAATTTTTTAGTATTCAATTTCTAATTATTGCAGATGTTTCAAGCATTAGCTAGGGATCGTCTTGAAAGATTGAATGCCTCTCCATCTGCAACTCCCTGGACTTACTTCCGCGTATATTCTGTTTTATTGCTGGTTGTCACTGTTGATGCAGCCTGGTACTTGCTCAAGACTTTTGCTAATACATGAATTTTAATGCGTTCCTAAATTCTATTATGCCTACGAGAGTATGACTTTGCATGATAGAAAATTAATATAGAGTTCTAGATCATAGCTATCAATGTTTTTATTAGCTTTTGTGCCAAGACACTCTGGGAATGGTAGTTTGAGTGTTAGGGATGTCATTTCCTGGATTAACATTCCCACATATTGGATTTAGAGTGCTTCTTTGTTAAATCATTCACATTGTAAACTCATTCGTTAGCTCTAGGCAGTAGGCTTATGGGCAATAGTGAGAATTAACTGGCAATACAAATAAAATATATGAACATCACAAAGTTTAACATGTAAAATCATAAATCATAAAAGGACAGGATCGTATCGGACATAGATCAAGGCTTGATTAGTTGACATTTTTTTTACTTCGGGTGGGGGCCTCATGGATTGATAGTTGTCTTGGTTGGGGATCATCTTTGAACTGGGCCTTTAGGGTCATTTTTTTCTCGAAAAGGAATTGTATTGATTGCTAGGTCCACATTTCTAAGATTCTGGTTAACTTGTTTGTTGATCAAGACCTCTTTCCCACTGATAGAAAATCAACATGAGAATTAGTGATGATTCATTTGATTCTTTTTTATGTGGAAACTAAAACATCTATTTTCAAGTCTGTTTCTAGGGTGGAGCTCATGTAATATACTGAAACGTAAATCAAATTACAAACTTCTAAAATATATTTGACATGTAGTCTGAAGAAATAGATGGTTGAGACCTATAGTTATAAAGCTTGATCTGAAGCAGAATTTTGACATGTATCATAAGTGTCTGAATAATGTGATTTTACGGCCTTATAATATTTGCATTCACTGTCTTCTTGGTGGTGTCGCATCACTCTGGTTTTTAGTATTTTCATGCTTATTTGTCTCCTACATTCTTTACTGCTATTTGCAGGATAAGGACGTGCCTACTCATCTACCAAAGAATACCGTCATCTCTGTTTTTGTTATTATTCTTTGAACCTCTTAGTATAGCTTTTGAAACACTTCAGGTAGACTGAACTATTTCACCTTCCCTATTTCATCTCCAATTCTCCATTTATAGTATTTGTTTTCTTTTATTCTGTTGGATTTTCATAGCATGATTAGTGAGTTTTTTTTTTTGTCTACATTATCTCTGGTTTAGGCCATTCTGATTCATGGCTTTCAACTGCTTGATATATGGGTTCATCACTCAGCAGGCAACGCCACGAATCCCAAAATATCAAAGCTTTTGGATATGTCAGCAGCAGGCAAGACCTTGGTCTTTTTATTCTATTATATGATCTTTCAAGTTTGGGATATGCGGTCGTTTTGATTAGGAATAATACTATGCAGCATGCACATGTTTGTTAGCATATATACTTTTTGCTTGACCTAAATCTCATGTCTCAGTGTCACACTTTCTTATTCTGTACATGATGTGTATGTCCAGGTTCATTGTGGGAATGGAAGAGTGTTATCTTAAGGAATCTGGGTTTTTTTCTAGATATTATGACCTTGTTAATGGCTCTTGGTCATTATGTGTATATTTGGCGGCTACATGGCATGACATTTCATCTTGTAGACGCAGTTCTTTTCCTAAATATACGTGTAAGTTCTTTAATACTTTTTCATGTGTCATATTCTACTCTTCCAAGTTCCAACATTTATTTTATGTGTTTATCCTCCCTGCTCAAAAAAGATAAAAAATAACATGTAAGTTTTGCTTATTTATATTATGTCATAGGCAGGCCTTGTTAAGTGCAGTTGCAAAGCGTATTAGAGGGTTTGTTAAGTTAAGGATAGCTTTGAAAACTCTTCATGGGGCTCTCCCTGATGCAACATCTGAAGAGATACAAGCTTATGACGATGAATGTGCAATTTGCCGGGTAATCATTTTAACTTTTATTTTGTTGTTCTATTTACAGTTCTATCTGATATATCTGTTATCTAACATTTTCACTTACCGGTTAAATTCAGGAACCAATGGCCAAGGCTAAGAAGCTCTCATGTAATCATCTTTTCCATCTTTCATGCCTGAGATCATGGTAATAGTTTCATATGTTTATTTTTTTATTAAAGTTGCTATTGCATTATGTTATGATTGAATATGCTGAGTTGGCATGCTTACACCAGGTTAGACCAAGGTGCAAGTGACAATTATTCCTGCCCCACTTGTCGAAAGCCTCTCTTTGTTGGGACACATGAAGGAAATTCTGCACCTGATTCTAGAGATATTCCAAGTGACGAACAAATTGCCCGCCAGTTAAGCTCTACACTTGAACCTCAAAATGTTCCTGCAGGTGTGAACCCAAATCAAATTCAGACCCCTTTAGAACGTGATGATTGGAGGTTTGCCCCTAAATTTATGAAGCATTCTGCTGTAAAAAATACTATCTATATCTGTAAGTTATTTTCTTTTATTTTCTCTGGGTATGTTGTACAGGGGGTCGATACCAGAATCAGGGTGGTTGGGGTTTGATGGGGTAGATCCATCTACAGCTATAAGACCCGTGGGTTTTGGAAGAGTCCAGATGATGATGAGGCAACTTGCAGCCGTTGGTGAAACCTATGCCCAATCTGCTCTTGAAGATTCTTCATGGAACCTTTGGCCTATAAATCCATCTCAGGCTAGCACATCTACTTCAAACAATCCTTCTACCAGTAGTGTAAGACATCGTGGACATGCTGGTGGTTCACTCGTTGCGACTTCCCCACGTGTTTCAGATGCAGATTTGTCACATTTACTTGCAATGGCCGAAACTGTTCGTGAAGTGCTTCCCCATGTCCCAGATGAATTAATATTGCGGGTATTGTTTTTTCTCATTCTGATTTTTTTTGAATATGCTGTTTTGCTGTTTGTTATAGGTTGCTTAGGTATTAGTGGAGATGGCAATTTTCACCCTTTTACTTATAAATTGATGGTTTCCTTGTTAATTTAATTGCTAACTAGTCAAACAGATTGAGTCAAGTGGGTCAAATCCCAAAGTGTATTATTATTAATTAGTTAGATTAGGGTAAAATTGTCTTGAAAAAAGTAATCTTTCTTGATAAACTGTGAAATGAGTTGAAAGTCGCCCAATAAGTTGATTCGAGATGCCAATTTCCTTACCTAAAAAAAGTAAATTTTCTTGTTAAGGTAGGTTAAGACAGACGCCTTCTGATGCATCTCAAAGGTAAGTATTGAAATAATATAACTTTGTCTTTATATGTGGCGCATGAATTAATAAAAAGAAATTGGAGAGGGGGAGGGTGCAAAGAGTGTTTTGGATCGCTATATTTGGCCCTTTACCTGACCCACTCTTTGAATTGATGACTAATTATACGCCTTAAGTCTTGACTTTAAGAATCTAAGGCGTGGATTATAATCCAAGTATGTGATTAGAGTATGCGAGTGTAAAGTCTGTTTCATTGGTTTGCTGCATATGTTAAAATTTGAATTGGTTTGAACTGTGCAGGATTTGCAGCGAACAAATTCAGTTTCTGTTAGTGTGAATAATCTTCTTCAACTTTAACTGTTTGGTGTGAATGGAGGTTCTTTGCTCACACTGTAAGATTTATTCCAGTGTATATAGAAAGGGTCTACATAATAAGTTGTTCAACTATAGCCCTTTGACCGTCACTGTTTTCTCCTGCTATAGACTTTGAATAAAATTAATATTTACTTATTAACATGGTAGGGACATTTTGCTTAAATGGAGTACAATTGATATCGCCTTGCCTTTGCCCCTTCGTGGACCATATGAATGTATGAAAATAACCAAGTTTATTTAAAACAAATAACTGTTAATAATTCAAGTACTAAGGTTTATAACCTAAAGAAGAGTATTTATATGGGCAAAGAGGATTTGACCTCTACAGAGATAATAATAGTCTTTAAGTATAAATATTGTGGTCTCCCACATGCTACCACCACCATTTGTTAATCGGATGAGATGAATGTTCTGTGTGGCCTTTGAATATCAGACATCACTGTTGGAGGAGGAAATATGTTGGGCGCGCATTTGCTCTCATCTGTAATTCTGAACGGAGGCAAAAAGGATGGGTACACAACCATTGTATAAACTATATGTTTAATTAAAAAAAGGTGTTTAGAAAAGGATGTAGCGTTGGAGAAGAAATACGAGTCTTTGAAGTGTTGTTGATATGATGTGTTTGTGAATGTTAATTCGAATGGTTTAGCATCTGCATTTCTAATAGCCATATGAGGCGTGTTGTTGTCTGGAAATGCACAAGATTAGAAAACAGGCTGGATTTATTAATGGGAGATGCATAAGGTTCGTCTCATAACGAACATTTTGGTGTGCATTGTTCCCCTTATGCAAAGCCAATAATGCATCCTCCCTTGAACAATTAACTGGTTTACTGGTTAATTTTTTTTCTAGGGTTAATGGATTTAAATACTCTTAACTATTGGGAATTGTTCGCTGCCACCCCCAAGTATCATTTTGGCGAATATAACTTCCAATCAAACACTTCGGTGTCTGTATTACCCGCCGGTTGTTAAAACCATAACAAATGGGTTGATTTATTTTGGTCATTGTGTCAAATAAATCAGTTCATTGTGTCATATACGTTCATTGTGTCATATATTTTATATCATTTGTTAGGGTTTTGACAAACGGCGGGTGATACAGACACCGAAGTGTTTATTTGGGAGTTATATTTGTTAAAATGATACTTGGGGGTGGCAGCGACCAATTTCCAATAGTTGGAAGAATTTAAATCCATTAACTTTTTTTTCTATATTAACACATGAGAGAATCTTACATGTCATAAGATTATTGTTTTCACTAAAGTTTTGTGTAATTATTTGTTTTTAAACTTGCAGTATTGAGTTTGATATTACACAACACAAGATCTTTTTGATCGAGCATGATTAATTTACAGGAAGTGAAACTCTTGAATATTCCATCCTCTTAGCATGCCTTCTAACTTCTAAAAGCGAAAACATGTTACATGAACAATCTTGTCATGCAAATTTCTTCCGTAGACATTTGTCATGGAATCCAAAACGTTTTTGCTTCACGTCGACACCACATTAATAATAAAGATATTGGTTGGTACAATACACCCCATTATCTTCTATCGACTTGTGAACTTGTATACACTAATTTTGAACTTGTATATGCTGTATACTGTGTTTTATACCATAGGCATATCTAGAGCAACCATAAGACCACACAAAGTGGATATCAAGAACAAGTGGGGAAATCTCGATCCCAAATGGGAATATCACTCCTGGTTTCAGTGATCAAATAAAACCTGACCCGAGAAGTTTTCATCGGTACTCACTAATTGATATTTTACCCGTTTGACTTGTATCATACCACACACACATGCGCACAGAAAAAATGATAAAATGACATCTTTCAAACAAATAAAAATTAAAAAAATAAAAGATAGCTATTAAAAAAAAAGAACGACTTCCTCTCTTCTAATAAAATTAGAAAGTAGGTCTAGTTGGAACCGAAAGCGACCACACTTTCTCCAAACATGGCCCCGTCAGATCTGACTGTGACATAGGTCTCCTCTACATTTTCCACGTGTCAATGACCAATCACGCGCCACCTAAACGCGTGTTTTACCCCCCTTTTCCCTTCTTCATCTCCCTACGTATACGCGTTTTCTCTGTATCTATACCCCCTTCAGGTATCAGCCACTACACCTAGGGTTTCCATTATTTTCGATTTGATCGTTCAAAGCTCTCTTGAAGGTAATGCCGCTACATACTCTTCTTCTGTTCGCCATTTTCGTCTTGGTTATTAATCTGTTTGTTGTTGATCCATTAGTTTTACTGCATTTTGAAGGTTGTACTTCCAATTGTGCTGCAGGTGTTCCGTTTCGACGTCGAGAGTGGAATTGAAGTTTCAGAATCACCTTGCTCGCCAAATGTATGTGTAGTAACAGTGGTTTTGTGGGTGTTTGGGATTGATTATTTACGACCTATTTTTGACTTATTAACTTTTGAAAAGTTTATAAGTCAAAAAAAGTATTTAGCAAACTTAAAATGACTTTTCAAACTGACTTTTCATACAAGGTAAAAAGAAGCTTTTGAAAAGTAAGTGGGGAGTTAATTGTTAACTTTTGAAAACGACTTTTAGTCTAATTTCCTATTATACCCCTCTACTAACTTCTATTAACTCCACTTATTTTAAAAATATGTCTTTTTTGGTCATTTTACGACATTTTAGCTTACAAGCTAATCCAAACATTTTTTAAAAAAATACTTTTAAAAAATCATAAGTTAATAAGTCTTTTTTGTCAAAAGTCTTTTTCAACCAAAATAAACAATACCAAACATGCCCTTTATGTGATTTATGTTCGTACAATAGATATTTCGCTTTGCTTTAGTTAATTGGCGAAACGTGTTAATAGTGTTTGATTACATGATGTGGTTATCGTGTTTGGTATCTTTTTTAGGGAATTCATTGGGCCACGAATGTATTTGACCTCATTTTTTTGAGTTCTTTATGAATGTTTGGTCAAAATCAGATGAATTTTGGCAGTTAAGCTTCTGGTTCTGAATTTTTTTTTAACGTATGAGTTTAACTTGGTTTTAACAATTGACTACTATTTGTCAATGAGTCCATAAAGTTACGTTGTGTTCTTGTTTGCATATAGTTCATGCTTTGTAGACTTAATGAATCTGCAGTTAGGAGTTGCAATTCCCTTTATATTCCATTGCAAAAGAATTTTATGTGTTTCTAGCAATGCAATTTTTGGAATCGCCATCATTAGAAGATAACCCATCACCTTGGAAACGTATACTATGTTTTGGATCAGAGGGAGTATGACTTGATTGCTTAATCGCCATTTGTTTCTTTAACTTTTTTAGAGTTGATACTTTGTGAGTGTTTTTTGGGTTTAATTCTATATGTGGGATACTTTGAATCCTTTTGAATGTGAGTATGATGTATTGTCTAGGTTCATTTCACCTTCTCTATAATTGAACACTGACGCATTCTGTCTTTTACAATAATAAGCAATGGTCCACGGGTGTTTTCTTTAATGCAGTGAAACCCTTATGCTGTGTTTTTAATGTATTTCTGTTTTCTAAAGGCAATATTTAACAAATGTAAAAGAGGTTAGGTGGTGTACAACAGAAAAAAGAAACAAAAGAAAATGAGTCTCAGTGCACATGATCTTGGATAAAAAACACAGGTAGTTTTAACATTGTATTGGTGTAGCTACCCTTTTTTTTATCCACCTTTTAGTGAGACTTTGATGTAAATAAGATGTCCATTAGTCTCACGGCATTGACTAGTCATGTTTAGACAGCTATGTATATTCATGTTTGGTTGTATGTGATAATGATATACAGGGGTCTGGATTTAGCAAGCTATGATTCTTCATTTATCTATATGCATATCATTATTTGTCCTCACGTTTAGTTGTCCATTTTAATGCTTCCCATACATTGGACCATATTGTATTGTTCCATATGCAATTGTTCTTTCTAATATCCATTCCCCACCATGTGATTTTGCTTTTTTACGTATACACCTAAGCCTGGTGCCTCCTTTCTCTTCCACGTACTTGTTTCTAGCTAGCTATTTTTGGTGGTGTTTTTGCTTTTACCAATTTATTGACAAACAAATCAGCGGAAGTGCTTTAAAATCTTATTTTTAGTATATATATCCTAAGGGAAAGCATAGCTATTGTCTAAACTGTCTAAATAGCCCTGTGAAAGTCTCTTTCATCATCATGTACATATTCTACTTCATTTTTTATACAATATGTGAAGGGGCAATGGTGTGGTGTTATGCACAATAAGTTTCATTGCTGCTATGGACGTTTTAACTTGTGAAATATGGAGGGGTGCGATTATCTCTATACTAATTAGTTTGTCTATCTGGTCTGCTATTTGTGCCGATTCTTAATTGATTTTTGATATTTAACTAATGACATGCTTTGACCTTTTCACATGCATCTATAGGGAACTTGCTATAGTTGTTTCGACGAACATTCTTTCCTGCCCATGAAAAAATTTTGTTCATTTAGCAAAGAATTCTGTGGGTGGTAACTATAGGTGTAGGTCCTTGGAAAGTTAAAAACAGATTTTGAGATTAGTTGCAGTTGAACACATATGAATTTGTATTCAGTTTGTTTTATTTATAAAAGAGTAGATGGTAATTGAGATAGAACTTTTTGTCTTGCAGTTATTTGTCTAAATTCATTCAGAAAAAGCAGTTGCCTACTGAATTGAGGATGCATATGTAAGATTTAAATTTGGATTCTTTTTCTATGTTTTCTTAATCTTGATTTCCTTGTTCCTCACTTGATAATAATGATTGGCAGTTTCCAGAAATTTGGTGCTTGATGGATAGATTTCCTACCAGCAACGAAAAGAAAACTTTGAAGCGGTGGTTTTACATTGACAAGACAGTTGGTTAAGACTGTTGTGAGGGCTTCTGTTTATATCCAATTAAATTATTTGACAGCTGTTTGTTCAGGAGATCTGATGGATTTTAAGTCTAATCATGGTTCCCCCATACTCACTGATCCCATACCCATTACCAAGCCAAGATTAGGAATTCATGACTCATTGCTACCATTTTCGTCTTCTGGAGTCTTCTCTCAAGGCCCTTTTCTGACAATTCCATGGAAAAATCCTGGACTACTTGATGATGTTCTTTCTACTAGCTGGTTGGATGCCATGAAATCTTCTTCCCCAAGAAATATAATTAAGTATAATGTCAATGCTTTTTCATCAAATGATGTGGATGCTGCTTACCATAATTGGATGGTACTTTTTTTATCATGCTTTTGTTTAACTTGTTTAGTAGTTGACCCAAACCAGATATTGAGTGTATTTTTTTAATTGTTTTGTTGTGCAGCTTAAGTATCCATCTGCTCTTACATCCATTGAACAGATTGTAGATAATGCAAAGGGAAAGAGGATTGCATTGTTTCTAGATTATGACGGGACATTATCCCCGATTGTGGACAATCCAGATCATGCCTTTATGTCTAAAGCTGTGAGAAACTGATTTCTTAATTATCTCAATCTTGGCTAGATGCACTTATTAACACCCCTCACCCGACCCTGGGAATTATGTTTAATATCACGTTTTGTAAACAGATGCGTGCTGCTGTGAAAAATGTGGCAAGATACATTCCAACAGCAATTATTAGTGGCAGAAGCCGCGAAAAGGTACTTTAAAGCATTTTGCTTCACTAATAATTTACTTAATATTCCGGTTGGATACTTATATGTATCACTTCGCTGTCCTTTTTCAGGTACGCAAGTTTGTAGGACTGAAAGAACTCTATTATGCTGGTAGTCATGGGATGGACATAATGGGTCCTGTTCGGCCTCAAGCTGATCATACCACTGCGGTAGCAACTTCTATTGTTTTTGCATGACTGTTAGAATCAACATTTCCCCATATCTTTAGGTCATCTAAATCTTATTATGTCATTGAACATAGATTAAAGAAGGAAATTTGTACCAGCCTGCTAGTGAATTTTTACCAATGATCAACGAGGTTAATATTTCTAACTTGCTTTCAGTTTGGTGTCGTACACACACGTTATACTTAGATTATGTTCTAGGAGTTGTTTATGGTGCTTGTATGTTTGAAGCAGGTTTTTGTGACCCTTGTTGAGATAACCAAAAATATAGAAGGAGCAAAAGTTGAAAACAACAAGTTCTGTGTCTCGGTGCACTACCGTAATGTAGATGAGAAGGTACCATTTCAGTATTTTTCTTCCTTTCTGACTGTAATATTATTTGTTTAAAGATGATTTTGGTTTTTCAATCTCCTGTTTTCATAATTACAGAGTTGGACAACAGTGGCAGAATACGTCCAAGACATTTTGAAACACTATCCGCGACTAAGACTGACACATGGAAGAATGGTATGAAGTCTTTATTTCCCAGAAAACAAATTGCAAGTAATTTCTATAGTTCTTCTCTATTTGTATATGCTCAATTTTTTTGGAATAATTTGTGATGTCAATGCTTAGGTTTTAGAGATTCGCCCTGTGCTTAAGTGGGACAAAGGGAAGGCTGTTGAGTTCTTACTTGAATCACTTGGTTGGTGAAGTTCCAGTTTGTTTTCTATCTCCTTTAATAAAATTGCTTATATAACATAATATCTGAATGTAAATGTTTACTTTGCAGGCTTAAGTAGTTGTGATGATGTGCTCCCCATATACGTAGGGGATGACAGAACCGATGAAGATGCATTCAAGGTAAATCCTTTTAATTATCATGATATTGAGTTAAGAATTTTGAACCATTTGCTTATGATAAATTGGCAAAACTCCGGGCTAAAATTAGAAACAAGACATCTGGGTTGGTTGAAAGTCATCCAAAATATATTTTTAATGCATAATCCATTTGAAATAATATAATTATTGTGACCACAATTGACGCACCCATTACCCGTTTTGACCCATTAGCGAAATATGTGAATTCTACTATTTAAATATGTTTACATGTTAAACAGTTTCTAAGAGAGGGTAATCGTGGTTATGGCATATTGGTGACTCCGGCCCCAAAAGAAAGCAATGCACTTTATTCTCTCAGAGATCCATCAGAGGTTTGTATTTCTCTTCATGCATCATTGCTTAAATTGTTAAAATGAACTATTAATATGTACTTTTGGGTGTTTAAAACTGAAGTTTAAAAGATTAAACCTAGTTAACTTAAGTACCAAATTAATTAAAAAGACAAATAAAATTGTTTTTTTTTTATTGCAGGTGATGGAATTTATCAACTCACTGGTAATGCATAAGAAGTCGGTTCTATGATTTAACTTATGTATAGGAAGATTATTTTAAAGCATAAAAAAAGGCATTGGAGTGGGTAAAAATGAGCTCTTCTCCAAAGTCCCCTATTCCCCAATTGTAAATCTTTATTCTCTTTTTAAATGTTATATATGTAAATTTTGTTAATTTTCATCATCTATATTATATATAAACAAATTATTTGGTTGCTAACTGTTTTTAGTCATATTTGTGCTTAAATTAGGGACCTTTTCTGCTTACTGAAACTTTGTCCGTCTTTTTTGTTATTATACATGATTAAATGAGGTCTAATTATGTATAAACAGATACAAAGGGCATTTGGCCCAATGATAATATTAACGTCTGTTATATGATGACGTCTCTCTAAGATGTTGAAGGTTAACTCGCATAGTAGATATATAACGTAGATTTAAAAGTTGGTTTGGAGTGTGTTGAAGGCTATCTTCATTTTGTTTTTAAGAGAAAAACTTAAAACTATGGCTGAATAAAAGAAACCTGTCAAGTTTAATTAGAAGCCACAGAAAGCCTTCACAAAACTAAATTTACTTATCAAGTAAGGTTGCATTATTAATTTAATTTTATAGTTTTGTACTCATATTATATAAATAGTTTTATGAAATAAGAATAGGAGAGTCAACATATAGATATCAACTTAATTCATTCCATGCATGGATTGCGTTTTAATTATATTGATAATAATGAATATTGCCAACTAACAAGTCACTAAGAACTAACCGATCAAATTTGTTATAACATGGTGTAATTTAGGAGCAGAAGTAAGATAAAATTTGCCATTCAAAAAAAAAAAAAAAAAAAAAAAAGCTAACCGATCAAACGTACGTCATAACGTATATATCGTTGCCTCTTTGTTTTTTATGTTAAAGGTCACCGCCTATTCCGATATCATCACACTCCTAACCTTATAATTAATTAAGGCGTCACCATCAGTAACTAGAGGTGCAATTCATTCCTTTATAGTTATATACTAATGACTTGATTTATGTTATAAAATTATAAATTTTGATAATAGATCAATAGTTGTACCATTTGAAACCACAAGATTTATTTCAAGTATCTTGAATATTGAGCATTTTCAAGTTTAAAGTATGAAAAAATAAATTACTCAACTTAGAAAAAAAAAATAATTTAAGTTGCTTTTAGAGTTAAGGTGCGCATAAGTAATGGACGAAAATGTCTTGTTGAGTCATATCATATGCGAAACTAGGTTCAACTGTTGGACTCGAATTCATCACCTAAATCCCCAACTTCAACTTGATAGTTGTTTCTCGAATTTTATAGTTTTCTTTTATTTTTTTTTATTATAAAAACATGTAAATATGAAATTTATTAGTTTATGTGTTTACATTTACACTGGGTGTCAATCATAGACAGTCAATTTCAAATTTCTAGATTTGGTCAAACCCAAAAAAAAAATGGATTTTTCCTATAAGAAAACATGATAATTGATGTAATAGTGGAATCATTAAACAATATTCAGATTTTCCTATCAAAAAGTTATTCTATTCTATTCTTTAATTATGCTTCCGCTCTGTATCAGTATGTTAGTTGCTGGTTTTGTAGTTAGTAGTTGCATATCATGTATTCACATTACACCTCAATAAAATCTCTTGAGATTCATAGCATAAACTATATTTCAATTTGGCAAAAATAAAATGTAAAATGAGGAGACAAGGTGAATGATAGATGTTGGGTGTGTGGAAAGGTGATTGCTTTAAAAAGATTTCTTTAAGATTTAGATTTCCCCACCATCAAACAACACATGTTTTTATATCCATAAGGTCATACATAAGTACAATATTTTTCCCTATGTTTCTGGACCACTACATGACAGAAGGTGTGTGGCTAGTGGTCATTAGTCTTTTATGCTTTTAATGTCAGCCTGCTTCTGATGCATGCATGCTTGCTCTCCAACTTCACTGGTAAGGAACAGTACTGTTAACTTGATCTCTCCAACTACATTATTACCTTATGTGTCTAATTTTCTAACGTCTTGCTAGCTTTTAATATAATATTTACCGACCATTCAAATATATACTTAGGAACATAATGTATAGGAAATTTGGACCGGCATATACATGATTCAGCCGAATATAAAGATGAGCATTCTAAGACCATTTTTGTTCGATTTAAATTCCAAGAACCGATCAATTTTAATATCCAAGAACTCCACCTTCCACGCCCGCCGCCACCATTAAGGCTTGTGGGCGCTGATGGTTGGATGCATATGTATGCCAGTCTATATAAAGGGTGCACTTGATTCCGAGATCATTAATTCAAACATAATGGATGCCATCAAATTTACAAAAAAGAGTATAGCCCGTGTTTTGTTACCGTTTATATATAGGTTTGAAAGAAGTTGCACTTATGATATAAGCCTCGTTGCTATATATAGTATATATTTATAAAATGTTAGCGATCGCATGCGTGTCGCAAACTAGTCTCACTCAGAAAAGACTCAATAGGCTGGACTAGAATCTCGAAATTTTATCCTTATTATCACTACCAAAATAGCAAGCGCTTGTCTACCGGAAACCTCTTCCTACATACAATAGACAAATGTCGTTTTATAAGTGTCGGTAGTACGCCGGTAATATGCAACCTATTAGTAACAGGAAATTTTTTAAGCTACCCTTTTTCCATTTTTTGGGTTTTTATTGGGTTTGGTTGGTAATTAACTAATTACTGAGGGCTACCATATGTTGATGATACTATTTTTTATCTTGTAGTGTAGGCTTGTATGAATCTCTAGCTTAAGCTTGTTTAAGTTTGGTTTAATTCAAGATTTTAATGAATCAGTAGCTCACGAGTGGCTCTGGACAATTTAAGCATTTAACAAGCCGATTTTGAGTTGCTTGGCTTATTTTTACCCTTGTTGATGTGGGTGAGACGATTATGATGATTTTGTTGCAATTTAATTAGCAGACAACTAGACAATGTATATATGATTCAAACTTGGCATTTTTAAGTTAATTTATAATAATAACACTTCGACAAATCCAGTTAACTCTAATCACAACTCTAGTAGACACTTGCCTTCCCTTTTACAAGAAACTGCAATTGTTTGTGAAGAACTTTTGGCCTCAAGAAACAACAGTTTATGCTCTAATTTAAGAGTAGTGTATGTTTATTGTTTAAAAAAGTGAAAAAGGAAACAACAGAACTTAAAAGAAAAAACATATATAACATCCATCTGGCTTCAAAGGAAAGTTCTATAGATTAATTATATGTTGCCATCAACCACTCACACATTCTCTCTCTCATTCTCTCTCTCTCTCTCTCTCTCTCTCTCTCTCTCTCTCTCATCTATCTGCCCATGTGTTTTGAGGCAAACTTCATCTCCAAGCACACTATATTTCTTTCTTATAAGAGCATCTACATTCCACAAAAGCAGACACTTAGGTGGAACCGGTGGACGGCTAAAAAGGCGACAAATGCATCAGATGTGGTGGATGTTTGGTTGCTCGTCTCCACGGACGAGTATGTTTGAAGGATGAATAGAAATCTGATGCGATAACTAACTTTACATGTTTGAAAGGAGATTGCATTGAGATGCTCTAAATCATGAACTAAAAGGACAAAGATTAATGGCATGCAACAGTGGATGGTAGAAACACAAACAAGAGTTAAAAACTTAATTATTAACAAAGTTAAAAGTTCTTTTTATCAAATAAACAACAGTTTAATGAAATAACAGCGCATGCAGCTGCAAATTACAGGCATCATAATGAAGACCATTAGTATTACACATAACAGACAATGCTGTGATCCCAAGTAATCATAAAATACAACAGTACCCTCATGCCTGTACATATTGATGGGTTTAGGACAACAATACCCATCAAATTATATTAGTTTAATTGACTGAGGGTGTTAATCAAGGGGAATATATAATAATATTCTATGTAAAGCTAGGTATAAGAGTTAATAAGGTTACTTAAACATGCAACAGTTTAGGTCCTTATTATGTACAAGATTTAACAAGTGTTAATAAGGATATTATTATTTTCATCATTTCCATAGATCAATCTGGCAACTGTAAATGGAACTCGATGCGTCTTCTGGTGCAACGATTTGTTCGTCTGCATTTGGGTATGATTGATCATGATTTCCCTTAGTTGAAACATCTCCTTGGTTGTGCAACTGTGATGCAACAAACTTATCAAGAACGCGCCAATCAGTCATTTGATCGTTAAAACTTTGGTCTTGTCTGATCAACGAAGGCTCCAAATCGATGTTTCCTTGGTTTATGTCGATGCTGTAAATGGGCATGGAAGAACTGGAGGTTGAATGAAGTTTTGGAGCCTCTAGAAGAGGGAGTTGGGGGCAGTGACCAGGGGTAATTGGGTAATTTTGCTGCTGATCTAGTTCTTCCTTGCAAGAACCATAAGGGTATTGGTAATTAGCATTGTTACCTATGTTGGATAGAATGTTATTATGTGTTGTAGGTGAGTCGATTTCGGGGAAGAATGAGACTTGATGATCATCATACCACATTGGTTCATGCTCACTTGTTCTTCTCATTATGGGTAGTCTTTTCTTGAACACCCTACATACCACCCACCCTTCTTCCTGTTTTCAAATAAAAAAGTATACATTAAGATCGCGGCCTTATGGGTAGTCATTCGCTCATAATTATCTTAGTGAGATTGTTGTTGACAACGGAAGTGAGAGTTTCATAGGTCAAATTTATAGTATAGATTATATTCGGTCAACAAATCATAGTTTGGATTATTCAAAATCCAATCTACCTTAATAAAAACACAAAAGTTGTGTATGTTAGTGCATCCTAAGAAATATGTTGCTATGAGTATGCATCATCATATAATAAGACATTGTTATGCATGATAGATTTCTTAAGATGTAAAAGATATTATTGTTTATGTTAAACTTGCCTGTGTTGTAGTTGCGTTTTCATCTGTTTCAAGGCGATATTCATGCATGATCCAATCCGACTTTAGTCCATTTGGCGCACGCCCTTTATAAAAGACCAATGTCTTTCTCATCCCAACCAAATCATGCTTGGAGTAAATAGCTTTATCCCTTCCGGTCGCCTTCCAAAATCCAGCTACAGTCGCTCTATTTGTGCGCGAACCTGTCGGGTACTTCTTATCTTTATGACTAAAGAAATACCAATCATTTTGCTCTTCTGTACCTAGCCTGCAGAGCTCTATTTAAGCCCACAAATTAGCATCATCTTTTAACTAAAAACCATTTATGAGTGGTTAACAAAGTTATGGTGTGGTTAGTATACCTTGAAGATCCCATGGCTCAATTTTGTAAAGATCAACATCTCTGATGACATCTAATTCGATCGCTCTCGAGTTAATCTTTTTCCTAAGGTAGTAGTCCACAAGTTCTTCATCAGTGGGATGGAACCGAAAGCCAGGTGGAACACGCGAAAAAGTATTCATGTTTTCTCCTTTCGGTATAGATTGAACTTGTACCTTCAAGTTAATATCATTTTGATCAGTTTATTAAAAACTTCATCAACAAATTAACACACAAACATGTGTTGAACTATAATGTGGGCATATAATGTCTACTTCAACTCATCAAACATTGTACAACAAGTGGTATTACATAAAAGGAAACATAATATGATGATCAATTGAGTGATTATATATGATGCTTACTCAATAGACATACATGGTTAAAATTTAATCACTAAATTCTGAAATAACCTTTTTTTTTTCCATTCCATATATATAGAGAAATCTTGTTCATCACATGAACCAAAAACTTATCAACAAAAGGTAAAAAAGCTTGAGCTTCATCATGATAAACATATAAATCAATCACTGTTGCTATATATTGTTTACACACATAAAATCTATCAATCTACTGAAAGACCATTATTCATGAAATATGATTTTTTTTAACAACAGTTCATGAAATATGATTTTTTTTAATAACAATTTATATTAACATAAAAATAATCACCAAATCTGCATACCACAAGATTGAAATCTATGAAATATGATCTAATTAATGATCAAATATAACTTCAAATACAAGAACTAGAGAGAGAGAGAGAGAGAGAGAGAGAGATAGAGAGATATGGAGCTTACAAACAATATGGAAATTAATCTATGTAAGCAACTTGAGAAAAATCTAATCTTTTCGGAAGAGCTGAGTGTAGTTCTAATTCTCCAAGCATATGATAACTCAAAGATCAAAGAAATGAAGAATTGAGGTTCTCAAATGCTTTTGGAATTCGTTGGATCCCAGAACATACTAAGATACTCGATTTTCCTCGGGATTTGAACCGATTTCGGTCTTTCGGTTCACGCCCCGAGGGAAAGAATTTGATTGAACGATAAGTTTTAAAATGGAAAGCTAAAGAGAGTGAATTGAAGAAATAGGGTTATATAAGAGAAGGTGGAAGAAGAAGTAAGATAAAATGGAGGTATGTATAGAGAGAGAAATAAAGACAAAGAATTGAAACCCTAATGATGAGAGATGATGACATATGGGCAAGTAAAGTCTAGAAATGTTTGTTGTAGGCTATCTTTGTCATATGGGGGCTAAAGCTTAATTGATGGCCAAGATTTTTTTTCCTTAAATATCTCGATCACCAGCAACTGATGGTGACCTAGTCTCTCAATTTTCATTAATTTACACATGAGGTGTGAGTTTTTGTTCAATAGTTCTTATATTAGGTGATAATTTAGGGTTTTTTACGCTGATTCGAAGGTTAGGGCTTATGTCATAGCCTCCTATTTCTCAAATACTTGTTAGTAGATCTGTCAAACGCCCGTTTGAAAGTTATAGGCTTTGTGTCGTAGCCTACCTACTTTTTCGAATTACTATTTAAGGATTTGTGAAATAGTCATTTGAAGGAATTAGGGTTTGTGTTATAGTCCTCATATTATATTTTAAATGGTTGTACGCTTGAGGTTTCATCACCGTTGCTACACCTTGCGTCATAGGCCCCTTACTTTTCTAACAACAGCTTGAGGACTTGTTAAATGGCCGTTTAACAAATTCTTAAGCGCACATAGGCCCTTACAAAATAAATCACATCTTGAATTCTTAAAACTATATATAAGGTATCACCTTAGTGAATCCTGAATAGTGAGAAACTTATCAAATATAAAGTAAGGTAACAATTTAAGATTTAATAATGAAAATTACAATACACATATAAAATAAATATACCAAAAAAAACTAACAGTACGGATACAATTAAAATAAACAAATTTAAGGTGCTAAACTGTTCCAATCGTGACAAATTTAATTGTTTTAATGTTTCAGCTTCCAAAAAGGTATTAAATAATTAATTAAGAATATTATTTAACTACTTCATGGTTTTATGAAGTGTTACTACTTATCATTAGTTTCATTTAACTCCAGAAACACCGTTGTGACGTATTTCTTTTTTTTTTTTCTACATTTCAACATAAAGTTTATTTTAATTAAATCGAACTTTATAAACTTATCGTAGCATTAGCATATATACTGTCACAACACGCTAGTTAACGTCTACTAGTAATTATTAAACTGGTATAATCAATGTTTCAACCTTTGTATATTACTGTGAACAACACTATGTACAATTAAATTGACTTAATATTCACGCCTTTAAAACTTTTAAAAGAAATATATTTTTAATAACGGCCTATATATATCATTAGTTCCATATATATTAGTGAATTGAAAAGGCCCAAATTTGTCTGATCTTATATAGATATTATTAATTAAATTTAAATAAACTTATGAACAAAAATACAAATTATCTTGATTATTATTTTAGCAAAAAGTTTGTACGGGAAATGATTGAACTGACCCCGTTCTACAGCTCGTCACATATAAGCCTCGTCTCCACCACCGACGGTAATCATTCTCCACCCCGTGCGCCCATCATTCTTAAAATACTCCATTTTCTAACATTATTGGACACCTTCCATTCCTTTTTGATAAAATAAATAATATTTTATTTTATGTTATATAGTATAACAAAAAGTATAAGAGAGACAATATGGCAATACACTTAAAAGCTGTAAATAAATTGAGCATTAATCGAACAGTTCGTGAACTGTTTTGCGATAATTTCATTTATCTTCATTCGTTTAATAGATAAACGAATACGAACAGGAAAATTTATGTTCAATTAGTTAAACGAATAAAAATGAACAGATGTTACGCACGTACATTTATGTTCGTGAACGTTCGATAATACGTTCATTTACGTTCATTTGTGTTCGTTCATTTAAAAGTTTTGTTTGTGATAATCATGTAAAGTACTTATTTATTTTTGGTGGGTATTACGTAATGTTTATGATTTTAATTATAAAAATCAACATATGATGGTTAGTATTTGTTTGTTTTAGTAACTTTCATTTATGTTCATGAATAATTGTGTATGTTCGTTTGTCTTCATTTGCGTATTTTTGCATTCGTTTACATTCAATAAGTGTTCATGAATAATTTATGAACAAATTCATTTTTTAACGAACGAACATGAAAAAGATCCCGCTTGTGTTTGTTTAGTTCGTTTACAACCTTAAATATGCTTGATGTGGGGCAAATGGAGTAACTTGTAGAGATGAATTCAGTAAGTGGCGGATCCAAAAACATTTTTACGGGATCAATAGTTTTAGGTTGGTAGTCTATTATTAAATAATAATTTCTTTTGATTTGTGTTAGATAATAAAATTACATCAATTATCATTACAAATGTATAATAGAAATGCAATATCTCTAATGTTTTTCTTCACAAGTTTTTATATTTTGAAAACTAGCTATTAAATAATTAGAAAAAATATTTCTAAACAACTGTTTTTCAATATAACAGGTACAAATGTCACTTTAATTCTTATCACCAATACGATTATACCATCTAGAGAAATAAATAACAAAGTAGACTAAAATAGTATATAAGCAAGCCATCATTAACAAGATATTCAACCAATAAGTCTCAAGCTAACATGAAAATACTTAAAAAAATTACATAATAAATCAAATACTCATATACTAAAGTGAGATTTAGAGAGAATGAGAGAGAGTTTCAAAGAAATACTTAAGTTGAGAATTGAATTTAGAATTGAATTTTGGGGATGTTTATATTCTAATTTGAGAGGGGGTATGTAACCATATCTATATCTATGGTCGAATTAATCGTCTTTTAAGTCGCCATTAATCTTCTCTTTAGCCGACGTGGATAGCTTGACTGGAGGGGAACACCACCCCGCCCCCTATTTGCTGCTAAAATACATTTTGCTCGTGAAGTTTTCCACGCCCTTCCTCGCTTGTTGCATTCTTCGTTCTTACATGCCCTGCTTATAGCCCACTTTTAAACTAATTTTTACATTTTGCCCTCTTAACATAAAGGGTCAATATTTTTGGTTAAGTGATGTAAAATAGAGTGAAATGAAGTGTGATGTAGCATTAACCTGACATAGTCTACAATGATTAAAATGTGTAGTGAAGTGGTTTAATGCAATTTAAAGTTGATTAATGCAAGTAAAATGATTAAAAAGCATATTAAAGTGTTTAATGTAAATTAAAGTCGATTAGCAGAACATTAATGATTTTACCCCCATTTGCTTGGGATATAAAACCGTGTGCTCACCTTCGATCAAGAAAACACGACACAATGCTTCACCTTTAGTTGGTAGCATTAAAATTATATTTTCTATACTTATTGTATTGTAATTTAATAATTATAAACCGTATATATCTACATCAATTACACAGACTTAGTAGTCAACAGAGATTTAAAACTTGACTTGAAAGTTTTCTAAAAGATCTTCTCCTTCTATAATATTTCTTTAAGACAAAAAAGAAAATTATTTCGTTAAAATATCAAAAAATAAACAATACCTTTAAGAATTTTGTTGTCATATAAATTCTATGATGATATTGGTTTGGGGGACAAAAAGCTTATCCTAGGACATATTAAATGCAGTTATCGGGTTTTGATGTATAACCAAACAATTATTTGATGCTAAGTAGGGATTACAAACAAACCCGATCAACGTGAACTGTAAACTCAAAACCCACAAAATTTAGGGCATGTAATAGGGCGTTCGTGATATTAGGTGATATATATCTACCTCATTATCCAAAAATAGATACTCGTTTACCATACCATATATTTTTCTTTAACTTTGTCTAGTAATACTTATTATAATAGTAGGTTACTTATTTGAAACAAAATATAAATAAGTTATTAAATAATAGCTGAATTATCAATACTATTCATATAAGGTTTATATAAATGCAGTTTTAGAAATATAATTGATACAACTTACAAATTTAAAAGAAAAAAAGGCTTTATATAAAATAGCCAAACATTTGTAAAATTCAAGAAAGTACTTAAGTATCAATATGTGCTTCTAATCTATACACTTATACAGTGAGATTTACTATATTATACATTTAAATTAAAACAATTGTAACCAGAAATGAACTAATTAGATTGTAGGAGCAAATCCGTGGTCAAATATGAGCAAGTATATTATCCATCTATGTAATAGATAACTCTTAGCTACAATTGTCTTTTGTAGTTTTATAAAGTAGTTATCAATATCTTTAAATTTACAAAGAGATATTTTTTACAAGATATAAAGCCTGGTTCAATTTCATGATATAACAGTGATTTTTCTTTTAATATTTATGCAGTTTATCGCACATGGAATTTCCAAAATAATATGCACCTGTCAATGCGAAGAATGTAGCATCTAGTTTGTTAAAAACATACAATACATTATAAATTCACGTGTGGTACGATGTTATTATTATATAAATTGATTGATCTTAAACAATTGAAATTGCCAAGCATCACATAAAGAGAAGTAGGAAAAAAATACACATGTTACTAGAAATGTTTATATAATCTTTATTATTAGAGCAATTTCATATATCAAAGCGATCCTAGAGCATTACAAAAGAGCAAACACACGTTAAAGAGATGTTTATATAATCTTTATTATTATTAGAGCAATTTCATATGTCAAAGAGATCTTAAATCATTAGAAAAGAGAATTTATATGTAGACGATTCTACTTACAGAAATATTATAGCTAAATGACAGACAGTCAGACACATCAACTATGTTCTTTAATTAAAATAAAAAATACAACCTAGAAATTAAACCTGATTAGAATAACTAATATTGTAAACTTATTCAAAGAAATAGCAACATTAGCTTTAAGCAATTACGAAATCATTAAAAATCTTTGTTGATGAACTTTGGAATTATAATTGATTCATTTCTTTACAATTTTCTTCGCAATCTCAACAATCTCCGTATGAATAAAACGTTTGGATTACTGCCACTCATCTCCTAGTAAAATTTTATTCTTATGGAATAACATTTAAATGAATTTCTCAATACTGTAGATAATTATTTTAAAAATCATTGGTTTTTATAAACAGATTTAAGATTAGGTATTCGTCTTCCATCCCAAAAAAATAAATAATGTATCTCATAACCAAAATGTTTGAATATCTCTTACAGAATACGAATTACAATTACAATGTATTTATCGTATAAGATCTAATAATTACGGTCAACATAAAGTATATGTATTCTTTTTAGTATTTTGTTATGTTAGGATGACACGGTGGAAATTGGTGACCGAAAGGTGGAGGTGTAACTCAACCAATAATATTGCGGGTGGCTGAAACGTAACTCAAACAATAATAATAATAATAATAATAATAATAATAATAATATTGCGGCATCAACAATATTTGTTGGACCCACATGTGTGACGCCGGCAACCGCCCCTTCGAGCCATCTAATATATACAAGCATATATTGAAGGGCATTTTCTTTTGTAATTTGACATCCATTTTTGAGTTATTGTTCTAACTTTGCAAATCATAACTAAACAATTACTCCAAATATCTATATGACTTTCTTGAGAATGGAATTAATTTGTTATGGACTGAACTATTGTAAGATAAGATACTTGTTTTATATCGATTTATTGTTTATAGAACTAATATGTTTCTTCATCCATCAAACTAAATTTTTGGATTAAGTTTCTTTTATTTGGTCCGTGACAAGATGAAGTTTTCTTAAAAGATGAATAATTTTACGAATAAATACGAGTTTTTTTTTCTAAATTAAATGGACAAGGATATGAGAAATTGACATGATGTAAATGCTCGTTTTTTAAATCAACTTTTGATTTACTCAATATTATGGATTATTAAAACATTAAATATTAAAAAGTTTAAAATAACTTATCAACGTAAAATAGTTATTGATGAATATTTTTGTGTAACTGTATTGACTTCTTAATCATTGTAAATCATAATTTATCAAATAAGTCAGAAGTATATATTTGTTTGAGTTTATTATGATTTTCAATATTAGAAGAGCAGTAAACATTGAGGGTTTAAGTGAGCAACGCTCCCTTCACGAAGACTAGTTTGCCCCTAACCGGCTCAAGATAACAAACTTAAAAAGATTGTAAATGAATTAATTTATATCGAAATTAAAAGAAATTTGGTCGGAGAGACACATTTATACCAAGAGGATGTCCCCCCGTGAGGCTTTGACAATTCCAATAAAATAAGAGACAATTTGATACAACATAAGACGTTATTGTAAATGCCCATCATTTAAAATTAAAATGTTTCATTAACATCATTATAGGCTCACCGTAGTAATGGCCCAAAAGGCCTTTTTATGTCATTACGTTGAACAGCCCACTAATAAACTTGGGCATATACACTCGAAATTTAGAAATTTTGTCACTAACACCAGAAAACCCCCCGCGCTTATTGAATAAATACGAGTTGTATCAATTCCAATATCAAATCAAAAAAATGTACACAAATAATAAATAAATAAGAACACTTAACAATCAAAGTTGTCTCATAATCCTGGAGTGAACGGTATGCCTGTGGCCGGCAGCCATGACCTACCTGCTATAAGCCTCTCCACAGTATACTGAGAGGCTACACTCGCGCTTCGAATAACTTTATATCCCGGCCACTTTACGCGATTTCTCGTATTAGAACCGGGACCAAAGCATTGAAATTCCCCATAAACCAATGTCTTTTGAGCAAAGTTACTATTATCCCATGGTGACCATCCTTTTGGATTGATATGACTATCAATATAAGTTTTCATGTAAACGGTTCTCGAATATTCTTGCCAGGGTCGACCCAGGTACGTCTGGACTGACCTAACCACTGGCCTTAGGTCTGGTGCAGGCATAACACGAGAATTATGAATTGAAATTCCAGTGTTTTGAAAAGGGTCACCACGACCTTGAGCAGTTATAACATTTGCTTGCCCTTTTAACGGTCTTCGTGCCAAGATCATACAATTTTGAAAAACCACAGCCGCATTACCAAATATGAAATCAATTGTGCCATAAATATAGCACATTTTGTAGAATTGTCTTTGAGCGAGTACGAAGAGAGTATCTTGATAACCTTCGAAGCTACAAGCGTAGTACACCGAGAGATCGGAGGATGATCGGAACGCCACTGCCTGACTTTTTGCCGGGCCCGCGGTGTTCCGGAAGGTTATACCCCGAGCAATGAACCCAATACCATCAACTCCTGAATTTCAAATAGATTTAACTAAAGTCAACTCACATGAACAACAACACTATACATAATAATTAATAAATTATAATGTATTGGTATGTGAGAGAAAGTTAGGTTATCATTAGCTTCTTACACAAGGCAACGTTGATCTCAAGTAAACTGCATGGTGAAGAAATAACATGCAACTTAACGTACGTACTATGCATATTATGTTTCCTTTCACACAATAATCATCTACTTTACTTCACTTTAATTGTAGTATTACGTATGAATGTAACCACTAAATAATAAATCTATTAACCTATAGTAAGAATTGATCATAATATCAAAGATTTGTGATTAAGAATGATCTTACTTTTATAGTATGTTTTTGTTACAAGTGTTGGTAGCTCAGTAATAAAAGTTATAAAAAAAGTCCTTTTTGAAGAATAACATCGTTCAAATTTTGACATGAGTAATATTAATATTCGGTGTAGTTTAAGAGTAAAAGTAAAAGAACCGATATTACCTACGGTTGCAGAGCTATAAGTTGTGAAACCTCCGGCGACGCTCCGGGCTCCGGTGATAATAGTGTATCTCGCTCCATCACCAATGAACATGATGTTATTTAGATTGTTTCCAATTTCAAGATTCTCCCTATAAACTCCTCTTCTTATGTAGATAATATACCTCTTGTTCCCACGCTTAAGACCTGCTGCAAACCTAAGAGCCGATTGAATGGTTCGAAACCGACTCCCGCGGGCTTGAGACACAATAATATTAGCCCTCATGTGAATCGATTTCGATTGCAATAGTCTTCGGTCACCTGGACTAACCCAACTTGGATAATCATCATCAAGATCTTGATTTGCTAGCTTTTGCTTCACAAAGAATTGATTTATAGCCAAACTATTGCTTATCATCTCGGTAAGGTTATGTGATTTGAGGGGGGAGACTAAGTTTGTGAGATTGAAGTCTCGTGAACCCGAAAAACAAGTTTCGAGGTTGGTGAGGGCGGCACTGAGCCACGTTTGTGCATCGAAATCGGAACTACGGTTGTGTTTGAGACCATCTAGGGTTTGGTTGAGTTGATAAATGGTGTCGTTGACGAGCTTGCTGCAATCGAGCCATACCGCTTTCTTTCGCTTGCTTCTACATTTGTTACGGAGGTTGGTGCTGCAGGTCTGAGCTTCTTTGGCCTTTTCCAAAGCGACCTCCAGCACTAGCCTTCGAAAGTCTTTCCTGTGTCGCGGGATATGATGTGTCCCGCGACTCAGGAAATACTTACATGGTTGTGGATGAGGAGTCGTCTCACACCAGTAATTTATGTCTCCACCCGTCTCTTCTTCTTCTTCAAAAGCCAAAGAAACCGAAGAGTATACGATAAACACATACAAACAAAATGGCAAAAAGAAGTTGAATTTTGCCATTTGAAGACTAGCTTAGCTAGGGTTAATTTTGGGTTCTTGATGTCGTTATAAGGTTTTAAGTTTAAAATGAGAAATTGGGTATTTGAGGGGGTTTCAAATAACATGTGATGGGGTTTATATTTATAGTATAATGATTTTATAAAATATTATGAAATGTGTAATTGAAGTTTAGTGAAAGTTGACATTGAGAAACCCTAGAAATAATGTGTTAAGTAAATTAATAATAAGATCCTTGTAATACGGATCGAGGTGCCATTTTGCATTAAGAGAGAATCGTGGGTTTAATTATATTAATGCATGATGTCTTAAATCATTCTTTATGTCATCGTTGTAACATGTTAAATTCAAATGCATGGTCGTCGTCCTCGACTCCGTCGGTGATCAATAAACAAATTATCTTATATGATTATTATGTAAAACATCACTTTGTATAAAGAAGACAAAAAATTTGAATGCAGAAAAAACATATGAATACTAAAATAAGCATATAGAACATAAATTAGTAAATAAATGTGTCAATGAAGGTCATTTAAGAGTGGTTCCAGTCCAGTATGATTGTAAAAATATTATGCCAAACTTTTTTCCGTTTCATTTTTATAATAACTTCAAAATTCATTATCATTTTTGCAACTAATATACTTTTGTATGTTAATATTGAGAACGACTTTGTTTTGTTGTGATTGATTTTGTTTTGGTAGTTGATTTCATAATTAATCATTTGGTTTTGTTCGCGCGTGTGTTGCTAGTCGCAATTTTTGATCACTTTGTCTATCTATGTGTGCTTCTTCAAACTTATATTTTTGTTAGTAGTAAATTATAACTCATAATATGGTAACTACTCACACTACAACAAAATAGGCTATCGTGACAATTTTCCCTGGGTTATACGATTACATATGCCGACGACATATGTAATCGCAATAGCCTCAAAATCAAATTCTTGTATTGTTAAAGCATCCATAACGTTGAACCATTCAGATGCTCACAAGTGCGCAAGGTTAGCTTACACATTAATTAGATTACGTTTGTCATTTTAAAACACCCAGTAGATGAAATACTACATCCATATTTAAACACCATATTTTTAAAAATAAAGCATACACATACATTATTCAGTGTTTATCTGGGAGGGTTCTAACCGCTACCTGTTTGCCTTCATTTGGAATATAACATGTATGACCACAAATAGCCCAACAAATGGCCTCCTCCAACGCTTGCGTTTGGAATTCAAACACCACCTTGACGTTTGTTTCATCCCATTGGAGACGCTCTTGGTGTAAAGGGATATTGATTGTTTCATCAAATTTTTTTTAAATAACAATATATATAAATCATAACCTACACGTAACAATATTTGAACCCTTAACATTTTGATTTCATCTTTCTATTTACAATTTTAGATTGAACATAATTTATTTATTCAAGAATGTTTATTCTGAACTTAACACAAGACAATTGTACTTCTAATATTAGCAGTTACTTGTATCATAAGTTATAAAAACGAGTGTAATTAAGCCTCATTTGATGTACATGTGGCCGGAGGAGCATATAACAAAGTGGAAATTATCCGACGGCCGTTGATGTAAAATGAAGCAACAAAGGTGGTTAAATTGATCGGTGCTTCCGTACAGATGATGGTTTCTTGTAATTCTGGATAAAAATTCTCTAATTTTGGTTTATTAAATACGTATATCATCATTAATTATGTACACTTGAAGTTACTTAATTCAATAACTTTTTAAACCCTTTCAAACACCGTAATCTCAGGAACAAAAACCTCTTCCTACCATGTGAGTTTTTCACCTTTTTTCTTTATTAATTCTTATAAAAAGCTTTTGTGTGCTCAAGTTGCATTATATGATCATTATTTATGTAGTAAATAATATTCTCAAGAAAAAGAATAAATTTTGTAATTAATATATATATGTATATATAAAGTTATTACAGATATATGTTATTATAGACATGATACACTTTAAAACTCTCAAAAAAACTGATAATAACGTATTTGGGTTTGTAATTTTTATTATTATTGTTATTAGTATTTTTGTTAAAATTATTGTTTAAGAAAAACCAACTAATAAACTAATTGATTCAATGATGAGCATGTGCATGGAATTTATTTATTCCATGATCATAACCATGATCGTACCATAATTATGGTTAGAATAGAATCACCATATGTACATTTTTTAATCATTAATTTAAAAATTACAACTTTTATCCCATTCTTTAAAATATAAAATCACACTTAAAGTAATAACCTCAGTTTCCAGTCACGATGTTAACTCCACTAATTTATTTACGATATGCGTAATTATGAGGATGGTATCAAAACATTAATGATATGAATTATGATTCAAGAATTAATGTTATGAATTATGATTCAAGAAAGTTGTTAGGGTGAAGGGGGCTACGTCGGGTTTAGGTTATGAGGTTTGGCGGGTAACACCACCACCAACCCATCGGGTTCAGGAAGATAGAGGTTGGCCAGGTTCACCAACTCATTAAAGCCACACCCTATATAGCCGTTGAACAACATTTGTCTAAGGTTAAATTAGGTGGGGATAGTTTTTTATTTATTTATTTATTTATTTTTTTTTTGGGGGGGGGGGGGGGGGGGGGGGGGTAGGTTATTTAGTTTTTTTTTTTTTTTTTTTAACGGCTAATTAGATCACTAACAGACCAACTAGCCCATCAAGTCATGTCTCCGTTACTTGTCATGTCCCCGTTACTCGATTACAAAATCTTGAGGCATTAGGTTGGCGCATATCTGAAGATGAAACTCATACATCAGTCTATTCTTATTAGTTTTAAACTTTAGACCACCCTCAGGTGGAAATACACCTTAGGTGAGAAATCTCCTCAACCCAACCTGAAACCACTTTTTTTAATCATAGATGAAACTTGAACTCAAGACCTCTCATATTGTAATGAAGGTCCACGGGTATCTCATCTCAACCATTTAAGGTCTGAGTCATTTAATTAAAATTTTAAACTCTTCTGTAGTACCTCATTTTACAACAAAATATATGATCGATGTCGTATGGTCGGTAAAAAATATACTTAAAAGATTTTCTAATCACCCTTAATAGCAAAGAGTAAGAAAAGTATCAAATTCACAGAGAATCATAGAAAAATACTAGTAACAGCTAAACTAAAAACATTAGATATTGAAAAGAACGTGCTTGATTTATTGAATTGAAAAAATAAAATTAACAAAAGTAAATTTTAGGTTTTTACAAATCTTGAGAAAAAAACAATCCACTTCAGGATTCTGTTTTAGCAAAATAATATGATTTTAGTTTAACCTATTGAGAAGTCATTAACACTGATTATTTGCGTGATAAGATTTAAGTGATGATTATAAATCAAAGTTTAAAGGACTTTGTTCATATAACTATTAATTCAATTATGTAATCATAATATTAGGAATCAAACACACAAAAATTTAAAAGAAATCAAAGTTATATGAAACTAAAATTAGTTTTAAACAAAGTCAAATTGTTTAAATAATTAACTCACAAATTGAATCCAATAGAACTTAAAGGGTTCAAGATTCAATCCCAAAACTATGTTACAAACAAAGTAAAAGAATTACTTTCCCAACCATGTCACCTGAAGTGGACCATGAACGAATTAGCATTGCCTCATTATTAAATTTTCAAAGCAACTTTAATTAAGCATATGAATTCGGATGATCTTGATGTTGGAAGGCTTATGGAATGATGAAAGATGGTAGCTTGTCGTCCAAGATTGATGTGGTAGAAGGTTATTTTCGTTTTAGGGTTAATCTCCTTTTAAATCCCTTAAGACTACGTCAAAATCCGTCAAAACGCGTGTCTTGGCGCTAGTGGCACCCCAAGTGGCATCGGTGGCTACAGCTTGGCGTCAAGCCAGGCATTAGAGGTGTAATCAGTCAGCAGGTTTCGGATTTATTGACGCAGGTGGCGTCGGTGGTGCATAGAGTGGCATTGGTGGCTCCACCACTGCTGCACTTTTGATTTTCACTTGTAACAAGAACTTTCTATTGATAGATTGTGGGTCTCGTAACTTTTTTCTAGCTCAAGTTATGCTCGTTTTAAGTTACCATGGTTGTGCAACATCTTTTCTATGTTTCTACATATTCTGACTTCTGATTTTTATTGGGTTTCATGCATAATCATTATATTCTTCATGTTTATCCTACAAACACATGAATATCTCAAAACTAACTCCATTTCTCATAAATTTACCATCCAATCAATACCTCCACTCCAATATAATTTTGCTACAATTTAGAAATGTAGATCTGCTATCCGTCAACTCACTTACGCTAACGTACCCAACTTCTACAGTGAATATTTTGCTATGACCGCTAGAATGTTTAGAGAAAGTTTAGTCTGTTTTTGCAATTGTATTATTATTTTATACGAAAAGGAATTTAATTTACTTGCACCGACTAGTCATGACATCACATTTTGATACGACGTACATGAGAATTATTATAATCTTTTGCGGATGCTCAGGAGCATACATTATACACAAATAGGTTTGGGGAATGTGTTCGAAAAAATTGTAAGGTCAATACATGAGAGGTGACCATCCATTTCAAATAACGACATCAACATTCTAAATAAGTCCTCATTTTTCTGATTCTTGGCACTGACACCTAGAATTCATTTTCAAGTTAATATAGACATGGGTATTATCTTGCGGATGATCACATTTTTAAAATCTTTCTTGTATCTAACTGAGCTAAAAGAAATAAGATTTAAAAGAGTATAAAGGGCAAGAAAGATATGAAACGTGCCTTTGGAGCTTTAAAAAGTATATGGGAAATACTAAACCAACCATGTATGACACAAAAAAGTAGATGGGCAACACTAAACCAATCATGTATGACAAAAAAGCAACGAATAGCACTTGTGCGTGTTGTATATTGCACAATCACCTGTATATATTCTGGATCCTCAAACTGAATCGTTGTTGACAAGAATATCCTTGTGGAGCTACATAACAAGGATATTGATTATAGTCCTCAGGCTTATCTAAATAAGCATATTGGTTGTCTAGAGCATTTGAGTCACCTAGATGTCGAGTAATAGTTTGCTTCTTTTATAAATTGTAACTTTCATTTAAAATTATTAATAAAAGTGTGTTTATAATATTTATTAATTAAAAATGTGATGGGTTCAAATGTTTGAAAAAAAGATGGACCCTACAAATTGGATTCAAATGGTTTATTTTTGTGTTGGAAGGTGGCATCCATTCGATGTGGAGTGTGTGGGTTTAAAGGGTTCAAAACATGATGCTCCCATCACCTTTATGCGTGTGGGCGTATTTTTACATTCTAAGTGTGAGAGTATACTTGATTGTCTTATTATAGAAGAAAATGTATACACAAAGATGATTTACATGAACTTAAATTGCTTTTTAAAATTAAGTGAGAATATCATATATACCCATATAAATTTTTAAAATATCATATATACGCAAAAAAACTAAAAATATCATGTATACTCCTAGAAAGCTTCATAAATATCATATATACCCTTAGTAAACTTTTGAAATATCATATATGCTCAAATTAAAATAAAATATCATATTACCCCTACAATCTTTTTAAATATCATGTATACCCTCACAAAAAAATTTTAATATCATATATACTCAAACCAAATGTATAATATCATACATACTTTTTTATGAAATAAAATATCATATTTTTATTAAATAAATTAAGAATCTGTCTTTCTACTTATTATTTTCTCAAAACATCTTTCATACTTGGCAAAAAAAAATTCATATTTATTCCCAGAAACTTACATACTTATGAGGTTCGTATGGAATCAAAAGTTTATTTTAAAAATATTAAACTTATTCACCTTTGAAATTCTTAAATTTCTTAAATAAAAGATTAATTACAATAATTTAAGGAAACTTATTAAATTTTAAGATAAAACATAGTAGTTTAATATAAAAATAAGTAAATTTATAGTAAATATATTCATTATGATTATTAATTAGGTTATTTGTTTGAAGTATAGCTTTTCATAGATTTAAAAAAATAATATTTACTAAAAAAATTATGATTGTTATCGTAACCGTTTAGAATAAAAATAATAAATACAGTACTAGTATTACTAATAATTAATAATAAAATAAATGTAGTATATTGAATTTAGATGTATTGATAAAAATAAAATATTTAATCCTTATTATTAATCTTTAATAAAATAAATTAAAATTAGAATTAAAATAAAATATTTTAATTATTAAGTAAAGGAATATATGATTTTTTAATTTTAATTTGGACATATATGATATTAGTAAGATTCTAGTGGTATCTATATATTTTAAATTTCATTTATATGATATTTAAGAAGTAAATTATGGGTACATATGATATTTATAATGTTTTCTAAAGGTATATATGATATTATACGTTGGTTTGGATGTATATGATATTTGAAATTTTTTTAGGGATATATATAATATTTTGAAAGTTTCGGAAGGCATATATAATATTTTGATTTTTGTTTGGGTATATATGATATTTTAAAAGTTTGTAAAAGTATACATGAAATTCACTCTAAAATTAATTAGTTATCACGAATTGGATATTTTTAAATACCATAAACTTTCAATTCTGTAATACTTAACCGACAAATAGCAAATCGTTACAGTCGAGTATGATATATAAATGATTTAAAATCATTTAATACAAGTAGCAAAATTTTATTGATATCTCAGCTTAATTAAATAATTTACAACTTGATGGGATGAAATAAATATTACTTAACTAGTATAAATCGTACGTAATTGAATGTGTCATTGTTTAGTCAAACTAATTTAATGATGTTGTTTCTAAATATATTTTAATAAAACTGGAGAAAATTAATCCTTAATTTATCAATAAAATCAGCAAAACCAGATCTAAGAATCTGTTTCTAAAATCAGTACATAGATTAATGTCTCTCGATTACTTAGATGAGTTTTAATCATTTTCATCATAAGAAGATTGTTTTTATAATTTTCCATCTATTGTTATTATACTTGAAAATTTTAAAACTTATACTTTGTTGTGAGCTAATAATTTAATATACAAATTTGTTCCGCTAAAAACTGAAAAAATATAATGCGACACCAGTTCGCTATGGCATGGATCATTTTACATGTTAAAATTTTTTTCACTTTACATTTATTATTATCAAACTTGTTTGATACTAATCAGTGTTGTAAAAATCGCTAGGCGCTAGTCGGGCGGTGGGGTACCGCCTAGCGATTAATCGGAATTAATCGTTTTGGAATTTTTATATATAATTTACATTTTTATATATATACACACACATTTTTATATGTAATTTTTATAAATATGTTTAGTTTTATATATATATAAACAAATCTGGCCGGATTTTTGAAATTTTCGCCGGATTTTTTGAAGTTTGCCGGAATTCCATCGGAATCTCGCCGGATTCTGCAAAAATGCAGATTAAGGGCCGACTAACAGCCGACTAGGTCCGATTAGGACCGATTTTATCCCGATTTTGACCAATTTGACCGATTAGCGATTTTTTGCTCCGATTAGGGAAAATCCAATCGGTGCCTCACCGATTCCCGACTAGTCGCCGATTAATCGGCCGACTAGTCCGATTTTTACAACATTGATACTAATTAATAACCGTTGCCTTTTTATCTTTAGAGACCACCAACATTCCTCATCAATGCTCAAATTATTGTTGCTCAACCCTCGCCCTCATCGCTTTTCAACCCTAAATTGAAGCCATCATGATTCATATCAGAAACCAATATTCAATCAATTTCGCTCTATAATTTGAACATCTTAAACAACTACCACACTGATATTCAAATATTGTTTTTAAGGGATCTTGTCTTGGGAGCCCTCCCATGGTTTTCTTTGTATGCTAGAATCAGACTTAGGCTTAATATTTGTTAGAGATATATTATAAATCATATAATATCTTACGAGGTTTTATTATTTTCACAATAATGCTAGACATTATATAATCCAGCAAATACTAATTCATCAAGAATGTAAAAAGACGATGACCAAGGATGTAACAAAATGATGTATGATGTGAAAAAGGTAACATGTCTAGCATCAATTTTTTTCTAAACTGCTCGAAACAAACGGAACATGACCTAGTGACATTCATAACTATCATTCGAAGTAGTATAAGTTCATATATTTACAAGTCTACAGTTACACGTGACATATAAATTGTTCATGAAAAACTTAAAACAAACGAAGAACATAGCGAAGATCTAGAAACAGATATCTATTGAATTTTGGCTTTGGGATACTAATTTGACACATCTTATCTTACTACTATAATAAAATAGTAATTAGGGAGAACACGTGGCAGCACCATATTCTTTCTCAACAAAATTTTCTCGTTTCTCTTTGCTATTAAATAATTACTTTAATTACTAATAATATTATTTAACACTTTTTAGATTAAAAATAGTCTTTTAATAAATTAATAAAGAGATCTTTTTATTAATATTATTTCTAAAGAAATAAACTTTTATAAAATAAGAAATTTTTCTAAAACATCAGAGTTTTTTAAAAATATGTAATATTTTGAAATTCGTGTTTTAAAAAAGTAAATTTTTTTATAAATCAAAAATAATGAAAACTGGGAGTTATAATTAGAAATTTTTATAAATGACATTTTTAAACGATTTGTTTTAGAACAAAATGTTTATTTTTCTTTATGGAAAAAAAATTTAAAAATAATATTTTAAAAAGTTGATATTATTGTTTTATTACTTATAGTCCAAATTCATTTGTAATTTCTATCATATCTTAGAGTATCATTTTAAATTAATAAAATCTTATTATATTAATATTTTATTTACTAAACCCGTGTAGTACACGGGTTTACTAAAACTAGTTTTAACATATAGTGAATGATGTTATTTTAAATAAGACTTTTGTTACAAATGAATTCACAAGTGAGAGGCAGTAAATACCAAAAAAAAAAATTAAAATTTTGCTTCGCCATCCGTGGGACTCGAACCCACGACCACGTGGTTAAAAGCCACGCGCTCTACCAACTGAGCTAGAACGGCATATGGTAAAGCGGGCTAAGATTATCTATCTATTTTGGTCATTTTTAAGTGAACTATTTTATTTGAAGATTGTTAATTAATTACTGTTTTTCTTGTTTTAGTTTTTTATAAAAAATAATCAAGTAACTTGTCCCAATTTCCCCGTTTCCCCTTTTTTAAAAGAAAAAGGGTTTAAATGTGGGTGGTTTACCGGTGGATACCGGTGAAAATTCACTGGGTTGTAACACCTCGGAACCGGAGGCATAGTATTCCCAACCGACCTATTTTTCCTGGAATTATCCCGGCTTCTCCCTTATCCACTCCATACCCAACCCCCCCCCCCCCCCCCCCCCCAAAAAAAAAAAAAAAAAAAAAAAAACACCAATGACAGCTTCACTTTCCACCTTTATACGAGAAAGTATTGGGTCTTGGTCGATGGGTTATCTTAAAGAATTGCATACCCATGCTCTAAGTAACAGTATTGAGCTAATGTCCATAGTTGAACCAGATTAGGCCCAAGCCCAAATGTTTAAACCGACATTCCGACACAAGGTTACTCATAAAATGCACGCTCAATTAACGCAAAAGTCGAAGACGTGAACGATGGTCTACACTTTTAAATAAAAAAAGGACATGTTCAGACGTATTTATTGACAAGGAAAAAAACACATAATTCATGTATCAATGGGGTATTTTTAAAATAAGAAAATTTTATAAAATAATAAGCAAGTTTTATTAGTATTTCAATTAGGTTATTCATATTTTTTATATGTTTTAATTAAATCACTAAAGTTTTAAAAATGTTTTAATTAAGTTACTAATATTTTTATTTGTTTCAATAAGTTCACTAAAAATTTTGAAGTGTTCCAATTACGTTACTCATATTTTTTTTTTACAATTTCTTTGAATAATACACAAATTTTTTAAAGTGATTTAGTTTTTTATATATTGTTAGTTTTATAAATATTTCAATTTTTTTAAAAAAATTTCGTAATTTTTAAATAACCTAATTAGAACAATTCTGAAACTTTAGTGATCCGATTAGGACAAAATAATTTACGAGTAACCTAATTAGAACAAAAAAATTTATGATTGACCTAACTAGAATAATTCTGAAACTGGATTACTATCTTATAAAGTTACACTTTTTAAAAGTTATACACATAGCATAAGTCCACAAGGAGTCATGATAAGTCCTCCAATTCCTGATTGCATTTCATTTTCCTTGATTTCAAGGGGACAACATTCCCGTCTTCACCAATTCCAAATCCTCGATTGCTTGCTTTTATTCTATGCATTTCTCTCAATCAGTGAATAATCCTTGATTTTCAATCAATTTTCCCGAATTGAAGTGATGCATCATTAGCCGTGTGGTTTAATTGAATAAAATAGCATTTTGTATGGTTGTTATGGTGAATTTTAGTTTATTCTATTGTTCCAAATTGTTTTTTGTTATTGCATAGAATGTATTATATAATATTGAGTTATTAACATAGAGATGTATGAACCACATAATGAGAGGAATCACATGATAAGCTATTCTATCATCTCGTGTTGTCTTTACCAATGATTATTTCCAACTAGTGATCACGTGTAGGACAGTAGCACACTTTTTAACCTTATACAATTTATATCAATCTTCTTTTATACTACTTACACCACACCTCAACAGAAACCATACCCCAACCCAAAATGCAACATTTCACCGGTTCCATGCTAACCCTTCTAGCCATCATCACCATCATCTCTGCAACTTCAAGATCACACTTAGAACCCGATGGTTCCGAAGCCGATTTCATCAAGGCCTCGTGTCAAGCCACAACGTACGCCGACTTGTGTTACAAAACGCTTTCCCCTTACGCCGCCACCATCCAAACAAACCCTAAAGAACTGGTCAATGCAGCATTGACCGTGGCCTTGAAAAGCGCGAAATCTACCTTGAAAATTGTGCGCGAGTTGTCAGAAAGGCGGAATTTGAGTATGAGAGACGGGCAGGCGGTGGCGGATTGTATGGAGAACATGAGTGATTCTGTTGATGAGTTGAAGAAATCGATGGTGGCGATGAAGGATTTGGATGGACCGGAGTTTAATGAGAAAATGGGGAATGTGAAGACTTGGGTCAGTGCTGCATTAACGGATGAAGATACATGTATGGACGGATTTGAAGAAAATATTGGGAAGATGAAGGAGACCATTAGAGGATATATAGTGAATGTTGCACAGTTAACAAGCATTGCATTGGCTCTCATTACTAATATTTCCTCCACTTAATAGCATATTATCAAGATATATAAGTTGTTGAGAAAAGCCAGTCGCATTCAAAGCACTAAGTACAATTACGTCATATAAGAACTTTAGTTACCAACATATTATTAGTTCTTAAATGACGCTTTCACTTTATACCCATTTGGTCATATGTAATGTCATGTTATCGGTCAATGTGAATCGCAAAATATTATTATTTAGGATATCTAGTAGTGTGGCTGGGGGTATGTTTGATCAGTATTATAGAATGGAAGATGTTAGGTTGGTGTAAGATAAATGATATTGTTATCAATATTATTACGAGTTTTATAAGATTTAACAAAGAGAAAAAAAAATAAGAAAGAATTAAAAAAATTGTAGCTGAGTGTTAATGATGTAATGTACGTATACGTGCATTTATTTCCAGGTTATTATACGCACCAACCACAGAATGACGAGAGGACCATGCATGTGAAGAACTGGTCCATATGTTAGCTTTCCTTTAATGGCTATATTTGTCTTTGAGATGATATATAAGTTACGTGTAAAGTTTATTTGTCGACCTTGTTTATTGTTATAATTTGTTAACTCTAATTTAGCGAATGTTGACACTATAATTATACGGTGTAACTAACTTTTACAGCGTATTACAACATTGATATAAAAATTTTCTCTTCATTTTCAAAATTTTCTTCGCTTATTAAAGAAACTTTACCGTTTTTTAAAAACATTCTTAATTTTTTTGTATGATATTATTTTTTTTACAAATTACACTATTAAATATCGTTTTAATATATTTAATTCGAGTATAGTTTATTTTTTTTTATTTTGTTTTTATCGTTTGTTGTGGACCACTAGTTTTACTACTGTAACTTTAACTTATAATGACAAAATGGTCTACTGTGAACCACTAGTTGGGTTATTAGGTTGTCAAAATAAACAAAGTTTAACATTTGATCTATATTCTATAAATGATAACTGAAGTGTGTACAAGTGTTACAACTACTAAATAATACAAGGTTAATTTGAAACACACTATGATAACGTTATGATAACGTTAAAGAGAAGACACCAAAACTTTTAAATTTGTACTATTTAAGTATAAGATCATAAAATAATAGTGAAGTTACTTTACATTTTTCAACAAAAAAGAAATTACTTAACTTTTAAAATTTTGTTCAATATAATGAATTTTTTTATATCAATATTAGACGCTTTTTAAATTAAGTAACAAATGTAAACATAATAAATTTTGTTGTTTACTTTTTAGGGACACGGAGTCCTCCTCGTAAGAATATTGGGGAAATAACGAGAACACTGTAAAAGGTGGTGGTTGGTGGTGAGGGTGATGATGTGTGGATGTCCGGTGAATGATCCCCGTAAGATATTTGGTATATTCTTTTTAATATCTAATGGCTGATATATTGAGGTTGATATTTGAATGTCTTTGAATTTTAACTCCGGTGATATATTATTTGGCTATCTAGATGTCCATATTTACAAAATAAGCAATCTTAGAAATGTTAAAATTACATAAGTTCATAAGCCATAACCAAAGAAAAAATATGGGCTCACGAATTCATGGTATAATTGGATCCATTTTAATTCTGAGGCCCATCGTCCATGTGCATCGAGAGTTGAGACGCGTGGAGTTAGTAAAGTAGAAAACAGAAAGCAGAAACTGTGGTTTGACTCGCCATAGTTAGGCCCAACCTGACCCAATAAGCAAAAAGGCCAGTCTAACCGGTATAAGCCCAGCCCATATCAACAATTTCAAGATGAATAAAATAAAATTTGATTTTGTTTCGTAAGATCCGACAAAAGTGACTATTTTCGTCTAGCAGTTTAAAAACATAAATCTCAGTCAAATAATAATTTATTTTAATTTCAGCTCAAATGTTTTATGTACTTAGGCTTAATGTGAACCAACCGATTAAACTTTTAAACTGAAATTGAAATTAACTAATGAAACTTTTAAAGTTTCAAAAGTAATTAACTTTTTTTTTAAAGAATAATGATTATTATTGTTATTTTTTTTACTTCTTAAAGAATAACTAGAAAATATCGTCCGCGCGTTGCGTCGAAGATTAATTGTTTGTCTACTAATTCTGTTGCGCCTAAAATAAAATCATAATACATAAGTCTTTATAAAGTAGTATACATCAAAAGATAAAAATATGAATGTAATGTCCTATTATACAAAAACTAAACTTCTATGTTAAAACAAAAAAGTACAAAAACTCCATGTAACTAAAATTGTTCTTTTATATAGATATATAATATTATTGTCAAACCTAGCAAAAACAAAAGTTTAACTCAAGAGAATGATTAGAAAAGAATGAGGAGGTATTAGAAGAAGATATATAAATATACTCTATGATGCATTCATTCATTCGATTCCATGAGATGCGGCATCTGTCAAGCAGCAATTGACGAAAGTCACGTGCGGATGAGATGGAGCCTCAAGATTTGTTTGACTTTGAAACATAGATGGATCATGTCTATCCACGTTAATCGGCTTCATAGGGTTCCCATGCACATGCACCCTATCAATCCCCTCTGCCTTCATAGGCTTCTCACATGCACCCCTACAATCACAACTCATTACATATTACATACAATGCTTATTCACATTAGGTCACACCATGATCATTTCTAATGCTAAATTCAGTCGTCTTATTCTAATAGCAAAATTATTATTGTCCAATACTTTCAAACACATGTTTTGAAAACATGTGGTATTTCCGGTCTGATGTTTAGACCGGCTGAGCATCGAAGCATGTCTCAATATAAGTAATTTATAGTTAAAATTGTATACAACTAGTTTATAACAATATTTGAAAATATTTTACATTTTGGTTTAGATATAAACTTTAGTAAAATATTAAAGTTTGTATAAACATAAAATGCAGAGAGTAAAATAATGGATTGATTAGTACTTAAGATTTTGAATATAATAACAACAAAAGTTGAAATCTGATGAATCTCAATCAATAGAATCGACTGTTAACCAATTGGTTAAATGCAAATGTTTCAAAGAGGTTTAATTGGAGCTGTTTTATATCTAGTTTCTAGTCCGATCAGTCTATCTGCTCAAGTCATGAAAATGTTGTTTTCAATGTTATAAAAAAATGGCTAGTATAATAGTTAATTACGGTTTTATTTTTAACTTAACATAAATATGTTATTTTAAAGGTCAAACTTGTTTCATCGCAAACCATACTTCTAGCTATTTTAATGTATCAAAAATTAAGAGTCATACACAAACTAATTTACCAAATTTTCATTATCCCCATGATATATCATATATACTTTAAAATTAGGGACTTTTTAATAATTATATTAGGGCGAACATTAAATACGCATCTAATAACGGCGCGAACGTGAAACATATATGATTTAATAAGATAACTAGAGACCGTTGGATCACAATATGAAGTTGAAAAAGCAGACACTAATAATAGATAACCATATAATTGATTAAGATAATTTCATTCATTCTCGATGGCGTTAATGGTTTGGCAAACAAAATAAATTAATGCGAATTATCTGTCCTTAAGATTCTTTTATATCCTGTTCTACAATTTAAGTATTTATATATGGGAACAACACTTTATACATCACACTTTTCCAAACTTATATTTATGATGCTCAATCTCAATCTAGCTAGTTATTGTGTATATAATCCAATTAAGTTACCAAACAGCTTGTGTTACTTTTAACTTTTTGGAAATATGAGTAGAAGCAATAACAATAACAAGAATATTTCATAGTTTCATAACTTTTCTGAACATAATAAAAACACTTACCGGTGACAAGCTATAGTTGGTGTAACCACATATAATTATAAGACCCATTTCTCCTACACTACTTAGTTTGTACTTGAGGGTTTTTCATGCTAAGTATTAGAGCATCATAGACTAGTTTTAACGAGTCACTTTACAAGACAAAGGACTAGGGTTTTTCATTCTAAATATTACAGCATCATAAGTCTGGTTTTAACGAGTCACATTACAAAACAAAGGACTATTACTTACGAATAAATCTGCTAGTAAAGACACCAACAATGAACTTTAGGAATTGGTGGGTGAACGTGTTCGAAAATAACACATGTAGTGGCCGTTCAACATCATACTTTAATAATTATCATAACTAATATTAAAAAGCAACTTAATTGCTATATAAAATTTTATGATTTTTAGATTTTGACCGCTATGTTTTGGGTTTTTGGTTAGCGTATAACATTCGCATTGAATTTTTTATAATCATTCTTATCTTAAAAATATATGGATTAAATAGTGAGCTTTTATGTTTACCAACTCAAATCATCCTCAATGGTCGTTCTTAGGGGTAGTTTTGCAGGGAGTTATTTTTCACCATTAATTATTATGTTTTTTTTGGGGGGGGGGGGGGGGGGGGGTCGCCATAAACGTCAAAAATAAAAGGAGGTGGGGCCAACTTGTTTTTCTAATTATATTAAATACACATATAAAGAAAGATAAACAAAAAGATGGTGATGACATATTAGGGTCTTTTTGTGTTTTTATGTTTTTTTTTTATCGGAGAGGTTTTTAATGTTTTGAATGGCCAAGTGATTTTATGATGAGATAGTTAACTTGATATGTTTTTTTTTGATGTTTTTTATGTTTTTTTATTGTGAATGCTCTCACTATACATACATTATAATTTTTTTGTGTGTAAAGGAAAAATAATAATACAAATTAATTAAAAGAGTATTATTTAATTGAACAAAGATAAAGATAAAAAATAAAATGTTAAATATTTTTAAAAAATAAATAAAATTTAAGAATAAAAACGATATCTAATTAAATAAAAAAAATAAAAATAAAAACTCAAACTGTAATTACTCTTTATGTTTTGAGCCTTACCCATTTATTATAATTTAAAATATAAAATGGTACAAAGGGTGATATACAAAGTGACAAAAGTGATTTCTTAAGGGTTGTGTGGATCTCTTCATTTTACTCAACCATATAGGCCTCTTACCAATATTACATATTCAATTTTTTTAATCATAATAGTTAAAAAGAAAGGTGTTTTGAATAATCAAATTTTGATAGGCATTCTCCGGATAATTCAAATCGAAGCAATTGGATGTTCAATTCGGGCCTATATGACATGACCGGTCAATAGAAATACTCCAACACTCCACTATTCCATACATCACACTAGACAGATATCATATTCATGGAATACGATTCACTTTCAAGATGCCTTGGTGTATCATGATTTACGACGGTTTCATGATTTGGTTATACAGTATTTTTAAAAAAAATTCATGTTTTTCTTCAACGACATAACTTTTATTATAACCTTCAAATATACCGTCAGGACATGTTTTTTTATTGACATTACGATATTCAAATCCAAATCGTCATAATTTCTTATGTTTTTCTTTACATGCTTAACCACGTCTATTGCTGCAATACGCAGCGGTCACCATTTAGTTATAACCTAACCATTATTTAAGCTTAAAAAAATTACTCTAATTAACAAAACGACAAGTTTTAAACTAATGTCTTTAAGTTTTATTTATTCTCTAGAAGACATTTTTTTACCTTATTGTAATGTTTCATTATTAAAGACTAGAATATATTACAACTATGTCCCAACTTTTTTTATTAATCATAAAAAAACTACCCGAATCAACCGTTAATCTCACAAAATAAACAAACAAATGAACTCAATGGCCAAAGCCCTTTGACATTTGTGTCCTATAAATTCACAAGCAACTTCCTGGTTCCTTCCCATCACACACCAAATAAAACAGTATTAGTACTCATGGAGCCCAAACTCTTGATCACAATATTATTACTCACAGCATTCCTCTTCTCCTCTGTTTCATCATGTAACACCACCACCTCTAATGCCGCCGCAGCCGCGGCTGCTGCCCAACAGAACAAATACTCTACATTCATCAAAACCTCATGCAGCTCTGTCACCTACCCCGCCACATGCACAAAGACCCTCCTCCCCTACGCCTCGACCGTCAAGTCAAGCCCTCTCAGACTCACCACACTCGCCCTCTCAGCCGCCCTCAAGTCCGCCAATGTCACCCTCGCCACCATCACACAACTCTCCAAAACCAAAAGGATCACCAAATGGGAGGCTGCAGTGCTCAAAGACTGCATTGAGGACATTAAAGGCTCCATGGATGAGATCAGGAACTCCATTAAGGAGATTTCGGGTATTAAGAAGTCAGCTGATAAGGCTTTCGCTATATCCAACGCTCAGACGTGGACCAGTGCGGCCATTACTGATGAGAACTCGTGCCTTGACGGGTTCTCTGACCGGAAAATTAATCCAATCATAAAGAAAAAGATAAGGAACAGTATTCTTTACCTTGCAAGTGTTAGCAGTAATGCTTTGTATCTTATCAACCATCTATCAGTTTAAGACGTTAAGTGATTTTGATAAAAACGTACCCTAATGAGTTTTTTTTTGTTTTTTTTATTTTTTTTTATTTTCGTTTTGCATTAATAAGGGTTGTAGTTTGGGTTGTTCCTTTGGTAAATTGATGTTTTGTAAAATATGTTATTTGATTTAATGGTTTACGCCACTATCATTGCACTATGTTGTGATTATATTATTTAGTTGTGTTATATGTCAGTTAAATATAAGTAGATTTGCCTAAGGATATTTGAAATTAATATTCTTGGATCTCGTGTTTAGTGCACACTAGATCGTATAAAATATATTGGTTTGTGATAAATGTATGAGATTCGGATTACTGAATTTTTCTTTTTTCTAATTGAAGTCGGTTTTTTTATTATTACTATTTTGAATAATTTTAAGATGTATTGATAATTTAATAATAGAAATGTTCGCTATCATTTGTGTTTAAAAGCCTGGATTATTTGATCGAATCAAGAAAAAACAACATATGTAGTTAGTCTCGTTATGAGTATTAGACCTCGTGAGTGCAAACTTTTATACGAGAGTAAAAAAATGTCTAGAGAGAAAATGGGAGAGTAGTTCAATATTAGATGCTTGAGGTGTTAAATGCTTACATTGTCCTTTTGAGAGAGTAATTATAGGCAAAAGGTTTATATTAATTACTATAGCAATATATATATTTCGTCCTGTGTCGTATCATGTCATATTGTTCTGGACCATGTTATTCTCATCCAAATAATGTATAGATAGTGTGTTTTCTCTTATGGACATGTCACATCCTTTCTAGGTGACATATGACTTTTTGTATTTCGTGTTTTGATCTTCATAGTATGTACCGTCATTTGTCCAAATGACACTTTTTCTACCACGTAAGTTTCGAATATTATTTTTTTCTTGTTTTGTTTATGTATGTTTTTTGTGTTTAAATCAGCATTGGTACGCATAGGAGTGACTCCATATATGACTTACTATGCATAGTACGTACGTATTTTAAACTACTTAGATTGATTCAAACAAGTAAAGGTTGTATTTGTGCATTTGACAAGATAATAATGCGATTGATACTTGATCAACCAATAACACGCATTTGTTTATTTGTCTTATTATTTTATCAATTAACATAGTATTTATATGTACTTTTATAAATTAGGGAATATTGATCACTGCTTTTCATGGGATTCTTTGATTGTAAGTGTAGAAAATGTTATTCCGCGCCAAAGGAGAAGGAAAAGCTAAAGAAGCATATTAGTAGTACTTTAAAATGCATAGAGCATACACTCTATTCTTATGATACAAACTTAAAATGCATAGGAAACTTTTCATTTACACCGACTTCTCGATTCACGCTGCTTTGTTTTAAAAATTTAATTAATATTTTATTACTATGATTAATTTGTATCATATTTTGGTTTCCTATTATAACTTAACAAAATAGAAAGTTTTTTTAAATTCTGAAAACAAAATTATGACGTGCTTATTTTTATCTATGTTCAGGCGTAAGTTACGTTTGAAACTAATATGGGTCAATATAATCATTAATAATTTTTTGACAACAAAATAATGTTTCTGGAAATTTTGAATATATTGATGCGACAGGATTATCTTAATGTATGTTTTATTTAATACCACGCCCCGCAATGTGTGTACAAAACCTTTGATCCAAGTATAATATATTTTAAATTCTATTTATAAAACCGTAGTTGCTTTCAATACTTTGAATATACCGTTACAATGTAGTTATCTATATCTATGTTTCAATATAAATTTTATCTGAGTCGTCGCAACTCGCAACACACGAGCAGAATACTAGTTATATATAGGACTACAAATATAAAGAATTCTAATCTAAAGATGGGGTATGATTGGACTTCTTAGAAACATAATCAACAATGTATACAAAGTAATGTCCTCAATAATTTCTTCCATGACCCAATTTTTAATTTAAACAATAACGTACAATTTATATATATATATATATATATATATATATATACTTTTATCAAATTTAAATTCATGTATACACAAACCACAAATAAACACTCATAATTACACTCGATTTTTAGACCCTAAAATTTTAACGTCACATGCGATAGCCCACCTCATACATCCTAAATAATGACCTTGATTATGCTGATGACATAATTTTCTCTTTTTCTTAGTAATACTTTTTAATTTAAAAAGAATTAGTCAAGTTAATTACTCGATTCTTTGGAAAACACCAAGATTTAAATCTAATTATAATAGGTTGAGTGACTCAAAATAAGGTAATGTTTGTTAAAAAAAAACATCATATAGCATTTTAATAAACTGACAGAAACAAATTTGATATTTTAAACATGTATTGCTGCAATATATGTGATGTGATGGATCCAATAATTTTTATTCCTTGAGCACCATGATGAGTTGGGTCGGAATTGATTAACTGAAAAAATAATGATTAACGATAAACAAGAAACAAGATATGGCTTTCTATAACTTAAGAGGTATCACTCAGTTCATTAATTATGATAATCCAAATTATATCTTTTGAAAAGCTCAATATTTGTCTTTCTTCCCAACATTGACAAGTCTCTTTTTCTATCAACACAAATTATACACGCACTCGGGAAATAGTTATCAATCAATTAGTCTCTAGCATAAATAAATAAATAAATAAGTTGCTTCAATAATTTAATAATTACAATTTAAAAGTTGCTTCGATAATTTACATAACCATTTTAACTTGATTTAACAAATATTTAAATAAAAAAGCCGGTTTGCCCTTGGAAACGGGCTTACAGGAATCCATAAAACTGGGCCTGGGCTTTAAGAAACCTGGGATGTTAAGCATTAGAGGTGCGCATTTCGGGTTCGGCCCAATACCCGAAACCGGGTACAACCTGGGTTGGGCCCAACCGTGTTTTTTGTACCCGGGTATCGGTGAACCCGGGTACGAACCCAGGTTGGGTTCATTTGCTTGAAAACCCTACCCGCTATACCCGGGTGGGGTAGGGTCGGGTCCGGGTTGGGTCCGAAACCGGGTTTAGTTTTTTTTTTTTTTTTTTTTTCTTCTTTTCCTTTCTTGTGTGTGTCCCCAATACTGGGTACAAATCGGGTTCAACCGGGTTGGGTCCGAACCCGGGTTCGAGTCGGGTTCGCTAAAAAACTCAAAATCTAAAACCGGTTCCAACCCTACGGGTTTAAACGGGTCCAACCCGGGTACACCTCCCATCGGGTACTACCCGTACGCGGGTCCGGGTCGGGTTCGAACCCGGTTTTTATGCCCACCTCTAGTTAAGCTACGGAAATGGGAACTACACAAATGACAAATGACAGATGCATGAACATTCCTATTAGGGCTTTAAAACCTAATCACTACAAATATAACACATTGTTATTGTAATTGCCATGGGTAACATAATAATCTATTATAATATTTTGACCAATGGCATTTTTAATTTTTAGATTTGTACTTTGTTACTATAGGTAATCCCAGTATTGTAATTTTCATGCCTGTGATCATTATATGTAACAAAATAGAAAGTTTATGGTGTCATTGCTCCTGTTAGTATGAGTACCATCGACTAATTATGAACCATAGTTTGCAAATATAATATAAATTTTATAATCGTATTAGATAAACTAATGAGTTATTAAATTTAGTTTTTTAGAGAAAATATTGTAAGCCAAATGAATTCGAACCATACTAGAAACTTTAATGTTTCATATTGAACATGTTTGGTCCATTGGCCACTCTATCCATTTTCTCACATTTACATTTCATATGATACTTGCCAAAAACCATGAGTTTTTAATTTCTCTAAGTAAAGTAAAGATAACTAAGGTGAAGTTTTTTTTTTAGAGGTAAAATGTGTGCAATCTGTGAATCACATTTGCAGATATCTATAGAAGAAGAGATGAACTAAAGCCATGCAGTCTGCAAAAAGAAAAATGTTTATTTTTTTAACATCTCTAGACTGTTAAAATAAATTGGTGGTGGTATATGTACGGTAGTGGTGGTGGTGGACGACGACGCTGGATGGTGGTGGTGATGGTGGCGGTGGTGGACGGTGAACGGTGGACGGTGGCGTAGGGTGGTGGTGGTGGACGGTGGTGGTGATGGTGGACAGTGGGTGCTGGTTGATGGTGGTGTTTAACTCTTTGCTTACCTTAAAAGTGTGCGTGCCAAATCTGCCCAAGAAGAGCTCGTGCAGACGTTTTTTTAATAAAACGTCTTTGAAAAAATAAACAGTCTGCAGATGACAATGTCTGCGCGTGGTCTGTGCGGCGCAGACAGAAGAGCCTTCGCAAACATTTTCAGAAAAACAAACACCACCTAAAAAGTATGATTTATGGACGATTATGTGGGGCTCATTTTCCTTCTATTCCAAGGCGTGATCACTACCAAATAACTACATTTGCTACAAGCATATTCGTGACAAAATTGTAGCAAAATGAAGATAATGACAAATTTACTACAAAATAGTGATTGTAGGAAAAAACCCCGTGACAAAACAATTTTTAACAAATCTGCCACAAACCATCACGAAGTTATTTTGTCGCTAAATTTGCGACAACATTTCCACAAACAGTTTTCAAAACTTTTTGCTACAAAATTGCTATTACATTTCACTAACTGTATTTAATTATTATCTTTTTTAATACGTAAAAATAAAAATAACATTAATATAATAATAATTAATAAAGTTCAGTTTATTTTTATTTTTAAGTTTAACGACAACTTACTCTTCCACGACAATTATTATCATACAGTCAACTTCTTCCTTCTCATCTCCTTCATGGCAGCCTCCTCTTCCAATGATGGTACCATCCCTTTGAACACCATCCTTCACATGTTACCAATCAAACTTACTCCCTCAAATTACCTTGTGTGGAAGAATCAAATGGCTCCACTTTTATCTCTTCAAAAACTCCTTCCCCACATCGATGGTACCTCTGTCGCTCCTGCCCCGGTTATCAACCAGGATGACAAACCCGTCTCCAACCCTCTCTACTCTACCTGGGTCGCCAATGATCAACGAGCTATGGTTATAATCAATGCATCCCTCTTCGAGGAGGCCATGGCTGAGGTTCTAGGCCATGGCTGAGGTTCTCGGCCTCCATTCTGCTCGTGACATCTGGGTTGCACTTGAACATGCCTACAGTAACACGTCTGCCGAACGCATGCACAATCTGAGAGATCAACTTCGCCAATTGACCAAGGGATCATCCACGGTGTCCGAGTTTGGTTGCAAATTCAAGAATATATGCGATCAACTCTCTGCTGTCGGGCACCCAGTTGATGATACTAACAAGGTTCATTGGTTCTTATGCGGCCTCGGCACCTCCTTTGAGACGTTTTCAACCGCCATCCGTGCTTCCAAACCTCCGCCTGTGTTTCGTGACCTTCTAATACAAGCCGAAAGTCACGAACTCTTTCTGCGTTCCATCCATGGAAATCAACCACCTACTGTTGCTTTCAATGCTCGCACCAACAAACCCTCAAATCAAACTCGAGGACGAGGTGGTCGGCACCAACGTAATGGTTCTCTCGGTGCCCGTGCTCGTGGTAGACGCCCACCCCATTGCCAATTATGTCGTCGGGATGGCCACTTTGCTAATACGTGTCCAAACCTCGCCACCTATGCGTCCCATTCTCTGGCTCCCGACAACTTAGCCAAAGCCTTCCATGCTCAATGCCATGTCTCTAACTCGGGACCCGATTGGTTTGTTGACTCGGGTGCTTCGGATCATATGGCAACTTCTACCGATAATCTTCAAACATCCACACCGTACACCGGTAACAATCGTGTCATCTTTGGAAACGGTAACTCTTTACCCATATCTCATGTTGGACACACCAGTTTACCACACAATATTTCATTACGTAATATTTTTGTTGTTCCTAATTTACAAAAAAAATCTTATGTCCATTAGTAAACTCACTTCTGAAAATAATGTGGATGTTTTGTTTTCCAATCCTTTATTTCATATACAGGACCGAAGCACGAAACAGGTCCTCGCTCAAGGTCGGTGTGAAGGCGGCCTTTACATTTTGCACACCAATCCTCACGCAATGACTGCTATTTCCTATGCTCCCTCGAAGGCGTCTTTTGAATTATGGCACTTACGTTTAGCACATGTATCTTATGAAACTGTGTCTCGTTTAAATAAAATGGGTGCTTTATCTGTCACATCGTTTCTCCCAAAACCGGTCATATGTTCATCTTGTGCTATGTCCAAAAGTCATAGATTGTCTTTTCAACTTAATGAGAAACGTGTTTCTAAACCACTAGAGTTGGTTCATTGTGATTTGTGGGGACCCTCCCCGATTGCATCCATTGAAAACTATCGATACTATGTCATTTTTGTGGATGATTACTCTCGATTTACATGGTTTTATCCCTTAAAACGAAAAAATAAATTCTACGATGTTTTGTCTATATTTCTTCAATTTGTTCAAACACAATTCTCCACAAAAGTTAAAGTATTCCAAAGCGACGGAGGTACAGAATTCTTAAATCACCATGTTCGTAAAATATTCATTTCAAATGGCACATTTCATCATGTCTCATGCCCATATACCCCACAACAAAATGGGCGAGCTGAACGTAAACATCGTCATCTCGTTGAAACCGGTCTTGCGATGCTTTTTAACGCTCATATTCCTCCAAAATATTGGGTTGAAGCGTTTAGCACCGCGGTCTACACCATTAATCGTTTACCGACGAAAATCTTAAATTGGCGATCTCCATATAAACTTTTGTACAACACAAAACCAATATACAACAACTTTCGTGCTTTCGGCTGCCGTGTCTACCCATACACCCGTGATTATTCACCAAACAAACTGTCACCCAGAAGTATTCCCTGCGTTTTCATGGGTTACAGTTCACAATACAAAGGATTTAAGTGCCTTGATCCATGCACCTCCCGTATGTACATTACTCCTCATGCGCGGTTTGATGAACATCAATTCCCATATGATGGTGATCATTCCATTAATAATCTCCACCAACTTCCCTTACACCAATTCCTGGAAACCCCTCTTGATCGTTTCCCCCATGCCTCTCAACCGAGTCACCCAAACCCTCCTTCCAGCAAACGTGTGATCTTCATTGCCATGATGAAGAGCCCACCAACACCCAATCTGATACACCCTCTTTTACTAACCCAAGCCCATCTCCATAGCCCTTCAGCCCCCGTGAGACCTCAATCACTCAACCTGAGCCCATTACCACTCAACCTAAGCCCACATCCACTCCACTTGAGCCCAACACCTTGGCCGACCATAATACGTCCAGCCTTGATCCCAACACCGGAACCACCAATCTGCCCACACCACCTGCGCCCACAAATCTGCCCCCACCACCTGCGCCCACAAATCTGCCCCCACCACCTGCACCCACAACCGCTGCTTTCGACCCCACTCTTTCACCATCTCCTCATACCGATCCTCGACAGCCTACCACCTCTTCTCACCCCATGATCACTCGTGCTAAAGCAGGTGTATTCAAGCCCAAACATCATGCGGATCTCGCTCATGCTGGACCTCACAACCTTCACTCTACTCTCCTTGCCAATATTGAGCCAAGAGGCTTCAAATCTGCAGCAAAGCATCGTCATTGGGTGGAGGCTATGCAAAAGGAAATCCATGCTCTGGTTAATAATAATACGTGGACTTTGGTACCCCGACCCGATAACCAAAACATTGTTGGCTCGAAGTGGTTATTTCGGGTTAAGTACCGATCTGATGGGTCTATTGATCGCTATAAGGCGCGTCTCGTGGCTCAGGGCTTTAGTCAAATACCCGGTCTTGACTACTCACACACGTTCAGTCCCGTTGTTAAAGCTTCAACAATACGTGTAGTTTCAGGGGCGGATCTTTATAGGGGCCGGGGGGGCCGCCGCCCCCCCTGTTTTTTTCGCCCGTAGTGTTAAATTTTGGTCCGGTAGTGTAAATTTTTGGTCAGCTAGTGTAAATTTTTATATAAATATCAAGTTCGCCTCCCCTAAAAAAAATTGATTTCCCCCTCCCCCTCCTACGAGAAAGTTCAAGCTCCGCCACTGTGTAGTTTTATCCCTTGCTGTTATTAACAAGTGGAGGTTACATCAGCTCGACGTCAACAACACTTTTTTACATGGTCATCTGAATGAACTCGTGTTTATGGAACAACCACCCGGGTTTGTTGACCCTCAATTACCAAACCACGTGTGTCGCTTAAACAAAGCCTTATATGGCCTTAAGCAAGCTCCACGTGCGTGGTTCCACTGCTTAAGTTTGTTTTTATTACAAAATTGTCTCATGTGCAGCAGGGCGGATACATCGTTGTTCATTTTTAAACGTGATGCTTGTGTCCTATATCTCTTGGTCTATGTAGATGATCTAATCCTCACAGGTAATCAAGAAGCGGTCATACAATCATTTATTAAGAAGCTAAACAGTGAAATACTTTCTCACTAAATTATAAGTATCTAATCACATTTTATATAGCAATCTGACTAGAGAAATACTTACAGATTTCTTTTTTAAACTTTTCTTGATTATTTTTATTTTATAAACAGACAAATTAACCAATAGTTACTTTGATTTAAATAAAAACTGTAACATCATACTTGATACTTGATCTGTTTTCAGAATTTAATATAAATAAACGTGATGCATTCTTAAATTGTTATATGACAAAAAAATTTGGAAAAATCTAACAGTTAAATAATCTTCGTATTTACTCTATTTTAAACTAGCAAGTGACAATGCTTGTATTTTTGTACGGATATTTTTTTTTTTAAATAAGACAACAATTATGCACTTCGAATGGAAATGCCCCACTAATATGTCTGTCGGGCCCATTTAATCTAGCATATTCGTTGGCTTCCCATTTTTCTAAAATCAACAACCGATTTTCTCCTAATTTTTCATAAGTCATATGTTATGTTTTATTCATGACAATATTGCATTTTTTTAAAATGAATTTTTTATATACAATAATATCTTGCTTTTAAAATCATTTATAATATAGTGCCCCATTTTCATTTTAAACTAGCCATGCTATATAGAAGGACCATTTCTAACGTTTATTTTTTCATATTTAATGTTCTAAAAACTTAAAGCTATATGTGTGTACGTGATGTGGTTTGTAAATCTTTTATTTTATTTATATTTCATATTTGCTAGTAAAAAAACTTTAAAATTTATAAAATAAGATACTATAAAACCAAGGTCAGCCATAAGTGTTCTACAACAAGAATTATAATCATCATCTATCCCAAATTAGTTTTAAATAATCTTTACGATCTAAAGCAACCCAAGAATATTTGTTTAAAATTATATCAACGACTCATAACAATATCAATGAGACAATAAAGTGAAAACTGACTTGACCTTTCGGAGCTCATAACACAACCACCAAAAAAGTATGTACCGAAGTAACGTTAGATCTAGCATGAACCGTTGCGTTCTAAATCAGTTATCATGTTTGACCTTAACAGTAGCATTTTACAATTTATAAAGGCTATGAATTTTCACAGCACCCACAACAATTATAATGGTTGAACATTAATTATGTTTAATTCTAAACACCCACTTATGACATAGGGCCGGTTTGTAATTGCTTATTTTAGTTGAAAATGTTTTTGATAAAAAAAACTTATTAACTTATGACTTTTCAAAAGTAGTTTTTAAAAAAGTGTTTGGATTCGTTTATAAACTAAAATGTCGTAAAATAACCAAAAGATTCATATTTTTAAAATAAGGGGAGTTAATAGGAGATATTAGAGGGGTATAATAGTAAATTAGATTAAAATTAGTTTGAAAAGTTTTTTTGGTTTTGCCAAACACTTTTTTTTATTTATTAACTTTTCAAAAATTAATAAGTAAAAAATTGATTAAAAAATAAACAATCCCAAACACCCACATATTTTATCTTGTAGTGTAATCATGATGTAAAACAAGAAAAACAACCGAAGTCATGAATAATTCGAAGACTTATATTACTTTTACAAGCTCAACAAAATATTATATGTCGTTTTTATACATCTTCCATATATGTAACATTCAAACGGACCCGACTTGACCCGACCCAACATAAACTTAACAAACCTGCAAATATGTAACACAAAAAGGTTCACTGGTGTGGTGGTGCACTAAAGCCCACCTAACATATATCAACTAATGCTTCTTGGCAAAGTTGTTAACAAGTGCTAGAGCGTTGCTAGTAGCATGTGCAACACTAGTGATCTGAGCCCGAACCGAGGTTTTGATCCGCCCCTCCATGGCCTTACCCCCGAACCCATCGGTGCATGTATTCTCATCGGTGAGTGCCGAGCTGACCCATGTCTGGACATTACTCATGTGCCACATGAACTCCTGACCCTTGGCCCGTTCACAATTTTTTAACTCGTGGATCGACTTGCTAACCCGTTCCAAACTATCACTAACAACCTCCAAGCAGTCCCCAATTGCGGCCCGTTCACGGGGCTTTAACCCTTTGAACCTTTTTAGCTTGTTGAGGTAGTCTTGGGTGGATTGTGACCGTTTTAGGCTCACGGCTAGCGCGACATGGGCTAATTGGGCCGGGCTGGTTTTTATCGTTTTGGCGAAAGGGGAAAGTGACTCCTCGCATAAGGCGGGGTATGTGGCAGTGGCGCACGATGACTTGATGAAGGCGGAGGAGGGTTTTGCCGCCGCGGAGATCGGTGCTCCGGCGAGGTAGACCACGGTGAGGAAGATGAGTGGTATGGCTATTTTGGGTTCCATTTTGTTGAAGTGAGTTGATAATGTAATGTGTAATTTGAGATTAGTGGTGTGTGTATATATAGAAGGTTGTTATGGGTCCACCAAACTTGGTGAGCCGTGTGAAACGCAGTGTGCTAGTGTTGGGTTCGGTCGGATTGCTTAAAGTTTGAGGGTGGGAAAATAATTTAAAAAATTGATTATTATTTCTTTAACAATGACATTTGTTTTTGTAAATTAAATAATTCTGATTTTAAAAAGCATTGTTCTTGCTACGAGACTGGATATTAAACTGGTAGTCTTACATATAGATATATTATTTGAATTAACTTAAATAAATAAATAAAATATAATGTCCGAAGTATTAACCAAATAAGCAAATGAGATTTTGACTTAAAATTATAAAAAGAGGTTAAAAATCCAGTTTTCTAGTCTGCATGACTGGTCTAGGGGTTCAAATAGAAATGATTTGAATATAAATATAACCGGACCGGTGAGACATACATATGACCTCTGCCTCTCCGGGATGATGAATACATTGTATATTTTAACGGAAATATGTTACCTAAATTATTCTACTCCACCTAGTGTACAAATTGTTATAAGTGTGATTCGAACCCTAAATCTTAAAAAAAAAAGTATATTAGTTAACTTAAAACAACTTTTTATTATGTTAACTTTTAGTGAAAACTAATGAGGCCCAAATCAATTGGTTTGAGATGAGTTATCTCATGTGTTTTCAATATATAGGTCTCAGCATTATTTGATACAATATGCTCAAAGTGGACGATGAGTTTTACAATAAACCTTCAAGCGATGTGTTTGATGGGCGGGCTAGATTATCAGCGTTTATATGTTCGCATAACGTGAGTAGCCTTTCGACAGTAAGTTTACCTGGATAGTCGGACTTATAATTTTAAAACAAACTTCTCTTGAAAACAATATTAAGAAGTGGTTTTGGTTTTTCTCAACCATCAAAGCACCAGTCCAGCGTCGAATTGCGGGTACGGTAAGTTGACTTGGCCATATCAAACAATCTACTTTGTTTCACACGCAAGAGAAGAAAGTTGCAACACATTCACATAAAATAATATTAAAAATAATAAGCCACAACATATTTATGGAATTTCGTCTCTTATATTCAATTTTTTCGTGTTGTGTGTCCCCAACTTTGATAACTGTTGGAAAGACTTTATTATATATGGGTTGGGCTATATAAACATCCATTTATATTATTGAGACATCCTATTGTCTCTATTTCTCTTCATGTGTTTATATGCATGTATAGAAAGATATAGAGAGGATAAAATAAATTGGGTGTATCAATAGCATACCCCTTATATATTCGTTCTTTGTTATTTCTAAATTCCCTACCGACAGGTCCTTTTTTTTTATATTTTACAAATCAATATTCTAGAAAAATGATATGTTAATGAATATATATATTTACAATATATATTTCTTTGCATTTTAAGTAATTTTTATCACAAAAATTATAATTTAAACGTTTATTTGTGTTATATTTGAATTGTGTAGTTATCGGATTAAAAGCGATGATTTTTGTGAAAAAAAACTCAAGATTTGAATAAGTTCAGAAGAAAAAATGCTTCTAATATAAACCATATTAAAGTTGATATGGTGTATATAGATATTCAAAGTTAACTTTTTCTAGTTTTTACACAATTTGAAAAGATTAAATAGTCAAGTGTGAACATAAATATATATTGCAGACCATGGCGCTTGATATTTTAGGTTTCAAGTGGATTTTGGCCGATTAAATAATAAATACAAAGTAAGACTGCATTTATTTCATAATTCAAGTACGAAGAAGGAAACTAAAAAATAGAAGAAAAAATCGTGCATCTTTGTCGACGGCAAGGAGGGAGACCGTGGTGGGTTTGGTGCAAAAGCTCATATGCTCACTAAAAAAAATTGGAGAAAAAATCATGCTTATCTTACTAGGAACATCGGATTCAATTAGTAAGACCCGAGCTAAAAGGATATGGTCTTTCCGTTTGGCTACACCATTTTATTTTGGGATGTATGAACATTCTTTTTGTTTGACAGAATTGTTTTATGGTGTTATTAACAAATTTTTTTCCATTGTTGGATCGAAGAATTTGGATACGTTTTTGATCATGCTATAAATACATGATAAATTTTACAAAGTTTTCCGACTTATGTTTTAAAAAGTAAGTCCATGTTATACGTATGCACTCATCAACAAAGATATTAACAAAATTTTTCAAAATTTTCCGACTTTAGTTGTTTGATCTATTAGTGTCCTTAAGGAGCCTAAGTGAAGATGCCCTTATTACTTTATAATTAATTGCCAACTCAAATGAATAGTAGAGTTTTGATTTTTAGATATTAACCACATTAGTTTTAATTATTTTTATTTATAACTCTAATTTTGATTATTTGATTATGGTTACTAAAGTTTAAAATATTAGAATTTGACCACTAAACTATTCATAATAAAATTTTACTATTTTAAGTTTAGTGCTTAAACTAAGTAATTTGAATATTGCCACCAAACTTTAATTTTATAGTTATAGATAACGCAGTCTTCATGTGAGAAAATTGACTGGACTCCCGTTGCATAGTGCGTGACTTTAGCCACTAAAGTTAGGAACTAACAGTTTCGTCACCGATTTTTTTTTTTTTTTTTTTTTTTTTTTGACTTTGACCACTTAAGTTTAGGATCTTAGAATTTGACCACTAAACTATTTATAGAGAAGTTTTATTTTTTGAGTTTAGTTACTAAACTTTAGTATATTTGAGTTTCACCACCAGACTTCAATTTTATAATTTCAAATAAGCTAGACAGATAACGATTAAAATAACACAGTGTTGTATGTGAAAAATTGACTGGACTCTCGTTGTGTAACGCTGGAGAAAAAATACTAGTTTAGATTAACCGTGAGTAGTGACTAGCTGGTTTTTGCATCGTTGACCACCAAAATATAATATCTAACAAAATTGAAAATTCTTCTGAAGTATACAAAATAAAGAAAACTCAGAGATCATGAGACAAGAATCGCGTTCTCATAATAAAATGAAAATGGTAAATTTTGTGATTTTAACACTAATTTTGAATTCAAACCAAAGAGTTTGTAGCTCAATCATATTTGATGTATACATAATCGTGTTTTCTATCATGAGGTTGACAGTCCAAGTCTCATGATAAACAACAATCAAATTAGATGTATGTGTTTTGCTGATTTGAAAAAAAAAAAAGTTAAAACTCATGTGATCTACTTATTTCTTGACCTATTTTGTATTATTATTTAAATAATTACTTATTTGATTTATTTAAGCTGTTTTAATTAGTTTAAACTTTTAATTAAACATCTCAATTCTATCTAAATAAGTTAAAACTATGAGTGAAACATTACAGTTAAAGCGTAAAATTTAAGTGTCACTCGGGTATGAACTATTTATCCATGCATAAGCAATGATCTTTAACTCAAGTGCTTTGGTTTAGGTACCTCAAGAATTTATTAGAAATAGAAGAAAATTTTGGGTTTAAATCTCACTTGTGACAATAAAAAAGGATCCATGTCGGGGCAGGAGGTTTTCTCACACAAGGTGTGTTTCCTTCATGGTGGTCTCAGGTTTAGGACTAACGGAGACGAACTGATGCATGAGCTTTTCTTTGGGGACGTGTCAATCTAGTGTCTCAAGGTTACGTACTTGAGTAATAGAAATGATCATGTAAACTAATGACTTTAACCGTAAAAAAAAATATGAATGTATAGCTTTAACGTCGAAGATCCAAAGGTTGGGTCTAAAAAGGTGGTCAAACGCCCTTTAACTCCTTAAATATCTTTGAGGATAAAGATTCATCAACCTATGTCTCCTACATCCATATCTTTGTAGATATGGATGCCTTAACATATGCATATATAATTTCATTTACTTTTTTTAATAGTTGATGTTTTTAATTTTTTTTGCTTTCTTACTTCGTTCTAACAACATATAATATGAAGAGGATGAGAGTTTTCTATTAGCTTATGAATAGCAGTGTAACTAATCATGTTTATATCATATTTTATATTTTTGAATGATAAGACTAGTACATGGTTATTGTTACAACGTAACTCTGAAATCTAAGTTCGATATTTTAGTTTCTAGGTGTTGTAACCGTTCACTTTTACTTACGTGTGATTTTTTTTCTGGAAAATAATTTAGTTAATTCAGTTAACAATAATAATTGTAAGTTGATTAAAGTTAATATTGGTTAATTACGTAGAATAGATAAATTAGTTTAAAGATGAAATTTTATAACATATAGTAGTTAAATGATTTTATTAATTTGGTTTTATACACAAACAATAGCCGAATTATAAACTTCAATATTAAAAATATGTTAAATACCCATTATCTTTTTCATTGACTTAGTTTTTGCCGGCAAGTTATTTTAATTCGGTTTTTTAACGGGTAGAGTAAAAAATATATTTAATTTAAAAAGTGTAAAAATAATTGTGAGCTTGACAAGTGTCATTCTATTGTTTTAAAAAGAATAAAATTTTGGCAATTGTATCATACGTTCATTGTGTCAAATATCACTTCATTGTGCTATATATTATATACTATTTGTTATATGTATACATCATTGTGTTTATAAAAAATAAAGTCGTACATAAAAGTTAATAACGTTTATAAAAAATAAAAGAACTTGCAAAAAGTCTATAAAAGTGACTAATTTTAAAATAATCTTCTAACAAACTGTTGTATACAATTTGATCTCAATCATTAATTGCTGAGATTACTTCTTATATATTTTAATTTTAAAAGTTTTTTTATTTGAACCTTACCATTAAAAAATGTCTTTTATCATACAAAAAACCGTAAAATCATATATTTTATTCTTCCAAATCGTAAACTCTAACTAATGTTTGGAAGGTTTTCATTTCAACAAGCAATATTTTATTCTAAGACCTCCTAAAATACTCAAACTGTGTTTAAACTCTTTTTTAACGCTAGCCTAATTTTTATTTTTAAATGGTACCATGTTTCAAAAAATATATGTTATTTTATTCGAGCTCATCTATTTGTTTTTTAGACGTGACCGTACTCTCAAAGCCTTTATCATGAATTCCACAACAAAAAAAGAAAAAGAAAAAGAAAAAAACCTCTAATCAACTTAAAGTACTTTTGCTTCAGAGCAAAATAACAAAGCCTCCCAATTTTTCAAAGTCTAACTGGTCCTTATCTTGAGCAAAAGACTTTCACAATACTCCATACGGCCATTCCTATCCCTACCATCACGTGAAGCCTTTCTTACAAAAAATAAATTATATCATCTATCTTACTCTATTTAATTTACACAAAAGTACCAAACTATTATAGGAAACTAGTAAAACATTCGCGCGTGATGCAGCGCAAAAATAACTAACGCCCTTGAAAGTTTATAAACGTTTGAGACGTCACTGACATGGTGAAGTGGATACAAATCTTTCACAAACTTGTGCGTTACGTCAAGGCCACTGACAATAGTTTGAACCTTGCGTAAAAAACATACTAAAAGTTAGCATTAAAACATTGATAAAATAGTGCGTCACAACGGGAAAAAAATCGTCGACAAAAATAAGCATCTACAATTGTATGAAAGTATGAAACATTATATTTTAAGAGTTGTAGGGAAAAAAATAAACAAAAACTATAAAAAATCAAAAGGTTGAATAACTTTTAGCAATTTGCACGTTTACGTTTAATGAGTTGTATATTATGATAAACAACTGCGTCCTAGATGGAATTTAAATCAGAACGTAAATAAAATAAGCAAATCGTAATGATATATTTTATAAAAGTTATTACGGAAAGAAAACATGAGTGTGTTAAAAAGACGAATATATAAGTATGGGGTATAAAGTGTACTATAGCTAAACTTGTGGGTTAAAAAAAATAATAATTGAAACTTTAATTTGAAGATACCCTAAAAGTTTGAGCAAATTGCTAAACTATCATTGCATAAGAACTTGTACTATGAGCATAGATTGTGCTCATTTTGGTTCTTAAAGTATTATTAATTACACCAAACTATTATACGCGAGGCGTGAACCCTTTTTTTCTTTTTTTTTTTCAAGTAAAGCTTAATCACTCAAACTTCACTTGGTTTTGTGATTGGGGACCCAACGCCCACCTTGCAATAATAAAGTAATTAATGAAGTTGCTAGGGGTCATGCACAATGATAATGATAAGAGTAATTAAAGAAGCTCGTTTTGAGATCAAAGGTTCGAGTCACGTTTATGACGAACTGATGTAAATCAGTTGTAATGTAGTATTAGTAGTATCTTATAATTGTGTATGAGTTACCTTTCTAAAAGTAATAAGTACCTTAAATTTAACAAACATGAAAGTGTATTAAACTGTAACCTAAATGTATTTTAAAAATTATTCTAGCAAAACTAAACCGGTCAGGTTTATTAGTTGATATTTAGTACCATCGGGCATTGTCGACTGAAAATAAAATAAATGTTTGGTCAGCTTGATAACTTTCTATATCTTTTGTGGAACCCATATGGATATTAGGCGAATCTCAATGCGTGTATTTTTGTTACTATTTTAACTTGTTCATATACTTTATTATTAACATGCGGAAAGAAGGAAATAATACATTATATTTTAATTTGTTTAGAAATAGACACACATGGAAAGTGACTTGTGTGTAGATTTGACTGGTATTCAATTTGATTTTCAACAATGATGAAATCGTGAGATATAATTTCCTTATATATGAGTTTCCTCTAATTTTTTTCCCAAGCAATGAATTATAGTTTTTATTTAGTAAATTTTATATTTTCTTTTTATTTAGGTTAAGTTTTTTTTATATATCACAAATTACTAACCAATTTTTTAATATTCAATTTAGGTCACTTAATTTTAACAGTTCTTTTTGGTTTTGGAAAGTAACATGTAACAGGATATTCGGCAAATAGCACGTTTAAACTTTTAATTATGTAACGAGTTTGAGCATTCTGTACTTTCACCTCGATGAATAATTCATATCCTCTACAAGTCGAACCCTCTGCTCACCATCATCATCCTAACTCTTTCCACATCCTCCACACGACCCGCTTCACCATAAATCTGCATCAAAAGCTTGAAATTATGGTTGCTATCAGGCTCCAACTCGAACAGATTTTCCGCAGCAATTTCCCCGATCTCTACATTCCCATGAACATAACAAGCATGTAATAACGCTCCCCAAACCGTTGGACCAGCTGCACATTGCATCTTGTCTGTGATCACCTTATAAGCTACGTCGATCAATCCAGCCCTGCCATAAAGATTCACCAGACACGCGTAGTGTTCCATGCTTGGAACTATTCTGTATTTTTCTGTCATTGCAGAAAACAATCTTTCACCCTCTTTTACTAACCTCAAATGAGCACACGCGGTTAAGACAGACACAAATGTTATCGCGTCAGGGGAAGTGTTGGCGTTCAACATAAGTTTGAAGTACATAAGAGCATTTGGGTGTTTGTTGTGTACTGATATTATGCTGTTCCATGAAACCAAATCTCTTTCAGGCATTTCATCGAACACCCATCTTGCATTGTCCAATTTGCCATTATATGAGTACACGTTGATTAGAGAATTGGCGATTGGTAAATTCCATTCTGTTCCTCTACGAATAACCCATGCGTGTATCTGAGTTATGAGTTTTAGGGGTAGCCCCGGTGTGAGCATTGTGGAAATAGTAACCGAGTCTGGCTCACAATTATTTAATATCATTTGTCGAAAAGTTACTGAAGCGTCGAATAACAGATCATGTTTAACATAGCCTGCAAGCATTGAGTTCCAAGAAACTATATCTTTTGAGACAATTTTATTAAACATTTTACGTGCTTTCACAATGTCACCACACTTTGCGTACATACCAACCAACCCATTGAGCACAAATCCATCGTCTGCATACCCACGACGAATTATCTCGCGATGAACTTCCTGACCGACGTGGATCAAACCCATGCCACCACAAGCTTTAAGAACACGAGGGAAAGTGAACCTATCGGGCTCGACGCCCTCTTCCACCATTTGGAAGTACAATGCCAATGCGTCTTCGTACAAACCCACTTCAGAATAGCCAGATATAAGTGAATTCCACACAAAAGCAGAAGAATTTCTCTCAGACATATGATCGAACACCTGGTGGGCTTCCTCCATATAGCCATTAGAGGCATACAACCTAAGCAATTTTGAAGAAACACCAGCGTTTTTGCGTATAAGCTTTCTGGGTATTACTCTATGGATTCGAATACCTAATTCAATGGCTTCTAACCGATAGCAAGTTTCAAGAAGTGACGAAAAGATACGGGGATCATCGATCACTATACCTTTTTTAACAGAAGCTTCAAGATCGTCTACAATGTTGTTAAGTGCTTGAAATCTCGTCTGTGGGGAATGATTTTGGTGCGTAAGAAGTTGTGTTGAAGATGATTTGGGGATCGATACGTCGGTAATTTGAATTTGTTGTTTTCGATTTGGTTTCTTGTTAGTATCATTCATCAAACAAAAAGTATTGAGGATTTGACACTGTATACTAGTAGTCATTACAAGATGCAACTATGCAAGAGGCGTATATGCAACTAAATTAAACTTATTACAGTGGAAGATTGCAGGAGGTTGAAGAAGAAGGAACAAAATAAAACTATGATAATCTTCTGGGTTGGGCTGAAGTTGTAATTTATATGGGCCATGCATAATTGTTACTGTGTTTTATATGGGCTTCTGTTAATAGGTGTAAGGGCTACGGACAAAGCCCACCTCACTTTTCTTAAACCTATGGGCTATGGAATTGGTAAATTGTAATGCATTTAATTTAAATTAAATTATAAAGGGTGAGGGTTGGGACATTGGATGACTTGGGTATAATGTCAAAAACGTCACAAGTTAGAGTGATGTAAATTAGTTGTGGCGTAAAAGTATAAGTATGTTAGATGATTTGTGTGAGTTTTTGTTTTAAAAAAAATTAAATTATAAAGGGGACAATTAATTTCGTTTTCTTACGTTTTTAGTAAATTAAGTTAATCAAGTTTTTATTATAGTATTTCTATTATGAAAGTTAATAACTATTTTGATTGTACAAAAAAGTCTTATAAGTAACAAATATAGTAGTAGGATAGTTTTCTTAATCTCGATAACGTTACTATATTTGATGATAATATATTGTTTATGTTACTAAAGAGTTAAAGATTCGCTTATAAATATATCTCTTAAATATCATTTTGCTAACTATCTAAAATCAAAACAGTAAGCAATAAAGCATTACGTATAACTTTAAAACTATGACAGACAATATGTGTATGCATATATTACGTAAAAGGTAGATTAATACCCATTGAATAATATGTTGACGAAACTACGAGCTAGCCCAACTGACATTATTTCATCAAAACCTTGTCATGATAGGTTTTATTCTTTCATTATTCTCCTTTTTTAAATAATTTTCTTTCCTGTTTATCTAATTCGCATTTGCTCATCTCTAACATATTCTCCTATATATGAAAAAACCAATTCGATAAACAGTAATTTGGGATAGTTTTGGTATTTTGCCTTCATCCTCGGGTACTATGCTTTGTCTTTAAAGTAGAGCAGATGTTAGGTGGTGGCAGTGTGGGTGTGTTTGGGGTCGCCTGACTTCTCTTGGCGCTCCGCCTCTCCTCCGTCGTACGGTTGTTGTGGCCGTGGTTTGGGTTCACCTTGCATGCCTTCGGTGGCGGTGGAGCATCCGGTTTGGGAACCCTCTCCGACGGGTGAGTTGGTTTCCAAAGCCGATCTCGATTGCCACCTCCCGGCTGTAATCATCGTTTTCCACTGTGGCGGAAATTGTGGGTTCTGTTGCCGCTCCGCTTCTCGTACGTGGTCGAGGTGGAGCAGGCGGCGGGTTCCCGGCGTTTGTCAATGGTGATGGTGGCCGGTTCTCTTTGTTCTTCCGATGGTGGTTTGCCGGTGCTTTAGCCGCCGCCTTAGGGCTGAGGGACCACCATGGTTCTGCCTCCTCAAGCCTCGGTTGTCGTCAGTTTGGTGTGTCACCCCTTTCAAACCATTTTCCCCTTCTTGATGTCACTGTTGCTGGGGGTTCTAGAGGGGGGCTTTCGGTGGTGGTTTACCGTCACTACTACCGTACCTCACCACCGGAGAACACAACCATACACCCCTGACTTTAACTTCTTGGTTTCCACCCACCAGCGGAGAACACCACCGTTAATCAAACACTAGACGGGTTTTAGGGTTCCGTTGATGGTGATGTCATTTTGGGGTTTTTTATGATGCAGTCAGTGGCGGTGGCGGTGGTGGCCGATCTGGTGACGTTGCTGCTTTTTGATGCTTGTGGTGGCGGTGAAGGTGAATGTGGTGGTTTGTGATGACAAATCTGGGTTGTGCCTCGGCTGCAGACGACACCGGCTCCGGCTCCCTTTATGGTTGAGGTAGAGTCTGTGTCATAGTGACAACCTCGGTGTATAAGGCAACTGTTACTAGCCGTCTCCGATGTTATGTCGGTCGACTGGCATTGGCTTTGTGCCAATCTCTCATGACTGTTGGTTTTTCTATCATCGTCGATGATGACGATTTTTAATTCGTCTGAGACATCGCCAGGCTACTATAACTGTCGGTTTGCGATGAGAGTTTCGTTTGATAGGCGATGACGATGCCTAGAAATAGTCAATTCGTTGTTATGGCGTGGTGAACCTACATGTTCGCAGCCACAACGAAATGTTGTTTATCCGAGCCTTGATTTATCCCGTCAATGATGTAAAATGGCTATGATGGTAACAACACGATCAGTAGACAATACGTGTTTGTCTGAGTCTCGATTTGTCCTGTCATTCGCATATGATTTTTTACTTTATTACCAACATACGTTGTAGTTGTGTGTTTGATGTTTCTGATTTATAATTCGATTACAATGCCAATGGGTGGTAATGCTGCCATTAGGTCGATGATGATGATGATAAGTGATACATCTGAGGCCTGTGTACACGTATCTGAAGGTGTCTACGATACTGCTGTCGGTTGCCCCATCTCGATAGTCGTTTTCGGGGTGTTGTCGTAACCGATCATCGGTTCGTATCCACATGATGTTCTGTTTGTCAGAGGCTCGGTTTTAAGACGCGCAACACGCGTCAAGTTATAAACACTAGTTATAAGAACAATTCCAATGACAGCATAGAATTGAAGTCAACCTATCTCCTTGGAAAAATTCAACCACTTTAATTAGAAGTTTAATAAACTTTCATTAGTTTTCGGATGCTGTTTACATTTTTTGTATTTTCTATATGTCCTGTCACCAAATTTTTAATAAATTATAGTTTTTTTATATCTATAAACCTAACGTGTAATGTCAATGACACGGTGTATTTTTAATGTTGTTAGAAATTAGAGCATTCACAATGGATTCATCATTCATATCCTTAAAGTTCAACTAAAAATTATTATCCATAAATTTCTATCCCATTGTTTAAAAACCTCACACATTATATTCTTTATCTCTATCTTTATCTTACTCACAAAGTTTAGGATATCTAGCTAGCTATGGGTGAGTATATATCAGAAATTAAGTCGAAATTATACACGATGTTTAGTGTTTCGATGTTAATAACTGATCGGTTCGGTTATAAATATGGTGTGAACTTGTACGTTGTTATTATATGACTATACCTTATGACAACTCCTAATACTCTTTTGTATTTCTTTTTCTTGTTAGCAAAAACTATGTCAACTTAAGTTGTTATTATTTAAGCTATTCCATGGGGCCCTTTTGTATTATCCATTTTTAATTATGAGTTGATGAAAAGGGTTTTATTAGTCGGTTATTAAAAAAAAAGCAAGTCATGACATAATTAATCGACTCACTTGGTGGATATTAATATCAATATCTTATCTTATCTTACTACTATAATAAAAGAATAAATATGGGGGACACATGTTATCACCACATTCAATCTCATCAAAAATTTTTCACTTTTCTTTGTTATTAAATAATTATATTAATTATTAATAATATTATTTAATTATTATTTTTAGATTAAAATAGTTTTTTAATTAAATAAGAAATAGATCTTTTTATGAATGCTATTTCTAAAGATATATTTTTTTATTTAACAAGAAATTTTCTAAAACATTAAACTTTTTTAAAGATATAAAATATTTTAAAATTAGTGTTTTTAAAAAAGTAAAATTTTTATAAACAAAAATTAATTAAATGGAAAGTTATAATAAAATAGTTTTTTAACAATGATATTTTTTTCAAACGTTTATTATGAAACAACATTTTCATTCTATTTATAATAAGAAAAATTTTAATCATGTCTTATCTTAAATATCTTTTTATAATTAATAAAATTTTATTTAATTTATTTAACCCGTATAACATACGGGTTTACTAAATTTAGTTATATATATAGAGTGCAAATTGATCAATAAATATTAGAGTCATAAGAGAAACATTTAATTATGTGAAAAACAGAGAACCTAAAAACCAATCATTTAAGTTATCGTGTAGCTAAGAAAAAATTAGCATTCTCTGTTTAAAAATATATATACTTTAATGGTTGTATACGATGAGTTTAGATGGTTTTTTACCCATATTAGCTTACAACAAAAACATCATGACTAAACAGCCGTAAAAATAAAAACTTATGTTTGTGATAATGGTTTTGTTGGGCTCACGTTTGTTGTGTCGATCAACGCGTGTTCGTGGTGCCCACTCCCATGTTTTAAGACAACAAGCAACACATTGTTTTATATAGAGGAGAAAGTCAACGTCCATGAAACGCAACATATATATCCATATTTTTTTTAACTACTTAACTTATTAATATGTTTTTTTTTCTTCTGAACTTATTACTAAAAAAATCATAGACCCTATTGATATGCTGCTAGGGGAATAGATAACACGCATTTTGGCTAGGTGGTCTTCAAAAGAATTAAAGACAGAAAACAAGTACTTTTATGTTTACCAATCGAAAAATGATTAGATATTTAAATCGGTATATTGTAAATTAAGTGGGTCGGAGTAATAGCTAAAACGGGTTGAATGTGAATCACGTAATGTTGATACATCATTTTCTTTTTCACTAATTTCTTGATAGTATAGGCCGGCAAGGACGTAAATGACTTTAGCCGAACCAAACCCGAGCTCTTCCAAACATAATTTCAAGCTGATCTCGTGAGTGGTTTTGTTATATTAAGGTTGAGTTGTTTATTATTTATTAATTTATTTATACACATCTAAAATTATATATATAATTATAATATTCGTTTAGCTATTTTCATTCAAAAATATACTTAATAATACATATATTTAATATATATAAATTAAAAATTATATTAATAATACACTCGTTTAGGTCCGCAAACATAATCAAGGTCATGTAAAACTAGCCTGAGCTCGAGTTCACTTATTGAATAAGTTCCACATGTACTTGAGCTCATTTATACTTAGTTCAATTTAAGTTTTCAACGTGTTAATCTCAATTAACTTAGAATTGAAATAGCTCAACTCGTTTATTCTCTGGCAAAAATTTCTTGGTGTCCATTAAATATCCAAATTTCAATTTGTAAAACCATCAGACATGAATTTATTAATTTGTTGTCAAGATATTTAAAATAGAGACATTTATATATTTTTCTTTTTAAAGTCATTAATTACATATTTACTAAAGTCAAAAAATCAATTATATATTTTTTTTCCGAAAACATATGTTTAACATAGTTACCCATTGTATTGAAATTATTTATTGATTGATTATTTTACTCATAATTTTACTAAATTATTTTACACATTTCATTTCCTAATAAAGACTAGAAATTTATCGTTTTTCTCATGTTCAAGTTTTCTATGTAAATAGAAACAAAAGAATTAAATCATGTAAAATTTTATTTCAAAACAAAAATAACCTATAACCAAACAATTAAAGTTATGTCTTTAACTACAAAACACAATTATCAATAGTTTTAAACAATCATAATAATAAAACATCAATATGTAAAAATATTTTAGTAAAAACAAGGTAAAATAGTTATTTTATAGGTTAAGTTTAATGCAATAGATAAACATGTAATATATATTTCAGAAATAAAAAATATGTAATTGATTTTTTAACTTGAGAAATTATATAATTTAGGTCTTCAAAATGAGATATATAAAAATCCCTTTAAAGCAATATGTATTAGGATATTTAATCAATACCCGCCAAAACTACCAAAATCAATCATATATGTTAAGACTTTTTTTTATTAAGAATGGTAGTTAGAATTTTAATCATATCCTAAAGATTATTTTATTTACAATCTGTATTAAAATACAATAATCGATACAGTTGGTTACTTATGTTTTGTTTAAAGAATGCATGGATCATTCTCCTTAATTTCTTAGAGAATGTTGTTAGGTCAAGTGTGCAGCTGTTGTACATATTGTTGCTTCGACTAAATAACTGAAATATACTATTCGTCCGAATAGTTTAATAACATTTTAAAGCAAAATCAAATAGTTAGAACACCCGAAATAATAACAAAGTAAGCAAACCTGATAGGAAATAAAACTACTAAACTATTTAATGAATATTCTTATTGAAAAAAGTAAAATATTAAATTTTGAGGCAAACTTTTCAAAAGGAATATCAAATAGATGTAACTCATATCTTACATGTTTTAAAAGTATAAATTTTTTTTATAGTAAATCTCAAACCAAGTCTAATGCCTGAATGTTTGTCTTGTTATCTGGCCTAAATATTTTACGTTTTGATTTTCTTATCAGGTTTGTGTTTTTCCACTATCATTAGACCACACAAACACGTATGCACGTACACCCTCACACAACTTAAACAAAAATACAAACATACATGAACATACACACAAAGTATCGCAATACACACATAAAAACATACACAATGATTTGGATGGCGTAAATTTATCTAAGCAGAGTAACTCATGGAACTAGAATGTAGACGAGGTGGGGAGTTTCTTTGTTCATTCATCAAGAAAGATCATCACAAGAAGTAATTGGGGTGGGCAACCTATCTTTTTCCAATGGATAAATCGGGTATCGTGTAAAGTAAATTGTTTTGATTGGCAGATAATGCATAACCAAATTCCTCTTTTGGTGAATCTTAGAAAGCGTGGTGTTTATGCTTCTTATTTAGCTTGTTCTTTGTGTGAGTTGAACAATGAAGAGGTTAACCATACCTTGTATAGTTGTGATTTCTCAATTGTTATTAATTGAGAGTGGTTGTGTTCTTAAAGCGGTTTCTTGTTTGTTTACTAATGAACAGATTAGATCTTATCTTGCTTCTTGATTACTAGGGGATTTCTAATAAGATAAAAAAACATAATCGGGTTCTCATTTATAGGTTGATATTGTCAATCTGAAAGGATAGAAACTCGTTATTTTCAGAAGGGATACCAGCTTGTTCCCCTAGAATACTGTGCAGGAAATTGAAATTTCTTCTTGAGTAAATTACAAATTTTATCCTTTAAGTATGCTTAAAATTACGGATCTTGTCCTTAAACTTTAATAATTACACTGAGTATCCTTTATTTGAAAATTTGTAACGTTTTTTGTCATTTTTACTAATAGGAGTTAATTTTTTCTGTTATATTTTTGTAAATGCCTATTTTGCCTCTAACCCTCAAAAGGACAAAATGTGTAACTTTTATTAATCTTTCATTTTCTTTCTTTTTTTGTGTGTGCTTATTTTATTAACTTTATTTTTCATTATTTCTTTATTTTTAACCACTTTTTATTTTAAATACTTATCTTAAATATTATTAACTAGTTATTTTTAATCATCCAAATATGAGTTATGATTAGTTTTTATTATATCAAAATATACAATAAATTACTATTCTACTTTAAAACATTCATAAGATGGCTAATATTTATTTTATAATAAAAATAAATTTAAAAAATTCTATTTTTAATAAGATTTATATAAAAATATTTAGAAAAAATAAAAAGATTATTTATTTAATATTTCTATAAAAGAAGCAAACAGACCAGGGAAGAAATTCAAGCCTTAACGCTAATAAAAAATTTAAAAAATATATTGTGAGGCAGTAAAATATTATTGGCACAATCAATTTTAGAAAAATAGAAAATATGGTGGAAACATAGGTCAGTGGGTTGTTCTACACGTCGGGTCGTGGCTTCGGTTTGACTTTTAATATTTCTCTCTCTCTCTCTCTCTCTCTCTCTCTTCTTTATAAAATAGCGACCAACCCATTTAAAAATTCACCATAGTTACAAGTCCAAACAACTACTTTGAAGTTTTAATTAAACAAAATCACGAACGTTATTTAATTAAATACACTATTATTTTGGGCTTTTTGAAACGGTTACTAATGGGTTTTAATTGTTATAAATCAAACATAAACCACTAAAAATTAAAACGGAAGCGAACTTTACAATAAGAACAATTAAATATTTTATATATTAAGCAAAATCTAATCATATATAAGATCTAGCATAGAATAATTATAACTAAGTAAAATAAAAAGTCATGGCCTAATTTCATACAATATTCGATAGGTTTCTAATATAATACGTAAAACAAACTGTTTGATATAGTTGAAATTTTTATACCAAAAGGGTTAAAAAGCGACGGTGTAACAAACCGATTACTAGTTTAATTTTTATCTAATGTGAAATAACTAAAGTAAACAAATGAAAACAATAGATAAATTAATAATCTATAAATATAATTTGAATTTAATAAAATATTTAAATTAATTAATTAATAATATTTAAGATAAGTTTATAAAACAAAAATATTTATCTGAGAGAAAGAAAGAAAAGTTAAGTAAAATAAATAAAAACATAAAGAAACAAAATAATATATTAGTGAAAACTATTAGGTGTTTATTAAATTTTTCATTATTCGGTTTTAATCCCATGTATGTTTTAGTTTATGTTTTAATCATATTTTTTATTAAATTCTATAAATTATATTTTTAGTTTATGTTATTTTTTATTTTTATAAAAACTATTAGGTGTTTTTTTAATTTTATTTGTTCTAGCAGAAAAGTATTTAACTAAATTTAACAAATAACAAAATTGTAATATATTAAAATCAATAAATGAAATTAATTTTTTTACAATTAAAATTAATTTATTAATTATATTTAAGATAAGTTGTAAAATAAAAGTGGTAAGAAAGAAAGAAAAAAGAAACTTAAGTAAATAAATAAAAGAAAGAAAGAAAATAGATGATTAGTATAAGTTACATATTTTATCCTTTAAAAAACAGGGGCAAAAATGTCATTTATCATAAACTTAACAGAAATATTTAACTTCAGTTAGTGAAAAGAACGAAAAGTGTGACAATTTTTCAAATAAAAGACATTTAGTGTAATTATTAAAGTTTAAGGATAAGATCCGTAATTTTAAACATACACAAAGGATAATATTTGTAATTTATTCTTTCTTCTTTCAACTGATCAAACTTAGGGTCAAGAAAGATATAGTTTGGTTTGGCTAGATTGATATTGTTCTTTTTGTTTATTTTTCTTGACGTTATCTTGTATTCTTGCTAGTTATTTGTGTTATGTTGTTGCGGTTTACTAGTTTTCATGTTATATTTTTGCTTCCATTGAAAAAAATATATGAAAACATACACTTCACGAGATTTGAAATTTGACACAATACACCCCTATATATACCTATGACATTCGAAACCAAAGAAATCAAGAGAGGCGTAATTAAGACCATAAAACACTTAAGAAAACCCAAAAAAGACTACAAGGGATATTACTAGTAACAGACTAGTATATCAAAGTCTACTTGATATCTTTTACCACAACCGGTATTCTTTTATTACATTTGAATTAAATTAGTACTAGTAGATGGGACTCGCGTTTTGCAACGGTGGTTATGATCAAAGTTAAAAGATTTAATTATAATGTTTTATACATTAATATTGACCACCCAAAAAAACATTACATGTGAAATGCTAATAAAAAAATATAGTAGAAAAAAATACTATAAAAATAAATACATCAAAACAGAGAAAAAAATAGCAAATATATAAATGATGACTTTATTATAAATAACGAATTCTATTGTAAATTGGTTAAAAGAAATTTTAACATAACTCGAAGGTTTATATATAAAACTTAAAAAAAAGTTTAGGTGATTAGATGTAAATTTGATATAATTCGAATACTTATGTATAAAATTAAAGAAAAAAGTTTAGGTGAGAAGATATAAATTTAACATAACTTGAAAGTTTAATTATAAAATATTAAAAAAAACGAAATGAGTAGGTATCAACTTGTAGAAAAAAGAGAGATAGAGAAAATATTATGGTTAGTATCAAAAAAATCCTTAAAAGTTTAAATATAAAATTATAAAAAAAAAACAAAATAGAATTTTACATTAGTTTGGAGAAAAAAAATTATTATGGTGATATTAATAAAACCTTCACATTTATCACTCATAATCTTTTCTATTTGTTATATATAGTTATATGGCGGGTGTTGTCGAGTCTTTTTTTCGACCTGTATTACACACTGATATATTTTGGTATTATTATTATTATTATTATTATTATTATTATTATTATTATTATTATTATTATTATTATTATTATTATTATTATTATTATTATTACTATTATTATTATTACTTTTATCATTATTATTATTATTATTATTATTATTATTATTATTATTATTATTATTATTATTATTATTATATATTATTATATTATTATTATTATTATTATTATTATTATTATTATTATTATTATTATATTTATAATAACTATGTAAATATTTAGTGATTATATACTAAAGTGTTTAAATAAAATAAAACTTAAATCAATAGTATTAGTTATACAACTATAAATAATAAATGAATATATTTTAATATTAATTTAAAGTAATATAAATAAGATAATAATTAAAATAAATATATATTAAATAATCTATTAATTAGGAAAAATTTATTAAATAAAGGAAAATTAAGAACTATTATATATAGCACTTATACGTTATGTTTAAAAAATTATATTAAGTGTCTTAAATTTTGAGTAATGTTACAAGTGTATCCTACTCAAATGTTTTATCTAATAATGTATATAATATAATTAAAGATTAGTATTATCAACATTATTATAAAATTATTAGTTAAGTATTCAAATAAGATACTACTTATATATAAATTTTATTATTATTATTGTTGTTGTTATTATTATTATTATTTTAATTATTATTATTATTATTATTATTATTATTATTATTATTATTATAAAAATATTTAGTATTTATATAGTTAAGTATCCAAATAATATAATACTTATTAATAAATTTAAATGTTAATTTAAAGTATTTATAAATAATAAAATACATAATATGTTGAATTAAATAATCTCATTTTATTAAATAATGTACTAATAATATGAATTAATTAATGTATTAATTCAAAAAGTTTATTAAATGAGAGAAAAATAAGAATTATTACATACAACACTTGTATTTAATGTTTAAAAGTTGTATTAGGCGTTTTAATTTTTTGTAAAATTACATTTGTGTCCGAGTGTTATGGTTTATATATTAGTATAGATAATATAAAAGAACATTTCAGATATGATACATATTAACGGTCCTTATCGATGTAAAAGAAATCAACTTAATATATATGGATCGCCTCTAATACGTATTTACTAGCTATATTTGAATCACATTAGGATAGATAATATAAAAGAACATTTTCACGCTTCTCTTTTTTCATTTTATAAATTTATTTTATCTCCCACTTTGTTTTTTTAATTCACAAATTAGATCTTTATTACGTATTATTTAACATTAATATTTTTTTCACTTAATACATATAATACATACATTTCTAATCTAATTATGATAATGTTTGTAAATAATAGTCTTCTTATCAAATATTATCAATGCTTTTATACAGCTTTATTGCTGTTAAACACATCATTTTAATTATTATATTTGTAACAATACTCGTTGAAAATTTATATTCAATTAAACACCACCTAGAAACAGTTTGGTTCATAGGAGAATCTTCCTTCTAACATCCACAACTAGTTTTTGAACTTGTCACATTGTCAAATGTCAACTTTGTCACAATTATAATAAACACATTAATAAGACATTGAAGCCCTATAAATAACCTCATTGTCCACCCCTATATCTCACAAACACACCCCCAACAAACAAACTAATAAGCTATGGCCATAAAAATCCCATTATTGCTCACGCTTCTCACACTGTTCACTTTAGCATTTGTCTCCTCGGCCATACCTAACGACATAAACTGGTGGTGCGAGCACACACCGAACCCCGAGCCATGCAAGCATTTCATGAGAACCAAACCACACAAATCCGGACTCATTTTGCGCAAATCCGGCTTTCGTAAGATGGCTTTGGAGCTAGCCATGGAAAGGGCACTAACCGCCGAGAGCCACACCAAATGGCTAGGGAAAAAGTGCCGAAACGAACGCGAAAAAGCCGCATGGGCCGACTGTTTAAAGCTCTACGAAAACACAATCTCGCAACTAAACCAGACCCTAGACCCAACCACCAAGTGCACCGACTTCGACGCACAAACATGGATCAGCGCCGCATTAACAAACCTCGAGACGTGTCGAGCAGGGTTCGTGGAGCTTAATGCATCCGACTACATGCTCCCACTCATGTACAACAACGTAACAAAGCTTATAAGCAACACTCTGGCGATCAACAACGGATCAACGTCCACACCCGTAGAGAGTTATAAACACGGGTTTCCGAAGTGGGTGAAGCCCGGGGACCGGAAGCTGTTGCAGACGGGGGCCCCGAGGGAGGACATCGTGGTGGCTCAGGACGGTTCGGGGGATTATGGGACGATCAAGGAGGCGGTTGAGGCTGCTGAGAAGAGGAGTGGGAGTGGGAGGTTTGTTATATACATAAAGAGGGGTGTTTATAGGGAGAATGTTGAGATAGGGAAAGACATGAAGAATATTATGCTTGTGGGAGACGGGATGAAGTACACCATTATCACCGGCAGCAGGAGTGTTGGCGGCGGATCCACCACGTTTAATTCCGGCACCGTCAGTAAGTAACAACTGCTATTTCTAATTTTAATTAATTTGTTTCTCTATAAATCATCGATCTCTAAAGTCTATACAAAGTAATTAAGAGTTTTAAATAATGGTACTAGCACATCGTCATGGTTTGGGTTGAGATTGTCAACAATGTAGAAAGTTTTATAAAATTAAGACGATTTCTTTCTTGCGTATGAAGATTGCTAAACTAGTTACAAGTCTACAAATTTTATAAATAAAATATTTAAATTGAATTTTGATAATTTAAACCGTAAGTTAATTAGTAGTAGATAATGACTCAAATAATAATTTATACGTATAGTAACACTAATAGCTTTCATTTTTATTACTGACACAGTTTTATTCGTACAATCATTATTGATTTAAGCTCGAATTTGATCTAGGAGTGAATAGGAAAACATATCTTCCGTAAATAAAATCAAGTTTAAATCTATAATAATTATGAGCATAATATTTTTCTGTTGGTAACAAAAATGAAAATTAGAAATATATTAAGTCAAATTCATATTAATTACTATTAATTAGTGAGTCATATTTTATATTATCTAAAATAATCAACTAATAAAATATTATCTATTTAATAATAAAATCTTAGTTGAACCAATCTCTGTATTGACATTTTATTTGAAATAAAAAAAATAACCTAACACGTCTTTTAAGCTTTAAAAAAGCATGTTTGAAGTTTGTTATATCTATTTAATAAATATTATTTGCAAGAACAAATGGAATATTTCTAAACTCCTCACACGTTTTCTTTGCATGTAACAACAGTTGTAACCGGGTCTGGATTCATTGCTCGAGGCATAACGTTCCGCAACACTGCTGGCCCTCAGAACCATCAAGCCGTGGCTCTGCGGTCCAGCTCCGACTTATCAGTCTTCTACCGTTGCGGTTTTGAAGGGTATCAAGACACCCTTTACGTCCACTCCCAACGGCAATTCTACAAAGAATGTTATATTTACGGCACTGTTGATTTCATATTTGGCAACGCTGCTGTGGTTTTGCAAAACTGCATGATCTATGGTAGACGACCCATGGCCAACCAAAAGATCACCATCACGGCCCAAGGCCGAACCGACTCGAACCAGAACACTGGGATCTCTATCCAGAATTCTCGAATCATGGCCGCAGCCGATCTAAGACCCGTTTTGAGCTCGTTTAGAACATTCTTGGGCAGACCATGGAAGCAGTATTCGCGTACGGTCTATTTGAAAAATTATATGGATAGCTTGGTTGACCCGGCCGGATGGTTGGAATGGGATGGCGACTTTGCTCTTAATACTTTGTATTATGGAGAGTACAGGAACACTGGACCGGGGTCTTTAACCAGCCGGAGAGTCAAGTGGCGTGGGTATCGGGTGATCACCAACCCGAATGAGGCTTCTCGGTTTACGGTTGCGAATTTAATAGCCGGCCAGTCATGGCTGCCGGGCACCGGCGTGCCATTTCACGCCGGGCTTTAAGTTCTAAGCGAACTTAATTTTCATTTGACAAATTGTGGATTTGTGCCAATTTCTTTTTCTGTATCCGCTTTAATATACATTGTTAACTAATAATATTTTCTTTGTTACAAGTTCTTTGATTCATGTAATAAGAATTTACTCGGAATAAATTATGTATTCTCCATAGTATGTCATGTTTACAATTATCTGTATAAGTAACATCTTACAAGTTTTATTGAGTTAAATCATATAAGTATATAACAATTAGACTTTACTCTAGTTTCCAATTAATTAAATTAAATCCCTAAAGTTTTTATACAACTCTTAACCAACCATCAATATATATATACATGATTTGGGATGTACCTTCGAGCATATGTCCTGACCTGAAGGCCACGGGTTGATTCATGAAAACAACCTCTAGTAAAAATGCACGATAATAATACATACATTAGGCGCAAAGTACCCCGACACCTAGAAACCTATGCATGCGGGATACGTGTGCACCGCTAACTTTATTTTCGTCCAAACCGTCTTTACAAACGTGAAACGCCCCTACCAAACAGACATTTGGTCAATCAATTTGAAGCTACTTTGCAGAAATCATTCTCTGATGCCATTTTTTCTGTTTTCGAATTGAATCATGTGGTAATGAAAGTGGTCCAGAAGTCTGGCCTAAACACATGGAGGATTAGATGTGATTGCATACAAATAGATCAAAATAAACATAAGGGTCCTGAAAAAACACTTCTTGATAGTACTATGAATCCCCTGTTTTAGGGTTTTGTTCAAAGTGGCAACACCTACTGGACCAACAACTTTTTTCATTTAGCTTAATGACCCCAGTGGAACTTGATCTAAATAAGTGGCTGGCTTTCAGATTACATGCAATTGTGGTCCTATTAACTTGTGAGTTCAAGTCTTTTTATTTATAAAATCAAGAACTGGTTTGTTAACATCTTAAAAGTAGATGATTTGATCAACACTCTAGTGGGGGATCATCTTTTATGTATTTTGATGCAATCTGAGAGTGAGAGTGAGTGGTGACAAAAAGAAATTCTTTTTACTCTAGTGGGGGGTCATCTTTTTACCAAAACAAGAGCTCAAACCGTCTACTGTTAAAACGAAGCTTTCTAGCTCAAGTTACATTCATTTCAGTAAAACTACTTTGGACACGCAATCTTGTGCCAGCAAGTACAGAACTACCCGCTCCTCAACACTTGGACCCGCACCACTTGAACTCTGTCATATTGATAATCTATAATTGTAAACTACAAATATATATAAATCAACTGATGGGTCGACATGAAAGTAACCCAAACCCGTTTAAACCAAACTCAAACCTATATGAATTTCGTATTAAAAACTCACCATGTATGTGTGCAATCATGGAAGTATTGGTGTGTTTTTTATCTTTCACTACTTTAATAAACATGTGTATTACAAGGATTAAATAAATAATATATTAAATATAATAAATATTTATTAATTATAAAACGATATTTTGAGATAAGATATTGAAATCAAGTATAAGTTAGAACTATAAGTAATAAAATAATGATATCAATTTTTTAAACTTTTTTCTCAAAAAAAAATTAAAATTTTGTTTGAAAACAAATCATATTGAAAAAAGGTTATTTTTAAAAATTTTCTTATTATAACTCGTAATTTTAGTTATTTTTTGTTTATAACAAATTTAACATCAATTTAAAATATTTCGTATTTTAAAAAAAGTTTGATGTATTAGAAAAATGTCTTGGTTTACAAAAGTTTGTTCTTTAAAAATAACATTAATTAAAAGATCCCTTTCTTAATTTATCAAAAGAAAAAAAAACTATGTTTAATCTAAAAAAGAGTTCAATAATGTTATTAGTAATTAAGATAATTATTTAATAGGAGAGAAAACCAAAAAATTTTGGTAAAAATGAATATAATGTTACCATGTGTCACCTATAGTTACATTTTTATTATAGTAGTTACATAAGATAAGATTTATAGCATTGGTCGTCTGTAATTTCCGAGTGATGTTACGTGTTGGGGTTCGTTTATTATTTATACCTCTAGATTCTTTTTTTTTTTTTTAAACGGCAAATGTGCGACCCAGCCGAGACCGCACCCCCAACCCACTCAGGAGAAAACCCATTGCTGAAAAAACCTCATGGCTCAACTCTAAACATTTTTATCTAGATTAAGACTTGAACCCATAAGCTCACAATATTTACATGTCATGAGCAATCCTTTAAATTCTTGCTAGTGCATTCCTTTGTATTTTTACAAAAGTCGCTGTTAAAAAAGAGTGTGCAATCATGGGTGTAATGTTCTCGAGATTAGTATTATAAAGGCTTGTCCCCACTGAAAATATGGCGGAAACACAAATACCATCAGAAATGTATAAACATATATAAATTTCAAAATACCGTAGTTGTAGTATAATTAACTTTACTGGGATGATAATCAATACAAACATAAACCGATTAACTTCAAAAATCATAAAACTAATACACATAAATAAAAAAGAAAAAAAAAAGAAAAAGAAAAAAAAAAGAGCAAAAGTGCAAAAAGTCTAAAGAGCCCCACCACACCACACTCATCGAAACATACATCGTCCTCTTTTTCAATCAAGTGCATTCGGGCCAGTACAGTAACTCACCACATGGTTCCACACCCACTGCACCAAGAACCTCCGTCGGATCCCATGCATATTATACGTGGCACCATCTCCATCGTTCATCATCTGCCCCGTATACGACCCCCCACCCCCGGTCCCATAAATCCCCTCACACAAATCCGCTATCTCCACCGGAAACGAAGGGTCTTCTCCGGCGTACCACGCGTTCACCAACGGGTTCGACGCCAGCTCCGCTATCTCATGAGCTATCACGCTAACCATCCCGTCCACCCCGACGTCACCGTTCGGTGATTTCAGCGGTTTCAACCCCGGGATGTAATCCGGAACTGCAAAAGGGTACGCGCACACAGGTGCGCATAACCTTGCAGAATTACCTACCCACGCGTAGGGTAGCGTGTACCCCACGATCGATGGGTAGGTAAAGTAGTGGAAACCGCATACGTTCTGGCAGAAGTCCTGAACGTATACGTCCTCACTAGTGAGTAAAAGGTACAATCCACCTTTAGGATGCACTGGCAAGGGTTTTGTTTTGGCTGTAATATGAGATTTGATAACCGATTGTATGGATAATCGGGTTAGGGTTTTACCGTGGGATAACAATCGGTCGTTTTTCTCCGACCCAAGGCGTACGATACGTGAGACGTTTTTATCAGTCTGATCGGTGTAAAGCTGCACCGTTTTCCACCAGCCGGAGACCGACGGCGAGCGGTGGTTGGTGGCGGAGATGGAGTTGATGAACTCACGGATGATTTTTTTTTGGGGGTTCAGCCATGTGCCGTACCAGATGATGTGTACGGTGATGTTGGCGGTGAGAACCGGGCCCATGTGGTATTTCAATTTGACGAATTCCGATGAGCCTTCGTACTTTTTGTTGGCTCCGAGTTCGATTCCGGTGACGTTGTGTTGGTTGGGCCATGGGCGCCATGCGATTGAGAGGCTGATGTTGCAGAAGATGAAGAGGAAAAGGAGAGGCAGTGTGAGGGTTTGTGACGCCGGTGACCGGAGTTTGTTGCCGGAGAAGTGGCGCATTTTAGTGGAGTGGTGGGTGAAAGTGGTAGGGGTGACAGATGGAGGGAAGAGTGAGAGAGTAGATGTTTAGAGGTGAGAAGATGTATGTGTGGGTATATATATACACACATAGTGACAAAGGAGAGGTAGAAGAAGATATTATTTGAAATATTTTACTGAGATATTTTTTTTAAATATACTCTACCTTTAATGTAGTTTGTGTTTTATATGAGACTTATAAAAGAGTTTAGAGCATTCACAACCCGTATCTTATTTTTACGTGAGCGTGTGTAATATATTATAAGGGATAGTTGCAAGTGGTTGTGAGTAAAGGAGAAATAAAATATATGGGGGCTGTACCGTGATTCTTCATATTTGAGGAATCACGGTATAACCTCCATAAGTTTTTTAATATTTTAAAAGTGGTTGTGAGTAGATGAGAGAGAAAAAGTAGATAAAAGTATGAAAAAATATTATTTAATTGAAAAAGATATAGAAAAAATAGATGTTTTTAGTGTAATTATATGGATTGGGACGGATGATGGATTGTAAATGCTCTTACACTTCTATCATTAGCCTATATTTTTATCACCACGTTACGTTATAAATGTCAAATTCTATTGTAATTGAAATGTTTACGACTAAAACCATAAAAACTATAATCTCTTACATCCATCAAACACCAGCCAAACTTAACAAAAACCCAAACAAGTAAATAATCCATCAAACACCAGTTAAAGTTAACAAAAACCTAGACAACTAAATGTCATCATATATTTGAATGCTATCGAATGTCATCATCTATCCGAATACTATCAATACAGACACTTTGAAAATATGTCTGCCTAACTAAGTTTAATGTGTCTTAATTAATCCATTTTTAAATATGCCTGTTTGATAAAATATGCTTAAGTAGTTACAGTATACTACTAATATGATTAGGACATGAGCATGATTAGAGACCCTAGTATGATTGAAGAGTATTTGAAGAAATAAGACAACTAATCCATAACCTTATTTAAGTAGGAAATATATTTGGGTTGATTTTGGTAATAAAAATAAAATAATAGATTAGATTGGGTTAAGCTATATATCTAACAAGATCATGTTGGGTAATTCTAAAACTAGAAAAAGTGATCAACCGGTCAAGATGGATCATTAAAAAACAGGGAACAGGTAAAGATGAGTTAATTAAGTTTTCTCATAACCCATCTTTCTCCACAATCCACACATAGTCTCACATCTAAGTGATAGCGATAAACATGTTGGTTATGAACAGGCCAAGATCGGTTTACGGTACATGAGATGAACGAGTCAGCAACCGAGCGTCTTAAACTGGAGCTCTATGATGGGGGTAAAAGACCACAATATACATGCACAACTCACGTCCACCATCACCATACAGTTTATCTTTTTTATATTTTATTTTATTATCATTTGCTTAAAGTTTAGTTTTAAATATATTTGTCTAGTGTAACTTAAGGTATTACAATGATACTTAGTTATATTTTTTTCTTTCATCAGAACGTGGGTGCCACTGCTTTGGGATTTATCTATGTATTGAATTGTTAACCAATGTGGTTTTTTTGAGTCTAAACCAATTTTGACCCGGCCCATCGTGAGCCAAACTCATCCTGACCAGAACCCATTCTAACCCATTTTTAAATTAGTATATTCTGACCCGAACCCATTCTGACCTAACACCCGACCCAACCCGACCCGCCCATTTTGCCAAGTATAATTATAATCATAAATTTTTATAAGTAATGTTTGTTTTCTTACTTTTATATGTGTATGTTACATAGTGAGAAATATTATAAGTTAACATAAGTTACTTTAATACTATAGGTTTTGTGATTCGTAAAATCTTAGATACCTCTAAAAGTCGTGTAAGCATATTTAGTTTTAAATAACTTGTTGCAATTATGAATATCCTTTCGGATAATTCTCAGAGAGAGATCAGGAATGAGTACAAAATTCGTTAAGGTTTTTGTTTCAAAATCTTACCAAATTATACCTCTAAAGAGAAGAAGAAATGATGCGAGGAATAATCACAATTGTTCATGAAACCATATAATAGTTGAGTGTTATATATGGCATAATTGTCAACCAAGATTTATACTAGTTGTGACAATATCCGAAGTAACTACTTTACTACAGACCTTCAAGCGATCGTGGTAACTAATTCAGATTTACTATCGAGACCAACATTGTTAATGCAGATCAGTTTTGCAATTGATACATTAGTTACTATTGATGCTTAAGTTGTTATTGATGATTATAATTGCCTTCGAAGTAACTAGTTACTATCAAACTTGCTACTTGATCACGTGTTAATATTTTAGTGTTTAATTGATTTAAATGTTTGATTTTACATTATGATTATTGTGAAACAAGTTGACTTTATTTATGTTTTGAATTATAAATGTTTGGAGTTTAAATGAGCATAATTTGAGACAAAAGAAGCAAAACACGAAAGTTGAAGGACTAAAGATTTAAATATTAAAAGATGGGAAAAAAGGAGGGCAAGAAAGAAACCTGGCATATGATATGCTGGGAATGAACGTATGATACGCTGGGCTGCGTATAGGCAATGTATCATATTCCGGGGGCGTATCAACAACGTACAAAGTGACGTATTTGAAGAAGAAAACAAAGAGTTGGGTGTTTGAAACCAAAGAGCGGTGTATGATACGTCGAGTAGGGGCGTGTTATACGTCGGTAGTCTAACAACCTCTGAATTTTAGGGAATCTAAAGTTTATTTAACTCAATCCAATCTCAATTCGGAAATCAACTTCCCCTATACGAAAAGTGAAGATTGCAAGCTGATTATGGTATTTTCAAGCCTTTCGATTTCATAACCATATCACTACTAATGTTCAATAAAGGTAGTTAAGACCAAATTTATTAACTTGTTTTTGATCGAGTCTTAACAACCATATCACTACTAATGTTCAATTGCTACATATAATCTATTTTCAAGCAATTTTCATGAATTAGATGAATCTAAAACAACTTTCAGAGTATAACAAACATGTCAAAATACAATTTTTTTTTTTTTGTGTTGAGTTGTTAGTTCGATAGTTGGATCTCACCTTAGTTAATATCCCTTGAATTATGCCCCAAGGGCATTACCCCAGACCATCCGTTATCCAAATGGCTTCGCCGCCCTCTTGAACCCGAGGTTACGTGGTCTCAAAAGTCAAAACGTTTTGAATGAGTACGTACTAGTGCATATTTTTAATCTCAATTAAGAGTTACAAAAGTTCAAGTATTTTATTTATATAGAAGAAAAAACCAATCTTAATTATTCTTAATAATTTCAAAACTTACTTTTCGAGATACAAAAGAGAAGCTATCTAAAGCTTATAAAAGTTCATTAGAAAAACGGATGGATTCTGATTAAATTGCTCAAGGGCTGCAACTAGTAATTAAATTTTAATATATGAATTGCAAGTGACATGGTACGTACGTATATTGAATGAAATGTTGGATAAAAATTTATGAGAATTGATGCATGAAAGCTCCATTCTTAATCAGTGTTTCACCTTTTTAAAGTAACATCAATTTATATCAAAATAGTTAACGTATTTTGCGGTTATTTTTAATATTTATTAGTAACTTTGTCTACGGCCGGGTTATTTTTGCAAAACTTTAAAATTTTCCTTCATTTCTGTAATCAATGTCAGAATTTACGAATGTATCTTTCTAAACCACTTTAATCAATGGCATTCACGTCTAGTTCTTTATTATTATTCATATAATTTAAATAAATCTCACATTTATTTCTAAAATTTATTTATCTTATTCAAATATTTAAGTCACATTTCTAATGTCATGTTCTCATTTAATTAAGTGATATTTTTTTATTTATATTTAGTCATATTTTTTTTTTCGTTCATTCACAATCACTTCAAAAAAATTATAGGTATAAATATAAAAAATGAATAGTGAGTTTCTAAATATATAAAAGGAGAAGTGAGTCATGTTATTGGGAGTTGGATAAGTGACAATTTGACTGATTTTTTTTTTAATTTTCTCTTAAGTTATAAAGATGAGGTATGTGTGTGGATTGGATTATGAATCATTTAAAACATTAAAACATTATAATTTTTTTATTTTTTCGAGTCATCCAGACACTTAGCACTCACATTGGAGTTATTTATAGTTTTCTTATCCATAAATTATAAGGACTATAAATATATGGGTTGAATAATGAGTTTTTATATTACCAACTCATTATTCATCCCACATAATTTTCTTACGAAGGAAAGAAAAAAATAGTAAAATTGATTAAAATATGTTATTTTATTTAATAAAGATTAATATAAGAAACGAGATATGAGATGTTTTTAAAAGATAAAAAAAATTTAAAAATAAATATGATTGATAATGATTAAATGACAATGATTAAGGGGATATTTTCAAAAATAATATCAGTGAACAAAAAGTTTGAATTCATAATTGACTTCTCAAAATTTGATTTTTTCCTATTTATAAATGATATAAAGTTTCTTAAAATAAAATGACTGAAAATTTTAAGACCGTCCTATATGCTTTACATTGCTTTCAAGTTTTAACTTACATGATTCATTCGATTTATTTTATTTGTTTACTTACTCCGCTGACGGGTCAAGGAAATTAGTAGCGCAATCACCGAGTGGGTCGCTCGGTGCTTTAAATAGTTATAAAATATGGATGAAACGACATTGCCACCATTAATACCTTTGACTTTTGTATAAACTATTCTATGTATCAGAATTTCCATGTTGTGATTTATGATTTTCTTTTTTTGAACGGCAAATTTACTCTACTATTACATTAAACCAAATTACACCACTGCTTAAGATTGAACCCAAGACCTCCACTCTAAGAGACAAAACCTCCACCAAATGGGCTAGCCTCACATTGGAATGATTTATCATTTCTAATCTTCTTATAACGAGAAACATACACTACTCATAAATTATGTTACCTTAAAATACTTTTTATCCGGTTAAACCTAGGTTTTCACGCCAAGAATTGGAAAGGGTTTGTGAGAACGAGAGGGAAGATGGATCGACAACTTTTGTGACATAGAGAATCGTCGGTAAGAGTTGAAGAGCAATGCTTTTAGTTAATATGTTTCTATGTCACCCATTTATGGTTGGCTTAGAGTAAATACAAATGTATGATATACGTAGTTTGTATTAACAATTATCAAGTCAAAATTTTAACAAAACTGTTTGCCGCAAATTAACATAAAACAGTAAATTAAGTCGTTTTCTCAGTCATATAACATTACATAAAGATTCAAATAATTTAATACCACTTAATTATACAAAGATGTCATTAAGTTGATTATTTTGGGTTTTAATATTCTTTAAAAATATATAAATATGTAAAAACTAATAAGACTCTTCTATTAGAACTTTTCTAAACAATCAATCTATTATGTATTGGCAATTAGCTTTACATATAATGATGATCCTTTACCAAATTACATGTTTATATCGTCACAAATGTTGTATTTATCTTATGTAAAAAAATCCACCGAACCTAGAAAATAAATAGATTATCAAAGTTAAAAAATATAATTACCTACTCATACTTTTTAATTTATTTATTATAATTATGTATATAGTTTTTAATGATTTATGAAAATCATATAAATGATTATTAAGATTTAAAGGTCTAACATGCCCTTGCTCATCTTTGAGCTTCATCCTTGGTTATGGACGGTTCTACGTAATATGGTGGGAACACCAATTTAATACACCGGTCACCCCTATTATCATTCCTATATGTTCGTGAATTGTCCGTGTAGACGGACTTTATCGGTGTCTATTAGCCCCCTCACCTCTTCACGTTGACACCTTTCTCTTCCCTCTCATCTCACGTACGCTCATGGGACCTTATTTGGGGCCTACTAGCTTGGATAAAGATTTATTAACTAAAAAATAAATTGCTTATTGTTAATGATTTTTTGATCCAATGACATGAGGGTGATAGTTTGAGCTTGAGATCTTTTACATCTCAAGTTATGATGTCTTGTGTCAATACTAGAGGTTAAGAGTTTAAATTCTTTAAGTGGTTTGGTTGTAGAGCGAATTAAGAGTAGAATAGAAATCAGTTTTAGAAAATGTCACGTGTTGCACTGACATAGTTTGACATCGTTTGGTGCTGGATAAAACACTGAGGATTTTGATTCATACGATATGCATGAATCAGAAAAAGTGTAAATACAAACTATAGTTATAGTTTACTGAGTTTATAGCTATGTAAACGACAATTTACCTTATTAATTTTTGTAAACTGTAGCTCATAGAGGATTAAAGTATGTGATGTAGAACGGTAAAACATATCGCTGGTATTATGGGGCTATGAGAAGGGTATGGGCTACAAATTGTGACCATATAAGGCGCGTGCGTATCACCCTCGAAGCTAAAGAACCCATAAAGCGAATGAGGCAGGGCCCACTTCGTAGAACGAAAAATACGAAATGACGAATTACTTTTAACAAGGACAGGCCCACGAGGCCCACAGTATTTGTGGGCCACAAATCACACCTACACTGGATTGACTCTTCGTCAGTTTCTCACTTTGTCATATACTCTTCGGTCCTCACTTATCAGTAATCACAAATTTACCCTTTCTAAGTTATAACCTTTTTTTACTTCCTCATAGTTTTATGATCTTATCAAAAATAAAATTTACCTCATTGTTTAAGGAATAATACTATTAAAATATGCTTGGCATGTATGTACCTTTACTTAATACAAAAAGGCTTGAAAGGTAAAAGATTCGCTGTTAAAAAAAGTAAAGAGTTAAGTTTAATTTTACTATTTGAATTTTATTAAAAATAACTATCTTTCTTCAAAAGATTAAAAAAATCAATTTACCTTCAAAATTTTCATATGAAACTTTCTTTAACAGTTTTCATATTAAAAATACTATTAAAATCAATTTTAATAAGTTGTTTCAATTTTAATACAAAAGTTTCATTAATTGTTTTAATTTTATCCAAAATAATAAAACTTTTGAAGTGAAATTGAAATAACATATGAAACTTTTGAAGTTAAATTGATGTTTTTAATCTTTTGAAATAAAATGGTTCCTTTAATTAAACCTTACAAAGCAAAACTGAAATTAACTCAAAAGTAAAATATTTCACATTCGCTTTTAACTTTCTTTATTGTAATTCTCAAGTTAAACTTTTTTCTCTTTACAATGATAACAACAAAAAACTATTAATCGATAATAATAATAATAATAATAATAATAATAATAATAATTATAATAATAAGTGATATTAATAAATAACACTACATGATATAATAATTAAATTATAGTTTATAATAAGATTTATTCTTTCGAAAAAGTTGTACAAACCAATCGCTTACATATTCACATATTTTAAGAACGAGCTTTTTTCTAAATTAAAAAATGAAAAATAGAAATTCACCTATTAAATTTGTTTCTTATCTTTTCACTGCCACAATCATATAAACTAGTTAATTCCTTTATTTGATGCTAGAAACTCGTGTGTTATCGACTTACCGGTTGATAAATTAAATATCAAAATAAGTAATAAAGATTTAAGAGTGATGCTTTGATTTTAATATCCTTTAGATTTTAGGTTTAAACATGACCCAAGAATGTTTTTTCACAGTGGTAAGTATTCTTCTTAATGATGTTTTTAGGTGAGTCAGACTTGAAACGTCAAAATCAATATAAACAGTTGACATCTTATCTCAGAAAGATTCACTCGGGTATTAGAGGTAGTTTAAAATGATGTTAGAAAATAGATTATTTATTAGATGAAAAAGGGAATTTAAAATGATAGTAATAAACATTTAGATTTTAAAAAAGAGTAAGGGAAAATAAAATTATATATTAAGTGAAAAAAACAAGCGGAAAAAAGTAAAACATGTAACAAGTAACACCGAAAAAAGTAAAACATGTAACAAGTAACACCCTTATCTATTTATATAATATGTAGATTTTGAAAAACAGCAATCAATTTAAAATATAAATCAGAATTGTAAAACCAAAAGTCAGTACACATTAACTTTTTTTTCCTTAAAGACATTACCCATTAAGTGATACTCATAAATGCCGACCAATTTGCTTTATCATTTCAGAAGATCAAGTGAAAGATGGGGCCATTTATTCGTACCAAATTTGAAATTTTGATCTTTCGTTGGCCCCAAAGATTAAAAGTAGGGACTTTACGTGAAGAGTGAAAGGAAATAAAAGCAAAACTTCAATTATAACGACTCATGATGATTTTGATGTTTATGGGCATGAATGAAGGGGGTAATGCATATTTATTGCAACAAGGTTTCAATCATGACAGTTTTTATATGAATGACTATGGTTATATAAAAGTTACCTGTGGCTATTTTTAAATAAATAATATGTCAGAAATCGCTTAATGCGCATACATAATGTTCTAAAAATAATAAGAACTAATATAGATGTGCACATCCAAAACAACAATGGATGAAAATGTATTATGTTGTTTTACGGTTTTAAAGAACATCCCCGGTCCCTCAATATCTTAATTACCATTATAAACATAATTGTCTTCAGAATCTTCATCACCCCTATAATAATTGTTTAAAAAGATATATAAATGATTTAACATGTATATAACATAATATTTTGCAAGTGCATAACGAACTAATATTCTTCTATGTTAGTGTTTTAAATATGATTTTTTTTGAAGAAGAAAAGTTTTGTACAACGAATAGCCTACGATATAACTTTTTCTTGTATTTTTTGTACTTTTAACAAATGAACAACTATTTAAAACCAACAATCGCAAAAAATTAAGAAAGAACATAGAATTCATGAAAACTCGCTACAAACCCCATAACAATGAATCGTGTTAGATTCGGGAAGGAAACAAAAGAAGAGAAAATGATCGGTTTACATCATATGATATTATGGTTAAGATATTCACAAGCATTCAAGGTATGATTTGTAGAATTACCACACTGCTTCTTGAAAAAGGAAATCAGAGAGGGTTTATATAATCAGTCACCTTGAGTTAGATCCTGCACAGCAAATCGATCATTATGATCAAATAGTAATGGCTTAAATAAATGATAATGTACAATTTGGTTTAACAATCCATAAACTGAAGTTTTTATCATTGTTGTAGATTAGCAAGCTCAGGGAGCGAACGGTAGATGTATGCACCAATACCTTGCATTTCTACAAGAGGTTTTTTCTACGACTCGAACCCATGAAAGATCACCACAGTACACAAATTACCACTTAAAATGAACAATCATAACATTAGTGGTTCATTAATATGCATATACAGTCATGCTAGTATAATTGTGATAAACACGTGACAGCAATCAAAAAACACCACATGATTAAATGCTATCAAAGTGCTAGTATTTGGGTTTCCTCAAGTGATTAAGAGTTGAAACTAGGGCAGGATGGTTTTCCCTTGTGTGTTAACTTGTATTTTTATTTGAATGTTTGATGTTGATTTTAATTTTTCAAAGTTGCTTTGTTAGCTCTGCAAAATTAGTTGATTTTATCATTAAGGTTTGCTACAAAAATGTTATTGTTTAATTTTGTTTAACTTTTCTATTTTTTGGATTATTTTGCTGTAAAACTATTCGGCTTGCAACTATATTGCACCTAGATTATCACAGTACACAACCACACCATTTGCATCATATCCCAATTCTATTACAAAACCTTAAAGCCACATAGCCTCCTTCACAGCTTCAGTTAAAGCAATAAACTCAGCTTTAATTGTGGACAAGGCCACTATATGCTATAATGAAGCCTTCTAGCTCACTGTACCACCCAAAACTTTAAACACGTAACCAGTTAAAGATCTACCTTTATCAAGATCTTTAGCAAAATCTAAATCCACATATCCATACACCAGTGGATCATTGGAAGACAAACTTCCAAATACAAGACCTACACTTCTTGTGCCATTAAGATACCCCATAACCCATTGGCACCTTCCTAATATTGCTTACTAGGATTACTCAAGTACCTACCGACTACACTTGCTGCAAATCCCAAATCTGGTCTTGTACACACCATCAGGTATATCAAACTGCCAACAGCACTAGCATAAGGAACATCATGCATTCTTTCAGCTTCTTCAACTGACTGAGGTGAATCTTTTCCTGACAACTTAAAATGCACTGCTAATGGAGTTACAACACTCTTGCTGTGCATCATTCCAAAATTTGACAGAACCTTATTAATATCCCTTTTGAGTCAGCTTCTCTATCTCTATAAATCTCCATCCCTAATATTTTCTTGGCGGCTCCTAAGTCCTTCATATCAAACTCAGCCATCAACAGTTTCTTAGTTTCTTCAATTTGGGACCTATCTTTACATGACAACATATCATCTGCGTACGATAGTAGATAAATATACTTTCCCAGCTCATACTCTCTAAAATACTGCTCCTTATAAGCCCATGAGTGACTACATACTCATCAAATCTCATATACCATTGTCTAGGTGATTGCGTTAGCCCATATAATGACTTCTTTAGCAGGCAAACCTTCCCTGCCTGATTCTCCACCTCAAAACCAGGAGATTGTTTCATGTAAATTGTTTCATCCAAATTCCCATGTAGAAAAGCTGTCTTAACATCCAACTGATCAAGTTCAAAATTAAACATAGCTGTCATTGACAAAACAACTCTGATTGATTGAAGTGTGCTTTACCACAAGTGAAAAGATTTCATTGTAATCTATTCCAGCTAACTGAGTAAAGCCTTTAGCCACAAGCCTTGCCTTATACCTAGGCTACTCCCCCGGCATCCCCTCTTTAATTTTACAATCCATAAGTTTCTTGTTCTCAGGTTGATTTACTAACTCCCAAGTCTTATTCTTGTATAAGAGTCCATATCTTCTTTCATGGTTGCCTGCCACTTTAATCTTTCTTTAGATTTAATAGCCTCATGATATGACAAAGGCTCAAACATACTTATTTGTTCAGCAGCTCAAAATACAAAAACAGAGATGTCTTGTGAACTTTTGAATCGAGTAGGAGGTATAATCTGCCTCCTAGGTCTATCTTTGGCTATACTATAATCACTAGCAGCTCTACTTGACTCACATTCAGCATTACCATTAATACTAGTTTCAACAGTTGAACCAACTGGATCCTACACCTTAATTTGAACATCTACTTCTGCTGAATGTTTTAAATTGTTCAAACTTTCATCCTTAGCCATTATATCTCTATACATGACACCCTCCCTAAATGTCACATCTCTGCTGATAATGACATTGGGTTTTCCATCAGACAGTCTCTAAAGCCTGTACCCCTTTACACCTTCAGGGTATCCTAAGAAAAACACACTTCTGTGCTCTAGGGTCAAGCTTTCCTTGACTTATATGAGAATAAGCCAAACACCCAAACACTCTTAGATGATCATATCTAGGCTTGTCTCCAGACCAAATCTCAATAGGAGTTTTCATAGCATTTGCACTAGAGGGAGATCTATTTGCAAGATAAACGGTTGTGGTCAAAGCTTCTGCCCATAACTATTTTGGCAGCCCTGAGCCAATTAGCATACACCTTACTTTATTGAGCAGAGTTTTGTTCATTCATTCCACCAAACCGTTCTGCTAGGGTGTGCTAGCCATAGTTAGATGCCTAGCAATTCCATTAGCCTTACAGAACTGATCAAAATTCCTATTAAAGAATTCAAGCCCATTGTCAGTTCTTAGTTTCTTCACCTTTCTTTTAGTTTGAGTTTCAATCAGCACTTTCCATTCTTTAAACTTTTACAGTGCTTCATCTTTAGATCTCAAGACAAACACCCACACTCTTCTTGAGTGATCATCAACCAGAGATAAGGAAATACTTAGCACCCCCTAATGATGCTATTCTAGCTGGCCCCCACAAATCAGCATGAATATAGTCCAAGATCCCTCTTGTCTTATGACTATTCCTACTGAACCTCACTATATGAGACTTGCCTAGGACACAATGCTCACAAAAACCGAAATCACACTCACTTAGCTCACCCAACAACTGCTGTTTGTTCAACACTTTCAAGCCTTGAACACTGATATGACCCATTCTTTTATGCCATATCACAGCTAATGAGTCTTCTTTTTCTTCTGCTACTGATGCAGATCCAGTTACAACTTCACCATCAAGCAAATATAAGTTGTTACCTTTCCTTGTTCCACTAAGTAGCACCATGGACCCTTCACAACTTTAGCCTTTTCATTCTTTAACACAACATGATAACCTTCATCCTCAAAAGCACCAAGAGAGATAAGATTTCTTTTGAGTTTTGGGATATACTTTACACGACTGAGGCTAATCATTTATCCATTTTCTAATTTTAGAGAGATAGTTCCCTCACCTTTAATGATGCACTGTCTATCATCACCTAATTAAACAGTGCCATAGTCATTTAGGTTCAAATTAGTGTTATAATGCTTATGGGGAGACATGTGATATGAACAGCCAAAATCCATGATCCAATTATGATCATTTCCACTCCTTGATACCACAAGGACATCAAAGCTTTCATATCCATCTTTAGTACTAAAGGGAGTCCTTACCATACCTTTTATTCTTAGAGTATTCCTGCTTCTTTTTCTTCCACTCCTAACAATCCCTCTTTAGGTGTTTGTCTGAATTACATACGAAGCATCTTCGTTTCCCCTTGGACTTTGACGTGGTCTACCTCTCACAGACAGCCCTTCTGAACTCTCTTCCTTTGACTCATTCTTCTTTTGAAGTTCTTTGGAGTTCATAGCAACCAAGACTTCTTCCATCGACAATATGTCTCTCCCGAACATGAGTATCAATAAAATGCTCATATGTTTGAGGCAATGAAGAGAGAAAGATGATTGCCTTGTCTTCATCATCAATCTCTACTTCAGTGTTCTCCAGATCAAGGATGAGCTTATTAAACTCATCCGTATGATCCTCCAATGATCTACCAGTCATCAATTGAAAGGTATACAAGCGCTTCTTGAGATAAAGTCGGTTGGCCAGCGACTTTGTCATGTACAGAGACTCTAGCTTCGTCCATAGACTCGCTACGGTGGTCTCCTTTGAGACTTATCTGAGTACCCTGTCTCAGACTCAAGATGATTGCAGAATGCGCCTTCTCCATCACATCTTTCTTATCTTTCTCTGGCATCGTTGTTGGCATACTTGTTTTTCCTTTCAGTGCATCCACTAACCCTTGATGCACAAGCAGCGCTCTCATCTTCAATCGCCAAAGACTGAAGTCATTCTTTCCATCGAACTTCTCAAGATCGAATTTAGTTGTCGGCACCATATCTTCTATTGTTTATTGGATTTCACTCTTGATTTCACCGCTAATCGAGCTCACGAGGCTCTGATAACAATTGTTGATTGAAAACATAAATCAAAGATGAAAAGAAATCAATATACACTCAAAGATTATGAACTGAAGAACATGAGAAATGTGATTATTCAACTCTGCTTGAATACAATTATAAACCCCAAAAATGAAGAAGATGATTAACCTAGTTTGTAACCACCTTTTAACAACCAAGAGAAACAGAATTACAAAACTATACACAACTAAACAAGTTGACAGAAATAGTCCCTGAACTTTACCACATTGACACCACTAACAAAAAACTATAGTCAACTAAGACTTATTGACTGAATACTTTTGATGTTAACACTAACACTCAACACACACATTTTACTTCCTGTTTAACCATGTAATCTAGAGATTTAGTTGAACATTAAATGTTGAAATGAACAACATATTTGTTGGATCAGAATGCAAAATTAAGAACACTGAGACGCCACTAAATGAGCCACATGATAAGTGCAGAAAAAGAAACTTTTATAATCTCACTTTTTAACTTGTCAACTAAACTGTTATCATGAGTGCAGACTAAGACTAAAGAGAAGTGAACACCATTTACACATATCACTCGTGGACAATGACCTACTCGATTTTTCTTTTCAAAAACATACATTGTCTTCTCAAGTTTTATATCAAAAAACATAAGACAGGAGTAACATTCTCACTAAATATAGCTCAAGATTGAGAGAGAGAGACAATCCCACCATAAAAAAATCTTTTTAACAAAAACCATTCTTAATCAATTAGTTGCCATTAAATCCAATCATTAAAAAAAGGATAAAAACTCAATATTCCATATAACTACTTTAAACAATAAACCATTCTGATGGAATTAATTAGACAACCAATTCTTTTAAATCAAAACACTTGAATAGCATAAGTAGTTTTCACATGAAATGATGTTATTATTGTAAAAAAAACACATATGACAAAACAATTTCCCTCAAACCTTAAAGACACCATGATAAATGGATTGAATAGACAGAAACACTCAACCAAGAGAAGCTCATAACCGAAAGACTTTTTTAACAAGGATATATTTTATATGTAAAACATGAACTTATTATCCACTCTCAAAGAATAAGACTATATATATGTCATAAGGCCTGTAAACTTCTGTTAGCAACACAAAAAAACTAAAACATAATCTCATTAGATGATGAATCACTTAATTCAATAGCCATATAAGGAACACGTATGATAAGACCAATTAGAACCACAAGAATCTATACAATTTAGAACAATGAATCATATTAGAAAAATCATATCATGTAAAACAGAACATAATTCTTTAATCACTTGCTTCAAAAAAAAAAACATATTTTATGGATCAAAGTTACATGGCTTTCAAAGATTAAGAACTGCGTCTTACATGACAAAGACAACAAGAATAACAATATTTTGGGAAAAATTAATCAAGAAATGAAGAAAAAAAAGATATCACAACTTGTGTTAAAAACACATACATAGCTGGCAATTTTTCACACAAAATCAACTAATAAGAAAGAGGACAGAACACAAGTTTAAAAGGAACTTTTAATAATAATTAATTTTCCCATTACATGGTTATCCTTAGTTTTAACTAACCAATGAATTTTAGACTTGTATCATTGATAAAGAGTACCTACAACAAATGCCAAACGACTCATCATGAATAAGATTTAAGAGACAGCGATGTAAACACAAAAACAGATTCACACAAGAATGATGTTCATAACTTCATAGTTCATCAGATTTGTAAATTCATGAATAAGATTTGATCTTGTATGAACAAAACAATGTTTGATTACAAAAGACATGATTAAAAAGATTTGTGAGAAGCTTCATTCTACACATGAAGACAAGACTAGAACAAACCAGACCAAATAATGAATTTTAAATTCATCATTGACAAAGAATGAATATCTGCAAAAGACCCACGAGACATACCATAACATGCAGAAAACACTACATAAAAGAACAACCATACACACTTCAGATTATCACGAAATTATATGATTGTTTAACAAATGTCAGACATAAATCTGACCATACATAAAGTCATAAGACTTTAAGTCAAAGACATGTCACAAGACATATAACAACTTTCTGTAACACCACAAAAAAGAAAGAAATCAGAAGCATATCTGATTAAGACAGAAGGAATCATATAATTCACTATGACTATCAGAGACATATCTAACACAAAAGATAAAAGCCAAACAGCTTCTAAGAGCTCAGATTTACATCTGAAGATAAGACTTGTGAAGAACATAAAGACTAATTTTGACTTTGGTCAAAAAACATTTACAACATCACATACAAGACAGAATCATAAGATTCAAGAGATAAGACTAATGAAAAAGTAGCATAAGCTCTTTCAACATGAAAGGAACTCAGAATGCAGAATAACATATCTCACACAAATGAGATTCAAGAGATAAGACTAATAAAAGAGTAGCATAAGCTCTTTCAAAATGAAAGGAACTCAGAATGCAAAATCACATATCTCACACAAATGAGAGCTCGCAAGCTGTCAAAGAATCAAATTGAATCATGCAATACAGAATAAGAATTGAGAAGAGTTAAATCTTTGAGATTTTTACTACTAGTAATCTTGATTTACGACACAAAAAAATTCAATAAAAAATGAACAATATACCATAAATCACATAACTGATTTAAGATTGATGGTCACTGATTTTTCATGACAAACAACATGCTAGAATTTTAAGAAAGTTAATAACATGAGAGATTTAATTGGAATAAGATTAAAACATAATTGACAATACCCCTACTCAATCTTATTCTAACTTCTTTCATCTCCAAGCAATGATAGTATGACCATGAGAAACAGATCATTAAGGATTCATTTTCCAATATTAGTCACTAGAAGTAGATTGTTTAACAAATTATTTTCTCTTGTTCAAAAACACGAAACTATTGAGACAAAAAAAAAACAACCTGAGCAACTAAAGCACAACAATTTATACACCACAGATCATACTCATAAAGGGCACCCAACACAACAGATCGCATGTATTCACATCATTTGAGAGGTGGATCAAGTTTAATTCTTTTTAATGTGGCTCTTTATCCAAAATATTTGATTAAAAGTTCACACATGCACTTAACAATTTGATTATGCACCTATAGAAAGAACATGGATAAAAAAAATAGACATCAACTTAATGCCTAATATATATATATATATATATATATATATATATATATATATATATATATATATATATATATATATATATATATATATATATATATAATACGTGTAAAAAAGATCACAAATTAAGAAGAAAACTTACATGCTTTAGGAATGAAGGGATCCACAATTTGATTAGCCCATATGTCTGCAGACGAAGGGTTGGGGTTTGTTTATGAGAAAACCCTAACCGAGTTCCAATGATTTTTTACTTCAAACAGAGCAATCCGGCCACAAGCAGAGACTTGCACCAGTAAAACCAAGTACGAAGACTAATGAACCAGATCTACAGTTAGGGTTTCAGATTTGAAAACCCTAAACGAATCAGATCACAATTACAAGCAGCGGAAGAACACCAAGATCAGATCGAGCACTCGATCAGAGCCATTGTCAAATCAATTTGTATTAAACCCAAACCAAAAATTGTGAAACCTGAAACGAATACAAAAGAGAACAAACTAGTCTATTTTATGAAACAGAAGAAAATAGACAAATTAAGACCAATAATCAGATCATCAATACAATAATCTGATGAAGAAGAAATCCTCAAGAACATCTATGATCATCAATACGACGAACCCTAGACAAAACCATCAAAAAGAAGACGAACAAATGGTTATGATGAACAACATCCCAACTATTGATATGAAGAATGACGAACACATCAAGACAATGAACAGATGGAGAAGATGATCTGATCCAAAAATGATGAAGGGAGTCACAATATGACTGATGAAGAAGATGAAGTTAGAAGCTGCATGTGAGAGTCTTTTTTCAAAACATCATCTGTGTTGTGTTTTTTCAATCTATTCTTTCCTCCCATTCTTTTTCTACACGTGCAGCCTTGCAACGGTCAAATAATAAGCCCAATTCACTTTCTTTCAATGGATCCAGCCCAAAAAGTCCAGCTCAAACTAGAGGTGGGCAAACCGGGTCCGGCCCAATACCCGTAACCGGGTTGAAACCGGGTTCGGCCCAACCGGTTTTTTTAGTACCCGGGTACGGGTGGAACCGGGTTCGAACCCGGGTCGGGTTCACCCAAGCTATTACCCTACCCGACATACCCGGTTAGGGTCGGGTCGGGTCCGGGTCGGGTACGGAACCCGGGTATAATCGGGTTTTTGAATTTTTTTATTTTTTTTTGTTTTTACTAATATAAATCATTATTATTATTATTATTATTATTATTATTATTATTATTATTATTATTATTATTATTATTATTATTGACTTGTTGTTGTTGTTTTTGTTATTATTATTATAAATCATAATAAGTATTATTGTTATTATTATTAATAATATTATTGTTGTTTTTGTTTTTGTTTGTTTTTGTTGTTGCTGTTATTATTAATAATATTATTATTGTTATTATTATTAATAATATTAATGTTGTTTTTATTTAACAATATTAAATAAACATTAATTTTTCATTTATTTATTTAAACAACTTAAAAATACATAAATCGATCAATAAAAAATAACATAAAACTTTTATTTAAGTTATCGTCTAATGTTTATTTACTACGACACGCTTGATCAAATGCTAATTCTTCATCCGATATGCCAGAAGATACTCCTTCTTCTACCTCTTCATCGTGTACTTTAGCTTCGAGTGCAATTTCATCTTCGAGGCTTGTTTGGTCTTGTATACGATCCATCGCGTCTAAGTGATCCTTTAAACAAATGCACATCTCAACCGCTTCTGGAGTTAGTCTTGTTCTCCGTAATGAGATTACCCTGCCGTAATGAGATTACCCTGCCGCTTCTGGAGTTAGTCTTGTAAATTAAAAGTAGTTATTACATTATCCAAAAAGTAAAACAAAAATTCTCCGGTGTGTGGATACGGAAAAAGATCAAACGCAATCGTACGTTTCATCAATTGCCATGATTTGGGATCTACCCAATGAGCGGTGACGCAAAGGTACGATTCGGGTAAACCGTGTGGAGCCGACCAAACGTCACTAGTTAAGTTTACACCGGTATTTAAATTTTCAAATAATACAATTAAATCATTTTTTGCTTGATTCCATAATTTTAAACAATAACGTCTAAGGGTAGTACGACTTACATGGTTGTAACGAGGTTGAAGCGTCTCTCGAATTAAGTTGGTCAAACGAGGATTGTCGAAGTGACTAAAAAGCAAAGCTTCTTGAATCACGAACTTCGCCATTCGATCTCGAACCCTATTAACGTCGTAATTAAAGATTCCACCGTCTCCACCTAATTGTGTTTGTTGCGAATCCGGATTACTTTTCAACGACTTACAAAACTTCTTGCTAATGTGTTTGCTTAAAGTCGTGTTAGAATCTTTAGCAAGCAAAGCTCCACAAAACTTGCAACGAGCCTTTACAGACCCGTCACTCAACTCAACCATGTCCCAATTGCACCATACATCCATGTTACGATTGTGTGGAAGAACACGAACGACGGTTGGAGCGTTGGACGAACTTTGACCAACGGAAGATTGTGATTGAGCCATAACAAGATTCAAGACAGTGAAAAGTGTAAAACGAGAGAGTGAAAATGTAAAACGAGAGTAAACTAGAGTATTTTTTGCGTTTTTTGCGTATGTTTTTGCGTTTGAGAGTTGGGTACTCAATCAAACCAACCCACACCTATTTATACTACCTTAGGGGGCAAAAAAACAAAAAAAAACGGTCAAAAATGAGATCCAACGGCTATATAGCCGTTAAAAACGGCTAGTTTTTTAAAAAAACCCGAAAAACGGTAAAAACCGGGTTGGACCCGGGTACGATCGGGTCGGGTCGGGTCGGGTACGGTTCGGGTTCTAAAAAAATATAAAAACCCATAACCGGTTCCTACCCACCGGGTATTTTCGGTTCCAAACCGGGTACACCATATACCGGGTTGTACCCGGACCCGGGTCCGGGTCGGGTTCGCCGGGTCGGGTCCGTACCCGGTTTTTTTGCCCAAGTCTAGCTCAAACACATATAAAATATAATATACAAAACAAATAACTAAAAATTTAGAACAAGATTCTACAAAATAACATGTTTGTTATAGAATTATACATGTACGTATTTTAACAATACTAAGTAGAAGTAATATAATGAGAGAAATTGATGACTTAGAAAACCAATCTTTAAGTGTCGGCTTGATGCTATGTGATACCTTCTACAGTGAGCATGCATAAGATGGTTGTATAGAGTCAAGAAATCTAGAAGGTTGTGCCATATAAATAACCTCAGATAAATCTTTACAAAGAAAATCATTGTTGACATCAAACTGCCAACTATCTCATTCTCAAAAGAGAACAATCGATCACTAGTACAAAAAGAGGCAAAAGAGGCTGGTAAATTGGTCATAAGGGGCGGTTTTTAGCCCGCCCCATATGGCTACGCACCTTATGATATATTTTCATATGTGGCTGTTTTCGTAAGGGGTGGTTTTTGAACCGCCCCTTATTTACATGAATAAGGGGCGGTTTTTAAACCCCCCCCCCCCCTTATGTACATCAATAAGGGGCGGTTTTTAAACCCCCCATTATGTTCAAATAATGAGAAAAAAAACAATTTTATTATTCAATATCCAAAAAAAAATATTTTTATTATTTAAACCTCAATGCTTTATTTGGGATTCGCACAGTAGCTACCAGGGAAACAATCCAGCAAGTAAACATTCATAAAAGCTTTTAGTATCTACACTACAACATAAATATCACTTGTTTTGATATTACCAACTATTTTGATATTCTCCATGAGTATGAATCCTCTTTTAATTGTTGATCCTTTAGATAAAATAACTCACTCGTAGCCAATTTTTTTAATGAAGTCTGCAAATGAGGAGTAAATAGCTTGTGAGTTACTTTGATTGAAAAAAAAAACTAATAATCTTAGATTTGAATTATATATTTCTAGAAATCATTGTAGTTAATATATCTCACATCTGTTAAAATGCAATATTTGATATAAAGTTTACTTTAATCTCAAATGGGTCAAATAAAAATATTTACCTAAGTAAATGGATTAAACATGCCAAACATCAACTTTTTTATGCACACAACCTCCTAAATAGCTTTACCCAAACAATATATAGATGATTAAAACAAAGATGTATATCGGCTTGATGAAGAGCACATGAACGCATATAACTCTTCAGTTGTCACATTATCGAGACATCAAGTGGAACCTTCACATCATTTGAATTTATAAGTTTACGGATGACCTACAAATATGCATTCTAATCAATTCAAATTTATCAAACTCAAAGACATTTTATGCCTTCATGTGTATAATGCAGATAACCATCATATAAGTAAAAACAAAGACAAAGCAATTTAATTTTAGCATCACTTTAAACCAAAATACCAGAAACATATATTGAGCTTAGCAATACTTAGTTTAACAACAAAACAAAGTTGATAAACAAGTCATACCCATTTCGCAGTCCGATTTCAAACCTGAAATAGCACGGGTCACGAGTAATTCAAAGCCAAAACAAATCATCCCTGTAGCCATTATAAAATCTCATCAAATACTCACACCATAATAATATACCAACCATTAAATGATTTTTTTGTTTGAAACTCAATGTGGTGTGCATTTAAATTATAAAATCATCTCCGTGCACGCTGCAGCCATTATAAAACGTCATCAACTCCTTAAAAAAATCACTAACCTTTTTCAAAGTTAATCTTCAAATCTCGTACTCTTTAATTTCTTTTGTAAGCTTATCATGAATGAACAAATGTAGGTAAGACAAATGCTTTGTTAATAGTTGACATTCTCAATAAAACGAGTGATAATGTGGGACCTTTTTAACAAAATGCAAGGTTAAAATATTTTTTTAAAAAATAGTACAACTAAATCTTAAAGGATTTAAGAACAAACTATTAAAAGATATTTTAGAACTACTATAAAAGTGCTCTGGTTCCAAATTTTTAAAAATTAAAGAAATTTTGAAGCAAACATAAAGAATATAACAAACATAGAAGCACAAAACCTTGACCCAAACACCATCTAATGAAATCATATGAATAACTAAAAAGAAATAATAATCCAAGTTACAAATAGACAACCAACTACAAAAGAGATAACAAAATCATTAGTCCTCTGAAATCTAAATCATTGTGAAATTATCTTGAAAACTTCTTACCTTATGCTGTAATACACAATTTTGATGCAACATAAAGCCTTCATACAGTAAATTATAATATGAATCCAGCATAACACAGTATTATTCATAAAGCGGTGGCGGAGAAGCGACAGGGTGGGGGCGGTGGTGGAGAATCGATGGGGGCGGGGATGGGGGAGGGGGTGGAGAATCGACGGGGGCGGGGGTGGGGGCGGTGGTGGAGAATCGACGGGGGTGGGGGCGGCGCCGAAAGAGAACCAGGGGGAGAAGGAGGCGGTGCTGGAAAAGGGGCGGGGGTGTGGGCGGTTGTGGAGAAGCGGCAGGGTGTGGCTGGTGGTGGGGAAGCGGCAGGGGTGGGGGCGGTGGTGGAAGAACCGGCGGAGGTGAGGGTGAAGAGGATGGAGGCCACTTTTGGGAGGGAAAACAAAATTTTTCATATTATATGTGACCTAAAAAGGCGGTATGGGCTCATAAGGGGCGGGCCGGTCAAAAGGGCGCGGTTAATTTCTCTTAAGGGGCGGTTTTTTATAAGGGGCGGTTTCTTTGATAAGGGGCGGTTATTTTCAAAAGGGGCAGTTTTGCTCTCATAAAGGTATTTATTAAATTTTCAGTAGCACATAAGGGGCGGTTTAGAACCACCTCTAAAGGTAGCATAAAGGACGGTCGTAATACCCGCCCCTAAAGGTAACTTAAGGGGCGGCTTCGCCCAATTTGTTCTCATTTAAATTTTCAGAAGGCTATAAGGGGCGGTTTTCTAGACTACCCGCCCCTTAAAAAAATTAGGCCCGCCTTATTTGCCTCTTTTTGTACTAGTGGATAAGACCAACTTGATGTCATAAAAAGAAAACAGAAACTAACACAAACTGATGTATTGTTCCTTTACTCGATACAAAGGTACAATACAACGAGAAATAAGGCTTAATATATAAAATCTACAACGACTTCATACATCTCTAAATACTTAACAAACTATATAGAAAGGGAATCGACAAAACAATCTTTATTAGCCCCCATACTTTGGATAACAAACTATACGGCGGGTCTTTGAGTGTCTTGTGAGTTTGTTGTTTTGTGACTTTATGATCACGGGTTTAACCTGTAAAAAAGTGCCTTTTGTACAAAGTGCGGGGTAAAGCTGCTTATATCAAATCGCAAAACAATTCGGTCCTTTCACAAAACCTAAGTAAAGTGGAAGCTAAACCAAGAGAAAATTTGATTTTAAATTTTGATAACGTAACCCGTATCTAGAGCTATGTCTTCTATTGATTTTGATATAGCTTCGCTGATTAGTTGAGTAGTGACAACAATGTACAAACTTTACTTTGAGTACGTGTTAGCCTAGTGATTTAAGATTTCGTACTTAAGTAATGGAGATGCTTAGGTGTGCCAGTGATCTATCAACGATTTAGTTAATTGTTAATAAAAAAATGGATAGATAAATGCGTTAGAGCATTCACGTCAGCTGACTTGTTTTTATCTTTATAATTACACTAAGGGCATGTTTGGGATTGCTTATTTTGTTGAAAAGGACTTTTGAGGAAAAAGACTTATTGACTTATAACTTTTGAAAAGTAGTTTTAAAAAAAAAGTGTTTGGATTAGCTTATAAACTAAAACGTTATAAAATGACCAAAAAAGACATAATTTAAATATTAGGGGAGTTAATAGAAGGTAGTAGAGGGGTATAATAGAAAATTAAACAAAAAATAGTTTTGAAAAGTCAATAAGTAACCCCTTACTTACTTTTCAAAACCTATTTTTTATCTTATATGAAAAGTCAGTTTGAAAAGTATTTTTGGGTTTAACAAACATTTTTTTTAACTTATTGATTTTTCAAAAGTTAATAAGTCAAAAGTAACTTCTTAAAAGTCATTGCCAAACATGCCCTAATAAACACTATTTTTTCTGTATACTTTTCAATTAAATAATACTTTTTATACTTTTATCATTATTTTTTATTTATCCTCTACTCACAACTATTTTAAAAAATATTAAAAAAAATTTATAAAGATTAAATAGTGATTTTTTAAATATACAAATTAAACAATATCATTTTTCTCTCATCTATTTAAAACCATTTATAACTTGTTTTTCTCGAAACTACCAAACAAAGAAACCGGTGACATCGTAAACTCTTTCACGGAAGAAGATTAAACAAACAACAGAGTTTGCCTAGGGTTTTGTTCAATCCTCCATGGCTGCACAATCTCTTTCGGTGATTTCAATATCGCCTGCATCTTCCGGTCACCGTTGCCGGAATTCACACAATTCTTCATTCTTCACCCCCAAAATCACCACTTCAGGGGCCACGGTTACCTCTTTCACCGGACTTCAGCTTTCAATTCAGCCGTCCTGTTGCCGGAGTAAAACCTCCGGCCGTTGTTCATCCATCGTCGCCACGGTTTCTTCCACTCCTACGGCTCCGTAAGTCTATGATTATTGTTTAGCGATTGATACCGTGTGGATTGATTTGAGTGTTGGAGTTTGACTTTTTGAAGTCAAAGGACATTAAGGGGTGTTAAAAACTTATGTGAGTTTGTATATGTAGGATTATAGGAATGTTCTTGTCAAATCGCCAACAAAAGCATTATATAATCTATTACATTGTGAAATACCGAAAAAATATTATCGAATAGTTAGGTTACAATTTGTAAAGATTGTCTAATACTTCCCAGCTGTCGTAGTGGAAGTAAACCGGACGTTAAGACTGGAAACAAAGAAGAAACATAAAGAACCAATAATGATAAGATAGATAAGTTTTAAACGACTCGAAATCTAAAATTTTGCCAACATATTTATATTGTGTTTGATGTTGTCATCCATATTTTTTTTCATTTGAGATCTATACATTCCTAGTTAATTGATAATGAATTAAAAGCGTTAATTTTGCAATTTTGATCGGGATTTTGCAGGACACCAGAGAAGGCTACTCCTGAAAAATCAGCCAAGTATGCTTATTTATTAGTGAATTTTGTTGATATTATTCTGCCTGTTATACTTATGCTATAATCATGTTCTTTTATCTGACAAAATCGATGTTCATGTTGTGACTTGTGAGTTTGTGAAGATGGTCGTTTAGATTTATAAAGTCGTTCACCATGGGTGAATTGGAAGCTAGGAAGTTGAAGTATAATAACACAGGGACCGAGTCCCTGTTGATGGGCATACTGGTTGAGGGTCAGTCAGCTTATCATCTTATTTGTTATCCTTGGTACATGCGTTGCATTTTGCAATTAATGCTTCTATGTTATCAACTTCACGTTCGTGCTGGATGACATTTTATCAACTTATGAAATAATCAACTTAAAGCGACTAAGCCAATAGCCATGAGCAGCAACATTAGTATAGTGGTTCTAAAAATTTGAGTGCAAGAGTTAATCTCCTGGTTTGTTTTTATTTCTCTCTTTTGTCAGAATCAAGTATTTTGTTGTATAAAACTTCAAATTTCTTCTTCCTAAGCAACAATATTACACTAAAATGTCAGATATGCCGTTCCCTAGATATCCACTTAAAATATATATGAAGTTATGAACTGTGCCAAAAGATGAAACTTTTTAAGTCCTGGAAATAGAATCATCAGTTTTGCCAGATATGCATTGACCCTTTAATGTTAAAGATATTAAACATTTAACTGATATTCTTTCATTATGAAACCACACATTGGAAATAAGATTGTAAGAAAGTTGCAGTTGTAATTATACTAGATACAACTTGTGTTTGTTTGTGACTTATTATTCTTCTAAATTTGGGTCCATGTTATTGTGACATCATTTAGTGTAAACTGCTTATATTTAGCACAGGTGCTTCTATCTAACACCCTGCGTGTAATCTTTGTTTACGTTTCTGTCGCTACACCAAAGCCTCCAAGCTCTGTAGGCGTTCTTCAATGGTATAACTTTAACTATACGCTGGTTTTTACTCCATTTTTCAGGAACTAGTTTGGCTGCAAAGTTATTAAGAGAAAGTGGTGTAACACTTTTCAAAGTGAGAGAAGAAACTGTAAATCTACTTGGAAAATCAGACATGTATATTTTCAGCCCTGAGCATCCCCCTTTGACTGAAGCAGCTCAGAAAGCCATTGATTGGGCAATCAATGAGAAACTAAAGTCAGGTACAATCTCAGATCCTTGCATTGTAGCAATAATATTTTTGTTTATTTTTCCATTTATTGGGCTTTAAAATTCTTGTTATATAAGATTCCTCTGTGGTATCTGCATGTTGCTAGTTGTACCTATGTGCCATTGTGCCGTTCTTGTAGCACTTTTTATTTTGACTTTAAAACACATTCTGATATATACTTTTGGGACTCACGTGTGGGTAACACTTCTCCCGTCTTCCTAATTACAAAAAGTGTGATTTTTTGTTTGTATCATTCATAGGGGAAACAGGAGAAGTGACAACATCCCATTTGCTTTTGGGAATTTGGGCACAAAAGGAATCAGCTGGTCATAAAATTATGGCTAAACTTGGTTTTGATGATGATAAAGCTAAAGAGCTTGCCAAATCTGTAAGTTCATAGATGACTGTTATGAATAAAGTAGAGGTGACAAATGGACAAGTCGGGCTGATGGATACCATATTAAAATGGAAAATTTTTGTCCTGTCGGGTTGACTTGGTACACCGTACACATAATTGATTTATTTTTAATAAATAATTAGCATGCTAGATGTATTACAATATTTGACCCCATTTTTTTATGGTTGACCAACTATTATAAAATATAATCCAGATCGACCCATTCATAAATAATTAGTCCAACTTGCCACCTCTGGAAGAAAGTTCATCTAGTTGCACAGTTTGGTTGTTACAGTTATTTATCATCTCTTTGTATATTCAGATGGACAAGGAAATTATTTTGAGCTTCAAGAAAGGACAATAAAGAACCGTATAAAGTTTTCCTGCTTCATCTCCCGGTTCGATAGTTACTTCTGAATGATTCATTCACAAATTACATCATGAAGTAAAGTGAATTCTGTAAGTTAAGTGGTCGCCAAATCTGAAAATCTATAAACAAGAAGCCACATGTTTCTTGAACATAGCAATGGTATTCCTTTTATTGTGCAATTGTGATGTAAAAGCTATAAAATAACTAAAAAGGATAATCATTTTATTAGTTGAAATACACTTCCCTTTTTTTATTATTTGCTGATTGGAGTTTGTAAAAAATTCATACCAAAATTGAATCACCTTGTTGAGGCATCACTTGTCGAGGTTGGACTGTGGAGTCGTGTGAATCCGATCTGTCCTTTTTCGAGCTTGAGATGGAGTTGCAATATGGAGAACTCGTTAGAAGGGGTCCCTGTAGCCTATGGTGGTCTCCTTCCTACAATCGAGTCAGTATTTAGTCAATATGAGTGTTTAACAAGTGTATATCCATGTGTAAAAAGGTATGTGTATGCAATATTTCCAGGTGAGAAGTCCCAATGTGGGAAAAGCCTCCTTGAAAGGGAGAGTTACCAGTTTACCATTCTTTAATAGCAGGTATATGTGGTCTGGATTTGACCCGATGGGTCAGATCTCATCCGAACCCAAGCCCAAATATTGAGCATGATCCGGTCCATCCGGTGATGCATCCTTAAGCGTTAGACCTCACCTTTCGCTGTGGGCCCTGAAACTAACCGTTTGTGATTATGGTCAAAAGCATTTGATGGAGTCCTCGGGCCAATGGTATATTTTGTTCACTACATTCGGCATCGTATTCTTTGTTATTAACTATGTGTAGAATGTACCTTTCTAACTCACGTATTAGGTAAAATCAATAGCGAGCCTAATTACTTTTTGTTCGATTACCAACTTATGCTCAATAATATACATCATTCACAGGTGTTTAAGAACTTTTCTGACGGGAGGTATGTTCATGATAAAGTAAATTATGTTGATGTGTTAGGCGTCGACGAGGTTTGGAGCATATAATGTACTATATGATGCAAGAGTTAGGCTAGTGGTAGGCCGCTTGGGCTCTTTAGTGGAGACCTGGGTTTGATTCTTCATATGAAAACACCTTGGGTGGCCTGTCCGCATTGATGATTGGAAATCTAGACCAAGGTCCGCGCATGATATGTGACATTAGGACAAAAATAGTAGTTCAAACACTACTATTTAACTTTGAGCGACTTTGTGAGTTGTATTGTCTTTTATGGATTTTTAGGGCAAGGGTGCTATAATCTGGTTAATAAGTTTGGTTATACTCATTTTTATAATGATGAGATAGCAATTTTAGATGTTCATGATCTCATTTGAGAGATGTTAATGAATTGTCTCGAATAAAGGCTCACTATTATTATGAAATGGTGAAACAATCAGGTCGGGTTTCTTGTAAGCATGATCGAATCAACTCCATAAATTTGGAGAATTCATATACCATAATGATATGTGTAGAGGCTAAATCTACTGGTACGAAAGAAAAAACACGTGTTTAGTGTCTGCCACCTTATTACCTAAAAAATGGGACCAAACCGATGCCAACCATATTTTGGTAGGTCATCTTCTAATAAATCGCCCCACCAAAATTTTTAAGACTTATTTATCCGTTGCTTCTTTTTCGCTTAGGATATTCATATCAACTTTATTATCCTTAATCTTATAATCATATTATAAATATTATTTTTTGTCTTTTTATTAATTAAATAATATTTTTTTTTACTTTTATTATTAATTTTTCTTTCTTTCCTTCATTTACAAACATTTTATAAATATATTAAAAAATTAATATGGATGAACTATGTCTTGCTAAATTTACAAATGAACAATAGCATTTATTCTATTTTTCACGCATAACCACTCAAATATTATATAGTATAAGATACACACAAATATATAAAAAAACTTATTGTGAATGCTCTTATATAGTTATTATCACATCACCCTATACAACTTCTTAGTATTTTGAAATCAATTAACATTGTTGCTCTTTTAACTTCAACTCGATTTTTCTCTTTTCGTCATATTAATCTAAACAATTACTATCTGGTTTATCGTGTAACACATGCAAACTAGCCACTAGGGGTGTTCAATATTCAGTTATAAATCAATTAATATGAAAACCAAACTGAATCAAATTAGTTATTTGATTGTGGTTTATTTTTCGATCAAACTAAATTAGCTATTTGATTCTCTATTAGTTTTTGATCTTAAGAATTTCAATTTGGTTAATATAATGAAACCAAGTACATATAATTAGTCCATAACTAAACAAGTCAGAAGATAATTCGACTCTAATTTAATGGTTTAGATTTATAAGACTATGATATCATATATTGGACAATGATGATACGTACCTACTTTTATCTTCTTTCAACTTAATAGTCATAAGTCTCATAACATAAGTGTTTGACTAATTATATGAAAGAATAATCTAGAAAATGATAGATGATCTTTTGCGATAATGACACTATGGTAATGGGATGATGACATAATTCCAGTATCATGAGTAAGTATAGGCATTGCATTGGACACGTAATTGGATATCATTTTGGTGCACCCATTGTGGAGCAATTGGTCAACATACACCACAATTGTATCATTTCTCATCGTGATTTTGAGTAATTATGACAAATACTCTAAATCATATGACAAAGTTTTTGTATATTTCTTTTTTAAAGGTTTTATAAATAGACTATGAAATTAAAGTTTCAAAAGTTGAATTTGAATTTGAATTATGTAACAAGTAATACTTCAAAGCTACTATATTTCTCACCATAAAAAAAAACCTACATAGTAGAACTACAAGAAATACCGTCTATAGAACAAACAATGTAATAAAAAGGTATTAAATCCAACATTAATTCACGTTTATATACTATAATATATTTTTTCCTGTAACAATTTGTTTATAAAAAACGATTTCTTTATATGAATTTATAGTTGTGAAATCAAGAAAAGGAGGCAAATTTGAATCTCCAAGAGTTCTTGAAGCTCCTCTTTGTGGACTTATTCAATTTGAGATCCTACAAAATCCCGTTGCCTACGCCTCTTTTCACCACCTCCAACTAGTTATTTTTTACTGATTAAACTTAATTGTATAAAATTAATTTTTAAAAATTTTTTAAATGTGAACAATGTTCTAAGATGAGATTATAATCATAAAAAATTTCCAAATGACATTTACATTTTATTATAAACTTTAAGTTTGTATACATAAAGTCATAAAGACTTAAAATTCTTGTATTGCCCGTTTTATGTTCATTTCTATATTTTCAAATAAACATTTTGGACGATTTGTATTGAGAAATTTTCATAATTTATTTAAGAAAAATAGACATATTTATGTTTCAATTGTCGTTAGGCCAAAATAGAAATTTTTTTTTTTTACATGTTTTGTCACTTAAAAAAAGATTGTTACCTACAAAACAATCCATTTTTACTTTAACATCACGGGTGTACTGTTTTCCTATGGAACATGATGTCCCGGTCTCTAACTTTATTGGTTTCATCTTGAAATGAGTTTGATCAAGCCTTCTAACGTCGAAGTATGTATCATCACTGTATTTTAACTGTGCATAAAGTATAGGATTTATCATAGGAAAATTCATAAATATAGTTAGAATTATTTTATTATATTGATATTGGTTTTCAAAATTTTATTATTAGAATCGTATTTCATAAGTTCTTGAGTAGGGTAATAGTAATAAAATTATTTAATCTAAAAAGATTTTGGGTTTGACACTGTCATTCTGACATCTTGGTCATTGTGTCAAATAAATCAGTTAATTGTGTCTTATACGTTCATTGTGTTAGATATCAGTATATTATGTCATATACTTTACATCATTTATTATATGCATTTATCATTGTATTTTACGTTTTAAATCATTTTGTGTTATTTTTGTCATTGTTTTTTATAGATAATATAAACTTGTTATCTATCATTGTATTTTTATAAATAGAAATAAACAATGATGTTATTTCACCAATTTATCTTTCAAAACTCATAATGTTGAAGATAGCATAATGTGTTATTTTTGTCATTGTTTTTTATAGATAATATAATTTTGTTGTTAATTATAATTATGTTTTACAAATAGAAGTACACAATAATGTTATTTCATCAATGTATTTCTCAAAACTACAATGTTTAAGATAACACAATAACGATAAAAAAACACAATAAGACATTGTATTATTTTTTTATTGTTTTTAATCTATTAGATTAAGTAGTTGTTAATTTATTATTGTGTTTTACATACTAGAGATATTGTGTTTTTTTGAACACTATTGTGTTTATTAAATTGATGAATTCTAAAAATATATAATGACGGAATAATATTGTTGTACCAATAATTCTTTGGTCTAGTGGTCAAGAGGGATGTGAGAGGATTTGCCTCTCTTGAGGGTCTAGGGTTCAAACTTGGCGCAGGCGAATAATTACTAACTTGGTGATACTAATAACTAACAATTAACTTACCGTTAAAAAAAACTAGCAAAAACACACAATTAACTGTAGAAAAAATACAATGATGAGCAGAATTCATATGAGTTTAAAAACGTAAAAAAAATTTATTATTTTTTTATATAACAATATTGTACTCGTTTTAAAGATAAAAAATACTTAATTTTATGATGTAATTTTTTATAAAAAAAATAATGTCGTATAGAAAAGTTTTGAACATTTAAAAAAAAAACTTAAAAAAAATCACTAAAAATGAATATGTCTAAAATATCTCTTTTACAAACTTGTTCCCTACAATTTAATCTCAATCATTGATTAAATCAATTGATTGTTACGATTATTTTTTACAATTTTTAGTTTTAGTGATTCTTTTATTTGGCATTTTCTCTTATATATCATTTACACATGTGTCATATTAAAATACGCATGAGGTTACAACGAACATAAAACTTTAAAACCCAAATTTTTAAATCATGATACAAAATGAAATGCTTCAGCTAGCCTTTCATTTACCAACATGTTGCCTACGGATCGTGGGGCAATTTGGGCAAGTTGTTAAACATTAATGTCAAGAGTTCATAGTATATTATTGTTAGAAGGTACCAAGAACTCAATTACCCCTCCATTTTTACGGACAGGCGTTTGATTATTTTGTCTATATGATGTATCCAATCTTTTTTATTCCATGTCGTGTGATATTTAACGGATTCAAATTAATAAACTCAAATAAGTACGACTCATGTATTTATTTATATCAGAGAATTCAATGCTCAACTTGTACATACATAAAATCATGCACCACACTAATAAGTATGTTGACGATAAACACATTATTAGGTTGTAAATGAATTGTAATCAAACTGTAAATCGGTCATATCGGTCACAAATTGGTTGACTGGCATGTATAATAAAGGACTAAACGAGTTGCTTGATTTACTCTATAAAGTATATTTTTATTGTAACTTGCTACGAATTGATATGTTTAATCAAACATATTAAACACTTCAACCAAACACGAGTATGTAGCACGTTTAATTAATGGTACAAGTAGATCAAACTTAATGCATCAGGAGGTCATACATATTGCTTTTTAGGTTTTACATGCATGTTAGATGTATATTAAATCATAAATAAAGCTCATTTATAGCAAAATTTCAGGTAAGCGATGCTAAAAAATAAAATATATACAAAACTTTTTTTATATAAATAAAACGTATAGCTTATGAAACGTACAACAATAAGTTTTGCGTTTTGCGTTTTGCCCTCACGTCTCGGCTCGGAACCTTATCGCCTCAGTGATGCTTTTTAAAACCTAGGGCGTGCCGGTATTTAGCAACGCTAAGGTTATATCTGTTTGAGAAATTAACTTTTTATAAACAAGATTAATAGCCATAATAAAGTTCTATAAAACGTGTGTGTGTAGGTTTTTGAGGGGATGGATGATGAATCATGATAACCACATTCAGTCAAAAGCCAAACTTCGTTGACAATTGGTTGGTCAAATTGCAAGCCCCTCTCACATCTCTAGGGTGATCTAATTTTGAGGTTCGATGAACTTATTTTTAAAATTTCCAATAATTCTTGTATAGCATTTTGGGGGCACTCGGTTGATAATTTGAGAATTTAGAAAAGGTATGTAATGATGGGATACGAGTGGGATATTTTTGGTGCACGTTGATATTATTTTGATAGGTATCGATGAAATAAAATAACACATCTTTTTTTATTTAAGTTTGTGTATTTAACGATGTTCATTTAGATAATTATATTAATATCTAATCTTAATAACTTAAGTAATTTTGGAGCAATAATCTAGCAAATTATATTATTTGATTCATTAAGATTAGAAGAAACGCTATAATTGAACTATTAACAACATTGTGTGTATTATATGGTGATTGTGATCATATTGTGTGAGTTGGAGCGAAGGGTCTCAACGTAGGCAACTTTTCTATTATCTGGAATAGAGGTAAGGCTTGCATACTTCTTGATATTCTATTATTTCTAAACACTGTCAGTAGTTACGTTATGGATGAGATATATAGGGTATGATTATGATTAGGTATCATTAACAACATACCGAAACATATTAATAAGAACATAATAAATAATGAATTGTTTTCATGACAACAATTTAACTGATAATAATTCTAACATTCACCGCCGTTGTCACAGTCATTCCCATTTACATAAATTATCTTGGATTTTTCACTCGATTTCACTTACAAAAAAGATATGTTTTTTATTACGCTCCTAATTATTTTTTGAACGAAATTGAATATAAATGTACAATAATTATGTGAGTGTGACTGAGATTGACAACACAAATGAAAGTTAAAACTGTTGTTTATTAAATTACTAGAATAGATTTTTATCGGGTAAAGAGTTATGGTTTAAACTTCAAAATTTTTAATTTGTTTTAAAACTAAATAAACCTGAAAAAAAAATGACTTGTGCTAACAAACAAAATTTACATTACAAACTCTTGCAGAGGTTGATGTTTAGGTCTCATAATGTGAGTAAAATTTTGCTAAAATTTTTAAATAAAAATCACCGTCATTTATATTAGACTAGCTTTAGTAAACCCGTGTATTACACGGGTTGAATAAATAAAATATTAATATAATACATTTATTAATTATAAAATGATATTATAAGATATGATATGACTGAAATAATAAAACAGTGATATTAACTTTTTAAAATTTTGTTTTTACAACTTAAAAAAAAAATAAACATTTTGTTTTAAAACAAACCGTATAAAAATGTTATTTTTAAAAATTTTCTTATTACAACTCCCAAATTTGATTATTTTTTGTTTTTAAAAAATAGAATTTTTAAAAATATCAATTTATTTAGAAATAACCTTAATAAATAGATTTATTTCTTAATTTATTAAATATTAAAAAGTATTAAAATAATATTATTAGTAATTAAGGTAATTATTTAATAAGAGAGAGAGGCGGGAAAATTTCTCTCAGAATGATTGTGGTGTTGACACTTGGCACTTTCATTTACTCTTTTATTAGAGTAGAAGGATTAGGATTGCATGTGTTTACGGGTTGCACAAGATTAGCTGGGAAAATGGTTGAATTTGTTATTTATCATAATTTTGATCAATTTAATCTTTCATTGAAGTCAAAAAATGACAACCAAGAGACACGAGGGAGTTGATAGATAAATTTTTTTATTAAACTAAATAAAAAATAAAAAATAGAAATGATTCTTTTGAACTGAAAAAGAATTAGATTACACTCCCTCATTGCATGTGCCTTTCATCACTCTCACACAACACAGGCAATATAATGCATCTCATCTCCTCACACTTTCCTTGAGTCCATAATCAACCTTCAACATTCAATCTTCAACCTTCAATCATCCATCATCAATCTTCAATCTTCAATCTTCAATCTTTAATCTTTAATCTTTCATTCTCCTTTCTCTATCGAATTGAATTCAATCACGCACATTGAAACTTAAACATTCAACTTGTCATTGCATTAATTTCTTCAACCAACCAAAACCCCACTACATACTGCTCAAATCTGTAATCAAAATCATTCTTTGTGTACCCACACAACCCAAATTCATACACCAATATGGGTATCGAAACATGGTTGATCAAAGTTAAGAAATCCATATCACACACCTTCGATTCCGCCCATGGACCCCCACCAAACGGGAAGCCGGTGATCAAGAAATCGAAGGTCGGAGTTTTGGCTTTCGAGATCGCAGGAATCACGCCGAAGCTCAATTACATGTGGCAGAATCTTTCAGATGGTGATATCGTTCGTCTTCGCAATGAATCGATATGCCTAGAAGGTGTTCGACGAATTGTCTCAATGGATGATGTGTTTCTTCTCAGCTTAGCGTGTGCGGAGATTGTTGAAAACCTTAAGGTAGTGTCGAAATCGGTTTCAAGATTGAGTAAACGGTGTGAAGACTCAAAGCTCCGGTGCTTTGAGACTCTGTTAGATGGTTTCGCGAATACGGGTCGTGATCCTTATTCTTGGACTTTGAGTTGGAAAGATATGGAGGCCAAGATCAAGAAGATGGACCGATATGTCGCAGCCACTGCTACGCTTCATCGAGAGATCGATGAACTAACTGTTGTGGAAAACAGTTTGAAGAAATATTTGCAGTATGATAGTCACAAAAGCGATCATAGTATGAATCAACAGAAGATTCTTGATTTGCAGCAAAAGCTCCAATGGCAAAAACAAAAGATTAAGTATCTAAAGGAAAAATCTTTATGGAATAAATCTTTTGATACAATAACTTTATTGCTTGCAAGATCAATCTTCACAATTCTTTCAAGAATCAAACTTGTTTTCAACATCAACCATGGTTACCCCCCTTGTCTTCCCAGAAGCCTTTCTGCTTCTGCCACCGTCTACCCATCTGATCAAACCTCGAATTCTTTCAACTTTGTGTCGGGTCCGCTGGTCAAAAGCTCAAAACATGAAGAAAACAACCATCTTTCACATGGGTTCTTCGAGACGAATTCCGAGATACTAAAACCATCATCAACCACTCTAGGAGCTGCTGCTCTCGCTTTACATTATGCCAATTTGATCATTGTAACAGAGAAGATGACAAGATCACCTCAATTGGTTGGTGTTGATGCTCGCGATGATATTTACATGATGTTACCAAATAGCATACGGTCTTCATTAAGGCGTCGATTGAAAGGAATTGGGTTTGCAGCAAGTGATCCTGTTCTTGCACGAGAATGGAGGGAAGCATTGGGAAAGATACTGGGGTGGTTATCACCATTGGCACATAATATGATGAAATGGCAAAATGATAGAAGCTTTGAACATCAGAATTCGATGCCAAAAACTGGTGTTCTTCTTTTTCAAACACTCTTCTTTGCAGATCAACAGAAAACTGAAGCTGCTATTACTGAGCTTTTAGTTGGTTTGAATTATATTTGGAGATTTGATAATGCTAAAGCCTTGTTAAATTGTACCAATTTCAAGAATGTGCAGCAGAATACCACTTAAGCAATATAATTCTTTCCATCTTCAGTTTGATTAATTCTGGTATGTATGTTAGAGCATCCAATGTTAGCCCAGATTCTGTTGTTACACACATCTACATACTGCACATGATTACACACAAACACACATATAAGTAACTACATCTTGAAACTTTTCAACAAAAAAAGTTATCTGCTTGTTCATGAATTGTAATCTTTGAAACTGATGATGTTTATTTTACGGCTAATTCATACCGCTTCTAGTTCTACCCTTAAATCTACACGTTTGTCTACCATGAGACTTGAACCATCAAACAGCCCACGGGCTCTTTGGTCTTATTGTGCAAGTATATAAGGATCTTTAGAACAGTTCCATTTACATGATTAATCCAACTTAGAGAAAATTTATATTTATTGATTTTTCATGATCCAGAAGATGACCTTTTGAAAAAGAAATCCCATAATGCATTAGTGGGATTAAGATTGCTATGTTGATAGGATAAACCAATTATTTTAGTATGGCTCATAAACTTAGCTGTTATTCACTGAGGAAAATTTTCACATATAGTCGGAAATTTATGTATTTGCTGACTATTGGAAAACAAAATATCATAGCATTTAAGGGAGTGCTGCAGGAGTGTTTTTGGAGATGGTTTTGTAATGTTATTATTTCAGACATCATGATACGTATAAAACAAGATGAATGGTATGAGATAGTTTTATATGACATTTTGAAGTTATAATAATGAGATAGTTAATTGACTAATTGTTTGTTGAAATATTTTATGAAACAAAGGATAAAAATGACCAAAAAAAGTAAGTTAATTAAAAAGCATGTGAGTGTATCGCCGTCTATAGATATAAATTTCGCTAAAAATTAGGGTAGCCGTCATAAAGTGCAAGTCCATGGATAAATCACGTCCCATGTTCTTTGTATGGCCTACGAGATTACTTCGCTTCGTAATGCAGAACTGATTCAAAAATTACCAGACTCATTTAAAATACCCTTGATTGAATTTTGATCCTTTTGAAATGATTTGAGAAGAAGAGTAGAAATTGGCCGTAGCGGTTTTCCTGTCTTTTAAATCCAAAATCCTTCATATCGAGTCCTAGTTTAACCCCAAAGGTTTTTTTTTTTTTTTTTTTTTTTTTTTTTTTTTTTTTTTTAATTTTCTCATTTTTTCTATTATTTTGTTCACAACCATAACACCTATGAATTGTGAACTTCATTAAATCATATGCGTTCATTTAGTTGTTTAATTTGACTTTAACCGGCATCTGAATACAAATTTCAAGATTTGACGATACCTTGAAAATTTAGGTTCGCACAATGCAATGCTTAAGCATAAGGAAATAATATTGTTGTGTCATTTAAAGAGGGAGCTATCGTCTATCGATTATATGTTTGTGTTTTTATGCATCGCTCATGTTAGCCATAAAACTGTTCTATGAAAGACCTCGAGTTAGTAAAAGTTAACTATTCATGTATCATGTTAATTAATAGCAATACAATAATAGCAATACAATTACAACTTTTTTCTTTTGGGTAAGACGAAATCCGAAAACCCCTTACAATCTTACATAAGGCTCTCAAATGTACAGGTCCGACGTGTCGAATCCCTTTGGAATTTATGCATGCCCTTACTTTATATTTCTACAAGAGACTGTTTACCTGACTTGAACTCATCATCTCGAGGTCACATGAGAACGTAAAATAATGCTTCTAAATAAACATGGATGAAATATAGAGTTGGCAAATCGTGTGGTGGAGAGAAGATTAATTTGCCTGTAAAAGTTCCATACATAGTGTGTTCTCCACACGTTCACTATCTCCTTCAACTCTCACCAATAAAGCCTTTCTAATTACAGAGATACAACACACTCATCAATGGCTAGTATGATTGGAGTTGGGCTTTCTTTTGGCTTATCATCACCACCGAAGGCACTCAAAACATCCACCACACGCAACGGAGTTGCGACTCATTTCGACCACCCCACACGGCGGATGGTGGCGGTGAGAGCAGAAGCTGGTGCTATAAACCCTGAGATCAGGAAGACCGAAGACAAAGTCGTCGATTCCGTTATCGTTACCGAACTCGCTAAACCCCTCACTGCTTATTGCAGGTTTCTGTTTCTTCCACCTTAAACATCTTGTAGATTATTTTTACATGAACACAAATATTGTCTAGAATTTGATTAATTTAGGGTTGAATATTTGATTTTGACTTGTGATTGTGTAGGTGTTGGAGGTCTGGGACTTTCCCACTTTGTGATGGTGGCCATGTGAAGCACAACAAAGCTACTGGAGATAATGTTGGCCCCTTGTTACTTAAAAAACAATAGAAGTTTATGGTATTTAATATTTATAAACTTATGGTCATGTATTGCCTTCAAATACTTAACGGTTGAGATGCATTATTGTATCTTAATCTTTTCATATAGAGCCTGTACATTTATTTTGATCCGACTTATTTCGAGAGTATGATAACTTGTTGGTTTGATATGACGTTAGTCCTGATACAACAAAAACGACTACACCTTGTAACAAGGAATAAAATCAATCATTCCCCTCAAGGGTCCAGTTGTATTAAGACTACGACAAGGTCAAAACTCACAAGGGTTCCTCCATCCCATCAGTACAACCTAATAACACCCATTACAGCCTATTCGCCTTTTTACGATTATTAACTCGGTTTATTAAGCGCGTATAATCATAACCAAATCAAATAAATTGCCCGTAAAGAAAATTTTCAACTTCTGTTGTTTGAATGGTGGTGAAATTTTATACACAGAAACACGAAAAGAACAACTAATTACATATTAGAAAAGGCAAATTTGCATCAACTAGATCATTCTAAATATTTTAATACGGGTCTATTCTCACTCAAAAAAGCCTATCGTTTTGCAAGTCAAACGTAGCATTTTGAAAAGTAGTAGTTGTCATTTGTAGGCCTGTAAATGAACCAAACGTTCATGAACTGTTCGGCGGGAAGTTCGTTTATTTACGAAATGAACGAACATGACATGCTTTGTTCGTTCGTTTGCGTTCATGAACGTTCGTTTATGTTCGTTCATATATGTCCGTTTATTTATGTTCGTTTATGTTTGTTCATTTATGTTAGTTTATTTATATATATTAATATATTGATAAAAGGGTATCATGTGTTAATATTTGAAACATAAATGTATAAAGCTATACTAGAAACTCATAAGTTTAGTGAGCTTTAATTTTCACAATTACACCAAAAAATCGAAAATGATAATTTAAGATTTTTTTTTTCTGTTCAGTTTTGTTTGTTTATTATGGTTCATTTATGTTTGTTTGTTATTGTTCATTTGTGTTCGTTTATGTTCGTGAAGTGTTCATTTAGCTTCTTAACGAACAAACATGAACGGACACGAACATTTTTATTTTCTTAATAAACGAACATGAACACAAAATCGTGTTCGATGTGTTCGTGTTCGTGTTCGGTAAAAGTTAAATGAACGAACACGAACATGCTGATGTTCGTGTTCGTTCGGTTCATTTACAGGCCTAATCATTTGAGAAAATTTCACAAAATAGTAAGCAAATATTAATAGTGTTCTAATTAGTTTACTCATATTTTCATTTGTTCCAATCTGATAACTAAAGTTTTAAAAGTGTTTCAATTAGTTCACTAATATTTTTCTTTGTTTCAATCAGGTCACTGTAGTTTTATAAATCTTCCAATTAAATCACTCATAGTTTTATAATTTTTTAAATAATTCACAAAATTTTAAAATAATTTAGTTTTTTTATAAATATTATTAATATTTTTAAACATTTCAAAAATTTTAAAACTTTTTAAAACTTATAAATGACCTAATTAGAATAATTTTAAAACTTTAGTGATTTGATTGGAATAAAAAATTTTATGAGTGACCTGATTGGGATAAAATACTTTATGAGTAACCTAATTAGAAAATCTTGAAACTTGATTACTATTTTACAAAGTTACCCCTTGTCATTTTATCATATATCTTCATCGACGGAAATTGGAAAATCCAAATTAATCTTTTAGCTAGTAAGTTGTGTCTTTCATATTTAGTTTAACTCCATTTAGAATAATATTTGGCGGCAAATGAAAACACCGAGAGCCAACAGGTTCACAACTTTGCGTGAGGTCCGCCTCTCATGGCTCCACCAAAGCTGAATCTGCTATAGTTCCATTACTTATATCCACGTGCACGTCACATGATCAGTAGTTTCGTTGTATTAAATGACACCTTCAATCATCTCATTAATGTCATTGTCCCCTTCACCAACAATTGTATACGACTCGGCTCATTTAAAAACGAGTTGAGCCGGTTTGTTTATTTTAAACAACTTTAATTATTGAGCTAGTGGCTAGTCAAACCAACCCGTTTAATTTTTAAATTTATATATTTATTGGTTTTATTAGAAAACTATCAGTCCATACTCCATAATAGTACAATTTATCTAAAGATTGAGTTGATAATAAAACTCAAGTTTTAAAAAAAAATTACAATTTTAAATTATAATTCATTTATATTAAAATTTAGGCTTTTATCTAAACAAGACAACTAACAGATGAGTCGCGAGCCTAGATTACATTGGATTAAACTCGGCACAATTCATTTCGTACAAGCGCGAAGCTTTTAAGTACCCCCTCCCGCACACACGTTTTTTCTCTAAGAAATAGAAATTTATGTGTAATTCATTCAAAATATTTTATGTATTAAGTACGACACCCCTAACATGACGCTAGAAAAAAATTTTATGGGTATCATATATTTGTTCAAGCACCGTGCGACGAACTATTTAAACATGCCTCGTCTCCAATAAATTGATAATAATGAGATTGGAAGGTTTTAAACTTTAAAAAACTGACCAGTGTCAGTGAATTTAAGACCCTTATTATGTCGGTTGCTCTTTGCAAACCCCACTGGACTCGCACGCCATTCCAGAATCTCATGGGCTCACCTGCACTTTCTTACGTAATTGGCCCTTCCTTTTATACTAATGACTGAATCGCCCCTGGCTTAATATTCACAAGATGCATGAAAATTTAATGTTCACTAGTAGTGTATCAATTTTATGAAAGGTATAGATTCATCATATATCTATTTACGAATACCTGAATATATTTATAGCTTAAATCATCACATTTGTGTATATGATCTAATAATCACTCAATACATTTCAATTGACACATAAGTACATAACAAAAGTTTAAAATCATATTGATGAAAATTTATTGATTTTGTTTTTACCTTAGAATCATGTATGGTTCAATTCATTTTGTTTTTTATCCTTCAAGCTCGTTGTATGCTCACAAATCCTTAAAACCATAATAACTTATTGATCTTTTTTTTATAAGATCTTTGAAAAATTTATAAACACAGCTTACAACAGACTTCTCTTTATAGACTGCGCTTAAGTTTCCAATACGACTCGGATCTTGCATGGCCTCCTGTTGCCTTTTCCCGAGGTCTACAAGATGCAAGCTCATAATGATCACTACATAAGCAATGTCATGTTTGCCAACCCTATCAAAAGAGACCTTGTTCATACCTTACCCTCTTATCCAACATTTGAAGCCAATGAGTCATATGCAACCAGCTAACACTTTCTTGACATATATTATCATTTTAGTCGAATTTAAGTTTAATTTAAATGTTGGTATTAATTTCTTTTTTGCATCTAATTTCATTATTTTTAAACAACTATATAATCCACTTTTACCTCTACACAATTTTTCACCATAAGTTTCGTACCCATATCTGTTGAAAAGAGATACATTTTAACTTTGACAATTTTTATAACAAAAATTAGTAAATAGCAAATTTGTCGGTAACAAACATTACTAACTATAAACCCTCTGAAAATCAAGCTTTTACATTCAACACCCTCAAGATCATATTATTCCGACACATAGCACCAACAATTTGATGCTTACAATTTTTTTCTTTTTAGTTTATATGTTAGCAACTCAATATACAATTGTTTTACAGGGAAAAAGGTTGACATCTATCCACGTAAAGGATTTCAAAACTATTATATTGCATAACATTTCGTATATAATATTACTAAAAGTAAGATTGAAAAGAATACGATAGTAAATTGATAAGATATTCTTATTAAATTGTGTTGGTAAATACAAAATTCATTTTTTATTTCGATTGTGTCATTTGTTGAAGATGGAGGTTGATTATGCAATTATAGTAAACACTTGAGCCTGATAAAACAAAACTATACCCTATATCTTCACAAAAACTTTTTCTTATTCTCTCTGAAGACTAAAGCTGCCACCACCCCTTCACCACTAACCACCGTATCTCCGCCTAAAACCACCTGAAATGATTAAAACCCCCGACGATATTTCTCCTTTACTTCACCGGAAACTACTCAAGTTCATCAATCTAATGATTCCTCCCTCAAACACACCTTCTTCACCACAAAAACAAGAATCAGATCGGAAAAATTCATTAGTTTCGCTCAAACATTATCTCCCTCGCGCATGGATCATCTTCTCCGTCTTCTTCCTCCAGATCCTCCTCCTCTTAATCGCTCGCAATTTCCACACATCCACCGCCCTCACCGCCCGCCCACACCTCCCTGAATCACCCACCATCTCCGCCGTCCACGGCGGCGATAGCCAATGCCCCTCCGGTAAGGTATACGTTTATAACCTCCCACCGTATTTCAACACCGAATTGTTAGAAAATTGTCATGAATTAAACCCTTGGGGCCCTCGTTGCGACACGTATTCCAACGATGGTCTTGGTCGGAAGGCCACCCAGCTCGCCGGAGTTGTGCCGGAGAGTCTCGCCGGAGCATGGTTTTGGACGGATCAATTTGCATCTGAGATTATTTATCATTATCGGATGTTGAATTACCGATGTCGAACGCTAGAGCCTGAATCAGCTACTGCGTATTACATTCCGTTTTACGCTGGACTCGCAGTCGGAAAATATCTATGGACGAACTCTTACACGGCGGATGACCGTGACCGTCACTGTAACATGATGCTGAAATGGGTTCACGATCAACCCTACTGGAACAAATCGGACGGTTGGGATCACTTCATTACGATGGGCCGCATCACATGGGATTTCCGGCGTTCTAAGGATGAAGATTGGGGCTCTGGTTGCATCTATTTACCAGGGATGAGAAACATCACGCGTCTCCTGATTGAACGCAACTCGTGGGACTATTTTGACGTCGGTGTTCCCTATCCCACTGGATTCCACCCCACCTCTCCGTCAGATGTTGCCACGTGGCAGGACTTCGTCCGTACACGTACCCGCACCACGCTCTTCTGTTTCGCCGGTGCGACACGTGGCCTCATCAAGAACGATTTCCGTGGGTTGTTGTTGAACCAGTGTTACAACTCGTCGGGTTCTTGTCGGGTCGTGGATTGTGGCGGGTCGAAATGCTCTAATGGGACTTCGTTGATACTTGAATCGTTCCTCGGGACGGACTTTTGTCTTCAGCCCCGAGGCGATAGCTTCACCCGGCGATCCATTTTTGACTGTATGATTGCGGGTTCTATTCCGGTTTTCTTCTGGAATAGAACCGCGTACTCTCAGTATGAATGGTTCTTGCCGGGTGAACCCGAGAGTTACTCGGTTTTTATTGATAAAAAAGAGGTTTTAAATGGGAAATCTATTAAAGGAGTTCTTGAGAAATATGGGAAAGATGAAGTGAGCAAAATGAGGGAGAAAGTGATTGAATATATTCCAAGAATTGTGTATGCAAAACCACATGAAGGTCTTGAAGGTATGAAAGATGCATTTGATGTGGCTGTGGAAGGAGTTTTGAATAGAATCAAGGCTCAAGAACAACCAGGGTTCAAATGGTAACTACTTTAGCAAAAGTTCATATAAAAGTTCCAATTTTTTTATTTATTTTTATAATGATTGTGGAGCAATTCTTCTTTGATGATGATGATCATCATCATGGAGATGATAGAGATTAGTTTATAGATATACACAAGATACAAGTGTTTGAGTGTTGATGGTGGTGGTGCTAGAATTGTAAAATGGTGTACAATTTATGATTATTGATTTGTTACAAGTAGATAATAATAATAATAGTAATGGATCTTGTTACATTTTTGCACAATATATTATGTTTTAATGTTTCTTGACATATGTAGGTTCTGTAATTTTTTCTTTATTTAGAAGATTATAAGATATAGTATTAAATGCATTAAACCATCCAATCTGGTGTGTATTTTAAATTTTAATCGCTACAACTTTATTTCAAACAGCGTGTCCATGGCTTTAATCATATCATCTTGCAATTCATTGTTATTTGCTCTAAAAGCAAATAATTAATGATGAACCTTGTAAGTGGGCCACAATAATCAATTTTCCTTTGTATGTTTTTCCACTTTTTTCTGGAAGATCATGTGCAGTTGTTTGGATCTTTGCAATCTTATTTGGGATAAAAACTTTTTACTTTCCTGTTGTCTTATTTGTTTCTTTCTTCATGATAATTCGTAAGTTAATGCGTCAATACAATTATATACGAGACCTCGTAAGTCGTAATACCAATTATATACGAGACCACTTAATACCATACTAACGACGGGATCACATTCAGAGCTTGTCTTTGGAAGGTGACATTCATAGAAACATCAAGTCCTTATCACTTTAACATCTCTTAAAAGTTGTTTTTTTGGTTTTAGGCCTTTAGATGCTTTAGTGGAGTTTTATATGGTTTCAGTTAGATAATATTTGCTAATAGCATGTAACCCTCTCAAACCATATTTTAAAGTCTTTGGTTGTTGTATCTATACGCTTTTTTATTCCTAATGACGATAGTGTTAGAAATATGGAACCGAAACCGGCAACTAACTAGTGGAGCGACCAAACATACTTAAAACAAAGAAAAACGATTATATATAGTACATTTAACTCCAATTCAAGAACTCAATCAAGGAGTTCTTTGTCGTGTTTTAGCCATGATAACAAATGCAACTTATAGTCATCCAGAATTATTGTCTGTCAATTTTGGTTTCTTGCTGAATATTTTCTGGTTCCATGCCTCCCATTTGATCCTACACAACGGAAAGAAGATCGCGTGCAATCCTTTTCTATAAGCAAGTCGTCTTTTTTGAGGAGTTCTTTCCCATGTTCTAGCCATATGTAACTCTAAATTCACCTTACCAACAAGGTTGATGACAATACCTTGTTTACAACCCCATGGATATTAATAATCTTTTTAAGTACCTGTAAACGCACAAAATAACAAGAAGCCATGATTTGAGCAAAAACCGAATAAGATTATAAAACACGTGTCCATTTTCTCTTAAGTTATTCGAGTTATTCTACTCGTATGATTAGTTAAATAAACACACACAACCAGGATTTTGTTTTAAAAGATGCAAGTTGTAGAAACATTGTAACATAAAATGTTATAAACTAGTTGAATCAAAAAGTCTATGACATTTCACTTCCAATATTATGACTACCGGATATCGTAGAAGTCAGCCAGCTTGTTTGAGATTTTCAAGTTGTGGTATATGATTGGACTTTTTAGGTTCAATGTTAAAATGAATGTTAAATTAAACACGATTCGTAAAGTTTTTTTACTAGTATATACATATTCTCTACTTTACACATATTTTACTTTTAAAATCTATCACACTTACATTTACAATATTTAAACTCACAACGTATAATTCACTGCTTTACCATCGATCAAGATATTTAATTAGAAAAAAAAGATTAATTAATAAATAGGAGGATACTCGGATAGTTCATTCTAAAGTGACAATTTGTCTATGTGAGTTTCAATTCTCATTCTTGTCAAATCAAATCTTTTATGATCACTTGATTATTTTTAATTACCCTACCGTGTTAGCAACAAGATTAACCATAATGGATTATAAAAAAACATCCAAGGAATTACTATTATTTAATTCAACAAAAAGTATTATAAAAACTTATGAATATGTAAAAATAAAAGTCAATAGACTATTATAAATCTTATAATAAGTTAACAAAAAAAGGGTTCCTAGAATGTTATGCACCTAAAAAGCAACTTAAAATAAAACAAAAGGGAAAAAAGAGCAAAAGGTTATCTCCCACTTCGATGGTATAAATATATAATAATGTGAATATATATCAAATCAAAATCAAATCTTTATAATCAGTTGGTAGTTTTTATAAAAATATTTTATTTAGAAATTATCTTTTTGTTTCTGTTGTTGTTGTGTTATTGGTTATTTCTCCGATGGAAGGGGAAGGCCCCGACCGTAAATATAATGAAAGTGTGTGAAGTTGTGTATTAGTGGTTACCAAGTAAACTCACGTTTTTGTTTTTGTTTTTGTTTTTGTTTTTGTTTTTGTTTGAAAACCCTCCACCTATCTCGGCTTATGTGACACGTTATGGACACGTGTGAAGCTATAAGAGATTTTGAAACTAGCAAATAACAGTATTTGTATCTTATATGTTTTTTTATTTTCTAGTGTTATGTTTTGATAGGTGGTTGTCAGGGGATAGAACGCAGTGTGAAGTTATCCTATAATATTACAACATGTGTCGTTGAATGGATGCTAACTATATACTTAATAGAAATCATGTTGCAGCGAGACAACATATTTACGAACTTCGGCCTAACTACCTGAAATCATGTTGACGGTGCGTTTTTTACAACCAATTTGCTCGTAGAAATAGTTTCTAATCTTCGCCCAAAACACCTTCGACGAATGGACTAAACGTAAAGTTGGTAAAAGCCTCGTCGTCCATAAGATCACAACTTGGTTGAAAGAAACCATCCCAATTACCCTGCATTTTCAAGTGAGAGGTTTTTTTTTATAAAATTTAGAAATGAAGAAGAAAGAGTAGATATGAATGTTGTGATTTTTTTACAAGAAATAAGATAGTATTTATAGGATGAAATGTAAATTTTTTGAATTTTTTTAAATGAGTCAACAGCTCTATTTCTTTTCCCAATGTTCCCAACGGCTACTTTACCTCGCGCCCAAGCCATCACGCCTCGATGCTACGGTGTTCGCGAACTGAATAACCAACCACATGGGTAGCGCCCCCATCACAGCTCCACAACACATGGCCTTAAGACTTATATTTAGACAAATGACTTATTTTCATATGGAAATCAAGCATTGTTTGGTTTAAAAAACTGAATTTATGTAGTTACTTAATTTGACACGTAATTTAATTTTATGTTTTGTATTGATTTTGCTTCATAACTACTATAAACACTAGTCTTATTGTGGACAAACAGTGGAAAAAAAACCAATAAAAAAAGTATTAAGGCACCCATGTTACGAGGGTGTAAACCCCTAAAGAAATAACTTAGAAATGTTTACAGTGTATAATGTAAGAAAAAAGAAACATGGACGACGTTTATAACATTCAAAACTTTATAAAAAATACCAGAACCTTTGCAAAATCGTGGTTGCAGCGAGGCCGGAACAGAGAAAAACCAGATGGTTAAACACTTAAACATTAATAAAAATAGGTACGTACAAAAGTAGATTTTATATGACGTACAACTGCGTTTTGATATATTTTACACCGAACCACAGATAAAAATATTGTCATAACTGTATATTTAGATTTCTATGAATTTTTTGAACATAAACCAATTTGAAAGAAAAAAATGTGCACGTCTGCTATGTAATAAGTTTGTTTTTCGCTAGCTTATGTAAAATATCTAACAGTTGGAGAATAAATAACAAATTTTTAAATAGATGACAAGGTGTTTTTCTTTTGAAGTACAAGTAACCAGATTTTATAAATGTTTTGTTATTGAACAATATGCGATGTTTGTTTTAAACATCTTAATTCTTATATGCATACACAAAATTATTTGGGCCATCAGCTCTTCTCAATAATTGTTAGGCCCATAATGCTGCAAGTTTGTATCATGCTTAAAGTCCAACACAAGAATAATATTTATTTTAAAAATAATATTCATTTAACAACTTGCTAGATTTTTACAACGGTTCATAACAACTAGCCAAATCCAAAAACATATTCAAACACTCAATGTTGAACCTTATTATTGTTCTTATCGACACACCACATTTGCGTATCTTGTAAGAATGTTTAGAAATGTCAATGTACTTAAGTTGTGCCTAGACAATAGGTTCCTAATACTCTCGTATATTATTCAAGAGTGTTTTAACGATTAATTAAAGTTGTATACAAAGATGCTTTGTAGTTATCATATTCCACTTGTCTATCATTGGGTCACTGCCTTGATGAGTCAATAGTAGGACGAAGCTAGTGATACACAATCAGAGGAACAAAATTGTTGTTATCGGGAATATGAGGACGTCGCACAACGCCTACAAGACGGGTCACATTGGTTATGGACTTGTGGGCAAATGTAACATGCCAATTGTTTGAAGATTGTAAATGCTTGAGTCGTAACACATAGGTTATTAGTTACTCTTGATATCAATCGCAACTATTTCAACTATTAATTAAAGATTCACATCAAAATTGTTCATTTTCCACTCGTCAATAAATGATGTCAAAGATATTATCCAATGCTTTTAAAACTAGATTGAACATTGAGACTTTATATATTACCACCGGGATAAACCATAGTCCTAAATTACATCATAAACTACTTAATTATTAGGTTTGAATATAAGTTGACTCCAAATAGACTTTATATATTACCACTGGGTTAAACCATGACGACGATTAAAGTCAACGTTTTCAGAACAGGATCGGACGTCGAATCGGACGCCTTACTGGTTTGATGGTCGGACCGGTCGAACCGGATTTAAGAACCGAATGATGTCATAATTATATATATAGTATATTATATATATAGTTATATATATATAATTAAATATAAGTAATTTTTATATGTATTTTATAGTTATATATAAAACTTAACTATATTTTTATATCCAACATACTAATTTATGGTTCAACACCCCGTTTTTACCCATTAAAATCAAATAAATAAAAATTAAATAAAAAAATACAAAATCCGGTCCGAACCGGTCCGGTTTCCCGGTCCGACCAGCGGTTCGGGATGAACCGGCCGGTTCGACCGGCCAAAAACGAATCGATGAGAACCGGACCGGCCACCTAGCCGATCCCCGGTCGAACCGGTCGGACCGGCCGGTCCGATCCGGTCTCAAAAACATTGATTAAAGTAGTAAATAGACGGGTAAAATATAAAAAAAAAACCCGAATGTTTAAAAAGCAGCATAAATACCAGGTTCGGTTCTCGATCCAACCGGAAGCCGGGTTATTCAAATAAAACAAACAAACAAAAAGACTCGTTACATGTTTCGTTTCCGATCCGACTAGCGTGTACAATCTATCCGTACCAAAAACACTGCTCTTATAAGTTACAACAAGTAAATATCTATACTAATAATCCTTTACAATGTGGGACACATGACATTCCCACAATGTTTTATCGAATTATTTTCCTGCCTAAACTATTTATTTTATTTTTTAAATCAAGTAACTAATTTTCAAATATTTCTTTTTCTCTCTCTATTATAAATTCAAATCCTTGAATTAATAATTTTTAAAATATTTTTTCATCAAATAAAAACTAAGTATTTTGATTAAAAAATATATTTTTTTAAAAATAAAATTTTCTAAAACTATGATTTTCTAAAAAAATGAAGCTTTTTTAAATTATGAAATATTTAAATTCAGTCTTTTTATAAAACAAAAGTTTTATAAAAGAACGTTTATTTAAAACAAACCCGGAGTTTTTAAACAATAAAATACTGATAAAACAATAAAAAATTTTCAAAGCAATTTTTTAAAATGAAAGTTTTAAAAATAATAAAAAAATCAAAATACTTAACCATACGTAAATTTAATCATATGTTATATTAAAGTAACGTTTTATAATTTCTACTCATCATCAATAAATATTTAATATTTTTGTTATTCAACCCATGTAATACACGGGGATATAACCTAGTCATACTATATATAAGTTAACTTTAGAATCTATAGTTGATTTCCAAAATCAATTTATGAAGAACCATTTTATGGTTTTGATTTTTAAAAGAAATATGGAAAATGAATGGGATTGTATGGTACTTTAAAAAAAACAATCATTAATTAGTATTGATGCTAAATTATCCGTTGGTTTTGGTCATCTTTTGATTAACAATTTGTCATAATCCATTTTTGATTTATGATCATTCAATGTTTATTTAATACTAGTTTTAGTAAACCCGTGTATTACACGGGTTGAATAAATAAAATATTAAATATAATAAAATTTTATTAAGTATAAAATGATATTTTTTCCAAAAAAATAAAATATTTGTTTTAAAACAAACCGTATTAAAAAATGTCATTTTTAAAAAGAAATTATTATAATTTTTAATTATAATTATTTTTTGTTTATAAAAAATTTACTTTTTAAAAACATTAATTTTAAAAAAGTTTGATGTTTTATAAAAATTTTTTATTTTATAAAAATTATTTTTTTGAAATAACATTAATAAGATTTTTTTCTAAATTTATTAAAAAACTAATTTTATTCTAAAAAAAGTTAAATAATATAATTAGTTATTAAGGTAATTATTTAATAGGAGAGAGAAGCGGGAAAATATTGGTGAGAATGAATGTGATGATGACATGTGTCACCCCAAGTTACTCTTTTATTAGAGTAGAAGGATTTTATAAAAATCCGAAAGCAATTAATAGTTATTAAACTGTAACAAATATCAATCTACTTAAACTAACTTCACATACTTTGATTATTTCAAATTATGTTTATTATTGATTTTTAATTTTAATTATTAAGGAGTTTTTTACTAATTCTAACCGTGATTCAATCAAAAATTTATAATATTTTTGAAATCTACATTCATATTTGACTTCCTAAATTAATCTTTTTACACTAACTAATTGATTACACATACTGAAGTTATTTCAAATATTTGACAAGCTTGATGATTATAAACTTTGTTAGTAGTTTTAATTATCAATTAGTAAATGTTTTTACATTGCTATGTTTTGTGATTTTAGCAAAATTTTATAATTATCTTTGAGATCCATGAAATACATTATAAATACAATATAAAGAAAAGACATTAAAACTATTAAACTTAGATAAAGATGATATTATAAATACAATATAAAATGTTGTATACAAAATATTATTTAAAGATCTATGATTTATGAATATTTTTTTATTTCATATTTTTTTATTTATTTAGTTTATGTATCACACAGGTTCTAACCTAGTGTAATATAACCAGCTACATGAACCAGGACAATAAAAGTCATGTTTTATATTTAGGTCCAAGAATAATAATAATAATATCCAACGGCTAGAAAATCTCTCCTAAACCGTTACAAACACCGAAGCCCTAAACCACAACTCTCATTCTCCTGTTTCACTGCTTCTGCAACGCAACCGCTTTCACCATATTCAGCAGCAACGAAGGAGACCACCGCCACCACCACCATAATCAAACGATGCCTTCACTTCCCCTCATGTCTGAAACCCTAACTCCATCCTCCGAAACGAAGGTCAAGAAGACGAAGAACATCACCTCCGAAACCGCCGGACTCGAATCTTTAAATAAAAAGAAAGACAAAAAGAGCAAGAGAAATAAAAAGACGCCTCGATCGACGGAAAAAATTCATCTGATTCTGAAAGATCCGAGAAGAAGATCGAGAGGAAAAGCAAAGCGTCATCGGAATCTGACAATGACGAAGGGAAGAGCGACTCTTGTTCCGAAATTGTCGAGCCTGTTAATCTCGAGGTATGTAGATGTTTTTCGTTAACTGTTTTGATGATTTTGTAGTTTTAAGGTTAATTCATATACATATGTGAATGTTCTGTGTATCGAATTTATTTGATTATATGATTGATTGCTTTTTTGGAAAATATGATTGGGATTTATGAAGATTGATGAGTCTATGAAGAAAATGAAGACTGATGAGGTAGACGAGAAGGAGGGTGGTAGTAAAGAAGATGATCCTAATTCGGTTTCGAACTTTAGAATTCTTGAGCCATTGAGGAATGCCTTGAAGGCTAACGGAATTGAGGCTTTGTTTCCTATTCAAGCTCGTACTTTCGATTCAATATTTGAGGGTCTTCATTTGATTGGGAAGGCTAAAACGGGCCAGGTACTTGATATCACTTTCAAAGCTAAAATGTACCAAATGATTGTTATGTATTGTAGCTCTTTCTGGCTGTAAGATTTATGGTAAACTTTTATTTAGAGGTTTATTCTAATGGCACAGGGTAAAACACTGGCTTCCATTTTACCTATATTAGAGTCTCTAATTAATGGACCTGAGAAAGCAACAAGAAAGACAGGATATGGCAGGTCACCTACGATTCTTGTGCTTTTGCCAACTAGAGAATTAGGAAAACAGGTACTTGTTTAGGGTTGATATGTTTTTCCTTGTGTAATTGTGTTCTTGTGTCAAATTTTTTGGTTTATTTTCTATTTGTATGTAAGATTTTTGTGGCTGTTTACATTGTTTTTGTTGTAGGTGTAAACAGATTTTAAATACTATGGTGAGGCTGTGGGGCTGACTTCATGTTGTTTGTATGGTGGAGGTGGAGCGTCCATATTTCCTCAAACTGTATAGTTGAAAAGAGGGGTGGATATTGTTGTAGGAACAGTTGGCCGCGTTAAGGTACCCAATGGCTTAGCCGGGCTGTATTTATCTTAATATGAAGATTTTTTTTCACCTGCATTGAGTGTAACTTGTATTTATTTAATTGAATATTCATGTAATTTGATAATGATATATAGGATCACATTGAGAGAGGGAATCTTGACTTATGCTCTTTGAAATTCCGTATTCTTGATGAAGCTGATGAAATGTTGAGACAAGGTTTTGTTGAAGATGTTGAATATATTTTAGGTGAGTATTATTTATATAACTTTATTCAGGTTGATTTCAGTGGATTGTATTGTTATTGCATTTGTCTTGACTTGTGTTCTTTTTTTTTTTGCTTGCTATGAAGGCAAGGTGAAGGATGCTACCAAAGTGCAAACAGTTTTGTTTAGTGCCGACTTTACCAGCTTGGGTGAATCATGTACGTCTTTTGACTGATTCTCCAGTTGTTTTGCCATTATCTTTGGTTATAAATTTGTTGAGTTTTATAGTTCTTTTTAACATTTTGCTCATATGGTTCATTTATGTAATAATGCAGTTCTATTATGCAAATGTGTTAAAACATTTTTATTGTTTTCTCAGATAGCATCAAAGTTTCTGAAACCAAACAAGAAGATTGTAGATCTTGTTGGAGTTCAGGTAATGAAAGCTAGTGAAAATGTGAGGCACATCATCATGCCTTGCTCTTGGTCAATCAGGTCTCAGGTCATTCCTGATATTATCCGCCATCATATCGGGTAAGTCAAATCTTAGCAGTATGGAAAATATTCGTGACATATTGTACATGTTCTTATTTCATTTTTAATTTAAGTACAGTGGTGGTCGCGCCATAGTTTTTACCGAGACTAAGGATTATTATTCTGAACTTTCTGGACTGCAACCTGGAGCACGTCCACTGCATGGGGATATTCAGCAGTCTGTGCGTGAGTTATATTAATATATAAAATGATGATATAGGAAAGCTTAAGCGTTAGGTAATACCTTTTCTAGGTGCGAGTGGTTGTTTTATTAAATTCTTATCTTTTTGATAAGCAACACTAACGGGATTCCGAACAGGCAAGTTCATGACACTAGTTGCCACAAACGTGGCAGCACGAGGATTGGACATTAATGATGTTCAGTTGATTATCCAGGTACTGTTAAAGTCAATGTCTAAACTAAAACTCGAATTCAGTACTTATACCACATTTTTTCTTTTTCTTTTTTCATGCAAGTTGCTTTCAATTTTCAGTGTGAACCACCATGTGACGTTGAAGACTATATTCATCGATGTGGGAGGACAGGAAGAGCAGGTGATTCAATATTTCTGATATTTTTCATTAGAAACATTCAATTGTTTTTGGTGGTTTTAATTTGTTAGCTGGGTGCTACAGGAAAATCTGGTGTGTCCATTACACTTTATGAGCCAAGGAAGGCGAATATATCCAAGTTAGAGAGGGAAGCAGGCGTGAAATTTGAACATATATCCGCTCCTCAACCAGCTGATATTGCTAAAGCTGCTGGAGGGGATGCTGCAGAAGCTGTCGCCGACAGGTATTAAGCTACCGACAGGTATTAAGCTATTAATATAATTAATATAATTTTTCATGCCATTTCTAGCTGTTTCGTGATTCAGATCAGAAGTCATTAACACGTGATCCCCGTGTTCAAGTCAGCTGCAGAGGAGTTGTCAAACTCTTCTGGCTTAACACCAGTAGAACTGCTTGCTAAGGCGCTTGCCAAGAGTATTGTGAGCCTCAAAATATTCTCTTTTTCTTCATCTGGTGTAGTATTTTTTTTCTTGCAGTTAAGCAAATTAACGGTGCATGTTTTTTCTGTTTTATTTTTCAGGGATATACGGAAATTAAAAGGAGGTCACTTCTAACTTCCATGGAAAACTATGTGACACTACTTCTGAGGCTGGAAGACCTGTTTACACACCTTCGTAAGCTTTTCTACTTCTATACTATAAGGTGTAATTTTGTAGGGCCTGTAAATGTTCGTGTGCGTTCATTTAAATTTAAGCGAACACAAACATGAACACATAATCAAACATGATTTTTGTTCATGCTCGTTCATTAAGAAAACATAAACGTTTGTGTTCGTTTATTAAGAAACCATAAATGTTTGCGTTTGTTTATGTTTGTTTGTTAAAAAGCTAAACGAACTGTTTACAAACATAAACTAACACAAACGGACTAACGTAATCAAAAGAATGGTATGAACCAATTGTTATTGTATTCAATGAGAACCACCTGCACATATAGCTCAGGTCTACAACCAAAAAGTAGAGAAAGACGGAAGTAATAACAAAAGCACCTATCGACTAGGACTAGGATAAAGTCAACAAAATTTTAAATAAAATTATCTCTTATACTCTCCCACAAATGGGAGCATATAAGTTTTTAATGCCCCACTTGACAAGTAGAGATTGTAATTGTTGTGCACCAAGGGGTTTTGTAAGCAAATCAGCAATTTGCAGTTTAGTGTCTATGTGGACTAGCTCAATCTCCTTCGACTCCACTCGCTCATGAACAAAGTAGCAATCCATTTCAACGTGTTTGGTTCTTTCATGGAATACAGGGTTGTTAGCTATATGTCTCGTCGACTGATTGTCACAAAAGAGAGTTGTTGGTCTGTTGGGAGGAGTATTTCACTTACCGTTGTGGCCAATGTACGATATTTAGCTTCGGCCGACGAGCGGGACACAACCGATTGTTTCTTAGAGTTCCAAGAAATGGGCGCACCCCTAAGAGAAGAAGATAGCCGGTTCTCGAACGTCAGGTTTAGGGACATCCCGACCAATCCTAGTCACAATAAGTGACCAAATTTATTCCTTCACTCTTGGGTAACAATATACCTTGGCCTGGGTGGTGTTTTTAAGTAACGAAGGACTCAAATAGCAACGTCCGTATGATTTTATCATGGATCAGCTACAAATTTACTTAGTACATTAACCGAATACGCTATGTCTGGCCTTGTTGCTTGGAGATAGAGAAGTCTACCTACCAACTGCCTATGTTGATTTGCATCAACCTTTGGTTCTTCATCTCCTTTATCTAATTTTCGTTTTTGCTCCATGGGAAATGAACTCGGTCTGCACCCTTGTAGTCCACTATCTTCAAGTATATCCAATGTATACTTCCTTTGGTTGAGAACCAATCCTTCTTGTGTTTGAGCAACTTCAATCCCAAGAAAGTATTTTAACTGTCCAAGATCTTTAATGCTAAACAACTTATCCAATTGTTCCTTCGTATGTTGTGTCCTTCCCAATTGTTTCCAACAAGAAGAACATCATCTACGTAAATTAGAGCGGCAACATATGTGTCGTTGGCTTTGAGTATAAATAACGAGTGGTCCGCCTTTGATTCACGGTACCCAAGTTGCGCCAAAGTTGTTGTAAACTTGTGATACCAATTGCGAGATGCTTGCTTAAGACCGTATATTGACTTTCTTAATCGGCACACACGTGTTACATCCATGCCCGAAAACCTTTGTGGTATTCTCATATAAACCTCTTCTTCTAGATCACCATGCAAAAACGCATTGTTGACATCTAGTTAATGGATGATCCAGTCTCGTTTGACAGCTAGTGCAAGTAATCTTCTAACAGTCACTAACTAGGCTACCGGTGCGAATGTCTCAAGGTAGTTTATTCCTTCCATTTGAATGAAGCCCTTAGCCACAAGTCTTGCCTTGTATCTTTCTATATCTCCGTTCGGTTTATACTTCACCTTGTAAACCCATTTTGCCTATGGCCTTCTTACCATCGGGTAATTCTTATAGGGTCCATGTGTTGTTTTGTTCAAGGGCATTTCAGTGGAATGGGCTCTCTTCATTCTTTATTTGCTCTAAGTGGGTAGTGGAATGGGTTCTCCTCATTCTCTTCATTGCTTTTGACACTCGAAAACGAAAAGCAATTTTCTATAAATTTCATGTCACGTGATGCAGGACCGGTTATGGGTTCAACAACAGTTTCACAGTTAAGGATTTATCACACTTACTAGATGAAATAGGAAACCAGGCAAAAAAACAAAGTATAACAAGTAAGAACACTCACGAATAAAATAGATTGGTTTTCAAGGAAGATGTATATTGCTTTCAAGTGTTTACAAGTATTACAAAGCTTAGTCCTAAGACTGGTTACATGAGATACTTTATACTACATCGTACAGTCGGTTATACTTTGAATGCCAGCTAGATACTAATCTAGACAACAAGATCAATGTAGAGTCAAAAGGCAGATTGTCGTTTTGACTTGTGACTATGACATGCTATAGTTCACATCTTATTGTATTACAATAAGGATAAAAATTATAAGAGTAGAAAGTTACAGACAAAGACACAGTACTGCACAATTGACAAAAGTAAAAGGTACTCACCAACGTATATAACTTGGTGAGTCTTCAGATCAGCAGTGGAAAGATGGCCTGTTTTTGTCAAAGTATGTCAGAGAATAATTGTGTCTTCTATGTCTATGGAAGAAATTTGTTTTCAGACTTCAGAAGACTTTGTCGCTTCGGAAGGCTTCATTTTTTACTTCGGAAGATTTTTGTATTTGGATTCGGAAGATATGACATTTAGTTAATTTCATTTTTGTGCATGGTCAATTTTCTGAAGTAACTTGCTTGTACTTCTATACATGCTAAGAGATCTTTGACTAGCTTTAGCCTTTAATTTCATTTCTGTCTTCGGTACAAACAACACCCCTTTATTCTAACTGCCCCTTTTAATAGGAGTGTCTCTCCCTTTGACGGGAATGGCACTCCCATTTGGGATTGTGACAGGCATTTCGTGGGCATCAATCATCACATTTTCTAGTAAATCGTTTTGACAAGTGATGTGTTCGGTTGGCCCCGAGTCAACGACCCATTAACCTTTTGTTTTAAATATACTTGCCATGTTTGCTGTTGGTGGTTGTTCTGCCTCCATTGAAATGTTTCATAAACATCTTGTACTGCTCCCCGGGTAATCTCGGGATCGGGCTCGATCAACCTCTGCCAAGGCTGCTTTTGGCTTCATATTGTCTTTTTTTCTTTTTCATGACCACCAATCGAGGTACCCGATCTGCTTGAAGCACCTGCCTCGGTTATGACCATCTCTACCACAAAAGTTTTATCTCCTTTCTGCCATTCTTTCCTTTGTGGTTACCCATCACGCCTTGGCGGAAGAACAACTTGGAACGCCGCTGTTTCTTGGCTCGGTTTCTTGGCCGTCGATATAGATCTTTGTTGCTCATCTTTTGCAACAAGGTCATAGGCTGTTCCTATTGTTGGCGTCGGTTTCATATCCAGTATTTGAGTTCGAATCACAGAGAAATCACTATCAAGACCGAGTAGGCTGTTCCATGTATTGTAATTGTTGTTGCCCAGCTTCTTGAGACCTCCAATCGCCTGGAACTCGGACATCTTCATCAACGGAATTGGCTCTGATTACCACTTGTTGATTTTAGAGACTACTACAAGTGGTTGATCATGCAAATAAGCAAAGCCACAGATTAACAATTCGAATGCCCAAAAGCTTTTTTGTTGTTCAATTGAGAGTGGATGATGAAAAAAACACCGAGTACATGCTTAAATAGATGAAATACCACTAACGTCTACTAACTAGAATTAAGGAAAATATCCCAACGAATCAGGAACACACCTGACTAACAAGACTAGTTCAATTAAAAGACTTATTCTTCAAACGTAAACAAAAGCCACTAATTTGCACATGTTAATATCCACACCTGCATGCCACATAGAGTAAATAAACCACCGGTATTGAGGTTGTCATTTAATACTATATGTAATTGAACAAACATAAACGAGTTATAAATGAGCATATGGAGTAATATAACATCAAATAAACAAGTCTTAACACATCATAATTTAAATCACAAACATTGACAAGTACATGTAAATAAATGAACATACATAAACGAACGAAGATAAACGAACTTTATGAACGGACAAAACTTGAACAAACATAAACGAACTTTTTGTCAAACAGTTCATAAGCGTTTGGTTTATTTACAGGCCTAATAGTTTGTGAGTATATATGTCTCACTTTTAATCTACTATTAATTCATCATATTTCACCTGAGATTTGCATATGGTGTTTTAAGGAGGATCCTGCCTTAAGAGAAAGTGAAGTCGATTCAAGGTCTGGCCCTGACGGCCGATCAAAGAGGTGCCGTCTTTGATGTTGCTGAGGAAGACGTGATCACTTTCCTTTCTGGTATAACATTAAATTTATGAAAATTTTTCATCATGTTTGTGTTTGTTCTTTATTCTTTAACTGATTAATTGTATGCAGGCTAGGAGAATGCTGCCAGTGTAAGTTTGGAGGTGGTAAAAGAACTGCCACAATTGCAAGAGAAAGAGCAGTCAAGGGGGAGATTTGGCGCTGGTGGTGGGTTCTCACGTGGACGTGGTGGTGGTGGTGGGTTCTCACGAGGAGGTGGTGGTTTCTCAAGTGGAGGACGTGGTGGTGATCGCAGAAATGATAGATTTTCTAGAGTTGGAGGCGGTGGTGGTGGGGGCTATAGGAAATGGTAGAGAACTTCATCTTAATGAGCATTTTTGGTATAATGAAGAATGCATTGCCATCGTGACTCCTATTTGTTTATGTTATTCTTTTATATTTATCCTTTATAGTTAAATGTAAGGAGATGCTAACAAACTGACAGCTGAGTTTTGTTCTTTTTGTTATTCATGTCGGCTTCACCTACGACTCTTAAGAGATTGACGGTGCATGTTGACTGATTAATCAACAATCCACTTTTACCAATGATTTTATAATAGGACATGACACTGAAATCAACAACTCACTTTTGTTTTTCACAATTGATTTATAATCGGAAGTGAACTTTAGCTGGTTGTTTTTCTGGTTCACGGTAAGATTACATTTAAAAACAATATGATGTGTTAAGTATTAGATTAGTTAGTAAATTTAAATTATTCTAGTAAGTGACCTTTTCATGGAAGAAATGAAAAAACTTGGAAATATTGTTTGACGTGGTGTGCCTGTTTATATTAGAAATTTAGAATGGTTTAAGGAGGCTAATTAGACAGTTTCATCGGTCTTATCTAATAGTTGTGTTTATATAAGACCAGTGGCGGATCTTGAACTTTCTCGTAGGGGGGGCGGGGGCGAAATCAATTTTTTTTAGGAGGGACGAACTTGATATTTATATAAAAATTTTAGACTACCTGACCAAAAATTTACACTACCGGACTAAAATTTAACACTACGGGCAAAAAAACAAGGGGGGCGGCGGCCCCCCCCCCCCCCCCCCCCCCCCCGCCCCTATAAAGATCCGCCTATGTATAAGAAAAATTGGATTTTAATAATCCAAACTATTACCTATTGGCAGATAATAATCCATACTATTAATTTGGCCGGTAACACTCCCAACTTTCACTTTTATAACTAACAACAGTCACAGTGACATAATTTTCAATTTTTTACGTTTAATTTGTATCTATTTTAGTCTCAATTTAGCTTGTATGTTTCTTCATTTCATTCATAATTATTGTTGCGAACCGAATTGAGTCCAAATCAAACATAAAAAATTGAAAATTATGTCATTGGGACTGTTGTTGGTAATAAAAATGAAAGTTGGGAGTGTTACCGGCCAAATTGATACTATAGATCATTATCGGCCAATAAGTAATTGTTTGGATTATTAAAATCCAATTTGCCTTTATATAAGCTAACTATACAATAGTACATTTAGTTTCCAGTCCAACCGGTTAATTCATCTTGCTTGTGATAACTATTTTTTTATTATGAAGTTTCTCATACCAATTTTTATATACATTCTAGAAGTTTAAAAACTTTAATATATAATAATATTAATCAGAGTACATGATTTCTTATGATATTTATGAGTTTTCTTTGATATTAACACCTGAAGTTTATGGACCATATCATAAGTACATTGTACATTAATAAACCATCACACAACTTCAACAATTAACATAAAACTAGACAAATGTTTGGGCGAAAAAATAATAAAAGAAAAGAACAATAACTTAAGACGTAAAACACATTTTAGTTCAATTAAAATGTCACCAATGTTCTTATAATTTACTCACGAGTACTCAAACTTTCTCAAAATATAAACATTTATTTATGTTAACTAGTACATACTAATATCGATACACGTTCACATCAAAACAACCTTCTGTCGAACTTCACCAAAATGTATAAAATTGTGTTTCTATCTCAAGAAGTCGACGCTTTTAAGTCTTGTAGTGTACAATAGTATACAATTAAAAGTAAATAAAATTGCAGTTAAAAATATCTATATAGGTGACAAAATCGAAGATCATCGAATCAAAATAAAAGAAACACGTTTTTTTAAACGATTGAGCAAATATAATATATCGACAAATCAGGTAAACAAAACATACAATCAATAATCACAAGTTCATAACATATTTTCATCACCCTTTCGGATGCCAAAACGGATCAAAATGAAGCCCAACAGAAGAAATCAACGGAATCCCAAACGAACTCACGACCCGAATCCTCACAACTCGGCCACTCACAACCCCATCTTGAAGCCGATGAAGCTTCTTATACCCCACCGTCGTCCCCTTCGCCACCCGTTTCCCATCAACATACACTTCATGCCTTCGAACCCTCTGCCCCAACCCAATCGCCTCTTGAACCCTTACAACATTGAACCTCAAATCTCCACTCACCGCCTTAAGCTCAATCCAATGGTCCCTTCCACCATCACCACTCGGAGCCCAATACGTCCACAAATGATCATCATCCAACACCGACTCGGGCCCAAACCCACTGTTTTTGCCGCCTCTTATGCTGCTGGCTTTTATCGAACATGAGTGGGCTAAGTTTTTTGAAAAGATTGTGTCGAGTGCGAATTTGAATTGTTTAAGTCGGTGGATGTCGGGTGGGGAGATGAGGCCGGTGGTGTTTGGGGGGACGTTGAGGAGCAAGACGCAATTACGGCCGACGGAGTTGTAGTAGATTTGTAAGAGGCGGCTGAGGGGTTTTGGAGACTCTGATTTGTGCCAGAACCAACCGGGGCGTAAGGAGACGTCGCATTCTGGTGGTAACCAGTCGGTGCCTTTTGGGTCGCCGGTGTTGAGATAGCTGTCATTTAGTGTCATTCACCCATTTTGCTTTAGAAAGTTAAAAGGTACTTCTTTTTCAAAGTGTAAGCAACTAATAATTAGGACCACTTGCATAATTTTGGAATCATGTTCCACATGTTACTATGTTTTTTTTTTTAACAGCAAAATAAGCAAAATTTATTAAAATATGTTAGTATAAGTGATTCGAATCATACAAGTACCATAGAATCAATTACGAGTAATTGATTGCACTTAAACGGCATAATCCTGGCACATATATACGTCATTTTAACTTTTAAAGCATTCACAATTTATTTTTTATTTATATTCGTATAATTATATTAAAAATTATTATTTGTTTTTTTTTAATTAAATATTATTTTTTCATACTTTTATTATTACTTTTTTTTTCTCTATTCCACTTATAACTATTTTTTAAAATATAAAAAAAAGTTATAAGGGTTAAATAATATTTTTTAAATTTACAGATTGAACAGTAATAATTCTCTCTCATTTACTTACAACCACTCAAAATCATTCCACATAATATAAAAATTCTAATCATATATTTTTAAGAAACGTATTATGGATGGTTTAACATCAAACACTCCAATCTTAGATGCATACCCATTATGGTTATCTTAATTAAATACCCTTTCTTGTAAAGAACTATTTATAGTTTTTTTATTTTCACCGGTAGCTAATGTTGTTTCCAAAATCGACTTATAGTTTTTATCAATACACTGCCGTCGTTTTAAAGAATTCCTCAAATTAAATGATATTATTGGTCGAAAAAGCTATTAAGTTCTTATATTTATACATAATTGAGTCGTACAAATTCAAATACAGGCGTCAATAGTTAGAGTCAAAAAATCATGAATTAGTAATAAATATTACTAAGAAAAGTAAATGCCAAGAAGCATATGCTATTAACGTTAAGACAATGTAACATTCTATAAATCAAAATGGGATTAAAGAAACAATTATTAATGACGAGATTGCATTGAATGATTTTAATCACATTCAAGATTTATTAATATTCCAGTAATGTAAAAGATTCTTATTTTGTATTTATTATACAAATGGTCTACAAAGTATGAAATCTCTTAAAATAATAAACTTTTTATATTATGATGCAATATTATTACATGGCAAAGTTACGTTATTCTACGGTTTCTACCTATTATGTTCTATATATAACATCGTTTTTGTAAATCAAAATATTAATAATGTGCCTAAATGATGAAAATAAACATTTATTAGTTATCGTATAAGGTATAAAACTTACTTGACGATGCTTCCATTGCCAATAGATAGAGATGTCCGATTGATAGTCGACCAACATGTATCTCCAGCGAACCCTTTTTCATTTCCGACCCACCGGACTCCGGGACCGGCATCGGAAAATATGTTGATGGTGCTTTGTAACTCACCCACCATTGAAAACCAATCATTAAAAAAGTATGTCATGTTTGGTGCATTTGAACCTTTGGCTCCATCAAACCATATCTCACTCACACTTCCATATCTACAAACACAACAATTTACATAATTTAATCAAGATAGATGTGATAGATAGTGCGCACCCATGTTAGAATTATCTGTTATAATCAAATAATCAATGCTTTTATAAATGGATCGGTTATCAAACATGTATTTTACTGATCCGTTGATTAGTTAGATAAAAAAAGCAGATTATGTATGGCAGAAAGAATTAAAAAATAATACATGTTGCTGATTTAAAGAAATATATTTTATTTTTTTGATGTGAATTCTGTGTTAATAAAATATAATATCTAAATTTAAGAAACATAAAGCATGTTAGCAAGAATTTTAGTGTTAATAAAATATAAACCTGACATAAAAGAAACATAAAGCATTTTAGCATGAATTTTAGTGTTAATAATATATAAAACCTGAAATAAAAGAAACATAAAACATGTTAGCTTTAAATAGTAACTAAATACTTCGGAATGTAAATATAAAAGAAAATTGAAATTTGCTCCAATCATCCAAATTGGTTGTTATTTCCGGTCCGACCGCTAATTGACCAGTTATGTTGTTATTTCCGGTCCGACCGCTAAATGACGAGTTATGTTGTTATTACCGGTCCGACTGTCAAGTCTGATTCAACTAACAATGGTGAATTCTAATGACTTTTAAGACTTACTTGCGAAGTAGTTCTTGTAATTGGGCCATATAATATTCATTATAAGGTATAGTTTTGCCATATCTATAATCATGGCGATCCCATGGAGACAAGTAGAGTCCAATATCCACTCCTCCGGCCTTTGCGGCATCAGTAAACTCTTTCACCACATCACCATGCCCGTTTCGCAACGGGCTCCCGATGACCGAATGGTCCGTGTACTTCGAGGGCCAAAGGCAAAAACCATCATGGTGTTTCGCTGTTAAAATAGACAGCGAAACACCGGTTTGGATCGCAACATCGATCCATTGGGACGTGTTGAGCCCTTTCGGGTTAAAAATTTTGGGGTTTTCTTTTCCGGTGCCCCATTCGGAGTCCGTAAAAGTGTTGACACCAAAGTGGTGGAAGAATATGATCTCCCTTTGTTGCCATTTGAGTTGAGAGTATGATGGTAGCGGTAACACCGGCAGCGGCGGTGTGGTGGCAAAGTGGCTGTTTTGATGAGATGGAAGGAGATTGGATAGTATAATGAGGGTGGAGATGAGAAGGTGGCGGTGGTGGTTGGCCATTGCCGAAGGTGGTGGCCCGGCGGTGGGGCAGTGGTGTAGTGGTGGTGGTGGTTATATAATGGAGGGTGGGGGACAGAGGATGCTAAAAAGAAAAGGGTGATGAAAGGGAGAAAACTTTGTGAATGGAGTTTTGTTTTGTAAAGGTGTTGGGTGTTGTCGTTTACGTACTTGTTGAGCATGCATTCACGGGTTGTTAATTCTTATATCATGTATTGTATATTTGCTAATGCGGGACTAGCCTACTTGGTAGAGGCTTTGCCTCTTAGAGGGGAGGTTCTGGGTTTAAACCCAGGCATAGTGTAATATGGAGTAATTTAGGAGTAGAATAGATTTACCGTTCAAAAAAATGTATTGTATATTTGTCTCGTGTATTTATTGTTACTATTTATTACCAAATATTCAAGGATTCCCATTAATTATTAATTTTGTTGGTTCTAATTTGGTGATTATTAAACGATTTGATTTTGAGTTTTTTTCCAAAATGGTGTTAGTGGAAAAATTATTTACCAATATGGGTGTTTTGAAAAATATTTACTAAAATAGGTATTTTCTAAAAACTTCTCTTTTCTCACTCCTAACTCTATTGTAAAAAGAATTTTTTTTAAAAAATGTGCTTTAGAAAAACATAAGAAAAAAGGTCGTAATTTTTGTTATCTACTACCAGAAAACATTTGAAATTCCATAAAAATAGCTTTAAATAAATGAGTTCCGTACTAAAAGTTTTTGAAACTCAAAATAATTTTTTTTTTAAATTAAAGTAACAAAATCAAAACTAAAACTTTATATCAAATACCATTTATACCGCAACTCTTAACAAAATCGATTAATATCTTGATATAAATTAGAACTTGTAAAATTTTAAAAGGGTTTTTTATAGCCAAAAGATATTAAATTATTAAAATCATTTAAAATTCAAAAAAAAATTTTACTGTTAGAGAAAACTAAAGTTAAAGCCTAAGGTCAAATTTTGAGAATAAAAAAAGACATCAGAATTTTATTAGTGATAAATTAATTAGTAAAAAAGTTTTAGCACATTTTACTTTTGTTTTGTTGATAAACATTTTCAAGTAAAAAAGTTTTTTAATCCAATACAATTAAGAGAGAGAAAAAAAGTTTTTAAAAAAACAACCATTTTGGTAAATATTTTTAAAATAACCCGTTTTGGTAAATAATTTTTCCAGCAACACTCTTTTGGTTAAAAACTCGTTTGATTTTATGGTTTATGCTATTTTATAGGACAGGAGATGGATATGTATTACTAACAACAAGAAGTGTTTTAAGTTACAAATCAGTAATTAATGATTAAAAATGAAATAATCAGGATGCAAGTAATGGATTTAATTTGAGTAATCCATTTTTGAACTCCATATTGAACTAAGGTGGACTCTCGTCTCTTGGATACTCTTTTTTTGATAATATAAAAAAAAAAACTATAGTATACTTTGACTGGAGATCCATAATCTAATTGTGTATTTATATATTAAAAGTAACGGCCATCTTGACGACCTTTATTCGTATGATTAGATTCATTTTGATGTAATCAAACATAAGAGCATTCACAATCCATCCTCTATCTACATCCATATAATTACACTAAAAACATTTATTTTTTATCTATTTTTCAATTAAATAATATTTTTTCATAATTCTATCATTACTTTTTCTCTCTCATCTACTTACAACCACTTTTTAAAATATTAAAAAATTTATGTGGTTTATAGCGTGATTATCCAAATATGGGAAATCATGGTACAACCCCCATAAATTTTATTTTTTCTTCAATCACAACCACTTATAACCATCTCCTATAATATAGGATACTCACTCATATAAAAATAAGATACGGGCTGTGAATGCTCTAAGACATTAAATTTGGGGATCACGCGTATGATATAGACGATCCCATAGGCAAAAGATTCATAAGTACGAGATAGGACACTCGGTGCAACGTTCAAATTGACTCTCACTGGTGATCTAATATAAAACAATCCAACAACTAAACAATCTAGCTAGGCTCTCATTCATTACGATAAAATTACTACCAGCATTCAATTATCGGTTCAATTTACATGTGTTAATCGATATTAGTTAAATATATTATTTTTATTTTAATGTTTTTGTATTTTGTGGGTTTCAATAAAAAATAGCTCAAAAGATAGATTTGTAGTTATTGTAAACGAGCCTAAAGAAATAAAAAATAAACCAAATATGGTATTCCAGTTAAATTAGTTCATGATCGAATTAATTACAAAATGAGATGTAAACCAGGTGAAATATTAGTGAGGGAATTAAAAGAAAACAATTTGATGATGTTTTAAAGTGAAATTATTTAATCTCTTGGGCTTTATTAATTTTATTGGACTAAGAACAAATAAACTGTTCAATGTAGACCAAATAAAGGAGTCCACAAGATATGTTAGGGCCCGTTTGATTTGCACTGAGCAGCAGGTCAGCGTGTTTGATAGTGGCGATGGTGTGGTCTAACCGGGCCCGGAGGTTCTGACCCAAACCCTAAATTTCATGATTCTGACCAAGAAAAGGGGCAGCCCCTCCCTTCGCCAACCCTCCGCAATCGGCCTCCCCTCCGCTAAACCCTCTGCAATCGGCCTCCCTCCGAGGTTTTCCACCCGTCGGCGATCCCCTCCGCGAACCCCCATCTCTCCGGCGGTCTCCCCACCGCGAACCCCCACCGGCGGTCTCTTCCCCTGCCCTCCGCGACCCTCTTCGCCAACCGCCGTGCCTCCGGCGCAATCGGCAATGGAGGTTTCAGTGGCACTTGGGTTGCTGGTTTCAAAACTCAGTGCGGAGCCATGGAAGGGTCATGTGATTACATTCAGCGAGTCACCAGGGCTCTAGTTAATCGAAGGGCGTGATCTTCGATCAAAGACATAGTTCATACGCAACATGAATGCAGGGATGAATACGAATTTCCAAATTGTGTTTACTCCAGTGACTGCAAACTAGAAGGGGGTGGCTCTACTCAGTGGGTTTTCAAAGAATTTTTTGATTTTTTCTTTCTTGAAGAAGGTGGGGAGATCAAACAGGAGGATATACCCAATGTGACCACCGGTGGCGATACAGTTATTTTTATATCCAGTGATGAGTAAAATTTTAATTTTAAGGTTACCTGTTAATCCTGGTGCATCAAACTTGTCAGAACTACGGGGCAATATGGTTATTTTTATCATTCAGCAGAGTCAGTTAGATATTGAATTAAACAGCCAAGTTTCAGTTAGATACAAACTCAGTCAGAACTTCTAACTGGGTCAGCTTCTGAGTCAGTCAGATCTTACTGAGTTAGCGGTAATCAAACAACCCCTTAGTCTCTTTGACCCCGCTAAGGATGTGTTGTGATCTTGCTTTTCATTTTTCCTATTCCTTTTGTTGTCTTTATTTTTGTTTTCTTTTGTAATTGATGGTTTTTAGCTCCTTGTTAACACTCTTTTTCTATTTACATATACATCTTATTTGCTGTCAAAAAAAATAAAAAGTGAGCCATGGACCAACCAATGGAAAAAAACAGAGGCTGATAATTTATCACTATATATTCGGTGGAAATCTTAGTAATGGAATTATACTATACGTTAAAATGTATATAATACTAATAACATAATGGCAATTTCCCTAAATCTTGTAGCTTTTTCACATTTAATGATCTAAAGTCACATCTCTAACTTTATAAAAGTTGCTATTTGACCTCTTAAAATATAGTTATAAAATACATTCTATATCATATACTTATTTAATTGTATTTTGGTTTACTAAATATTTTTTTTATTTTTTTATTTTCCTCTAATAACTTTTAAAATTTAATGTTTAGTTTAATTTTATATATACCGTTGTGACATGCTTAATTTTATCTATGTTTAAGTGTAAACTACATACAAAATAGAGTTGTACAACACAATTTACAAGGTATATAAGCATGAACATACAAGCTCATAAAGCCTATTTAGCTATACAATTTTTTTTATAATTTATTTTTCTTTTCTTCTTAATGCTTTTAGATTATGATGTCTTATAAAATCTAAAATTTTTACTTATTGTTATCAACGTTTTGGTTTCTTGCTGCGACATGTTTATTTATTTTTTAACATTTCGATGTAAATCTTTTAAGGACTTAGTTTTTTATATAATGTTTCGGGTATCAACTCTAAAATTTGCTTTATTACCAATCACAAAAGTCCGTCGCGAAATGCAAGTTCTTTTACTAGTTTAATTACTAATTGGCAATGGCTATTAATTAAAAGAAATTGGAGACTTGGAAGTTGGAACGGCATTACATACAAAAGAATTAAAATGACATTCTTTTGGGCCATAATCAACAAACTGGTGGATGTCAAAAACTCAAAATGGTTTACGTGGGCCAAAGTTAAACTCAATTGGACTGAATGGAATTACATAGGTTTGGTGTGAATTAAAAGAAGGCTCCATCCAGATTTTGACTTCGGAGTCGCACTTTATAAAGGGGACGACAGTTCACGAGTCCAGGAGCCCTTTGTGGCTGTGTTGGTTAGTTCGTTTCCCGTGATCACAATCTGGGCCACTATTTTGTTATCTTGTTTGACTTTAATGCATCGTATATTTATTTTACACTTGAATATTAATTAAAGTTGGTTAGTTTACTGTGTATTACACGAGTGATGAGATCAATATAAACCATCTATGTAGCTGATTAAATATAATTCTCACCAATTTAAGTTTTGCAACTAAGTAACCAAAACTAAAAATAGAAAGTGATTACGTGCTCTCATCTTAATAACCACTCTCTTTTGATTTGTGTGTTACTTGCTTTTTCAGTTTCATTGTAATTTAATCTAGGTTAACTTTAGTCAAACTTAAAAGCAAGCTTTTTACACCTTCTTTTAAAATAAAAAAATTCATATAATACTAATCACTAATCACATCACATGAATATGATTCCTTGCTTATCCTGGCTATCGAGCTTATTTAGATTTTTGCATGACTTGACGACAGTCATCATTCCATACTCTTGTATTCTCTCTCGAACTGCAACCTACTTATTCTAACGCCCCTTTCTCCTCGTGGGGAGAGTGACACTTGTTACCAGTGCAACCTAGACAGACGATATCGTTGGTCGTTTGACCAACTCTCCAACATTACAATCATTTTCAGACATGAGTTGTATATCACTTTTACCAACTCCCAACTCCCAACTCCCAAAAGTGTTCATATTAACGCATTGGACAAAGATGGGCATTTAACCATGCAGCCTCCATCTTAACTAGTCCGACTAGTGGCGACTCAGCACGTGGTCCTGACTTTAGGTTCTATACATTTTAACCAGTACAAAAATAAAACCAGATCATTGTAGATTTGTAGCATTGCTATCCGCATGTTTACTATTTACGTTACACTTCCTAATTTCATTTTCTATATAAGTTTATACTTTTACCCTATCCCATATTAAAAACCATTAATGCTTTGGAAGCAATCAACCATCAAAGTTTAAGAACAAAGAAACATCAATCCTCATCATTTTGGCCTCAACATTCAAATATCTAACCAAGAATTTAACTTATTTGACAAAATTACTATATAAAGAAGAGACGAAACAATATATTTGGTAAAGCCACATAGGCTTCTTCCGTGATACCAAGTCACAGAAACCCAAAAGCCAAAACATTTGCAAAACAACACAAAAGACAATGTGGTTTTCAAACTAACACCAAAAAGGTATTCTAGAAATATAACACTTATAATTATGTATTATAAACAGAATAAGTTTCTTTATGGAAATATTTTTTCCTATTTTATTGAATAAACTTAGAACTTCTAATTTCTCATAAGTATTATTTTTCTAGTAAATTAAAGAAACTCATAATATAAATTCTATCTTTTTTTTTCAATAAATTAGCTTTCATTCTTTTAATCATTTCTTTTATATATTTATAAGCTATAATTTTAAACCTTCATTTCTTACAAAATTTTTAGAGAATTAAGAATTATCATTTTATTTGTAAATCTATCTTTTGGAAAAAATAAAAGTTTTCGGCTATAATATAAGATCACCAGAATGGACGGCTGGTTTATGTTGACGTGTGATACTTTACTTAATCAAATTGTAATTTACAAAATATCATTATAAAAATTAGTGTATTGTGATCCAACCTTTTTTGAATCACTAGTTAATATTGTAATATCACGTATGAATATAGTTTATCCTATTTTCACATAAGGCGTCAAATTCCAAGGTGTAATTGCACAACAACATTACAGAATTTAAAGCCAAGATTTGCTATAGTTTAGACTTTGGAATTTTGGATGGTTCTATTTGGACTTTTTGTTTAATGTTTTTGGATGGTTCTATTTGGAGTTTTTGTTTTAATGATGTTGTTGTTATTTTGTTGGTGTATTTAATTTCTTGCTATTATTGTAACTAATGCAATATTTTTTCCTCTTTAAAAAGAAACAAAACACTGGTAACAAATCCCTTAAGGTCTCGTTTGGTTAATAGAATTGACAGGAAATGAAATTAAAATTTGATTTAATTTTTTCAAAAATCATGTTTAATTGACAATAATAAAATTGGATTTGAAATTAATTCCTCATTCAGTGTATTTCAACATTCTTTCCTTTCCCTCATGGAATTTTAAACTTTTCAATGGAACAACAACGAATGAGATTTGATGACAGAGGCAATTTGGTCATTTAGAAGTTTGAAGATTCAAATTTCTTTATTAAAATTACCAATCATATATCGAATTAAATTTCACTGGATTCCATTCAAATTCCAATTCTATTTGTATTTTCAATTCCTTTACAAACATTTTGAAAACCACACATTCCTTAAGTAGATATGTTGTCTAGGAAATTGAGGAAGTCGCACCTGCACTGTTCACGAGGTTTAATAGATTTGAGAGGTGTTCTAGAAAGTAATAAAAACAAACACATCCAATATTATCCTGCTCAAAAAGTATGGATGCGTTCAATACGTAATAAAGAGCATAATCACAGACTGAAACAAACCATTTGAATGTTTTACACGTAACACGAACAAAATCAAATAAAAAAATTCAGGATTCATCCAGCATGTGTTTGTGTTTCCTTCTTTTCGAAATAACGAATTGATGGGTGTGGGGAGTATAGAAATTAAAGGAAATATAGATCCTCACATTCCCAACTACCCAGAGTTTTTAAATCTTCATGAATGCTGTTGTGCCCTGCCATTATTGTAATAAGCTACCAACTGTTTTCTTGCATAGCAGCTAGGTCAACTTAAATAAACTTTTGGCCATATTCTTAAATAAGCAGGCTCAAGTTATGGATTTTACCCAAATCTGGAAACTGTTAACCCATTTCAACTTCAAATATGATATTATCCAAACTTTAAAATCAACTAAAGATGATTATTTGAGCTAAATTAATAACATAGTAGGTTGAGGATATCAAGGTCAATACATATTAGTGGATAAAGAATAGAGCATAGATAAAGAACGTAGATTGACATCATTGGTGTAATTTTGTTATATAACTAGTTAGTGTAATTTGATGGTTTTGCTCTAGCATCTTGCTAGTAGCTTTTTCTAATGATATTTTCGCTTTGCCGTTCAAAAAATTGCAAATTGTTTATTTTTGTGTATCATTTCTGTATAAAGTATGCTATGTTATAGATATAGCTCCAATAATGATACTAGCCGGTCCGTTTAATATCAATTGTAAAATTCTCAAATTAATTACACGGATGCAGGATGCTTCATGTAGTAATTTATATTATTGTTTTGATCCTAAGTTCTTAGAAATTACACCTTAAGTCCTTATTGTTCAGTCATTCGTAACACTTTTGGTCCTTCACTATTAAGTTTTAAAGAATGAATATTATACCTACAGTCCTTATCGTTCAATCAATCATTGTCAATATAGATTTGCACATGGCTTTTTTTCTTCTCTGTCGCTATTTGCTATCATTGACAACAAGGACCGTGGATGAAACTGGAAAAATGTTAGAGAGCCACATATTTGTGGGATGGTAGACCTCGATCGAGGCTGAGGGACCATCGATTTGATGGACTCGATCGTGGATGGTATTCATCTTCGCCAACAATTAGGCTGAAGCAGGGAAGAAGGGTGGCAAGATATTGAATGTAGGGAAGCGGTTGTGGTTCAAGTGGTTTTGTATTTAAGTAGTTAAGAGGTATGGAAGTCATTTTGTAAACAATTATCATAAATTTTAATATTTGTAAGTGATTAAATGTTTTACAATTGAGTGAGGTGAATGGGTTCGAGATTTCATTTCTAAATTTATAGAGCATTGAGGTCTCTAATACTTTGTTTCGATTTTTTTTTCCCACTTTTGACAACTTGGTGTGTTACAAACTTTTCTTTGAACAACAATATTTTTAATTTTACTTAACTTACACGTGAAAAGGTTTGAATCTAGGCGGTGAGTGTTTATGAACTAATCTACAAGGATACATATATGTTGTATTTACGGGTAGATAAATCAAGTATTCTCTCAAGTCCCTTAAGCTCTATCCCTCCTAATTAATTGTTTGCTTTGTCTTTTAGTTTCTTACACTTTAATAAATTTAATCAATCTAATAATATAATTACTTTCTAGATTTATATTTAAATAATTACTTGGTCTAAACTACTAGTTATTTAAGTTGTAATATTTAAATATTTTATAATTATTCATCACGTTATTCGATACAACTAGTGTGTGGTCACGATTTTCAAAGGGTTCTGCCAACTATAAATCACCCTATGTTTTTTCTCCTATTTCTAAACATAAAAAAATCATATATTAACATAAGCAGCAAGATGCTAAAAACTAAAAAGGACACCAGTACATGAAAACAGAAATCAACCCAAGTTAAACTCGATAAATTGTGATTGTCATGTAACCAGAAGTGACGCGACGATCTAATAATTCTGGTGATTCTTCACGATACGGGCATAGGTTTGAAGTGAATTATCATTTTAACTAGATGTATCCGCTTCTAATAAATAAGTTATTTATTCTCTCTATTTTTATTCTACAGATATACATTTTAACATATAGCACATAAGTTTAGCCTACCCTTTTCAACATTGACTATTAGGTGTATCAAAAGTTAAGCCATTGACCATCATGCAATCAATTCTAAAACTATTTACTGTCAACTCTTTGGAATAAATGAATAATCGATGATCATCTCCGCATCTGTCAGCTTACAGTCTTGCACAATAATGCCTTAACAAGCATTCCACACGTCTATATAATCTGACCTTATTTCATCCCCATCATATCCCCCTTGCTTCCTTTGTTTCTATCTTTAACACAAATGGAACACCTTTACAACTTCATTTACAACCAACTTCAAGAACCTATCTTTTTAGCAGCAATCTTGGCTATCTTTATCGCCATTGTGTTCAAAACATACTTCAAATCATCTTCTCCACCAATCTATCTTGTAGACTACTCATGTTTCAAGCTGCCAAGCTATTGGCGAGTACCCTTTTCGTCATTCCTCGAACACTCGCGCATCATCCACTCTCTCGACCAAAGAACTATCGATTTCATGTCGAAGGTGTTGGTGTCATCAGGCCAAAGTGAAACCACATGCCTACCTCCAGCTCTACACTATCTCCCACCAAAATCATCTCATCAAGAAGCCATAAAAGAAGCTCAAACACTACTATTCCCCGTGTTTGAAGACCTTTTAACCAAAACACACCTCTCCCCTCAAGATATCGATATCATTATCACCAATTGCAGTGGCTTTTGCCCTTCTCCTTCACTATCCGCAATGATCGTCAACAAATACTCCATGCGAGAAGACGTAAAGAGCTTCAACATCAGCGGTTCGGGCTGTAGCGCGAGTGCATTAGCCGTTGATATGGCCCAAAACCTCTTAAAAGTTCATAAGAACTCCAATGCTGTGATCCTCAGTACAGAAATATTATCCACCGGTTGGTATGCAGGAAAAGAACGACCCATGATGGTGATCAACTGCGTCTTCCGATCAGGTAGTGCAGCTATTCTGATCACCAACAAAACATCAGCTAGAAAGACTGCTAAATACAGATTGATACACGCGCAACGAACACAAAGCGCGTTCGATGACGTAGCATATAACTGTGCAATGCGTGATGAAGACTCCATAGGCATCACAGGAGTTACTCTTAAGCCGGATGCACTACTAGCCGCTGGAGATTTACTCCGAACAAGCTTTCAAGTTCTGGGTGCTTCAATTCTCCCATTAGAGGAGAAGATCCGATATGGGATTTCGATAATTCGAAAGAAATTCTTCAACAAATCGATAGAGCTTTACGTACCGAACTTTAGAAAGGTGATACAGCATTACTGTTTGCCAACATCTGGAAAGGCGGTGGTATTGGAAATAGGGAAGAAGATGAAGTTGAAAGATGAAGAGATTGAAGCTGCATTAATGACATTACATAGGTTTGGGAATCAATCATCTTCTTCATTGTGGTATGAGTTAGCATACATTGAAGGAAAGGAGAGAGTCAAGAAAGGGGAAAGAGTGTTGCTTCTTGGGTTTGGGAGTGGGACCAAATGTACTGGACTGGTTTGGGAGTGTAACAGGCCCATTGTTGGTGAGGCCCAAAAAGGCCCATGGGCTGACTGTATTCATAACTTTCCTGTTTCGTTTAAAAGATGATTTCAATGTAAAAGATGATTTTAGGGTGAAAGTTGGGACTTATGGAGAGGGAGAAGTAGCTATACGGCTATATAAAATTATTTGAAATTTGTTGTATAAGATTGTTTATTGCTGTTGCATATACTTTAAATTTTAATTATGTAAGACTTTTCTCAGTTAAAATGACAAATTCAACAAAATGTCGGGTACGAAAATAACATTTTACTCTTATATTTATAAATAAAAAATTATTTTCTATATATGCATGTGTATTGGCTTGTTTGATTTAGACCGCCAACTCTGTACTATATACTTAATTTATTCTTAAAATCAATATGTCTGTACTATCCAAGATTTGAGCCTATAAACAATGATTCTAGAATACAATGGCTTACCACTAAGATGTCCTTAGGAACACATGTCTATTATTGTATATATTATATATGTATAGATGTTATAGTTGGCGGGGATAAAATTTTTAAATGTATATTATTATTATGCATGTATAGATGTTTAGATTAAACTTATTTTTCTAGCTTTATATGATACAAATTCATTGGATTGAAGGCAAAACTAAATTAATAAAGTGTCTAGTCCAATCAACTTTTTTACACATATAAACCTACTTTATAAAATTTAAAAGACTTTAAAATTAGAGGCCCAAAGTCCTATCTTTAATAGCTATGAGCTTTTGAACATGTACAGTGTTAAAACCAATACTATATAAATAAGTTATAAACATAGTGTGATTTAGAAAATATGTACATGCTTTTTATTTATTTATTTTTTATGGTTTTGAACACCACAAATATATGTGCATGTGTTGGGCATAAAACAATAATAGGACTTTGTAACATGTTTTGCTTAGTTATTTCTTAGATGATGTATATAATTTGTTGTTTTGTATAATATATGTTGGTGTATATAAAGATTACAAAAGACTTATTTTAATAATGTTAAAAATCAAAACATATATGTTAAATATTAATTTTAAGATGTCTATATGTTTATAAAATGTACCTGAAGTTTGCAAAGATAAAACTAAAGATAAAATGCAAAATATGAAAGATCAAACATCCTATATGATCAAATGATTCACCAACAACTCGATGGTTGGTCCATAGTCGATTTGGATTGTCCACCAACCTTCTTTCCACGATCGACCAACATGTTCAAACAGAAAGACCATGGTAATAAGCATTACCACGATCAAAATATGAAGCTACCGTGCCACCTCTAGATGATTTTTCATATTCAAACTCAACATTCAATGAAAACAAATCATCTAAAACTACAATATCATCATGATTTTGGATTGTGTATAAATTATAAATACTCATTAATTTATATTTTGTAAACAAAAACAAATTTTTAAATGAAGTCATCTATATCTATACTTTATAAATTATAAATACTCATTAATTTATATTTGGTGAAGTCTTAGTTTTTATTTCTCGCATCTCTCTCTTATTAAGTGATATTGATTTTAGATAAAGCTTACTAAATATACATAATTTCTTAAATTCACTATAACATATAATATATTCATTAAAAATGATGGCTTTAAAAATTAAATGCATTCCGTCCATACGATGCATGTGTTTCTAACATCGTATTTTATAAACGATCTACATCTTCTACAAAAATAGTTTTGTAATATTTTTATGTCAAAGTGTCGGATGAGATCTTTTCAAGAGGTTTGCTTTTAAAATTTGAATGGTCAAACTAAAATGGATTTACACAAATGCTAATGGCCCCACATAAAAGAACGAAAAAAAGAACAAAAACTAATGTGTAAGCAAAGATGTTTAGTTTTGATTTCTTTCTCTCTTGTTATAAGGAAATCTCACTTGATTTGCTTTTATTTTCGTTTTAAAAAGATTATATTACTAAGCAAATCTCTTTTCTAACCACAAATTATACTATATATTAAATAGCAACTTAGTTGCTACAATATATTTTGTGAGTTTTAGATTTTGGCCACTATACTTTTAAGGCTTTATGTTTGCTCACAGAAATAGTACCTCGCTATGATTCTGCTCTCGGCAAGCGATGACGGAGACGATCTATGGTCTTGGTCTTCTTCAATCGGTTGAGCGATGATTGTGAAGTCGTCTTTAGTCTTTTTGCCGAGGCGTCGATATAAGTTTTTAAACGGAAACAAAATACACGATTGTATTAGCTTTTTATGTGACGTTCCGATATAATTTTTTTTAAAACAAAGTTGTATTAAAAGTCGAGTACTTTTTGATATCTTATGCTATTGCGAGTGCAGTCACCATTGCAGGTGTGTGGTGCACCGAAGCGATTATAAATGAACATTATCGTTTTTAGTATTGGTATTTTTGGAACCGGTATCTGTATTTTCTTTTATAATATTTGATAAGCTGAACCAATAACGACTGTCATGCCGCGTAGCGCCAAGGGAAAACGACAAACTCCCGCTCGCGTAGCGCGGGAGAAAAACCTAGTTAGAGATTTATTTTCTAGAGGGAAATTAAACATGAAGAGTATGGTACGGTCTGATCAAGTCATTGATCTTCCGTCCCCGGAGACTTTTTATTGTCTTTCTTCTCTTGGTTATGCAAGCAACTAATTCCCTAACATTTAACTACTCTTTTTCATATTTAGAAACCAGAATATATTGTTGTTTAACTTCTTGAGTATTGTATCCATCTAATCCTATTCTCAAGATTCAAGAGAGGTAGAGAAAAAGTGTTTGAATTATAATATCTTATTCAAGAATCCTACTAAACTTAGAAGAGGTATAAATAAACATTTTAGGCTTAAACTCAAGTTCCTCGGTTAAATGAGTCTACTATAAGCTCGAGTACAGATGTTCGAAGACTGTGTCTACTCAAATTGTACTTGAACGTTTAGGTTTGTTGGCTACTCCTATTGTTCAGATCATCAAAGAGAGCCATTGTAATTAAGAAAATATAAGAATTGGATGCTTACACTGTCTATGTAACATTGATTAGGGGTTATGGCCACTTCCATGATGTGTTTAAGGCAAGAAGAAACTGATTAACCTTATCATAAGTAGGAGAAATAGGCATGCCCAAGGGAAAACTTAGGTACAACATGGGTACTCAAGATATGACTTGCAATTGTCGAGCAAGTTGCACCTTCACTTATCCTAAATGTTCTTAATCGATGGCCAAACAATAATGGTGAGAGTAGACAAAAAAATTTGACTTAATCTATATGAGTGAGGATGATCCTTATCTGGATTGATGAGATCAATTAAGCTAATCACTACCAAGAGTAGTCACATGTCTAAACGAGATCGCACAATTCTCTCCATATATATCTCCCATTTATTCTCCTTTGGTTACGTCTGCCCATTATTTCATTTCCTTTTATTAGTTGTATTGTTTCCTATATAACAATATGCATGCACTGTAATTGGGTGTCTTGACCATAACAAAATTGTTATGGTATCAGAGCAACTTACGATCCCATACTAAACAAATCCCAAAACAGTAGCCGGCACCATGGCCGGCGAGAAGCCAGAAAATAGCAGCAAGAATGAAGACGCCGTTATTGACCACAACTCTCCATACTACATACACCCTTCTGATTATCCGAAACAACTCCACGTTAACGACGTGCTCACGGATTGAAACTATACAGATTGGTCTCAAGAGATGGTGAACTTCTTGTTTGCAAAAAACAAGATGTGATTCATCGATGGGTCAATCAAGAAACCCGAACCAAACTCTTCGACTTACATGGCTTGGATGAGGTGTGACGCCATGCTTAAGGGCTGGCTAAACACCGCAATGGAAAAGGAAATCAGGACAAGCGTGAAATACGCATCCACGGCACAAGAGATTTGGACAGATTTGAAAGAGCGCTTCGAAAAAGGGAGTGCACCTAGAGCATATGAATTGAAACAGTTGCTGACCTCCACCAAACAAGAAGGCACCTCCGTTTCAGCCTACTATACCAAACTCCGATCCATCTGGGATGAAATCCAATCAGCACTTCCAAACCCCGTATGTAGTTGTAATGGCTGTCAGTGTGAGATTGGAAAGAAGCTACATGAATTAAGAGAAAAAGAAAGGTCATATGAGTTTTTACTTGGATTGGATAATGAGTTCGGAACCATACGAACCCAAATACTTGCCATGAAACCGACCCCGTCTCTCGGTACCGCCTATCATCTAGTCGCAGAAGATGAACAACAAAGAGCTATCACCGGTGGAAGGAAGTCAACTGTAGATGCAGCCGCCTTTCAAGCTTTTGTACCGAAAAGAAAGGATCAAAGTATCTCTCAAGGCAAGGTTGGAAAGAAGGATGGAAAGCGAACTGGGGGTGAACATGTTGAGCACTGTGATTATTGTGGAAAAGATGGCCATGTTCAAAAGGGGTGTTTCAAGAAAATAGGATACCCAGAATGGTGGCCGAGTAAAGCAAAGCAAGAAAAACCAAAGCCCAGGGCAGCTTGTGTTGAAGGGGAGACGAGCAAGGTGCCGGGATTGACTGATGAACAATATCAGCAAATTGTGAAGCTTTTTGGTGAGAAACTGAATGCAACTAAAGAGGAGGAGACACCCGTCGCTAACATGGCAGGTAACATTAATTACAAAGGTAAATGGGTTGAAGGTAAGTGGGTTGTTGATTCGGGTGCAACCGAACACATCACTTATAACGACACTATGCTCGAAAACAAAATAAAGAAAAATATTGAAGCACCGGTTATCATACCAAATGGCGAAGCTATAGCCGTTAAGGGTAGAGGAGATTTTGTCCTACCCAACGGCGTGAAAATAAAGGATGTTCTTCATGTACCTGATTTTAATTGCAATCTCCTATCCGTTAGTAAACTAACACGAGATATCAAATGTGCTGTAACTTTTTTTTCTGATTTTTTTATTATACAGGACTTGAGTTCGAGGACATTGATTGGAGTGGGTGATTGCAAGAACGGTCTATACAGGATGGGGATGACAAGAGAAAAGAGAAGAGCCATGGTAACAACGTTTGATTTATGGCATAATAGATTGGGTCATGCTTCGAACTCCAAACTTATTCATGTTGATTTTCTTAGAAACTCTCGTTTGAACCAAACATTATTTTGTGATTCATGTGTTAAGGCTAAGTTTGCCAGATTGCCGTTTCTTGTTAGCACCACTAAAACCAATGCTTGCTTTGATTTATTACATTGTGATGTGTGGGGGAAATATCAAACACTCTTTTTTTCACGAGCAAGCTATTTTTTGACAATTGTTGATGATTTCAGTAGAGCTGTATGGGTTTTTTTATTAAAGCACAAGTATGAAGCGAGCACCTGTCTCATTGCTTTTCACAAAATGATACAAGTGCAATTTGAGAAAAATATAAAAAGAATCCGATGTGACAATGGGGGGGAGTTCACATCCACTCAAATGCTCAATTTTTATACAAAGGAAGGAATTGTTTTAGAAACAACGTGTCCACACACGCCACAACAAAATGGTGTGGTGGAACGGAAACATCGACACCTTTTGGAAATTGCACGGGCTTTAAGATTTGAATCAAATTTACCAACACGGTTTTGGGGCGAATGCATTCTTACTGCTACATATATCATAAACCGTTTACCATCGAAAGTTATTGACAATAAGACTCCTTATGAGATATTATACAACCAAAAACCCGATTATGATCATATGCGAGTTTTTGGTTGTCTGGTATATTATAAGAGCACAGAAACACTTGGTGATAAGTTTGTTGAAAGGGGTAAACCGGGTATTTTTGTGGGGTATCCATCGGGCACAAAAGGCTATAAAATATTTGCGGCAAAACAAAACAAAATTATCATCTCAAGGGATGTTAAATTTTTGGAAAACGTCTTCCCTTTTAAAAAATGCCACTTTTGAAAATGAGGAAATCTTTATACCCCCAAAGTGGTGGGATGATGAGTACGTAACACAAAAGGAAAATAGTGGGCCAACTATTTTGTCTGGGCCACCATTAGATTGTTCACATGAAGGTGATGAATATGGGCTCCCTCACTTACCAACAGGCCCAGATAACCAGACCCCCCAATCTAGTCCAACGTCTCAAACAGTAGAAAACACCAACCCACAATCTACCCATGAACCAGGCTCCACCAACCAAATTTTTGAACCAATGGACCAAGACGCCACCTCTCTTGAACAACGTATTGGCCTAGAAAACGTACAAGAAGCGTTTGAAACGGTTGAACCACCAAAAGAGAAAAGAAACAGATCTCGGCCCAAACATCTTGATGCTTATGAAGTTCGTCTCCCCCCATCCATTGACCACGAGCAACCCACTTTCAATCAAGGTTCCTCAACGGCACATCCTATAGCACATTTTATTTCCTATGATAAGTTTACTAACAATCATAAAGCTTTTTTGGCGGCGATAACCTCAAATTATGAGCCAACATGTTTTAGTCAGGCCGTGAAGGATCCAAAATGGATTGATGCCATGAAAAGGGAAATCCAAGCGCTTGAAGAAAATGAAACTTGGGGCCTTGAAGAACTTCCAAAGGGAAAACGTGCTATTGACTCGAAGTGGGTATACACGATAAAGTATAAACCCAATGGAGACATTGAAAGGTACAAAGCACGTCTCGTGGCAAAGGGTTTCACACAAACGGAGGGTATAGATTTTCATGAGACTTTTGCACCGGTTGCAAAACTTGTCACGGTCCGAAGTTTGTTAGCCGTAGCGGTTAAGAAAGGATGGCATATCCACCAACTCGACGTTAATAACGCCTTCTTGCATGGAGACCTTCATGAGGATGTATACATGAAGATTCCGCAAGGCTTTAGGAAACAAGACGACAAACGGGTTTGTAAGCTCAAGAAGTCACTTTATGGACTTAAACAAGCATCGAGGAATTGGTATCAAAAATTTACCAAATCCTTACTTGAAATCGGGTTTCAACAATCAGGGGCGGATCATTCATTATTCCTTTTCAAAACAAAAGAAGTGTTCATCGCTGCACTTATTTATGTTGACGATGTTATACTCGTTGGGAACAACTTACAAAAAATTCAAAATACCAAGACTTTCCTAGACAAAAGGTTTAGCATTAAAGATTTAGGAGTCTTGAAATTTTTTCTTGGCATCGAGGTAGCTCGTACCAAAGATGGACTCGTGCTTAGCCAACACAAGTATATTTTAGACATTTTACAAGACACGGGAATGACGGGTTGTCGTCCAAGTCAATTCCCAATGGAACAAAACTTGAAGTTGGATAAATGTGATCAAGAACCATAGGTTGATGCAAACCAATATCGACGATTAATTGGGAGGCTTCTTTACCTCCAAGCTACTAGACCCGATGTTGCGTATGCTGTTAACATTTTAAGCCAATTTGTCGGTGATCCAAGGGAAAGCCATTTAGAGGCTGCCTACCGTGTCCTTCGTTACCTTAAAGGCATACCTGGACAAGGAATCCTCCTACCAAAGCAAGGCGGAACCAACCTTATCACTTACTGTGACTCCGATTGGCTTGGTTGTCCTTTTACAAGGAGGTCTCGCACTGGTTATTTACTCCTTTTGGGAGGTGCACCTATATCCTGGAGATCCAAGAAACAATCGGTTGTTTCTCGTTCTTCGGCCGAAGCCGAATACCGAGCCATGGCAGCCGCAGTTAGTGAAATAATCTGGATGAGATGGCTCTTAAAGGAACTTGATATCCCTCAGGAGGAACTGACACAAATATTTTGTGACAATCAAGCGGCCCGTCACATTGTGAACAACCCCGTATTTCATGAACGCACCAAGCGTGTTGAAATGGACTGTTACTTTATCCGTGAACGTGTCGAGTTAAACGAGATTCAAACCATGAAGATAGATACCACAATGCAGCTTGCCGATCTCCTCACCAAACCGTTGGGCACTAACCGCTTCCGCACTCTACTTAACAAGTTGGGCATTACGGACCTCCACGCTCCAACTTGAAGGGGAGTAAACGAGATCGCACAATTCTCTCCATATATATCTCCCATTTATTCTCCTTTGATTACGTCTGCCCATTATTTCATTTCCTTTTATTAGTTGTATTGTTTCCTATATAACAATATGCATGCACTGTAATTGGGTGTCTTGACCATAACAAAATTGTTAATGTCCAAGGGTGATTGTTTTCATATTAGTGAAGTATGTGATTGTTACCTTCTTAGTGAGATGTTACATTCTCTACCGACTTAGAGTGAGGACAAGTGAAAAACAATTCTTGGCGGAAGGCTAAGGATAGTTTGTTAACACCTATCCAACAACATAAACCCTTTCGTTTATGTGGTAATATCACTCATTACACTCTAAGGGTGCAAAGAGTGTTATCCAAAAGTACGCACTTCAAACTATCCTAGCCATCAACCAACCGCGATATGTCGTCTTATTTTACCTAAAACTACCCTAAACTCAGGGGACACTCATTAAAAACTACCCTTACTAACCAATGTTCTTCTACCGTTCAACGGTCAAAAACACACTCATCCACACGATTCCTTGCTCGATTTGTTGTACCCGTATACCTATGTGTCAACTTGCCCGCCTTTACGCCCTACCATTGTGTGTGGCTGTGGTACCGTTACTACCCGCAGGAACCGAAGAAGATGTGGTACAACGCCCTCTTCACCCTAACCCTAAACTAATGCTTATTGTTGTTTAATCCTTAAGCATTTATAAGAAATATCTATCTAACAAATTAAGAGTTGTTGTCAATATTATTAAGAAATTTAAAAAAAAAATTTAACACTCCCTTTGTTCCTTCAACCTGATTATACTTCATATGTACAAAATCAAAACAAAGTTAAAAAAAAAAAAAAAAAAAAAAAAGCAATGCGTGTGGAAATATCTATCTAACGTTCCCAACTACCTAAATGTTTTAAATCTCTCGTCATGAATGTTATTGTACCCTCCCGTAATTGTAAGAACCTATCAACCGCCTTCATGTATGCTAAGTTAATTGAAATAATCTTCGAAACATTTTTTTTAATAATCAGATTTTAAAATAAGTCAATTGAAATAATATATGAAACAACTTTTTAATGATCTGATTGAAAAAAGGATTTGACCAAAATCTTGAAATTTTTTTCAAACACAAAGGCAGCAATACTAATCAAATAGTTGTACATAAGGTTTCTTATTTTTTTATTCCAACACTTTGTTTTCTTCTCTTGACGACGTGGGAAATAGAATAGCGGTAAATGTCTCTCATACATGCATAAGAGTGTTTAGTGACTAAACTAATTAAAAGGATTGTATTTTCTTAGTTTATACATTAAGTATTCTGTCAAATTCTTTGAGCGCTAATCTTCTTAATAAATTGTTTCCTTTGTCTTTTAATTTCTTTTATTTGTTAGATTAAATCAATATAATAATACAGTTACTTTTAGATGTGTATTTAATTAATAACTATTAACGTTTTAATCTTTCAGTTAATTAAATTTGTAACACTAAACATTTTTTATAGAAAAATTAGACTTAAACAATTCAAACTATTGACTATTGGCCAATATGAATCCCAACTAACAATATGACCAGTATTAAACCCAACTTTTGATTTTGTTACTGATAACGGTCTCAATTTAACTGTTTGTTAACTACGCTAGTTTTTTATGACATATCACGTGACATGGCTCGTGATGTGATCTATAATATAGTTACTAGTGAAAATCCCCGCGCGTTGCAGCGGTACGGCTGTTGCGCAATTTTTTGGGAATTCGATTGTAGTTAGTATCGGCTCGGTGCGTTATGATGTAAATTAAAAAATCAAAATATATTTATTGAAAAAGTTGAATGAAAGAAAATAATTACGTATATTACAAAAGTCTTTAAGACAACTATATTATCACAAAAAGATTAGTAAAAGCATGGGTGGTATTTGTGATCGGAAATAACTTATTAGCTAGATTTTAGGGGGTTTCGTGTTATGAATTTAGGTTAGAGTTTTATGATCATCGGAGGCAGCTTTCGTTGGTGATTTGTATACACCGGAGAAAGTTAATGGATAAATTGTCATAACAAATTACCATTTTAATTGTTATTGAGGTTTTAACAACCGGCAAGGGAAGGGGGAAGAGGGATTAGTGCTCAATCGGAGTGAATGAACAAAATTGAAAGTAAATACCGGTTTTGTTTTGCCACGTCTATATGCTTCAGTATTTGTATTATAAACATCATATATTATATTTTATTGTAAGTGTATAAATGAAATAAAATGGTTAATTTTTAAAATTTAAGCATAACTTTTCATTTAAGTGTCTTAATCCATATGTAAAATTATCATTCAATTCTTCTTTCACTTTTATTATAAAAGATATAGATAAATATTAAAATTATTAAACTCATAATATGCCCCTAGAAAAATATTAGTATTATAGTTATTATAAACATGAAGATATATATGTATATATATATATTAAAAATTTAAATAAAATAATACTTAATTAAATAATATTTAGTTATAAAATATAATTAGTAAATATAAATTTAATTATCAATTTATAGTATCATAAATAAAATAAAATTTATTGAAGTGAATTAAATAATATCATATTTTTTAAATAATGTATTAATAATGTTTATTAAATACATGAAAGAGACAAGGGCAAAAATACCAAGGTATATAAAATTTAATTGATAAATTTACCATATTGCCTTTAAAGTGTCTTAAAATTTTAATCAATTCTCTACTCTAGTTTTCTTAAATGCCTTGTACTAATTTGTACATGTTGATTCAAAACTTGTATGTTTGGCAAAATTACATCTCTATCTAGAGAGATTTATTATAAAGTAGTATAGATATAAGGATTTAAATAAAATAATACTTAGTTTAAATAGTATTTAGTTAAAAAAATATGATTATTAATTATAAATTTAAATATCATTTTATATTATTATAAATAAAATAAACTTTAGTTTTAAAAATATGATTAATAATTATAAATTTAAATATCAATTTATATTATTATAAATAAAATAAAACTTAATAAAGTGAATTAAATAATATCATATTATTAAATAATGTATTAATAATGTGTATTAAATAATACAATAATTAAAAGAAGTTAATTAAATGGGGGCAAAAGTGAAATTATTACAAAAAGCACTTGTACTCTATGATTAAAATGTTGTATAGGTGTCTTACATTTTACATAAAATTACAATCTTATCCTTCTAATATATATGTATTATATAGTAGTATAAATAACTATAAATATAAATATATTACTAGATTTTTTTTTAAAAGATCATTTTTTGAAGTTATTCAACGTAACACTTTTGACGTTGGTTGAGTAGTATGAAGACAAAGGGACGCAAAAATTGAGTAATATATTTATATAATTTATTTTTAATTATGTAATACGTCGTGTCACATGCCACGCCACGAGCAAAGTCATGTGTCACATTATAAAAAACTAACGACGTTAATGAACAATTAACATGAGACTATTATAAGTAACAAAATTAATCATATTGTTAGTTGTGATTAATATTGACCAATAATCATTATTTTAGACTATTAAATTACTGAACAAGTTCTACTAAACCAATAATCCCGCGGTTTTGATGATTAATCTAGTTTTAAAGGCATTGAATACGGGTAAAATCCAAACATAAGGCGTGGACCATCATGTAATTAAATATGCACCTATTTGTTACTGTATTCTTTGGGATAATCGATGAAGAATTGATGAAGATCTCGGCATCTATGAGTTAGATAATATGGAGTCATATTAAACGTAATAAGAGGTATCCTCCACAATCAAAATTTGTAAGTTTAAAATCTTATAAGATGTAAGTTTAATGATTTTAAAAGTATGATAGATGTAGAATAAATAACGTGTGTTTGTCGATCAAAATAAAGAAAAGATAATATATAACGGGTCATACTAAATGTAAATACATAACCTATTTTTTATTTTTACTTCTTGTTCCTTCTCTTTCATCTTGTCCTATGAGAAATATCTCTCATTTTTAAACCGAAAAGAAAAAAAATAATAATCTTGATTTGATGTTTTGAATGGAATACAACGAAAATTTAAAGAAATGCCATCACTAGCATTGATACGTCTATATAACTTGACCTTAATTCATCGTTTTCAAACCACTCTTGCTTGCTATTTTCTCTCATGAGTTACTCAAGACAAATGAATCAGCTTTTCAAGTTCATCCATCATAACTTGATCATTCACACATGTCTATCAACTCTTTTAAAAGTTTTGTGGTTTATCCTTCTTTGTTTAGTTATATATCAAATTCAAGAAGCGATATTTTTAGCACTCTATGTTGTTTTCTTGATTGTTGTGTTTAAAACACACTTCATATCTTCTTCTCCACCAATCTATCTTGTAGACTACTCATGTTTCAAGCCACCACATTATTGGAGAGTACCATTTTCAATGTTCCTCGAGCACTCACGAATAATCCACTCTCTCGATCAAGAAAGTGTTGATTTCTTGTCTAAAGTCTTAACGTCTTCAGGGCAAAGTCAAAGTACATGCGTTCCTCCAGCCCTGCATTGCATCCCACCAAGATCAACAGATGAAGATGCCATTAGAGAAGCTCAAACACTTCTCTTCTCGGTGTTTGAAGACCTTTTAACAAAAACACACCTTTCCCCTCAAGAAATCGACATCATCATAACCAACTGTAGTGGCTTTTGCCCTTCTCCTTCACTATCCGCAATCATCGTTAACAAATACTCCATGCGAGAAGATGTAAAGAGCTTCAACATCAGCGGTTCTGGCTGTAGCGCGAGTGCATTAGCCGTTGATATGGCCCAAAACCTATTAAAAGTTCATAAGAACTCCAATGTTGTGATCCTCAGTACAGAGATATTATCCACCGGTTGGTATGCAGGAAAAGAACGACCCATGATGGTGATTAGTTGTGTCTTTCGAACAGGTAGTGCAGCTATTCTGATAACCAACAAAACATCCGCTAGAAAGACTGCTAAATATAGATTGATACACACGCAACGAACACAAAGCGCGTTCGACGACGTAGCATATAACTGTGCAATGCGTGATGAAGACTCCATAGGCATCACAGGAGTTACTCTTAAGCCAGAGGCACTACTAGCCGCTGGAGATTTACTCCGAACAAGCTTTCAAGTTCTGGGTGCTTCAATTCTCCCATTAGAGGAGAAGATCCGATATGGGATTTCGATAATTCGAAAGAAATTCTTCAACAAATCGATAGAGCTTTACGTACCGAACTTTAGAAAGGTGATACAACATTACTGTTTGCCAACATCTGGGAAGGCGGTGGTATTGGAGATAGGGAAGAAGATGAAGTTGAAAGATGAAGAGATTGAAGCTGCATTGATGACGTTACACAGGTTTGGGAATCAATCATCTTCTTCATTGTGGTATGAGTTAGCATACAATGAAGGGAAGGAGAGAGTAAAGGAAGGGGAAAGAGTGTTGCTTCTTGGGTTTGGGAGTGGGACCAAATGTACAGGGATGGTTTGGGAGTGTAATAGGCCCATTGTCGGTGAGGCCCAAAAAGGCCCATGGGCTGATTGTATTCATACCTATCCTGTTTCGTGTTAAAAAGTGATTTCAGAGTGAGATTTGATAGATTAAAAGTTGGGGCACATGGAAGGGAGTAATAGTCATACGGCTATACTAAATTATTTGGACTGTATTATGTAAAATTGTTTATTGTTGTTGCCTATATTTAATTTTCAATTATATAAAATTATTCTTAGTTGTTGTCTTCAGTTAAATATATGTCTATATTTGTAAAAAAGATAAATCAAATAAAAACCATGCTTATAATTGAAATCGTAAAAACCACCACTATCCAATCACATAATTGATAATTAATTTAACCTTTTAATTGTTTAAAGTATATTTGATTAAACTTCAATCTTATTTTTTGAGGTCATTATATATTTTTTAGTTTAAACTCCAAGGAACGACAATGATGACGAAATGACTTACGTATACGTAACTTGTATGACTTACATGTACGCAACTCGTAGTTGTACACTTGGTAACACGTACTTACATATGCATAATCTCTACATATACGTAACTCTTAGTTGTACACTTTGTAATACGTACTTACATATATGTAACCCATAGTTTTTATGGTTTTTATTTATAACATGGTTTTCAAGAGATCCCTTCTGTATTTATAAATAACAATTTATTTTCAGATATATGCATGTGTACTTGTTTTTTCGTTTTAGACCGGCAGCACATCAACTCTCTACTCTGTATTTATTCTATTTTTAAAATTGTACCATCCAAGATTTAAACCCATAAACATTGATTCAAGAATACACTGGTTTACCACCGGGATATCCTTGGGAACATATTGTAGGAGTGTAAGTTATAAAAGAGGAGTTGGTTTTTGAATATGCACATTGATAAGTATATAAATCAATAATATATAAAATAGAGTAAAATTTCATTTTCGTCCTTGACGTTTTGTTAAATTTGTTATTTCAATCCAAAAACTATTTTTTTGTCATTTCAGTTACTGTAGTTTACCAAATGTTGTCATTTTCATCCACTCCACTAACATCGTTAAAACTCCATTAAATATGAGGGTATTTTAGTCTTTTTGAACATCCTAATTATCCTATTAAAACAAATTAATCAATTAATATTTAATAAAATTAAAAAACACATGAAATGACTCGTGAGAACAGTCGCTTCTTTTCTTTGTTCCTTCAACATGTTTTATACATCATATGAACAAAATCAAAGCAAAGTTTATTGTATGAACTAAGACGTGTTTCTTTTCTTCTTTTAATAAAATAAAAGTTATTGCTTGTGGAAAATATCTATCTAACATTCCCAACTACCAAACTTTTCTTCATGAATGTTATTGCACCCTTTTATACATGTAAGAACCTATCAACCGGCTTCATGTAAACTAAGTCATATGAAAAAGTCTTTGAAACATTTCTTAATATTCAGACTAAAAGTAATTCAACTGAAATAATCTCTGAAACATTTTTTAATGATCAGATCCCAAATCTTGGGACTATTTTCAAGCATAAACACGATAATACTAATCAAATCCTTTTACAAATAGTTAATTTCTTATTTTTTAATTTTAACATTTTGGTTTCTACTTTTGACGATGTGGGAAATGGAATAGTGGTAAATGTCTCTCATACATTCATAAGAGTGTTTAGTGACTAAACTAAAAATGATTGTATTTTCTTAGTTTATACATTAAGTATTCTGTCAAATTCTTTGAGCACTAATCTTCTTAGGGGCTATTTGAAATTCTTAGGGGCTGTTGTCACGTTTTGTTCGATTGAGGTCTACTGTTGTTCAAACGGTTGGTATGCAGGAAAAGAACGGTCGATTGTGTCTTCCAATAAAGTAGTGCAGCTATTATGATTACTAACAAGACATCCGCTAGAAAGATTGCTAAATACAGATTAATACGGCAAAAAAGAACATAAAGCATGCTCAACGACATAGCATACAACTGCGCAATGCGTGAAGAAGACTTTGTAGACATCACTGGAGTTACTCTTAAACCAAATGAGCTACTTGCTGTCGGAGATTTACTCCGGTCAAGCTTTTAACTTCTAGGTGCTTCGATTCTTCCTTTAGAGGAAAAGATCCGATACAAGATCCTTTCGATAGTTAAAATAATTTCTTTCATTAATCGACAAAACTTTACGTACCCAAATTAAGGTGATTCAGCATTATTGTTTGCCAAAATCTAGGAAGTTAGTGGTATTGGATATAGGGAAGAAGATGAAGTTGAAAGATGAAGAGATTGAAGCCGCATTGATAACATTGATGTAACAACCCACCCACTAGATATAGTAAAATGCATAATTGATAACCAACGGAAGCAATAACTAGTAGATTATATTGATATTTAGAAAATTGTTTACGACCGAGTTTACAAAATATCTAGTTTCAAAGTTCCTATACTTCCCCAAGCCCACCAAGGATGGCGATCCTCATAGCTCATAAAATTTTCAACTACGTGCACAAGTATACTTAAAAACAATATTAGCGAAAGCTTGTGAACTAATGAGACACAGATTTAAACAAGCAAGTTATTATGCATCACAATATGGGTCATATTTCGACCAAAGACTTTGTGCCTTTCATGGCTTCCGTAACAACTCACCCACAATAAATCGTATCCCACTGGTCTTTACATGGGTATGGGTGTCTTACATGGACATATTATCTTATGGTCCATTCACCCCGCTAAGCATTACCGTCAAGTGAACCCCCTTCCCCCGGATTCTCACCCCCATTAAGCATAAGAAGATCTGATCATACCCCCACCAACATAATGCATATTATGACATTCTCGTTCATTACCAGTTGGCCACACAAGTGTATTGTACGTATAAAGTAATCATGAAAACTCACTTGAGTTTAATTTGATCTTCGATATACGAGACTAATTATAATCCTTGGGGGTCACATCAATTACCGGGACACGCTTATATATCTGTCTAAGAATAAGATTGAGGAATAATTAATTATTATTAAAGTTAGCTTTTAATGGCTAATCACACTTTAAACATAGTTATTAGGTTATGCATATCCTATGACTATTATGGGTGCGGCCCAAAAAGGCCCATGGGTGATTGTATCCATAACCATCATGTTTCCTATAAAAGATGATTAGCTTTGGTCTTGAGAGAGGGAAGTTGGAACAAATGTGGTTGACGAAGTTGCTATACGCCCATACTAAAATATTTGAATTTATTGTGTTAAAATTGTTTATTGTTATAGTTTCAAAATAAGAGATTGCTTTACTTAATTTTAATGCTAATTATATATGTAAATATTTTAATTTTGTCTTCAGTTAAATTTGTATGTGTATATTTTTAAACAACTATGTAATATTAATATACGAATGTGGATTAGTGCATGTTCTAAGTAGTTGCTTTTTCTAAATGGGATGTGTTAGGTGTATAAAACAGTGTTTACATGTGTAAGTTCTAACCAATGGTAGATTTAAGAAATACGTACACGTGTTGGGTGTAAAACAACAGTAGGATTTTGGAATATGCATACATGCAAGTTATAAACAGGATTTTTTTAATGTTATCTTCATGTGCATGTGTATCTGCTTAGTTATTTCTTAGATAATATATAGACATACATATACATTCTATAAGACTTATTTGGATGATAGTAAAATCTTATACCACAAGTTAGAGTGTTAAAACTAAAGTGTCTAGATGTTTATAAAATAAAATGATCTTAAACTATAAGCTAAATCTTTAATTATAAGTTAAGTCTTAATTCTAAGATGTCTATATGTTTATAAAATGCATCTCTAACACGTTAGCATGTGAAAGATCAAGCACCAAAAGTGATCGAATGATCAGCAGAAAGACCACGGTCGTTTTTGAAACCACTGACGGAAACAACCCACTATGATACTGCTAGACTACAGACGTTTTGGTTAGAATCCCAACATTAGTTTGTCTGTTTCTTGCTCTTGAAAACAGGAAGTAAACCGTGTGGGAAATATGAAAGTAAACGGTAATGTAGGTTCCCAATTACCCAAATTGGTTTAAATTTATCTATCTTCATGAATGCTACTGCAACGTTTGACTTCACCCCTGCCATAATTACAAGTAGCTACCAACCGCTTCATTTACAAAGTTCAATTTAATGCATGCTATCTAGTCTCCCACACTTCTCCTTTTCATCATTATCTTTTGTCCATATTTTTAGATAATCTCTTCAATTCCCATACACTACTAGAATCTTCTTTCACGTTACAACTATGAATTTTACCCAAATGCACACAATTTTAAATTCAAGTATGATGTTACTAGCACTTAAAATCAAGATCATGAGATGAATCATACTAATCATGTTTCTTAGTTTCTTCAAGATAATATTGATATCAACCAACATACATACTCTTATTTGTATTAACGGTACGGAAGGACAAAAGAGTTAAAAAAGAGCTTAATTTAGAAAAGCTATAACTTGCTACGGCTGAGGTGACGTTCTCATAATTAATGAATAAAAACGTCTCAAAAAGGTATAACTTGTGCTACGTCTAAGCTACGTGCTCATAAGTAACGGATAGAAAAGCCTCAATTTAATGCACGCTATCTAGTCTTCCTTGGTTCTCCTTTTTATCATTATCTTCTGGCGAAATTTCTTTTAAATATATCACGGCCTTTCAAAAAAAAAAAAAAAAAATTGGCCATGTTTTTAAATAATCTCTTCACTTCCCATACGCCACTATAACCATCTTTCAGGATAGAAAACTATAAATTTTACCGAAATCTGGAGTCCTTTGCTCCATCTTAAATTCAAATATAATGCTACACACACTATAAAATCAAATATATTGAGATCAAAGACGCTAACCATGTTTGTTAATTACCTAAGAAAACACATCATACGACGATAACAGACTCATACTTTTATTAAGTGTATACAGAAAAACAATGTAGTTCAATTTAAAAAAATGTATAACTTGAGCAACGTCCAAGTTACTAAAATTTTTAAATTTATAGAGTACATAGAATTTGTGTCGTGGTTTTTAGCTTGTAAATGGGTTTATATAATGATTTATGGAGAGTCCCCTATCTTAATGAGCGGACTCTTACTTTGTTAATTGTATTTCTTACAGCGTGGTAACCCAGGAAGAATGTCACATCTAAAGTCCGCCTATCATCACACAAATTTTAAATTCTGTTTCGGAATATAGGTGTTATTTTAATCGGGTCCACCTATCCGTTTTCCAGCTGGGACCGCATCCCTAACCCCTCAGGAGGAAACCTATAGCTACAGAAAACCCCGGCAGTCTGGCTCAACTCTGAGCACCCATGAACTCCTCATATTTGCATGTCATAGATACCTCAACTTAACCAGTTAGATAAAACATCATTGATAAAAATTCAAGTTACTAAGTTACTTGCTCCTTAGTAATGGATTGAAACATCTTAACGCATGTTAATGTAAAACTACTTACTGATGAATACCTCTTTTGGTATAATCGATGGTGACATCCATATCTGTGTATTCAGATAATAATGCCATAACTAATCCTCCGCAATACACACACTTCTGCTCCCATGCATAAGTCTATATAACTTGAGCTAAACTCATCCTTATCATATCAATATTGCTTATTCAACTTCTCTCTTTTACTCAACAAAAATGAAACACCTTTTCAACTTCAACCATCAGAAGAACTTGACTCCCACTTTTCATAAAACTATACTCCCAACACTTCACACATGTGTATCAACATGCTTAAAAGTTGTGTGCTTTATCCTTCTTTGTTTAGTTTGTTTTCTTGTTGTTAATAAACTTCAAGAACCTATCTTTTTAGCACTCTTTGCTGCTTTCTTGTTTGTTGTGTTCAAAACACACTTCATATCATCTTCTCCACCAAGCTATCTAGTAGACTACTCATGTTTCAAGCCACCAAACTACTGGAGAGTGCCCTTTTCATCGTTCCTCGAACACTCGCGAATCGTTCACTCTCTCGATCAAGAAAGAGTTGATTTCTTGTCAAAAGTCTTGACATCTTCAGGTCAAAGTCAAATGACATACATCCCTCCAGCACTACACTATATCCCACCAAAATCATCCCACGAAGAAGCCATTAAAGAAGCTGAAACAATACTCTTCACAGTGTTTGAAGACCTTTTAACCAAAACCCAACTCACCCCTCAAGAAATTGACATCATAATAACCAATTGCAGTGGCTTTTGCCCTTCTCCTTCACTATCTTCAATCATTGTGAACAAATACTCCATGAGAGAAGATGTAAAGAACTTTAACATCAGCGGTATGGGCTGTAGTGCGAGTGCATTAGCCGTTGATATGGCGAGAAACCTTTTAAAAGTTCATAAGAACTCTAATGCTGTAATTCTTAGTACAGAAATTTTATCAAACGGTTGGTATGCAGGAAAAGAACGACCAATGATGATCCTCAACTGTCTCTTTCGATCAGGTGGTGCAGCTATTCTGATCACTAACAAAGCATCCTTCAAAAGGGTTTCGAAATACAGATTATTATACTCTCAAAGAACACAAGGTGCGTTCGATGATATAGCTTACAACTCTGCAATACGTGAAGAAGACTCCAAAGGGATCACAGGTGTTACTCTAAGGAAAGATGTTCTACATGTGGCTGGAGATTTGCTCCGATCAAACTTTCAACTTCTGGGTGCCTCAATTCTTCCATTAGAGGAGAAGATCCGATACGGGTTTTCGATAATTCGAAAGAAATTCTTCGACAAATCAGTAGAACTTTACGTACCGAACTTCAGGAAGGTGATACAGCATTACTGTTTGCCGACATCCGGGAGGTCGGTGATAATGGAGATTGGGAAGAAGATGAAGTTGAAAGATGAAGAGATTGAAGCTGCATTGATGACTTTACATAGGTTCGGGAATCAATCATCTTCTTCATTGTGGTATGAGTTAGCTTACATGGAAGCAAAGGAGAGAGTGAATGAAGGAGATAGAGTGTTGCAGATTGGGATGGGAACTGGGCCTAAATGTACTAGTTTGGTGTGGGAGTGTAACAGGGCTATTGTGGATGAGGCCCATAAAGGCCCATGGGCTGATTGTATCCACAGCTATCCTGTTTAGGATATTATATGATAAAGTTGGGAGAGATGGTCATGAAGAAGAAGCATATGAATTGATGGTGGTAAAGTTTAAGATTCTTGATAGGTTAATTTTTGATTTCTAATATGTAGCTGTACATTAATGGTATTAAGCTAGTTAATCATCATGATGTATGGAAATAGTAGAATGATATCTCATCCAATTCTAGAGCCTTTAGTTGTATTAGTAGATGTTCCGTTAAATTGTTTTAGTTTGATTTGTTTGGATGGTACCTCCATTATTATATTTGCAAACGTTATATGATTCTCATAGATAGGTAACGTTAACATAAACTTAGAGATCTCTGATAAAAAAAAGGAAAAAAAAGAACCATAAACTTAGAGATCATATTCCATTTTTCAGAAAATACTTCTAAACTTAGAATGTGTCCAAATGAATCACACCACTCGTCACTTCCTACATCACCGCCTACTATTGGTGGTCATGTGCCATAGCCTTTTCTGCACTAGTCATTATAAAAACAAATATTTTGTAACATCCTATGTTTATAGGTATTTAACTAAAAATACATCTAGGACTAGTGAACTTTGTTATTTTGATGGTTTTAGTTGAGCTATGCTGCTACTTAAAAGTTCAGGATCAAATAAGACTTGATTTTATAAGGTTTTAATAGAATTATTATTGAGGTATAGCATGTAAACTTTACTGATTTATAAAACTTTATCAATACTTAAGTTTGGGATCAAATAAGACTCAAATTACAATGTTTTGTTATTAATAATGTTTTGTAAGGAAGTGTTAGACGTTATGAGGGTTGATAGCACAATTCTCATTTGTATTTGATTTTGAGAATTATGAGGCTTATTTCTGCAAATAAACTCTTTATATTAAGTCTTAAAAATGACCGTTAGGTGAACACATTTTGATATAATTTTCTAAGTCGAGACAATTCAATCTAAATCCGTTTTGGATAAAACTCATTTTATCTTGTACCAAATTGATATTTTTTAAAATGACTCTACTTTAACCCAACCATTTCACTAGTTATTTGACATGCCCGTACTATCACACTTCCATTAACGCAACTAATTATGAACAATACAATTAAGACTTATAGTTAGCAACCATGTTTTTAGGTATCTTGCTAGATGATCTTGTTTCCTATAACTATCTATCTATCTATAAACAATTGCCCCCAAATTACATCATAGTGGTCAAGTGTGCTAGACAACGAAAAAGTTAGGGTTAAAATTTTACACGGTGCAGCTTGTGATGTATTAATTGCTTAAAATCTATATAATGTTGTTAAAAGAAAATCTATAAACAATTGCTTAATCATTAACAAAATTCATAATACCAAATCATCCCGTAAATATAATTTGTACATTCTTCTTTATCTTGGCATGTAAGTAAATGTAACACGTCCCTAATATTTTTATGGTTAAGTAATGTGACTCACAATAAAAAAAACTTGAAGTTCAAATTTTGCAAGACGTAATTGTGTTGTCAAATCTTGTAAGGTGTAGCGTGCCACAATCACCGCCTCCACCATTATCACCATCCTCCATGTGTCTTCCCCATTTTTTTCTCATTCCCCTACCCGGGATGATATCATAAACCCTAATGCAAGTAGAACTTTGTTAATCTAGAGAGAGAAACTGCTAGTACGGTAGATAGTTGTTTGTGTACCATGGGAAGAGGGCACCTATTTATACTTTAGCATGATAGGAGTTAACTTTCAAGTGAATTGCTGCTTGTGCACTAACTTTCTATGTCAATTTTATAGCCTCCTAAATTACCATACGCAGTATGAACTTACTATAAAGACCATCCGTGTAATTATTTTTAAATGGGTTCAAGGTACTAAACAGTGTAGATAAGAAATTGTGCTTCAAGAATCTAAGAGAGTCACATGAGACCAAAGTATGGGCCATAACTCATGGGACGTCAAGTCATATGAACATATTATTTTGACCATTCAGAAATCAAAGTTATAATTGGAAACATAGGGTCCTCCTTGCCATTGCTAAACTTTCGACACTTCATCTCCATTTATGATTTATTAATTACCACACTTCAAATTTGTATTCCACAAAAACATCAATTCAAATCATAACTTCATTTTTTTCCAACCATTGGGTTTAAATATTTATTTAGAATAATCAAGGTCATTTTAAAAAATTGTGATTGGACAGAGGGTAATTAAATATCACGGATTTAAAGTTTATGTGTCAAAATCATATTAGGCAATCGATATGATGGCTTTATTTTTGTTATTCTATCTCAGCATGCAGGTTTTGATTTAGTGATAACTGATAACGTATCATTACTTGTTTGGTTGCCCAACCGTGCCATTATTATGAGGATCAGGTTTTAAGTATTATTGCATAAAAAATAAAGAAATTAAAATCAAGTTTCAATAAACTCACAATTTTTTTTTTACATCAGAACCACTCAAAGTTGACTTAAATGAAACAATAATTAATTTTTAATTATTATTGAGTTTTTTGTTTGGCAATTACCTCACATTTGAAACTTGAATAAAATAGTAACCCCAGGGGTTTTACCACAGTGGACATTCGAGTGGTAAGTTTTCCCTGGATTGGTGGGCGGGCCGGGTCACCAGCATTGTCTGTGTTCACGTGCGTAGCTGGCCTTTCGCCATTGGGTTTACCCGATTGACCGGACATAAAAGTATTCGTTGCCATTAAAAAAAAAGTTTTATATGTATCTCACTTAGACAACTTAATTTTAAAACAATTTAACATTTACAAAAGAAATTCTTAAGATTGAAACAATTTTAAACCTTAGTGATTTTTTTTTTCATAAAAAGTATGAGTGATTTTAATAAAACATCAAAAAAAAATTAAAAAAATTAAGTAGTGAAATATATTCTATTACTAAGTTAGTACCCCGTATATTACACGGGTTGAATAAATAAAATACTAAATAATTAGAAATAAAAATTTATGAATTGTAAAACTATGTTTAAAGATAAAATATGATTATAATTGCATATAAATAGCTACTTTAAGTAAATAAACAATGATATATTTTTCTTAAACTTTTATTTTATAAAAATGTGAGTTTTAAATATTTTTTTTAAAGAAAAATAAATTTATTTTAAAAATTTTTGTTGTATTCTGTATTTTATAAAACTTTTGTTTTTAAAAAGTGTATTTTTAATAAATAATAGGTTTTAATTTATTAAATTATATAATTTTTAATATGAAAATGGTATGATTAATATCATTAGTATTTAATATTATTAATAATAATAAAGAAAAATGAGAAAATTAGTATGATAAAACGTATAATTGTATCAAGTCTTATTTTAGGTTTTTTTATTATATATAGATAGATATATAGATAAATAGATAAGCTATAAACCTATTTATTAAACGGATTATAGTTAGTAATAAATATTAACAGTTACAATACGATATTTTAGTATAAAATATGATTAAAATTATATATACATAATATTTCAATAAATAAAACAATTATACTATTTTTTAACTCTCTTATGTAAATATTTTATTTTTAAACATTTGTTTTAAGATTTTTTATAAAAAATTTATTGTTTATAAAAATCTTGTTTATTAAAACTTGGTTTTCTAATTAAATAGGTTGTTTTAATAAAACTGCTTTAAAAAAAATTCATATTTTTTTATACTTTAAAAAAACCGATTTAAAATATTATGTTTCAAAAAGGTTTGGTGTTTTAGAAAATTTTATATTATATGAAATTTTTGGTTTTTTATTATTTCTATTTTAATAAAAAGATATGATTTTTAATTTCTTTATTTAAGTTTATTTAAATACATAGCTTGATTTTAAAAACTATAGATGAGAGAGAAATGCATCAATTAATAAAATTGATTTTTATTAAAAGAGAGAAATCAGTGTGAGTGTTTAAATTACTATAATACTCTTTTAGAGGGAAAATGAAGTGAGAATGCTTAAAAAAATGACAAGTGTCATAAAGGTTGTTTAAGAGAATGATAAATGGCAAAATAAACCTTATTTTATTATAATCTATAGATTTGTAAAGCTAAAACCGCAAAGATATAGCCCTTTAAAGCCAAAACCGCACTATTTGCAATGTATAAGTAAATTGATCAAATAGCTAATTAAGTAAAAGAAAGTCCAAAATATTAATTAATTGGTCTTTGTTCTTTTGGATTTCTCTTGACACATCATTATACAAGCACAAGTTATACATATGTATTGTATTATAAATAACTAGCTTTAGTAAACCCGTGTAATACACGGGTCGAATAAATAAAATATTAAATAAAATTTAAATTTGTAATAATAAAATAATATTCTAATATAAGATATCATTGAAATCTTTCTTATTATAAATAAAATAAAATATTTAAAAAAAACATGTTAAAAAATATAATTTATAAAAACTTTCTTATTATAACTCCTAATTTTAATTATTTTATAAAAATTTTACTTTTTAAAAAATATAAATTTTAAATATTTGTTATTTTTAAACCAGTTAGATGTTTTAAAAAATTTCCTTATTTTATAAAAAAATATTTGTTTAGAAATAACATTAATAAAACGATCTTTTTCGTAAATGATTAAAAATTATTTTAATATAAGAAAGAGTTAAATAATATTAGTAATTAATATAATTATTTAATAGTAGAGAGAAGCGAAAAAAAATTAGTGAGAATGAATGTGGTGATAACATGAGTCCTATTTATTTACCATTTTATTATAATAGTAAGATAAGATAGTATTTAGAGGACACTGGTAAAAGAAGGCACGTAGCATCAATTGCTCCACTAACACTTTAAAAGCATTTTATACTTCGCATATTGTGACTAAACAAGTGATAAAATTGATTCATTTACGTGGGTTTCTTTGCAGGATCAGAAAAGAAACACAACTTTATAACATACCTATTTAAAAAATAAATGTGATCTTTTAACAATATATAAGAATAATATCTTTTGCAATTGGTATGGATGGCTTTAATTATCGACGGTAAATTCTTGTTGTGGCAGGGGCAGGTACTTGTGAGTAGGATTCACTAAGCTACAACAAATAGTAACTCATTAATAACTGCTGGAGTTACTCTCCCGCAAGTAACCGTTGGACATTAAAAACAGTAGGTGGCAGTGGGGTTCGTCCTTTTTATTTTTTATTTTATTGCATTCTAAATTTCTAATTACAAGATAATTAAAACGATTTTTTTAATAAATAAAAACATCATTTACGCTTCTAGGGATTATATGTCAAAAAAAACACTTAAAGGATGACCATTATTATAAGTTTTTTTTTTTTTTTTTTCCCTAAAAGTCCAAATTCATTTGGAAAAGGACCTACTTTCTATAAGTTGTGTTAAAGATAATATATTTTTACCCCCTCCTTATTACATCAATCATTTTATGTTTTTATTTTTACTTCGTAGAAGCATGTAGAAGCATACATATAAAATAAATGATAAATTTAACGTGTTTTTTTGCGGGAACCAAAAGTTGTTAATGGACCAGTGTCATCCTCAAAATAAGTATCGGGCTCGTATTTAAACACAAGATTTGAGATTCTATAACAAGTGTGGTCTCGCAATTGACTCAAACCAGTGTACGACAACGGTCCCTGGCTCGTAATCGACCCGAACCCATGTCGGACGAGGACTTTCACCATGAATTACTTTTAACATTTGACACATTAACACCACCACCTACCTCCCAAGACCTGAACCATCTCCCAAAGCTTAACCCCAATCGCCATTATTACACACACAACTACCTCTTTTATTACCTGCAGAAGCAGTGAGTCATACTTCTTTACTACACACACCACCTCTAATAAAAACACACCATTTGCTTTCTTCTTCACTCGTCTTCTCCAACTCATATCCACCATCACAACACCAGCAGCTCCAAATTCGAGAAATGGGTACTCTGATCGGAGTCAAATGGTGGCTATGCATGTACCTATCAACCCATCTGACACTCAACCTTGTGTCATCCACCAACAATGGCGGACCGAAGAAGACGTATATTATCCACGTGGACAACTCAGCTATTCCCCAAACTTTCACCGATCATACCGCCTGGTACTCATCACTGATACAATCCGTATCAGTTTCACAGGTGGGAATCGACTGTGAGGAAGAAGAACAACAACAGCAACGAATCATGTACACATATCAGTCGGCTTTTCACGGTATGGCAGCACGATTAACCGAAGAAGAAGCTGAAAAACTCGAGGGTCATCACGGGGTCGTTAGCGTACTCCCCGAGGTGAAATATGAGCTCCACACAACAAGAAGCCCTATGTTTCTCGGCCTTGAGACGGAGGATGCTACCAACGTATGGTCCGATAAGTTAACCGACCACGACGTCGTCGTCGGTGTGCTCGACACCGGAATCTGGCCGGAGAGCCCGAGCTTCAACGACAGTGGGTTCACCCCGGTGCCGGCCCACTGGAAAGGTGAGTGTGATGTGGGTCGTGGGTTCCAAAAGCACCACTGTAATAAGAAGATCGTGGGTGCGAGGGCGTTTTACCGTGGGTATGAAGCTGCCACCGGGAGTATCAACGAGCAGAAGGAGTATAAATCTCCCAGAGATCAAGATGGTCATGGGACCCACACTGCAGCTACGGTTGCAGGTTCGCCGGTGCATGGGGCTAATCTGTTGGGCTATGCGTACGGCACCGCCCGTGGGATGTCACCGGGGGCGAGAATTGCAGCTTATAAGGTGTGTTGGGCCGGTGGTTGTTTCAGCTCCGATATCCTCTCCGCCGTTGACACCGCGGTGGCTGATGGTGTCAATGTGATGTCTATTTCATTAGGTGGTGGTGTTTCGTCGTATCATCGTGATAGTTTGTCGATCGCAGCTTTTGGAGCTATGGAGAAGGGGATTTTGATCTCGTGCTCTGCGGGAAACGGTGGTCCGGACCCCGTGAGCTTGACTAACGTTTCGCCCTGGATCACGACGGTCGGTGCGAGCACCATGGACCGCGATTTCCCCGGGTCCGTGAAGCTCGGCTCGGGGGTTATGTTGAAGGGTGTTTCGTTGTATAAGGGGAGAAGAAACCTTTCGGCGAAGAGAATGTATCCTTTGGTTTATACAGGGAGTAATTCGAGTAGCCCGGACCCGGGGTCTTTGTGCTTGGAGGGCACATTGGACCCGCATGTCGTAGCGGGTAAGATTGTGATATGCGATCGCGGGATTAGCCCGCGGGTGCAGAAAGGTCAGGTTGTGAAAGATGCAGGTGGTATAGGAATGATATTATCCAACACTGCTGCCAATGGGGAGGAGCTCGTGGCGGATTGCCACCTTCTCCCCGCGGTAGCTGTTGGGGAGAAAGAGGGGAAATTAATTAAGCAATACGCGATGAGGGTTCGAAACCCGACTGCAAACCTTGCGTTTTACGGGACTAAACTTGGTATAAGGCCGTCTCCGGTAGTGGCAGCATTTTCATCTAGAGGGCCTAATTTCATCTCGTTAGAGATCCTGAAGCCTGATATTGTGGCTCCTGGAGTTAACATACTAGCGGCTTGGACCGGGGAAACTGGTCCGTCGAGCCTAGAGACCGATCGACGTAGGGTCGGGTTTAATATACTCTCTGGAACCTCGATGTCGTGTCCTCACGTGAGTGGAGTTGCTGCATTGCTTAAAGCTAGGCACCCGAGTTGGAGTCCTGCAGCTATAAAGTCAGCATTGATGACCACAGCCTATATCCATGATAATACCTATAAACCTTTGATGGATTCTTCGACTGGTGGCCCGTCCGGCCCGTATGACCATGGTGCGGGTCACATCAACCCGGTCAGAGCCGTTGACCCGGGTTTAATTTATGACATAGGAGCACAGGATTACTTTGACTTTCTGTGCACACAGGGTTTGACCCCTACTCAGCTGGTTGTTTTCGCCAAATTCTCGAACAGAACCTGTCAGCATTCGGTTTCTCGACCCAGTGATCTGAACTACCCGGCTCTGTCTGCTGTGTTCCCTGAAGACAAAAGAGTTTCGGTTGTGACAATGCGCAGAACTGTGACTAATGTTGGGCCTGCAGCTTCAAATTACCATGTTGTGACTTCACAATTCAAAGGTGTGGATGTGAAAGTGGAGCCATCGGTTCTTAAATTCACTAAAAAGTACGAGAAACTGTCGTACAAGGTTACGTTCACGACAAAGGCTAGACAAACAGCACCAGAGTTTGGAGCTTTGATATGGAAAGATGGTGTGCCCAGAGTAAGAAGCCCAGTTGTAGTAACGTGGTTGTCACCGTTATAAACCATGATTTTAGATTCTACGCGATGACCCGACAATAAAATAGACTTCTCAGATAGAGCAGTTTTATGTGTTAGATTCGTTTATAGATCGTGTAATCCTCTTTTTTGCTTTTAGATTCAACTGTTTGGGTATTATATGATCCTTTTATCTCCTGGTGTTGTATCTTCACAAGAAACTATTATGCATATCATTATATCAAGGCAACCATTAGTGTTAGTTTTAGGGTCATTAGTAAAGAAGGTCGTTTTAAACCAACAGTGCTAGATATTAAGCTTATTGGTGATGGTGTGATACATGTAGTTTTGTACAGATGTACATGTAGGTGTTAGATACAAGGCCCCTAATGTGGGGCTACCCCACTTGACAAAGACTTTACTTATTAGAGGGTAGGTTCTGGTCTCAAACCCAAACATAGTGTAATATAAAGCAATTTAAAAATAAAAATAGATATATTTGCCGTTAAAAAAAAAAAAAAGATTCAAGGCCCAATATAACACAGAAATATGTGGGTGCTAGATATATGGCCCCATTGAGGTGAATTTAACATGTAGTTATTAGACCCAATTTTCGTTAATGGGTACCAAAGAGTGATGATTCAAAAATTTTCGTTAATCAAAAGGGGTCGGGCGATCAGGTCACACAAACAACAAATCAATTAATTTAGGCATACAGAAACAGACGAGGTAATATTGTTACAAAGACACTGTTTTTTATTATTTTTCCCCGAATAATAGCAAACAAATCACATTTTAACCCAGAAACAACATTAAACATACCAATAACCTTACGAATCACAAATTACAAAAACTAGCGGATTGCAATTTCAGAATAATAACAAATAAATCAGATTCCAACCCACCAAAACAAAATTGAACAATTAAATGAACTTTCCTTAGAAAACTAAATGGTGATAAACTGAGAAAAACTTACAATATTCGAAGCATTGTAGCAAATAGCAGATTAAGAATCGGTCGACGGAAGAGCTCGAACTTCATCGGCGGTCGGTGGTCGGCGAATAGACGGTTTGCGTCAGACGGAAAATGTTTTCTGAAAATTGCTTAGTATACAAGAAACAGGCCCAACCTAATTGGGCTTTAATTAAAAAACTACAAAACGTTTGGGCGGTTTGGCCTAGGAGTTTTATAACTTTTATTTGCCAAAGATTCCATTTTGTGTAGCATATATCAAGCTAACATTTGAAATTTTGAATCAAAGTATGATATAACAACTTAGACCGTAAAGGTTTTGGGTAACTTTAGTTTTGTATAGATTTTTATTTGTGATTTTTGGAAACTACATGTCTTTTATTTCTTATAATTATATGGGATTGAAAAAGGGTGGGAACTGAAATCAACAATATTACATGAATTCTTTAAATATATATTTTTAAACTTATACGTGTTAGATGCATAGGGCAAACTTAATACCCGCATCTTTATTTCATTTTTCGTTTTAAGTTTCTCATCTTAAGAATCAATATATTATTTAATTAAACTCTAATCAAGTTGAACACAACACCTATAAACTATTGTTTATATATATGCGTGTCAAAGTTGGTTGGAACGTAGTTTTACTAGACTTTCTATATGAGATTATTCCAAATGTTAACATGTTTTATATAAGCAACTATTTGAAGTATTGCTTAAGCATTAAAAAAATAGTATCACAGTTTCTTTAGTCAGAATTTGTTTGGTATGAGATAATTAAATAGACGAATGAATTAAATGGACAGGTAATGAAATGCTGAATGCATAACGGAATGCATAATAAAATGAAATATTTAATTATCATTTTATTGTCATCTTTGATTGTCTTATGGGAATAAAATTAATCATTACTTTCATACTTTAAGTTGTTAAGTAAACATGAAAAGACAAAACGAATGGAATGCGATAGTGCTAGTTGTGGTGGAGGTTGGTGGCCGCGGTGGTGGTAATGGTTAGTGACAGTGTTGATGGTGGTGGTGGTGGTTGATGGTAGCGGTGTTGATGGCTGTTGTTGGCGGCGGCGGTGGTGGCAGTTGGTGATCATTGGTGGAGGATAGTGGAGGCCGGTTGGGGGGGGGGGGGGGGGCGCCGCACCCCCTCTTTTTTTCGTCGATAGTATTATTTTTTGGTCCTTTAGTGTAAATTTTTGGTCAGATAGTGTAAATTTTTATATAAATATCGAGTTCGCCCCCCCCCCCCCAAAAAAAATTTATTTCGCCCCCGCCCCCCTACGGGAATGTTCAAGCTCCGTCACTGTTGGTGATGGTGGTGATGTTGGTGGTGGCAGTGTTGATGGTGGTGGTTTGTGGTTGGTGAGGGTGGTGGGAGCGGTTGTGGTGGTGATGGTAGTGGTGGGTCGGTTCATGGGTGGAAACATGTATTGGGTCATTGTTTTAAACTTGGTTCAGGTCATGAATTAATAAAAAAAAAACATTCTATAAAGGATTAACAAACATATATATTCACTCCAGCGGAATGTTGGAATGACTCGTTTTATTTTTTACTTACATTCATGTATACCAAACACTAACGCAGTGTATTTTAAAAAGTTTTTCAACTATACGTGTAACATATTATCATATCAGTATAATTAATTCTATGATTGTTCATTCAAGACTAGAGTCGGCCAAAATGATTTTGTCAATCCAAAACATATATTTAAATTATACCATGTGTAGCCATTAACCCGCACAAGTTTTATGAATAATGAATAATTGGATACTTTAACAAAGGCTTATGGTTGAAGATTAGGTTGGGGCACAATGTGAAAATTGTAGTCATTTAACAAATGATTGTGTGGCATGTGGTGATCTGTTGTCCAAATAATGAATACTTTATCATCATAATTCAAATGGGTTAGTTGGAAAAACCAACTACAATCGTAGTAATAATTTCCATTTGAATTGTTTATCCAATAAGCTTTTAGTCTTTAAACTAGATTCTAAAAATTAAAAATCAAGAAACATACTAATTGGTGGTAAAAATATTAATATATATTTCATTATTTCAGTTTAATTCGGAATCAAGACCTTTCTCTTTTACTTTGAGTTTCCAAAAAAAAAACTTAAAAGTACATCAATTTTATATTTTATATTTCACGTTAATATCCGGTTTATATATTGGACAGAACCTTGATAGATTTTCTAGTTTTGTTTGTGTACATTTACTTTTCTTATTCAAGTATAATCCTACCTAATGTTATGGTTATGCTAGAAATTTTACATAATGAGAATGGCTAGTTCTATTTTGACTCAAGTCCAATAGAATAAGGACCCTACAATAAACTGTATACATGTATTGCAATTTGATCAAGAAGTAGGCCATGGTGTTGGTTAATAGCTATGACTTATGGGGTTAAGAGTAGGCCGAGTCTCCACACGTGGCTTAGTACACTCTGGAGTGGCTTTTAGTTTTTTTCTTTTTGTTTTTTTAACAATAAACACAGACTCTTTTGATTTTACTCTGAAACTTATATCAAACTCAAACTTTCAATATTAAATGCAAGTATATCATTGTATACACAGAAGATATCATTAGATTAGGAGCCCCTTAACGAATTGTTTTTAGCTGTAAAGAGGAAAATTATACGTGCACACTCTTTTCAAACTTGTTCGAGCAAATGCCCAAGTCAAACTAGAAGATGGGTCCAAACAAATGAATTGGCCTAAGAATAACCGTTGTATGGATATATACAAATAAAAACAAACAAATTAAGTCATTTAATTTCTTTTTTCACCCGCACGTACACAACTTATATTAACCACACCACTAAACTTGACCCATTGTAGTACTCAACCCCTCAACAATTTTTTTAACTTTTTTTTAATTACCGCCTTATTAGTTTGTATTTTTTATGATTTAGACTCTGATAACTTTTGTGAGAGTTATCATCAATATCAATAGGACACTGTATCGTGGATCCATGAGCTTAAAATATGAACCTTCAGTGCTCGATAAAAACAATACATCAATTACCCATTAGGATGTCTCTGAAGAGACGAATACTTAATTTCTAACTTTATTTTAGTGGTTAGAACTTGTAATATTATTATGTTTCGTTATAAAAAAACATAATATTGCGTATATATACTCAGTTATATACTTGGCACTTTTAATTGGTATCATCATTTTTTAGTATTCAACCAGATTTAAAAAACCCAATGAAACCAAACTATCCGATCGGTTAAAACGCTACAACTTATATTACTCCAAACAAAGAATGATAACTGGAAACAATAATTCCAACATCTCATCTCTTGTTGCTTTGTTTGTTTTCTTTTTTATTTGAAAGACTAACTTAGATTTAAACCCTTTCATCTTTCATTTGGTGATCTTTTATTCATTAAACTTGCATCCCCATCTCTTCATTAGCGCTATACTTAGTTTTGCACCCGAAATTAATACACGAAAGCAAAAGAAACCAGGAAATCAACTAATGTATCTTTAACCGTAAATAGGTTCACAGTCATTTGAAAACTATGACCTTAATTTAATCCATTGTATTACATATATTTATGATTTATGATAAGGATTTTAATTTGCAAATTCAATTTTAATGTATCGCTAATGTTAACTCTTGATCAAGTTACAAGATTTGACCGATCGCGTTTGAATTTTTCATTACAACGTGCGGTGTTGCTTTCTAGTTACCAATAAATCAATAATATTAAGTTGCATGCTAAAAGCAATTAATTTGAAGAGAAATTGTGGTGTAATGGTGATATGCGTGAGGAAGAGGTTGATTGCGACAAATCGGAGCAAGAAATCATCTCGGTTCAAACTTTGGACCCACTTTTTACCCGTTAAGTTATCATTGTTACTTTTTCTTCTTATAAGATCTTCAAAATCAACAATGTTCGTGGGAAAGGCTGGGGCTCATAAAAGACTAAAAGGTTTGATGCATGGATTTTAGAGCTTAAAGCTAAAGCATCTTATTCTCTTCTATCCTCCTTTCTCTTTACCTTTTTTTTTTTTTTTTTTTTTTTTTTTTTTTTTTTACATATTGTCTCAAATATAAAATTTGACAAAAAAACACTGTTATATCTTTTATATTTATTCCAAGCATAATATTATAGGTTAAATTTTTAGTAGGCAAATTAGATTTTTTATAATCCATACTTTAATTAATAGCTAATAATAGTTTATACAAACAGTTTACTTATAACACTCATAACTTTATCCTCATCACCTGATTACAACAATATCACTCACCCAATTATTATAGATTTACATTTTTATGTACTTAATTCTGACTTACTATGATAATTACTAGCGAAATAAGAAATTTGCTTTTCTTTTTAACAAAATAAATTAAAAATAAAAAAAATGAGGTGGAAATTTATAATGGTTGAACGAGTAAGATAGTCATTAATAATAAATAAAAATTTATAAGTGTTTTTGGTTTAGTTGTCTGGTATAAATTCGATCAATGAATCAATCTAATGCTATATTTTTATAATCTAAATTATTGATTTTAGCCGATTATATTAGGTGAAAACGGAAACAATTAATGTACATAAAGTGCATGTCTCACACCTCACCTGCTACACCCTTTATAAAATTATTGATCACAATCAAATTCAACTTAATTTAAACGATTAAACAACAAGAAAAGGACTTAGTAAAATTTTTCACATTTAACGTTGCCCCTGGTTATTAAAAGTCATAATGCCATATTATTATTATTATATTATTCAAAACTATGATAGTAAACAAGTCACAACAGATAAATAATTTTAATCATTTTTTGTAACTGAAAATGATATTTATTAAAATAAAACGGATGTAAATCGCTATATAATCATTCGCTTTTTTAGTTAACGTTGTATTATATTATTGAGATTTACGAAATCCAATTAATGAAAAGTCCAACTAAAATTTTCTATATTTTTTGAAGATAAAACAAAATAGTTTTAGGAAGAGTGTGTTACACTGGTGACTGGTCAATGGCAGGTGCTATCATTGACCAAGTAAAAACGCTATTCAATATTTTAATCACAAATACATTAATGGATACACGCAAAGCCATTGATTGCTCACTGTACAATCTCCAAATTTGGCCCTTCAACTATTTTTATTAGTTCCGGTTTAGGATTTAATATCTCAAAATGTATTGATTGATCGCCTCTTGTCTAATGTCATCTGAAATTTATAGTATTCGTGTAACACAAAATAAACTACAAGCGGATTTGAAAAGCTGATTTTATAAAAGTTGTTTTTTTCCGTTAAAAAACAATGTATATTGTATTTATTAACTTTGCAACAAGGTTCTAAAACAAACAAATATACCTATAGATTTAAACTCACACACGGGTAATTATCATAGGACTTAATTAAATAATTTGAGCTCAGGTATGGTCAAACGGTGAACTTAAATCAACTACTAAGGTGTTCATGTTATGGTTCAATTGCTTTTAAATTTTTTTATATAGATTGTTAACTACTTTTGTAGGGAAAATGAAACCAAACCGGTTAGGTTGGGTTTGTCAGCTGGACATGCATGTTCTACTGGTTTAGCAACTTATGATTTAATTTTGATGGTTTAACGTTTCGAACCAATTTTCTATTAATTATTAAATTATTACAAGTGAAGAATATAAAGTGTTAAATAAAGTTAATCCATATAAATAACTATGCATATTTGAAATAGCACACATACCTAAACACAATAAAATTAACCTGTTGGTTTAAGGATTCAAATTAAAACAAACATTTATCCATACAAACCATCATAACTATGTCAAGATTGAATTACGTGGATTTTTTTAAATGACGGATGATGTTTTAACCTTAACTCTCCTTACATTTAAATTACATTAAAACGTTTAAGTCTTAAACGATACTCAAATCTTAATCTCAATAAAAACCTTTAAATTAATTGTCTTACCGCTATACACAACTCCCACCATGAGTGTGAGGATCTCAAACCATCCAATTTATGTCTTTCGTTTTCCAACGGTTAAGTTTATAAAAATGTATGTTGACTAGTATAATTTTCACTTATTTTTATATCTTTCTTTTAACAACATATTAATAGTTAAAAATTAATAAACATCTAACTAATAATAATTTATAAATATCAAGGTTTGAAGTTTGAACATGAGAAGAAAGATGCAAAAGATCATTTTCACTTATTTTTATATCTAAGGCTTTGTCATATGGCAGTCACAACAAGATGGAAAAAAAGTCAAAACACACAGAGATCCTCTGATCTTATAGCTGTTCAGGTAATAAATCTCTCTCTCTCTCTTCCCCCACATTTTCACTCTCATCAATCATCATGCCTTCTAGACCCTATGCGTCACGGTCTTTACAACCACAACCACCGCCACCGCCACTGGACCACCACCACCACCACCACCGCCTTGTGCCACCGCTAACCCTTGCCTTCACCTTCCTCATAGCCCTAACCTTCTGCTTCCGCAAGTGCACAACACGCAAACGCACCGCCCCTTCCGACGGTAAACCGCCACACAAGTTCTCCTATGCCGCCCTCCGCGCCGCCACCGCCTCCTTCTCCGCCTCCAACCGCCTTGGGCAAGGCGGTTTTGGCTCCGTCTACCGCGGAACCCTAGCTAACCACCAGGATGTGGCGGTTAAGGTCATGGACGCTGGTTCTCTGCAAGGTGAGCGTGAGTTTCAAAACGAGCTATTGTTCGCCGGAAAAGTCGAATCTGATCGGATTCTCTCGGTGATCGGATTTTCGTCCGATCGGAGACGACGGCGGATGGTGCTTGTTTACGAGCTCATGGCGAACGGAAGCTTACAGGATTGCTTGCTTCATCGGAAGTGTGTGGAGCTAAAGGATTGGAAGATTCGGCTTTCGATTGCGATAGATATCGCTAAAGGTATTGAATATCTTCATCATTATTGCGATCCGCCGATTATTCATGGTGATATAAAGCCTAGTAATATACTGTTAGATCACAATTTCAAAGCGAAGATTGGGGATTTTGGTTTAGCTAGGTTAAAACCTGAAGATGAATGTCGAGTTGACTTGAGTGGTAAGATTGATGAGGGGAAAAAGATGGGGAACTCAGTGGTGGAGGATAATGGATCTGTTTTTGAGGAGACTGAGAGTCTGGCAACAACTACAGTGTGTGAGGAGTTTAGTGTGATTCAGGATAATCAGTCACCTGAGAGTTTTGTTACGGTTCCGATTGCTGAGACGTCACCTGAGACGATTACGCAGTCGCCGGGGATGGGTGGAGTGGGGGATTTGAGTCCATCAGAGGGAAATCTTGATGCTATGAGTGTGGAGAGCGGTGGTGGTGGTACTTTGAAGAAGAATGGGAGGAAAAAGAGTGTTTCGGGGAAGGATTGGTGGTGGAAACAAGACAATGGTATGTCGGAATCTGGGCGTGTTAAGGATTATGTGATGGAGTGGATTGGGAGTGAGATCAAGAAGGAGAGACCAAAGACGGAGTGGATCACGACAGGGGCTTCATCCAGTGCAGGACAAACTGGAAAATCAGAAAAGAAGAACAGAAAACGATTGGATTGGTGGATGTCTTTGGATGAGGATAAGAATGTGAAGAAACAGAAGAGAAGGCCTGCTAGGGAATGGTGGAAGGAGGAATATTGTGATGAACTTGCGAGAAAGAAAAAGAAGAACAAGAAGAAGCAGTCGAAAGAAGCGAGTAATCATAACATTAACGATGACTGGTGGCCAAAAGATGATGCATCATATATGGAAAGAAAGAAGAAAAGGAGCCGAAGCAGGGGTAGCAAAGGTAGTGTAGATTGGTGGTTGGATGGATTTAGTGGTGACCTTTGGCGGACACGATACAATAGTCATGATTCCGTTAGTGGTGATATACCCAAAAGTGGTGGTATTAGCAGTACACCAAGCATGAGGGGAACTGTGTGTTATGTTGCCCTGGAGTATTCATGTGGTGGTGATCTTTCAGAGAAGTGTGATGTTTATAGCTTTGGGGTTCTATTATTAGTTCTCATTGCTGGAAGGAGGCCACTTCAAGTGACTGGATCACCCATGTCTGAATTTCAACGTGCTAACCTTCTATCATGGGCCCGTCATCTTGCTCGTGCAGGGAAACTTCTAGATCTTGTGGATCAATCTATTCAATGTTTAGACGGAGAACATGCTCTGGTTTGTATTGTTGTAGCACTTCTTTGCCTGCAAAAGTCCCCTGCACTTCGGCCATCTATGAAAGAAGTTGTGGCAATGCTTTCTGGTGAGCTAGAGCCACCCCCATTGCCAGTTGAATATTCTCCTTCTCCCCCATCTCGTTTCAAGTCCCGTAGGAAAGTGCGGTGAGCTACTTGATGTGTTGAAAATCAATATTCATAAACAGTTGTATACAGATGTAGGTAACAGATTGGTTGGTGGAGCATATTTTAGAGTTTAATACAAGCAATAAGATTTACATGTTCAAATGACTTCCTTTTGTTTTGATACAAGTGTTGAGTACTAATTGTTGAATAGAGAATCACTAGCTTAGCTTCATTGTAATGTCAAGAAGAGCCAGAAATGCATTGCTTTACTTGCAGCAGAAATAGTTACATCTGATCAACGGAACTGCTTCGTTTCCATATTCAAGAAATCTTGCAACATGTCTTATGTGTATACGACAATATTGTCAAAAGTTGAAAATGTATCCATCAGGTATCGACTTCATCAAATAGCATTTAAAGCTCTAATTTTTTATCAAATTTTAAGCGTGATTGATCATAAGCAACAGCACTTACGACTATCAGTATTCTCTATATTTTGACTTGAATAAGTTCTACCATCCTATTTTTGCCTATCATGACAAAGTATGGAGAATGACTAACTGCAGCCGCAATCAATCAATAATAGAAGTTATTTGTTAGCTTTCTTCAAGATTTGGCATGCAATCTGATTTAATGACATTATATGCCGTGCCCTGATGTTATGCTACTTCCACAGGTATGCACTTCACGTTTTGAATGTCTGTACTCTGTACACTCGCACGTGCTTCATTATGCATGCCTGCGCTTACGACATTAGTGAAACACTAACGTTAGTTGAAAATGAAAGTGAATCATTCACAATGTAGAGTAAGATAATTAGTAAACCAGTGCAGTATGATTGATCTATTTTAGGGCATGGTGTTATGCACTATGAGATTTTATGTAACCGAACCAAACTTGAATTCTGCTTGATAATAAAGAAAATCGGACTAAACATAAAGCCAATGAAAATTGTAAAATCTCTAATTGGGCTTTATAAGTCTTGGGGCATATAACATATTATCCCACATATAAAATTGTAAAATTCGTATATGCTATGTAGTTGGGCTGTTGAACGAATGAGCCAAGCTAGCTTCGGATCGGCCCGGGTATAAGGTTAAAGTTAAATGCTGCTTCGGCTTGGTGTGTAAAGTGCTCGCTTCAGCTCGTGGCTCATTGAGCTAGCTCGTTTTCTTTTTTCCATAATTGATAAAAAATAATATTCTTTTACATAAATGCAATGTTAAAATTGTACTGTTATTTTGGATTCAACTTATAAATATTAACTTTTGGGTTTAATTAAAACGAGCAAATGAGCAAGCTTATCTTGTTTTCATTCCTCTCACGAAAACCGTTCAAGAGCATTCTTTCACATGAATACCTCTTCTCTCCTCTCCTTTACAGCAATGGTGGCTCCTTCCACCCTCCTCCATCCGAGTCTACAATCGCCCAAAACCACAGCATTGTAATTGGCCTTGTAAAACCAATATTTGTAGCATTGGACATAAGTTTATGTCCTTTGTGTAACTTGTAAAGCGTAGCCTGTATTAGAGGGGTACAAATTGTTTTTTTCCCAAATTGGTTTGGTTTGGGTTAACGAAATCAAAACCGGTTCTTCATGAAACTGGTTTGGGTCATGAACTGCTTTTGGAGAAGAAGTGATCGGTTATATTAGGCCCAGTTCTATTTTTTGAGCGGCCGTGACCGGTTTGATTCGGGTTAAAATGGTTTGATATTCGTTTGACCGAGGCATGCTATAAGACGCCAACAGCTCTAGTTCAACCCTAACCGGCTATGATACCGGTTCCAATTTGGGTCGTTTTACCTCTTCAGGACCCCTTTTTTAACACCTGTAGCCTGTATATGTATTTAAGCACTTGTACTAAACGAATTTGTCATCCAAAGGTCCCATTTTATGTTCTTAATTACGTAACAATGTAGATATATTTCCTAACAACCAACAAATAACTTTTAAGCCCAGTCACCCGGGTAAACCTATTGGGGAAATGCCATCCACGCCCACGAACACAGATATCGTTGGCGACCTGGCCCGCCTATATATATTAGTTTGAAATAAAAAAAACTTAATAATCGTAGGTAAATTTTCAGAGTACACTAACTTTTAAACTGAAATATTCATAAAAGTGATGAGATTTTGTTTTAAGAAATAAAATTTTTAAATGTGGTGAGATTACAACATGTAAATTTTCTTTGTAAGAAATATATAATTTTGCTTTTATTAAATGTATGTTATTAATATATTATAATTTGTTTAACCCGTGTGTTACACGGGTATATAGACTAGTTAAGGATAAAAAGCTAATAAATGTAGCGTTGTGTTCTTTTATTCATTTTCTAATATAACTTTTCAAAATTTTAATTGGTTAGAGTCATTTAGATTAAAATTTAAATGTATTTTTGAATGTACTCAGATATAAATTCAAAAGATAATATGTTTGAGGGGGAATAAAGAAATAAAAAAATACCTCTAAACTTTGAAATCTCCTCTCATAGTTATCGTCAACGCCAACATGTACTCAACGACCACCGTTGTCGTTGCTGCAGCAATATTTGCTTCTATAGTCATGGTCACCTGCGCTGAGTTCGTCTCCTTACCTTCGTGGTCACAGCCACCACCATTACCTTATGACAATGTTCGTAACGAATTTACAAGCTAAACATCATTATTTTCTTAGCCAATTTTATCGTAAGTTTTAATTCCTTTGACATATTTTAATTTCTTTAAATCTCAAATCTAAATCTTATCTTTTTTATGAATTCTGAATCTTAAAAAAAAAAACATAATGGGCCAAATGCCACCTCCTATTGTCTATATTATAAAAATAAATTCTACAATAAAAATAATAATCTTAATAGTATTTGTAAGGCAAATATGCAAAGCAATCAAAAAAATGCAAGCGAATTTGGAAATATGCAGCTAAGTATGCTATTTGTAGAAGTCCATTTGAAGCACAAACATTCAGAAATTAAGAAATAAAAACCATAAAGGAATTTAACATTGGTTAGATAAAATGTTCGATTATGTAAAAAATTAGTTTTGACTTTAAAAACATACCTTGTTACAAAAATGTTACTAAGATTTAGTGAATACAGACTTTGACCGAACAAGCGTAGATGTAATTATACAATATGCTACATAATACGCTTGGTGTTTATTGTCAAATTCATATGAATAAAACGGATTTAACTCGTAATTGGTTTGGTTTTCACCGATAAGTTTTGCTAATGATTTCTTAAACTTGTAGCCATTACAATGTTATAGAGTCTAAAAATTTTATGTGCAAAATATTTTGAAAGGTCAATATGCCCAAAGGCCTCAAACAGTATAACGAAACCATAATAACGGTTCGATTTTGTTTGTTTCGGTTCTAAATTTTCAAGGGTTTGGTTTTGGCTTACAAAGTTTAAAATCCATTGTTCAATGCTTTAATTCATGATTTAATGTTAAATCAGAACTATCAACACCTCTGCGTTGGTCTACTGATTTAGTTTTAGGTGGTAGTTTTCATCTTATATTAAGCTGGCTAAAATAATATGAAAATGAAATGTTTTTCTAGATGCAATTGATTATATTCATATATGTAACATTATATTTACAGATGTATGAATCATAGGTGGTCCATTCTTGATAAAGCGGTTGCTAACTTTGATTTCTTTGCATTTGTTTAATTCTTAAAGAAATCCTTATAGACTATGACATAAGGAAAAGGCCAAATCATATTTGTTGAATTTATGCAAATAAAATCATAATTAACATATTGGTTAATATTATACAAATACTAATATGCTTTCTTGTTTCTCCTAACCTAACTTTAGTATATTAAAATTCATTTTACTTGTAAAATATACACGAAAAAACCAATAAACTAATTTTTATATATTAAAGTTCTTAAATATATAAATAAAGTCCCGTACTTTTGGATATTTTTTAATTATAACTTATTAGGTCTTAAATAGTAATAGTCAATATTTTGATAAAGTAACATTCATCTTTTTCTTAAAGAAATATTTTATCTTATTTTCTTCCATTTAAGACTTAACAAGCCATTATTAAAAAAAATTAACAGTATGGACGTTTTTAATAAAGTTTAAGACTTTATTATATAAAAAGATGTCTTTTCATGCTTTTTTTTTATAAGTTGATGGATCTTAAATACACCAAAACTAGTTCGAATAATTTTCTATTAATATACATTGGTTTTTTGTTATACCAACTCTAAAAATTAAAATATATTAAATCTTCTTTTATAACTAAATTATGGAGCTACAAACCCGTGCCCACAACTCCCACCTACATCTATCTTTTTTTTTTTTTTTTTTTTTTTTTTTTGAACGGCTGGTTAGTTGTTAGTATCATCAAGTTAGTATTATTCGCCAATGCCAAGGTTTGAACCTTGGACCTCCAAGAGAGGCAAAAGCCTCCCACCTCCCCTTTAACCACTAGGCCAAGAGATCATTGGTACCTACATCTATCTATCTATAATATAATAGTAAAATTAAGAAGCATAGTTATTGATCCGGTTGGTATGGTCAATGGGGCACCAGAGTCCAGACCACGTGGGTTGTTTTATGAACCCTGCCCCGTTTAGGGACACATATGGGCCTGATTTCAGACATTGGGCACTTGTTTTACTCACGTGGGTTGTTATTCGTCATATGCATTACAGGTGAAAAAAATGGGTTCTCGAACGTAATCGATTTCAAACCCGACCTGAATGTGGTTCTAAACTAGTTAAGATGATAGTGGTCTGGTTCCAAACTGAACCGTATGTAGTCTGTTTGTCGCCCCTCCTTTGAAACCGGCTAAAACAAACCGAACCATATAAAAGATTTAGTTCTAAACTGAACTTGATCATTATCCACTACATAAACCGGTGTGAACCTGAACCACTCTAACTAAGAACCGGTTGTTGACCAAAACTGAATCGGTTTGAACCCTAATTGTTTTGAGGAGAAAAATGATATGTGCACCATAATGGATACAAATGCGATAATGGACCGATAAGAAATTAAGTACACTGACAGAGTGGGTTCGTAATAATAAGATGATTATTAGATCGGACTGATCAGTAAGTGATGGAATGGCAATATGGTCCACATCTATGATTGAAGAAATAGGTCCAAAATGAAATTAATGTCTATTTTGGACATTGAATGGTAAGTTAATTTATTTCCAACCCATATTTTGAAATTAAAGATTTCATGTTGAAAGCGATACCTAAAGAACACTTTGGTGGTAAAGTGATGTATTTGTCAATCAAAATATTATAAATTTAAATCATACAGAATACATATGTAAAATAGGTATAGAGTGAAAAGTATATGTAACCTGGTAAACAAAAAGATAAATTATAACAAATTTCATGTTTTTAGATATGGTTTCTTGAACTTGAACCATTGATGGGTTTTTGGATTATAAATGCATTTGTGTATTTCATTATATGTTTTTCTTAACCGTGTGTGTGGTATTGGATTACAAAAATATGGTTACTAAATGAATTGGACAAGAAATCATGTTTGATTTTCCATTAGCCATAAAAATAATAAATTCTTCCATTTAAAATAAACAAGAGTAGTTTATCATTTTATATTCTAGCTTGGTGAGTTTTGAATTTTTGATTGACCGTATCCCAACTATGGATGGATGTGCCTAATGTTTTGTGTCTAGTTTACAGGAAGGAGCTCGAGTGTACGGATTATTTGTTGACGAGATGCGTCCTTGTTGTGCGAACTTGGGAAGTCATAGCGTCTTGGCTAGATATCGATCTTCCGCCTTCATTAATCCCAACTGATGTCATCCATTGGATTTAATCGAATTTCATGAAAAAGGAAAAACTGTCCTTCGGAAGCTATAATGTTGACTATATCATGTTGAATATAGAACGATGTTTTTGAACGTTTTCCAAGCTAAAAAATTTTTTTGAGCAATGTTTTTTATTTAACATTTTAGAAATTCTCAATATATACTCTCTAGTAAACAAAGATTTTAATTGAACATGTATTCGAATCCTAGAGCATGTATAATTGTTTTCCCTCTTAAAATCTTGAATACAAAAACAACCTAATTAAATCTTTTCATATTTAATTTAAATATCAATTATTTTCATTTTCAAAAAACTCTAAATTGAATATCATATTTAATGTGTAAAAAAGTTTTATTTTCTACCGAATAATTCATGGTTTTTTAAATTTAAATTCATAGTTGGTAATATTTAGAGCATTCACATCAGGTTCCATATCTTTATCCTTATAATTACACTAAAAACACTACTACTTCTCTCTTCTTCTCAATTAAATAATATATTTTTATACTTTTATCATTACTTTTTCTCTCCCTTCTACTCACAACCATTTTCAAAAATATTAAAAAATATATAAGGGTTGAACAGTGATTCTCCAAATATACAAAATAAACAGTTACTTTTCTCTCTCCTCCACTCACAACCATTTACAACCATTCCTTAAATTATAAGAAACACACTCACATAAATATACCAAACCTACTGTGAATGCTCTTATTCAACTAATTTTAATTGTTACTGTAAATATTACTTATTTATCAAATTTATTAATATTAAGAACTATGACTTAACTTTAAATTAATTTGACATGTACAAAGTTAGTTTAAATTTTAATATCAACTATTTTAACAATTTACTATTTTTCATTAATCTAGACTACATAATAAATGAATGTTTAAAGATTACATGTGATGATTTTTAGTGAAATCCAAACTTTTTTTTCCCGTCTTTCCTATATTAAATGATAGAAGTTTGAAGTAAATAACTTAAACAATTAAATATAAAAAATGTAAACCTTATTTTTGACAAAAATTATTAAGACTTATTAAATTATAAGATTTCAATTATATCATATATTAAAATAAAATATTGTACTTTTCTAACGTTTATTATTGGCAATTTATAACTTAGATATATTTTATCTCTTATTTTATCAATGGTTGACAACATCTAACACACAAAATTTTATAACAACTAATTATTTAAAAAATTAAATTTATTCCATACATGTAATAAGTGAGTTCTAACCTAGTTTGTTATTAAAGTGGGTTTTTTGAACTCTTTACATTAAAAATCTTTTTCCAAGTTTTCAAAGTGTTTATTTAAATATTTTAATTTATTTATTCCCTGTAAACTATGTTTTTATAGAGTGATTAAAAAATAAAATTTTCAATCTTTAAAAAAATGTATTCAACACCTTGATTTTTCAAGAGAGAATATGACAAATTATGAATTTTACTTTTAATAAGAGGGTATGATCACTAGTGAGAGATGGAGGTTAGTATGGCCTCACCCTCTAAACTATTAGGGTTCTTTTGGTTACATGCAAATTAAATTAGAATTATTTCTAATGAAAAACGTGTGTGGGTGGTTTGTTGAATGAATTAGAATTTGAAAACTTTCTAACAACCGAAGGTATTCTGATTCCTTCATACTAGTGATGAAATTGCAAGAATTTCATTGGAACTAGGTTTTCCTAACCCGCGCATTGCGGGAAGTTCCACCATGATTTCAAATATCAAAACGCGAATGCATTAACACACTGCCGCGGCATTGTACGTGATGTGATAACGTATAGACTAACAATCAACACGACTTGTCTCTAGACTAAATTTACGTTGAACCGTAAAGTAACTTGAATTTTTACCGTTGAACGAAACATATTATACTTGACCTGACTTTTTTCCAAACAAAATTATGTCGAAACGTATACCAACTCAAAACATACATAAAAGACATATGCAAATGTGCCGTATGTGATAAAAAATAGATTACGATCGTTGCGACTTGTTTCCGAACTAAATTTACATTGAAATGTAGAGTAACTCAGATTTATACCGTCGAATAAGAACGTTTATTTTTTACCCGGCCCGTTTCAGAACAAAATTCACATAAAAACATAGGTGAACATCGAAACGTAGACCAACTCAAAACGTAAAAAAATATGCACGGAAACATTTTACGCCCGACTCATACTGACATGTAAACCTGGAACTTTAACTCTTTAAAAATCTGAATTTACCTAGAAGTTTAACAAAAAAATTTAATAAACAAATTATATATATTATTATTATTATTATTATTAAATATTATTATTATTATTTTAATAATATTATTACTGTAGAATATGTGGTGGAAACCACGCATTAAACAATTGCAAATCACTATTCATTTCTTTCCTTTATTAATATATAGGTTAATGTTTGTATAATATCAAATATAAACCCTTCAGTTCTTTTCTTATCTCCTATACATTAATCATCCATTGAGAACATGAAACAAAAAAAATTATAAAACGAAATCAAAAAATAAACTGAAGACAACCGATGAATGATGAAGATGGATTTGGATCGAAAAGTCAATTGTTTATTTTGAGTATGTTGAATTTTCATATGTTTATTGTAAGAATTTTGCTTTTTAATTACGAGTAATTGTCATTGTGTTTGCCTGTCCTTAATTTAGCAAATATATTCATTTCTCATTTATTTATTCATTTGTTCCTGTTTAGTAGGAAAAGATAAAAAACTATGATTATAGGTATCCATAAAGTGTCTAGTTTGAAGTTCCAACTATAATAATATGTTACATATCAAATAATATGTACTTTAAAATACCATTTATTGAAGCGTCAGAAAGGTTCTTTCTTGGATAGTTTGCAAGTGCTATTAGAAAATTAGTAGAAAAATGAATGTATTATTTTTCTTGATAAAGACATTTTCTTGTTAAAGTGATTAAGATTAAATAAACAGTTACTTTGTTTCAAGATATATAACCAACGATTATTTTCCAGCACTTTCTGATTATCAGTTTAAGTAGAATAATTTTCTGTTTTGTTATCATAATCACAGATTTAATTATTTGTTATTATCAAATAGTATTATAATACTCTTTTATACTGTATGCATCTTGAATTATATATTGCAAATAGAAACCTAACCACCAACCGTAAAATGTTTCGATGATTCGTTCTCTTGGTTGGATGTTGGTCCACGTCCACTGCTCAGTGTGATTACAGATGGATATGGGGTTCCATATGTTTAATAATACATTATTTTAATCAAATTATTGGACCCAAAAACCCAAAAAAATAAATAAATTATTTGTATGGTGGTACTAGCTAGTGATATGGTTGTATAAATATTATTTTACCACAAAATTAATAAAACTAGCAAGATGTTAAAACCAAAACATATAATAAAAAGTTTAAAAAGAAAGAATAAACAAATACAAATAGTACATTCTGCTCTCTCTGCTTTAATAAAATGGTAAAAGAGTAGGACACGTGTCAACATCATATTTCTTCTCATCAATTTTTCCGCTTCTCTATTTTATTTAATAATTATTAATTATATTACATAATTTCTTAAAAGACTAAAAATACTTTTTAATAAATTAAAAAAAGCTTTTTATTAATGTTAAAAGAAATAATTTTTTATAAAATAAATTTTTTAAAAACATTAGAGTTTTTTTACAAATTTTAAATATTTTAAAATTGTTTTTTTAAGTAAAATATTTGTAAATAAAAAAATACTTAAAATTAAGAGTTATAATAACAAAAAACTTAAAACGATTTGCTTTGAAATAAATGTTTAGTTTTTTTAAATAAAAAAGTTTAAAATTTTGATATCATTGTTTAATTACTTATTAATTTTACTTATACGTAATTTTAATTATATCTTATCTATAAATATCGTTTTAAAACCAATAAAATTTTATTATATTTAATATTTTATTTATTTAACCTGTTTAATACACGAAAACTAATGCTAGTCTAGTATATAGATGGAGCTTTGCTCTGCTTTTTTCCGAAGGAAATAACGTAATTTCCCTTTATATTTTCTACTAATTTCTCCGGAGTACATGGATGTTGTTGAAAATGGTCTGTTTCTTGCTTTCTAAATTTTACAATATATAAAGAGTACATTAAAATAGTAACGAATTATTTTTTTATAAGAGAAGAAAGAAGAGAAAACTCTAATGCATCTTTAACTGAGCTCCAATTCATGATTGACAACCTGCACCATGTTTTAATTTTCTGTCATACTGCAAATAAAAAAAAGACTATTTTATCATTGTGATGCTATACTACCAGGTTATCGAACGGGTATAAAACTAGTTCACATATATGTGCATGACACGAATGAATGATTGGCCTCTGTAGTCTATCCTATACAGTTTACACACAAGGTGGAATACACGTTTATTGATCTTTTGGATGGAGCATCTTTCGTAATCGGGATTCTATAATAAATATTATGTATATGAATAAACTTGTTATGAATGAGATTTACTAGCTTTAGTTATGATATTTACACGAAAAATATTATTATATAACACACATATATTAATGTCGGTGAGTCAGATTTTTAATTTATACCTTTTAAATTTAATGTTTAAACTTTACCCCTATACTATATATGGCATACGTTTTGAATCTATATAGTTGTTTTTACCAATTTAATTTTTGTTTGTTAAAATTTTCTTTTTAAAAAATCATTATTAGTGGTTGTGTTTGCTTTGTTTTTTTTGTTTTTTTTTTTTTTGACGGTATAAATTTGTTAAAAACGAAGTTATATTCAAAATAGGGGCTTTTTTAGTTATCACAGGTTATATCAACTTACGCTAACGTGTTGGTGTCGCGAAAACTAAAATTGATATCGATTGAAGAATATCAACACTGTTATATGACTATTACGTTTCAATATCTGGAACCGATTGGCTGTACTTAATAGGTTTTTTATGTATTTAACCACGCTAATATTATTACCGCAAAGCACGTAACGTATTTTGTAAACATGTCATATCACGCCAGCTTAATTTTTAGTTGAATATATAATAGGAAATAAAGAATTCAAGAAATCTTGGTAACCCTATCTTCGTCCCTTCCAATGAAGATCTCATAACCAGACGTATCTCTACAATCACAATATTTAACGAGCATTAAATACTCATAAATATCCCCCAAATATAGTGGTTGATCAAATCCAAGATATTAGCATCATATCATATATTATGTTTTCTTTTAAGCAAAATGATCATGATCAGATGGTATTTCATCAGATGCCTTCTTCAATCTCCTTCCAACAACAGGCAAGAAATCAACAAGATCTTATGGTTGAGCTTCCTGATCATGTTACCATGGAGGGCAATATGTATAATCGGGTAAACAAAACGCGTAAACTGCACCGAGATCAGTCACCTTGTTCGAAACCTAATTCGGTAACTTGTACTGATCAAGGGGTAGAAGATAGTAAAGATGAACACACGCAAAGAAAATTGGTTCATAGAGAGATCGAAAGACAACGCAGGCAAGATATGGCTAAGCTTTATGCTTCACTTAGGGGTCTACTTCCCCTTGAATTCCTCAAGGTAAGTTATTTTGTTACAGATAGTCTATTACTATTATTAGTATCTTGTGTGTTGTTTGTGTTATCTACACTGTATTCTATTAATTTGTACCTTTCTTGGAATTTGGAAAGAAGCTTTTGTGTGTTGTTTTGTATATTTCTCTTGTGTTATTAGTATTATTAGTATCTTGTATATATGTTGTGTGTGTTATCTACACTATATCTGTATCTCTTGTGATAGAGGGTATGTTTGTCATTTCCATACATTATCTGCTATTCGTAGCTTTTTGTAGGTGAGATTTTACTAAGTATGTTTGTTTGGTTCTTCGTTTGTGTCAATATGGACCTCAAGAGTTCTTGATGAATATGAATAGGTACCACAATCATAGAAAATTATGTTAGAGGCGGTGATGTAGCCTCGTTTGACATCTTTTAGGGTCAAAGTAGGAACTACAATCATAGAAAATTTGTTTAACTGTCCACGCGTTTGAAGCCCTATGACACTCTGATGCTAATGTTAATCGGGTCTGAGTTCATAAGCATATAAGTATATATGTAGTGTGAACATCCATACTTTTACCTCTTAGCAATGTATATGCAAGTGTCTCAATGAAATATGGAGAGTTGGTGGTTACATATGTGTAATGGGCAGGTGGGTATACTCTTGAGTACAAAACCTTATTAACTGATTTACGGTCGAATTTTGTGTTTAGGGAAAGCGATCAACCTCGGATCATATGCACGAGGCAGTGAACTACATCAAACACATGCAAGAAAAGATTAGAATTCTAAGTGTTAAAAGAGACAGGCTCAAGACGCTAACGGAGCCAAGTGTTCTTCGTCGTGGGACAAATACTAATGAAAAAAGATTAATGAATTTGTTCCCAAATACGGTCTCAATCAGCGCTTGTGACGGGGGAGGAACTCAGATTATGATTAATAGTTGTTCATTAGAAGATGGTTTCCCTCTATCAAAAGTTCTAAACACGATTTCTAAATGTCTTAATGTTGTAGCATACACTTGTATTAAAGTAAACCAACGGTTGATTCACTCTATCCAAACTGAGGTAAATTTGTTTACATCATAATGGCAATTTTAGAAGTTTCCTTGTATCAAGTTAAATCTTTTTTTATTATTAGATGATATAAAAATCGATCTTAAACCCTGAACCCTAACTATAAACATTAATCAACTCTAGTGCTCATTCTGCAAAATATTAACTTTTTTGCAGGCGAATAATGGAGTATCAACTGATAATTCCATGTTGGAACAAAGATTAGCTGCAATAGCAAATAACCACTGAATTCAAGGAAGCTATAGAACTAATCAAGGTATTTAGTTGCTTGCTATATGAGCTCATTGTCGAGTTGTTTACCACCATCCATTTAAATTTGGTGAGCTTCTGTACATGAAGCTCGTTTCGATGAAAAAAAAAATACTATCAATATGTGGTTATTATTGTTGTTATTACTATTGTTTACTACTTCTATTATTATCTTGTTTTTAAGATTAAGGCGATAACCACATTAGAAGTGATCACTTATCGAGTTATCGTTGTAATAAGGGATTCTATGCTCATGACTCGAGGTTCACGAACCTTCAAATCAGTTTTTTTTTTTGTCAAAGTCGGATGAAGGCAAAAACCGGCCCCCCATGGAACCCATGCCCACTCTCTTCTCCTCGCAGAGACTTTCACTCATTTACGAATGATCCATGACCACATGCTTTTGCAGCATAGTTCACACGTAGTTCTTCAACTGAAAATTCATTCACACGTAGCGGAAAACATTCAATCATAACATTCGAGCCGATTTCATAGCTCTTAAACAAACATAAAAGCTCGTAAATAAAACATAAACATGGGGATGCCAATCTCTTGGGTATAGAAGCATTCACTTATGTGCCAAACATATTCTCATGAACTTTTGAAGCAAACTGATAGTTTAACCTGATATGCATACTTAAAATGAACTACACAGAGTGAGTTTTAGTTTTCATAAATCATTAAAAGGGTATTTCGATTAACATGAAAATAACCTTTATGTCATAACATAATCATAACATGGAAACATAGCCAATATTACCACATAGACACAATTTTTAACATATTTTAAGCATACATCATAAGATAAGTCAAACAATTAAGTGTGTAGATCTATAAGCATAACGTTTAGGTCATGAACACCTCATGAATAATCATCATTATGCCATGGCGTTAGGCGTCACTACCGTAACCCATAATCCAGTTGTACAACTGTTGATCTATCACAAAGGCATTGAACCACAACATTACGTCCATTTAAGGACCAAACATCCAAAGGAGCATAGATCCATAGAAGGACCACAATAAATTCCAACAATGTATAGCTTTCATCTAAACATAATTTTCATCACCAATTTCGCGTAAATTAATATTTGCTCGTGAAATAGAAATCATACCTAATAAACCCTAACAACTTAATAATTGCAGCTTTTCTTTCTTTCAATCAAAATAAACCAAGAACCTAACATTTAGAGTTTATAACTACATCAAAATATTCAAATTAATAACATCATTCTAAACGTAAATTATTGCCAACATGTAATATTTTTAAATGTGAAATTCACTCTTTAGTTTTTGACTTGAAACCAAAACTATTCGTTAGAGGTGGTAAAATAGAGGGGTTGAATTGAGTTGGTTGTCGGGTCATGATGAGTTTGAGTCAAGATGATTTTAAGTTAGGATGAGTTGATTAAAAAAAAGTTAAGATGAGTTTAGGTCCAGATGTGCTAAAATTTAAAAATTATTCATTTACACGTAAAAACACACATTTACACCTCAAAATACACACTGATCTCTGAACAAATTTTAGGTTTTCTTTTATTTCTTGTGGGGCTTGATAATTTACATCAAGAACGAATCTCAAGAGATCAATGCAGCATTCATTTGGTGCTTTAATTCATCACCGTTTTCTTGCTGTTGGAGGCTTGAAAACTAATGTTTTGACTTCTTTTTCTTGGGTAACACGTGACTCATGAGGATATATAGTTATGGAGGATGAATAAATGAAAACCCGCAAATTGCTTGGAGATCAACGAAGCATTCATCAAAAGTTCAAAACAACTAAACCCGAATCAAATTGCAAGTTGTGCAATTGATTTTATATTGGTTTTATTTGTCTCACCAAATTGTAAAACTTAAACATTAAAAAAAAATCATAAACGTATTACATAGCATTAAATCGATCTCTGAATAAAAAGCTAAATAACTTTAAATACACAAAATACTTACAAAATTTTAACATTTGAAAAGTTTGGTAGTTTGGCTTGTATAGAGAATTAACAGTGATTTTTTGTTTTTGTTTTTATAATAACACTAAAATTTATTATTTATTATTTATTATTTTTAATTAAATAATATTTTTTATACAATTATCATTATATTTTATCTCTCATCCACTCACAACCATTTTTTAAAATATTAAAAAATTAATAAAGAATGAATATTGTTTTCTCAAATATACATATGAATAGAAATATTTTCTCTACACCGCTCACAACCACTCACAACAATTTCTTAGACTGGATGTAGTGGTCGGCATCAAATTTGCTGATGTGGATACAATCAGGATGTTAAAACCACTACGTCCTAGTTAAAAGAAAGATACAAACTTATGTTTAGCCAAATTTTTAACGGATGTTAAAAACGAATAAATTTATTTTTTTCTTACTTATTATAATTTTTAATTAAAAAAAAACCTTAAACTCATTGTAATTATTTAAAATATTTTAATAAATTTATATTTACCCACATGTCATCTTAGTTAAATAAATCAATACATATAATCTTATGATATATAAAAAAACACATATTTATATTTATATGGATTATCCACTCGTGAATGCCATTGTGTCAATTATTCTTAACAAATACTCGTTGTAAAAGAATAGGATTACGAATTTATGACACGTAGCGGAGTCGCTCACTATCGTCATGAGCCTTACACGGTTACACCCATTTTCCTCTGCCATCAACGTCACAATTTTATCCCCATTTTTCTTCCATCTTCTAACACTTAACTGTTCTTGGTACCTTTATTTCATCTTCATCATCTTTTCAACCTTATTCTTGCTTTTCCCTGTGTAGGCTGTCTACATCTTGACTTCTACCCTTATACCGTCTTTGATGTTTTCCACTACCCTGAATATTACTTTTCACTTCATACCCAAATGGCAGAAAACCCAATTACAGGTTCTTCCGATCATCCCCCGTGTTTACGTGTTTTCTTTTCTGTTTCTAACATCTCGATGAATATGCGTATGACTCTCTTTCCAATTTTGATATGAGGGTGTGTTATGTATTGTATCATTAGCGATATGCATGTAATTAATCTTTTAGTTTCTTGGATCGTTTCATTCATTTGATGATATGGGTAGCTTAAATTACTAATTTTGAAATTTGGGTTTCAAAGTCGACGCTAATTGGAGTTTCAAGAAAAGGGGTTATGGTGATTGTATTGATGCCTAAATAGGGTTTATAGCAGTTTCATAAAGATTGAAATTTCAAAAGTCAAAATTTAGCGATTATAATGATTTCTGTTTAAGATAACATGTGATCGAGTAATTTAGGCGTAGAAGTTTCTTAATTTTGCAGCTTTAATGCGTTCAGGTGGTTCAAATGACCAATCTTTGTGCTCCAATAGAGACCCTGAGGCAATCACTTCACTTGTTGTATGCTTTGGTGAAATGTTGATCGACTTTGTGTCATCAGTTCCTGGAGTCTCACTTGCAGAAGCACCCACCTTTGACAAAGCACCTGGTGGTGCACCCGCTAATGTTGCGGTCGGTATATCGAGATTGGGTGGTTCTTCGGCATTCATAGGAAAAGTATATTGATTAAGCATTCCTTATAGAATGCAGCTTCTATATATAATGAAGTAATGAACTTTAACTTTCATTTAAGTTTGCATATGATACATGTTTTTAGGTGGGTGATGACCAATTTGGGTACATGTTAGCTGACATTTTGAAGAAAAACAATGTCAACAATTCGGGGATGCGATTTGACCACAAAGCGCGAACAGCATTAGCTTTCGTTAGTCGAAAATCCAATGGGGAGAGGGAGTTTTTGTTCTTTAGAAATCCTAGTGCAGATATGCTACTTCAAGAATCAGAACTCGATGTGAATCTCATTAAACTGGTATATAGATTTTCGTGTTTTGGTTCATGATTGTTTATGATTTTGGTGATCCTTCGTTATATTTAGTTTTGTATACTGTAGGCGAAAATATTCCACTTTGGTTCGATTAGTTTAATACATGAACCGTGTAGATCAACTCATTTAGCTGCAATGGCTATAGCCAAGAAATCGGGTAGCATCCTTTCTTATGATGTGAACTTGAGATTACCTTTATGGCCATCACCGGATGCTGCTCGTGAGGGCATAATGAGTGTGTGGGAGCAAGCGGATGTTATTAAGGTACTGATAATTTACGGGCTTGCTACAATTTGTTATAAGTAATAATGTTATCTGAATGATTAATGAGAAGGCGTGCAGGTAAGCGAGGAAGAAATTACGTTCTTGACCGAGGGTGATGATGCTTATGATGATAGCGTGGTGTTGAAGAAGCTTTTTCATCCAAATCTTAAACTTTTTCTTGTTAGTGAAGGAGCTCATGGTTGTAGATACTACACTAAGGCAAGATTCTAGTAATTGTGGCGGTATTATGGCCGGGTGATTATACGTTTGCTTGCGACACAAGACTCGATCATTTAGTTTAACAAATGTGTCATGTTGTGCAGCGGTTTAAAGGCAGAGTTAGTGGTGTGAAGGTGAAATCTATTGATACTACGGGTGCTGGTGATGCTTTTGTTGCTGGGATTTTGAGCGCTTTAGCTTCTGATATAAATCTATATGAGGTACTATTTTGACATGTAACTGTTAGGTGACTTATTTGTTTGATTACGAGCGACACATATTGTGTTTGTGTAGGATGAAAAACAACTTCGTGAAGCTCTTGTTTTTGCAAACGCATGTGGAGCGCTTGTTGTAACAAAGAAAGGAGCGATACCCGCTATGCCAACAAAAGAGGAAGTCCTACAAATACTGAAACAAGAAGGCTTAGGAGCAAGTTGATGTGTTGTAATGAAAATGTACACGTGACGTGGCGATTGGAGGCTATATAACTTTTATGAATTCTCAATGCCAAGTTATAAACTATAGATGGCGTAGATGGCAAGTGATAAGTGATAACTGACACTGATAACAGGGTGGCATCAAGTATGATTAAAGATGCAGAAGATAAGGGTCTCATTACACCTAGGATCTGTGAAGGTTAGATAATATGCTTTAAAAATTCATGTATAATAGTTAAATGCATCGTAATTTACTTTGAAAACTTATGTAAAAGGGAAGTGATAACAGGATTGGTTAAGTAATAATGCAGTACATAGCTTTATTTACTTGGGATCCTTGTCTTTCATATCTTTATTTTATGATGGCTTTCTTACTATCTATTAGACTATTATTCAAGAACATTGAGAGGCTGTTTTTACTTTCTAGCTACGTCCTTCGTTTGAGCTATAAAATAAACAATTGTTAAAATTGTTACTACTTTAAGGTACTACTCGAATTCACAAATGAGTTGGTATAGTTATTGCTTATGATTGTTTCTATCTTCTTCATCATCTTTAAAAATTGATTATCGATTTCCCTTTTATATTTATTAATTCACTTGCATTATTATATCACAATCAAATGGCAGAATACCCAACTTCAGGTTCTTCCAATTTCCCCTGCCTTTACGTGTTTTCTTCTTGGTTTTTAACAGGTTAACGAATATATATGATTATGGTGTCATGGTGTGATATGAGGGTATGTTATGTCTTGCATCATTGTTGAGATGTTGGTTCTTTGATTTGTTTGAAGGATAATTGGAAGCCGTATGCATATGATTTATCTTTTACTGTATTTGGAGCATTTGGTTATCTTAATTTACAATTTTCAAAATTTCCGGTTCCGGATTTAAAAGTTGGCATCAATTGGATTGTGAATTTAGGGGTATGGATTTGTAACACAATATGAAAGTGACTAGCTTTAATAAACCCGTATATTACACGGGTTGAATAAATAAAATACTAAATATAATAAAATTTTAGTAGTTATAAAATGATATATTAAGATAAAATATGATTAAAATTATATATAATTAAGGACTATAAATATTAAAATAATGATATAAACTTTTTAATCTTTTGTTGTTAAACTTTTTTTTTTTTAAATTTAAAAACTTTGTTTCAAAACAAACATTTTAACAGATATAATTTTTAAAACTTTTTTTTTATTATAAGTTACAATTTTAATTAATTTTTGTTTATAAAAATTTTACCTAACACATCAATGTTAGAATATTTAAAATTTTTAAAAAATTTTGATGTTTTAAAATTTTCTTAATTTATAAATATTTATTTATTTAGAAACAGTATTAATAAAAAAATATATTTCTTAATTTATTGTTTGTAATTAATGTGATATTAATAGGAGAGAGAAACGAAAAAATTTTGGTGAGATGAAATGTGATGGTACCATGTGTCCATCATAGTTACTCTTTTATTAGAGTATGAAGATGAAGATACGTAATTCGTTGGTGTTTGGGTTAAGATTAAATGGATGCAAGTCAGCTTTGGGTTGAACTTATGAATATGTTTAGCTAAATGGATTTAATTAAGTAATAAGGAAATATATATTGTGTCATAAGTTAAGCTCATTGGGTGCTTATGTGGCATATTTTGCTCAAGTTTCAACAGTGGTTACACTAATATGACATGATGGTTACACCGGTGGTTGCACTAATGTGACATTATGGTTGCACCAGTAAAACTTAGGCCGAAAATACAGGTCTAGACAGAAGGATTACATTGGTGTATATATGGTGATTACATCAGTGTAAGACAAAGCTACAAAAACATACCAGCTACTTACATTAGTGTAAGAACTAAATTTTGAATTTTTTTTTCTCTTTCTCAATATTTGAAGCACTTGACATGACCAGTAATTTTCATAACCTTTAGGTAAATTATTTTCATATCTAAAGATCTCTTATAAGCTATTCAATCATATTTCTTTATCTAATTATTAATCCTTAAGAGTGTGTCCTTCTTTTTTCCCTGCTACCAGACACCTGAATTAGTGAAGTATCTTTCTTCCTTACTCACAAGCAATTGATGAAGGCGGTGAGCTCAATTCGGCTTTCCCTCCTCTCTCACTCACCTCTCACTTCTCATGCTTTCGGGTCGTCTATCCTATTCCCGATGATGTAGATTGTCGTGGTCTACTCAAAAACAAATTATTTTTAAGACTTAGCTCACCTATACCAGTACGGGTAAGTAAGGTCGTCTCCACGAGAAATATGTGAAAAGTGTAATTTTAGTTCAATGGTTTTAAATTGATCAAGAAAACAAATTTAAATTAAAGATTAATTTGGAAAGCAAAATAGCAAAGTAACAAACTTGATTGGTTTTGAAAACAATAATAATAATAATGATCCACTCCGGGTTTCAGGTTTGTAAAACAAGTTGTAACCTAATTATTCTTAGCAAACAATCACATAGACATAATTGTATTGGTTTGATTGATTTCAGTGGTAGAGATGGAACGGGTTGTAAACGGACCTATTCACAAATTACCAATTTCAATTTGCTAATCAAAACCTAAGACTCACAATGCTCATGATGTAAAAAAACTAAAAACTGATGAGTATTAGATTAAGATTCAAAACAAAGAAAAACCGTTTAAAATAATCAACCAATAAATGAAATCATATGGCTTAACATGCCAATAAAAACTTCAACCCAATCTAAGAACAAATAAAGTTTAAACAAATGTCATAAACGCAAACCCTACACCCGGAGAAGATCACGGGTGATTTAGCCGCTCATGGTTGTCATGGAATCGAAATCAGTTGTCGTAGGAATCAATTGCATGAAATGATGGATCCATGGGTCTTTTTTGCTCTCAAAATTGCTCCTTAGATGGCCAAAAACGACTTGGTGAAGTGCTAATTCGCAACCCCCTTTTTAACCTTTAATTGGGGTAGAAAACCCTAAAAATTCGTATCAGTCAGCATAAGGACGTAAATTACTTCCTCAGGGACGTAATTTACTCCCCCCTCAAATAAGCACTTTTTCCTTCTGTTGTACGTCCTAGTTTGCGTGCATCCTGATCACACTTAGGACGTAATTTACGTCCTTAGGGACGTAATTTACGTCCTTAGGGACGTAATTTACGTCCCACTTCGCTTTTTCTTCACTTTTTCTATACTTCAAGTGTTTCATTCTTCGTGAGCTTTCGGCTTCCATTCTAACTCTCGAAAACACCCGAAATGTGTCCGTTTTTGCTCCGCAAGCATGAAAATCAATTAACGCTTAAAGTAATTGTGTTCCACCATATTAAATACATAAAAACACGTAATTAAACATTTTAAAATAGTGAAAAACCCCTACACATCACCCGACTCCACTTTGCTCCCTCTAACACACACCAAATGTGGTTTTGACATTAGATGTGTTTAAAGTGAACACTATAACTCTCTACCTTTAGTTTAGATTGTTTTGAGTAGTCACTTGTTATTGATAATAGTTGTTTACTAAAGACACACCAAGTTTCAGTGAAACACTTCTTTAAATTTTTTATGTAATGTTTTTAAGTTCATAGAAAGATCACAATTTTTTCACTTGATTTTCATTCTACATTTCCCTATATATGATGTTAGCGAATTAGTTTACTTTAAAAGTGTACTTCATTACATTATTGACGTTTGCTCAATAGACATTAAAACCATGTAACTCGTATCAAACGTAGAAAATTAGTTAAAAGGAGTTGTTACTTTAATTACATTAGTACTAAGATATTTTATTATTGCAGCCTCTCATTTGATCTTATTGGGACAATAGTCTTGAGATTAACCAACAATCATATCAAAATGATTTTAAACTTGCACGACACAAAAATGAGACATTGCTTCCTAAAATCTTTGAATAATGGAGTCAAAAAAAGGTTTGCATTTGGGATTCGTAGATGTGAATTTGGCATTGAGAGAAATAATAAGGTTGACTGAGCGGTTATAACAATAGAGAAGTAAGTTCTAGACAACATGTCCAAGTAATATGATAATAAAGTGACATTAAAACCATAGCTCTAACCATCCTTTCATGTACATAGAAAGTCACTTGACGTTAAACTTACATATATGATTAAGCAATGACAATCACAGGGCAACTCTCCTTTGGCATATTACAACAGAACTATTGATATATGAATATACTCATATATCACATTCAAGCATACATGCCAATAGAGAGTAGTCCTGTAACTCATCTTTGCTTGATGACTCAAAATCCATTCCATGGTCTCTTTGACTTTGAGTTTAAACCTGTAATGATTTTGTTGGTTTGACCGTCTATATGGTTTCTTTTATATGGACTAGAGTGATGGGATAAACCATCTTCGAATCGGTATATGCCAAAATATGGTCATTTATGCCTCTCCCAAAGTGTGTTCTTTTTTATCATTCTTCACATCACATTATTCTTGTACAGTGTACTGATTCTAGAGCACTAAAGCACCACCTTTTGTAATAACTTTTTATTTTAACCGTCATTACATTGGATTTTTTTATAAATGGGCAGATTTTAAACCCCATGATGATAGCAAAAATGATTCCATCCTTTTTACTTCAAATTGGTATAAAAAGTAAATAAACTAGTGAAAGCAAAAGTAAAAAAAATATATACTTTCAAAGTTGTCAAATATTTATTCAGATGGTATTTAGTCCTTTTTTTCATTTAATAATAATAACTAGCTTTAGTAAAAAAATAAATAAAATTACATTGAGTAAAGCCTATAAGTAATAAAACAATGATATCAACTTTTTAAACTTATATTTTATAATTATTATTTTTTCCAAATTTTTTTAACATTCTATTTCAAGGCAAATTATTTTTAAAAATATCATTTTTAATAATTTCTTATTATAACTCCACAATTTAATTATGTTTTGTATTAAAAAATTTTACTTAAAAAATCCAATTTTAAAATATTTTGTTCTTTAAAAAATATTGATGTTTTAAAAAAATTATTTTATAAAAATTTATGTCTTTAAAAATAGCATTAACAAAAACAGCTCTTTCTTAGACTATTCAAAGAAACTGTTTTAATTTTAAAAAAATTAAATAATATTATTACTAATTAATGTATTATATAATAAAAAAGAGAAGCCGAAAACTTTTGATAAAAATAAATATTATTTTGTCATGTGTTTCTCTAGTTACCAATCATTAGAAGTTGAACTTGGGTGAATGTGTTGCCACACCATCCCACCCCGTACATGCCAGCCTCGTGAATTGGGTTTTCCAACACCTTTTAACTCTAAAGAAATATTCTTTTAGATCTGTGCTAAAATCTCGTCAAGATTTGTGGGACGGATATAAAGCGGCATATCCATTATCCATTCTTCCAACTTTTTTCGAACAAAACACATATATGTTAAAGGTAAATTTCTTTTCAACATTTTAGAAAAGAAAATGTTTAGCAATAAATTTATTAAACACTAAGTTTAACAACAGAAAACCATGAAAACTAGAAATTAAGCTTAGATGATGTAAAACATTTTCAAATTTTGTTACACATGTTGTTGCGATGATATTGACGTGATTATGTACATATAATTAACATATGAAGTTTGGCTGACTATGGTATGAAGATCGAAACATAAAAATAAAACAATTATATACGTAGTACCAATGTTCTTTAATTTGTATTAGTGTTACTCTTCACGATATCAGCATATTATTATCAATCGATATCCCTACGATATCCAGAAAAGCTCTATTTTGAATACAACTTCGTTTTAAATAAACTATATACCGGGTAGGCATGAAAAAACTAAACAAGGTCAAAAATCATTTTTTAAAAAATATTAATGAGCAAAAGTTATTTATGAAAAATCAAACTAGTAAAAACTTAATAGATTAAAAACTTATATTATATATATATATGTGTGTGTGTGTGCGAGCGCGCGCGCGATTAAGTTGAAACATTAGAAATTAAAAAAAAAAGTTATTTTAAAATTTGATTAGGGTTGTTTAAAAAAATGGAGTGGTGGTCCATGACATATATTGCTAAATGAGTATATATAATTACCGCACAAGTTTCATATATATCACACACGTGAACGCATGAAATTAAATAAATTATGACAGTTAACGTACAAGGTTCATATAAACTTAAGTACTTAACGGAAAATTCTAAAAGGTTTATATAGATGTAATAAGCACCACCACTTGTAAGTTTAAATACATTTCATTTCCTACTTCTTTTGAATCGCCAATCTTTCTCCTAACATTTTTATCCCCATATACCTGAAACAATTGTAAAATAGAATCATAATTAGTTTGATTTGTTTTCCCGAAAGAAAAGCAACTAAAACATTAAAAAATATTGTAGTTTGTAGATACCTTCCGAGCATCATGATAGTAGCTTGAGGGTTTGTACCCGGAGAATTCAAAAGAGTAGAACTATCAATAACACGTAGTCCCGCGACACCCACAACTTTATAGTTGCGATCAACAGCTCTATCAACTTGACAACCTCCATGATAATGCCATATGGACATCACGGTGTCTTTGCAAAATTGCTCCAGGTTAAAAGGGGCATTCACATGTCTACTTCTCAAATTCAAAGGTAGAGCGACCATCAAAGCAAACAATTCTTGAACTGATAACAAAGGATCACGGAACTGTGACAATGGTTTCGATTCCAACACCTTTACAATGGTTTCCAAGCCCTCGACACATGATTGAAGGTCTCGGGGGTCTTTGAAGTAGTTAAATGTGACTTTAGGATTAACTTTTGGATCTTTAGAAACAAGTTGAAGATCTCCAAAAGAGAGTGGACCCATTACTTTTTCAAGAATCAACCCTGCGTTAAGTCCCGACAGATCCAAGTTGAATCGATGTTTGATAATAGATCTTAGCTTGTTGAGACTTGTGCTCTGAAATACATATCAAACATATTAATTGTACTCATTTAAGTCCCTTAGTGTGTTTCATACAACTAAAAATTAGAAGCTTGAATCCTATATGCTACATATTATGACGTGTTTATTCTAGAAATTTTAAAACGTACCGTAAAACAAACTATATTCATTTGAATAAAAGTGCATAAATCAGGTTTGGGCCAAAATTGGTTCGGTTTGGGTAAAAATGATCAATCCTGATTTTGGCCGAACCAATTCGAGTATTGAACTTGTTGGAGTTTAAAATGATCTATTAAATTTGGAACTGGTACGAGTTTGAACCGGTTTCTATTCACTCTAGTTCATATTTGACCACTTTCACGTATGGTATTATCAATGTGGGGTCGGTTTCAAACCGGTTTAAGTGATTTTTCCGGGTTACAAACCGGTTCCAATTCCCAAACTTATGCACCTTAGATTCTTATAATGTCATTCTTCATGAAACAATTACAAACCTGGTTAGCTAAAAGCCCAAATTTAGAGCCCACTTTTTGGAGCAATGGCAAGTTGATATGGGTACTGGCAGATTCAATAAAACTCCCGAATCGGGTAATGCCCACAACTTCAATCAGTGAGATCTCAACGGGCCGCCGTGATGGGACGAGCACTATATTCATTGGGTTATCAGATAAGCCCTGTCCAACCATGGGCTGGTCCAACAACACCTTGATTCCATGGCCCGTTAGATGTTTGAAAGGCCCAATACCACTCAACAGCAACAATTGTGGGCTCCCAAGGGTGCCCGCTGATAATATAACTTCATTCATCAATGATCCTTCGTCTAAAATTGCCATGTGCTTTTTCCCTTTCATATCCTCGTACAACACTCCTTGAGCTCTTAGTTCTACAACATTTGATAAAAAAGTATGTATTAAGACACAACCTAAAAGAGTTATATCAATTTTGACTTGTTTATTTATACATGTTTCAAATTTTAGGTAGTATTTTATATCAAACTTTTTAAATTTATAAAATCAAGAAATTAAGCTAATAGGGAAACAAGCCAAACGGCTTTGAAAGTTGTTTAGATTTTTTTTATATTTTATTGTTTAACAGTATATCATCTTTTTTAACCAGGGGTGTCTAGGGAATCTAGTATAACCGTTCGCCTCCTTGTTTGATGCCTAAAAGTATTAAATTGTTTTTCGAAATTCTTGTTTTGATGCATCGACTTAACATAATAACAGTTAGTTCATTAGTTAAATAGTTGATTTCATTTAAACTGAAATAAATAAAATACGACATAAAAAGTAAAAGAAAATGAAACTGAATATCTTAGTCTTAGTTGAAAAAGAAAACAACTCTGGATTTTTACTTTCACCTTGAGAATTCAAAACGGTTTAATTTATTTTACGATTAAATTTGTTAAGATTTATTTTACCAATTGGAAAGTTGCATGTGATTTGTTTAACCCGACACAACATGTTTACACCCATAAAAAATGATTGGTTTCAACTTTCAACCATGTTTTTACTCATCGAGTAGTTAATTAATACCATCTATCTACCAAAGGGCGTAATAGTATCACGTATAAATGATTAAAAGTATATAAAAGTAAGAGTCGATTTAGTATGTGTATGTGTTTGAGCTTAAAAGAAAATACCATTTATAGACTATAGTGACGACTATAGAATTTAATATTCTTACCATTGGGTTTGAATATTATTTGGTGCACCGTTGCATTCAAGTATACAGTAATGTTGCTTGGATCAGCATACTCTAGCAAATCGGCAGCCGTGTGTCTCTTCCCGTCCCGATCGAAAATGCTACCGCCAACTTTCGTCCCGTATATATGCTCGTAACTAAACCCGTTATCCGGCACCACACCCGCCTCCAACAACCCCTCTCTCACCGCGGTCTGCCATGCCAAAACCTTCGGCTCAAACACCACTTTCTTCTCCACCCACTCATACGACTCCTTCACGAGCCTCGGGTCCCACCCGGCTTTGTTAACAAAGTCTGCGCTCGCCCTAGTGAAAAAACCAGCGTTGAGCGCGGACCCACCACCTAGGACACGGGCCCTTTGGTTGACCACACCATCGGTGGACACAAAGGTCTGAGAGGCGGATGTGGGACCGAGATTTGCAAGTGTTTCGAGAAAGCCGTTGATTGTGTTGATTGACGGGATGTTGTATGGGAGATCGCCTCTTTCGAGGAGTAACACCTTTGCGCCTTGTGAGAGCGTGGCCGCCAGCGCGCAGCCCGAGGTTCCACCTCCGACTACGATGTAGTCGTAAGATGTCTTCTCTGGAGCTCGGGTGGCGTCTTTTGCAAATGTGGAATATGGAGCTGTAGAAAAAAATGCAATTCACTAACTAATTAAGAGTCAATTACACGTATGGTCCTGTGAGTTTTATCACAGGATCATATGTGTAATGACCGTAACATGATGTATTTTGTAAATATGGAATATCTAGCTGTAGAGAAAAATGAAAGTAACTAATACGGGTGGTCCTATGAGTAAAAATCCTCCTGCGAGTTTTAATCAGAGGACCACCCGTGTAATAAGTGGAACATAGTGTGTTAATAATGTAATGAATTTAGTAACCGAAATAATTACCTTTTTCGGAGGTTGAAGAAGAAGCAAAGAAGAAGATGATGATGGCAAGTATAAACGGAGATGCGTGTGAAAGGGCGGTCGTCCAGCAGCCGGTGTGATTCATGGTGGATTTGATCGGAATGATGAAGAGAATGAAGTAAAGATGTAGAATTAATAATATTAATTGAATGGGAAGGATATGGATATATGGATGTTGACTATAGGAAATTTGATGAACCACCAGCGTTTTTGTAATTGCGATCTTAATTCTAGTGACGCCACCACCTGCCCTAAATCCCGTGCAAATGTTTCTTCCATTTATATTATAATTTTAAGTCCCCAACGTATTTTGATGGTAATGTAATATACTCTTTAATCAAATGTTTTGAGTTTAAATCCTGTTATAAGAAGGGCAGGTGCATGTGGTAATTTAAGATCAGAATATATGTAAAATAGAGAACGCTTTGTGTTTACGGGTCAAAAAAGTTTATATTATTTAATTCAACGTAAACTTTCCAACGGGGACAATCACTTGCTTTTACAAGAATCTTAACTTAAATAACTAAGAGAACCACGTAAAAAATTGGTTGCTATTGTTTTGAATGAATATAACACAGAAAATGAAATGACTACATAAAGATATAATGTTTTGTGTTTTTTCTCTTTTACTACTACAGTACTAATTATCTTTAGACTTTAAACGTAGAAGTGTATTGTTATTTATTTTGAAAAAAGTGCTGAAAACAATTCTCTAAAACATGAACTCGATCCACAATATTTTTTTTTCAGATATCTATTGTTATCATGTCATGTATGTTGCATTTTTTAAAGAAAATGTATCCGGAATTATAGTTTTCTAAATTAACATAAAATTAATTTTTACTTTTTTCATACTTTCTTTTCTTGCCCTCGTTGATCTAATACATTATTTATCTTGCATTTTCCTTGTTCACTCCCTCTGATCATGAGAACTTCTTTCATTGCACGTTCACACAGAAGACGTATGGACACACTCATGATCACGGATACATTCAAGTTATGGTCAAAATAGTCGTCGCTTACACAAAAGAGAGCAAGGAAAATAACTGAAAGTTTGTACAATGGTTTACTATAAGTTGAATGATCGAACGCCTTGTTATATGTTGATCCTATAAGTTGAATGAACGCCTTGTTATACATTAACAACGACAAAAGCAACAAAATAGAGACCATGATGGAATTAGAGTGAACCGTCATGAAACCAACATGAAATCCATTGCAAACCATGGTGATGGATTGTAATATATTCCCTCTGTTTTTAAAGTCCTTGAGGGAACGACCATATCAGCTACAGACCTCGTCGTAGACCCGTTGGGGTTGCCTAACACCAAAATATCAACCGTAAGAGTGTTTTACTAATACAAGATCGTGTCATGGTAAAAAATGTAGGTACACATGTATAACATACATAATTTGATGACTACTTAGGCACGTACACAAAATTATTTTTAAATAATTTAGTTTCTAAGTGTATTTAATAAATAAATAAACGTTTTATACAAAATACAAGTATCATAAAGTCAAACCAATTAGCCCATGCACACTTTTTTGCACTACTCAATTAGTATAACATATTCATTTGGTCATCTTATTCTAAAAAAAGAAAGACGTGCAAGACATCATTTTTTGAATCGGCATAATTCATTACTTCACCTCGTTAGAAATAGTAAATAAATTAGGTTAATCACAAACACAGTTTCTGGTTAGTCAAGATTACGAATTTTGTTTTTATTTTCTGAAAAAGTGAAAAAAATTGTTCCTCAGCATTGACACTTTTAGTACTTATATCTTTAAAGTGAAATTTTTTTTGTAATTGTCTTTTAAGGATAGAGCCTAGATTTAATTATTTATGTGATGAAAGAGCTTCTAGTCTAATGTTATATGATGCATACACATGATGTACTGGTGTTTATCTTATGAGAATTGAGATTTTGGATCTAATCTTACGATAAATAGTAATATAAATTTTAGAGTATGGTTCAAGGGTATCATTTATTAAAAAAAAATTATTTTCGGGAGAACATTTATGAACCGTCACTTTTTAGTAAAAGTCAAACTACTGATCAACCACCCCAATTGCAATCAACACTCTTTCATTTTGGTTCTCATGTTTTAAATTTATAAGTTTGGTCCTTGGACTTGCCAAATGTGACTATTTTATTTCATAAATTAGTAGGCACCAACTACCTGTCCATTGGAAAAGGGTGCATACCACTATAAGTTTTGTATATTGGTTTCTATACTTATCCGATAAAAAGATTTCCTCTTTTGTTTCTTGTTTAATATGGTACATAATTTGTTTTTTTCCCTAAATTTTTATATAACATTTAGTGATTGTTCGACAAATTTTTACATAAAAAGGTCCTCGACAACAGTTGTGAGAAAGAAAATTTGCGAGGTAATGATGATGAGGGGTTGTGGCGATGAGGGGTTGTGGTGTTTGATGGCTTAAGCGATCGTAAGAGGGGGAGATTTGGTATTAATTAAACTAGTATTGTTACCCCTTGCTACGCGACGGGGTAGTATTTTTTATTTTATTTTATTTTTTGTATACTTGATGTTGCAATGGACGGTTGTATTGATGTTAGAGATACATGCATAGCACATACATAGCGTTAAGATAAATAGTATACACGTAACATGTGGTTATCTGTACATTAGGTTTAACTCTTATGATGCTAAATATAGTAAGCAAGAGTTAAGTACGTGCAGCATAAATATTCAGTTCGTGTATGCTAGCAATCGTTCTTGAAATTGGTTCTACTAAGATTGTTGCGGACGTTTGTTTCTAGTTTTTTTTTGGCTTGGTCTCTTCTATAAGAAGTAAAAAATAACATAATTAACTATATGGGTGCCTTAATTAAGTGGAATTAAGAAGATTGTTATACCTGATAGATCAGAGTTGTCTCTTAATAGATGGAGGCATTGTAGGGGTGGGGGTGATCGCATTGTAGTCACCAATGTCTAAATACGCAAAAGTTAACGAAACCTTTTTGCAATTGTGCGTTGCACACCCTGCAATAAATTTAAAAAATATATTTTATTTAGATACAATGATATAACTTACTCGTATTTATCCCCATCAAGCTATGCATGCTTACCTGAAGGTACGATTCTTTAAGGAAGAATTTCATTCCGATATGATCTTCCCCCTACATAGGTTGAACAATCGGGTCATGGATCTAGCACTTCACTTGAATAGTTCTTTTTAAAAGCAACATAAAAAACCAAGCCAACTCAATCGAATCTCCTGTCCTCTCTTTCTTCTCCTTTATTGATCTAAAAATTATTCCTTAAAGGAAAAAAGGAAAGTGGAATGAATAAGCTCTTTTTATCACCAATTCACCAACACATTTTAAATTTTATAAATCTTTTTTCAATATTGTTTATAACTCATTAGAACTTGTTTTTGTTACTTTCTGATTTGTTATTAAATTATATTCTTGAAAACATTTGGGTGGAATGAATAAGCTCTTTTTATCACGAATTCACCAACATGGACGAATTGATTTATACAATACTATGACATAATCTCATATAACACGGACATAGCTAAATGGAACACAGTTACACCTCATGATGCCAATAGCATGAAGCAATGGGAAATTCTCCATCTGGAGCTTTAATTATTTTTTCTCTACATATCTCATTTAGTTTGAATTATATATTTTAAATCTTAATTTTGGATCAAATACACCCTTTTCATACAATCTATAGGCAGAGAAATGAAGCAGTTAAAGATAACAAAGGAAATAGTACAAGAGATATAAGTAGATAGTTCTCAATTAATACATAAATTTGATGAACCACTATAAACCCACACAATCAACAATACTACGAATTAATAGATTTGTAGACTAAAGCTATGGATAAGTAGACTAATCACTAAAGTATTAATATATATGATTAGTAGACTAAAGCTACGGATAAGTAGATAATAGATAATCAAAGCCTCCCGGTGGTCAAAAAGTGTATTTTGAGCTAAAAACATGAACTTCTAAACAATAATTTACTGTTATCCTTCACTTTTTTAAAACTTTTGTTAATTGTTATAAACTAAGGAACTTTAGCTATCATATGAATGTGAGAGTTCAGTTTACTCACCAATTCAAGAAGGCATCTGATCCCATGTTGATCAGATTGCCACAAAAGAATAGAATGTTCGAAAACTATGATTTAAAACACATCACTAGGATTGGCTCCACTGCAGCACCCCTAAAGAATCCAGTCTCTGTTTCTTGGCCGATCAAAGCTTCAGTGAATGGTTCTAATAAAGTGTCCACTGCAAGCAAAAAACACATGACATATGCTCTTATTTTCTGTTATCTTCTCCATAGTGATGAAAGTAAACCACAAAGCAAATGGATGTCATGAACATTTGCTACATTTTCATACACCTCACTCATGTCCATAAGTGCCCAGCAAATAGTCAAACAAATAAACAAAATTAAAAAAAAGTCGCAGCTCTTCTATGAAGGAACCCATACAATTCACCAGTGAAATCAGAGAGAACAATGAAAGTTGTAAGAAAACCCTAATAGAAGTATAATACTTGAAATTGCTACCTGTAGAAGGTATAAAATCAGTACCTGCAGCTATGATTTTTCTTGATGCATAAAGCCCCCGAATCAAGCACTCACACACGCAACTATCTTCCAAAAAGTATGAATCTTCTGACATTTGAAAGTGGATTTCACTAAAATCAATCGCAAAGCAAAATCCACTTCAATTTTCTCTTCAACTTCAACTATGAACCTTGAAAGCTTTCGAAGAAACCTGTTACGAAACACGAACCATCATTTACGACAGAAGAGAGAAAGAAATATACATGAAGCAAGTAACCGGAAAACCCTAACACTAGTCGTGTACCGTGAAGGAGATGACCGTGGCGTAGGGGTGAATCATATGCAGGGTGTGGTGAGTAATGAGTATGCAGGGTAAAGGGTGAAGACGTGGGCAGGGGCTTAAAAGGAAATAAGTTGTACTATGTGCATATAGAGTAGTACATCACTGTTAACGTTGGTTTCAAATATAAAAGTATATAATAGTCATAATATTGAGTCCGACAAAAAGTAATAAATAAATTAATTACGTTTATGTGGCTTTTTATTATTGCATAACAACGTTGACTACATAATTTTTTACATTAAAAGGTAATAACATGCTAGTTTATTTTATTGAACATTAAATTTGGACAATTGGTGCATAGTAGAGGTGTGTAAATTCGGTTGTGGGTTGGTTTGAGCTTTTCAATAACCATAAATGATTAGTTAGTTATGTTTTCTTTCATAATCATAACCATAATTAATTGGTTGGTTAACTATTGGTTATGGATTGATTCAGTTAATTATAGTTATCACATAGGCGGTCCCTTTTGAGTATGTTTCATTAAACTTCTACGGACTTCAAATGTTATATCTATATGATTAAATGAAGGAATTCTGAATAACCATCACATAACGGCTTGTTTTAAATCATTTAATTGTAGATGTATATTTTTATAAGTTTCTAAAAAAATAGCATATGGATGTAATGTAATGACATGCTATATATTTACTTTATGTATTTAAAAGTGGTAAAAGTTTGTACGACCTTTTTATATATAGAGGGTTTGGTTTGATTTAGGTTAAAGTTCAATTATAGGATACTCTTAACCATAACCATAACTGATTTATCGGTTAATCACAAAACTTAACCATAATCATCCATTATATTGGTTTTCAGTTGAATTCGATGTGATTATGATTCGGTTATTAGTTAACAGTCAGCTTCGGTCATCTTATCCGTAATTAAAAAAGAAAAAAAAGACTGTGCAAAACACAATGTCGTAAATGGGCATAATTCATTACTTCACTTTCTTAGAAACAGTAACCGAACTAGGTTATCTACAAACTCAGTTTTTGGTAAGTCAAGATAAACCAATATTGTTTTTTTCTTTTTCCTTTTGAAGAATGACAAAAAAACTTTCCTCCCCGTTTAGACTTTAAGAAAACAACATAAATTAATAAATAATTATGTGAGTTAACGAAAGTTTGTTGACATTACATATAGGGTAGTGTGATAGTAAATTAATAAGTTATTTAATTTAAAGAAGCTAAGAAAAATTCTGAATTTAACATATGTTATTTTATTGTTTTTAAAAAATAAGATATTTTAATTATTATGTTAAATATGTTACGTCATCCATCATTATATCTAATATATTAGGTCACTGTGTCTGATATTTTTCAAATTTGTGTTTTATTTTGTGTAATTTTTGTTATTTTTTAAAGATAAAAGGACATAATTTTTTTTTTAACTTTTAATGTATATTGATACTATTAATATCGTATGTAAACTTATGTTTTTATTAAATAATTAATATCGTATGTAAAGTTATGAGTGTTTTAAAAATAGGAGAACTTGAATAAAAGTCAACAAAAATAACTATGATTAAAATACCCTTCTAACAACTTTTTTTTAACAATTTGATCTTAACAATCGATTGAAAAGCTGAGTGGTCCAGATTTTTTTTTACAATTTTTTTACGTAAAACAATTTGATCTTAACAACTTTTTTTATACTTTTTACATAAACCTACGAATTATGTGGCCGGCTTCTGATTACTACATAATAGCATTGAGTACATAAAATTTTACATTAAAAGGTAACAATAAATGTCATGAATGCATGGATCATTAAGTCTGGAGACGTGCACAAAAAAAACGTTTCTAGATTCGGAATCGACTATCCTATTAGGTACATAGTTGAATCGATTCCTAAGTAAAAAAACGGAGTATAGGAGTGTCCGATTGGCCCAGTATAGGAGTGTCCGATTGGCCCAGTATAGGAGTGTCCGATTGGCCCAGTATTAAGTCTGGAGAGGTGCACAAAAAAACGTTTCTAGATTCGGAATCAACTATCCTATTGAATCGATTCCTAAGTAAAAAAAAAAGAGTATAGGAGTGTCCGATTGGCCCATTATAGGAGTGTTAGATTGGCCCAGTATTAAGTCTGGAGAGGTGCAAAAAAAAAAACGTTTCTAGATTCGGAATCTACTATTCTGTTAGGTACATAGTTGAATCGATTCCTAAGTAAAAAAAAAAAAAACAAAGTATAGGAGTGTCTGATTGGCCAAATATATAAACACCATATCTCATAGAGATAGGTGAAAATATAAATGGTTCTGATTTTTGTTAATTTAACACGAAACTATTTTAACTCTATGCACCTATGATAACGCGTATGATTTTGTTTGAGTCTATTTTCTTTAACATATATATATTTTTAATAATTTTATCATTACCAAATAAAATAAGGCTGAGAAAATTTAGGACCATAGAACTTATTAGACCTTTCAAGACTCCTACTTATAAACATTATCGATGTCTATTTGTCCACGTATATGAAACGAACTTAAACTTACTAATTTTCATAGTAAAAACGTATTATTGCAAAATCTTTGCTTGCTGAACAAGAGAGAAAGAGAGAAATATCTTTATATATTTATATTTATATATTATATAACCATCTTACATACAACAATTTAGCATTAAATACACTATGTAATAGTTCTTATAGTTTTATACTAAAAATTGATTTTATGTCGAGTGACCCCTATGTTCCGATACTCGTATAGCATAAGGTGGTGTAAAATCATACTTATAGTGATATTTCCAGCATAAATGATATGAGTTTGGTATCTATCTACAAGCTTAATAACATGAAGATCACAAAGCTACTTACATGAATCAACAATAATCCATTGACCACTCTTACATTCATGCTTCAATACTTACCGTACCGATAAATAAAGACGTTATATCACTATTTTCGGTATACAAACCATCCAAAGAACCCATAAAAGAAAAAAACAATTAATAAAAGCTTTCTATAAATCAACACTAAAAATTTGTAAAAAAGAAAAATTAGTAACTGGTCACATAAAAAAACTCCGTCTCCATGCTCAAAGGAGGCAGGTTTTCAACACATAATCTAAACTTGGTTTATTTTGATGAAAAATAAACTGAAACGGATCAAGTATCATCCATTTGGTAAAAGATCTATAACTTTAGGGATTATTGAAAAATAAAAAAAAAAAAAAAAAAATTTGGTGTATGAATTGTATATGATCCTAGTTCCGAGGAGCGGAAAGGGTGATCTTGATAATAAGCCCCGGAAACACATCATCCGGGTCATGGATATGCGGGTTTTCTTCGACAATAAACGGGTCGGCACACTTATCGCTGATGGTGTGCAGCGTTTCACCTTCTCCTACCACGTAAATCTCGTCGCAGACCCGACCCGATACCGGATTCATTTGATTGATCATAGAGTTGTCATGTGTAAAGGATCCTAGCAAGACGATTAACACCAGGAATATGATGCAGTACCACCGAGCTGTATCGGCGTAGGTCACCGGGGCTCTTGATGAAGCCATTGAAGTGATCAGAGAGTATATACAGAAGATGATGATGATGATTGTGAAATTGTTTTTCTGTTTTGTGGGATTATTATGATGAAATTGGATAAATATGTATGGAAGTTAAATATATATATAGAGAAATGAAAGAGGGGAATTTGGGTGGGCGTGTATGTGGCGTTAGAGTATTGGCTTCGACGACTCTTTGCCGTATTATTTTGTATTTTGCTTTTTGTTGACCGGCCGTTCGTCAGTTTACCGCAAAGTAACCGTATGAATTTGCCTCAAGAAAAAACAAAATTGTAAAACTTGTTGACTAAGATGTTTAGTAGACTTCTAGGTAAATATTGGTGCATAACAAGGTGTTCACGTTTCAATTTAAAATTGTAAAACTGGCAAAACCTAGTTGGATTTCGCGATTCGTTCTCTTTAAAACTTGTCGTTGGTTTGGAAATTTTGAAGACATAATAAATGGTTTGGCTTATATTTTATACGGGAAACCGGTTAAAAAAAAAGCAAACTGCACCGTAAAAAATACGTTTGTTGAAATTTTTTAAAACAAGCATGTAGAGTTAAAAGATTAATTATCAATATGAGCTAAATCCATTTTTATTGGACTAATTACATTAGAGGATGTAAACACCCCTAGTAATATATACCATCCATGGTTTTGTAGCCTAATCACATTAGTGATTGGTCCTTATAAATATGATGTGGGTTAATTTCTACATGTCAAGATTGATTAGGTGGTGTTTAAAAGTAAAAAATGATGCATGCTCATAAAATAAAATAAAATAAAATAAAAAAACTCAGCTTGAGTCGAACTTAAGACTTGGGGACCTTCACTAGAGAGATTTAAACGTTTACTATTGTACCATTAGTTCGAATGACGAAATTCAAATCTTTCTCGTGTAAAGTTTGATATTCTCTTGTAAAGTTCAATATTGCTATTATTATTTCCTTAATCTGTCTTTTTCTTAAATGTAAAATGATATGAAATAAAGGTAATTACGTAAAGTGATACTTAATATGATGCTATGGTTGATTAACATATCTGAGATGACGGGAAAGGATCGCGTGAAGTGAATAAGCAGCCTCCTTTCAATTTCAACAATTTGACCAAACATAGTTTATGTTTATCTACAAACTTCATAATACTTGTCAGGTATTTCATACGCCCATGTGTTGTGCTCTTATTATTTTTTTATTTTCTGTTTATTATTTTGTAAGATACTATGTCGTTTTCATCGAAGTTCATTGATTATATTAGTGGTACTTAATTAATTATGTTACAAGAAGCCTAATAGAGGTAGAGAATACAAAAAACAAATGAAAAGGCTGGTATTATTGTGATTATGTGTAGAGTTAAAAATTGATCGTCGTGTAATGAAATGATTTTGGTGAAAGTTGTTGGCTGAGGGTGGGATATGGTGCCGACCCTATTCGGCCCAATTTAGATTTAATTTTGTACAACGCATCAAAATCATCAAAAAGGAAAGTTTATCTTAATTATTTCATAATATAATCATAATACCGACCTCACACACACTTCATATTAGGTATAACGAATTTTCAGATAACTATATTATGGGTAGATGATTTGATTATGGGTCACGAGCTGATTTGGCACATCTAACTTGCTTGTTGGCTTGAATAAATTAACTAGCTCATAACCTAGTACATGTATTAGTAGTTTGATATTGTGTTTTTTAAAACTTGTATAATTTGAGATTGTTGTTTACTTGTTATTTGAAAATTTTAAATGAAACTTATAAAATCATTAAAATTCAGAAAATGAGTCAACGTCAAGGCACGAGTTACTGTTGAGCTAAATACGAGCTTAGTTTATAGCTTTGGTGGAAATATCCAGTCAAACCAGATCGACCGGTATTATTACTCGCTTGAGCCTGTATTGATGATAACTTCGGCTCGTGAGCTTCTTTATTATAAGACACTCAACCATCAAGTTTTATGAATCAATATTCAGTAATGTTAACGTTTATTTCAAGGTGTGAGTTTTGGATTTCACAATTGTCATGGTGTTAGCCTCGTCATTGTATGGGCTTTTGGTTGCTTATGTAGGTTTGCAGGCGGTTGGGTTGCATCAATTCTAGCTAACACCACAATTCGAAAGTGTCGATGTGTCACTTTTGAAGGAGCTATTTATGGGGATGTTATTTTGGTTAGACGTCTTGATGGTTACCGGTCTACTACGATATAACATGTTTCTCTTCGTCCTGACACTATCAGTTCATTCGAAATAACAACACATCTATCACTCACTCTTCATGTTTGTTATGTTTCTAATATTCTTCAATGTTTATGACTCCTCACTTGACATAAAAATAAGAAAAAGAAAGAAAATTACTTTCAAATTGACAGTGCTAATGAACCTAACTAGGGAACTTTAGCATCTTATAATTAATGGATAAAAGAGCCTAAGAGCCAAAATCGAATCTTCCTTGTAAATTTAGTGGCAAAAAAAGAATCAAACTGATTATCACAAACAATCATATGGGTTAAGTTTTAAAAGATTGATAATCTTTATATTTTTTCTCAACCATAAACCTACGAGTTGTATTTTCATTCAGATTATAAAACCATATCTCAATTCATTATCATTCAGGTTTTCTGTCATCTCTAAACCGTAAACCCAATCTAAATACGATATAATAGACTCTTCAAACCACTTTTACGATCTAAGAGCTTGAACGAAATGCATATAAATAAATTTAAAAGAAAATATCACTAGTATATTGATTTCAACTCCACATCAACATCAATCACATAGCGAGGGAGGTCAAAAAAAAAAAAAAAAAAAAACGAAAAAAATATGAAAACAAAACTGAAGTTACTGACTTATTGTATACCAGAAGAAGAAGGGGTGATTTTGATGACAAGACCCGGAAAAACATCATCCGGGTCATGAATATGCGGGTTCCTTTCGACGATAAACGGGTCGCCACACTTGTCGCTAATCGTGTGAAGCGTTTCTCCTTCTCCGACCACGTATATCTCATCACAAGGGCGTCTGTTAACTCCTCCTACGACGCCACCAGCGGCACTGCTAAGGGAGTAACTGTAGTTCTGATCATCTCTGAAAGCACCGGTGAGCATGAGGACTACTAACGCAATCGCACAGTAGAATGTTAAAGCGTCTGATATGGCCATTGCTGTTCGTAGTGTTTTAGCTTTCATGAGTTGACGCATCTTTGTTGTGACAATGGGTCTTTTAATTTGAAATAAGTGATGAATGGTTTATATAGAGTTGCAAGAAAAGCACGAGGGTGTGAACTATAAACGGATGAACCACTCACCCACCCATCCACTTAACCGCACCCACTAATGGGATAATGGTCATGGTGTAGCCACTTCTTTAAACTAATTTCTATAGTGGGCCCGTTGTTTATGGTTTATTATTATTTTTTATTATTTAGCATCTAATCGTTCATGACTTATGACTCTTTCTTTTCTTTTCTTTTATTTTATTTTGCTTTCTTTTCTTTTCTTTTATTTTATTTTGGTTTAAAGTCAAGGAAAAGAACGTAAATGATGGTTAACACGGTCAATGGAATAAAGAAGACGGGGAGAATTGAATGAAATGAGATTAGAAATGGTCAATCCAATGTACCTTTGCAACATCCAACCGTTTCTTTTTATTTTTTATTTTTTATTTTTATTTTTGGGAAAGGAAGAGATTTTATTAAAATAAAAGGATAACAAACATAGCTCGCTAGAGGCTAGACAGAAATACAAAACATACAACAAAATTGGTTTAGTCACCCACAAAGGTAAAATTGCATAACTCCGTCCATTCTAGAGATTTAAGATTTTATTTGTTTTTTATCCATAAAAATCCAACAATCTTGATTTCCTCCATATATTATGGTTTTAACTGAGATTTCTCTTTTTTAAAAACAAATTCGTTCTGAGCTCTCCATATTCAACCGTTTCTAGTTTTATTTGTTAAATTAATATGTCCTACCGAATGACAGATTAGAGTCTATAGATAAGAGTTGAGTCTTGTAACCAAGACATTATTAGTTCTAGCCTTGCTAACAATTTCCTAAAAAAAATTATAGGTGTTGCTGTCAAAAAACAAAATATAGAGGAATTGTAATAAAATTTTCAATAACTTAAAAAACTTGAGAGTCGCAAGTTCGTTTTCAGATTGAAACTATTTGGGTTCACAACAAATATTCAATCGGATAAAACTTAAGTTCAGAAATCGAAGTATTAATTTGTGTGTGTTTCAAAAACGTGAACCGGAAGTGAAGAAGAAGAAGAGAGACCAATCTTGTACAAATTCGAATTATTTCAGGGATGGAGAAACTGTCTTTGGCAGTTTTTCTCATGCAAATTTACACTTTTTACCCTCTAATTTTACATGTGAAATTTCGGTAAAATCAAACTCGATCCCAGCCAGGGGCTCTGCCCCTTGGACCCCGCCAGGGGCTGCCGCCCGTTGGACCCCGCTCTCAGGGGCGCTGGCCCCGGACCCCCACCAAAGGGCGTTGCCCCCTTGGAACCCCCATCACTTAGGGCTTCGCCCCTAATAAGGTTTTCAATTTCAAAGATCACAATAAATTCAAACAAGTGTGCATTCTCCGCACCTCCTGACTTGTTTGATGGATATTATGATCAAATTGTTTGTTAGTCAATCAAATTACACTAAAATATCTAACACAAAATTCTTTTTTTTATGTAGAATATAACAACAATAATATGCACGTTATCTTTAAAATAATAAAAGTGCAAGTAATTAAGTATATTATGGTTTCGTTTAATCCAAGGAGCGTGTTGAATGTAGTATGGTTTGGTTGTTTGTAGGGTCAGCTCTAAAACTTCATAAGAAAAACCATTAATTGAAACCGCAATACGTTAGGGCTTCAAATTTTTTTATTGTGTGTGCTAGTGTAATTGAGATTGGGTTCATAATATTGATTTCTTTTTATTGAATAAGTCATGTGTCGAATATCTATTAAGAAGGCTTGATCGAAGGAATTGACCTTTTTCGATAGTTGTTGTAAAGCAAACATACATAGTGTATTGCATAGATTTTTAGGACTTCTAGGAATCTAAGGTTAACCAATCGAGATCAATTTTGTAGTAGTTGGTCTTTTAGTTCGATAAATATTTTTTGAAAGAATTACATATATCCCTCTTTTCACAATAAAAAATTATATATTTTCTCAAACAAAAGTTTCAATGCATAAAGTACAATGTTTTTTAAGCATGATTTGAGAAAATATGTAATTTTACAAGTTTAAAGTAAGAAAATATACTTGCACATTTTTTGGTTAAGGTTGTTGGAACAAGAGTTCGTGCTATCAGTTGAGTATTCCTCGTTGGCTCTGGTGTTCTTGATTAAAACCCTTTTGCATCTTGCTTATGAAAAAGGACATCAAAGTTTAATTTAATTTAGCTCCAATCCATAAAATAGTATTGGTTGTAGCCTTGTACTAATCAGCGGTTCAAGTTTGTGAAATAATGTTATTTTAGTCATATTGTTACCGGTAACATGTTAAATGATTAAATCAATTCTTTCCTGGACATTTTGTGTTATATTAGGATAACAACACTTAAAAAATTACAACTTACATATAATTATTAGAGAAAATTACACAGATTTCTGTATTTTTTATCATATTACAAGTTTAGTTTTAAATTAAAAAAAAATACAAAAAGTTCAAACATTTGAGAGATGGTTATAAGTTTAATCTCTACCGTTAATGTCCATTAATTTGTAACTATTTGAGGACTAAACTTATAATATGATCAAACCACATGGACTATTTGTGTAGTTTTCTCTAAATTAAAAAAAAGTTAAAAAATCAAATAAACGTTCAAAAACTTAAATAAAAGTTTAATGGATAAAATAAAAGTAAAAAATATCACATTTAAGAACTGCAAATAATCTCACGGTAAAGGTTTGTATGAGTTAGTTTGGGTCTGTTTGGTCTCAAAGCGAACCAAAAACCGCAGTCTTCGGTTTTTAGATTTTTAAAAACCAATTGTTTTTTTTCGGTTTATGGTTATCCTGTTATCCCAATGTTTTTGGATTTTTCGGCTTGCCATTTAGGCTTGGCATTGTACTTTCATAGAAAAAAAAAAAAACTAAAAAAAAAAAAAAATAAGTATACTTCTTTTTTGTTTTTTTCATTTTTGATAATTTTTTGTTTTATATTTTTATTTTTTTAACTTTAATTTGAATTTTTTAATCTATCTATTATAATAGACCAAAACTTTTAGGGACACATGGCGCGGTTATGCGCATTCTCAGGTTGGTTTTAATTAAGATGATTTTAAATACTTACTAAAATCACATTATCTTCTTATATGAATTTCTAATTTGTTTTTTTTTTTTTTGTTTTTTGCATTTTTCTCTTCTATTTTAGATTAAAATTGTTTTTTATTTCTCTATACAATTAAGCAACCTAGAAGTTTTCAATATTAATTTTCAAATCATTTGCTGGATTTTTTTTTGAAGTAATTTAATTACTAGTAACTAATTATTTTACTTACTGGTAAGTTTCTTTTAAAATATTAAATGATACGAATTTTAAGTAAATAAATTAAATAACTTTATATCTAAAATGCAAATCATCTTATGCTATATTTTATTGAGATGTACTAAATTATAAGGTTTTATTTATATTATATTTTAAATATAAATTTATAATTTATAATTTTTATTATTTGTTATTTATAATTTCTTAAATATTTATTTTTTCTTATTTTACTAATACTAATAATATCTAACATATAAAATTTTATAAAAAACTAATAATTTTAAAGAGTTAGATTTATTTCATTCATATAATATACGAGTTTTAACTTAGTATTAAAATATAAAAAGAAAACTTGTAATGTGATAAAAACTATTTTCTCCACATAATCTATTTATGATTAATGAATGAAAATGGCAGGCACCGTCCATGTCTTCTCATCAACCTAAATCCTCTTTGATGTTTTCATGATTTCATCTTTGGAGATAGACATACGGCACCTTCGATACAAGTGGCATCTTCATCTCCACATCTTCAATAAACAACACCAATAATATTCCACTTAAGTGCCCCATTAACCATGCTAATCAATCATTAACCCTTCATCAACCTCTCATTATTCAACCACGAATGATGAGCTTCTTTTTAACTTGACGAAGACGTTAATCACAAGCTCCTAAGCTTCAAAGATGTATGAACAATCTCGTGTTGATGGAGAAATTAATATTCGTTAAAGCACTTCACGCTCGTTTGATTAGAGCTCATATTCACACTGACCCATCGTCGATATTTCCTGTAATCCGATCGTATTCGCTTCTGCCAAACAATCTGCACAAGACCCTTTTCGTATTTGATCAAATTGAAAGACCCACGTTGTTGATTTGGAACATTGTGATACGATGCCTCTCGCAGAGCGATCGACCTGCTTCTGCACTCCACCTGTTTGATGAAATGCGTGAACGAGGATTAAGGGGAAATAATCTGACTTCAATCTTTGTTTTGAAAGCTTGTTGTCGTGTTCAAGATGCTCGTTTTGGCGGGAAAGTTCATGCTCATTTGCTGAAGATGGGGTTCATATCGTATCTATATGTTTGTAACTCTTTGATTCATATGTATGCTTCATGTGGGCAGTTGGAATGTGGGGAGAAGGTGTTTGATGAAATGCCTGAGAGAGACTTAGTTTCTTGGAATTCAATTATCTGTGGGTATAGTCAGAGTAACAGGTTTAAAGAGGTTTTAAGTCTTTTTGATCGTCTGCGTGAAGCAGATTTGACCCCTGATTCGGTAACGATGGTGAAGGTCATATTAGCATGCATTAACATAGGTGACAAGAGTGTTGGAGAGTATATGACTAAGTATATTAAAGATAACAATATTGTGATTGATGTTTACCTTGGAAACACGTTAATTGATATGCACGGAAGGTATGGTTCAGTGGGGTTGGCGAGAGAAGTCTTTGATCAAATGAAGGAACGAAATGTGGTTTCTTGGAATGCGATGATCTTGTGTTATGCTAAAGCAGGGGACTTGATTCAAGCGAGGAGACTATTTGATCTAATGCCAGAAAGGGATGTTATTTCGTGGACAACCATGATCACTGGTTACTCTCAAGGTGATCGGTTTTCTGATTCACTAAGCCTCTTTCTTGACATGATGAAAACTAACATTAAACCTGATGAAATCACGATTGCTAGTGTGCTCTCAGCTTGTGCTCGTTTAGGGTCAATTGATATGGGCAAATCTATACACGATTACATTCGTAAAAACAACATAAAAGAAGATTTGTATGTGGGGAATGCTTTAATTGATATGTACTGCAAATGTGGTTCAACTGAGAAAGCACTTGCAGTGTTTGAACAAATGCCAATGAAGGATTCTGTTTCCTGGACTTCAGTCACTTCAGGACTCGCTGTGAACGGAAATGCCATTTATGCCCTTGAGCTCTTCTCCAAGATGTTAATGGAGAAAGTTCAGCCAACTCATGGAACATTTGTAGGGATATTGCTTGCTTGTGCTCATGCTGGCATGGTAGATAAAGGTTTGGCATATTTTGAAAGCATGGAAAGAGATTATAAGTTAAAACCACAAATGAAACATTACGGATGTGTGGTTGATCTGTTGAGCCGATCAGGTAGTCTTGATAAAGCATATGGGTTTATGCTGAAAATGCCGATGGCCCCGGATGTGATTATATGGAGGATATTATTGGGTTCTTGTAAGCTTCAAGGAAACATGGTTCTAGCTGAAATTGCAACCAACAAGCTGCTTGAACTAGATCCTTGTAATAGTGGGAATTATATTTTGTCCTCAAACATTTATGCTGGTGCAGAGAGATGGGAGGATGCTATGAAAATGAGAAAATTATTAAAAGAAGGTGATGTGTTAAAACCAACTGGCTGGAGTTATTTGCAACCAAACAGCTGAATAACACAAGCTAAAAGAAGAGTTGCCATATGTTCCTATATCTGAATATCCCACTAACATCAACATCTAATTGTCAAACAGAGAACACAACATGTATGCAATATTACATCTAATATTTTATGTGTGGAAAAAAACTTGCAGCTGCAGCAACAAAAGGGTAGCCATCTGAATCTGACCTAATCCCAAAAGACAAACTTTACCACCAGCCTGAGGGGCTGAGTCGCGGTCTGAACTGTTGACATGGTTTCATCAAGCTAATCCCACAAGACATACTTTACCACCAGCCTGAGGGGCTGAGTCTTGGTCCGAACTGTTGACATGGTTTCGTCAAGCCCAACGTCGTAAAAGCTAATATATACACTCCCAGCCTCTGACCCATGAATTTGTGTATCGTTACTGCTTCCTCACCTATATCCCTGTCATAAATATTGATTTTTCCAATAATAAATAATGCACTTGTACATTATGCATAAGAGATTATCAAAGTAGTGGAAGAAAGGAACTTTTTATGTTATAGACCAAACGAAAGATTTCAAACCAAAAGACTAGTCCGAAGGGTGAGGAAACTCATTTGGCCTATAAACCCTACACTAATTAACCATACAACTAATATCGAACAAGTCTCATACCTTAAAATAATTTCAGTCCATAACACTTTATAAGTGTATTATTTGGTTCGCATAGTATCATATATCCGGCTCTTGAGTAAATGCCCCTCTAGATATGTATAATACATGTATAAATCAAATCAGGTCATTATCTTATCCTGTTGAATGATCCTCGTGGGAATTGTTTAAACTTTAATTCCTAATTATCCTTCTCTCTTATCCGTTCCTATTTTTGTCATCACACATTAATAAATTCAAGATAAAAAGCATACCACAAGACTTGAAGAACAAATACTGCAGCTGCAAAAGAGATACAGAGAGATGGGTAAGGGAGGAAAGAGCGAGAGTTCAGATGGGGAACAACAAAACATGGCTGCTTGGCTCGTCGCAATCAACACCCTCAAGATCCAACCCTTCAACCTTCCACCTCTTGGTATCAAAACATTCATCATTTTCCAGTTTTAGATGTCCATTTAAGCATAATATGTTCTGGTAACAAAGAAATTGATTGAATTTACGTGAGTTGATTGATTCAGGGCCACATGATGTTAAAGTGAGGATGAAAGCTGTGGGTATCTGCGGTAGTGACGTTCACTATCTCAAGGTCTGTCATCATCTACAGAAAATTAGGGTTTTATCTGACTGTGCTCTGAAAATGATCATGTGATGATGAATAGTTAAAAAACTTAGATGTTTGGGATGATTTGGGGATTGAATCTTGATAAAGTTTAGTATTTGATAGATTCTGTTGTGGTAATGGGGTATCCAAATAAAAAAGAGTATCTTTTGTTTGAATCTAGTAGAAGTAATTAATAATTGATGTGATTGATTCTGGGTACAATTATTAATATGCAACTTTTAGGTATTTGATTCTTCAAGCATCGATATGAAAACCAATCTGTTGCGGTATTGGGATATCCAAATAGAGAAAGGGATCTTTTGTTTGAATATACAGTAATAAACTAATGATTGAATCTGGGTACAATTATAAAGATTCAAAAGTTAGGTATTTGCTTCTTCAAGCATCAATATGAAAATCAATTTTCTAACAGACTATTGATAGTAGATATACAAATCTATTAATTCTAATCAATTTGGTTACTTTTCAATTCTGGGGAATCTTTGATTTTCAGATTCTTTCTATTTGCAGACACTAAGATGTGCGAATTTTATAGTGAAAGAGCCAATGGTTATTGGCCATGAGTGTGCTGGGGTGATAGAAGAAGTTGGGAGTGAAGTGAAAGATCTTGTGGTTGGTGATCGTGTAGCTCTCGAGCCCGGGATCAGCTGCTGGAGATGTATGCATTGCAAACAAGGCCGTTACAATCTTTGCCCTGATATGAAGTTTTTCGCCACTCCCCCGGTCCACGGCTCTCTTGCAAATCATGTACAGTTTATTGCTAACTTACTTTTGTCAGTTTCACTAAGTTTTGTGCTTAAAAGGTCTGTCCTTTTTGTAAGTAACAGGTGGTGCATCCTGCTGATTTATGTTTTAAATTGCCTGATAATGTGAGCTTAGAAGAAGGGGCAATGTGTGAGCCTTTGAGTGTAGGCGTCCATGCTTGTCGGCGTGCTGATATTGGTCCGGAGACAAATGTGTTAGTCATGGGGGCCGGGCCTATTGGGCTCGTGACCATGCTTGCTGCTCGGGCTTTTGGTGCCCCAAGAATAGTGATTGTGGATGTAGAGGATAGCAGGTTATCTGTTGCAAAAGAGCTTGGTGCAGATGAGATCATCAAAGTCTCCACTAATATTCAGGTCTCTCTAATCCTTCAAAATTGAATAAATTTGTATGATTAATTATTTTCACATATGTATAGTACTAATAATTTGTTGCTTTTAACTTTTTAAACTTAGGATGTGAATGAGGAAGTGGGATTAATACAGAAAGCCATGGGAGGTGATGTAGATGTAAGCTTTGACTGTGCAGGTTTCAACAAGACAATGACCACAGCTCTAACCGCCAGTCGTCCTGGTGGAAAGGTGTGTCTTGTGGGAATGGGCCACCATGAGATGACGGTCCCTCTTACTCCAGCGGCAGCCAGGTAACTCTGTTATAATAACTTAATCCGAAAAGTGTTGAAAACTGAATGATTTTTTGTTGGAATCAGGGAGGTTGATGTGGTGGGCATATTCCGGTACAAGAACACATGGCCTTTGTGTTTGGAGTTCCTGAGAAGTGGTAAGATTGATGTGAAGCCATTGATAACTCATAGATTTGGTTTCTCACAGAAAGAGGTTGAAGAAGCTTTTGAGACGAGTGCGCGTGGTGGTAATGCAATCAAGGTTATGTTTAATTTGTGATTACAGAATAAGAAGAAACAAGAGATCGGGTTGAAGCAAGCAACTTTAATCTTATAAAAGTTTGGTAATATTTGATGTTCTGTAGAATGCTTCTGCTCAGATGTTTGCTTTACATAAATGCACCAACAATAATAATTTATAATTTTTAATGCCATTGAAGACCATGTTATAAGCATAATATTTATAATATGAAAATGTGAAATGATAAAATTATTGTTAAAAGTTTTTTCATAACGGTTAATGCGATGTTCAAATTGTGGGTTTACCGATTTGAACATTCTATTCTCTTCATCAAATCATATGACACATATTTATAGTGTGTTTGTCTAGAAGGTATATCTTGATAATAATTTACACTCTAACTAAATGGTTGTACGTTTAAGTTTTGTAGTGTAGAGGTGATATTTTTATGAGTAGCATATATGTAGAGTAGATATTGTGTGGTTGTTGGTAAGATCTTATCAGAGTGTTTGTTTTGAAGTTTTTAAGTAAAAGTTGTTTTACAACGTTAAGTATTAAATTTATCAAGATGTGTCAATTTAAAATTCATCAAGATGCTTCAATTTAAAGGGAACAGGTTGTTCTCATGACCTCATATCCTTGTAAATTAGATATAAAATTCTTTAAACACCAACAAAGCAAATTTATATTCAATTTATAAATTAATTATTATTTAAACTATAAGAACTGACAGTTTTTATCTTTTAAACTAAATCCAAATTATTATGTTAGGTTTATGTTAACATATAATGATGTTATAGTGGTTTGCTCATTGTTTTTGAGCAAGATGTATCATCAATAGTAAAGCTGTGTAAATTCTAAGATACTAGTTAAGTGATATGGGTGAAGTAATTCTAAACAATAAATTATGACTAATCGCTATCTTAAAAACTCTATTATACTCATTCAATTCATATAAGTAAACGATGTCATGGGGTTTTCATACATAGGTTGGACGGGGCGTTCTCCCGGTTTAGGTTCATGCATTGCCGGATTTCTGTAGGAAAACTGTCGCAACCACCCGAAGTACCACCATCAAGTTGGAAATTGGGTTCACGTACCCGATATTGAAGAAACTTGATTTTTGTATAATATTATTCTTTCTAAAAATAATAGGGCAGTTTTAAGTTTATAAGATGATACTACAACCCTTTAATGTAACTTTTGTTCAAATAGGGTTGCATGATATAATCTAATGATGACTAGGGCATTTTTAAGTTTAAAATATCATGTAACTTGCAACCTTAAGACATCAAAAGAATTGGATGTGTTATTTCCTCTTCGTAGGTGATGCCGCCGTAATGGAATTTTGGCTCTAGTTTGGGTGGATGTTTTCAACACTACAAAAAAAACACTCCACATAAGCAAAACATGAATTAAAGGTTACTATTAAGGTTAAAAATGATCAGATGATAAATGAGTCGGGTTCAAACATGTTTAAAGTTATAGGGTTAAATTTAATACGAGTTAAATTGATTTGTAGAATATCACTTTTTTTTCCGCAACATTTTAATTTCAACCAGAAACAAACGATTATAATAAATTGACAGGTAAATAGACAACAAACTACACCGCAAACCTATGTGCTCTTATATAAGTATTTGTCTATCTTTACAACCTACCTCAAGAACCATCCCCCCCCCCCCCCCTCCCCCCACTTTCAAGTTTATTTGACGTCCATTCTTCCTATCTATAAACTCATCGTTCTTCGTTTGCTGTTTCATCATTCTCTTTGCATGCTGCTTCATCACTCTCTTCGCATGTTGCTTTATCACTCTCTGATTTTTGAGCACTCACCTTCTTCTGTATGCGGTTGTGGAGGTGAGCTTCCTACATTCGTGGAATAACTAGCCGTTGTTTGAATTGTGTTTTTTTGTGCTTCTATCATCGATTAAATTCGCACTTTCATGCTAGGTATGATAACATTTCATTTTACTTTCTTAGTTCATTCGTGGTTTAACTAAGCACTATCGTTGATCTATTCACCTTCTGATGGTAGTTACAGTACAGTTTCATACTGTTTTTAAGTCTCAAGTATGGCATTTTATGATGCATGCTCTATGTTTTGTGTTTAGGGTGGGGATTATGGGTTCTCTTCTAGAGTCTTATTGTTTTTGGGTTTATTTCATTAGTTGAATTTTTTGTTTGAGCATATTTTTCAATTAAATCAGTTTTAAATAAAACAAGTGCGCTTACCCGCCAATTAGAAGAACACTTTGCCAAATTTACTAAGAAACATTTGTGTTTACTAACACTTTGCCACATAAGCACAACCAAAACATAGCCAAATCACTTATTTTTATTGTAGGTTTTATTTATTAATGTATAGTTATATAATTGTATACTTCTGTGGATCGAGTTAATTTTATTTGAAAACACTAGCTATTATTATACTATATTGATTGGAGAATATTTAAATACATTTTTATGATTGTATAATTATATTGATTAAAAATGACCGAATTGAACACTTGTATAGTTGCGTTAACCTTATATTCTTTTGGATTGAAACGTAATGAACGGACAAAAGAAGGCATAAAGGGAAAAAGAAGGCTTTTAAATGAATAGTAGTATGTCTTGTAACTTGATTAAAACAATAGAATACAATCATTATATTATACTTTTACACTTATAAATTACATATTTATATGATAGATAACAATTATGTTGTTTTTTATATATATAAAATATAATAATAGTAATAGTAAAATCTGATATATAGTAGCTTATTTCTATTTGTATTTTCAGTCTATTAAATAAAATACATAAATAACATAACGATAAAAAGAATAAAATTATCGGACTTAAATGTTGTTGGATTCTTGATCTAGTAACAAAAATGGAAAAACCTCACATATGAAGAGAACAAAGCCCAAGTTGCTTCCAATAATTGGTGGGACCATGAAAACATTATGATTATTAAATTAACAAATTGGATGTTTGGCACATGGCATGTCATAACTCCTTGTCACCATGATTTAATACATATATATAGAAGCATATTAATAAACAAATAAGTTATAACTTTGTTTTAACTCGTTTTTTAACATTCTCAAACAAATATGTTCTTTCAAGAGTTTTAAATGATGCTAGTTATATCAATATAAATAAAGATACCCAATAAAAACAATCACCTGAAGAATATTTATCAAGAATATTTATAGTACATGTATATTGTATTCTACTATAATTCTCACATATCTCTATATTTTTATTTTAAAATGATAACTTATAACACTCACAACCATCTAACCTCGTCTTAATTTTAGATTATAATTTAATTTACATCAATTTAATATATACTACCCTTAACATTAAGAAAACTTTATCATTTCAAACTCTAAATAATAAGTTGTTATTAGAATAAACCGGACCCATATGCCTTAATGTGTTAAAGTTTAAACAGAGGCATGAATTCATTTGGGGCTTTTCGTTTTTAGGTTGAAGAAGACAACAAAGAGGAGAGCATAACATAAGAGCCCACACCATATGCCTTCCCTCTCGTCTGGAGATTTCGAAATCCACTTCAACGTTCTTCATCTATCTCCAGGTTAAAACTCTTTCTCTCTCCTCAAATCGATGAATTTTCTCCCCTTTTTCTTCAATCGATTTGAGTTTCTAGATCCGGGTAATCTTTCAAATTGAATCTTGATTGGATTTTTTCTATCTTTATCGCTTTTGATGTTGTTCTGTTCGTGGGTTTCTTAGGGGTTTGAAGTGGTTTAACTCTTGAATTGTTTGATTTATGAGATGTGTCAGAAAATTAGCCTTATGGGATTTGTTTATTGTTTGGTTTTCAACGAAAAAGTATGCATCTTGTTGAGTTTTTAATGAGATTTTGATTTCGCAAATTCGAAATTTGAAAATAATAATCGATTCTTGTTATGCTTTACTTTTTAGAGCCGAGGTCCATCAGGAGTTTCTCAGAGGTTGAATTTATGTGAATTTGTTCATGGTAGATGTCAGAATCACATTGTAAGTTTATCAAGAATCTGATTTGTGAATTTTAGCTACCTACTGCCTCTAAATCCGACTTTAAAAGTTTGACCTAAATCAGAGACTTTTAGAGGTCAGCAATCAGCACTCCCAACTTCAAAACAAGAGGTTGGGATTCAAAGTCAACGATTTGGGGCTGCTAAATTGTTTGAATCTGTAAATCACAATTGGGATTTTCAGATTTCTGTATTTTCTTCAAGCTCTCCTATGGCCGTTGCCACGAATGACTACGAATCATCTTTCAAACTCTGCAATTGCTACAAAGTTGAGAACTTGACTGAAACCATACTAAAAGCTGATCAAATCTCGAATCTAAAAGATCAGTATGATCTTGGAGATCAATTGGGGTGGGGGCAATTTGGTGTAATCAGAGAATGCTCAGATAAATTGACAGGCGAGGTGCTGGCTTGTAAGTCGATTTCAAAGAACCGACTCGTGACTGATGAAGATGTAAGAAGCATCAAACTTGAGATTGAGATTATGACTAGGTTATCTGGGCATCCAAATGTTGTTGATCTCAAAGCTGTTTATGAGGAAGAGGGTTATGTTCATTTGGTTATGGAGTTGTGTGCTGGTGGAGAACTTTTTCATCAGTTGGAAAAGCAAGGGAGGTTTTCAGAGTCTGAAGCAAGAGTTTTGTTTAGGGATTTAATGCAAGTAGTGAGGTTTTGTCATGATAAAGGTGTTGTTCATAGAGACTTAAAGCCTGAAAATATTCTATTAGCAACAAAAGCTTCTTCTTCACAGATAAAGTTGGCTGATTTTGGTCTTGCTACTTACATCAATCCAGGTATGTACTAAATTCTCATCTAATTCCTTATGTTATTGTTATAAAATTACGAGTTGGGATCCTGTATGTCTGTGTTGTCAGTGTGCGTAATTTATGGGTAGAGATTGTTATGAACAAGCAAGAAACAATAAATTTACATCTCTTTAAGCTTTGTCCTTTTTGCTGTTTATCTGTCATGGATATAATTAAAGCAAATTATAGGACAATTCAAATTGGTCATGACCTATGGTTTTTGCTGACATGATTCTGTCAGAAGCCTGAAGGGTTCCATTTGGTATAAAACTACACCATAGAAGTTTATTACTCGCACTTATGATTATGTTTATAAGTAGTCTTCTCTTTGAAAGTTCTTAAAAACGTGTTTGTAATTTATATAACTATTGAGACTTGAAGTCACAATAATAAGTTATTGTCACAATAATAAGTTATGAGTGCTTAGGTAAAAATGGTTTAAGATTCTAGTTTTCTGATTACATTGTGTCAAAATAATCAAATACAGAGAAGAAAATGGAAAAGGCTAAAAGAAATATGAGGAACAGAGTATTTGATTCTGTGTATAGTCATTCAAGTTGCAATAATCGGTTTCAGAACACACATCCAAACACCCCCCCAAAAGTGTTTACTGTTATCCACTTGAGAGTTTAATGATGGATTACTGAATCGACAAATAACCTTCATATGCCGCATATGCCATTTTTTTCACTTGTGAAAAGATACAAAATTTGTAGAAAACTTTGTGAAAATGCCAAAATAGCAGCAATGGGTTATAATCTTGAAATCTATTTTCTTTATTTGGGCTTTTATTGTGGAGGAGTGGGAGGTTGGTCTTAATCTTGTTAGGCTAAAACAGGTCAAAGCTTACATGGAACCGTTGGTAGTCCGTTTTATATAGCTCCGGAGGTACTCGCAGGAGGTTACAACCAAGCGGCGGATGTCTGGAGTGCAGGTGTCATTCTATACATCCTTCTTAGCGGTAAACCACCGTTTTGGGGGAAAACTAAATCCCGAATATTTGATGCTGTTCGAGCAGCCAGTTTGAGATTCCAGTCAGACCCCTGGAATGGAATTTCAGATTCTGCCAAGGAATTGATCAGAGGAATGCTCCATACAGATCCTTCTGTTAGGTTAACCGCTCAACAAGTTCTTGGTAATTAACAAAAACCCGTATCCAATCATGGATTTTCTCACCTTTTGGCCCATGTTCAAGAAATCTGATGACTGCTTTCATTTGCATAATTTGTAGATCATGCATGGACTAATGGTACAAACCTGATCTCTAAATCATTACCAAATCATGGAGAACTTGAGCTAGCAGCAAACCCGTCTTCTTCTTTATTGATGGCCCGGAATGATGACATCAGTTTCGGGCTGGGTTCACCGATTATCTGTGAAACATTCAGCTGCAAGTCGTCTTTTTCTTCATTCCTTGTGGAGCCAGTGACACCTCTAGTGAATTCTTGTGGGTTTTCATTCCGTAGCAGTGGTGGGTCATCGACATCAAATACCACAGTCGACTTCTGCACACCAATCCAGTCGGTTCCGAGTTTTACGTTCTTCGGGCTAGCCCAGGAAGCTGAAAACAAGCCTTCTGTTGTGTGCCTGTTGGACCAGGAGACAAGTGAAGGGAAAGAGCAAAAGTTGGGTGAGGTGAAAAGGGGAGGTGGGTCTAGAATATGGGGGAGTTATAACAAGCGGAACCGTACTATCGGACTTGGTGAGTTTGAGCCGTTGGAGCGGGTGGTTGTAGAATCAGTTATTCGTTGGGCTTCGTGCACGCATCTATCGACAGCTTTGAGGTCTGATTTTGTTTGTTGAGAGTGTGATAATGAGAAGTGGTTGGTTGTTAGGCTTTGGTGTGTGTTAATTGGAAGTGGTTGGTATTGTTTATCTTAGTTGACTTCTTACTTAACATTTAACAACATCTCCAAGTCATTTCAAGGCTGGTCACAAAACTCAACTGTCTGATGTCCAGACCTAATGTTGTGTAATTATATACATATTGTCGCGTACTTATTTTAGGCTTTTAGGAAACTTAGCAATGTGCATTACTAGCGAGTTTGTTACGAACCAAGCCTATCTAACCGTTGCCAAGATGTTGCCCGTTGATCACTAGCGTTTTAGATTTGATCTCATACTTTTGATTCATCGACTGATGGTGCTCTTTTAGGATTAAAGTTTAAACACAACTTTAATGATATATGTATTTAAAACATGTATTTTTCTATGATAACTAGATTCGCACAAAAACCGGTTTAAAACCAACCTGAACTATAAGGGTGAGATCAGTATATTACCCTTTAGGGTGAAACTGGTTTAAACCCAATCTAACTTGAACCAAACCAATCAAAACCTAGTCTCTTTTTTGTTATTAAATCGGTCAAACCTACATAAAGAATTTGTTCCAAGCATTTACTTATTTTCACCCTAAACAGAAAGATTGCCAAATTCAGAAAAAATTAAAGAAAAAAAATATCATTAAAATAATTGGGCCGGCCCTCATCACTATCATTTACTTATTTTCACCCTAAATAGAAAGAATTAAAGAAAAAGAATATCATTAATCCAATGTTTTCATGATACACTAAAAATTACAGTATAGGATTTAATATACAGGTCATCAATCTATTCTAAGATATAGTCAAGATTGCCAAATTCAGAAACTCCACAACGACTCGACAAGACAAAATGCCAAGTCATCCTGACACGTGTCATATCCACCCATCCGAGGTGGCGGCACCATCAATCCTTCCGCCATGTCAGCAATAAACCCCGGCAACCCAAACATCGCCTCGTCATCCACATAAACCACATTCTCCGGCGACTCATCCCTCTCCTCAGCCACCACCTCCGCCGCCCCGAAGCCCTCAGCCGCCATCACAGCCGCCCTCTGAATATCCTTCACATTACCAGACACTGGCACCGGCAGCCGCCACAACGAGTCGGCGAAATTCAAACACGCCGACCGACCTCTCATAGCCAGAGCCGCCACGTCATGAGCCCTTGCTGCCATGTCAGCAGTGGCGTAGGTCCCCAGCCACACCCTCGTTTTGGTGTTGGGCTCTCGGACTTCGCACACCCACTTGCCGGAATCCCTCCGCCGTACGCCGCGGTACACCGGGTGGCGCGTCTCCCGGAACTTCTTCCTTCCGGCGCGTTTCTTGGGGTTTCGTGAGGCCAGCATGATCTCATCCTCGTCGGAAAAGGTTGCAGCGGTGGTGGTGGTGGTGCAATCGGAGGTTGAAGAAGATTGATCAGTTGAAGGTGAGGTGTATGCAGAGTGGAAGCGGATGAAGGTAGTCATTGTTATTGATGATATTATTATTATTATCAAGTATGAGTGAATGTGAAATTGTTAATTTGTTGATATATATACATATAGATTTGGGGGCTGAGGGTTGATAAGCGAGTTGCACACGGAGTGAGTGGTGATAAGAAAACAGCTGGGGATGGGATATGAAGGTTGGGGGAAAGTGGGTTTTGATGGTGAAAGGGAGAGTTTGAGTGACAACTATTGAAGCACTCTTTGACCAACTCTTTGACCATTTTTACTTATTCCAGAGTGTTATCTTTTGTAAAATCAACCAATAATCCTTAATCCAACCGATTAAATTGAAGGTATTCTGACATGTAAATATAAAAAAGATCATGGGTTTAATTCTCATTTTAAGCAATATGTTTAGAGTTAAGCTAGTAAGTTTTCATTACTAATTTCCTCCTAAGGGGGTTGAGGGGGCGGTCCTGGTTGGGACACGGATAGGTGGGGCCGATTAAAAAAACACATATCCTCCGATACAGAATCACACATTTGCCGTTCGAAAAAATATCTGTTGTAAAATCAATAACGTGATATGATTTTTATTGAATGAAGTGAGCTTTAAATTTGGTTTGTAGATATTTGATCCAACCATGGTGGTTTTTTATGGTCTCGTGAGTACTGAGTAGTGGACATGAGGGGCATGTAGGCTAGTCACGAGCGTGAAACACCGATCCTTTGAGTGTGTTAGACGGGCGTGACTATGGTCACAAGTAGAGGGTAGTGTCTTTTAACATAGTCATTTAGCTACAATTGACTAAAAATTTATATTTTAAGAAAAAGCAAATAAACATAACTAACATCAATCATGTGACAAGATAATATCCTAAAGATACGGAGAAGACAAAACAAATAAATAGTGAAATTATGAAATATCAGCAAATAGGCTACAAGACTATAGACGCTTAAATATACGTATATGCTTATCTCAAATATTTATATATTTTTATATTATTAAATTATTAAATTAGTGGTAGTGTAGTGTAATTCTTTAAACATGAACAAATAGTTAAAACCGATTTTCTATTCGTTAAATACCTATAATATTTTTTCTATATAGAAATGTGCGAATAAAATATATAGATCTATTTTAAATCTAACTTTTTATTTGACGCTTTTATAATCAATTGTAACACCATAAGCAATCTCATATCCGTCGTGGGCAGTACAGATTACTAGACCTTGGTTTATAAGGAATGCTCTACCTCTAATACCACCAACGCGTTTTTGACGTATTAGTTGTAGATGAGAGGAGAACTTCATAGCTAAACACGCTCAGCTGGCAGCAATCTAGGATATGTGACCTCCCTAGAAAGTTTTCACCCAGACAACCAAAAACAAATCCGTGAGCTTCTCGAGTACAAAGCGAACAATATTGATAGTATGAGAGACAAGATGTTACATCAACTGATAAAAATATAAGTAAAGTAACTGTTTCTAAACATTATTGCCACTCATTTAGGGTAATAATCACCAGGTTCCTTGTTAGTGGACTTTGAGGTTGATCCTTAGGTTCCTTTTCATCCTAGAAAACATCATCAAAACATGGGTGAGATTTATAATCAGCACTCCAATCATTGCACTGGAAGGGTTTTCCAAACATCAAGGTTTTTGAGTGCTGCAACATCATTCTTCAAAGATAATAAAGAGTCTAATCAAGCAGCAATAACTGCCAATTAAGCAGCAATGAATTAGGTTAAATTTGCTACCCTTGAGTTGATTACTCTGGGTAAAAGGTGCTATTTTCCTGGCAATGAAACCAATGTTAGATATTGAAACTTCTAACTCGATTAAAACAAGAATAAGCAAGTTAGTCAGCCCGATTCAAGAGGGGCTAGTCTCCAAATCCTAGATGCAAATTGGAAATATCTTCAGAAAATACTAAGCTACCTAAGAACATGAACATCTTAAGATTAAATAAGCTAATACGAATGTAGAAAATAAAGAAGATAACTGCCCCACTCATCCACTAAACCCTTTGTTGCTGTTGACCAAGTCCTGGACGAGGTAAATGGGATTGCAGACTTTAATAGGGTTTACCCGACCTATTGGACTAATTGGATTTGTATCATACTCATTCATTTCAAGCTCTCCGTATTGACCACAACGAGGCGACAATAATAGCTATATACAATATACATCCTCTTTATTGGCTTTAGAATGTTTAGTTCATTCACTAGGTGAAAAACTGTCAAAACCGATGATTTTGTTGCTACTAGAGTGTCAATCAGTTGCGCAATCCCTTCCCAAACTTGCATCCAATAAGCAGGCTATTTGTTGTTTCTACATCATTTTTGCAGTTGCAACACAAGAAAAAACTCAATCAAATTCCTTTCATGGTCAGATTATTTAAAGTTGGCAGTTTATATAGAACCGTTAGCATCTAAAATAGTCTATTTTATTGGAATCCATTTCCACCATTCATATTTATGTAGATATTCGGTAACCACTTTTTTATAGTAAGTTATCTTATTGATTGAATATGGCCCTTTCTCACCACGCTATTGGCATTTGTCTATCTGGTGAATATTTACTGGGCACCACCATGACCTTTTTGTTGTTGTGACCGTTGCCAAACGGGAAAACGGGGTAAAATTGGAATGACACTCTGCAAAACAGGAAGAAATTGAGAAAATCAGATGTGACTCTGATGTGTCACTAAAAAAAAAAACGAGACGACAATCAATGATCTTATAAACTAATTGAATATAACCCTTTCTTCCCACACTATTGCCATTTAACATGAAATTACATATATTTAGCTCACTTCATTACTTGCACTCTTGCAGGCTGTTGAGTGGAGTCTATTTCCAATTCCTATTGAACAAAGGTTGTTTTTGCGGTTGGAATAGCACCCTTCTTTTTTCTTTATATTTTGATATTTATTGTATATGTAAAATCAAACGGGGCCCCGCAATACAACTTGATTACTTTTTCGATTGTCAAATGTTGGCATGCACTTGAAAAGGAAGTATTTTATTAAGAGTTTGTGCTTTACTTTCTTTCTTGGGAAAATTACGAAAATAATCAATTGATCAAATCGAATTATTAAAATAACCGCTCAAAAATGAATTTATTAAATAAAACAGTTAATCCTATCGCTCTACGTGTCCATCCCTCGCTGACGTGGCAGGGATTATGGGAATCCCTCGCCCAGAAAAGCGTGCCAGCGAGGGATTATGGGAATCCCTCGCCCACGTGTACATCCCTCGCTGACGTGGCTTTATCCCTCGCTGACTCAGCGAGGGATTATGGGAATCCCTCGCCCAAAATTACGAAAATGCCCCCCCTCGCCCATAATTAAAAAAATAAATATATATATATTTTTTACCAAAAAAATCCATATTTTTAATTATTTATTTAAATATTTAAAATTTTAATTTAATTTTATTTTCACCTATATAATACAATGTTTACCCTTAACAAAGTTATCAAATCTTACATTCTTCTCAATCTTCATGTTATTTTCTTCTTAAAATTATCTCAAATCAGAAAATGTCAGTTAATATCATACTATACAGTGGTGGTAAATGTCATTTTGTAAACGGTGTTGAAGAGTATCTACCATTAAAAGGTAAATGTGTGATAAATGACATTGGTAGATACTCTTCAATACCGTTTACAAAATGTCATTTACCACCACTGTATAATATAATATTAACTGATATTTCCTGATTTGAGAGAATTTTAAGAAAAAAGTAACAACAAGGTTGAGAAGAATGTAAGATTTGATAACTTTGTTAAGAGTAAACATTGTATTATATAGGTGAAAATAAAATTAAATTAAAATTTTAAGTATTTAAAAAACAATAAATAATTAAAAATACGGATTTTTTTGGTAAAAAATATATATATATTTATTTTTTTAATTATGGGCGAGGGGGGGCATTTTCGTAATTTTGGGCGAGGGATTCCCATAATCCCTCGCTAAGTCAGCGAGGGTTAAGCCACGTCAGCGAGGGATGTACACGTGGGCGAGGGATTCCCATAATCCCTCGCTGGCACGCTTTTCTGGGCGAGGGATTCCCATAATCCCTCGCCACGTCAGCGAGGGATGGACACGTGGAGCGATAGGATTGGCTGTTTTATTTAATAAGTTTCATTTTTGACCGGTTATTTTAGTAATTCGATTTGGTCAAATGGTCATTTTCGTAATTTACCCTTCTTTTTTTCTTCCCTAGCATACTCTCATCTTTTTACATTGAAACATACATGTCATCAGTTTGATATTTTATAAGGGGGCGTCGAAATTTAAAAAAAAAATGTTCATTTAGTTCATATTTCTTTCGTTTATTAGAGCATTCACTATATGTTCTTTAAAAATATGTGAGTGCAATCCTTATATTATATGAAATGATTTTGAGTGGTTGTTAGTTGATAAAAGAGAAAATGTTACCGTTCGTCTGTAAATTTGAAGATTCGCTGTTCAACCCTTATAAATTTTTTAATATTTTTAAAAGTGGTGGTGAACTGGTGATTGGAGAAGAGAGAAAATATATAAAATGTATTATTTAATTGAAAAGATGAGAGAATAAGTAGTGATTTTTAATGTAATTATATGGATAAAAATAAGTAATTAATTGGGAATGTTCTTAAGCATCAAATGGAATATGTTAAATTTTCCTTGTTTAATGTTGTACCGTGGGTTGAATTTGACCATGTTTATCAAATATTAGTATGAGATATATCAGAAATTAGTTTAGTTTAAAATAAAGAAAGATAATAATTAAGTCGTTTAAAAAAAATAAATACCCAATGCATGGTGCTTACTTTTTTATGTAAGGCTGGAATCCTCGTTGCTTTTCAATCTAACAACTTGATTGATCATGGCATCATGATCGAATCTAATATTCCTCATTTACACATATATAATATTATCTTCTTCATATCATGCTAGCTTTAATTGTTTCTTTGGGTGATGTAATCTTGTATAGTTTCTTTTAATACCATATGATGTTCCAAAGTTTAATATTATCTTTTACAACCAAACAAAATATCTTTCTTTTGTAACTACTCGCAGAAAAATAACACAATCAAATTTTGTAATTGTTACAATTAAAAAGTTCGTCTAGATAACTTGTTTTCTTAATTGTATACGGTTTAGATGTATCTATACTAATAGATTAAAAAGTCTACAAGTCACATCACATTTTTTTAAATTGTCCACCAATACTCCACCTAAGATTTTTAGACACGTATCATTACTAAAATAAAAATTAATTATTAATGATACATTAAATGCTAATGATACTTTTTAAATTATAAAACAGTTTTTTTTATAAATTAAGAACAGGTTTCTTTCTATTAAAACATACCATTATTGAAATAAAAGTTAATCATTTAATGATACATTAAATGCTAATGATACTTTTTAAATTATAAAACAGTCTTTTCTTATAAAATAAAAAAAAGTTTCTTTCTATTAAAAACATACTTCTTTAAAAAATAAAAATTTATGAAATATGAATTTTTTTTTTAATACAAAGAACTTTTAAAATTTAGCATTGTTTAAAAAAATATTTTTGAAAAAATTTGGAGTGTTTGAAAAAATAATTTTTGTAAAGCAAAAGTTTGAAAAAATATTGTAATACATTTTATTACCTGAAGTGGTTGATTATACGTAATTTACATCATATTTTATCTCAAAAAGTTATTTTATATTTTTTAAATATAAATAAATATTAATTTTAATATTTGCATTCAAACAATGTAATACATGAGTTTCCAAACTAGTGAGATAATAAAACACATCTCGCAAAAACTAACATGCTAGTGTTAAATATAATGATTGCAAAAGTTAATAGAGAAAAATAATTTTTTGTTGAAAAATATAAATATTTAGCTTCTTTTATAAATTGTTAGTTCTCAAATGCACCTATAAAATTTTTTGTTTTAAAATAATATATTTTTCAATATAATTATTTAGGAAATTTTACAACATGTAAAATCAGACGACTTAATACATATAATATTCGAGATGTTTACTTAAACTAGTTTTTATTGAAACACACAATACTATTGATAGATAAAGACAAAAACTATGATAATATTCTATTAGTTTTGGTTATTATATTTTATGTTGAATGTTTAAAAAATGTGGATGATAAGGAGACAGGCTGGGTATGTAGCAAGTTGGCTGTTGGTTCTTATCTAGATCAATCAAACGTCGGCCTAACGAGTGAATTTCGTGTTCCGGAAAATGACCTTTTTCACTTTTTAATATACTCCTTGAAATTATATTATAACATTAGACGTTATTATATAGCATAGTTGCATCTTTCAGAAAAATGCATTTCATTTAAAGTTTCTTTAACTGTATTCTTTTTTCATTTAAAGGCAATAAATATATTGAATAATAACGTGTCTAGCAAGAAGCTTGGCGATAAAAAAAAAAAGATTAAGTAAACATAAGAGGATTTTTTAACCAATCCACCCAATAACATGATAACTTATGATTCCTATTAACAACCCATAGAAACAAAAAATTTTGAATATCGTCAAAAATAAAAACCTTCTTATGCAAAGAGAGGCTAAAAACAAAGCATTTCTTAATCTCGAAAGCGTCCATCATATGGTGAAAACGATACTCTCCACTGTAGTTTTCTTCTTGGAGCACATATGAAGAGAACCAATACGATGAACTATAACCGTATCTTTTTAACATAAGGTTTTAAACTATCAGGGTTTTTAAATAGATATTATATTTGAGCGCCAGTTTAAACATGAAGTTTTAGCTTTAGTCGTCACGTTTTATCACTTCGACGTGTATTGTCAACATGATGTTTTAGCTTTGATCATGTTGTTTTACAGTTAGATGTTATATTACACATGGTGTTTTATATTTGGGTGAATTTGCACAATCAACTGAAACTACATTATGTTTTGCCTATAACCCTATGTCTAAACTGATAACTATTAACTTCGTGTGGAGTTCTTTAATCCATAAAGATAACAAGGTATCTTAAGAATAAATAGGGTTGTAAACGAGCCGAGCGAAGTAGGGTGGGCTCGGGCTCCGCTCGTTTAAAAACCGAGCGAAGCCGGCTCCGCTTGGTTAAAAACCGAGCCGATCCGGCTTGGCTCTTTATTTTAACGAGCTCAAAATTCGAGCTTGGACTCAACTCTTTTATAATCGAGCCGAGCCGAGCCGAGCCAGCTCACGAGCGAATTTATTTATTTTTTAAAAAAATAATTTTATTTTTATATATATTCTTATATATATAAATATATATATATGACATTTTTTACATTTGTTTATCTTGATTCGTTAAAAACAATTATAGGATTGCTATATCAAGAAATATAATCATAATTTTATACTTTATAATCAATTTCTCATTATAAAATATCAAAATAACCTTATGTTTATGATGTATTTTATATAATATGTCAGTAATTTGATTTATAATTTATATAATTTTAATTTTAGTTTAAATTTATATGAGCTAACGAGCGGCCTATGAGTGAGCCACGAGCCGAGTTGATCTTGGCTCAGGCTTGGCCTGCTAACAAACTGAGCCTAGCCGGCTCTACTCGTTTACAAACCAAGTCGATTTTGAGCGAGTTTTTCGCAAGTACGGGGCATGACATATGGATTCATGCTTATTCAATTTGATTAAAGCGTTAACTTTCACTCACAATTTTTAGTAAAACGCCATATTTCACATACAACATATGCAAATTCATGAATAAGTGTTCTACTCATATGATTTTTCAACATGATATGATCACGACACCCACAAGATTAAGTATTTCATCAAATAAAACAAACACACTTGATTATTGAAGAATAACCACACTTCATCATAATATTAAGATAAATCAAACCAAGAGTTGTGTAGAAGTTGTTAAACAATGCTAACTTAACCTATAAGACTTCAAACAACCACAACCAAAATTGTAATCATGGAACAAAACAATGTATATCTAGTAATTAAGCCAAAAAAGGAAATGAAAAGTGTGCTGCTGTGTATTAGATTCTCTTTGAAAGTGCTCGATCTTAAATCTTAACATTCGAGCTTTTAATATCTATAAAAATCATCTAAAGCATTTGAGAGAATTAAGGTTTGATATAAATAGCTGAATTTCTTTGAAACAGAGGAGAATTAGGTATAAAACACGTTTATGGGGAAGAACCGTAGAACACAACTCTATTCTACATGAATGCAGTAGTGTTAGTAGTGTTGACCATTAGGCTACCAAAACAATTCAACTTAGTAGACACTGCTAAGTCAGTAACCTTTTCTTCTAGAACTCTCCGATTCTTGACGTTATTTTTTTATTTTTTACTTTTTACTTTTTACAAATATCAACAAATCCCCACCAGAATAGTAGTAGTGTTAACCGCTAGGCAGTGCTAGCAAAACAATTCAACTTAACTTCTTCTAAAACTCCCCAAATCTTGAGGTTTTTAACAATCAGTCCACACTAGAAACTTCAACATTAATAAAAATTACTTCAAATGCAACGAAGTATGTACTAGTATCATGTGTAAGTACTAACATATCACCATTAACGCTTTTGTATTTTGGAATGTTCATGTGGAACTATAACTTGTTTAAACAATTCAAACCTTCATTAAAGCTTGTGTTCTTCGTCTAAAATTTTGTTAATGTTTTTTTTTTTTTTTTTTTTTTTTTTTTTTTTTTTTTAATTTTAATTTTTTGTCATTTTAGTATGATTCCAATAAAACCCAGTTAAGTTTCCCTCAACTCAATCTAGTGATCGAGTAAAAAAGAATCATAGTTTTCCAAAAGTTAAAAGATCTAGATTAATTGAAAACATAATTTACCTACCTATCAATTATAACATTCAAATGGCTAGGGAAATTAGTTGAAACACCAAATACATTGCATATGAAGATTGAGATATCACATGAAACAATTGTACCAACAACGATTGTTTTTAATGTATTAGATTAATTAGTTGTTAATCTATTATTGTGTTATACATATTAGAGATACAAAAAATTTTATCCCCCCATTATACTTTTATAAAATTAATTATTTATAAAAAACAAAATAGTATTCAAATAGTAGGATTCTATTATTTTATATCACTAAGCCCATTAAGGCTAAACTGAGAGCCCATTTAAGAGGGTCAGACTTACTGACGTGGGGAAGAACGGTAATGGGTAGAGTTATCATTATCTCACTTTCATATCTAAATTAATTATAAAATTATGTTTCACACTCTCCCCTTATTATCATTTTTTTTTTCTTAAAAAGATTTAAGAGTTTGTTTGTTAGTTTTTTAATAGTAATTAAAATATTATATTTTAAATGGTTTATTGTCTTGTAATTATTAAAAGTTAACTTTAAGTCTGAAGGGCCGTTTGGTTTAAAAAATATTTTTAAAAAGAATTAGAATTGCAAATGAAAATAAAAATGAATCCTTTATTTACGAGTTCCCTTTCTATCTTTTTCCCTAAGTCGTAGAAATTTCTTATAAAAAATCTTCATATAAAAAATATTCAATCGCTGCTTCCTTTGATCATTAATGGGTCCTAGAGGGTGGAAGACCAGTTGAATTGATGGCTGCTATTGAATCCTTCTAATTTTCATCATTGTTGCTTCCTTTCATCATTAACGGTTGTTCCACATTTCATCACCATCGCTACCCAATTTCGTCATTATCGTTCTTTCATATTTCCGTCGATGCCGGTGACCTTAATGATTTGATTTCTTGTTTGATAATTATTGATTTCTAGTTTGATAATGTTTATAATATCTCTTCAACGAAAGCAACAGTTGGATGTTGGATGTCTTTTTGGGTAATTTGTGATATCTAGTTTGATAAAAAAAAAAAAAAAAAAAAAAAAAAGTCTATGGTTTTGATCTTAACAACATTTTTTGATGTATCGAAATCGTTCGGGTGAAAACAGAAAGAAAGAAATGGATGGTAGTATGAAGAAATATAAAATTTTTTGATTGTTGGAAAACATTTCAATTTTAATTTTTTTAATGTGCCAACCAAACACATTTTACATTGAAATTAATTCCAAATTTATTTCTAATTCCATCTAATATGGTGAACCAAATGGACCTTTAAGTTAAGTAGTTTAAGAAGTTACTTTTAACCATTCAGACTTAAGTATAGTTTTTAAGCATTAAAAAATTATAAACTATAAAAATATAGTCTATTAATGACCATTAGAAATTACCAAACAACCTTTAAGTTAAGTAGTTTAAGAAGTAGCTGGGCGTAGGGTCGTCTATTAGGGTTGTGAGTTTTTTCGTTTGTTTTAGGTAGGCATTATTATTATGAGTTTATATGGTAAAAATTTATTCATTGAATTGTTATAACCATAATACAATATTAAACTTAAAATACAAAAAAATTTGAATTAACTATGCAATTATATTTTCAGCAATTATACTGTATATTTAAAAACCAACTCAATGAGCAGTAATGTATTAAGTTGGCATTGCACAAAAGTTTACAACTGAATGAGCAATAAATGGGCGTTAACTTCATCTTCTTATTTTCTAATTATACTATATATTTAAAAACCAACTCAATGAGCAGTAATGTATTAAGTTGGCATTGCACAAAAGTTTACAACTGAATGAGCAATAAATGGGCGTTAACTTCATCTTCTTATTTTCTTATTATTTTAATTATATTATTAATATACCAACTTAATTTACAAAGTAAAGAAATTATATTTTTTTATGTTCCTTTGACTTTGGTTTCCACAAGTTTTTGATAATAAAGTTTAGTCATTAAATTTTAGCAGTCGACAGTTTATCATTGTTTTATTTTTTAAACTTAATCACTAAAGTTTAGGAGTGTAGAGTTTGATCACAATACTATTTATATTGAAGTTTATTTTTTGGATTTTGTCCGTTAAAGTTTAGTATTTTTAGGATTCTGCCACCAAACTTTGTTTTATGATTTCTGACAAGCCAGAACGATAATGACTGAAATTCGCGATGATCCATGTGGAAAAACGACAGGCCTCCCCGCACTTATTTTTCGAATTTAACTAATAAAGTTTACTATTTTAGAGTTTCGTCACTAGACTTTGCTTTTATGGATTTCGACGAGCCGCGCCGATAACAAATAGAGTAACGCAATGCAACGTGTAAGAAAAGGTGACTGAACTCCCGCCGCGTAGCGCGGGGAGAAAAAAAACTAGTTATATAAATTTAACAATTTTAATTTGTAACAACTATAAAATACTATTCAGTATATATATCTATTATAATTATCTTTTATATATAGTATATACTAATATATAACGTTTTGATGCGGATAAATGGATAGGAGATTAGTTTTCAGTAATTGAAAGGATATCACTTAATATCATCTCGTCCCAAAAACGTGAAAACTTGTATAGTTAATCATATAGTCGGTCTCATATTCAAATACATGAGATGTTCACGATTTGATTTAAAATCATGAAACCGTTCAATCTGATAACCAGCTAGGTTTTACAGTCGATTTATTTTATCTTTCGGTCGGTTTCAAATATTTCACTGTTTGATTCAAATGTTTATTTCTTTTAGCCGTATACAACCGGACAAAATCATGAGATAAATGCAAATTTTATATTTGAATATTTTATGTTGGGTATAATTTACTATGTATCATTGAAATGGGTGAACTAAGCTAAGTGAACGCGTGGATAAATTCATTGAATGAACGTGGCCGATATTATTTCTCTACACTTATATTGTTAATTAATTGCATAATGGAAGTCTCGACTTGATTAATGTGCATAAGTTATAATCGGATTTAATTATTAAGTTTTTGTTAATTTAAATGATCTTAAGTTTTGGAAAATTGCCTTTTATAGATATAAGACGCATTCAAATATATTTATCTCATGATTACAAATATAATATTCTAAAATCGTTTCCAAACATAACAATAATTGATAAGTTATTAAATTATTATTTGCCGTAATGTAAAGCTTATAACTTCCACTTCCATTAATCCAATTTCTATCAAATCATAAGTTTAAACAATTTAATTTGTTTTTTTCTTTCCGTCCACACATCTTTTATGTACTTTCGTAGACCAATTAGTGGTTAAAAAGTGGCCTGAAAATGTTTGGTATCTGGATAACAAAATTGTGATATTTATAGTTGACTATTTGAGTTACCAATATGATTAGCATTTGTGACGCAATAAACAACACCACAACAAAGAAACATTGTTGCAAGCATCTTTTACAAAACCGTCACAATGCCACAAATTTATATCGCTGCAAATTCCATCTAGAATCCAATCGGAAAATCGTCTTAGATTTAGCATCAGCAAAACTGGACGCTAATGTCCATAACAAAGTGGTTAAGCGATAAGAAACTCTATGTACCTAACAAACTTCCACATAAATCCGTCACAAAGAAGGTATATGCGATCTTTGAATAACAACAACACATAACTCATTAAGCGTAACTTACCTTGTAACTGATCTTTGGATATTTATGTTGAAAAACACAAAGAAAACAAATTGTTTGAGATTAAAACATGAGAACATGCTCATCCTAAAATACAAGTTTGGTGGGTGAGAGGGTCTATTTGATTTATAAATAGAAAAAACGAATTTCAAAAAACTAGTATAATGGATAAGAAAAACTATTTGGTATATAAATCCACAGTTAATGTCAAAACAACCGATGTGGGCCAAATTCAACACCTTATAATGATTTCAATCCGTAACAAAAATGAAAGTAAAATGGATCTAAACACTTAATTATCTTACACTTACAAAACAAACTTGCAAGTCTTTCATAACACTTGGTGCATTACATTTACTTACGGAGCTACCGAAACTTACATTTAATCAACAAACAATCAACAAACAAACACACTCAGTAAAAATCTCAAACTATCAATAGGATTCAAAGACGGTAGAATAAAAACAAAGCTTATATTTATCTCAAAATCTCAAGTGATAGAAAAAAAACAAGCGTCAGAGTAAAATTTCACTAAATTCGTACTTGTTTTTTGTTTTCAATAAACGGAACATATTGAAGGATATTCATATATTCACGCTTACCGGCTGATGATCATACTAACCTAAGCTTATCCTTAAATCCAATCCATCCAAATCATCTTCTTCGTCGTTCAGATTCAATAGGCCCGTGGTTTGCGCCTCCGCCGTGCTTCCCCCAACACTTTCACTACCCCGAGCGCGTGCAGCGGCGGCCCGGGCCGCCGCCGCACGGATTTCATCAGCGGTGCAACCTTCCGGAAGCGCGATAGACTGAACAGATTCCGGAAAGTTTAGCACCGCATACTTCCCCTTGAGTGCCAATGCGGCCACGTCATAGGCGGCGGCGGCCATCTCCGGGGTGGGATAGGTGCCGAGCCATATGCGGGTTGTCTTGCTGGGTTCGCGGATTTCGGAGACCCATTTTCCCGCACGGGAGCGAATGCCGTGGTACGCGGGGTGACGAGTGGAGGAGCTGCCGACAGTAGGGGTTGAGTTGCTGTCATCATGGGTCTGCTGAGAAGGAGCAGAGTTGCGACTTGAACGGTTAGCCATGCATTGTTTTTTAGGTGGAATTTTCAGTTGTTTATATACAAATTGATTCTGTCGGTGGTTACTGGAAGTGTTATTAGCCAACCTTTTTACTGCTACCACCTAGATTTTTTTCATTGAAATCTGTATCTTATACTCTCTAGGACTAAAACTAAGTGGCAGGTCCATGATTTATTTCTTTCGGGTCGGCTTTCAGGGTTTTTGAATCTACTTCAACTTGTTGTCGGGATTTTCAATTCAGTTCAGATTAGGTCACATAAATAAAATACAATAATATTTTAACGAAACGAGCTATTATTTAACCCATCTCCCTTCTTATTAAGTCCGCCCCTATTAAAACCTACAATTTTTTAATAAGAAGGTATAACATGTACCAAGAGTAAATACATCAAAGCCTTATGTTCCACTTGTATCAAAAGTGTATAATTCATTGAGTGGTTGAGAGTCCAAGTTTGATAATAAATAAAAAATTTTAAGGTTTAGGTATAAAAGATGCGTGGGTTATCTAGTTATTAGGAACTTAATGTTTAGATTTCGGTACGTTATTTCTATTAATTTCTATGTATATTTTCGTATTATGATCCATGATTATATTTTCAATTATTGGTGGAAAACATGTAGGTAAAATGGACTGGGCTAATCAAATAAGCAATAAAAGCATAAACAGATTGGGTAGCATATTCTCTAGTCTTTACGTTTTGAGTTAATTACGCAGATAGTCCATTTCGTTTGCTAAAAATAATAGGTTTGGAGACAAATAATGTTAGGTAATAAGTTTAGGTTTTATAATTTCAATTTTATAATGAGTTTAAGTATCAACACTAACTAACTTCTGTTAGTTTGTTTGTTATATTAAACTAAAATAACAAATATACCAATCGAGGAATTATTTATGTAATTTGTATTAAACTATCAAGTATTAAGGACTAATTCCGTAAATGTTCCAAGAGAAAAAAACATCTGTCTCTCTCTGTTCTCTCTCCCTAACTCCTAAAAAGTAAAAACCCTCATATCGCAAATCAGACACCACCAATACCACCACAAGCAGAGGCCGAGGCCGCCGCCGCCGCCGCCGCCGCCGCCGCCGCCGCCACGACCACGACCACGACCATCGCACCATCGTTTTTTGGGTCGGTTGGTTGGTTCTGAGAACGCAGAAGCGGTGTTGAGGTGGTCGTCGGAGATAGAGACGAGGTGCAGATCCATGGCTGGTCGAAGGAACAAAGTCAAGGAACGATTACTCAAACCTTTATATGCTGGGGCGGCAACTCAGGCGAGGATGGCGGCTGGAAATATATGGTGGTTGTCGGGAAAACGCAATGGTGCATAAAAGTCTCTCAAGGTATAATTAGTTTATAATTAACCCTTACAGATTTTTTTTTTTATAAGTATATAAGTAGAATCCTTATATTATATGAAATGGATTTGAGTATTTGTAAGTGGAGTAGATAAATCATAAATGTTACTGTTCAATCTGTAAATATAAGAAAATACTGTTAACTCTTATAATTTTTTAATATTTTTAAAAGTGATTGTAACTTTAAGATACAGAAAATATAATGATAAAATTATAAAAATATATTATTTATTTGAAAAGCTGAGAAAAAAATAATGATTTTTAGTATAATTATATATACAATAACAAATAATGGGTTGTAAATGCTCTTAGATGTGAGATGATCGAAATACCCTTCAACATAAGAGAAAAATTAATAGTCATTAGCCTTAAATCCAATGTCGTTACAAATTGAAACCATAAAACTCTAACTTGTTACTTCGAAAAATTAATGCGCAAATCTGTTATTTTTACTAAACAACAAGGACTATTTGTGTAATTAAATCTCACATATAAACTTCTATACACATTAAAAATGTGTGGGGATATTTTACGCTTATATATAAATATATTATTTCTCACTTAAGAGTGAAAATATCAGAGAACCTAACACGTTTTCAATTCATGAATTGAGGAAAAAGTGTCTTGCCCTACAACTTGTAAAAATGAATAGTAAAATAATAATTCAGTTTATACATAAAAAGCTTATTAAATTTTTTTTTACAATTAACATAATATTTTGAATGATTTTTTAAACCATTTTGATTAGTTTCTTTAAGCTATCTTTGTTTTGAAATTTCTTGTTTTAATTTCTTATCAATATAACAAAGATAATTTTAATTAGAGTTAAGTTCAATTTTACTCATTGAGTTTTGTTAAAAATGACTATATTCCGCCGAAAGATTAAAAACATCAATGTTCCTACAAAAGTTTTTATAAATTGTTTCAATTTTAATTTAAAATTTTCATTAATTGTTTTAATATTATCCAAAATAATGAAACTTTTGTAGTTAAATTGAAACAACATATTATAACGACTATCACTCCGATGTTCAATTCAAAGACATTAGAAATGAAATGAAAGAAATAACAATAACAAAACAATAAAAAGCCCAAAAATATTCCTGAAAAAATAAAGAAGAAAAATGTCAAAAAATAGCCAGACTAGGTCTCGAAACGTTAACTTTATTTGTTAATCAAAGTTGATGATTACTTATTTTGATCGGTAGTGACTATCGTGAAAGGAGATGCGAATATGTGTTAAAAACAAAAAAGAATAACATAAGTTTAAAAGAGGAAATAAGAAGTCATTATATAAAAAAAAACTAAACTCATGTAACCAAAACATTAAAACCTAAAAGTTTAATATAACCAAGAGCTTGTTATTAACATAGTTTAAAGATTATAAATCTGTATAAGTTTACTTTTCTCTTTTTATATTCCAATAATGTGAAATTGTGCTTTCATTTTTTTAACAATTTTTTTTACATCACTTGTCGTCCATCTTATGAGAGGGAAACATTTTACTAACACTTTAATACCATTAGTCTAGAAGTTCTTTTGGTAAATTGTGCTTTACTTGCATATTACAGTAGCCATTTAGTTATTAGCTTAGTGCTAGAAGCAAATCTACATCTTCTTAAACTTTTGGCAAATAGTATAAAAATGAAGAGAGATGATAATTTGGTAATAGGGTCTTTATATAATATAGACTAGCGTTTGCGATTATTGCGTTGTATAATAATGTCGTAGAAGGACCACATAGAATCTATTTAATGCTAATGGTCCAAATCCACCCATCGTGTCAGTCTTTAGATAAGTACATGATTGTAAGTGATGTATGCAATTCATTTTGTAATTAGTATAATGAGATTCAACTAATCTATGATAAAGGAGCTGTTTTGTGAACTCGGTTTGATGTTTTTTTTCTACGGAACATAAGAAGGTATTGCATGCGGTGTAAGAAGCCATTCAAGATGACTAATCTCTAATAAATGGAGGAGGAACATATATATACACTCCTTTGGAGCAATTTTCTAATATTTCATTCATAACAAAATATTAAAACTAGTTGCATTTTATATAAGCTTATATTAATGATAAAGAGACTAACAAATAACACTAACCTCCTACTTAGGAAATAAAAGATTTGCATGCAAAGATATATGAGAGTGTGCGTAGTTAGGTGATAGGTGCACAAAAAACCTAGGTCCAGGTCCCTAACCCGACTCGAACCCGATCTAGTTTAACCAGGTAACCTCTCAACCTAATTCCAACTCAATATAAACTACTGGTTTCAAACAACTTTCCCTTCTCACAACCAAACCCGGTTTCAACCAGGGTTCCATTGGACTCGGTTCCCAATTCGACTAAATCCAACCCAGGTCCGACCCGGTTCCATTACCAAAATATTTTTTTAACATTCTAATGAGCGTCATGTTATATGGTACCTAATCATAAAATAGTTCTAATCTAACCTACTTGTTTAGCGATAAATTTTTAACATCCTATTTAGTTAACATACCCTTCAAGCTTTACTGGTGAAAAAACACGTGTATCGAACAAAGACATCTTGTTTAATTTTAAGTTAATTTTAATTAAGTTAGAAATTATGTTATATATATATATATATATATATATATATATATATATATATATATATATATATATATATATATATTAATTTAAGGATATTTTGTAATAGATTTGTAAAATAAAAAATATATTTTTTAAACCCATCCGGGTTCCAACATGACTCAACCCGGTGAACTGAACCGGATTTCAAAATTTTTATCTTTTTTTTTTTTCAAAAGCTCACATTTGAATTTATATAGTATTTCACTATTCATATTTTAGCTATATAATTATTTTTATTTTATTAAAAAAGTAAAATCATATCAAAACATACAGTTTTTTCATAAAAGATTTTTAAATTACATATTTATAAATACTTTTTTAATAATTCATGACATAAACCGGTTATTTATTCTGATCTGATCGATTTGACCAGTCTAACCAATAATCGATAAGATGGTTGGTTCGCTCATATAAGGCATAAACGTTGGATGGTTGTAAAAGACTCGCAAGTGTAAGAAAAACCAAACGTCCAAACCTAATAAGTGAAAAGGCCCAAACTAAAATGGATAGGGTCGAGGTATAGTTTGAAGTTTGAACCGATAAATGACTATTGTGGGCTGATTCAGTTTCCTTGATTTAAGTTTTTGGGTTGGGCCTAAGGTGAATTTAGACTCTTAGTAATGGATCAAACAGACATCACGCCTATTTGAGTATTCGACCCATAAATCCATAATACACGTGATCTCTGTCCAATTAATCAGCTTTACCTTTAAAAATATAAATTAAACAATTAACCCAATATATGAAGGTAAGCCTAAATCTAGCCAAGAACTATTAAGGGGACTGCGGAGTGCCATATTCAATAACATATATACTGATATAATGAAAAGCTTTACAAGAAATGTATTAATTTAGGTAAAAAAAAAAATTTCTGTTTAAGGTTTATTTGCGTCTGATAAAGTCAGATAACGTTTTATTTTGCATCTACTAAAATAATACAAAGGATTAAAATGCGTCGCTATCATTAAACTTGTTAAATTAAAACGGGACCAAACGGGGGAGCAACACCTACCCACGTTGTCACGGCCTCTCAAACAACCTTTGTCAACATTGTGGCCACAATCGCTTCCACCTTCATAGTCCCCACCCTCAACACCTCTATGGCATTATTGTCGCCCCTACCTCCACTACTTACAAAAAAAAAAATAATAATAAAATAAAATCAAAGTGAAGTTTTAAATTATCAAAATAAAACAAAAGTAACAAGAAGCTAAAAACTTAAGTTTAGCTATAAAAAAACTAAAATTTTTTGCTTACTAATCAGTGGTACACATCAAGCACATTTTGAAAACATGCATTAGCTATAAAAACTAAATAAGATAAAGTGTGAAAACCCTATGGAAAACACAAGCGAGTAGTTTGTGCAGCATACATTTGCTTCATCAAAATGACAAAAAACTATCACAAAGTGCAATAATAAATGTTGATCACAAAAAAAAGCACTCAGAGAAAAACAAATACATACATATATGATGATGACCTCCCATTGGTTGAAAATAACCCAAGCAGGAGTCGTTTTTGGAGTGTTAATTTAAGCAATCAGAGCATGACACTGAGCAAAGTTGACAGTATGAATATGATGGGACCAAAGATCTTGGAGGTGGTGGTACGAACTGCTTATGTCATCTTAGAGACACGTTTCGAACCTCAAAGTGGAAAGGGTGCACCTTTAGCTTGTTTCTTTGTGAACCCATGGTCTACAAACCCAAGAACCCATGTTCATTTTAACTCTTACAAACTGGACCACAATGACAAAAGCATATTGTCAACTACCTGTTAGTATTTATTTAGTACACTAGTAAAGTAGCCATGGCTAAACAGATTAATGATGATCACGGTTAATTAAGATGCTGTATTCAACAAAAAATTAGAGACCAACTACATATAGATACCAAAGGGCTATGAATGGCTGGCGCTAAGTATTTAGGGGGCTTGGGACAAGTTAGAAACATAGGCTGCAAACAAAAACTTCTTTTATTTAATTTACCGTTTTTTTGTTTTTCAATGGTAATTAAATTGTTTATGTGATAAGCTAATTAAATAGGTTAAATTGTTTAACCCAAATCATATTGGTTAAAATGAGCTAATTTAAAGTGTGTAATATATCAATTCTATAAAGAATTTTTTTAAAATTACATATAATTTTTTTTTAATTTCGGCACCTCGAGAGATTAGATACCAGGCGGTTGCCCCTCCCACCCCTCTCTTTGGCCACACATGGGGCTATGTAGTTTATTTGTATCATGATGAGCGATAAAAATGTTCTTTATTATATAGTTGAGAGTTCTAACCTCATAATAGACATAGGTCTATACATAAGACTATGTTTACAAAGTTTGCAAGTTAGCCAATATAAAATAACCTACAGTTAATATGATGATCACTCGGACTTATGAAAATAGATGCTAAAGCTTCTTCTTTTTTTTTTCTTGACTTATACAAGTTTTTAAAATGTTGTTCTTTTTAATATGTCGGTTGCCTATTGATACGACAATCTTTTAACAAACTTTGATTAAATATTTATATATGTTCTAACAAGAACAGAAAAACAGCAAGAGATGCTTATTCATTGCCGATGAACATTCTAATCTTTATATGTATCACCGTTTATGGCAATCAAAAATTTATGAGTTTATATTTTAGAAGTGATTGCTCATAGTATAAGTGATTTAACAAAGGGTGGAAAAAAACATAGGCCTTCAAATATAATCTTTTAGATTAAGTATTTAGTAGGGTTCTTTACATCATTACATGGATAACCTAACAATTAATAGTACGTTATTGGTAAACTAGATATAATTTAGATTTTGTAGATTAATAATAGTTGTTTAAGAAATAAGTGATGAACATGTATCATTGTATCAAGATGTTAAAATTGATGATAGATTAAGAAGTAGTTCATAAAAATTTAAATGCCAGGTCTATAAGGTAAACATTAAACTAATAGAGTACGTTATTGGTAAACTAGACATAATTTAGATTTTGTTGATTAATAATAGTTTTTCATGAAAAAAGTGAACATCTATCATTGTATCAAGATGGTAAATTGATGATAACTTAAGAAATAGTTTCATAAAAATTGAAATGCTAGGTCGAAAAGGTAAACATTAAACTAATTGATTAATCTTTATTAACTTGATAAAAATGTTTCTATTTTAAAATTAGCTTGTAATCCTTCACGGATGTATTTTAAAATAAAAACAAAAACCTTAATTATTTTGCGACAAATGAAGCTAGTAGTTTGGTATTGAGCATTATATGTAAACAAGAAAGTTGACGTTTTGGTTAGAAGGTAATGTGGTATATGTCCACAAACATGAGACATTGTTTTTTCGACAATAAATATACATGCTAAGATTATCTACCCGTATTCGAATAGGGATTATGAATTATAGGATTGATAATGCGCAAACAAGACAAATCAATAGAATGGCCATTACTATTTATTATAAATATTTTTTTCAAAACAACCACCTAGAATTTATTTATCATTACATTTTACACCCTACAAAACTATAACCTACAATCATTAAGTGATTATTTTGATAATCTTCTAATTATAGTTATTAATATGCTATATCTTAATGGTTTGTAGTATTTTAATAGTTAAAAAGTAACCTTAAATATGAATGACTAGCTTTAGTAAACCCGTGTATTACACGGGTTAGATAAATAAAATATTAATATAATAATATTTATTAATTATAAAATGATATTCTAAAATATGATATGACTGAAATTACGTATAAGAAATGACTATAACTAATAAAACAGTGATATCAATTTTTTAAAATTTTATTTTTAACCATTTTTCCAAAAAAAATAAACATTTTCTTCTAAAACAAACCGTATAAAAATGTCATTTTTAAAAATTTTCTTATTATAACTCCCAAATTTAATTACTTTTTGTTTAAAAGAATTGAATTTTTAAAAATACCAATTATAAAATATTTCGTATTTTTAAAAAAGTTGGTTTAGAAAAATTATTATTTTATAAAAAATTTGTTTATTTAAGAATAACATTAATAAATAGATCTCTTTTTAAATTTATTAAATGTGAAAGAAGGTTAAATAATATTATTAGTAATTAAGGTAATTATTTAAGAGGTGAAAGAGGCGGGAAAATTTTAGTGAGAATGATTATGATGCTGCCATGTGGCATCTTAAGTTACTCTTTTATTAGAGTAGTAAGATTAAGATATAAAATTTTGATGGTTACCTCTTAACCAATTAGATTTTAGATTACACTATTAATCATTAAGAGCTATACCATTAATATTACTCACAACCAATTAGATTTAAGATTACACTATTAACCATTAAGAGCTATACCATTAAAATATTGACTCTTAATAAATATTAAAAGCTTACCAAACAACTTTTTAGTTGGAAAGTACATTACTTACTAGGAGAATGTGCCCTTAATAAGATTTATATTGAATAAATAGCAAGGGGTAAATTATTCATTGTCGGTGGAAATTTTTATTTGTATATGTACTAGGTTAGTAACTTGTATATTACACGTGTTGAATAAATAAAATATTAAACAATTAGTAATAACAATTTATAAATTATAAAACAATGCTTGAAAATAAAATATGATTATAACTGCGTATAAATAACTAGTTTAAGTATTTTAACAATAATGAATTTTCCTTAAACTTTTGTTTTATAAAAAAATTGTGGTTTTTAAATATTTTTTATAAAAATGAATTTAAAAAAAATTGTTGTATTATGTATTTTATAAAAATTTTATTTTTAAAAAGTGTGTTTTAAATAAACATAATTTATTAAATATATTTTTTAATTTGAAAATAATATGAGTAATATTATTTTAATAATATTATTGTTATTAATAGAGAGAAATAAAAAATTTAGTATGATGAGTCTTAAAATTGTCTCATGTCTTATCTTAATTTTTTTATTATAGATAAACAGATACAAAGATAGATAGACAGACAGAAAGAAAGATAGACAAACAGACAGACAGATAGATAGATAAATAAGCTAAAAACTTATTTATTAAATGGATTGTAGTTAGTAATAAATACGAAAAGTTATAGTAAATATTTTAATATGAGATATGATTAAAATTATATATTAATAGTTCAAGAAATAAAATAATTATACTATTTCATTTAACTTTCTTATCCAAATAGTTTTATTTTTAAACATTCATTTTAAGATTATTTTAGAAAACAATTATTTTTTGTAAAAATATTGTTTATTAAAAACTCTGGTTTGTAATTTTCCCGCTTCTCTCCCATATTAAATATTTACATTAACTACTAATTATATTATTTAATTATTTTGAGATTAAAATAGTTTTTAATAAATTAAAAAGAGTTATTTTTATAAATGTAACTTTTAAAGAAACAATCTTTTGTATAACATAAGTAATTTTTTAAAATATTAAATTTTTTTAAAAATACAAAATATTTAAAACTAATGTTTTTAGAAATTAAATTTTTTATAAACCATAAGATAATTAAAATTCAAAGTTATAGTAAGAAACTTTTAGAAAATGACATTTTATTAAAACATTTTGAGTTAGAACGGATTTTTTAAATTTTTTTAGATTTAAAAAGTTTAAAACAAAAGTTTAAAAAAAATATGTTATTGTTTTTTACTTATAGTATTTATTCATATGTAATTTTAATCATATCATATTTCAAAATATCATTTTATAATTAATAATTTTTTTACTATTATGTATTTAATATTTTATTAATTCAACCCGTGTAATACACGGGGTGCTAACCTAGTGTTATAATATTAGAAGTAGACTTGTTCAAGAAAAAAACACTTAGGAAAAAAACATTTAGGAAAGTTTTTTTCATGGATAATATAATAGTTAAGAGTTTGTTATTGGTAAACCAAATTAAGATTTATTACTAAAAATATGTTTTCACGTAAAAGATTGAACATGTATCAAGATCTTTAAATACATTGATAAACATGTATCTATTTATAAATTTAGCTATTAACCCTTCATATATGTCTTTTGAAATAAAAACAAAACCCTTAATTACTTTGTGACAAATGGAGTAATTTTGGTATTGAGCAATATATGTAAACAAGAAAGTTGACGTTTTGGTTAGAAGATAATACGGTATATGTCCAAATATATGAGCGGTGTTTTTTCAAGATATTAATATATTTACTAAAATTATCTACCAGCTGTTCGAATAGAGATTTATAGGATTGATGGTGTGTAAACAAGACAGATCAATGACATTGGCTTTGTTGAAATGGACAAATTCAGATGCTAAAATGTCAAAATTTCATAATTATATGTAAGCACATAGAGTATTAATCAAAGACTATAAACCAACAAAAGTAATAGCCTTTGAAAACATCCTGGTTTCTCTTTTGGACCATATAATTATATAATTTGTTTATAGGAGAGGGATAACTAATGTATATGCTATGACATGCGTGTTGAAAAGGTATTATTTATGTGTTTAAATAAATATATAATATTTCATTTTATTTTTCGTGTATGCTATATATGTAATTTAACTAAAAGTGACTAGGTTAATTAGTATACTTTAACTAATAATGCTTGTGGAAACCATATCATTCTCAAAAGATGTATTAAAGAAATACATGCATAAGAAAAGTGAATATTTTTTAAATAGATATGCGAATGCACATATATGTTTTTTAATTTGTGGTATATGCATATGTATTTCTATAATATGGCATAATTATGTTAAGCATGTGAGTGTATATATCTGCATGTATATGTTACATGGGTATGTGTATATATATATATATATATGTATATAAGTACATTATATATGTATGACAATGTGTTTTTGTATATATGAATGCCGTTACGCAAACGTTCTATGTGCGTATAGAATATATACACGTATGTTTAAACGTGTTCATATTCACGTGTATCCCCGGCCAATTCGTCCATGCGTATCATTGTATGTTACTACATACGTATGTTAAACTTATATATGTGTATACAAGTTTGTATCTAAGCGTGCGTACTGTATATATCCATAGATGGCAACCGAGCAATAACAAGAAAGAAAATAACACACGATATTTGGACTCTTTGTATTTAATAAAACCGGGATAGTTTATAAAAACTCATTGATCCTCTATATATACTAAACAAATACTAATACTAACCAAAATCAAACACTATCTAAATAATAAGATAAACATACAAACTAAACTCCTAATCTAATACGAACTTATTTACATAAACTAATAATTTTCTGCTCCTAAATGATAATTACTAATTAATTAACTAATATAATTATCTACTATCCTTTTAACTATTGTGTAATTACAAGATTAACCCAACATTCATATATTTTAAATGGATAATGGTCTACATACAACACCCCACGGTCAATAAAAGAGAATACATATAAATATAATATGTTTATTATCGTTATTAATTAATACGTTTGAATTACCTTTAGGTAGCATGTGAATCTTGCAAATTGATTGTGAGTTGAAAAGAAGCCATAATGTTTTTCAACCAATCTCTTTTCAGCTGAAATTTGTGAATTGATCTTTTAGTTTACATCTAGCATTATCAAATCATAACAATAGTTAACCAAATGATGCTAACTAATATTCATTTTCACATTAGTTGTCAACATGAATCTTCCTTTTCTCTTTACGTTCACATACTTTATAAATCCACTATATATCATATGGTTATTGTTTATGGTTTTACTACGACCTGTTGATTTGGTCTTAATTGGTTTAAATCTTGAAAAAGACTTTAACGAAAAGTTAGAACACTTTCAAAGATTTATGCGAATATATTTCTTTAACTAATTAGCTTCATCTTTACTTAAATTAATGTCTTGAATAATTAGAGACTCTTTTAACTCCACGAAATTTGCATGTTGTTTGTTAAATTGTTCCTAATCATATAAACAATTATTTGTTCTTCTACTAGCGATCTTCATTTTGTTATATTTATATTTTACCTTGACTTGTCTAATAGAAAACAAATAATACAATGGGCGTAGGGCGGCTCAACCATTTTAAGAGCTTATGATGAAATAAAAAATCCAATATCTTTTCAAAATTTTATTGTTTTAAACCCTTCTTTTCTATTTAATTTCTATATTCAGAGATACATTTTTTTGTTCATTATGAAATTTGGTTGTTCATCCCAACCTTGTTTGTTCATCATATATGGTGGTTAATTTTTCACATTTAATTTTTTATTGATCATTGGTTGTTCTCACATTTGTTATTCACTTTAGTTCTTTAAAATTGTTTTCATGTAGATTTTTTTATTATTATTGTTATATAAAGTAGTGAATTAAACCTCAAACGTACGACATTTTTATCCATAAACCCTATTTCGTGACGGATTAATTTTTAATATAAAATTCTAAAAGTGGATCTTAGATAATAAAGATCATGTTATGATTAAAAAAAAAACAAACACAAAATTAGGAACTGAATACCATTTAAAATAACCGTATAATGAAAGTAAAACTACTATACAAATGTAACATTTAAAAATTTTGTTTGTTAAATATTATAAATAATTAAAATATAAAGTTTACTAAGTAACAAAAAGTAAAATTTAACAACTAGCTAACAAAAATACAAAAATTTTAATTGAACAATAAAGAAATTAAAAATATAGCCATGAATTTAAGATATTTAATATAGTTAAATATAGTTTTTCATTTAAATAATAATATTTTAAATTTAAATAGGCAAAAAAAAAAAAATAAAAATAAAAATGAAGCTTAAAATCTAATAATCACCTCGATTGATGGAGCTGGGACCCAAATGTGAGTCGTGGGTGTGGAAGCATAGCGCGGTTACCACCAACCTTCACTCACTTTTATGGTTTCAATCCAAAAAAATTGTATTATGATAAGCTTTAAATTAACAAAAAAAAATTATATAAAAAAACCAAAACTGTCTTGGATCAATGAGAGTGTATTGTAGATACCAAAAAAAGGTTATTATGGAGTATACATATATAATTATGAAATGTTATACGATCTGTCGACTTACATTAAAATAGAAGTTATTATCAAAAAATTATTGGAAGGAAATAATGAACTAAAAAAATTGTATTTGAGCATTAAAGATTAAATTTTGTGAATAGAGACAAAAGAATAAGAACACATATTGTACAATATCAAATATGAGATGGCGTTTAAGCGTATTATATACAGAAATGAGTGTTGTCTGAGTGTTCATTGAGATCACTTCTTCATAGCTCTGTCATCTTTCCCGGTTGAGTCGACAATCTTGCTCTTATCAAAATTCTAAAATAACTTGTCATATCATTACATCACATTTCAAAAAAAGCAAATAATAAGTTTTCTGTCAATAAAGAACATATAAATAAATTCAGTATGTATAGTAATTTAGAGTTAAACTCATTACGATTAAGGTTATTAGTATTATATATATTAAGTATTAGGTTAATTTGTCATTTGTCTTTGTATATAAGTATGTAAATTGGTTGTTTGGCATACATACCAATATACCAATTCTCATAGTATCAAAGCTAATATATACAAATATAAATTGGTTGTTTAAGATACATAAAAGTATGCCAGTCTTTAGATACTTATAAATATACTTAATAGTAAATATACAGAATAATAAAAACTAGTAATTATCATTATGACACAGTTAGTGATGGAGCCAAAATTTTCAGTTAAAATACACTCATTTTGATCAAAATTAGGCTAAAAATTAACAAATTAATAAAACTTTACATTACAAATTCATATTTTTGTTGGTCTGGAGGGGGGTGGTGGGTTCTTTCCACCCCCTCCCAATACATTGCCTTCGCCACTGGCCACTGTGGGTTTTTTTTTTTTTTTTACTCATTCTATAGCTGACGAAAAGCACTGATTTCTAGTAGAATGAACTTGTACCAAACATGATATGGTCTTCGATTTTGAGCACCCAAAACACTACTTCATGTGGACCAAAGTGTCTTTGGCTTCACACCCTAACAATACAATTTTGTGTCCACATATTAAAACCAAAAAGGAATTTTCATACCTGTGTGAGAAACGAGCTGGCATCGTGTAACATCCTTAATCGACATTTAGTGTTCGAATTGGCACGCTCATCTAGACATTATGCAGACGTATTGCATACTTACATGTAATAAAATTTTCACATACATAAGATCTCGAAAATGAAATTCAAAGTTCTTAGGAACAACTAATTCACGCTTACTATAACACTAATTCGAAATCTACAATTACCTTTTACCATGAAACTTAAACACTGAAAGAAACATGTTTTCCTGTATGATTTGATAAATGTTGGTCACATGCTCTTTGGTAATGGAATTTGATGCCAACTTATGTATATATTATTTATATAATTATTTATATAATTAAATATGGTATGAAAAAAGTGATAGAAAAACATTTAAATACCAACATATGTATATATAGGTACACGTTCAAATAAAAAATAAGTTTTCTCTAGGTATGATAATAAATAATAAGATTATGACATATGACACAATTAAAAAAAGAGTTAAAAGGTATTTTAGTCAAAAACATAATTATCCCTTTTTTCTATTCTTTATATTTTGACAAAATCCAATACAATTCTAATCCGTAAATTCCTACATTTCTCTTTCCATGGTGGATACCTTCATCGTCACTGCTTCACCACCCAATTCATCATTACAACCAATCAATTCATTATCATTCGCCGGCACAATTCTAAACCCACGCAAAACAACACAAAATTGTGTTGTTTGACGTAAAACAGCACAAAACTATGTTGTTTGATGCAAAGCAACACAAAGTTGTGCTGTTTTGATGCAAAGCAGCACAAAGCTGTGCTGTTTGACTCAAAGCAGCACAAAGCTGTATTGTTTGACGCAAAGCAGCACACAACTGCGTTTTGTGACGCATGTTTTAACGAAATATAACACAAAAAGTTATGTGCTGTTTTGATGAAAAACAGCACAAAAAAGTTAAAATATAGCAAATTTCGCATCGTTTATTTTTTTTGTAAAAAAATATAGCAATACTATAGTCAATTTAAAGAATAAAAAATGTTTGATTTTATGATCCAATTTGTTTTAAAAGTAAATCTATTATGAAAAAGTTATAAATTTTAAAAAAATTAAGAAAAATTTTAAAAAGTCAACAAAAGTGGTTATATACCCAAAATACGCTTCCACCTTTTTTTACTATACTTTTATATTAATCATTGATTGAAAAATAAAAGGCTAAAATTATTTATTAGGCTTATTAGAAAAAAAATCTATTGTTTAATGTAACATTCTCTGTATATATAACTTGTGTATTTACGGTATGATAAAGTGAAAGAAAAACATTTAGGATATGATAAAAGAATAAAATGGTTAGGATTTCTATGCATATTTCTAAAGTATGGAAAGGGTATAATATACATTCCAATTATGGAATGTGCGAGTACGAGCGCGAATATAAATAGCAATGTGTGGTGTGGGTCCATAGATTATGTGACGTGGGCTCATATGCAACGATCACAGTTATTTAATTAATTAATGAATAATGAGTTTAGTATTTGCCGGCCCGATCCCATGCTTTGAGATTTTCCTAGTGTTTGACATTATGGTATTATATATTTTTAAAATTTTATAGTTAACTATTTTAGATTTCATTGTTTACGGCTTCGTGAATTAATATATAACCTTCAAATTCTTATTAACTTTTGAATGATTGTCGAATCTCGATGTTACAAAACAATTAGAGAGTTATAATTGGATAACCTGATGATAAATGATGTATTCTTTAACTATTATGTGTTCAAATCATGTAGTGTATAGGTTTGATTATTATACTATTAGTTTACATTGATTTTTAAAAATAGTTTAATAATTGTATTTAAAAGGTTTTATTTTGTTCTGGTTTTACATGTTTTATTAATATTAAAAAACAATTTTTTCGTGTGAGAGAAGTTATTTGTTGTGAAAAAAGTTACTGTAGCTAAATGTATATGTTATTATGCGCAATGTGCAATCACTTGATGCTACCTTCTAGCCTTATAAGGCATTCTTTTCATTCGTCAGTGAAGTTGTCATCGTTTGTGCCCCTGGGAACCCCTTCTTTTCCACTCCGTCTGCGGTGTTATGCCTTGAACAGAAGCAGCCGACCACCACCACCATTTATATAACTTTAAATCCAATCGAGAGGAATAGTAAAATTCTTATTAATTATAAATATTGCCATTGTTGAAGTCTGGCATTATTTATATAACTTTAAATCCAATAGAGAGGAATAGTAAAATTCTTATTAATTATAAATATTGCCATTGTTGAAGTCTGGTATTTTTATAAATTTGTCACAATTATTTTGTTTAATTTTCATGTTTACCCCTCATATCACATATAATTTATGCTTTAAGCTCGTTACGTTTTCTAATGATTTTGTTTTTCTGTGATAAATTTTGTTCATTAACTACTTTCAAGGAAATAGCATGCACTGTTGTTTTAGGTTTTTTTTAGTCGACGTTTTGATTTATGTTTGAGTTAAATTCAATTTTACTTCTTAAAATTTGTTAAAAATAAGTATCTTCCTTCAAAAGATTAAAAACATCAATTTACCTTCAAAAGTTTCATAAATTGTTTCAATTTTAATCTAAAAGTTTTATTAGTTGTTTTAATTTTAGCTAAAATAATAAAACTTTTGGAGTGAAATTGAAATAACACATGAAAATTTTGTAGATAAATTGATGTTTTTAATATTTAGAGGAAAATTATTACTTTAGTAGAACCTTAGTAAGTAAACTGAAATTAACTCTTTATTTTTTTAAGAACGAATATGTACTCAAAATGAGTATAATTTGGTATCATAGATTATAACGAGTGTAGTTATCGTTGCAGTATCGTGATGAACCACACTGATTATTATCCAAAAATATTGTTTCCAGTATTGCTATTATCGGAACAGGTTTTAGAATTTATTTTTACGGTTTTCAACGAGTTGAGCTATAACTACCAAACTCACGCCGCGTAGCGTTGGGGAAAACTCTTGTTGTGTATCATAGGGAAAGAAAGACAAAGTTTAAGCTCATACATCTCTAAGAAGCCAACTAGTAGATGTAAACACATGCATCATGGCGGGGCGTTGTTGCAACATGAAATTTGTAAGCCTTAGTTTTGAATAAATTTTATGTGAAAACGTAGATATATTTGAATTTGAATAAATTTTACATCGAAATAGAAAAAAAATAAGCACATCACATGTTATAAATAAAATTTACTGTGAAACATAGATAAAAAATACGCACATCATACATAAAACCATGCTTAGTAGCACCAATTTCACACCACCGTTAGTGATCTGTGACCATCAACACCGGAAAAACTCGTACTTAAAAAACGTAAAAAATAAAACTGAACAGAAAGTAAACGTAAAAACGTTGAACCACACATGAAACGTAAATCATGAAAAACAATAACTAAGTCAATCTGATGCCCGCATGTTGCGACGGGGCCGTTAAACAAGAAAAAAAGTAGACGTAACAATGTTGAACCACACTCGCACGTTACAACATTTTAATTCTCAAAATTTAGACCATAATGCAGAACGAAAAATTTGTATAAGATGAAAAGTATAAGAGACTCTAGTTGAAAGTGAAAAATTATAAAGATTAAATTGTAAAAGATGTAATAATATTAGGTTTAAAATAAAAAATAAAAGAATATATATATATATATATATATATATATATATATATATATATATATATATATATAACTTTAATGCTGATTGTAAATGCAATTTTAAGTTGATAGCACGTAAGAATACTAAATTCAAAAAGTATGTAACATCATATTTTAAAAGTTGTATAATAAAAATTTAAAGTGTAAATATCATAAAAAAAGCAAGATACTTTCAATTTTTTCTCATGAAAGTCCTTGTATAATTTTTTGCACGTAAAAGACCAACATAATTCCTGTTTTGTATCATAACTCAACACTTTTTGCACATAAAAAACCAACATACTTTATGTTTTTCACATAAAAACCGCTGAATAATTATTTACACATTTAAGCCATTTCACTTTTCAAATTGATCAAATTCTAAAAAGAAACTAAAACAACTTTTGCACCGATTGTTTTATTTGCGTGTATATTCCGCCTCTACATGGCTCGTTTTAGTTATAGGATCCCGAGTTCAGATTGTTTAAGTTGTGGGAGCTCAAGCTCGACTCATTTAAGTTATAACAAATGAAGTGAATTTAATGTGTAAATAATTATTTTTTTATATAAAGTGTAGGGGCGGAAAATACTTAAACGCTTAAACAATCAGAACTCGGCATCCTATAACTTAAACGAGCCATGTAGGGACGGAAAATACACGCAAATAAAACAATTGATGCAAAAGTTGTTTTAGTTTCTTTTTAAAATTTGATCGAATTTGAAAAGTGAAATGACTTAAATGTGTAAATAATTATTGAGATGTTTTTATGTGAAAAACCAAAAGTATGTTGGTTTTTTATGTGCAAAAAGTGTTGAGGGACATTTATGATACAAAACAGAAAGTATGTTGGTCTTTTACGTGCAAAAAATTGTACAAGGAATTCGTGAGAAAAAACTGAAAGTATGTTGGTTTTTTATAATATTTACCCAAATTTAAAAAACAAAAAAAGAACAAAATTTTGAGGTAGTTTTACAGCTTGTACATTTGTGTTCCATTGACTTATACATTATTATATGCAATTCCATTTTAATGAAATTTACATTGAAATATAGAAAAAAAAAAAAAAAAACATCACAAAAGTATGTTTGAAGTTTTATAAAATTTAATATTTTAAAAGTTATAAAATAAAATTTAATATTTTAAAAATTATAAAAAAATCAAAATATTCTGAGTGAGCTATGTATCTAAAGGAAGTTGTGAAAAAAAAAACATAAAAAGTTATACAGTATGAGACATAAAAGGTAAATGTAGTTAAACTTGAGTAGTCATGCTATAAACTTAAATTTATATAGATTTCACTCACGCAAACCACTTATATGATAGTGCTTCAATCACTTGTATATTAGTCTTCTAAGAAAATAAAATGCGCGAGCTGCCATCGGCATTCATTTTTATAGTTATCAAAGTTTATATACGATAAAGAGTAACATAAAAAAAAAAAAATATTGAAACACAAATCATTTATCAGGGTTATTTGATAATTTTGTGCTAAACAATTAAGACGTCTGACTGAATAAGAAGTAGTCTTTAAATCAATTAGTATGTTTTTGTTAAAACTTATATATTAAGATGTTTCATAAACCATTAAAACTTAAGAGATGTTTTTTAATAAACTAAAAACATTCTATCTCTGTCCGATTCAAAAATAATCTATTAATATTATTATTAAAAACTAGCAAAAAAACCCTTGATACTATACCACATCCATGTAATTGGTATAGAAATTAGCTCCCGTAAAATAGACATTCCCTTCTGGATATGACATTGACCAATAATTTGTGAACTAAGACCCCCAAATGTCTATGACTTGACTCTTCAATTCTTTTGACTAAAAAGTCCAAAACCCACTAACGGTACGCGTCTAAAACAATTAGCAGAAAAAATGGGGCAAATTGAAGTCGGCCATCACTTTCTTCACGTATTGACTTCAATTCGATAGTGATTTGTTTTGATTTATCATGTGAAATATAGAATTTAGGATACGCGGTTATCATTTATAACAAAGTTGTCTCATTCATTATTAACAAAAACGTTTGTTACGCAAGTTGATTCATTAGTTCGGTTTATTGACCGAAGTAAACTGACCCTCAATTTAATGGTGTAGGTGTGTGTATGGATGAGATTATTTCAAAGTTAGCACCGAAGGATATAATCTTAATATGTTTATAATTGAAGGGTTATTCTGGAGTTATACAAAAAGATTGGTTTAGTTAATTAATATTTATCCGTTTGTTAGGAATTAGATAATTATTAGCTTATCAGTTTTAAATAGTATTTTGAATTGTGTTATGATTAACTTATTTCTAGTATAAATATAGGGTTACATATTTAGATTTATTTATCGAGTTCAACAATAATAAAAAGGTTAAAGTATGTGGGGAGGGTTTCTGAGAAATCTAATAGTTATGTAAAAACCAAAGAAAACCACAAACATAATTCAAAACTTTTTTGTTATTTTAATTGTTAAAATGTTATTTAAGTATTTGGTACATATATGTCGAGCATACATACAAGAATGAAAAATCTTACGTATACGTAACACTACATCGAATGAAAAATGGTTACGTATACGTAACCTATGTGTGACGTATATGTAAAACGATGCTATGATTTTCATTTGATCCATACCCTTATTTATATATACTCACACATGTATATAGAGAGTAGTGATAAAAAATTGATAAATTATGTGATCGGTTTCATTGGTTTTCTTTAGTTTTCTCATAACATTGTGGTTTTCTTAGGATCCTTCCTCTAAAGTATGTTACTTTAATTATAAGTGTTTACATGTATTTTCAGGTTGATGCAATTGGTTATTCCAATTTGTACTTAGTCTAAAAGTTATATCGTAATGTGAATTATAATTTTAGATATACTTATTTTTTACTTTAAAAACATTTTAAAATAAGAATAGCATAGTTTATAATATGTACAAGTCCCGAAGTTATAAAAACATTCTATTAGAATTGGTCAATTGCATCATTATATTGATATCTTATGCAATGATTTAAAATTCGGATCGGATGACGAATCGGTCGTCTTACCGGTCAATTGGTCGGATCGGATTTAAGAACCAGATGACATCATAATTATATATATTTAATATTATATATATAGTTATATATAATTCAATATAAGTTTTTTATATATGTATTTTATAATTATATATAAAACACAACAATAATAATGTCAAACACTTCAATTTATCGTCCAACACACCTGTTAATCCCAGAATTCCCGTACAGGAGTAGGGTTTGGCCTTCTCCTTCGCTATAGAGTTGGCATTAAAATCCAAAAATAAAAAATAAAAAAATACCCAAAATCCAGTACGACCCAGTTTCCGGTCCGACCGCAGAACCGACCGGTCCGATGACTACAAAATAAATCAGTGCAGCTCGGTTCGCTCTCTCTATCAATTCCCAGTTGGACAAGTCGGACCTGCTGGTCCTATCCAAGTTTCAAAACAATGATCTTATGTTTATATCATCTAGAATTTAATATTTCTTATTTAAAGGAAATAACTCCAATACATCTCATATAAATTAACCCATTGACAATAGATATATGCACTTAATTTGACGGTTAACATATGTCGTGCTTCCTAACGTCCAACTGGAAAGTGGAACATAAAAATGTGTTTTGATTATGGCTATGAATAAATGTGCCCTTTTTGTCCGTACCGACATATATAATCTCCTTAGTGCTAACCCACCCAATGCACCCTCAAAATTGTCACTTACAATGCCATTTAGAGTTTGGACGGCATTTTTTATCTCATATATAAATTTTTATAAGATTTTCATAAACTATTCGGTAAATATAGAAGAAGATTCAAGTATATATTCGGGCTTCTTTATGTTGAATCTAAACAAAAAACAAAAATATCGACAAGGCATATATTGTTGAACTAAGAACAAATGGCTCGATTAGAGATCTTCTAATATTCGACTTAGCGAAGTCATCAATTTCACATACTGAAAAAACGAACTACCTGTTGGATTCAAGAATGATGTCTCAATATTAATAAATAAAAATAAATCCGTACACTCGTCACCATTCTAGGCCATCTAATAATTAGTTTTTTCGATTCTATGTCCTCTTAATTTTGAATACTACAATAGTTATTCATTAATTAATAACTAGGCATAATTAAAATTTCAAATATATTAACTTCAAATTTTCAAATGTGTAATACATGAGTTTATTCAATCGGTATAATACACAATATTTAATATATAATTTTTTATATTATTAATCATGTAACAGTAAATTTATTTAGTTCGTGTATTACACGAGAATGTAACTTTGTTGAGGAATAAATCAAATCCCTCCAAGTCAATCCATTTTTCTTTGTTCATACACCAAAGTCTTTAGCGGCTGAAACATAGCTTTTTAATCGAGTAATCATCATAAGATTCTCTTTTATGCCCGCTAAATATATTGAAGTGTTCAATTTATGTTTTCTAATATATATAAAACTAGATTGCAATCCCATGTAATACACGGGCTAAATAAATTTACTGTTACATGGTTAATAATATAAAAAGTTATCTTTAAATATCGTGTATTATACGGATTAAATAAACACATGCATTATATATTTGAAAATTTAAAGTTAACATATTTAAAATTTTAATTATGAATAATTATTAATTAATAAATAGCTATTACAGCATTAATAATTAATAGGAGAGATAATCATGAAAACCAATTTTTAGATGAACTAGAATGATGACAAGTGCCCGAGTTTTTATTTATTTATTTATTAGTATAGAGATTTCCACAAATTCAGATGACAATGCGATTAGGGAGACTCTTGACACTCACTCCTCTGGCAAGTCTTTATAAACTGAAGTATAATTTTCTCTGTGTGTTCAAAATTTTTAATTAGTTTTAGAATAAACCAAAAACAATAAATAAATAATAATAATAAGTCGGTTGTTGAAGAGTAAACAAGAAAAGGGCGGTGGCGGTTTTTCGAGTGGCCGTCCTTTCGGTCAAAACGAGCTAAAAAAACTATAGCATGTCGGCCAAAAAAACACGATCTTAGGTTTTGTTATGTAATGGAGAAACATACGATTGGGCCTTTAAGCATTTTAAGTTATCCATAACTCCACATATATTATGTTAAACATACAAGTGTCGTCACACGGTTTTTAACCTCATTCACCAAACAAACCTTATCTTTGCTCTAATCTTTTCTTTTTTATATTTTATAAGTAAGAAGGCCAATGAGTTTCACAAGTCTCACAACATTCACATTTATAAAAGTATATCTGATAAAACAACGTATTTAAATAATAAGTTTGTGCTTTTGGAAATAAGATTATTATTCTTGTTTTATTTTCCCTTTTACAAAAATATCCTTATCATGTTTTATTTCAAATTGTTGTATTCATATCTTTTAATCTAAAATATTATATTAAATATTAAAACTTTTTGCATATAGTAAGTTATTTTAAATAACAAACGCTGTATGTTCTTTGATTTAAAGTGTCTTGATAGTGTTTTGAATTCTCTTGAAAACAAACATTTTAAAGTTTTTGATATAAATTCCACATATCAAAACCCACATGTTGTAATGAAATTGAATAAACTTCGTGAAAAATCATTACACTGCAGTGTTAAAATTATATCTTTTGGTCAATCTAACTGATATCTGTTGTTTATAGTTTGTTAAATGTAAATATGTGGATGGCTTAACATGGAGGATTGTCGAGTTTATCGGGATGGTTAACGACCGTTTGCGACAAGAAGGGTATTCTTGAAGGACCGGTTAACATTATTAGAAAGGTTGGTGGAGTCATTAAGAGACTACCAAATAGGTTTAAGGTAGTTTCAAATAACCGAACTTCTAGTTTTAGTATCTAAGATATTAAATGCAAATACAAAATTCAATCCATGTGATTTGATTATTTGGCTTATCATATCTAATTTATTGTAGATTTGTTGTGTAGGTTTTGATTATTTGACTGTAGAAATTTAAGTTACCATGGTTAATATACGAGCACTTTTAATAGGGTTTGCATGTGAGATCACTCACACAGTCATCAATTTTTAAATTGTTTTCTTTGTCAATATTTAATTTATTTTAATTGTTCAATTAGAGATTTTACTTTAATATAGGTATTTTAAGTGTTTTATATTTTAATGTTCTTTTCTACTTATTATGTGATTCTTAAGTTGATTTTGACTGTTTAACCAACATGATTATACGAGTGATCAAGTGAAATAAGGGCATGTTAAGCATTCACATTAGTTTCCTCAACCCCATCTCTATATTTACACTAAAAACACTACTTTTTTACTATCTCTTTTAATTAAATAATGCTTTTTAATATCTTTTTCATTACATTTTCTCTCTCATCCACTAATAACAACTTTTAAAAATATTAAAAAATTTATGAGGGTTGTACCGTGTTTCTCCAAATATGGGGAATCACGGTGCAATCCTCATAAATATTTTCCCTTCTTCACTCACAACCACTAACAACCATCTCCCAAAATATAGGACACACACTCACATAAAAATAGAAAACCTACTATGAATGCTCTTAATAGACATATATATAGGTTCGTGTGAATTGAACTCTATTGTATTTATATGGTACTTCCATGCGTACATATCTAGTACTATAACCGGTTGATAACAATCTCATTTTATCAAGGGACCAGCTATTGATGACGACATGCATGTGCAGGTATACAAAGATTCTAGGCTTGAACAGGTATGGCTTTGGTCAAAGATGGTTTAATAAGTTTTTTTCTAAATTAAACCGGTTCATTTTTATGGGGAATGATCAAAAGTTTAATCATCTGAAACGGGGTTGTAATGGTTCGGTTCGAGTTTGACTGATTTCAAAATATTTGATCATAGATCCATTTTAATCCTATGGTTGGTTCGGGTCCAAACCAGATTCATCCAACCAGTTTTAAATTTAGGTTTAAACCAGGTTTGATTCTCAACCTTATTTTTTACCCATGTACATGTAAGTCCACTCCAAGCTACGTTTTTATCAAAGAATAAGATTTGCTGCATAAACATCTTAGATGCAAACGATTCTAGTATTAGTCGGATTATTCACTTCATGATATATCAATAATTCGACTCCATTGTGTTGCAAACATGTCAAAATCAATTTTTTATTTTTTTAAGAGGTCAAGCCATACTATGAGCATCATTTTGTGTTCTTTATATTGCATTGCTATTATATATATATATATATTTAAAATACCTTTTAAATCTTGATTTAAAACAACCCAAGGTCTTCCTCGTTAAATAATAATTTAACAAGATAAAATTCGAAACATAGTACGGCTTAATTTTGGTCAAGACTTCTTAATAATAGTTCCTACTAATTTTTAATTCATTTCTATACTTAAAAACACCATAGAAATATTATTTGTAGTAACATGCATTCATCAATTGGTTTGTTGTAGGCATCTCATGGCTTTCTAAAGTGAAGGTCATGGGTTCGAGTCTTACTTAATGCAATATGCTTCAAGTGGGTCAGGGGTTTTACCACAGTGGCCCTTCGGGTGGTGAGTTTCCCCTGGATTAATAGGCGGGCCGGGTCACCAGCGCTGTCTGTATTCGCGGACATGGGTTGTCTTTCGTCATTGGGTTTGCCCGGATGACCGGGCTTAAAAAATATTCGTTGGTCATTTAAAAAAAAATGCATTCTTTTGAGTCATGATTATGCATGGTACGAGCAAAATCTTCAATCTTCCATATGTCAAATCATAATATTTTTTCTAAAAAATACATCGTTTTTCTTTAACTTATAATATTTTCTACACCTATAATGTTGTAGATATAATATTATTTTTTAGTAGTGTACTGTTGAATGCCGGTCAAAAAACGACATTTTTTTTAGTATAAAATTGCAATCAAATTACAGTTATACAAAGTATTTGGAATATATGTTCTTGTTTATTTAGAAAAAAATGAGATTGAAATTTTAAACACAAGCCGTCCTTCAAAAAATCTTTAAATACCCACCACAAATCGCTACTCTTAAACCCCCCAAAACTCCCCCACTTCTCTCTCTCTCTCTCTACATACACACACACTCTCTCTCTCTAAAAAAAAAAAAAACTCACGGTTAGATTTAAGGAGAAATTACAGAAGCTTCAAAAATGTGCCAACAGCCTTCATCTCCTTCTTGTTGCAATTGTAAATCAACCAAACAAGTTACAGATATTTTCGACCCATTTTTGCTCCCCAAAAACCACAAACAACCGACCAAAATAATCACACAAACCAACCAACAATATAACAAGCCTAACAACAAGATCAAAAGCCATATTTCTTTAGTAGTCAATGAGGCCATTTCGATGGCGAAAATCGCCATCCCCATGATCCTAACCGGCCTGTTGTTGTACTCACGGTCAATGATCTCGATGCTCTTCTTGGGTTACCTCGGCGAGCTAGCACTCGCAGGCGGTTCGTTGGCCGTTGGGTTCGCTAATATAACAGGATACTCGGTGCTATCGGGTTTAGCCATGGGAATGGAGCCCATTTGTGGGCAAGCTTTTGGGGCTAAAAGACACACTCTTCTTGGTCTTTGCTTACAAAGAACTGTTCTTTTATTGGTTTTGGTATCCCTACCGATCGCAATTTTGTGGGTTAACATGAAAAGCATATTGCTTTTATGTGGGCAAGATGATGCAATCGCAACTCAAGCACAAACTTATCTTGTATACTCTCTTCCAGACCTTTTGGCTCAATCTTTACTACACCCATTGCGAATTTACCTCCGTTCGCAATCGATAACTCTACCGCTAACATTCTGTGCATCTCTTTCGATCATTCTTCACATACCCATCAATTATTATCTCGTAAATATCCTAAATTTAGGGATCAAAGGTGTTGCAATTAGCAGTGTGTTAACAAATTTCAACTTAGTGGCTTCATTGGTGGTTTACATACTCATTTCAGGGGTGTACAAGAAAACATGGGGAGGTGTTACGAGAGAATGCCTTAAAGGGTGGAACTCGCTACTGAGTCTAGCGATACCGAGTTGCGTATCGGTTTGTCTCGAGTGGTGGTGGTATGAAATCATGATATTGTTGTGTGGGTTGTTGGTTAATCCGAGAGCCACAGTTGCTTCAATGGGGATTTTGATTCAAACCACCGCATTGATTTACATATTCCCCTCGTCATTGAGTTTCAGTGTGTCAACTCGTGTTGGTAACGAGTTGGGTGCTGGTCGACCCGGCCGGGCGAAACGGGCTGCTGTTGTGGGACTCTGTTGTAGCTTTTTCATGGGGTTTTCCGCTTTGGTTTTTGCAGTGAACGTGAGGAATGTATGGGCGACGATGTTTACACAAGATAAAGAAATCATCGCATTGACCGCGATGGTGCTTCCGATTATAGGCGTCTGCGAGCTGGGAAACTGCCCGCAGACGACGGGGTGCGGTGTCTTGAGAGGCACCGCACGCCCGAAAATCGGAGCGAACATTAATCTTGGATGTTTTTATCTAGTGGGGATGCCAGTGGCGGTGGTATTGGGGTTCTTTATGGGATTTGATTTCGAAGGTTTGTGGTTGGGTATGCTGGCGGCGCAGATGTCTTGTGTGGTGACGATGTTGGTGGTGGTGGGGCGGACGGATTGGGAGTTTGAGGCGGAGAGAGCGAAGGAGCTGACGTTAAGTGGTGGCGGCTGCGGTGGCGGTGGCGCCGGCGCCGGCGCCGGCGACGGTGTTGTGGTAGTTGTTGAAGATGTTAAGGAGACAGAGTACAAGTTGATAAAACCTGAAATCAAGGAGGATGAATCTCTGGATTTTGGGGCTGATTTAGTTTAATGACTTCATCGATTCTGAATTTTTTATATAATTTTTATATGGAATTTGTGTAATGTGTTGTAAAGTATATAGTGGGAGAGAGGGTGGATGGGACCATTTTTTGATAGTATAATGCTTAACCAAGAGAAGGAATTTTTTTATATTTTTCGTATTTGTTCTTATTTTCTCGTATCTTAGGCCATACTTTTTGCTAACATTTGTTAAAAAAATGTTTTTACATATGCTAAACACACACCCACTAATCTAATCCTAAATCTACTCGCATGTTTACGGCAGGACTTCAACTCTCATTTTTGAAAGAGACTACACATCATCTCAGTATGATTGGTATGATTGGTATGATTATTTTTATTTTTATTTTTTTTGATGTTAAAGAGTTGTTAAATAAATGTGCAATGACTATTTTTCCTGATTATTTGAAAAAGCATGAAAACAAAAATAATACCCAATTCCATCGCCTTTCTTCTCTTTTCTTCGTCATGTTTTTCGTCTTTAGAGTTGTTCATCGAATCAAATAAGTCCAATTTTATAAATTTTTAAACAGAATTCGAATACGATTTTATTTCGAAAAACATAAGTCAAATTCAAATCGAATTGAATTCGAAAATTTCAAATAGGTTTCGAATTCGATTCGTATTCAAATAAAATTTAAATTAGAATCGAATTTACTCGATTCGTTTTTAGTAAACAAATAAGTAACCAAATAATATTTTTAAAATTCATTTAAAATTTCCAATTTGAAATAATAATAATAAAAACACAAGCATAACATACAAAATATTCTAACTTTCAAATGAGTTAAAATATACCAATTAGGATTTAAAATTTTAGATTATCTATTTTTTAAACTTTTAATCCTTAAATTCCTATATACGTATATCTAAATTAATATATAAAATAATAAGTGTAATTGTGTGTATTTTTAATTCGAATTTCGAATCGAAAATTACAATTTCACAATTCGATTCGAATTCAATAACTAGATGTCGAATCAAATTTGAAAATTCGAATCAAATTTCGAATAAGTGATTTTTAACTCGAATCGAATCGAATTTCGAGTTTTTCAAATCCGATTCGAATATTGAATACACATATCATCGTCTCCCAACCTTGGCCGACAATCTTCAACCTTAAGTAAATGCATAGGCAATATTCCACAAAGGGGTCATGTCAAGCATTGATTCTCTTTCTACAGGATCAAACAAATACTTTTGAGTGGTGAGATTCGGACAGATGTTATTGCAATTTAATCGAATGTTCAAGAAAAGCATAAATTTATTAGATCATGAACTCTTATCTACAAGCAATATGTACAAATCATAAAGGTGAAGCCCTTTAAACGACCAAACAAAAGAAAATGTAGTTTATTATATTAATTGTAGGATATAAGTTTGAATAGATTGTTTACCTGGTGAAACAAGAAGTAAAGGGAGAGTTGGTTCTTTACTAATATAGCATGGCCGAGGTCTCCAATTGTTCACACATGTCTCTGTTTATTCCCTTATTATAAAAGCAAAATTGTTGTACTCTCTAATTGTTTAGACACTCGTCCTTTGTCAATTTCTCCATTAGTCAAAATCACATTTTAAAAGAAATGCAAAGTTAAAAGAAAACCAATGCATATTTACCAACTCACCAAAGAAAAGCAAACCTTATGAATTCTATTAATGAACCCCAAATACGAAAAACTCAAATGTCATTAAAAATCCTTTCTTTGTTGTTGGAAAAAATCATAACTCGAAAGAATTTGATATGAAAGATCTTGCCAATGCAAAGAAGTTTGACAAGGGAAATAGAAAGGGCGGGGAAAGTAGAAAGTTGCTTTTTATCCCCAAAAGTCTTATATGAGAAAGGTGCTAGAAAATTTCTCAATGGTAAAATGCAAGGAGGTGGTTACTCTAATAGCTTAGCATTATAAGTTGCAAAACAAGTATAGTCCCAAAACAAGTGAGGAAGCTTCATTGATGAGAAATGTCCTTTATTCTAGTCTTGTTGATACTCTTATGTATTTGTTGATTTGCACAAGACATGATATAGAATATGCGATTAGTCTGGTACGTATGTATCTTGTTAATCCTGGTAGGAAACATTAGAATACAGCTAAATATATAGTTTCTAAGGTACCTAAAAAGGTACTAAGGATGTGAGACTGGTGTTTGGTGAAGCATGTGAGAGGAGTCATGCAGTATTGGGGTATGTAGATGCACATTCTCTTTAATAGTCTGGATGGGGTTAGGTCGAACATTGGTTATGCCTTTAAAGTGATGGAGAGTTTGGTTAGCTGGAATACTACATTACAGCATGTTGTAGCTTTGTCTTGGAATCAGAATAAATTACACTTAAAAAGTCAGTCAAGGAGGGATTGTAGTTAAAATGTTTTTTTTAATTGAGACGAGTGCTAAAGAGATGGATTCAGTTGTCTTATGTGATAACAAAGAAGCCGTGCAATTGTACGTCCAAAAATAAAATCTTCGATTAAAGAATAAAGCATGCATTCTATTAGACATGTGGTACAATCAAAGAAGGTAAAGATTGCAGAGATTAGTATAGTTGAGAATACTGCCAAGTTTGAGGGTTTTTTGTAACTTCTTTTTTCTTCTTTTAGTTAGTTATTACAATTGAGTTAGTTGTTAGTTTAGGGATATAAGGGAGTGTGAAGATGAATCTATCATCCTGTTCAATTTGTATTATTTCCTTGTAATAGTTTGAAGCTTTCAATAAGAATTCTTGTTTCGCTAATCTATGTTTACAATGCTTATTGTAGATGGATTATCTTCTATACCCGGACCAGATTAAGATTAATTAATATTATTGATTATGTGTTAATATAGAAGCATGCATGTCCATGAATTATTCAAATGTTAGTTCATATATAATTATTCTTTAATAGCCAATGCCCCTTGAAACACACTAAGTTTGTGTCCTTCATCGGCTACAAGGGGCAATACATCTTTAATTTTAAGGTTGATTTGATCCGGGAACAAGATATAATCAAAAAAATTAAATTCATAATATAAAAAGATTACAAGACATGTGCTATTTTCTTTATAATATCACTTATAGTTGCACTTGTTATAATTGTCATTAATGATTGATACAATTGAAAACACGATATATTGATACATGGGGGTTGACTAATGGTTAGGTTGGATGGTGTTAGTTGACGGTAATTGATTGTGATAGATTTTAAGTAATAATGGTTAAACTAGACATTGTTAAATTATTGGATGAAAGTGATTACAATTTAAACCGTAATTTACTCTAAAATTTATTAGAATGCATCATAACGAATAAACTTATTGTGAATTGGAATATAAGAGAAAAAATCACCCACTAGAGAGAGAGGGAACTTGCTGTTTGCACACGTGACAAATCTTTCGGATTTTCAGGGTGTTGATTGACCAAGCAAACTTTCCACTTTTGGAAAGATTAGAGAATTTTCACTTTACACCCACAGCTTTAATTACGTTGATATTTCGACTCCAATTATTGCCACTTGTATTATCAATTCCAAACGGGACACTAAACAATGACATTGAGCCGGCCGCAAGGTTTGAACTTTAGTCTGTACCACTAGGGTAACCCTATGGGCTTTACCATATATTTTCATATATACACACCTATATAAATACATATGAAATAAAAGTTAATGCTATCAAATATTTTATTTGTTAAAGTTCATGCTATTTAATAGCGGATTTTATTGAACATTTCTTAATAATACTAATAAGTTACGTCATATCAATTATAAAATATCCTTATTTCTATGAATAAGTACGCATTTGTTCATACAATTATTCATATATTATATAGTCATGTGGTCTTCTTCCTTTGTCATTTTTGGTGTTTGTGGGTGATGTCACATACGTTGGTTACTTCCTATTGTGGGGGATATGTTAGTTTGTTGATGCATTTTTGCTTTTGTTTCTAAGTTTGCGTTTATAAATATGTAAATATCACGCATAATTAATCTTGTGATCATTATATACAATTATATATACAAATATCAGTGTGTTTGTTGAATGACTAGTATCACGTAGAATCAATGAATTTCTTCTAGTAACATTTTCATCTTTTGTGGGAAACTTTATAAGTCAAGTGCATGCACAACTATAATGTTCTTGAAGTTACAATATGATTGAACACTAATCAATGAAAATGGTATCATCATCTAATTAAGGCATGTGACAAAAAAAAAAATAAATAAATAAAATCAAAAGCACATGACCACCCACAAATGTGGAAGATTTTACATCCAATAATCAGTCAAATATAATATAAAGCAATGGATAAAGGTATGAACAATGAGGTTCCTGAAATTATGGCCTTTAGCAACCCCGGCCCGGACCTAAACTTTATGCATTCAAGATAAGACATATGAGAAATGGCCCCCCTCATGAGGACTTATCAACTAGAATAAATGAGTGACAGACCAAGCACCATGTAAAAGAGATAAGGGTCATATCCCTTAGGCTTTACCTTTGGTCATGCTGCCTTCTAGTTTTGTTGTCAAGTGCAAATTTGGTTTAAAATGTCAACACTACAACAGTGTTGCAATAAGAAAGATTCCGATGCGTGCCCCTCTCACATGCGGTTCCGTGCAAACGTGTCTTGGCCATATAATTTGTGTCGCTTGTGCATAAGGTAATCACATGTCACACGTTGTATGGTTTATCTTGATTATTTTTCTTCATGACCTTGTTAGGTATGTAAATTTGATGATTGCAAACCCGGCTTGAAGATAAACATTTTTTAGTCGTCTTCGAATGTAGGCATGATTTTTTTTTTTTCATTGCACGATATAACTATCAACTAAATTTTAAACAGGTTAAGGCACTACTAACTTGTACCAAGTCTTGGTTAAAGTTGCCTCTATGTTATTTAGGGGGCAAATTTTGAAAACTAATCTTTAACTTTCATAACCATGTGAAACAACCCAATTTTTATTTCAAATTTGATACAAATAATCAAGTGTCGTTGGTCTTTTCTTGTTCCCAAAATTATTAACCTTATTTTATTGTAATCTTTTGAGCATTTAAGTAATTAAAAAAACCCTAGTTGCAGCTTATGATTTATGTCAAATTACACTGAACCACATCAAATTTTGGGTTCTTTATGTTTTTGCAATTTCCATAAAAAAATCAATAACTATATCAAGAGATATATATAAAGTTTTATACACAAAAATAATTAGTTGAAAAGTCTTGTTAAAATAAATAATAAGTTCAATTAATATACACACACTTGACAATTGACATTTATAAATTCAAACATCAACTGACATTTAAATTCAAACTTCAACCAAACACTCCAGATGCATGTATGAAGAATTCAATTTTTATATAATTCAAAAGCCGCCAAATTAAATTAGTTCATATGCTTGCTTGAAGAAGAAATTACAAGTAAAGAAAAAAATATTCAAATTAAAGTGAAATAATCCTTTAGAAGACGGTGTATAAATAATAAAGTACAAGTGTTAATACATAAGTTACTATGGCAATTGATTGTGGAAAGAATTGGTGACAGATAATGATGGTGTCATTGTCAAAGTGTGATATTTTGTTATGTGAATAAATAAAGGTGAGTGATGGGTGGAGGAGATTTATATGCGGGAAAAAAGGGTAACAAGAACCCTTTGTGGAGGCAATCATGCACACGGATTGATGTGCTCACCAGTCACCTACGTTTACAGCACCTATTCTCGCTCATTTACGCGTTGATTTTATTAATTATGGTATCCGAAAACCCTCCTCAACAAAATATTCAGATGGTTAAGTAACGCGTCACATAAATAAAAACTTGGGGTTTAGATCATGCAGTGTGCATGTCATAATCCATTAATTAAAATATAGAATTATGTACCGTTAAAACTATAATTTGGAAAGTGAAAACTACTATAAATAAAGTTTAAATTATAAATTACTTATTTTATTTATTATAAGTACTAGCTTTACTAAACCCGTGTATTAAACGGATCGAATAAATAAAATATTAAATAGAATTAAAATTTATTAATAATAAAATGATGATTTAATATAAGATATGAAAGAAACCTTTATTATTATAAATAAAAATAAATTTTCTTACAAAGAAAAATTTTAAAAAATGTCATTTATAAAAAAATTCTTATTATAACCCCTAATTTTAATTATTTTACTTTTTAAAAAACACCAATTTTAAATATTTTGTATTTTTAAAAAAGTTTGATGTTTTAATAAATTTTCTTATTTTATAAAATTATTTTCTTTAGAAATTACATTAATAAAAAGATTTTTTTCTTAATTTATTAAAATATTATTTTAATATAAAAAATAATTAAATAATATTAATAATTATTATTATTATTTAATAGTAGAGTGAAACGACAAAAACTTGGTAAGAATAAATGTGATGATTTCATGTGTCATTTATATTTACTCTTTTATTAGATTAAAAAAATTTGTATCATAGATAGTGTATACAATCAGATTATGCTTTTTTTTTAAGTATTCTTTTTATGGTACATGATGGCCTTGTTTTCTTATTTCCTTCATCATGTGACAAAGGCGATTGTTTGTACATGCAGATATACAATTCACAGTTTTGTCATCGCACCTTTAGTCGTCACCTACTGCCATCACAATTGTGTTGCTACAATTGTGGTCATAGTTTCTATGGCCATACCACTTATAGCCAAGTCTTTTTAGACAACACATTGATTGGTGTTTCTCTTGTTTGTCTTCGCACCTCAATAGATCACAAGGTCGCGAGCTCTAGAACAAAGTTGTGGGATCCATGCCTAATCTTAAGCCCATTTGTTCTTTGTCATCAAGATTGTTCGTTTTTATTCTTGTGTTTTCACTAGTTTGAGCATCGGATTCCTTCATATATACATTGTGAGTGAATATTAGTTAAACTGCAACATGTACATAAGTTCCATTCTATTTATTGTAATTACTAAATTTTAATGCCAATCATTAGGTAACCGTAGGCGTATTAAATATAAACAAGTTAGATCAAACTAAGAGTCAATCTTAGCTGCGTAAAATCCTTAAAATGATCCTAAAAGCGGAAGTTGGTCTCGGTTAATCTCAGTCTAGCGGTTGTGTCTGAGGGGTGGGTTGGTGGTGGTTTTGAAAGGATGCATTAGGCGGTTTTAATTAAGAGGTGGGTTAGTGGTGGTTTGGCAAGGATGTATTAGGCAGTTTAAAGAGGTGGGTTAGCGTGGTGGTAACTTGTGTGTATAAAAGGAGCTTACTAGCATTGACAAAAACATTTAAGCTTTTAACTATGACACAAATATCTAAGCTTTTCACCATCATTTCTAACGTTTTTTTAGCACCCACTTCTTTCCTTTACAGTTTACATTGTGGTTGTCTTATTTTGATCCGTCATTTACTGTTTAATTATTTTAGGTATTCGTGTTATCTTGATGTAGGGATACACGAATACCAAACATTATTAAACTAGTTGCATACACTATAGATGGAAATCATGTTATAATTATCCTCTTTCTTAATTATTCTATCTATAGTATAGATTGACGAATATAAAACACAATACCTATAGATTGTGACCACTACTTATCAAATGGTTGTAAGGTTTTAGAATATTCTTTAAAAAATTTAGCATAATTCACGTTTTAGTCTTGCACGAAAAAAATTGTTTGGCGAAAAAACGTGAATAACTTATACGCAATTTTTGACCGGAAATATATGAAAACAATTACACATTATAATGAGCTAAAATTTTTTATTGTTGTGATTATAATGCAGACTGAATAAACAAATAAGAAAGGAATTATTTGAGTTTGAGATTATATAGATTAATTAATAAGTAAATAATTAGATTTCGTTTCATACTTTCATTTGCACATCCTGATTGACTTTCTACTCTCGCAACTTTACTTGATAGTAGATACACACTTTTTTTTAATGGCAAATAACATTTTTTAAGGGACATTCTGATGTAATAATGCGGTGTTTCACAATCAAAAGATTGTGAATTTAAATTCTGGAGAGTGTATATGTGTTTAGTTTAAAAGTAAATTAGGTATAAAGTTTAAAAGTAAATTAGTTAAAAGCGAATATTAAATTAATATATTATTAATTAATATTTTTAGAGTTTGTCACTCTTATCAGATATTTTTACATGAAATTTTATTTGAGCGTTTAATTAGATAATTTTTTTAAATTAATTTAGCTAAACGAATCTACATGTGAATCTTGTTTGGACATTTAAAAAACCAGGGGATTTGCTTTGATGACTAGGTTTCTTGTAAATAAGATTAGAAAAATACGAAGGAACAGAAAACGTGTTATTTTAGATGAGAATCCCAACTTTTTGTTGGATATTATAAAGTCTAAATAAAGCAATATAAATATAGGTATCAATCCATCACGTCACAAGACGTAATTTGTGCGCCAATTAAACATTTGTTTAGAGTGGTCGACATAAGTTTCCTTTGACTAATTAATTCAACGTTGGTACTAAAACGGCTGTGATTAATTAAATAAGTGGGTAATTAAGGAACTACTATTAAAGCATCTCCATCACAACAATTCGTCTGCTCTCATGACATCGGGTGGAGGAGAGAGAGAATCGAGTGACTTAACAGCCGATGCAAAGAAAAGAAAGGGTGGTATATGTGGGATCAGGCTTTTATGGCGCAAGGTTTGTGAGACGACGAATGAGGGAAAAGGGGAGGAATCGATCCGCATCCGTAAAGAAGGGGGAGAGATCTACCACATAGGACGGGCAACAAGCCAACATCGAGGTGAGAGAGGAGCGACCGTGAACCCTTTGATTGAGATGGTCATAGTATAGTTGCAAATAGATATTGGAAACTAAAACATTATTTATTAGAAAAGTATTCATGGTTTGACACGGACATTATTTGTTTGAGTCCAAACTATATTTATTTTTTATCTTCTAGCATTTTTATTACTATAAAATTATAAACTTACACTCAAAAAACATATATCTACAAATTGCCTCAAACTATACTTTTTATGTTTATTTCTCTTTAACTTCTATTATTTAATATTTTATATTAAAAATAGTTTATGTTTTGACTTAAAATACCTCTTAAAAAGTTTAAAAATAAATAGATCCATTTGCAAATCCTTCAGATTTTTTCGAGCCTGACCCGGTAAATGTGCTTGTGATTTGTAGCCTAATTTACTCAAACTTGTTTACACTAAATTTGAATTTACTAATTTTTCTATACTAATGCGTTTCCCCTTCCAAAAGCATCTCACCTTTGGATTTGATGTCAATTGAGGGTCACATTTGTATACTAAATTTTTTTAAATTAGTTTCACTTTTTCTTTGTTTATTATGGACTCCACAATTGACTTTTGACTCGTGTTTTACAAATAATTAATATTTTATTACATTTATGAAAGAATTTTATTAAGAATAACCTTTTTAAAAATGAAAATAGAAACACAACAATAAAATATAAGACAAGATTTGGAGCCTGACAAATCTAACAAACTTAAATGGTCCCTTAAAAGTTAACACATAACATGATAGTATAAATACATAATAATAACGCATGTAATTACCAAAAATTTTCAGTCTTAGTGGTTAAGATGATGTATCAGATACAATTAAATTTGAGAAAATTTTGGGTTCGAGTCTTGCTCAGAGTAAAAACACTCTAGATTGAGCTGAGGGTTTTCCTAGTTGTAGGTGTCTTCTTGAGAGGGTTGGAGATGCTATCTTAGCTCGAAAACAAAACATTTATTTTTTAAAGCAGTGTCATACATTTGTCGTTTGAAAAAAATAACACATGTAATTTAATAAAACTAGTGTTTTTCCCATCACGCGCTTTGCACGTGGGAACTCTAGGCTCAAACGTAATTGAGTTCATATAAGATTTTGTAGTCATCATCATAGCCGCAAAGCATTTATCAGAACACAAATTTGGAACACGGTGATCCCATGTAAATATTATAACCAGTCGCAAAGTAATAGTCAGAGCATGACATAAAACTTATGTCCGATTGCTGTTGCATGCTAGAAATGGTAGCCAAGGCCGAGCAATCGTAACATACCGAATGCATAGAGTATCAGACGAACACATCATCGTCACCACTGACATCGGACATAAGACAAATTTTAATTTCTCCAAGCATCATAAGCAAAGCAGATCAAGATGTAAACATGTCTACGAAAGGTATCAGATTAGCTATTGTTTAAAATTAAGAGTCTAACTACATCATCGTCATGAAGAAACAACCAAAATAGATCTCATCATCGATATTAAACGATCGAAAGACCATAACAAATCAGATTTGAAAAACCCTAAAAGGGTATTAGAGAATCAGAGAGGCGAAGAGGCAGTAAAGGTGGTTGCACCGCCACTCTAGGCACCTTCAACGGCAACGACTCCACCTCAACCCAAAAGTGGAAGCAGAGGGACAATCATGTCCTAAACCTCAACCTAAGAAGGTAGACGGCACTGCAATAGAGCACATTTGCATCACCATCAGCACTCTCATAGCTATGAGTCCACGGACATGAGCCACCGTTTTACGGTGACCATAAACTACGACGACAAGACGAAAACCCACCTTGAACTCCCCTTATCAACCCTATCACTCTCTATGGAGCAAAAGTTGGATGTTATATTAAAGTTGGATGTTTTAAGTTACTGCTTCTAGCTAAGAACTCTTTAGAATTATTCCCATGGCATGTAAGCTACAAGCCATATTAAGTTTTGTTTGATTTTCTCTCTCTGGTACATAGTTTTGGTTATTAAAACAATGTTCTGTACATATTGGGAACACTAATTATCGAGGCAAATGTTATGCTTACAAAGATAGTTGACATTTTTTTGTTTTCACAACACATGGAGTAAATAGTTGATTACTCAAACTTGGCATAATTTTTTTTTCTTGTCATAAAGAACCGTGCCTCAAGAAATAAACCAACAGCGTCTAGTAATTTTTACAAGGCCTAAAAAAGCGAATTCAAGAATTAATTTATAATATAACTTAGTATCTTTGATCTTGCAATTGAATTCTGAACCAAAGGAAAAAAGTCAAGAGGGTTGAAGGTGGTGTTTTTTTTTAATACATAATATACAATATACAGATTTTGAACACAGTAGTTTCCACATTCCAAGTCAATCCAACTTGAGTCAACTAGCATCTTTATTGAAAAATTACTTGTTTTGACTTTGACTAACTTGCTCATTTTACAAACTTTAATATACAATTTTTAATACGCACATTCTTATTAGCATCATCAACTTTCTTCGGTGTCACGTACTCTGTAACACCCCAACTCAACAAGGTTGACGTGTCACTATCACAGTAATCAAAATCCAAAACATAATCCCATAAATTAATAACGTTTAAATGCCCAAATTCCAAAAACACAAGTCTAAAACCGACTTCAATCGATTATTACATCAAAATAAACAGTAGTCTTGTTTATCCCGATTGCCACTCTTCACTCCACCCCCGGATGATCCTGCTGACGTGACGTGCAAGAAAACAAAAGCACGCCTTAGCATAAGCTCAGCGAACAGAATAGCACATATCAAAATAAACAGATATGATGATAACAGAGAATGAGATGACATAATATATATACCAAACAGAACATAAGAGAGCTTACAATCATATCATATAATAACTGACAAAGGGAATACAAGTAGTGAGCCCGTTAACCAATGTGAAATGGAGTATGTGCAGACATACAGACCATTCACTAGAGTCCTAAATAGAGCGGTATACGACCATCCATCAGGAAATAACAAAACTAGCCTAGGATCGATCCATACGCCACTGATAAAAATAATAATATAACTGGACAGCCAATATAAATTCAAAGTCATCTTTAGAGACGTCGTGATCTCAGCTCACCGTCACGATTGGTGCCACGTTATTGATGTAGCAATAACGCGTCTTGGCCACCACCAAAATACGGAGAGCTCGAGTAGCAGTGTACAAAAATAACGAGTAGTCTAGCAACTTATAATAGAACTTGAAGATAGACCAGCTACTAACAACAAGAATAAAAAATTAATAAAAAATCAGAAATCCATAACTTCGTTAAACATAAGAGAAACCCAAATAAAGGCGTCCTCAATCCGTACGAGAACCTACGGTTTAGTGACATAAAGTGTAAGCTATACAAACTTAAATATATTGGGTGATTCGCTATCTTGTTGGTATCAGACGACTGAACGCAAAATAATAATAATAATAATAATAATAATAATAATAATAATAATAATAATAATAATAATAATAATAATTATTATTATTATTATTATTATTATTATTATTATTATTATTATTATTATTATTATTATTATTATTATTATTATTATTATTATTATTTTATTTTTTTTTTATTTGTTTGAATTCTCACTTAACCGATAAAATCTTAATGTTTTAATTATGAATATCTTTTTACTTTATTCATATGTTTTAAGTCCCTCATTATATGAATTAAATGTTCTAATCCAACAACTCTTATCTCTTCCTACTTTACTAAACTATTGCATGCAACAGCCTCATAATTACTTACATTAGTTAAATTATCACTTTAAATTAGTTCTAATGTATGCATAACTAGATTTCAAGTTAGATGACAGGTCTTCATATTTTCTTTAGAAGCTCTAATCTATTAATGCTTATCTATTTATTGTAGTAATTATATAACCACTTAGTACAAAGTAGTTATTAAGTATTTTAAACTCAATCTCTTTTAATCTACCACTTATTGGTTGACAACAACTTCAAAAAAATTATTTACATGTGAAGATCAAAAATTAAGGAATTTCAAACATTCACATGCATCGAGTAAGAAATCATGATATAATAATATGATCATGAACTAGTAGAAACTCAATCCCACACACACCCAAACTCACGATTTAAGATTTAGTATGTTCAAATTATGTGATCTTTCGTGTATTATATATCTAGTCCCCGGAAAACAAATTCACATAAAGTAGCTTATGAATTACGGATATAAAAGCGGGTGATCAGGATGGTTACCTCAATAGCTATATAAACCGAACCAGATTGGAGGAGAACTTGAACTACAAGAACAACTTTTACGGATGCACTACGGCTGCATATGTCATCGAAACAGGTTATCAAATCTTCTAAATCAACACTCCAACGATACGGGATATAACGGAAGGAGAGTCGATTGATTTGTTACCTCAATTAGTAGAATAGAAGCCGGTCGGAAGTCGAGATGGTGATTTTGTTACACAAACGTGAGAGGCCTTGTGCATTACAATTAAGACTAATCAAACGTCTTGAATTGGAGCATGTGCAGCACAAGTGTTTCCACAATGGAACAACTGCGGATTAACAACAAGGGGCTGTTTTAGTGGTGGTTCACGGTGTATATAAGTCTTCAGCGGTGCCTTGAACATAAACGCGACTGTGCAAACGAGGGTTTCAATGAAAGAGACCGAAGGCGTGAGGGGAATAAATCCATGATTTATAACAGTTGAAATAGGATTGAGATCCCATTGATTTCGTGAGTTTCATTACAAGTTCGTTAAAGCCGATAATGGGATATGGATTGAGGTTGCTAAATGCGTTCCCATTTATTTTTATTAATTTTTTTTTCTTTTTTTTAGGTATTATATACTCCCCATGTAGTAGGTTCCCATTGCAAATTTACCAAGAATCATTTATTGATGGTGTGATTCACTTGATTGTATTGTAAACACAAGAGAGCCAATTAACTGAATACACTTACAGACAAAAAACTACATGAATTCTAACAAATTTAAATTTCCATAAGTATGGAGTTGTGAGGTGATGCTGCTATTAAACAGGAAGTGAAAACAACATTCTATTTTAGAGATGTCAAGCCCAAGTCCCGGCAAGAAACTACATTTATTATTTTTTCTATTCAGAATCAATCATGCGATTTTCAATCCAAGCCCTAGGAAAAACCGGTGAATAAGGTCACTTTAGGAATGTACAACTTGCTTAATAACAAGATGCTTAATGCAAACGGCAATGGGTATTATTGATCTGATATCTTCATTGGGAACTACGTGAAACCTAAAGAATGTCAAGGTGATTCTAGGTCTGAAAAAGAAGTTAATTTCTATTAGTCAAACTACATGCACAAAGACTGGAAGTAAAATTGGTGATGAAAAATGGATGGTAATCAATAAGAACCTGGAGATTTCTAAGGGTAATAAGCTTGGTTCATTGTACATAGTGGAGGAACCTGTTAAGGGAGTGATCCCGATTAAGCAACTCTAAGTCGAGTTTGCTAAATCTACTATTAAAAGAGTTCATTTTGCAAATGTGAAGTCTGGAGCAAAGATTGTAACTGAATGGGGTCAAAGGTCTAAATCAGTAAGGGGATTTTGTGACAATGGGAGCATGAGACATGCTTTGAGTATAGTCAAGAAGAGACGGGTTTCAGAGACTACAACCAGAAAATTCTCTCCTAATGACTGTTTGTAGAATTTGGAGAGTGTTTTTGATACTCGGTGTATCTTTAAAGCTAGTGGATTGTGTAAACCAGTTAAGACAAAGGAAGGGTTGTTGGCTAGATTAGCTACAACCGAGTTAGAGCTCGGGGGAGTTTCAATTGGCCCTTTTGGTACTTGATGATTATGGGTCGCTGCAATTAGGATATTTGATGGACTCTTAGCTTGTTCTTAAAACTGAAGGCTTTGAAGACTTACTGATGATTACTTAAGTATGGTTCTCATGGACCGTCATGGCGTAACCTGATTTTGTTCGAGTCTTAAGTATTATCCCAAAACATCACCGATGTTTTTGAGTTGATCGAATGGCCAAAAAAAGACTGAACTACTCATGATGAGTGTGGAAAAAGTTATGCCATAGACTGGGCCACTAGATAGCAACCTTCTACGAGTTATAGTTTGAAGAAAGGAGCTAAATAGGCTAATTTGTTCAAAATGAAGAAAAAGGTTGTGTCATAAGCTAGGTTGCAGTGCTGGTTGTTTGCGCTTGCGACGAGCTAAGTGAAACAGGCCCAATGGCACTATTTTGTAACGATTGTAGTTGGACCTCACTTTCTTGGTAGGCTGACTGTCCAGATGAGTTAGCAAGAGGATTGTCGCCATGAGTTTTCCACTCATCTAAGTTCACAATGAGGCAATGAGCTGGTCTTGTATGATCTAGTTGTTTCACCATGTATTTTTTTTAATTCCATCCATGTTTTTTACTAAACTTGACATCTCTACTCACACGAATTTGATGTTTAACTGGATCACACTTACTATAAGATTTAGACCCGAGATAAACCGTGGGCAAGCTACGATAGAATTGTTTTGTGTTCAGCATTTTTCCGAGATAAATCTTTGACATAGTCTTCTATGCTACCCTTTTACCTTAAATTACAAAGCCAAATCTTTGCTTTGTGTTCAGCATTTTTCCTGATAGAATTGTTTCTTGATTCCTTTTACGAAATAAGCCCAAATTTTCATGGTGCATGTACCTCTATCAATTTCCTCATATTTGCATCACCACCATAAAGATGGGATTTCATTCAAGTAGAGAGTTATTGTTTTAATCTTCTTAGCATCGACATGTCTATGGTCTCAAAAGTATTGCTCCATTTCCCAAAGAAAGTCGTCCATAGCCCTAGCCTTTCATTCACCAATGAATGGTGATGGTTTGGGATGTCACCTTTTGTAGAGATATGGATAATGCTGTCGCCTCCGGCTGCTAGTGCGTGTTTGGTTTTTGAAGGCTTTGGGCTTGGGCCCATGTTTAGTTTTCTTGTTCATCTAGTTGTTAACCCTAATTAGTTTCTATATATACCCTGTTATGTATTTGTAATCTTTGTACTAAGCAAATAAGAAAACCCTAGTTGCAACCCGTGGACGTAGGCCACACCGACCGAACCATGTTAAATCCTTGTGTCATTTATTTTTCTATTTTCTGCGTGATAATCGTTTGTGCGGGTTCGTGTGTTGATTCCGCTGCGCCATTTGATTCCTAACAAGTGGTATGAGAGCTTTGGCTCATTTTACACACTGAACGCACTGAAAAAACGATCGTAGGAGGAGGTTGGATTGCCGTTTACGACAACCCTTGAGAGAGCCGCTAGGCAATCTTTGTTTGAAGATTGAAGTTCATCTCTTTTTTATTTGGGGTGTGGCGGCGGGATAAAAACCAAAAGAAGGTTAGTGCCTTTATTTTATTAGAAAAGCAGGGAGTTAATAAGATTGTATTTCTACTCCATCGAATTGATATAAGAAAAGTAATTTTTTAATTGTTTTGTTTGAGCCACCAATTAGAAAAGACAATACAGGCTTTTGTCTTTTTTTGTTTTTTGTTGTTTCGTTTGAGCAATAAGGTAGTTCAAGTAATATTTTGTTGGTGCCTTAAGGTTTGATCATCATAATCTGGGTTTCAAAGTTTGGTCTTTTGTTTGACTGTTACACATCAACATGGGTTTTTTTGTGAAGTTCAGCGTTCGGGATAGATTTGTGTGCAAGGTTTATTGTAGGAGCAAATAGGTCAATTGACGAGTGTTCAGTAGAACAGCCATCAAAGGCCCGTGCCATTGCTGCGTCTGTTCACTATTTTGATTTGCTTCTTGTTTGCCGTTTGAGATGGCTGAAGACGGGAAGGTTGTGATCGAGAAATTTAACGATTCTGAATTCAGTTGGTGGAAAATGCAAGTAGAAGCATTGTTATGTCAAAAGAATTTGAATATAATACTTGGAGAAAAACCTGAGAAAATAAAACAAGCTGATTAGGAATCAAAGGACAAAAAGGCTCGTGCGGCTATTACACTGGCTTTAACGAAAAATGTTGCATTTAACATCATTAAGGAAACCACGGCCTGTGGTATGATGTCTGCTTTGTCAAATATGTATGAGAAATCGTCTGCGACGAATAAGATGTTCTTGATTCGGGAGCCGGTGAACACAAGGATGAAAGAAGGAAATTCAGTGACTGCTCACATCAGCAATCTAAATTTAATCTTCACAAGACTTGTATCTGTTAGAATTAAGTTTGATGATAAAGTTCAGGCTCTACTGTTGTCGTCGTCTTTGCCTAATAGTTGATTCAAGTTCTGTGGGGAACAAGGGTTTCACTCTTGATGGTATTCAGGATTTAATTATGGGTGAAGATGTCAGAAGAAGAAACTCCCGTGAATCATCAAATAGTGAGTTGTTAAATGTTGGTAGGGGTCGGGATAATAATAGGAACAGTGGGAGTCGGGATAAAAGTTCATCTAAACCCAAGAAGAATGTGAAGTGCTGGAGCTGCAATGAGGTGGGACATGTTAAAAGTCAGTGTCCGAATAAGAAAGAAATAAATTCTATCAGGAATGTTTCTGATGATGATGCTGGATACTCAGTGTGGAAAACAGTGTGGACTCTTGGGTCATGGATTCAGGTGCTTTGTTTCACGCCATGGACACCGGGGAAACGATGGTAAATCTGAAACATGGTGATTTTGGAAAGGTACGATTAGCTAATGACGAGATACTAGAGGTAACGGGCATGGGAGATATTGATCTGGCTACTTAATTGCGAACTACTTAAAACATAAAAAATGTAAGGGTGATTCTGGGGTTGAAGAAGAAACTGATTTCAATTGGTCAGTTGGATGAACAAGACTGGAAGTAAAGTTTGGTGGTGGTAAATGGAAGGCGATCAATGGTAATCTAATTATTGCTCGTGGTATAAAGCGTGGGTCATTGTATATGGTTGACGTACCTGACGCATGTATGACCGTCCCGAATAAGCACGACAAAATCTGGTTCACTAAATCTAGTTCTAAGAGAGTTCATTTTGTAAACGTGAAGTTTGGAGCTAGGATGTTAGGTGAACGAGTTTGAAAGTCTAAACCATTAAGGGGATTCGGTGACAGTGGGAGCACGGGACGTGTTCCGGGTAAAGTTACAAAGAACCATTGGGTTTTAAAGACTACGACTGAAAAATTCTCTCCTGGTGATTGTTTGCTGAATTTGGAGAGTGATGGTGTATCTTTGAATTAGGTGGAATGTCCAAATTGGTTAAGATGGAGGATGAGTCATTGGCGGGACTAGCTATGACTGAGTTGAATCTGGGGGAAGCTTCAACTGGCACTTCTAGTACTTGATGATGAGGTGTCGCTGCAACTAGGAGATGTGATGAAGTCTTAGCTTGTTCTTTGGAACCTGGAGGCTTGAAAGACTTGTTTGAAGATTTCTAAAGTTACTAAAGGACTGGGTTGCTTTGTACTTGAATGGCGGGCTACAATTTATCGCAAAGCCTTCAAGTGGGAGATTGTTGGGTTTGTGAAGGTTTTGGACTTGGGCCCATGTTTAGTAGTCTTGTTCATTAAGTTGTTACCCTAATTAGTCTCTATATATACCCTGTTATGTATTTGTAATCTCTGTACTGAGCAAATAAGAAAACCCTAGTTGCAGCCCATGGACGTAGGTCATACCGACCGAACCACGTTAAATCCTCGTGTCGTTTATTTTTCTGTTTTATGCGTGATAATCGTTTGTGCGGGTTCGTGTGTTGGTTTTGCTTCGCCGCTTGAAACCTAACAGCGCGCACTTACAAACACTTAATTCAGTTTGCAAGTCTTTAATATCTCTATCGAAGTTAGCTTTAATCTGACCAACTCCTTTTTGATCATTTCTTCCATCTCCTTCTCATCAAGGAATCGAGGAGATCGTTTCTCATTTTCTTGAAGTCATTACCTAAAGACTCTATATGTAAGTGTGTTTTGAAGATATCAACTTCAGCCTTAAATTCATTGACTTCGTTTTTAATTCCGCCAACGATGTCTCGACATCTTCAACTCTTTTCTCCATGCTTGCAACCAAGTCTTCAGACATGCTTTGAGTCCTCGTCACCTGTATAAGCATCCTCCATCCACGAGTCTCATCTCTAGCAACGCTTACAGCTAACACGTTTTTCTTGGTTACATGCCATCCCAATGAGTCGATGTGGCTCTGATACCACTCGTAAGGGAGTGAATTCTTCAACTCTCATGTGGCATTTAGATTGGTTCCAAGCCAACCTATTTAGTCTCGTGTGGATGGATTTTGAAGCAAAAGTCTTGTAAGGAAATGTTAGATTTGTAGGCTTGCAAGTAAGATTGCTTGTATCGATTAACAACACAAGATGCTTGTATTACCTTAGAACACAAGTGTACAAAACTTTGTTGTTACAATGAACTTGGGTGAGAGATGATGCACCACCATCCTATTTAACCTACTTTCATGGCGTCTAGATTGTTTTATATATTGAATTATCTATACATTTGTTTTGTTTATCTATTTACTAGAAAGATATAAGACTAGATGTAACACCCGGCCTCTCGTACCACCAATATTGTCCGCTTTGCCCACGAGGAGCTCAAGGATTTGCTTTTGGTTGCCCGGTGAAAACTTCCCAGGGAGGTCACCCATCCCTGGTTTGCTGCCACCTGAGCACGCTTAACTGTGGAGTTCTCTCATCCACAGCCAATACGCCCAAAACGCGTTGGTGATATTAGATACCAGACATTACTTATGAACCAATAATCTCTCCTGTCCACAGCCGATGTGGGATTCGCCTAGAGTGTTACAAACACCCCCCCTTTGGACTCATCGTCCTCGATGAGATTTGCCCCACCATCCCCATCAGGGATGTGGGATTCGCATAAGATGTCCATCTGAACACCCCCAAGGACTCACCATCCTTGATGAGGTTTGCCCCACCATCCCGAACGGCACAAGAGTGGCTCTGATACCATAACTGTAACACCCCAACCCGACAAGGCTGACGTGCACTATCACGGTAATCAAAATCCATAATTAAAATGATTAAAAGTTTAAATTCTAGAAAATAAACATTAGTCTAAATCTCAATTGGGGTCTATTACATCAAAAATAAAAATATAAGTCTTCTTTATCCAGATTTCCACTCTTCACTCCCCTCCCGGATGACCCTGCTGACCTGACGCGCATGAAAACAAAAGCACGCCTGAGCATAACGCTCAGTGAACAGAATAACAAATGTAATGATAGCAGAGAACATGACAACATAACAGGTACATAGATAACAAAACATAACCCGAGCTAATAATCATATCATATAATAACTGAACAGAGGGAACACAGGCCGTGAACCAATGTAAATGGAGTATGGGCAGACATACAACCATTCACCAGAGTCCCAAATGAAGTGGTATAAAACCATTCTTCAGGAAATAACAGGACTAACCTAGGATCGATCCATACGCCTCTGAGGAAATAATAATGTAACAGTACGACCAATACAAGTTCAGAGTCCTCCTTTAGAGACGCCATGATCTCAGCTCACCGCCACGGTTGGTGCCACGCTATTGATGCCGCAATAAAGCGTCTTGGTCACCCCCAAGATAGGGAGAGCTCGGGTAATAAATTACAGAAATATGAAGTAGTCTAGCTACTTATAGCAGAATCAAAAAGAACCTAGCTATGAATGACAAGAATCAAAACTAGAGATGAATGGGAAGCAGATATTAAACGAGAATCAGGAATCCGTACCTTTGTTAGTCAAATGTGAGAATAACCCAAATAAAGGCGTCCTCAATCTGTACGAGAACCTTTGGTTTAGTTACATAATGTGTAAGCTATAAAACTTAAATATAGTGGTTGGTTCGCTACATTTGTTGGCATCGGACGACTAAGCACAAAATTATTATTATTATTATTAGTTTTGTAGATTAAAAGAGGTTGATTTTATAAGGCTTAAAAAAAAATACGATTTGTATACAGTGGTTATAAAAGTATTACAATATTGGATGAGCATTATTAAGATTAGAGCTTCGAATAAAATTTGAAGACCTACCATCTAACTTCAAATCTACCTATGCATACATTTGAATAAATTAACTAATATAAGTAATTATGAGGTGGTTGCATGCAGTCGGTTAGGAAAATTTGAAACAGATAAAGAGTTATTTGTTTAAAAGAGTTATTTGTTTAAAAGTTTAGTTCATATAATGAGGCACTTAAAATATATGAACAAAATATAAAGGTAATTATAATTAAAACATTTAGATTTTATCGATTAAGTGAGAATGTAAACAAATAAAATGATAACAACAAAATAATAATAATTTTGTGCTTAGTCGTCCGATACCAACAAATGTAGCGAACCAACCACTATATTTAAGTTGTATAGCTTACACATTATGTAACTGAATCGAAGGTTCTCGTACAGATTGAGGACGCCTTTATTTGGGTTCTTCTCACATTTGACTAACAAAGGTACGGATTCCTGATTCTCGTTTAATATCTGCTTCCCGTTCATCTCTAGTTTCGATTCTTGTCATTCATAGCTAGGTTCTTTTTGATTCTGCTATAAGGAGCTAGACTACTTCATATTTCTGTAATTTATTACCCGAGCTCTCCCTATCTTGGGGGTGACCAAGACGCGTTATTACGGCATCAATAGCGTGGCACCAACCGTGGCTGTGAGCTGAGATCTCTGCGTCTCTAAAGGAGGACTCTGAACTTGTATTGGCCGTCCTGTTATATTATTATTTTCTCAGACGCGTATGGATCGATCCTCGGTTAGTCCTGAATGGTTTTATACCACTTCATTTGGGACTCTGGTGAATGGTTGTATGTCTGCCCATACTCCATTTACATTGGTTCACGGGCTAGCTACCTGTGTTCCCTGTGTTCCCTCTGTTCAGTTATTATATGATATGATTATTAGCTCGGGTTATGTTCTGTTATCTATGTACCTGTTATGTTATCATGTTCTCTGCTATCATTACCTCTGTTTATTCTGTTATTCCGTTCACTAAGCGTTATGCTCAGGCGTGTTTTTGTTTTCATGCGCGTCAGGTCAGCAGGGTCATCCGGGAGGGGAGTGAAGAGTGGAAATCTAGATAAAGAAGACTTATATTTTTATTTTTGATGTAATAGACCTCAATTGAGATTTAGACTAATGTTTATTTTCTAGAATTTAGACTTTTAATCATTTTAATTATGGATTTTGATTACCGTGATAGTGCACGTCAGCCTTGTCGGGTTGGGGTGTTACACTAGATATTTCTATGGAATTATCTGGCTTACCAATGATTTTTTTCATCTAGCTTTTGTAACAATTTTCAAAGACTTTCATGACCATTCAAGGCTGCTCTGGATATTTCTATGGAATTATTTAGCTTATCCATGATCTTTCATCTAAGCTTTGATGGCTAAATTTTAAGCCTTCCATGACCAACTGCTCTAGATGGTTCTTCTTAATTGCCTTTTCAGCCACGTTTTCTAAAGTCTTGGTTGCTTCAAAAATGGCTCTAATCGATAAAACTTAGGATGTTGCAACATGACAATTGACACATTGTGACACTTAGCTCTGATACCATGTTAATCGGTATATCTTGATCTAAAAAGTATGTATACAATGATGAAGAACCCTTTAGAAATAAAGGTGAAAAACCTAAACTACAGCTCTTAGGCCAGAACTAACTAGGCTAGTACAAAAGAGCCTAACTAACGTATTTACAATTAACAAATAACATAAGATGAAAAAATTTATGAACGAAGATGACAACTAGCTGCAATAAAGATGGAAGAACTTCAAGAAGCAATCATTGTAAAGACAAACATAAGACGTATTGTATAATCTTTATAAATAATTAAAATAGTAAGAAAGAATGGTTTTGAAGGACTTAAAATGGATATTTGGGAAGCATAAAAGGTGTCAAGGGTACTAACCCTATTATGTAAATAACACTTGAAATGCAATAATAAATCTTACTATAAGCATATGTATACGTATACTCCAAATACATTAGAGCTCCAAATAGAAAATTTTCTCAGATTAATAAAATTACCTTAAAAATAAGATTATTTATTCTGAAGCGTAATATGTTTTTCCTTAATCTTGGTGGCAGATGAAAAACTAATTTACAGAATGCACAACCCAATGCAAACATCCAAGAAACATAGAAAACATAACACCACAAACAAACAAATAAATAAGTTTACAGAATCATGCTCTATCAAATCATAAAGAAGTAGGTTAATACGTTTGTAGCAAGTATAAAAAAATCCAAATCACCGTAAAACAGAAATTGTAAATTAATGATTAAAATAAAGGTCAAAACCACTTTAAGTAAGGTTATTTATCCAAACAATTTGGATCTAAAAACTTAACGGGGTCATTGACCAAACCAAATATCAAATCACCAGAATTATTGAAAACAAAATTTATAATGAATTGTAGTATCTTTAATAAAAACAAGAATAAATAAGACAAAACAATTAAAAAAAAGGATTCCACATTTACTATCACTAAACTATTTCATGGGTTGTCTGAAAAGAGTGATCGATTAGAATAATTGAGGTTTTCAAGAACTTAATACTAAAATTTAAAGATTTAATCATCAAAATTTAACTTTAAAACACAAACAAAATTTGTAAAAACAGTACCAGAAGGGCCCAAAAAGAAGAAACCAACAACACAAATGAAATTAGAAAATCAGACAACATGTATAAGCTTTTCAAACAGCCCATGTCACAAAATGGAGTGATGGTTTGTGGACTCACCTCATAAACAGATTAGTGAGCAGCAAGGGTCTAAGCGGCTTTCAACATATTCTTTAAGCACCTGTTAATAAAAATACCCACAAAAAGATAACACATTAAAAGATAAAGTGATAAACTATTATCAAAATAATGCAAATATGAATTGGTAATTAATCACATAGAAGATAAGTAGAATCATGCACACAAACATGAATTGTGAGTTCGAGGGATGATGAACTTTACTTTTGTAGCATGCATAGTTATTTAAATTACCTTTCTCTTCTCATAAAAGTGAAGGCAAAGATGAAAGAAATTGATACGAACCCAATGTCTGGATCGGGTCGCTATGGATCGGGGCAGACGCATTTAGAGCTGAACAGGGAGAACCGGTTGGAGGGAAAGCATTCAAAATTGAAGAAGATGGAGGGTGACCCACAACATCAGGAAGTGGGGATTACACCCCATAACTGTTCCCACATCATGCTAATTTAAGTAGCTAGTCCCACAACATATTCACGTTGTTCCTTGTGTAATCGGAGATTTGCCCTGCCCAAAATCGGGCTGACTACTTTGTAATTTCTAATTCCTGTTAACCGAAGATCTTAGTTCCTATAAAAAATCCTCCCGAACTGCAATCACAAAGAAAATTAGCAGTAAACAAACGAATAAAGATTAAAAAGCAGTCTTTTTTGTTATGTTATTGTGAAACTTACATTGTTCAGGGGCGCCATACTTCTTAATCACACCATTAGAATCAAACAAATGCATGATACTTGTGATTAAAGTAGTGATTAGATTAAATTTCTTCAACCACCCCTTGTTTTGCTTTTTTTAATTTGATTCGTAGTCATGATAACTTAAAACACACATTATAATGATCCTATTAACTTAAGCAACATTAGACATATGTTTATTAAAAAGAAACACAGCTTATAATTTAGTACCTCAATTTCCTTTAGCACCAAGATTTATGCCTCCAGAATGGTAACCCGAGCAGTTATTATCATCATTGCAGGATATTACGTTGCACATTATTGACATTGTACTCTACATTGCCAAGAAAATCTTCCATAAGGAGGTTGCAGATATGAATTAACAGACATAAAAAAGACACAAAAATGATCGATAAAAATATCACCTGCTGCAGATAAGTAGAGTAAGAGAACTTCATTAGGGGGGAGCTCCTCATACATAGTGGCCAGAACTTGTCATCAAGAGCACAAAAAAATTCACATCCCTTACAAATTCAGTGCATACATATTTTTCTTGATTTTAATGTGAAAGAAATGTGTGGTAAAGCAAAAACTTATAGTAAAAAAAACTATATAGATATGTTGTAAATAGAAGCCACCTTTTGATTACTACATAAATAGCAGAAGTTTATACAAGACAGCTTTATGTTGGTTTGGTGCAAGTGTAGGATCAGAAATCTCCGGAGATTAATTTAACACCTTCACCGCTAGTACACATGGTTCCACTTAATTTGTAGAATGAGCTTACGGTTATAACGAGTAAAATAGATTATCAAAAGACGGTAACATTTACCATTGGCAGTACTGCAGTAGGGTAAGAGTGCTAACAGTTACTCATGAATTTGTAGCTACAGATAATTCTAGTTCTATTTCAGGCACTGGACTGAAGCCATAGGAGCAGAAATCAGATTATCATCTCATAAAGCAATGATAAGCAAATATAGCAAAAAACATAGGTGTGCCCTGTTAATAAAAATGGCACTTACCATGGCCATGCCTCCGGATGCCATAAGAAAATATCCCTTCAGACACTTTCGTGTATAAATTTGCCTCTGCAGCACATCTGCACCACACCTGCAGCAGTTACCAAACATTAGGGATTAAAAAAGGTCTGGTTGTAAGCATTTAATCACACATCAGGTCACTTTTGACCTTTTTGAGCTTTGACCCATTCATTTGGAATTTTTTTCAAAGTGCCAACTTAACCCATTAGATATAAAATATAACATGAATTAAACTAATATATATGATTAAAAAACCTGGGTTAAATAATTAACGTGCCCCTATTAACTCCAGAGTTTGTAAATCACTTCTTGTTGACAACCTAGTCAAAGCTACACATCTGTTGTTGCTACTGAACATAGAATTAACCTAACCTTATTACAATGATAGCTGTAAAGAATGACGTCTCCCATTTTAGCTTTCTTTAAAAGTTAACATGTGGTAGGCCATAGGGATTGATATCCAATGTGAGGTTGCATCTTAAAGTTGTGTCCACTTTTAGAAATTTAGTTTCTTCTTGAATTACAAGCTTCCATTTAAAGTAAGTGTCCTGAAACAATATCATTTTAGCTAACAAAGGATACTACAAAATAGAGTCATAAAGATAATGAAAAGATTAATTACCTGAAATGTCCTCTTGCAGTCCAAAACTAACATTTCGAGCTGATTCACGGACTAACAGAGATCTGATTACATAGAAAGGTAGCCAAGTATTCCCTTATGGCATTCTTGATTTCTGCAAGTACTAATGGTGTTCTTTTGATAACACTGGCATATAAATACTTCTTGGCAAATGCATTAGAAAGGTTGTTTTGGCCTACGTCGATCATGTACAGTCATCATCATTAATCATCTCAACTGAGCCTGGATATATTAAAAGAGTCCCATTAACTTCCTTTGTATGCATATATCAGCATCCTCAAACGTATATTACTTCTGCCAGTGCACTATATACACAAAGTTCATCTTGGAATTCGATAATACGGATGGTAGTTATTATTGTTCAGTATAAGGTATTAATTAGCAGGAAGTAAAATCTTACAATGGTAATAAGCCATTTATATTTTATTAAGACATGCTGCTCTTTTGCTTTTACTGGATATAGATAGTAATATATGTATACAGGATACCAAAGAAGGGCTGTGGAACCTGCATTCAAAGAGATGTCAATGAAACGAAAGAGAACTTCATGAAACTTATCACTGAAGTATATGAAACATACATCACAATTGTGGGAAGAAGGAGCATTATCATCAAGAGTCTTTCTGTTGAAGATATCAATTGCAAAAAAAGTGCCATTTAGCATGACATGCTTTCATGTCTTTGAAGTTGAGACTCCCCAAACCTGTCAACCTACAACAAGAATTTATACAGTTGACGAGTAAAAGAGAGTAATTTCACACTACTACATGAAAGAAAAACAAACTGCAATAACTCATCTTACAATTCAGACAGAATATTGTGTCTGGTGATTAGCCACTGATTCATGGTGATGAAGATTAAACTTTCTCCAATATTAAATAACAACCAGAAAATGGAAGATGATGATGATGATGATGATCAAACTATGTTTATTCCAGCACGCCAACATAAAACCAAAAATCACCACAGATCAGACCATAACAATTGACTACGGAAACCAAATGGCATAAGTATTTATACTGTGGACTACAATAAACCTGCTTAGATGCATTTGCTACTACAGTAGTCTTATAAAAGAGGATGCGAAAGAGTTAAACCTTGTAATTGTAATTGTATTGAGCAATTGTATATTTAGGGTTACAATAGAGGGTCCTTTATATAGAGGATAATATTACATAATTAACCCTAAACTATTCACTAATAATAACCTAGTCTAATATTCCCCCGCAAACTAAGCTCGGGAGAGATTTAGCTTGAAATCTAAAACCAAAAAACTATAACAATAAGAAAATAAGTAAAGTAAATTATTGGTCTTGTTCAATATCTGATCCAGCCCACTTGATTACTCCATCACTTCTCATCCGACCCCATCATGTCAATTAAAAATAAATAAGGGTTGTTGTTTCCCCTATTTAATCCGACAGGCATGTTTGCTAGCCGTAGACATCGAATGTGGTGTGAGACACCGGTTGTGTTTCTCCTGTTATCGTGTTGTATACGATGTGAAACTAAAACTCCTGTTGTTCTTCTCATGTATCTCCTTAACAACCACACCTAAAAATTTTGCACAAAGGTGCGCCGCCGTTGTATGGCGGAACCGCTGTTGTATAGCGGCAGCGAAACGGTGAAGCATCGCGTTGTATGCGATGACGGGTTGATATGGAAGAGGAGCGACGATGATTGTATGTGGTTTGAGGCGGCTAGGGTTAGGGTTTGGCGGCGGCTAGGGTTAGGGTTTGGCGGCGGCTAGGGTTAGGGTTTGGCGGCGGCTAGGGTTAGGGTTTAGCGGTGGCTAGGGTTAGGGTATGGTAGCGGTGGCGGTTAGGGTTTAGCGGCGGTTGTGGTTGCTTGAAAGCAAAGCGACAACGGCGGTTTGTATTCGCCTGTTGAAGGTGATGGTGGTAATGGTGGTTATTGTAAAAGAAGCAACGGGTTGTGCTGCTATGGTGGTGTGATAGGGTTGTTGTGATGTTGTGAAGATTAGAGGTTAGAGGCTGGATCTAAACCTTATTGGTTAACAAGAAAGGAAAAAGAAAAATGTGAAAAGAGTAGGAGCAATGATGGATGGTTGGACAGGGCGGCGGCGGCGGCCGGCCGCCCTGATTAGGGTTTCGGCGATGGTTGAGCCCTCCTGGCTCTGATACCAAGTTAAACCTTGTAATTGTAATTGTATTGAGCAATTGTATATTTAGGGTTACAATAGAGGGTCCTTTATATAGAGGATAATATTACATAATTAACCCTAAACTATTCACTAATAATAACCTAGTCTAATAGAAAGCAACATTAGAATTCATATATGGTTCACAATCATGCACAAACCCTTAGCTCTGCAACATATGATGCCTACCAAAAAAGGAAAACTTCTACTTGATTAAATCATAAGCAATCATAATGAACAAAAACAGCACTTGGATTTAGTTCCTAATTGCAAAGTTGTCATACAATTAGTTACAACAAAATCCAGAAATAGCACAAAAGAATTTGCACAATAAGCTAGATGCCTATTCATTTCTTAAAAGAGGGCAAGGTAAGAAACTAAGAATTATCCAATTCACATTCCAAAAAAATGAATATAAGAAATTTTTTATAATCTCATACTGACACCAACCATAGAGAAAAAATGTATACTATTTCTATGTTTTTGAATGTTGCTAAATGCTACTTGCAATTTTACAATAAACCCAAGTGTCAACTGAAGATACCAAGTTTCAAGCAAAAGGGAAATTAGAAACACAACTTACAAATTAAAGTGGATCACTAACCAGTAACACCACAAGGACGGCTAACAGTGGAGGAGAGAGGGTGACTGGGTGAGAGCAAGGGCAAGGGCTGTTGCTTGCAGTGAAATCCAACCTGATGAGTCAAAACTCAAAACAAAATAAAGAAAGAAGTTATAAGAATCCAAAACATTTGTATAAATCTCACACTCGAATGTCAATGTGATACACACCCAGCAGGTCGAGTCCACTACCCGTTTCCTGCTGAGGATGTGATGACCCAAAACCCAATCAATGACCTAGTCAAGTATAAATCTCGCACTCGTTCTTGGATATCAGTTTAATGCTCTAGATCAGCTTAGTTTTTGAATTCTGAATATTGAGTTTATCTTCTGTAATCGGAGAGCAGCCCTCTTGAATCGGGCCGACCAGAACTGCAGTGGGTTCCTCTCCTGATTCATTGATTAAGTAAAAAGATTTAACACATAGTACAACATTAAGACTAACTGCAGCACCTTTCATCTATCTATAAACTCTATGAAGAGATGGTAGTACCGTAGTACGAGCAACATGACATCCAAGAATTGAAAAAAGTCCGCCTACAAACTTGATAGCCAGTATCCAAACACAAACCTGGTCACTCGGTAAATTACACAAAGGTTAAAAAGCAAATAGGAATTTGACAGAGAAAATGTGATCCTAAATTTTCTAGATCAAATAAGTTTGATATGATTCTTTGGGCTCACCTTAAACAAAATCTAGCATGATATGATTCTTTAAACACAATCTAGCAATGCAAAAAAGAGAAAGACATGCCAACTGTTCCTGGGTTGAGTTTGATACAACAGCAATAAGCATTTGTGGAGCACACTGGAAGATTTCAAATATAATAGCACGATATGACTCTTTGAGCTCACTTTAAACACAATCTAGATCCAAAATCCAACGGTTGAAAAAACGACAAACGGTTCAAGTGCAAGTCTGCAATCTTCAATAACAGAAACAACCAGCTGAAAAGAAGCTGAAGATGGTTCCTATAGCGGGGAGAATAATTGAATACATGCATACGATTATAGAAGAAAAAAAAAAAGAAAAAATTATCAAATCATACCAGAATAAGTAATCCACATGGCATGAGCAAAAGAAAAACTATTGGCCGTAACTAAAAGACAAAAATTTTAACAGAAAATAAGACAACGAGGTGAATAAACATGTGTAACTAAACATTACCTTCTTGTTTTTTGTAAGACTACTGAAGATCACTTCTAGAAGAGCTTGAGAACCTTTCTCCTGCTCTTCTTGATTTATATCCTTGAACTCTTCCTGAAACTCCTCCAACTAGCAAACTGCAAACAATTTTCGTTAAATATAAGCAGATATTTTACAAATATCCACATCTTATTATGTAATATTACTAACATATATAGCTAAATGTTGCAGTAATGCTGTAAAGTGAACCTTTCCAACATCAAGAAAGTTCATAAGCATGAAAAGCTCATACAAGTTGTTCTAAAAGGCATTTGCATTTCACATCAAAAATAAGAACAAATTAAGTGATAAAAATGAAACAAAAGATAAAAACCATCATATTTTATCCAAAATATGTTGATCAGTACACAGAGAACTAATGTAAAAAAAAGAACCTGAACAGGTTCCAGTCAATAATGTTTGATGTCAAGTTTTGGACTGCTTTAGTGCAGAAAACAAACGAAACTTTATTTTTAAGGCGGACCTTCGTCCACTAGTCTAGTACACATGGTTCCACTTAATTTGTAGAATGAGCTAACGGTTATAACCAGTAAAATAGTTCATCAAAAGACGGTAACATTTACCATTGGCAGTAGTGCAGTAGGGTAAAAGTGCTAACAGTTACTCATGAATTTGTTGCAACTGATAGTTCTAGTTCTATTTCAGGCACTGGACGGAAGCCATAGGAGCAGAAATCAGATTATCATCTCATAAAATGATGATAAGCAAATACAGCAAAATAAATAGGTGTGCCCTGTTAATAAAAATGGCACTTACCGTGGCCATGCCTCCGGATGCCATAATAAAATTGGCACTTCCGTGTATAAAATTGCCTCTACAGCACCTCTGCACCACACCTGCAGCAGTTACCAAACATTAGGGATAGAAAACAGTCTGGTTGTAAGCATTTAATCACACATCAGGTCACTTTTGAACTTTTTGAGCTTTGACCCGTTCATTTTGAATTTTTTTCAAAGTGCCAACTTAACCCATTAGATATAAAATATAACATGAATTAAACTAATATATATGATAAGGAAACCTGGGTTAAATAATTAACTTGCCCCTATTAACTCCAGAGTTTGTAAATCATTTCTTGTAGACAACCTAGTCAAAGCTACAGATCTGTTGTTGCTACTGAACATAGAATTAACCTAACCTCATTACAATGATATGTGCAAAGAATGGCATCTCCCATTTTAGCTTTCTTTAGAAATTAACATGTGGTAGGCCATAGGGATTGATATCAAATGTGAGGTTGCATCTTAAAGTTGTGTCCACTTTTAGAAATTTAGTTATTTCTTGAATTACAAGCTTCCATTTAAAGTAAGTGTCCTGAAACAATATCATTTTAGCTAATGAAGGATACTAAAAAATAGAGTCATAAATGAATTTGCACAATGAGCTAGATGCATATTCATTTCTTAAAAGAGGGCAAGGTAAGAAACTAATAATTATCCAATTCACATTCCAAAAAAATGAAAATCTAAGAAATTTTTTATAATCTCATACTGACACCAACCATAGAGAAAAAATGTATACTATTTCTGTGTTTGTGAATGTTGCTAAATGCTACTTGCAATTTTACAATAAACCCAAGCGTCAACTGAAGATACCAAGTTTCAAGCAAAAGGGAAATTAGAAACACAACTTACAAATTAAAGTGGATCACTAACCAGTAACACCACAAGGAAGGCTAACGAGCGAAGTAGGGGACCGGTGGTGCTCTTTTCTTAGACGGTGGTGTAGTGGAGGAGAGGGTGACTAGGTGAGAGCAAGGGCAAGGGCTGTTGCTTGCAGTGAAATCCAACCTGATGAGTCAAAACTCAAAACAAAATAAAGAAAGAAGATATAAGAATCCAAAACATTTGTATAAATCTCACACTCGAATGTCAATGTGATACACACCCAGCAGGTCGAGTCCACTACCCGTTTCCTGCTGACGATGTGATGACCCAAAACCCAATCAATGACCTAGTCAAGTATAAATCTCGCACTCGTTCTTGGATATCAGTTTAATGCTCTACATCAGCTTGGTTTTTGGATTCTGAATATTGAGTTTATCTTCTGTAATCGGAGAGCAGCCCTCTTGAATCGGGCCGACCAGAACTGCAGTGGGTTCCTCTCCTGATTCATTGATTAAGTAAAAAGATTTAACACATAGTACAACATTAAGACTAACTGCAGCACCTATCATCTATCTATAAACTCTATGAAGAGATGGTAGTACCGTAGTACGAGCAACATGACATCCAAGAATTGAAAAAAGTCCGCCTACAAACTTGATAGCCAGTATCCAAACACAAACCTGGTCACTCTGTAAATTACACAAAGGTTAAAAAGCAAATAGGAATTTGACAGAGAAAATGTGATCCTAAATTTTCTAGATCAAATAAGTTTGATATGATTCTTTGGGCTCACCTTAAACACAATCTAGCATGATATGATTCTTTAAACACAATCTAGCAATGCAAAAAAGAGAAAGACATGCCAACTGTTCCTGGGTTAAGTTTGATACAACAGCAATAAGCATTTGTGGAGCACACTGGAGGATTTCAAATATAATAGCACGATATGATTCTTTGAGCTCACTTTAAACACAATCTAGATCCAAAATCCAACGGTTGAAAAAACGACAAACGGTTCAAGTGCAAGTCTGCAATCTTCAATAACAGAAACAACCAGCTGAAAAGAAGCTGAAGATGGTTCCTATAGAGGGGAGAATAATTGAATACATGCATACGATTATAGAAGAAAAAAAAAAGAAAAAAATTATAAAATCATACCAGAATAAGTAATCCACATAGCATGAGCAAAATAAAAACTATTGGCCATAACTAAAAGACAAAAATTTTAACAGAAAATAAGACAACGAGGTGAATAAAGCATGTGTAACTAAACATTACCTTCTTGTTTTTTGTAAGACTACTCAAGATCACTTCTAGAAGAGCTTGAGAACCTTTCTCCTGCCCTTCTTGATTGATATCCTTGAACTCTTCCTGAAACTCCTCCAACTAGCAAACTGCAAACAATTTTCATTAAATATAAGCAGATATGTTACAAATATCCACATCTTATTATATAAAATATAACATGAATTGAATTAATATATATGTTAACCTAGTCAAAAGTGGATCACTAACCAGTAACACCACAAGGAAGGTTAACGAGCGAAGTAGGGAGCGGTGGTGCTCTTTTCTTAGACAGTGGTGTAGTGGAGGAGAGAGGGTGACTGGGTGAGAGCAAAGGCAAGGGCTGTTGCTTGCAGTGAAATCCAACCTGATGAGTCAAAACTCAAAACAAAATAAAGAAAGAAGATATAAGAATCCAAAACATTTGTATAAATCTGCACTCGAATGTTAATATGATACATACCCAGCAGGTTGAGTCCACTACCCGTTTCCTGCTGACGATGTGATGACCCAAAACCCAGTCAATGACCTAGTCAGGTAGCAGTTTCTAAACATGGGCAAACCAAAGTAGTGGTGGGAGATGTTAGTGGGATAGTTCGTTAACCTTTTTTTGTATTAATATCAGTTTAATGCTTTAGATCAGCTTAGTTTTTGGATTCTGAATATTGAGTTTATCTTCTGTAATTGGAGGGCAGCCCTCTTGAATCGGGCCGACCAGAACTGCAGTGGATTCCTCTCCTGATTGATTGATTAAGTAAAAAGATTTAACACATTATACAACATTAAGACTAACTGCAGCACCTATATCTATCTATAAACTCTATGACGGTAGTACCGTAGTACTAGCTACATGACATCCAGGAATTGAAAAAGGTACGCCAACAAACTTGATAGCCAGTATCCAAACACAAACCTGGTCACTCTGTAAATTACACAAAGGTAAAAAAGCAAATAGAAATTTGACAGAGAAAATATAATAGCAAAAAAGAGAAAGACAGGCCAACTGTTCCGTGGTTAAGTTTGATACAACAGCAATAAGCATTTCTGGAGCACAATGGAGGATTTCAAATATAATAGCACGATATGATTCTTTGAGCTCCCTTTAAACACAATCTAGATCCAAAATCTAACGGTTGAAAAAACGACAAACGGTTCAATTAAGTGCATGTCTGCAATCTTCAATAACAGAAACAATTAGCTGAAAAGAAGCTGAAGATGGTTCCTATAGGGGGAGAGAATAATTGAATGCATGCATAGGATTATAGAAGAAAAGAAAACGAAAAAATTATAAATCATACCAGAATAAGTAATCCAGATAGCATGAGCAAGAGAAAAACTATTGGCCATAACTAAACAACAAAAATTTTAACAGAAATTAAGACAACGAAGTGAATAAAGCATGTGTAACTAAACATTACCTTCTTGTTTTTTGTAAGACTACTCAAGATCACTTCTAGAAGAGCTTGAGAACCTTCCTCCTGCTCTTCTTGATTGATATCCTTGAACTGTTCCTGAAACTCCTCCAACTAGCAAACTGCAACAAATTTTAGATAGATATAAGCAGATGTTTTACAGATATCCACATCTTATTATGTAATATTACTAACATATATAGCTAAATGTTGCAGCAATATGGTAAAGTGAACCTTTCCAACATCAAGAAAGTTCATAAGCATGAGAAGCTCATACAAGTTGTTCTAAAAGGCATTTGCATTTCACATCAAAAACAAGAACAGAGTGATCAAAATTAAAGAAAATATAGAAACAATCATATTTTAAAATATGTTGATCGGTGCACAAAGAACTAATGTAAAAAAAGAACCTAAACAGGGATCCAGTCAATAATGTTTGATGTCAAGTTTTGGACTGCTTTAGTGCAGAAAACAAACGAAACTTTATTTTTAAGGCGGACCTTCGTCCGCTATTTACACACGATAAAATATTCAACAAATTTAACACATGTAAATGATCTAAAAGTGTAATAAATGGTCAAAAAACATACCATGGTGTTCTAATGTGTTGCCTTCAACGACCAATTGTCAATGTTAATTAAAAGTGTACCTGGCACTGAAGATACTTCCTGTTTCAATTACCATGGGATCCTGTTAACCCGTGTGGCCGCTTCCCCCTTTACATGATCTTCAGGAGGACATGAGTAAGCACGTAACATAAAGACCAAAACAAGAAACATAACATGATACATGAATAAGGAGTTAAATTACCTTGATCTGTTCCTCTTTCCACAATCTTGGAATCAGACTAGAAATTTGAGTTACAAGGGAAAAATGGATTTGGCGACAAGTGTAAAAATCAGAAGGGAAGAATAACAATACCTATCAAGGTTCCGTGTAGCGTTCGATCAAGCATCAACATGAAGAAGATAGTCATGAGATATGAACATGCGTAGGCACTGGTGCTTTGCTCTGCTTGGGGTAATAACGCCGATAGCTTGATCTTTGATCGATTGAATCCAGGACATGTAACTAACATGCGAAGTAAATCTATGTGCAGCGTATTAGGTTGCACATTATTGACATTGTACTCTAAATTGCCTAGAAAATCTTCCATAAGGAGGTTGCAGATATGAATTAACAGACATAAAAAAGACAGAAATATGATCGATAAAAATGTCACCTGCTGCAGATAAGTAGAGTAAGAGAACTTCATTAGGGGGGAGCTCCTCATACATATGGGCCAGAACTTGTCATCATGCGCACAAAAAAATTCACATGCCTTACAAATTCAGTACATACATATTTCTCTTGATTTTAATGTGAAACAAATGTGTGGTAAAGCAAAAACTTATACTAAAAAAAACTACATAAATAGCAGAAGTTGTAAATAGAAGCCACCTTTTGATTACTACATAAATAGCAGAAGTTCATACAAGACAGCTTTATGTTGGTTTGGTGGCAGTGTAGGATCAGAAATCTCCTGAGAATAATTTAAAACCTTCACCACTAGTACTATAGTACACATGGTTCCACTTAATTTGTAGAATGAGCTAACGGTTATAACAAGTAAAATAGATCATCAAAAGACAGTAACATTTACCATTGACAGTAGTGCAGTAGTGTAAGAGTGCTAACAGTTACTCATGAATTTGTAGCTACTGATAGTTCTAGTTCTATTTCAGGCCCTGGACTGAAGCCATAGGAGCAGAAATCAGATTATCATCTCATAAAACAATGATGAGCAAATATAGCAAAAAACATAGGTATGCCCTGTTAATAAAAATGGCACTTACCGTGGCCATGCCTCCAGAAGCCATAATAAAATTGACACTTCCGTGTATAAATTTGCCTCTGCAGGACGTCTGCACCACACCTGCAGCTGTTACCAAACATTAGGGATATAAAACGGTCTGGTTGTAAGCATTTAATCACACATCAGGTCACTTTTGACCTTTTTGAGCTTTGACCCATTCATTTTGAATTTTTTTCAAAGTGCCAACTTAACCCATTAGATATAAAATATAACATGACTTGAACTAATATATATGATAACCTAGTCAAAAGTGGATCACTTACCGGTAACACCACAAGGAAGGCTAACGAGCGAAGTAGGGGAGCGGTGGTGCTCTTTTCTTAGACGGTGGTGTAGTGGAGGAGAGTGGGTGACTGGGTGAGAGCAAAGGCAAGGGCTGTTGCTGGCAGTGAAATCCAACCTGATGAGTCAAAACTCAAAACAAAATAAAGAAAGAAGATATAAGAATCCAAAACATTTGTATAAATCTCGCACTCAAATGTTAATATGATACATACCCAGCAGGTCGAGTCCACTACTTGTTTCCTGCTGACGATGTGATGACCCAAAACCCAGTCAATGACCTAGTCAAGTAGCAGTTTCTAAACATGGGCAAACCAAAGTAGTGGTGGGAGATGTTAGTTTGATGTCAAGTTTTAATGTAAAAAAAAGAACCTGAACAGGGTTCCCGTCAATAATGTTTGATGTCAAGTTTTGTACTGCTTTAGTGCAGAAAACAAACGAAACTTTATTTTTAAGGCGGACCTTCGTCCGCTATTTACACACGATAAAATATTCAACAAATTAAACACATGTAAATGATCTAAAAGTGTAAGAAATGGTCAAAAAACATACCATGGTGTCCTAATGTGTTGCCTTCAACGACCAATTGTCAATGTTAATTAAAAGTGTACCTGGCACTGAAGATAACTTCCTGTTTCAATTACCATGGGATCCTGTTAACCCGTGAGGCTGCTTCCCCCTTTACATGATCTTCAGGAGGACATGAGTAAGCACGTAACATAAAGACCAAAACAAGAAACATAGCATGATACATGAATAAGGAGTTAAATTACCTTGATCTGTTCCTCTTTCCACAATCATGGAATCAGACTAGAAATTTGAGTTACAAGGGAAAAATGGATTTGGCGACAAGTGTAAAAATCAAAAGGGAAGAATAATAATACCTATCAAGGTTCCGTGTAGCGTTCGATCAAGCATCAACATGAAGAAGAAATTAAGTCATGAGATATAAACATGCGTAGGTACTGGTGCTTTGCTCTGCTTGGGGTAATAGCGCCGATAGCTTGATCTATCTAACATGCGAAGAAACATGCAGATCGCCATGGTATTCTTTTGATAACACTGGCATATAAAATACTTCTTGGCAAATGCATTAGAAAGGTTGTTTTGGCTTACGTCGATCATGTATAGTCATCATCAATCATCTTAACTGAACCTGGATATGTTAAAAGAGTCCCATTAACTTCCTTTGCATGCATATATCAGCATCCTCAAAGTATCTTACTTCTGTCAGTGCACTATATACACAAAGTTCATCTTGGAATTCGATAATACGGATGGTAGTTATTATTGTTCAGTAAATGGTATTAATTAACAGGAAGTAAAATCTTACAATGGTAATAAGCCATTTATATTTTATAAAGACATGCTGCTCTTTTGCTTTTACTGGATATAGATAGTAATATATGCATACAGGATACCATAGAAGGGCTGTGGAACCTGCAATCAAAGAGATGTCAATGAAACGAAAGAGAATTTCATGAAACTTATCACAGAAGTATATGAAACATACATCACAATTGTGGGAAGCAGGAACATTATCATCAAGTTTCTTTCCGTTGACGATATCAATTGCAAAAAATGTGCCATTTGGCATGACACGCTTTCATGTCTTTGAAGTTGAGACTCCCCAAACCTGTCAACCTACAAAAATAATTTATACAGTTGACGCGTAAAAGAGAGTAATTTCACACTAATACATGAGAGAAAAACAAACTGCAATAACTCATCTTACAATTCCGACAGAATATTTTGTCTGGTGATTAGCCACTGACTCTGGTGATGAAGATTAAACTTTCTCCAATATTAAATAACAACCAGAATATGGAAGATGATGATGATGATGATGATGATGATGATGATGATCAAACTATGTTTATTCCAGCATGCCAACATAAAACCAAAAATCACCACAGATTAGACCATAACAATTGACTACGGAAACCAAATGACATAAGTATTTGTACTGTGGACTAAAATAAACCTGCTTAGATGCATTTGCTACTACAGTAGTCTTATAAAAGAGGATGCGAACGCAACATCAGAATTCATATATGGTTCACAATCATGCACAAACCCTTAGCTCTCCAACATGATGCCTACCAAAAAAGGAAAACTTCTACTTGATTAAATCATAAGCAATCATAATGAACAAAAACAACACTTGGATTTAGTTCCTAATTGCAAAGTTGTCATACAATTAGTTACAACAAAATCCAGAAATAGCACAAAAGAATTTGCACAATGAGCTAGATGCATATTCATTTCTTAAAAGAGGGCAAGGTAAGAAACTAAGAATTATCCAATTCACATTCCAAAAAAATGAAGATCTATGGAATTTCATATAATCTCATACTGACACCAACCATAGAGAAAAAATGTATACTATTTCTGATTTTGTGAATGTTGCTAAATGCTACTTGCAATTTTACAATAAACCCAAGCGTCAACTGAAGATACCAAGTTTCAAGCAAAGGGGAAATTAGAAACACAACTTACAAATTAAAGTGGATCACTAACCAGTAACACCACAAGGAAGGCTAACGAGCGAAGTAGGGGAGCGGTAGTGCACTTTTCTTAGACGGTGGTGTAGTGGAGGAGAGAGGGTGACTGGATGAGAGCAAAGGCAAGGGCTGCTGCTTGAAGTGAAATCCAACCTGATGAGTCAAAACTCAAAACAAAATAAAGAAAGAAGATATAAGAATCCAAAACATTTGTATACATCTCGCACTCGAATGTCAATATGATACATACCCAGCAGGTCGAGTCCACTACCCGTTTCCTGCTGATGATGTGATGACCCATAACACAGTCAATAACCTAGTCAAGTATAAATCTCGCACTCGTTTTTGTACTCTACATTACCAAGAAAATCTTCCATAAGGAGGTTGCAGATATGAATTAACAGACATAAAAAAGACAGAAATATGATCGATAAAAATGTCACCTGCTGCAGATAAGGAGAGTAAGAGAACTTCATTTTGGGGGGTGGAGGGGGGGGGGGGGGGGGCCCTCCTCATACTTTAGTGGCCAGAATTTGTCATCAAGAGCACAAAAAAAATTCACATGCCTTACAAATTCAGTACATACATATTTCTCTTGATTTTAATGTGAAACAAATGTGTGGTAAAGCAAAAACTTATAGTAAAAAAACTACATAAATAGCAGAAGTTGTAAATAAAAGCCACCTTTTGATTACTACATAAATAGCAGAAGTTTATACAAGACAGCATTATGTTGGTTTGGTGGCAGTGTAGAATCAGAATCTCCTGAGAATAATTTAACACCTTCACCACTAGTACACATGGTTCCACTTAATTTGTAGAATGAGCTAACGCTTATAACCAGTAAAATAGATCAATAAAAAACAGTAACATTTACCGTTGGTAGTAGTGCAGTAGGGTAAGATTGCTAACAGTTACTCATGAATCTGTAGCAACTGATAGTTCTAGTTCTATTTCAGGCACTGGACTGAAGCCATAGGAGCAGAAATCATATTATCATCTCATAAAATGATTATGAGCAAATATAGCAAAAAACATAGGTATTCCCTGTTAATAAAAATGGCACATACCGTGGTCATGCCTCCAGATGCCATAAGAAAATATCCCTTTAGACACTTACGTGTATAAACTTGCCTCTGCAGCACGTCTGCACCACACCTGCAGCAGTTGCCAAACATTAGGGATAGAAAACGGTCTGGTTGTAGGCACTTAATCACACATCAGGTCACTTTTGACGTTTTTGAGCTTTGACCCATTCCTTTTGAATTTTTTTCAAAGTGCCACCTTAACCCATTAGACATCAAATAAACATAAATTAAACTAATATATATGATAAGGAAAGTAGGGTTAAATAATTAACGTGCCCCTCTAACTTCAGAGTATACCTCTATGGAATTTCTTATAATCTCATACTTACACCAACCATAGAGAAAAAATGTATACTATTTTAGTGAAATCCAACCTGATGAGTCAAAACTCAAAACAAAATAAAGAAAGAAGATATAAGAATCCAAAACATTTGTATAAATCTCGCACTCGAATGTCAATATGAGACATACCGAGCAGGTCGAGTCCACTACCCGTTTCCTGCTAACGATGTGATGACCCATAACCCAGTCAATGACCTAGTCAAGTAGCTCATACAAGTTGTTCTAAAAGGCATTTGCATTTCACATCGAAAACAAGAACAGAGTGATCAAAATGAAAGAAAAGATAGAAACAATCATATTTTTTTATCCAAAATATGTTGATAGGTGCACAAAGAACTAATGTAAAAAAAGAACCTAAACAGGGATCCAGTCAATAATGTTTGATGTCAAGTTTTGGAGTGCAGAAAACAAACGAAAAGTGTAAGAAATGGTCAAAAAAATACCATGGTGTCCGTCCTAATCATGTGTTGCCTTCAACGACCAATTGTCAATGTTAATTAAAAGTGTACCTGGCACAGAAGATATATACTTCCTGTTTCAATTAGCATGGGATCGTGTATGTTAACCCGTGAGGCTGCTTCCCCCTTTACAGGAGGACATGAGTAAGCACATAACATAAAGACCAAAACAAGAAACATACATGATACATGAATAAGGAGTTAAATAACCTTGATCTTTCCACAATCTTGAAATCAGACTAGAAATTTCAGTTACAAGCTAGGGAAAAATGGATTTGGCGACAAGTGTAAAAATCAAAAGGGAAGAACGTACAATACCTATCAAGGTTCCGTGTAGCAAACTGCTCTTCTTGATTGATATCCTTGAACTCTTCCTGAAACTCCTCCAACTAACAAATTGCAAACAATTTTCGTTAAATATAAGCAGATATTTTACAAATATCCACATCTTATTATGTAATATTACTAACATATATAGCCAAATGTTGCAGTAATGCTGTAAAGTGAACCCTTCCAACATCAAGAAAGTTCATAAGCATGAAAAGCTCATACAAGTTGTTTAAAAAGGCATTTGCATTTCAAATCAAAAATAAGAACAAATTAAGTGATAAAAATGAAACACAAGATAAAAACCATCATATTTTATCCAAAATATGTTGATTGGTACACAGAGAACTAATTAAAAAAAAGAACCTGAACAGGGTTCCCGTCAATAATGTTTGATGTCAAGTTTTGTACTGCTTTAGTGCAGAAAACAAACGAAACTTTATTTTTAAGGCGGACCTTCGTCCACTATTTACACACGATAAAATATTCAACAAATTAAACACATGTAAATGATCTAAAAGTGTAAGAAATGGTCAAAAACATACCATGGAGTCCTAATGTTAATTAAAAGTGTACCTGGCACTGAAGATACTTCCTGTTTCAATTACCATGGGATCCTGTTAACCCGTGAGACTGCTTCCCCCTTTACATGATCTTCAGGAGGACATGAGTAAGCACGTAACATAAAGACCAAAACAAGAAACATAACATGATACATGAAGAAGGAGTTAAAATACCTTGATCTTTTCACAATCTTGAAATCAGACTTTCAGTTACAAGGGAAAAATGGAATTGGCGACAAGTGTAAAAATCAAAAGGGAAGAATAACGTACAATACCTATCAAGGTTCCGTGTGGCGTTCGATCAAGCATCAACATGAAGAAGAAGAAGAAGAAGAAGAAGAAAGTCACCGGTGCTTTGCTCTGCTTGGGGTAATAACGCCGATAGCTTGATCTTTGATCGATTGAATCCAGGACGACATGTATCTAACAATGGAAGAAACATATAAGCAGATCGCCATATTTGGACGTTTTGGAAACCCTAGTTTTATTTCTTGCGAATGGGAATGGAGAGAGGAACACTGAAGGGGTTTTATCAAGTGAACACCAACGGCTAGTCGTGTTCTATTTTTGACGCCAGATCTCCCCAATCGCAAATGTAATCTATCGACATTTCGGGAGCCGCGACTTTTAAAAACGTATCATGGCATTTTTTACTTTTCTAAAATACTCATTATTTTAATTCTTAGTATTGAACTTAGATATTAAATCATTAGTGACTACCAACATATCATAAATTCAAATTAAAAATAATAAAAACAGAAAAAATAAAAACGAATGGAAAGTAGACTAAAAACGTTAAACCCCACGTGAAACGTAAAACATTAAAAACAATAACTTAGTCGATACAAGACCCGCACACACGTAGGGATGAGCTGAACCGGTTCTTTTGAACCGGAACCGGCAGAACCGGCTGGACTGAACCGTCAAGAACCGATTTTAGTAATATAGGTTCGGTTCCTTGTTCATATAATATGAATAAACGGTTCCAGGTTCGGTTCAAAAGATTTATTTTCTTTTATTTTTAACGTGCATTAGCTTCAAAAGATTTATACTAATCAAAATCTGAGTGCTAAAATATTTGTATTGATGGTTCAAATTGGGTTTTTAGATCTTTAGATCGAATGCTTAAATTCAGGTATTCTTAAACAACATTACACAAGGAGATGCAAACCATCGTCCAAGTTGTTTTCTTGGTTTAGGCGACATACTTCAACAACCATAGTATATAATTTATTTAGCTTTGCAATAAATAAAACTATGTTAAAAAGGAATAACTGTCACATTTAATTCAACAATAAATATTCAAAAATAATATATAAAGACAAGATTTGGCGCCTGACAAATCTAACAAACTTAAATGGTCCCTTAAAAGTTAAAACATAAAGTGATAGTATAAATACATAATATTAACACATGTAATTACGAAAGGTTTTCAGTCTAAGTGGTTAAATTGAGGTATCGAATACAATTAAATTTGAGGAAATCTTGGGTTTGAGTCTTGCTCAGAGTAAAAACACTCTGGGTTGAGCCGAGGATTTTCACGGTTATAAGTTTTTTCTTGAGAGGGTTGGAGATGCTATACTAAACTTTATCCACTATACTATATATGATATACATATATATGATATACGCATATATGATATATGTGTTGATAACCCATTTACTTATCTACTAATTTGTTTTCTTCTCAATAACTTCGTTAGTTAACTTAAAATAATAAATTGTGACCATTAAATTTTTTTTTTTACGTCCCACGTAAATTTAGTTAAAAAATGAGGTGTATTATAAATATTTTTTTTTTCAGGTACCGTAAATTTAGTTAAAAGTGATGTGTATTAAAAATAATTTTTTTCGGGTACCGTAGGTTATCAAATGATAGTAATGTGTTGGCATCATAATGAATGAAACTGATAAAGACCGAAGAACACGATCTCTAGAATCGAGGCGCCGCAACTTTATGTATTTCTTTTATGTACCTAAAAACATCAATGTCATCATCGTGTAATGAAGTTCGCAAATGTACCGCTTGAACGAGTTTAATTTATAGTTATTAACTTATAACCTAACCTGCAATTGAAAGTGTGAAAACAGTTGCAAAATAAATAATAATGATATGACTAAATTGGCACTATAAGACTTGGAGCATAGGCGCATAGCAATAGCAAGTGGTTGAAGTTACATATTTATGATGTATAAATGTATAGATTTAAGGGGCGGATTACATAATATGTAAGTCGGTCGTTCAAGAAAACATGACGTAAAGACACGTCATCAGGTTTAATTCGAATAAAAAATTAAAAAGTGCACTGGTTGGTTGGCAATTTTGTTAGCCAAACCCAACCGCATTACAACCGAACCACGTCTCAAGTTTGACTTTCGTTTCATTCTCTTACCAGCTGGGCTCTGGGCCCAGGCCCAACGCACCCACCTATGTATGCATCACGCTGTGGGCCTTGCACTCCATTTACTGGGCCCCGTCTTGTCTCTCACCGTCACTCTCCCCCTCCCCGCCTATGCCCACATTCGAAACCCAAACATTTTCGTCTCTTATCCCTTCATCTCTCTCTCTCTCTCTCTCTCTCTCTCTGCAAAAGTTGAAATTGATTCTTATCCTTACCTACTCGTGTTCTTCTTTCTCACGCGATCTCACAACTATTTATCTAAATATATGCAGCTATTAATTTAGAATAGATGCAATTCATAACAGATATGATTTACGAGTTATGATTTCAGATTCGCATTCGTTACCTAAAAGCTTCATATAAATTTTATGCGATATTCTACAATCGAAGAGAGTTGAGAAGCTTACAAGCAGCAGCAATGGAGGTCGTAGTCACGATCGTGTTCGTTACAGCCTCCTTGCTAACATGCGCAGGCGGAACGTCAGCATCTTCCGGCGATCGTCTTCTGGTGAACATGACGGTAGTCCGGCGAGCCGATGCGATTGGAGCTTGTATGTGAATAGATCATTAGATATATATACATACATTTAGATAGATCTACATGTGATTTGTTAGATGATTTGAATGAATCTGTTATTACGTGCTTTTGGAATTATGTGTGATGAATGAATATTATATCATGTAGATTGCTTGGACGGAAGTTTACCGGCATATCATATTGACCGGGGATTCGGTGCCGGAGCACGCAACTGGCTTTTGCTATTTGAGGTACTTTATCATCCATCGAGCCCTTTGAATGATGATTTGTGCTTTGTAGATCGATCTTCTAGAATTGCTTTTTCGACTTTTTCCGGTGATAACTCCTCGAATATCAGATTTCATCATTTCAACTTTGTCTTTTTGTTTCAAGTTGTTTGGCTTTACTCTACTCTACTTTTTCCCCGAATTAAATTAAATTTACAGTTTTTGACTTTACTTTATGGTCAAAAGTGAATTTGGTGAAACTGAAAGTCTCAAACCGAAATGGAAAATGAAACAGTAATGCGATGCACTTTCCAAATCGATGGACAACTCTTAATAATTTAAACTTTGATTCATGACACTACTAATTTGGTGCCGGAGCACGCAACTGGATTTTGCAACTCTTAGGGGACGTTTGGTTCGCAGAATGTTTTGCAAAAGAATTGGAATTGGAATCTTGTTAAAATTGATAACGTGTTTGGTTGGTCGATTTTGAGTGAAATTGAAAGTAATAAAAACAGAAAAAATAAAATGGAACGAAAAGTATATTAAAAACGTTAAACCCCACGTGAAATGTAAAACATTAAGAACAATAACTTAGTCGATACAAGACCCACACGTAGGGGAGCATGAACCGGTTCTTTTGAACCAGAACCGACAGAACCGGCTGGACTGAACCGTCAAGAACCGATTTTAGTAAACCGAGGGACGACTCTTAATAATTTAAACTTTGATTCATGACACTACTAATTTGGTGCCGGAGCATGCAACTGGATTTTGCAACTCTTACCGATTGATTAGAACAAACATAATATTATTTCCCCTTCAAATTATAACATAAAAGTTTTTAAAATTACCACTAAACTAAAAGAAAAAAATTTTAGTTCTTAGTATGTCATTTTTGTGTCCTCATTTTAGGAGACTAAAATGAACAGATTGTTAGTAATACATTTCAACACAGGTTGTTACGATGAGCCCAATACGAATGCACTACAAAGGAAGATAAATACATGCTACAAACGTACATTTGTTTTCCCATCTTTTCTATACTAATTATATCTACAAATGCATGTGCATAGCAATCTTTACTTAAGTAGGACTCAGTTTGAAAAATATTCATTCGAAATATAAATATATAAATAAGCATGATGTAATGGTACATTCGAAGATTTATAAACATTACTAATAATTACAAATATTAAACTGACAAAAAGTTTAAAATATTAATCGGAATTTATATAATATTTAAAATTTAATTTTAATAGATGTGAGCTAATCTATAACTTATAATATAAAGGTTGATTAGTATATGTGATGAGAACATGATAAATTCGTACATCTTAATATAACGAAATGAATCTAAACAAAAAAGTAAAAGGAAGGGGAATATTCTATAAATATTTATAAATTTTAGAGTGCGTTAATTTTCTCAACATTTAACGTGCCGCAACACGTGCGAGTATGTTACTAGTTTATACTAAAATCTATGAAAAATTACTCAAGACAATTATAGAAAAGTTACCCAACTAAAAATGAATATTAGTATATTGAAAAAATAAAGAAGGTTCAAGGATAGATCTCATATTTTGGATAAAAAAAAATATTGTTGATGGTTTAGTATAAAACTATAAGTGTGTCGGGTCTGGTTTATTTCTGTACATTCGGTTTTCCCACTGCAACGCGTGGGTCGGTAACTACTAGTTTTGTTAAAAGGTTATTGAGGTGGTAAGCTTAGAGCTGTTTTTGTTAAAAGAAGGTTCAAGGATAGATCTCATAATCGTGAAGCATCGCTGCCTAGAGTCGTGACGCACACCGGTCACCAAGATTCGAGACCACCGACTACTACAACCTCCGTTCACGACCACCACTCCTCCGTCGGAGTTGAAGACAGGTCAGGGGCGCCTCTACCGCCTAGCCAACGTAGGTGACGACGATGGCCAGCGATAACACCAAACCAAGTGCGTCTCTCTAATCTTCTCTCATCTCCCTCAATCTCTCTCTAAACCAACATCAGTACCGGTTGTACTCCACTGGAAGCACCGTCATGATCCTCGTCATCGGCAACATCTTAGACCACCATCATGATCCTCACCGGTCACAATCAGCAACCTGAATCATTGTCACGATCCTTCTTCGGAACCGAAATCATAAGAGAAGAGAGAGACGATGAGTAATTTTATCTCTCTTTCTCTTTACTCCTCATTACATGTGTACTATACAGAAAGACGTGGCAGACAGTGTGAATGCCACTTTTGATAACCGTAGATAAAACAGCAGGCGGCCACGATTTGATAAACTACTGTTCATTTACGTTGGTTTTTTAACAGTATATAATGTGACTGCTAAAAAAACGTATCATTGTATTTTATACTTTTCTAAAATTTTATTTTAATTTTTAGTATTGAAGTAGAATTTAAATAATTAGTGACTACCAACATAGCAAAAACTAATTAAAAAAAAATAAAAACGGAAAAAATAAAACCGAACGAAAAGTAGATTAAAAACGTTAAACCCCACGTGAAATGTAAAACATTAAAAACAATAACTTAGTCGATACAAGACACGCACGTAAGGGAGCATGAACCGGAACCGACAGAACCGGCTGGACTGAACCGTCAAGAATCGATTTTAGTAATATATATATATATATATATATATATATATATATATATATATATATATATATAATCCCAGTTCATAACATATCTTATTTCTCACATTTATCTATATTTCGATTAAAAAACATTTCACACTTCAAATCTTAAATCTATCATCATTTTAATTAAGTAATATTTTTTTACTTTTTTTTCAATTTTTTTTCAATTTTTTTTCTCTTCTACTCATATTCATAGATAATATTAAACAATAGGGATGAATGGTAAGCCTTGAATATGAAGAATCTGTATAGTTTCATTTGTAGTTTCTTTTGATATTATAATGTTTTTTTTTTTTTTTAAATTTAGAGATAAATATGAAGATGGAGAACTTGATGTGCATTTTAAAACTGGTTTGTAATTATCATATTTGGTCTTTATATCAAACTACAAAAGTACTTATTTTCAGTTATCCACTTGGTCTTGTATTCATTTTTTTTTTTCATGGAATTAGACTTTTTTTTTTCATCAAAGCACATTTCAAACTTATTCCTATTTAAATTAAAAAAAAAACAATTTATATCTCATTCCCAAAAATCTATCATTATTTCAATTAAGTAACATTTTACTTTAGACGACAATACATGTGTGTTATCGACTCCTGTTCAAAAAAATGTATTTGAGCGAATCAAGTATGATTAAGTTATCTTTCAATGATGCAACCTCTCTTTAATGAAGATAAACTCATTTCTCGACATTCTTGAAATCCCAAGGACATAATCAAAGAAGCAAAGAGATCAATGTATTATCTTGGTGTATCTAAAGAAGGTTTTCAAGTTTCAACACCAAAGATAGATGTGCGGCAAAATTCATAGAAGACATCAAACTTTGGAGTTTCTTTTTAGACGGTAATCGGGGTAAGTTTGGGAATATGGTTTGGGTGTCTTGGTGTTCTTTTAATTCCATGCAGATTTTTATGTTTTTATTGTTCTTCATATAATTCTAGGTATGTATTTGGCTCATAATATCTTGTTAGATGGCTTACTGTATTATTTGATGATTAAGAAAGGGTGTTATTGTTGCCGTTAAAAAACATAAAATTATATATGATTGCTTAAATTTAAGAATTTCAATGGTTTTATTTTCTTTTATGTTTAACGTGCATTAGCTTCAAAAGATTTATACTAATCAAAATTTGAATGCTAAAATTTTTTATTGATGATCCAAATTGGGTTTTTAGATTTTTAGATCGAATGCTTAAATTCAGGTATTTTTAAAAAAGATGTTTTAAGAAAATAATTGGCTTAAGAAAAAACTTTAAAAAACCAAATAGTTATATAAAAAACGTTTAAAATGTCAAATGGTTTAAAGAATAATATTTAGAAAACGGACGGTTTAAACACGTTAAAGAGCAAAAATTCTATAATATATGTTATTGCAAATTATTCACATAATTCTAGATATGTATTTAGTTCTTAAACTTTTAAAATTTCAAATATAGTCCTTTATATTATAGTTATCTTTTATCAATTGTCAATTTTCAGTTATTTCAGTTACCAATGTTAAATTTTCAAAATTACTATTTTACCTACAAAGATCATCAATGTAATTTAGTTTTTATTTAAATAAAAATTATTTTTAAAATGTCGTTTTTAGAATGTTCAGATTTTTAAATGTTTCTCTAAAACTTTTAATTTTTTAATTCTCTCTCTTAAAACTTTTTAATTTTTAAAAATACTTTTTAGAAACGTTATCATCTTTCTTAAAACCATTCGACTTTTTAAATTTAAATTTTATAATTATTCATTTTCTAAATATTTTTTTAAAACATTTTTAAAAAATATTAAAAATGTCATTTGAAAATAAATTGTTTCTGAAAAATATGTTTAAAGAAGTGATTGTTTTTAAAATATGCTTTAAATATTTTTCTTTTAATATTTTTCTTATAAAATATATCAGCTATATCCTTAATTTTTTTAATTTTTTATTATAGGACACTACAATACATGGAAATATTTTGAAAAGATAAATTCTTAAGTTTTAAAAGTTATTGACTAAATCTGGTTAAATATTTGTATACAAAATTTTTTTAGAAATTTATAAATATTAATATTGTTTATATATATATATATATATATATATATATATATATAATTCTTTCAATTATTTTAAATGTATACAATTTATTTAATCGACCTTCACATGCGTATATATTACAGAGTTATTAATAGTAACTGATAATTTATGTTTCTATTTATTTTAAAGAATAAATATATGGATGGTTCCTGTAGTTTGGTCAAAAATTTAGAATAAATACATTAGTTAATTTCATCAATGGTTTTTATTCTGTTAATTTAGTTATTAATGTAAAAATTCTAAAATGACTATTGTACCTGCAAGGATTATCATTGTAGTTTACTTTTAAATTAAGTAAAAATTATTTTTAAAAGTATCATTTTTAGAATGTTCAAGTTAATGTTTCTCTAAAACTTTTGATTTTTTACATATTTCTCTTAAAACATTTTAATTTTTTAAACATACTTTTTAAAAGCATTATCATTTTTCTTAAAACCATTCGGTGTTTTAAATTTAATTTTTATAATTATTCATTTTCTACATAATTTTTTAAAAACATACTAAAGAAATATTAAAAATGTCGTTTGAAAATGAATTGTTTCTAAAAAAGATGTTTAAAAAGTGGTTTTTTTAAAGATGTTTTAAAAAATAAATGGCTTAAGAAAAAACTTTATTCCGCGCTTTCCTAGGTGCGCATCTCCATCTACTAAAAGTAGGGGTGGTTGGCATATCGCTATTCAAAACAGAAATAAAAGTTTATGTAATCGGAAAAAAGGTTACGGTTGCAGAAACCCAGACCGCGAGACGCCTTTCTTTGCCCGACATACTCTGCCGTCGATGAAGACGGGGCTTTTTCAAATCCCAGACACGAAGGAAGTCAAAAAAAGATCTGCTTTAGGATCAACTGAAGCAGAAGAAGGAATACCAAATAATTTTATGAAAACGTTTAAAATATCAAACGGTTTAAAGAACAATATTTAGAAAACGGACGGTTAAACATGTTAGAAAGTATTAGAAAAATTATTCATGCATTTAAAACATATTTATTATATAATAAACACTAGCTTTAGTACAACCGTGTATTACACGGGTTGAATAAATAAAATATTAAATATAATAAAAACTTGTTAATAATAAAATGATATTTTAATATAAGATATGATTGAAATCTTTTTATTATAAGTAAAATAAAATATTTTCTTTTAGAAATAACATTTTCAAAAATATCATTTATAAAACTTTCTTATTATAACTCCTAATTTTATTTATTTTTTAAAAATTTACTTTTTAAAAAACTCCAATTTTAAATATTTCATATTTTTAAAAAAGTTTGATTTTGTTAAAAAATTTATTATTTGATAAAAATTTATTTCTTCAGAAATAACATTAATAAAAGTATCTTTTTCTTAATTTATTACAAATTATTTTAATATAAAGAAAATTAAATAATATAAGCACTTAATCTGATTATTTAATATGAGAGAGAGACAGGAAAAACTTGGTGAGGATGAATGTGGTGATCCCATATAGCTATTAGAACAAGTCATAAAGTAATAGTCAAAGCATGACATAAAACTTATGTCCGGTTGCAGTCGCATGCGAGAAATGGTAGGCAAGGCCGAGCAACCATAACATGCCGAACGCTTAGAGTCTCAGACCAACACATCTTCGTCACCACTTCGTCACCACTGACATTGGACATATAACAAATATTAGTTTCGCCAAGCATCATAAACAAAGCTAATCAAGATGTAACATGTCTACCAAAGATATCAAATGAGCTATTGTTTAAATTAAGAGTCTCACTACATCATCGTCATGAAAAAACAACCAAAACAGATCTCCTCATAGACATCAACGATCAAAAGACCATAAGAAATTAGATTTGAAAAACCCTAAAAGTTTATTAGAGAATCAGATAGGTGAAAAAGCAGCAAAAGGCGGTTGCACCACCACTGTCAGTACCTTCAATGGTAATGGCTCCACCTCAACCCTAAAATGGAAGCGGAGGGGCGATCATGTCCATCGCCATCGCCACCATCACAACACTAGCTCAATCTCAACATAAGACGGTAGGCGGCACTGCAATAGAGCATATTTGCATCACCATCAGCACTCTCGTAGCCATGAGTCCACTAGCGACAAGACGAAAACTCACCTTGAACACCCCTTCTCAACCCTATCACTTTCTATGAGCAAAAGTTGGATGTTATTTTAAAGTTGGATGCTTTAAGTTACTGCTTCTAGCCAAGAACTCTTTGAAACTATTCCCGTGGCATGTAAGCTACAAGTCATGTTAAGTTTTGTTCAATTTTCTCTCTCTGATACATAGTTTTGGTTATTAGAACAATGTTCAGTACATATTGGGCACACTAACCGGGGCAGATGTTATGCTTACAAAGATAGTTGACATTCTTTTGTTTTCACAACACATGGAGTAAATAGTTGAGTGCTCAAACTTGATATAATTTTTTTTGTCATAAAGAACTGTTCCTCAAAAAATAAACCAACAGTGTCTAGAAACTTTACAAGGCCTAAAAAGCGAATTCAAGAATTGATTTATAATATAACTTAGGATCTTAGATCTTGCAATTGAATTCTGACCCCAAAGGAAAGAAGTCAAGAGGGTTGAAGTCGGTGTATTTTTTAATTCATAATATACAGATTTTGAACACAGTAGTTTCCACATTCCAAGTCAACCCAACTTGAGTCAATTAGTATCTTTATTGAAAAACTACTTGTTTTGACTTTGACTAACTTGCTCATTTTACAAACTTTAATATACAATTTTTAATACGCACATTCTGACTAGCATAATCAACTATCTTTAGTGTCATGTACTCCGTAACACCCCAACCCAACAAGGTTGACGTGTCAATATAACGATAATCAAAATCCAAAACATAAACCCATAAATTAATAACGTTTAAATGCCCAAATTCGAAAAACATAAGTCTAAAACAAAATTAAATAGATTATTACATCAAAATAAATAGAAGTCTTGTTTATCGTGAGTGCCGCTCTTCACTCCACTCCCGGAGGATCCTGCTGAATTGACGTGCAAGAAAACAAAAGCACGCCTTAGCATAAGCCCAGCGAACGGAATAGCAGATAACAAAATAAACAGATATCATGATAACAGAGAATGAGATGACATAAAATATTCACCAAACAGAACATAACCCGAGCTAACAATCATATCATATAATAACTGAACAGAGGGAACACAAGTAGCGAAACCCGTGAAGCAATGTGAAATGTAGTATGGGCAAACCATTCACTAGAGTCCTAAATAGAGCGGTATACGACCATCCATCAGGAAATAACAGAACTAGCCTAGGATCGATCCATACAGCTCCGAGGAAATAATAATATAACAAGATAGCCAATATAAATTCAAAGTCCTCTTTAGAGACGCCGAAATCTCAGCTCACCGCCACAGTTGGGGCCACCTTATTGATGCCGCAATAACGCGTCTTGTTCACCACCAAGACACGGAGAGCTCGGGTAACAGTGTACAAAAATAACGAGTAGTCTAGCAACTTATAACAGAACTCGAAGATAGACAACCTACTAATAACAAGAATCAAAAACTGGTCAAGAATCAAAAATCCGTAACTTCGTTAAAGGTAGAGAAACCCAAATAAAGGCGTCCACAATCCGTACGAGAACCTACGGTTTAGTTACATAATGCGTAAGCTATACAAACTTAAATATATTGGGTGATTCGCTATCTTGTTGGTATCAGACGACGGAATACAAAATTATTATTATTATTATTATTATTATTATTATTATTATTATTATTATTATTATTATTATTATTTGTTATTATTAACACTATTATTATTTTATTTGTTTGAATTCTCACTTAACCGATAAAATCTTAATGTTTTAATTATGATTATCTTTTAATTTTATTCATATCTTTAAAGTCCCTCATTACATGAATTAAATTGTTCTAATCCAACAACTCTTATCTGTTCCTAATTTACTAACCGATTGCATGCAACAGCCTCATAATTACTTACATTAGTTAAATTATCACTTTAGATTAGTTCTAAAGTATGCATAACCAGATTTCAAGTTAGATGATAGGTCTTCATATTTCCTTTAGAAGCTCTAATCTATTAATGCTTATCAAAATATTGTAGTAATTATATAACCACTTAGTACAAAGTAGTATTGTTTAAGTCTTTTAAACTCAATCTCTTTTAATCCACCACTTATTGGTTGACAACAACTTCAAAAAAATGCATTTACATGTGAAGATCAGAAAATAAGGAATTTGAAACATTCACGTGCATCGAGTAAGAAATCATGATAAAATAATATGATCATGAACTAGCAGAAACTCAATCCAACACACACCCAAACTCACGATTTAAGATTCAGTATGTTCAAATTATATATTTAGTCTCCGGAAAACAAACGAATTCACATAAAGTAGCTTATGTATTACGGATATACTAGAGGGTGATGAGGATGGTTTACCTCAATAGCAAAATAAACCGAACCAGATTGGAGAAGAGCTTGAACTACAAGAACAACTTTTACGGATGCACTACGACTGCATACGTCATGATACAAGATATAAGGGAAGGAGAGTCGATTGATTCGTTACCTCAAGTAGTAGAATAGAAGCCGGTCGGAATTCGAGATGGTGATTGTGTTACACAAACGTAAGAGGCCTTGTGCGTTACAATTAGGACTAAACAAAAGTTTTGAATTGGAGCAGGTGCAACACAAGTGTTTCCATGATAGAGCAACAACACGTTAGCAACAAGGGCCTGTGTGGTGTTTCACGGTGGATAAGTCTCTAGCAGTGCCTTGAACATAAACGCGGAAGGCAAGAGGATCGAGGCGTGTGCAAACGAGGGTTTCAATGAAAGAGATCGAAGGCTCAAGGGGTATAAATCCATGATTTATAGCGGTTGAAATAGGATTGAGATCCCATTGATTTCGTGGGTTTCATTACAAGTTCGTTAAAGCCGATAATGGGATATGGATTGAGGTCGCTGAATGAGTTCCCATTTATTTTTATTAATTTTTTTTTTCTTATTTTAGGTATTATATACTCCCCACGTAGTAGGTTCGCACTGTAAAATTTACTAGGGATCATTTAGTGATGGTATGATTCACTTGATTGTATGATAAACACAAGAGAGCCAATTAACTGAATACACTTACTCACAAGAAACTACATGAATTCTAACATATTTAAATTTTCACAAGTATGAACTTGTGAGATGATGCTGCTATTAAACAGGAAGTGAAAACATGATATTATATCATGAAGTTAATTTCTATTAGTCAGCTATATGCACAAAGAATTTAATATCATGAAGAAGTTAATTTCTATTAGTCCGCTATATGTAGTGGTGTACAAACCGGTTTTTTGGCCAAACCGGTTTGGGATCCAAACCGGAACCGGTTTGGTCAACGGAAGTCAAAACCGGTTTGGCCCCAAACCGGTTCGGGTTACAAACCGGTTTCAACACCGGATAACTCAAACCGCCCAAACCGATTTGGACCGGTCTAAAAACCGGTTCGGGCCCAAACCGGTTCGGGTTTAAATTTTTTTTTTTTTTTTGAAAATTCCATGATAAAAAAATTTAAAGAAAATTTTTGGTTATTTATATATCATATTTATATAAATAAATTAAAAGCAAATTTAAAGAAAATTTGAATTTTTGTTAAAATATATAATTATATTTATATTAATTGAAATTTTTTTTATTAATGTTGTTATTAATGTTGTTATTTATATAATTATATTTATATTAACTGATTATTATTGTTATTAATATAATAATATTATTATTTTATTTAATGTTAAATAGTTAAATTATTATATAATGAAAGTTAGATATATAATGAAAGTGAGATATACAATGAAAGTGATAAATATAATAAAAGTGAGATATATGATATAAAAACAAAACAATTTAAACAACATTGAAGATTAAATAATAGTTTTATAAAAACTAAACAACGACCGGTCGTTCTTCGTTCGTTCGTTGCATACTTGTACGTTTATTCTTCGCCACTAGAACCGGAGTTGTTATGAAGGTACTCATCATATGCCGCTTCATCATCTGTCATTCCGGGCGTCAATCCGCTCTCTACCTCGTCCTCGTATAATTCTGCTTCGTATTCCAATTCTCCTTCAAGTGAGCATTTGTCTTGTACTCTTTCCGCGGCATCCAAAAAATCCTTCAAGCAAATCAACATTTCAACCGCTTGTGGAGTGAGTCGAGTTCGTCTTATCGATATAACCCTGCCACTAACAGAAAAAGCAGATTTCGAAGCTACTGTGGAAGCTTGGACGGTTAGTAAATCTCGGACCATGGTGGATAGGATGGGAAATTGATCTTCCTTACCTTTCCACCAAGCCAACAAGTCAAAATTTTTAAAATCTTGTGGACTCATGGTAGATAAGAAGTTGGTTCCACCATACCTCCCGAGTGAGCGTTACCACGTTGACGTTTATTACATTCATCCCTTAAAGTATTATATAAGCAAACACCGTATCATTTGAACTTTCGGCATGTGCCGCATGCCTCAATGACTCATGGATATGTGATGTTTCACCATATTTTAATAAATAAACATCAAACATTTTTTCTAAATGTTGATTAAAAGTATCTTTTAAAGTTTAAACATAAAAGGGGTTTTCATCTTCTAAATCCAAATTAAAAGTAATCGACAAATTTAAACAGGGGTTTAATGCAGTGGCACATTTAATAACCGGAGGCATTTCTTTAAAATACTTTTTACGTTTTTCTTTCATTGGGGGTATCATATCCGAATAAGGTCTACCCCTGAACGACATCTCATTTAATTTTAAAGTCATTAAGTAAATTTGGTGAAGTACTAACGGACTCGTTGGATAATAAACTCCAGAAAGACATGTAGTTGCATTTTTAAAAATTTGAAGCATTTTGCTTATTTCTTCAATAATGGACCAACCCGATGGATGGTAAGTATTTGCCTTTCCACGACTTACCAAACTATTATGAAAGGCTATTAAACTTTCTTTTTGATCAATTGCCTTTTCAAACATGTTACAAGTGGAATTCCATCGTGTAGGTACGTCACAATTCGGACCTAAACATTTGAAATTTGCGTCTTTACAAAACTTATGATATTTACTATATCTTTGGTTATTGATAAAAATGTCACGTAACATTCTTTTAAAACTATCTTTCACTGTTTCAATGGTTCTTAAACCGTCTTGAACGGCTAAGTTTATGATGTGCGCAACACATCGACTATGGAAAAAAACACCGTCACACATTGGTTTATATTTTAATTTTAAATGATCTATCGCAAGTGTGTTACCCTATATGCATCCTCCGACGACGAGTCTCATCTCTGGCAACGCTTGCAGCTACACGTTTTTGTTGGTTACATGCCATCCCAATTGTTGGGTTTGTGAAGGCTTTGGGCTTGGGCTTGGGCCTATGTTTAGTTTTCTTGTTCATTAAGTTGTTAACCCTAATTAGTCTCTATATATACCCTGTTATTTATTTGTAATCTTTGTACTGAGCAAAAAAGAAAACCCTAGTTGCAGCCCATGGACGTTGGTCACACCGACCGAACCACGTTAAATCCTTGTGTCGTTCATTTTTCTATTTTCTGCGTGATAATCATTTGTACGTGTTCATGTGTTGGTTCCGCTGCGTCGCTTGAAATCTAACAACTGTACCACAGCTTTGGCTCGTTGAACATACGATGTTGCACTATAAACGATTGACAAAGAGGTTTGATTGCTCGTGTTCGATTGCCGGTGTTATTTTTTTCTTTGGTGTTCATGTTTGACAAGAAAAAAAGTAATATCAAGTTTCTTGGGGGTTTGTGTTAAACAAAAAAAAAATACATATATAGCCGCCATATATAACAAAGCAGAGGAATCTTTTTTTGAAGAAAGCAACATGTAGGAGGAGAAATATCTTCTTGTAGCCATTTGATCACAAAAAGACAAAAGAACTTCATTTGTTTTCTTTACTTTTGTTACGATCCGAAGAAGAAAAAGAAAAAAAAAATTAGTAGGTGTTTTTTTTGTGAAGGAGGTTTGATCGAGATTGAGTACTAGGTGAAACCCTTTAAGTCTTTGGTAAAAACAAAAAAAAAAAAAAAAAAAAAACTCTTGGATTCGTCGGGTAAAGGTTAGGGTTTTGTGTTTTTCAAGTTTCATTTTTTTTTGACTTGTTATTATCAACTGTTTGGGAAACCGTATTTTGTGAAAGAAAACTACGCTCGGGATAGATTTGTCTACAAGGTTTATTGTAGGAGCAAATCGGTCAATTGACAGTGTTCAGTAGAACAGCCGTCAAGTTCAGGCCGTGCCATTGTTGTGTCTGTTCACTGTTTCGATTTGCTTCTTGTTTGCTGTTTGAGATGACTGAAGACGGGAAGGTTGTGAACAGGAAATTTAATGGTTCTGATTTCAGTTGGTGGAAGATACAAGTAGAAGCATTGTTATGTCAAAAGGATTTGGATATGGTACTAGAAGAAAAACCTGAGAAAATAGAACAAGCTGACCGGGAATCAAAGAACAAAAAGGCTCGTGCGGTTATTACATTGGCATTGACCAAAAATGTTGTTTTTAACATTATTAAGGAAATCACGGCTCGTGGAATGATGTCTGCTTTGTCAAATATGTATGAGAAACCGGTGCGGCAAATAAGGAGGTTTTGATTCGGGAGCCGGTGAACACAAGGATGAAAGAAGGAAGCTTAGTGACTGCTCACATCAACAATCTAAATTCAATCTTAACAAGACTTGTATCTGTTGGAATCAAGTTTGATGATGAAGTTGAGGCTCTACTGCTGTTGTCGTCTCTGCTTGAGAGTTGGCCTGGAACTGTAACTGCAATTTCAAGTTCTACGGAGACTAAAGGTTTCACTCTTGATGGTATTCGGGATCTAATTATGGGTGAAGATGTAAGAAGAAAGAACTCGGGTGAATCATCGAATAGTGAGCTGTTAAATGTTGGCGGGGGTCGAGATAATAATAGGAACAGTGGGAGTCGGGGTAGGAGTTCATCTAAACCTAGGAAAAATGTGAACTGCTGGAGCTGCAACGAGATGGGACATGTTAAGAGTCAGTGTCCGAATAAGAAAGATTTGAACACTGCTATTGGGAATGTTTCTATACATTTATTTTGTTTATCTATTTACTAGAAAGATATAATACTAGATATTTGTATGGAATTATCTGGCTTATCAATGATCTTTTTCATCTAGCTTTGATGGTTGAATTTTGTAACAATTTTCAAAGCAAGGTTGCTCTAGATATTTCTATGGAACTATTTAGCTTATCCATGATCTTTCATCTAAGCTTTGATGGCTAAATTTTAAGCCTTCCATGACCATTCAAGACTGCTCTGGATGGTTCTTCTTAACAGCCCTTTAAGCCACGTTTTCTAAACCCTTGGTTGCTTCAAAAATGGCTCTAATCGATAAAACTTGGAACGGTGCAACTTGTCATTTGACGCATTGTGACACTTAGCTCTGATACCATGTTAACTCGTATATCTTGATCTAAAATGTATGTATACAATGACGAAGAACTCCTTTATAAATAAAGGTGAAAAACCTAAACTATAACTCTTAGGCCAGAACTAACTAGGCAAGTACAAATGAGCCTAACTAACATATTTACAATTAACAAATAACATAAGATGAAAAAAATTTTAAACGAAGATGACAACTAGCTTCAACAAAGATGGAAGAACTTCAAAAAGCAACCATTAGTCCATTATAAAGACAAGACGTAATGTATAATCTTCATAAATAATTAAAATAGTAACAAAAAATGGTTTTGAAGGACTTAAAATGGATATTTGGAAAGCACAAAAGGTTTCAAGGGTAAGAACCCTATTATGTAAATAACACTTAAAATGCAATAATAAATCTTACTATAAGCATATGTATATGTATACTCCAAATACATTAGAGCTCCAAATAGAAAATTGTCTCAGATTAGTAAAATTACCTTAAAAATAAGGTTAGTTATTCTGAAGTGTAATATGCTTTTCCTTAATCTTGTTGGTAGATGAAAAACACATTCATAGAATGCACAATGCAATGCACACATCCAAGAAACATAAAAAACATAACACCACAAACAAACAAATAAGTTCACAGAATCATGCTCTAACAAATCATAGAGAAGTAGGTGAATATGTTTGTAGCAAGTATTAGAAAAATCGAAATCACCGTAAAACATAAATTGTAGATTAATCTCAAAACAACTTGAAGTCAGGTTATTTATCCAAACAATTTAGATCTACAAAATTAGTGGGGTCATTAACAAATCAAATACCAAATTACCAGAATTATTGAAAACAAAATTTATAATGAATTGTAGTATCTTTACTAAAAACAAAAATAAATAAGACAAAACAAAAAATAAAAAAACAAAAGGAATCGGCATTTACAATCACTAAACTATTTCATGGGTTATTGAAAATAGTGATCGACCAGAATAAATAACTGAAGTTTTCAAGAACTTCAACACTAAAATTTTGAAGATGTAATCATCAAAATTTAACTTTAAAACGCTAACAAAATTTCTAAAAACAGTAACAGAAGGGCCCAAAAAGAAGAAAACAACAACACATATGAAATTGGAAAATCAGATAACATGTATAAGCTTTTCAAACAGACCCATGTCACAAAATGGAGTGAGGGTTTGTGGACTCACCTCAAAAACATATTAGTGAGTAGCTGGGGTCTGAGCGTCTTTCGACACATATTCTTTAAGCTCCTGTTAATTAAAAATACCCACAAAAAGATAACACAAAAGGATAAAATCTTATCAAAATAATGCAAACATGAATTGTTAATTAATCACATAGAAGATAAGTAGAATCATGCACACACAAACATGAATTGTGAGTTTGAGGGATGATGAGGAATCGTACCGTCAACACTAAACATGTTTACGAAGTCAATGTCGATTGTGAATTAGAGGGATGATGAGGAATTGTTGCTTGTACAGTGATCGCATCAAGCTTTAAACTTTCAATTGCTACAGCTTCCTGTGATGTACACAATGAATATAATTCAAGCTTCAAATTTTCAATTTCCAACCTGTCAAAACAGCCTGCCTCTAGAATGAATTTTACTTCTGTAGCATACATAGTTATTTAAATTGCCTTTCTCTTCTCACAAAAGTGAAGACAAAGATGAAAGAAATTGATACGAACCCAATGTCTGGATCGGGTCGCTATGGGTCGGGGCAGATGCATTTGGAGCTAAACAGGGGGAGCCGGGTTGGAGGGAAAACATATGGAGGGAAAGCATTCAAAATTGAAGAAGATGGGGGGTGACCCACGACATCAGGAAGTGGGGATTACACCCCATAACTGTTCCCACATCCTGTTAATTTAAGTAGCTAGTTCCTGCATTTCTAATTTACAAGGCTAGAATATATATATTCACGTTGTTCCTTGTGTAATCCGAGATTTGCCCTGCTCAAAATGGGGTGACAACTTTGTAATTTCTAATTCCTGTTAACCGAAGATCCTAGTTCCTGTAAAAAATCCTCACGAACTGCAATCACAAAGAAACTGAGCAGTAAAGAAACCAATAAAAATTTAGCAGCAGTCTTTTTTGTCATGTTATTGTGAAACTTACATTTTTCAGGGGCGTCATACTTCTTAATCATAACATTAGCATCAAAAAAATGCATGATACTTCTGGTTAAAGTAGTGATTAGATTAAATTTCTTCAACAACCCCTTGTGTTTTGCTTTTTTTTCATTTGATTCGCAGTCATGATAACTTAAAAAGCACATTACGCATAATGATCCTATTAACTTAAGCAACATTAGACAAATGTTTATTTAAAAGAAACACAGCTTACAATTAGTACCTCAATTTCCTTTTGCACCAAGATTTATGCCTCCAGAATGGTAACCTGTTATTATATTCATCTTTGATGAAATCGCTGTGTTATCACAGGCATCTATGTGCAACATATTACGTTGCACATTATTGACATTATACTCTGCATTGCCAAGAAAATCTTCCATAAGGAGGTTGCAGATATGAATTAACAGACATAAAAAAGATATGATCGATAAAAATGTCACCTGCTGCAGATAAGTAGAGTAAGAGAACTTCATTAGGGGATACATATGGGCCAGAACTTGTCATCAAGAGCACAAAAAAATTCACATGCCTTACAAATTCAGTACATACATATTTCTCTTGATTTTAATGTGAAACAAATGTGTGGTTAAGCAAAAACTTATAGTAAAAAAAACCACATAGATAGCAGAAGTTGTAAATAGAAGCCACCTTTTGATTACTACATAAAAACTTATACAAGACAGCTTTATGTTGGTTTGGTGGCAGTGCAGGATCAGAAAGAAATCTCCCGAGAATAATTTAACACCTTCACCACTAGTACACATGGTTCCACTTAATTTGTAGAATGAGCTAACGGTTATAACCAGTAAAATAGATCATCAAAAGACAGTAACATTTACCATTGGCAGTACTGCAGTAGGGTAAGAGTGCTAACAGTTACTCATGAATTTGTAGCAACTGATAGTTCTAGTTCTATTTCAGGCACTGGACTGAAGCAATAGGAGCAGAAATCAGATTATCATCTCATAAACGATGATGAGCATATATAGCAAAAAACATAGGTATGCCTTGTTAATAAAAACAGCACTTACCATGGCCATGCCTCCGGATGCCATAAGAAAATATCCCTTCAGACACTTCCCTGTATAAATTTGCCTCTACTACACGTCTTCACCACACCTGCAGCAGTTAGCAAACATTAGGGATTGATAGAAAAAGGTCTGGTTGTAGCATTTAATCACACGTCAGGTCACTTTTGACTTTTTTAAGCTTTGACCCATTCATTTTGAATTTTTTTCAAAGTGCCAACTTAACCCATTAGGTATAAAATATAACATGAATTAAACTAATATATATGATAAGGAAACCTGGGTTAAATAATTAACGTGCCCCTCTAACTCCAGAGTTTGTAAATCATTTCTTGTTGACAACCTAGTCAAAGCTACAAATCTATTGTTGCTACTGAACATAGTATTAACCTAACCTCATTACAATCATATGTGTAAAGAATGGCCTCTCCCATTTTAGCTTTCTTTTAAAATTAACATGTGGTAGGCCATAGGGATTGATATCCAATGTGAGGTTGCATCTTAAAGTTGTGTCCACTTTTAGAAATTTAGTTATTTCTTGAATTACAAGCTTCCATTAAAAGTAAGTGTCCTGAAACAATATCATTTTAGCTCACGAAGGATACAAAAAAATAGTCATAAAGATAATGAAAAGATTAATTACCTTGTCCTCTTGCAGTCCAAAACTAACATTTCGAGCTGATTCACCGACTAACAGAGATCTGATTACATAGAAAGGTAGCCAAGTATTCCCTTATGACATTCTTGATTTCTGCAAGTACAAATGGTATTCTTCACTGGCATATAAATACTTCTTGGCAAATGCATCAGAAAGGTTGTTTTGGCCTATGTCGAAGATGTATAGTGCACGGTGAAACCCATCATCATTAATCATCTTATCTGAACCTGGATATGTTAAAAGAGTCCAATTAACTTCCTTTGCATGCATATATCAGCATCCTCAAACGTATATTGCTTCTGTCAGTGTTAAAGGCAATGATCAATCATAACAATCTCAATCCCACTATATACACAAAGCTCATCTTGGAATTCGATAATACGGATGGTAGTTATTATTGTTCAGGAATGGTATTAATTAACAGGAAGTAAAATCTTACAATGGTAATAAGCCATTCATATTTTATAAAGACATGCTGCTCGTTTGCTTTTACTGGATATAGATAGTAATATATGTATACAGGATACCAAAGAAGGGCTGTGGAACCTGCAATCAAAGAGATGTCAATGAAACGAAAGAGAATTTCATGAAACTTATCTCTGAAGTATATGAAACATACATCACAATTGTGGGAAGAAGGAACATTATCATCAAGTTTCTTTCCGTTGAAGATATCAATTGCGAAAAAAGTTCCATATAGCATGGCATGCTTTCATGTCTTTGAAGATGAGACTCCCCAAACCTGTCAACCAACAACAAGAATTTATACAGTTGACGCGTAAAAGAGAGTAATTTCGCACTAACACATGATAGAAAAACAAATTGCAATAACTCATCTAAAAATTCAGACAGAATATTGCGCCTGGTGATTAGCCACTGATTCATGATGATGAAGATTAAACTTTCTCCAATATTAAATAACAACCAGAACATGGAAGATGATGATGGTGATGATCAAACTATGTTCATTCCAGCATGCCAACATAAAACCAAAAATCACCACAGATTAGACCATAACAGTTGACTAAGGAAACCAAATGGCATAAGTATTTATACTGTGGACTAAAATAAACCTGCTTAGATGCATTTGGTACTACAGTAGTCTTATAAAAGAGGATGCAAATGCAACATCAGAATTCATATGTGGTTCACATGCACAAACCCTTAGCTCTGCAACATGATGCCTACCAAAAAAGGAAAACTTCTACTTGATTAAATCATAACCAGTAACGCCACAAGGAAGGCTAACGAGCGAAGTAGGAGAGCAAAGGCAAGGGCTGTTGCTTGCAGTGAAATCCAATCTGATGAGTCAAAACTCAAAACAAAATAAAGAAAGAAGATATAAGATTCCAAAACATTTGTATAAATCTGCACTCGAATGTTAATATGATACATACCCAGCACGTCGAGTCCACTACCCGTTTCCTGCTGAAGATGTGATGATCCAAAACCCAGTCAATGACCTAGTCAAGTAGCAGTTTCTAAACATGGGCAAACCAAAGTAGTGGTGGGAGATGTTAGTGGGATGGTTCGTTAACCTTTTTTTTTTATTAATATCAGTTTAATGCTTTAGATCAGCTTAGTTTTTGGATACTAAATACTGAGTTTATCTTCTGTAATCGGAGAGCAGCCCTCTTGAATCGGGCCGAACAGAACTGCAGTGGATTCCTCTCCTGATTGATTGATTAAGTAAAAAGATTTAACACATAGTACAACATTAAGACTAACTGCAGCACCTATATCTATGTATAAACTCTATGAAGAGATGGTAGTGTTAGACAACCAATTGATACAAGAACTGCTGGAGAAGAAAGTGCAGTAGGCACAGCCTTTACTGATTATTCAAAAATCAAGAAGAAAAATGGAATACAACTTTAGTAGAATACTAGCTCCATATATAGGAGAACAAAAACTCTAGAAATAAGGAAAACATAATCATGCAGTAAATAAGAAATAAGGACCTAAAAATAACTTATTTGACTTCCCTTTTTATTTTGACCCTGTTAGAATATTGGCCCAGAAAAACAAAGATAATACTTGGTACTCTTTTTATTAATATGAAGAACAAAAGACCACACCTTATACTCTATACAATGACTCCCTTTTATACTACTCCTAACCTTAATTACTATGAAATCACAGCTCAAACACAGCTGGATGACAGCCCATTTACAGCCAAAATATTCAATACTTTCCTAATATTTACCTTGACTAACATATTCTACATGTTAGCTAATTCCACCCTCATCTTTCTTGGTTCACCCGTATACATCCTTGAACAATCAAGATTAACTTCTAACATTCTCGCCCTTAATCTTGATGTTGTACCACCTTGGTCTTGAATTCCAGTCGCTGTAACCATGTTTCTTCCAAGTTTGATCAATCACCGATCTTCAAATCTACTTCACATAGCTTCTGTTCTATTTTCTTCCTTGCTTGCAGCCTTGCATACCTGCTATCACAGCAAACTTGGTTCAATCCTTCACAGATTAAACATCTTCTCCACACTGGTATCACACCTTTGTAACCTGTATCACACAAGTCTTCTTCTATTGCAGTTGCGTCACACAACCTGTCTTCAATCGATCTGTCACAGATCAGCCTTTAATTCGCCCTGTTTTGATTGCTTCTCTCAAAGCTCCAGCAGCAAAAACAGAAAACAATCTGTTTTAAGTCACTTCTTCTCCCCAACCAGTGAATAGATCAGCCCAGATTTTGATCAATCCTTCACGGATTGATAGACTTCTTCAACACGGTATCGCACCACACCACCTGAGTCACACAGGTTGTCCTAACAGCACCTTCACAGTTCTTGATTAGGTCATAGCAGCCTTCACAGCCCTTCGTTCAGACCCTCACAGCCTTCACAATTGATCTATCACAGATCAGTTTCTTGTTTAAACCTGTCACAGGTTCTTCTTCTAGTCTTTAACAGCACTTCGATGGTTTTTCTTCACTTCTGATCGCAGCTTCACACAACCTTACCTTCTGCTTCACACAGAACCCAATCTGCCTCACACAGATTTTCTGCAATCTGAATCACTCAGATTTTTCCTTCTGCAGTTGGTTCACACCGCTGTTCTTCCCTTGGATCTCCTCAATTGACTTGTTTGAACCTATCACAGGTTCGGGCTACGATTTATCTCTCACAGACCAATCGGGTGGCCTAGTTCTTCTTCACAGCTCGATCATCTTTCTCCCCGTCTTCACTTGCTCAATCTTCTTCCCGTAATCGTTCCTCTCGCTCTGATACCAATTGTTAGAATATTGGCCCAGAAAAACAAAGATAATACTTGGTACTCTTTTTATTAATATGAAGAACAAAAGACCACACCTTATACTCTATACAATGACTCCCTTTTATACTACTCCTAACCTTAATTACTATGAAATCACAGCTCAAACACAGCTGGATGACAGCCCATTTACAGCCAAAATATTCAATACTTTCCTAATATTTACCTTGACTAACATATTCTACATGTTAGCTAATTCCACCCTCATCTTTCTTGGTTCACCCGTATACATCCTTGAACAATCAAGATTAACTTCTAACAGACCCATAATTATTGTGATTGATTCTCAATCACCGGAATTAATTAATATTCACCCCCTTAATTCCGGTCTTCATATCCGTTAGATCTTCAACGCCCAAAAGTTCTCTCATTTCAATAAACTTAACTCTTGGTAACGCTTTGGTTAAGATGTCTGCCCTCTGTTCATCGCCACGAACATGCTCGACAATCACCAGTCCCTTTTCAACACATTCACGAATAAAGTGGTATTTTGTGTCTATATGCTTACTCCTCCCATGAAAGACAGGATTTTTGATTAGCTGAATTGCAGACTTGTTATCCACACGAACAGTTATTGCTTCAACAATTTTCCCGGTCATTTCTTCCAGTAAACCCTTTAACCAAACCGCCTGACAAGCTGCAGCAGTTGCTGCCATGAACTCAGCTTCGCATGATGACAAAGCGACAGTGTTTTGCTTTTGGCTGCACCATGCTATCGGACCACCCCCGTAATAAAATACCACTCCAGTTGTGCTTTTTCCATCAACTCGATCGCTAGCATGTGAACTGTCACTGTAACCCAGCAGCCTTTCATCTCCATTTCTCTTGTATCGAATACCATAATTTATGGTACCTTTTATGTATCTCAAAATCTGTTTCACAGCCTGCAAATGCGACAATCTGGGTGACTCCATGAATCTGCTAGCTACCCCAATTGCAAAATTTGTATCTGGTCTAGTGTGAGTTAGATACCGAAGTCGCCCAATGAGCCTTCGGTATTCTGTTGCATCAACCGGTTCTGCTTCTTCCTCCTTCGTGAGTCGTAAACCTGGATCCATTGGGAATTTTGTTGGATTAGCTTCCAACATATTTGCATCCTTAAGTACTTTGAATGCATAACCTGATTGCTTCAACAAAATCCCAACATTATCTTGTATCACCTCAATTCCCAAATAATAGTTTAACAAACCCAGGTCACTCATCTCAAACTGCCCTTTCATTTGTTCTTTGAACTGAGCTATAATAGCTGCGTTTGAGCCAGCGATGATCAGGTCATCTACGTAGACACCGATTATCAAAGTTCCCTCTTTTTTGGCCTGTTTGTAGACTGCATGTTCTCGCGGACACTTGTTAAAACCAAGCTGTTGGAGGGTGGTGTCAAGCTTTGAGTTCCAGGCCCTTGGCGCTTGTTTCAAACCGTACAGGGCCTTGTTCAGCTTATACACATAATGTTCCTTCCCGGGTACTTCATATCCTTCCGGTTGATGAACATAAACTTCTTCTTTCAGATCACCGTTCAAGAAAGCCGTCTTGATGTCAAGGTGATGAACTTCCCAATCATTCCGAGCCGATAAAGCTAGAATTAACCGAACCGTTTCCATCCTGGTTACCGGGGCAAACACTTCATCATAATCGATGCCGTGTTTTTGCACATACCCCTTTGCTACCAACCTTGCCTTGTAGCGTGTAATTTCCCCTTTTGCATCTCTTTTGATTTTATAGACCCATTTTAAACCAATGGGTGCAGCCCCTTTGGGAGGAACTGTCAACTTCCACGTTCCGTTCCGCTCAATTGACTCTAATTCTTCCTTCATAGCTTTCTTCCAATTCTTGTCATCTTTGGCTTCTTTAAAGTTGGCAGGTTCTTCATTTAGCAACAAGAGCCTTTCAAAGGGAACTTGTTGGATCGGGTATGTATCCGTGTATACACCTTCAAGGGAGCGAAATCCCTTTGTTGGTGTATCATCATAAGTTGATCTTGGAATCAAACTTGGACCTGCTGATGAAGAGCTTGAGTTCTCAAACAATTGTGGGCTGTTTTGACTGTTTATTGGGCTAGGAGAAGGATTGAAATATGGACCAGAAGCATCTGGGCCAATTGAGCCAATTTGTGGGCTGTTTTGTGCTGCTATTGGGCTTGGTCCGTTCGGAACAACTGGAACAGTTTGGTCAGCCCAACCTTCGCTTTGATTGGGCGAAGGGTTACCTTGGGCTGCATCTGCTAGACCTCCATGTGCAAATTGTGCTTCGTCTTGGACTTGGAATTCAATCCAGTCTTCTTTCTCTTCTGCCTCAAGGTCATTTGACCAGTCCCATGGCTTCTTTTCTTCGAATCGGACATCCCGACTAACAACAACCTTCTTGCTTTGTGGATTGTAAAGCCGATATGCTTTACTTCTTGGTTCACTTCCAAGGTATACCATAGGTATACTTCGGTCGTCCAGCTTTGAGAGTTTAACTGATGGTACTTTAACGTGAGCAGTACACCCAAACACCTTTAAATGATCCAAGTTTGGTTTGTAACCTTTCAAAGCTTCATAAGGAGTCTTGCTTTCCAAAGCTTTTGTTGGTGTCCTGTTCAAGATGTAAACTGCGTGCCGAACTCCTTCTCCCCACAGCCATTGAGGTAACTTCATGGCTTTCAACATTGATCTTGTTGTTCCGAGAATGGTTTGATTTCGGCGTTCAACCACACCGTTTTGTTGTGGCGTGTACGGTGCGGTTAAAAACCGATTTATTCCATCCTCGTTACAAAGTTGCTCAAAGTTTGTAGAAACAAACTCACCACCGCGATCAGTTCTTAAAGACTTTACTTTATACCCACTTTCCAATTCAGCAGCCTTCTTGAATTGGTTGAATGCTTCAAAAACTTGGTCCTTTGATTTTATCATCTTCACCCACATGAACCTGCTGAAATCATCAACAAGAAGCAGAAAATACCTATTTCCTGATGGTGTGCTCGGTGTAATGGGACCGCACAGGTCAGCATGTATTAGCTCGAGTGGCTGCTTGGCACGATACATTGAATGACTCGGGAAAGGTGCTCGGTGTTGTTTTCCAGCCAAGCAAGCCTCACACAACTCTGCTTTATGATTAATCGCTGGAATCCCACGTGCTAATCCTGTCAACCTTTTCATAGCATCAAAATTAAGGTGACCGAGACGTGCATGCCAAAGCCATGCAGTTTCGTCCATCTTGGTGAGTAAACATGCTGGTGGGATTATTTTGAGATTTATTTTGTAAAGTCGGTTTTGAGCTCTTTTTACCTTTAACAACAGCTCACCTGTTCGTTCATACAGCCGCAAAAAACCGTCTTTCATCACTACCTTGCAGCCCACCTCATCAAGTTGTCCCAAGCTGAGAATATTATTGCACAAATCTGGTATGAAGTAGACGTTTGTGATAAGTCTCTGATCACCATTTTTGCATTGTAAAAGCACCGATCCCTTTCCTTTGATTTCTACTGCTGACCCGTCTCCAAACCGTACTCGACCCACGGTTCTTTCATCAAGTTCGCTGAAGTAATCGCGTCGTCCGGTCATGTGGTTACTTGCACCATTGTCCAAGTACCACAAACCCTCATCTTTATCATCTTGAGCATACAAATTAGGGAATACCTTTTCCTCATTTAGCATAACAACCTCCTGTGTGCAAAGTGCCATTAGGAGAGTAGGTTCTTCATCTTCTTGTGCTAAATTAACTTCTGCATCGGCTCGTCGAGGGGCACGACATTCTGCTGCAAAATGACCAATTCTATCGCAATTGAAACATTTCTGTCCTCGCCTTTCCTGCCTAGCAGGGTTACCTTCCTGTTCTGTTTTCTGATTTCTGTTTTGATGTTGCCATCCTCCACGTCCACGACCATTGGACCTGCCCCGACCACGACCACGTCCACGGTGATCATTTGATCCTGATGCTCGACCTCTATCTGTATGCTTTTGCCCCAACTTTTGTCTTTCTTGCCATTCAGCTTTTGTAAACAGTAGCTGACCAGAGTTGTTCTTGTTTTGTTCACGGGGTTTAACCCGCTCTTCATATGCCTTGAGTCGACCTACGGCTTCCTCAAAGGACATATTCTCCAAATCCGAATATTGCTCGATTGAGGCAACAATTGGTAGGAGTCTTTCAGGGGCAGAATTCAGAAGCTTTTTAACCTGTGTGCCTTCTTCTATTGTTGATCCAAGTGCTCGAAACTTGGAAACAATTGTGCCGATTTTGCTTGCAAAATCATCTACACTCTCATTCTCCTTCATGTTCAACAACTCGAACTCCCGATTCAAGGTTTGAATCCGGGCTTTTTGAACCCGATCTGCTCCGAGATAACGTACCTTGATGGCCTCCCAAACGTCCTTGGCTTCCTTGTGCTTCGCGACTTGCAACAAGATATCTTCCGGCAATGCTTGGAAGATAAAGGCCCTCGCCTTTTTCCGAATCTTTACATCCACCTCCGTCTCATCCGGTGGTTCTATGGCATCCCAAATACCTTGGGCATCCATAAAAGATTCCATCTTGATCGCCCAAGATGTATAGTTCATTGCAGTGAGCACAGGACATTGGTACGTTGTCGAGCCTCCTTCCCTAACCGGAATAACAATTGCATTATTTCGGTTGTTTCCGCCATTGTTGTTTCCACCATTATCGCCCATGGTAGCAAACAGTTGTGATCAGAAAAAACTAGAACAGGTTGTTGATGAAATGGTCGAGACTTTGTGGCTGGTTGGATCTTGGAGCAAGGCTCTGATACCAATTGTTAGACAACCAATTGATACAAGAACTGCTGGAGAAGAAAGTGCAGTAGGCACAGCCTTTACTGATTATTCAAAAATCAAGAAGAAAAATGGAATACAACTTTAGTAGAATACTAGCTCCATATATAGGAGAACAAAAACTCTAGAAATAAGGAAAACATAATCATGCAGTAAATAAGAAATAAGGACCTAAAAATAACTTATTTGACTTCCCTTTTTATTTTGACCCATAATTATTGTGATTGATTCTCAATCACCGGAATTAATTAATAGGTAGTACCGTAGTACTAGCTACATGACATCCAGGAATTGAAAAAAGTCCGCCAACAAACTTGATAGCCAGTATCCAAACACAAACCTGGTCACTCTGTAAATTACACAAAGGTAAAAAAGCAAATAGGAATTTGACAGAGAAAATATAATAGCAAAAAAGATAAAGACATGCCAACTCTTCCTGGGTTAAGTTTGATACAACAGCAATAAGCATTTGTGGAGCATACCGGAGGATTTCAAATATAATAGCATGATATGATTCTAACATATATAGCTAAATGTTGCAGCAATACCACATCTTATTATGTAATATTGTTGCAGCAATACCGTAAAGTGAACCTTTCCAACATCAAGAAAGTTCATAAGCATGAAAAGCTCATACTAGTTGTTCTAAAAGGCATTTGCATTTCACATCAAAAACAAGAACAGAGTGATCAAAATGAAAGAAAAGACAGAAACAATCATATTTTATCCAAACTATGTTGATCGGTGCACAAAGAACTAATGTAAAAAAAGAACCTAAACAGGGATCCAGTCAATAATGTTTGATGTCAAGTTTTGGAGTGCAGAAAACAAAGGAAAAGTGTAAGAAATGGTCAAAAAACATACCATGATGTTTATTTTTAAGGCGGACCTTCGTCCGCTATTTACACACGATAAAATATTCAACAAATTAAACACATGTAAATGATCTAAAAGTGTAAGAAATGGTCAAAAAACATACCATGGTGTTCTAATGTGTTGCCTTCAACGACCAAATGTCAATGTTAATTAAAAGTGTACCTGGCACTGAAGATACTTCCTGTTTCAATTACCATGGGATCCTTGAGGCTGCTTCCCCCTTTACATGATCTTCAGGATGACTGAACCATATTTCTGCAGTGTAAATTGTGGCTACATGAGTAAAAATCAGACTAGATATTTGAGTTACAAAACAAACTTGGAATCAGACTAGAAATTTGAGTTACAAGGGAAAAATGGATTTGGCGACAAGTGTAAAAATCGAAAGGAAGAATAACAGAATTAAGGGCACGATGACAACAATACCTATCAAGGTTGCGTGTGGCGTTTGATCAAGCATCAACATGAAGAAGAAGAAGAAGAAGAAAGTCACTGGTGCTTTGCTCTGCTTGGGGTAATAACGCCGATGGCTTGATCTTTGATCGATTGAATCCAGGACGACATCTATCTAAGAATGGAAGAAACATATAAGCAGATGTTTTAAGGATATCCGCACGTGAATCACCAACATTAGCAATGTAAAGGTTCCCGCCACATATCACGCCAACCAAGCAACAGGTTCCAACTGCCGCCAACTGCGGTTTCACCGTCCACTGTTTAGCAACAATTGACAAAAAGCCCTCTTCTGTTGCCTGAAATGCTTTTCTTATTACATCCACTGACATCGAAAGCTTTTCAGATGCAAGCCCTGCAAAACCCTCAAAATTAAGACCGAATTGGAGAGCAAACAAACACAATAACAATAAGATCAATACTTGAAGTCTGTATCTACTCACTTTTAAGATTGTGAAAAAGATTATCATTGACATAACGCGAGGTTTCGGGCCCACCATGACCATCATATACACCAACAAAGGTCCCATACGGACCAGAATCAAGAAAGCTCAATGAACCAGACTCAATTTGACTTTGATCTTCAAGCAACATGTTGGCTTGAACAACAGCCATAGAGTACTCACCATTTATATGGTGACCAATTTCTTTAAACCAAAGAAGAGCCTCCTGGCTGCCGGCTGCATCGAACCTATCCGCAGGTCGCCAGCAGGCCTTCAGAAAATTTATCAATCTTGATAACATCCCTCGTCTCACCACAACTTAACACCAAATTATCACCATCCAAAATTAGATGTCAACAACACTAAACCCCTTCAATTTCTTCCCTGCACCAAGAATCAAAACTAAATTCCCAAAAACACCATATAACCAAACAAATCCAGAAATTGAGATTATAAACCCTAAAACAAGATACGATCAGACAACCCAAAAATCAGAAATTAAGATGAAAATCTTTAGGTTAAAATGAAATCTCGCATACCCATCTAACGAATTAAGGAAGAATAACAGAATTAAGGGCACGATGACAACAATACCTATCAAGGTTGCGTGTGGCGTTCGATCAAGCATCAACATGCCGTTCGATCAAGCATCAACATGAAGAAGAAGAAGAAGAAAGTCACTGGTGCTTTTCTCTGCTTGGGGTAATAACGCCGATAGCTTGATCTTTGATCGATTGAATCCAGGACGACATGTATCTAACAATGGAAGAAACATATATGCAGATCGCCATGGTAATGGTTCTTCATCTTTGTGGATTAATTTGGAAACCCTAGTTTTATTTCTTGAGAATGGAGAGAGGAACAGTGCAGGGCTTTTATCAAGTGAACACCAAAGATTGATCTTTGATCGATTGAATCCAGGACATCTATCGAAACATATATGCAGATCGTCATATTTGGACGTTTTGGAAACCCTAGTTTTATTTCTTGCGAATGGAGAGAGGAACACTGAAGGGCTTTTATCAAGTGAACACCAACGGCTAGTCGTGTTCTATTTTTACGCCAGATCTCCCCAATCGCAAATGTAATCTATCGACATTTCGGGAGCCGCGACTTTTAAAAACGCATCATGGCATTTTTTACTTTTCTAAAATACTCATTATTTTAATTCTTAGTATTCAACTAGAAATTAAATCATTTGTGACTAACAACATATCATAAATTCATATTAAAAATAATAAAAACAGAAAAAATAAAAACGAACGAAAAGTATATTAAAAACGTTAAACCCCACGTGAAATGTAAAACATTCATAACAATAACTTAGTCGATACAAGACCCACACATAGGGGAGCATGAACCGAACCGGAACCGACAGAACCGGCTCGACTGAACCGTAAAGAACCGACTTTAGTAAACCGAGGGACGACTCTTAATAATTTAAACTTTGATTCATGACACTACTAATTTGGTGCCGGAGCACGCAACTGGATTTTGCAACTCTTACAGATTGATTAGAACAAACATAATATTTTTTACCCTTCAAATTATAACATGAAGTTTTTAAAATTACCACTAAACTAAAAGAAAAAAATTTAAGTTCTTAGTGTGTCATTTTTGTGTCTTCATTTTAGGAGACTAAGTGCATGTTTGGGATTGCTTATTTTATCCCAACTTTTGACTTATTAACTTCTCAGAAGATAATAAGTTAAAAAAATATTTGGCAAACCCAAAAGGACTTTTCAAACTGACTTTTCATATAAGGTAAAATGGTTTTCTTAGTTAACAATTAAAATAACAAAAAAGTTATGAATTATGTTATTATTTTTCGTAGTTTTCTTTGGTTTCACATAAATATTGGTTTTCTTAGGACCCTCTCCTATATATATATATATATATATATATATATATATTGGGTTCAACTGAAAACCAAGAGAAATTGTGTAAACCAATAAACCAAATCTCCACATTTGATTTATAAATATCAATGGCTCATATTTTTTTTAAATAAAATAATAAAAAGTTATACTTTTATTGAAACACGTGTATAAAAAGTCAAACAAATATGAGCCATTGATTTCATAAATCAAAGGTGGAGATTTGGTTTATTGGTTTACACAATTTCTTTTGGTTTTTATTTGAACCCAATATATGGGATGGTTCAAATGTAAACCAAGAGAATTTGTGTAAACCAACGGACCAAATCTCCACGTTTGATTTATAAGATCAATGGCTCATATTTGTTTTACTTTTTATATGCGTGTTCCAATAAAAATATAACTTTTTATTATTTTATATATATATATATATATAATCCGAGTTCATAACATATCTTATTTCTCACCTTTATCTATATTTCGATTAAAAAACATTGCACACTTCAAATCTCAAATCTATCATCATTTTAGTTAAGTAATATTTTTTTACTTTTTTTTCAATTTTTTTTCTCTTCTACTCATATTCATAGATAATATTAAACAATATGGATGAATGGTAAGCCTTGAATATGAAGAATCTGTATAGTTTCATTTGTAGTTTCTTTTGATATTATAGAAGATAAAATGGGAATGATGCACACATGTGATGGTAAATTTACATGATTTTTATGTTGTTCTTTAAATTTAGAGATAAATACGAAGATGGAGAACTTGATGTGTATTTTGAAACTGGTTTGTAATTATCATATTTGGTCTTTATATCAAACTACAAAAGTACTTATTTTCAGTTATCCACTTGGTCTTGTATTCATTTTTTTCATGGAATTAAACATTTTTTTTTCATCATAGCACATTTCAAACTTATTCCTATTTAAATTAAAAAAGAACATTTTATATCTCATTCCCAAAAATCTATCATTATTTCAATTAAGTAACATTTTACTTTAGACGACAATACATGTGCGTTATCGACTCCTGTTCAAAAAAATGTATTTGAGCGTATCAAGTATGATTAAGTATCTTTCAATGATGCAACCTCTCTTTAATGAAGATAAACTCATTTCTGGACATTCTTGAAATTCCAAGTACGTAATCAAAGAAGCAAAGAGATCAATGTATTATCTTGGTATATCTAAAGAAGGTTTTCAAGTTTCAACACCAAAGATAGATGTGTGGCAAAAATCATAGAAGACATCAAACTTTGGAGTTTATTTTTAGACGGTAATTGGGGTAAGTTTGGGAATATGGTTTTGGTGTTTTGGTGTTCTTTTAATTTCAAGCAGATTTTTATGTTTTTATTGTTCTTCATATAATTCTAGGTATGTATTTGGCTCATAATATCTTGTTAGATGGCTTCCTGTATTATTTGATGATTAAGAAAATGTGTTATTGTTGCCGTTAAAAAACATAAAATTATATATGACTGCTAAATTTAAGAATTTCAATGGTTTTAGTTTCTTTTATGTTTAACGTGCATTAGCTTCAAAAGATTTATACTAATCAAAATTTGAATGCTAAAATTTTTTATTGATGATCCAAATTGGGTTTTTAGATCTTTAGATCGAATGCTTAAATTCAGGTATTTTTAAAAAAGATGTTTTAAGAAAATAATTGGCTTAAGAAAAAACTTTAAATAACCAAATAGTTATATAAAAAACGTTTAAAATATCAAATGGTTTAAAGAACAATATTTAGAAAATGAACGATTTAAACACGTTAAAAAGCAAAAATTCTATAAAATATGTTATTAAAAATTATTCACATAATTCTAGGTATGTTTTTAGTTCTTAAACTTTTAAAATTTCAAATATAGTCCTTTATATTATAGTTATCTTTTATCAATTGTCAATTTTCAGTTATTTTAGTTACCAATGTTAAATTTTCAAAATTACTATTTTACCTACAAAGATCATCAATGTAATTTATTTGTTATTTAAATAAAAACTAGTGAGGACCATCCACGCGCGTTGCGCGTGTGGTAGACGGAGTGAATCAGGCTCAGATTGTCATCATAGTCCTAGACCATCGTTTCAAATGAAACTCTTATATTTTTTAAGTATGTTGTCTAAGTTTAGAAGAAAACCCAAGCGAATCTAAATCATATAGGCACAATAAGGTCAAAACCAATGTCCAATTAGGATTTCATACCAGAAATGAATGTCATGCCACGACAACAGACATAATTTTTGAAAAAAAAAATCATAGCCTTCGAACCAAAAAATGTCTCAGATGAATACAAGTTCATCATCATCGACCTATCAGCCTTTGCAAGGCTCAAAACCAGCAATAAGTTGCGACTGCATACCATAAACGGTTCCCAAACTATGGCAACTAACACTATTTTTTGCTATACAATCATAGCTCTTGAACTACCAAGCACCTAGAGGTCTCAGATGAACAAATTATTCATCATCATTGACAAATTAAAATAGCAAAATGCAACATAACAGATCACATGATAAAGTCTTATATGAGGCAATGCTTATCATCATTAAGACATAAGACATTAACCCAATGATTAACCTGTACTGTTTTGCTACCAGCCCATCATATAGTGTTTTGTTACTAACCCATCATAAGTTACATAATAGGCCTGAATTTTAAAGCCCATCCAAACATTACGGTACCATCCACCATGCTTTGTGTTGCTATAAGTATCAGCATCTCCTCTCCCAAATTAAATTATTATTCTAAGTTCTCATTATGTAATGGTAGAAAAAGCGTCCACCAATTAATAATAAAAAGAAACAAAAAACACACATAGATCACAGTGCCCGCTTATACATGTGCAAACCCTACAAATCTTGAATTAAAAGGTTGGATTTTTGACATTAAATTGAGGGTGGTAATGCAAAACAACCTGCAACAAATGTTCTTTAAATTTATTCAAAACAATAATATTAGTCTAAAGTAGTGCTGATGATTATTGCAGCTTCCTAAGATTGACAGAACTTTAACGAAGTAAACACACAATATAATCCCCAAAAGGCCAGAAATCCATAATAAAATCTAACAAAATTGAAATTTTCATATGCATCAAAAACCAATTTTGTACCATGAGACAAACAGTAAGTGGGCATTGCAAGCAAAGAAGATAAAATGCAAATTAAAAAAACGAAAGAAAAAATAGATAATCAAAATCAATTGATAAATAAATCAAGTCTCTATGAGATGGAAGAGACATAGATGAGCAGGGGCCAACAAAGGTGGCACCATCATAGCCTTGAACAACTTGAGATGGCAGCCATGTCCACCTCAGCCATAAATGAGAGGCAAAACGGCCAACTGGAGCAAAAACCATCACCATCATTATCATTATAGAACAGGATGAGATCTGAAAACCCTAGATGATATCAGAGAGAAACAACATCCTCACCACCATCATCACCACCCGTGAATGTCAAGAATCACACAGCAACAGTGGCGGCGACAACCATCGCCGACAAGACTTTGATTGATGGCCATAAACCGCCGTCTGCTCCAAAAACCCTAAAGGGTACGGGGGACGGGCAAAATAGGCTAACCATCACTATCGCCACCTTCAACAAAGACAACCAGTAGCAAAGACGGAGGTGGCGGTGAGGACCATCGACAGTAGTAGGCACCACCGACAAGTTGCAGGTTAGACACTTTCTCACTCTAAAAAGGGTGCAAACGAGAAAATGGAAAGTGGCTTTTATTCATGTACACAACAAACCATCGCCATGGGAGAAGGCCGCAAACGACAACTCCCGATAATATCTCGCAAGATTCGGCACCAACCATGACCTAGCCAACACCAGCGACACCTCTGTCACCTAGCTGATGTCGGCCATCATGATGGATCGCAATATCATCAGATCTGTCTGGCCTAGACAACACCGGCGACCACCATCACCGGCCACAGCACCGAAACCCAAACCCTCGCTCTCTCGCCTCCTGTATGACCTAATGAAGATAAAAGATAGAATATGAAAGTTAAAATGTAAAGGAATATAATATTATGTAGAAGGTGCTTGTACCTCTTGCAAGAACATCTCTGACATCTGCACCTTCTTTCTGTTTGCTCTTCTGTACGCGTGTAACTTACGTAAAGACGTGGCAGACAAAGTGGGTACTGTTTTGGTTACCGTAGATGAGTAATTGAACGGTCAAGATCTGTCAAACTACTATTCATCATGTTTCTTTTTTAATAGTATGTAATTATTTTTAAAATTTTGTTTTTAAATGTTCAGATTTTTAAATGTTTCTTTAAAACTTTTTAATTTTTTAATTGTCTCTCTTAAAACTTTTTAATTTTTTAAAAATAATTTTTAAAAACATTATCATCTTTCTTAAAACCATTCGACTTTTTAAATTTTAATTTTATAATTATTCATTTTCTAAATATTTTTTTTTAAAACATTATAAAAAATATTAAAAATGTCATTTGAAAATAAATTGTTTCTGAAAAATATGTTTAAAGAGGTGATTGTTTTTAAAACATGCTTTAAAATATTTTTCTATTAATATTTTTCTTATAAAATATATCTGCTATATATCCTTAATTTTTTTAATTTTTTATTATAGGACACTACAATACATGGAAATATTTTAAAAAGATAATTTCTTAAGTTTGAAAAGTTATTGACTCAATCTGGTTAAATATTTGTATAGAAAAAAACTTTTAGAAATTTATAAATATTAATATTGTTTATATATATATATATATATATATAATTCTTTCAACTATTTTAAATGTATACAATTTATTTAATCGACCTTCACATGCGTATATATTACAGAGTTATTAATAGTAACTGATAATTTATGTTTTTATTTGTTTTAAAGAATAAATATATGGATGGTTCTTGTAGTTTGGTAAAAAATTTAGAATAAATACATTAGTTAATTTCGTCAATGGTTTTTATTCTGTTAGTTTAGTTATTAATGTTAAAAATTCTAAAATGACTATTGTACCTACAAGGATTATCATTATAGTTTACTTTTAATTAATTAAAAATTATTTTTAAAAGTATCATTTTTAGAATGTTCAAGTTTTTAAATGTTTCTCTAAAACTTTTGATTTTTTACATATTTCTCTTAAAACATTTTAATTTTATAAACATACTTTTTAAAAGCATTATCATTTTTCTTAAAACCATTCGGTGTTTTAAATTTAATTTTTATAATTATTCATTTTCTACATAATTTTTTAAAAACATACTAAAGAAATATTAAAAATGTCGTTTGAAAATGAATTTTTTTAAAAGATGTTTAAAAAGTGGTTTTTTTAAAGATGTTTTAAAAAATAAATGGCTTAAGAAAAAACTTTAGAATACCAAATAATTTTATGAAAACATTTAAAATATCAAACGGTTTAAAAAACAATATTTAGAAAACGGACGGTTTAAACACGTTAAAAAGTATTAAAAAATTATTCATGTATTTAAAACATATTTATTATATAATAAACACTAGCTTTAGTACACCCGTGTATTACACGGGTTGAATAAATAAAATATTAAATATAATAAAAACTTATTAATAATAAAATGTTATTTTAATATAAATAATTTAAATCTTTTTTATTATAAATAGAATAAAATATTTTCTTTTAAAAATAACATTTTCAAAAATATCATTTAAAAACTTTCTTATTATAACTCCTAATTTTATTTATTTTATAAAAATTTTACTTTTTAAAAAACTCCAGTTTTAAATATTTCATATTTTTGAAAAAGTTTGATTTTTTTAAAAAAATTATTATTTGATAAAAATTTATTTCTTTAGAAATAACATTAATAAAAGTATCTTTTTTTTTAATTTATTACAAATTATTTTAATATAAAGAAAATTAAATAAAATAAGTAATTAATCTGATTATTTAATATGAGAGAGAGGCGGGAAAAACTTGGTGAGAATGAATGTGGTGATCCCATATAGCTATTAGAACAAGTCATAGATTAATAGTCAAAGCATGACATAAAACTTATGTCTGGTTGCGGTCGCATGCTAGAAATGGTAGGCAAGGCCGAGTAACCATAACATACCGAACACCTAGAGTCTCAGAGGAACACATCTTCGTCACTACTGACATTGGACATATAACAAATATTAATTTCGCCAAGCATCATAAACAAAGCGCATCAAGATGTAACATGTCTACCAAAGGTATCAAATGAGCTATTGTTTAAAATTAAGAGTCTCACTACATCATCGTCATGAAAAAACAACCAAAACAGATCTCCTCATAGACATCAATGATCAAAAGACCATAAGAAATTAGATTTGAAAAACCCTAAAAGAGTATTAGAGAATCAGATAGGTGAAAAAGCAACAAAGGCGGTTGCACCGCCACTGTCCGTACCTTCAATGGTAACGACTCCACCTCAACCGTAAAATGGAAGCGGAGGGGCGATCATGTCCATCGCCATCGCCACCATCACAACACTGGCTCAATCTCAACATAAGACGGTAGGCGGCACTGCAATAGAGCATATTTGCATCACCAAAGGCAGTCTTGTAGCCATGAGTCCACTAGCGACAAGACGAAAACTTACCTTGAACACCCCTTCTTAACCCTATCACTTTCTATGAGCAAAAGTTGGATGTTATTTTAAAGGTGGACGCTTTAAGTTACTGCTTCTAGCCAAGAACTCTTTGGAACTATTCATGTGGCATGTAAGCTACAAGTCATGTTAAGTTTTGTTCGATTTTCTCTCTTGAATACATAGTTGTTATTAGAACAATGTTGTGCACATATTAGGCACACTAACCAGGGCAGATGTTATGCTTACAAAGATAGTTGACATTCTTTTGTTTTCAAAACACATGAAGTAAGTAGTTGAGTGCTCAGACTTGGTATAATTTTTTTTTTTGTCATAAAGAACTGTTCCTCAAGAAATAAACCAACAGCGTCTAGAAACTTTTACAAGGCCTAAAAAGCGAATTCAAGAATTGATTTATAATATAACTTAGGATCTTAGATCTTGCAATTGAATTCTGACCCCAAAGGAAAGAAGTCAAGAGAGTTGAAGTCGGTGTATTTTTTAATTCATAATATATAGATTTTGAACACAGTAGTTTCCACATTCCAAATCAACCCAACTTGACTCAATTAGCATCGTTATTGAAAAACTACTTGTTTTGACTTTGACTAACTTGCTTATTTTACAAACTTTAATATACAATTTTTAATACGCACATTCTGAAGTGTCATGTACTCCGTAACACCCCAACCCAACAAGGTTGACGTGTCAATATAACGGTAATCAAAATCCAAAACATAAACCCATAAATTAATAACGTTTAAATGCCCAAATTCCAAAAACATAAGTCTAAAACCGACTTAAATAGATTATTACATCAAAATAAATAGAAGTCTTGTTTATCCTGAGTGCCGTTCTTCACTCCACTCCCGGATGATCCTGCTGAACTTACATGCAAGAAAACAAAAGCACTCCTTAACATAAGCCCAGCGAACGGAATAGCAGATAACAAAATAAAACGATATCATGATAACAGAGAATGAGATGACATAACATATTTACCAAACAGAATATAACCCGAGCTAACAATCATATCATATAATAACTGAACAGAGTAGTCTAGCAACTTATAACAGAACTCGAAGATAGACAAGCTACTAATAACAAGAATCAAAAGCCGGTCAAGAATCAAAAATCTGTTACTTCGTTAGACGTAAGAGAAACCCAAATAAAGGCGTCCACAATCCGTACGAGAACCTACGGTTTAGTTACATAATGCGTAAGCTATACAAACTTAAATATATTGGGTGATTCGCTATCATGATAACAGAGAATGAGATGACATAACATATTTACCAAACAGAACATAACCCGAGCTAACAATCATATCATATAATAACTTACCAGAAGGAACACAAGTAGCGAAAACCGTGAAGCAATGTGAAATGGAGTATGGGCAGACATACAAACCATTCACTAGAGTCCTAAATAGAGCGTTATACGACCATCCATCAGGAAATAACAGAACTAGCCTAGGATCGATCCATACACCTCCGAGAAAATAATAATATAACAAGATAGCCAATATAAATTCAAAGTCCTCTTTCGAGATGCCGAAATCTCAGCTCAACGCCACAGTTGGTGCCACCTTGTTGATGCCGCAATAACGCGTCTTGGTCACCACCAAGACACGGAGAGCTTGGGTAACAGTGTACAAAAATAACGAGTAGTCTAGCAACTTATAACAGAACTCGAAGATAGACAAGCTACTAATAACAAGAATCAAAAACTGGTCAAAAATCAAAAATCCCTAACTTCGTTAAACGTAAGAGAAACCCAAATAAAGGCGTCCACAATCCGTACGAGAACCTATGGTTTAGTTACATAATGCGTAAGCTATACAAACTTAAATATATTGGGTGATTCGCTATCTTGTTGGTATCAGACAACGGAACATAAAATTATTATTATTATTATTATTATTATTGTTGTTGTTGTTGTTGTTGTTGTTGTTGTTGTTGTTGTTGTTGTTGTTGTTGTTGTCGTCGTCGTCATTAACACTATTATTATTTTATTTGTTTGAATTCTCACTTAACCGATAAAATCTTAATGTTTTAATTATGATTATCTTTTAATTTTATTCATATCTTTTAAGTCCCTCATTACATGAATTAAATTGTTCTAATCCAACAACTCTTATCTGTTCCTAATTTACTAACTCATTGCATGCTTAAATTAGTTAAATTATCACTTTAGATTAGTTCTAAAGTATGCATAACCAGATTTCAAGTTAGATGATAGGTCTTCATATTTCCTTTAGAAGCTCTAATCTATTAATGCTTATCAAAATGTTGTAGTAATTATGTAACCACTTAGTACAAAGTAGTATTGTTTAAGTCTTTTAAACTCAATCTCTTTTAATCCACCACTTATTGGTTGACAACAACTTCAAAAAAATGCATTTACATGTGAAGATCAGAAAATAAGGAATTTGAAACATTCACGTGCATCGAGTAACAAATCATGATAAAAAAATATGATCATGAACTAGTAAAAACTCAATCCAACACACACCCAAACTCACGATTTAAGATTCAGTATGTTCATATTATATATCTAGTCTACGGAAAACAAACGAATTCACATAAAGTAGCTTATGAATTACGGATATTATAGCGGGTGATGAGGATGGTTTACCTCAATAGCAAAATAAACAAAACCAGATTGGAGAAGAGCTTGAACTACAAGAACAACTTTTACGGATGCACTACGGCTGCATACGTCATGAGAACGGGTTATCAAATCTTCTAAATCAACACTCCAACGATACGAGATATAAGGGAAGGAGAGTCGATTGATTCGTTACCTCAAGTAGTAGAATAGAAGCAGGTCGGAATTCGAGATGGTGATTTCTTTACACAAATGTAAGAGGCCTTGTGCGTTACAATTAGGACTAAACAAAAGTTTGGAATTGGAGCAGGTGCAACGCAAGTGTTTCCACAATGGAGCAACAACAGATTAGCAACAAGGGCCTGTTTTAGTGGTGTTTCACGGTGGATATAAGTCTCCCGCGAGCAGTGCCTTGAACATAAACGCAGAAGGCAAGAGGATCGAGGCCAGTGCAAACAAGGGTTTCAATGAAAGAGATCGAAGGCTCGAGAGGTATAAATCCATGATTTATAGCGGTTGAAATAGGATTGAGATCCCATTGATTTCATGCATTTCATTATAAGTTCGTTAAAGCCGATAATGGGATCGCTGAATGAGTTCCCATTTATTTTTATTAATTTTTTTTCTTATTTTAGGTATTATATACTCCCCACGTAGTAGGTTCGCACTGTAAATTTTACAAGGGATCATTTAGTGATGGAAACAAGGGATCATTTAGTGATGGTATGATTCACTTGATTGTATGATAAACACAAGAGAGCCAATTAACTGAATACACTTACTCACAAGAAACTACATGAATTCTAACATATTTAAATTTCCACAAGTATGGACTTGTGAGGTGATGCTACTATTAAACAGGAAGTGAAAACATTTCATTCGTTGGTCATTAAAGCTTGACCTTGAGACAGTTGACCTTTCAACGCCTTGCAATATTTAAGCTCAATATGGTTTCTCAAAGTTGTGTTTGCATCTTTTTTGAAAAACTTATGATAAAACTTACAACAAGCTTTGTTCGGACCGGTAGCCATTTGACATAAATTGTAATTGCACCATACTTCGCGGTTCCTATTAGTAGGAACGATTACTACCACCACGTTGCTTGAAGACGCATCACAACCAACGGATGATTTAGCACTAGATGAAGTCATTTGAGAGAGTTTTTTGTAGAATGAAAGAATTGAGTGTTTTTTGTGATTTTTGAGAGTTGAGAGCGTTTTAAGTTGGTGTGATTCAACCAAAACATACACTACATATATATACTAACATATTGGGGGTATACTGGTAAAAAAAAACCACCAAAAATGGTCAAAAAGAGGCTCCAACGGCCAAAAAACGGCTATAGAGCCGTTACCCAACGGCTAGATTTAAAAACCGGTTTGAAAACCGGTTTGGGAACCGATTTGGGAACCGGGTTAAGAACCGGTTTTAATACCGGTTTGAAACTGGTTTGAAACCGGACCGGGTTAGGAACCGATTCGAAAGAGGAATACCCCGAACCGATTACAAATCGGCGGTTTGGTTCCGGTTGGAACCGGTTTGGCCCAAACCGGTTTGGGCAAAAATCCGGTTCCAGTTTTTTTTGGGGAACCGGTTTTCGAACCGGTTTTTTTGAACAACTCTAGCTATATGCACAAAGAAATTAATATCACCGATGTTTTTGAGTTGATCGGATGGGCAAAAAAGATTGAATTACTCATGATGAGGGTGAAAAAAGTTATGCCATAGACTGGGCGAGTAGATAGCAACCTTCTACGAGTTATGGGTTGAAGAAATGAGCCAAATAGGCTAATTTGTTCAAAATGATGATGAAGGCTGCGCCATAAGCTAGGTTGTAGTGCTGGTTGTTTGCGCTTACGACGAGCTAAGTGAAACAGGCCCGATGGCACTGTTTTGTAGCGATTGTAGTTGGACCTCACTTTCTTGGTAGGCTGACTGTCTAGATGAGTTAGCAAGAGAGTTGTCGCCATGAGTCATTGCCTAATGACTCTACGTGTAAGTGTGTTTTGAAGATATCAACTTCAACCTTATTTCATTGACTTCGTTTTTAATTCCGCCAACGATGGCTCGACATCTTCAACTCTTTTCCCCATGCTTGCAACCAAGTCTTCGGATATACATCAAGTCCTCATCACCAGGCATCCTCCAACGACGAGTCTCATCTCAGGCAACGCTTGTAGCTACATGTTTTTGTTGGTTACATGCCATCCCAATTGTTGGGTTTGTGAAGGCTTTGGGCTTGGGCTTGGGCCTATGTTTAGTTTTCTTGTTCATTAAGTTGTTAACCCTAATTAGTCTCTATATATACCCTGTTATGTATTTGTAATCTTTGTACTGAGCAAAAAAAAACCCTAGTTGCAGCCCGTGGAGGTAAGTCACACCGACCGAACCACGTTAAATCCTTGTGTCGTTTATTTTTCTATTTTCTGCGTGATAATCATTTGTGCGTGTTCATGTGTTGGTTCCGCTGCGTTGCTTGAAACCTAACAACTGGTATGAGAGCTTTGGCTCGTTGAACATACGATGTTGCACTATAAACGATTGACAAAGAGGTTTGATTGCTCGTGTTCGATTGCCGGTGTTATTTTTTTTTTGGTGTTCACGTTTGACAAGAAAAAAAATAATATCAAGTTTCTTGGGGGTTTGTGTTAAACAAAAAAAAAATACATATATAGCCGCCATATATAACAAAGCAGATGAATCTTTTTTCGAAGAAAGCAACATGTAGGAGGAGAAATATCTTCTTGTAGCCATTTGATCACAAAAAGACAAAAGAACTTCATTTGTATTCTTTACTTTTGTTACGATCCGAAGAAGAAAAAGAAAAAAGAGAATTAGTAGGTGTTTTTTTTTTTTTTTTTTGTGAAGGAGGTTTGATCGAGATTGAGTACTAGGTGAAACCCTTTAAGTCGTCGATTAGGGTTTGGTAAAAAAAAAAAAGAACTCTTGGATTCGTCGGGTAAAGGTTAGGGTTTTGTGTTTTTCAAGTTTCATTTTTTTTTTTTTGACTTGTTATTATCAACTGTTTGGAAAACCGTATTTTGTGAAAGACTTGTATCTTAACATCAACAATCTAAATTCAATCTTAACAAGACTTGTATCTGTTGGAATTAAGTTTGATGATGAAGTTGAGGCTCTACTGCTGATGTCGTCTCTGCCTAAGAGTTGGCCTAGAACTGTAACTGCAATTTCAAGTTCTACGAAGACTAAAGGTTTCACTCTTGATGGTATTCGGGATCTAATTATGGATGAAGATGTAAGAAGAAAGAACTCAGGTGAATCATCGAATAGTGAGCTGTTAAATGTTGGCGGGGGTCGAGATAATAATAGGAACAGTGGGAGTCGGGGTAGGAGTTCATCTAAACCTAGGAAAAATGTGAAGTGCTGGAGCTACAACGAGATGGGACATGTTAAGAGTCGGTGTCCGAATAAGAAAGAATTGAATACTGCTATTAGGAATGTTTCTATACATTTATTTTTTTATCTATTTACTAGAAAGATATAATACAAGATATTTCTATGGAATTATCTGGCTTATCAATGATCTTTTTCATCTAGCTTTGATGGCTGAATTTTGTAACAATTTTCAAAGACTTTCATGACCATTCAAGGTTGCTCTAGATATTTCTATGGAATTATTTAGCTTATCCATGATCTTTCATCTACGCTTTGATGGCTAAATTTTAAGCCTTCCATGACCATTCAAGATTGCTCTAGATGGTTCTTCTTAACAGCCCTTTAAGCCATGTTTTCTAAAGCCTTGGTTGCTTCAAAAATGGCTCTAATCGATAAAACTTAGGATGGTGCAACTTGTCATTTGACGCATTGTGACACTTAGCTCTGATACCATGTTAACTAGTATATCTTGATCTAAAAAGTATGTATACAATGATGAAGAACTTCTTTATAAATAAAGGTGAAAAACCTAAACTATAACTCTTAGGCCAGAACTAACTAGGCAAGTACAAATGAGCCTAACTAACATATTTACAATTAACAAATAACATAAGATGAAAAAAATTTTGAACGAAGATGACAACTAGCTTCAACTGTCACACCCCGATTTCAGGACACCCCGGGAGTGCGACCGATTGATACACTTTATTTTTCATTTTTTTTAAAGATTTGAAAGACGTTTACGCAGCGGAAAACGTTTCACATTTCAATTCATAACGTAAAATAACTCTGATAATTTATAAAAGTAAACTTTCATATATTCTTGGGAATTAAATACCCATTATTTTACATAACATTGTTCAAAGCAATGTTTACAAAACTTTCTGTACAGATATTCAAAATTTGCCAAAAGATATATGCCTAGGAAACTTAGTATTTCCAGCACTATTCTTGATAATATATTTATCACAGGGTTTCCACACCTAGAATTCATGGTCCATCCAGCACTAACACCTGACTAAACATATTTAATCATGTTTACCTGAAAATATTTGAAAAATAATACATCAACGAAAAGCTGATGAATACATTTAACTTGACATAAAAATATTTCGGCATGAATAACGATAAACAGTTAATCATAAATTAACGATAACCACACATTTAGCGGTCTATTTCAACTGGAAGTCCCCCTCCATATATACTGGCATTCAGTGTCACGGACTGATTTGTTCAGTTCTCGTGTGGCACTTAGATTTGTTCTAAGTCAGCCTTCTTGGTCTCGAACGGATGGTTTATGCAGCGGAAATCTTTGTAAGGGAACGTTAGATTTGTAGTACGCAAGTGGAATGCTTGTGATGTGTGATTACAACACAAGTATGAAGCTTGTATTACTTATGAACACAAGTACAAGGCTTTGAGTTACAAGAAACTTAGGTGTGTGCAAATGAAGCACCACCACCCTATTTATACTACCTCCATTGTCTCTAGATTGTTCTATATCTAGATCTATCTATACATTATTTATTCATGTACAATAAATATCTAAGACTAGATATTCTCATGGAACAATCTAGCATTCCTCAAGATCTTTCCTTGTAGTTTCATGGCTGAACTTTATGGCATTTTCTAAAGGCTTCCAGGATCATTTAGGGCTGCACAAGTTGCTTCTCCACAGCAGCCCTTAGAGCAACATTTTCTAGCGTTTTGTGGGACGTTCTAGAGCCTTCCGACGTTGCCAGGTTGCTGCAGAATTGTGTGGGTTGTTCCGGAGTCTTCCGGGCAGCCTTGGTTGTTTCAAAAGTGCCCCTGACCGATAAAAATTAGGGTGTTGCGATCTTCATTTTGGCGGGTCGTGACATTCTCCCCCACCAAATGCCACGACGTCCTCGTCGTGTTGTTTAGATGCCCCATGTTTTGTCTTTATGAGTTGTAGGAAAGAGATGGTTTTGCCTCGATGCCTTGTATCTGGCTCCAAGGTAACTGTGTGTACTTCATCTCCCTTGATGATATACATGGTGTTGATGAATGTTACCGGACAGGCCTTTGTTTTTCGAAAGAAGTCCATTCCTAGTACGATGTTGTAATCGTCTAGTGGAACGACTGAAAAGTGCAACTTGCCTGACCATGATCCGAGCTTTGTCTTCACGCGCCATGCTGCTCCTTCAATTGGCTTCACGTTTCCTGAGGCGGCCTTGATCCATCCTTCTTGCATGGTGATCCTTAAACCAAGTCTTCGAGCCTCTTCACGTGAGATGAAGTTGTGGCTTGCTCCGGTGTCAACCAACGCTTTCACATGTTGCCCCTTTATTTCCGTAGTCATGAGCCGAAGACCTTTTGATTCTCTTTTCGGGTTGTTTTTGATTATGGTTGGGTTTGATTGGTTTGCCATCACCAAGGGCTTGCCTTCAACTTTACTTAAAGTATTAAGTAGTTGAAGTTGCATTGCTCCTAAACGAACCTCCTCTGGTTCTGATGGTTCATCATCAGATCTTATCAATGCTGTTAGTCTAGCCTTTTTCGGGTAATCTCGCGCATTGTGTGGCCCATCGCAAAGGAAACATCCTTTGATTATTTGTACCTCCTTCCCGTACCTTTGTGGCCTTCGAGTATCATCTCTCCGATTTTGATTTTGGTTATTATTATGGGGTCTTGCTCCCCCACCTTTTTCATCGTTATCCTCCGTAATGATGGGTTTTTGTGATCGCCTTTCGTTGTGGTCGATCAGGCTTTCAGCAACAACGATGGCTGAGGACAAGTCTTGAACATTTCATCGTTCAAGTTCAGTTCTTGCCCATGTTTGCAAGCCATCGATGAAGTATATGAGAGAGTCCTTTGGTGACAAGTCTGGAATTTCTAGCACAAGGGTAGTGAAATCTTTGACGTAGTCCTTGATGCTACCCTTTTGCTTTAGATTACGAAGCCGGATCTTTGCTTCGTGTTCAGCATTTTCTGGATAAAATTGTTTCTTGATTTCTTTTATGAAATCAGTCCAAGTTTGTATGGTGCACGTACCTCTATCGATCTCCAAGTGCTTTCGACGCCACCATAAAGCTGCGGTCTCCTTCAAGTAGAGAGTTACCGTCTTGATCTTCTTGGCATCATCAACAATGTCGATGGCCTCAAAGTATTGCTCCATCTCCCAAAGAAAGTCATCCACAGCCCTCGCCTCTCGTTTACCTATGAATGGTGTCGGTTTGGGGATGTCTTCTTGGCATCATCAACAATGTCGATGGCCTCAAAGTACTGGTTGTACTCCACTGGAAGCATCGCCATGATCCTCGTCATCGGCAACATCTTAGACCACCATCATGATCCTCACCGGTCACAATCGGCAACCTGAATCATTGTCACGATCCTTCTTCGGAACCGAAATCATAAGAGAAGAGAGAGACGATGAGTAATTTTATCTCTCTTTCTCTTTACTCCTCATTACATGTGTACCATACAGAAAGACGTGGCAGACAGTGTGAATGCCACTTTGATAACCGTAGATAAAACAGCAGACGGCCACGATTTGATAAACTACTGTTCATTTACGTTGGTTTTTTAACAGTATATAATATAATGTGACTGCTAAAAAACGTATCATGGTATTTTATACTTTTCTAAAATTTTATTTTAATTTTTAGTATTGAAGTAGAATTTAAATAATTAGTGACTACCAACATAGCAAAAACTAATTAAAAAAAATAAAAATGGAAAAAATAAAACCGAACGAAAAGTAGATTAAAAACGTTAAACCCCACGTGAAATGTAAAACATTAAAAACAATAACTTAGTCGATACAAGACCCGCACGTAAGGGAGCATGAACCGGAACCGACAGAACCGGCTGGACTGAACCGTCAAGAATCGATTTTAGTAATATATATATATATATATATATATATATATATATATATATATATATATATATATAATCCCAGTTCATAACATATCTTATTTCTCACATTTATCTATATTTCGATTAAAAAACATTTCACACTTCAAATCTTAAATCTATCATCATTTTAATTAAGTAATATTTTTTTACTTTTTTTTCAATTTTTTTTCTCTTCTACTTATATTCTTAGATAATATTAAACAATAGGGATGAATGGTAAGCCTTGAATATGAAGAATCTGTATAGTTTCATTTGTAGTTTCTTTTGATATTATAATGTTTTTTTTTTTAAATTTAGAGATAAATATGAAGATGGAGAACTTGATGTGCATTTTGAAACTGGTTTGTAATTATCATATTTGGTCTTTATATCAAACTACAAAAGTACTTATTTTCAGTTATCCACTTGGTCTTGTATTCATTTTTTTTTCATGGAATTAGACTTTTTTTTTTTCATCAAAGCACATTTCAAACTTATTCCTATTTAAATTAAAAAAAAAATTTATATCTCATTCCCAAAAATCTATCATTATTTCAATGAAGTAACATTTTACTTTAGACGACAATACATGTGTGTTATCGACTCCTATTCAAAAAAATGTATTTGAGCGAATCAAGTATGATTAAGTTATCTTTCAATGATGCAACCTCTCTTTAATGAAGATAAACCCATTTCTTGACATTCTTGAAATCCCAAGGACATAATCAAAGAAGCAAAGAGATCAATGTATTATCTTGGTGTATCTAAAGAAGGTTTTCAAGTTTCAACACCAAAGATAGATGTGCGGCAAAATTCATAGAAGACATCAAACTTTGGAGTTTCTTTTTAGACGGTAATCGGGGTAAGTTTGGGAATATGGTTTGGGTGTCTTGGTGTTCTTTTAATTTCATGCAGATTTTTATGTTTTTATTGTTCTTCATATAATTCTAGGTATGTATTTGGCTCATAATATCTTGTTAGATGGTTTCCAGTATTATTTGATGATTAAGAAAGGGTGTTATTGTTGCCATTAAAAAACATAAAATTATATATGATTGCTTAGATTTAAGAATTTCAATGGTTTTATTTTCTTTTATGTTTAACGTGCATTAGCTTCAAAAGATTTATACTAATCAAAATTTGAATGCTAAAATTTTTTATTGATGATCCAAATTGGGTTTTTAGATCTTTAGATCGAATGCTTAAATTCAGGTATTTTTAAAAAAGATGTTTTAAGAAAATAATTGGCTTAAGAAAAAACTTTAAAAAACCAAATAGTTATATAAAAAACGTTTAAAATATCAAATGGTTTAAAGAATAATATTTAGAAAACGGACGGTTTAAACACGTTAAAGAGCAAAAATTCTATAATATATGTTATTACAAATTATTCACATAATTCTAGATATGTATTTAGTTCTTAAACTTTTAAAATTTCAAATATAGTCCTTTATATTATAGTTATCTTTTTATCAATTGTCAATTTTTAGTTATTTCAGTTACCAATGTTAAATTTTTAAAATTACTATTTTACCTACAAAGATCATCAATGTAATTTATTTTTATTTAAATAAAAATTATTTTTAAAATGTCGTTTTTAGAATGTTCAGATTTTTAAATGTTTCTCTAAAACTTTTAATTTTTTAATTATCTCTCTTAAAACTTTTTAATTTTTAAAAATACTTTTTAAAAACATTATCATCTTTCTTAAAACCATTCGAATTTTTAAATTTAAATTTTATAATTATTCATTTTCTAAATATTTTTTTAAAACATTTTTAAAAAATATTAAAAATGTCATTTGAAAATTAATTGTTTCTGAAAAATATGTTTAAAGAAGTGATTGTTTCTAAAATATGCTTTAAAATATTTTTCTTTTAATATTTTTCTTATAAAATATATCAGCTATATATCCTTAATTTTTTTAATTTTTTATTATAGGACACTACAATACAAGGAAATATTTTGAAAAGATAATTTCTTAAGTTTTAAAAGTTATTGACTAAATCTGGTTAAATATTTGTATACAAAATTTTTTTAGAAATTTATAAATATTAATATTGTTATATATATATATATATATATATATATATATATATATATAATTCTTTCAATTATTTTAAACGTATACAATTTATTTAATCGACCTTCACATGCGTATATATTACAGAGTTATTAAAAGTAACTGATAATTTATGTTTCTATTTATTTTAAAGAATAAATATATGGATGGTTCTTGTAGTTTGGTCAAAAATTTAGAATAAATACATTAGTTAATTTCATCAATGGTTTTTATTCTGTTAATTTAGTTATTAATGTTAAAAATTCTAAAATGACTATTGTACCTGCAAGGATTATCATTGTAGTTTACTTTTAAATTAAGTAAAAATTATTTTTAAAAGTATCATTTTTAGAATGTTCAAGTTAATGTTTCTCTAAAACTTTTGATTTTTTACATATTTCTCTTAAAACATTTTAATTTTTAAACATACTTTTTAAAAGCATTATCATTTTTCTTAAAACCATTCGGTGTTTTAAATTTATTTTTTATAATTATTCATTTTCTACATAATTTTTTAAAAACATACTAAAGAAATATTAAAAATGTCGTTTGAAAATGAATTGTTTCTAAAAAAGATGTTTAAAAAGTGGTTTTTTTAAAGATGTTTTAAAAAATAAATAGCTTAAGAAAAAACTTTATTCCGCGCTTTCCTAGGTGCGCATCTCCATCTACTAAAAGTAGGGGTGGTTGGCGTATCGCTATTCAAAACAGAAATAAAAGTTTATGTAATCGGAAAAAGGGTTACGGTTGCGGAAACCAGGACCGCGAGACGCCTTTCTTTGCCCGACATACTCTGCCGTCTATGAAGACGGGGCTTTTTCAAATCCCAGACAGGAAGGAAGTCAAAAAAAGATCTGCTTCAGGATCAACTGAAGCAGAAGAAGGAATACCAAATAATTTTATGAAAACGTTTAAAATATCAAACGGTTTAAAGAACAATATTTAGAAAACAGACGGTTAAACATGTTAAAAAGTATTACAAAATTATTCATGCATTTAAAACATATTTATTATATAATAAACACTAGCTTTAGTACAACCGTGTATTACACGGGTTGAATAAATAAAATATTAAATATAATAAAAACTTGTTAATAATAAAATGATATTTTAATATAAGATATGATTGAAATCTTTTTTATTATAAGTAGAATAAAATATTTTCTTTTAGAAATAACATTTTCAAAAATATCATTTATAAAACTTTCTTATTATAACTCCTAATTTTATTTATTTTATAAAAATTTTTCTTTTTAAAAAACTCCAATTTTAAATATTTCATATTTTTAAAAAAGTTTATTTTTTTAAAAAATTTATTATTTGATAAAAATTTATTTCTTTAGAAATAACATTAATAAAAGTATCTTTTTCTTAAATTATTACAAATTATTTTAATATAAAGAAAATTAAATAATATAAGCAATTAATTTGATTATTTAATATGAGAGAGAGACAGGAAAAACTTGGTGAGGATGAATGTGGTGATCCCATATAGCTATTAGAACAAGTCATAAAGTAATAGTCAAAGCATGACATAAAACTTATGTCCGGTTGCAGTCGCATGCGAGAAAAGGTAGGCAGGGCCGAGCAACCATAACATACCGAACGCGTAGAGTCTCAGACGAACACATCTTCGTCACCACTGACATTGGACATATAACAAATATTAGTTTCGCCAAGCATCATACACAAAGAGCATCAAGATGTAACATGTCTACCAAAGGGTATCAAATGAGCTATTGTTTAAAATTAAGAGTCTCACTACATCATCGTCATGAAAAAACAACCAAAACAGATCTCCTCATAGACATCAACGATCAAAAGACCTTAAGAAATTAGATTTGAAAAACCCTAAAAGAGTATTAGAGAATCAGATAGGCGAAAAAGCAGCAAAGGCGGTTGCACCGCCACTGTCAGTACCTTCAATGGTAATGGCTCCACCTCAACCCTAAAATGGAAGCAGAGGGGCGATCATGTCCATCGCCATCGCCACCATCACAACACTGCTCAATCTCAACATAAGACGGTAGGCGGCACTGCAATAGTGCATATTTGCATCACCATCAGCACTCTCGTAGCCATGAGTCCACTAGCGACAAGATGGAAACTCACCTTGAACACCCCTTCTCAACTGTATCACTTTCTATGAGCAAAAGTTGGATGTTATTTTAAAGTTGAATGCTTTAAGTTACTGCTTCTAGCGAAGAACTCTTTGGAACTATTCCCGTGGCATGTAAGCTACAAGTCATGTTAAGTTTTGTTCGATTTTCTCTCTCTGATACATAGTTTTGGTTATTAGAACAATGTTCAGTACATATTGGGCACACTAACCGGGGCAGATGTTATGCTTACAAAGATAGTTGACGTTCTTTTGTTTTCACAACACATGGAGTAAATAATTGAGTTCTCAAACTTGATATAATTTTTTTTGTCATAAAGAACTGTTCCTCAAGAAATAAACCAACAGTGTCTAGAAACTTTACAAGGCCTAAAAAGCAAATTCAAGAATTGATTTATAATATAACTTAGGATCTTAGATCTTGCAATTGAATTCTGACCCCAAAGGAAAGAAGTCAAGAGGGTTGAAGTCGGTGTATTTTTTAATTCATAATATACAGATTTTGAACACAGTAGTTTTCACATTCCAAGCCAACTTGAGTCAATTAGCATCTTTATTGAAAAACTACTTGTTTTGACTTTGACTAACTTTCTCATTTTACAAACTTTAATATACAATTTTTAATACGCACATTCTGACTAGCATAATCAACTATCTTTAGTGTCATGTACTCCGTAACACCCCAACCCAACAAGGTTGGCGTGTCAATATAACGGTAATCAAAATCCAAAACATAAACCCATAAATTAATAATGTTTAAATGCCCAAATTCCAAAAACATAAGTCTAAAACAGAATTAAATAGATTATTACATCAAAATAAATAGAAGTCTTCTTTATCCAGAGTGCCGCTCTTCACTCCACTCCCGGAGGATCCTGCTGAACTAACGTGCAAGAAAACAAAAGCACGCCTTAGCATAAGCCCAGTGAACAGAATAGCAGATAACAAAATAAACAGATATCATGATAACAGAGAATGAGATGACATAACATATTTACCAAACAGAATATAACCCGAGCTAACAATCATATCATATAATAACTGAACAGAGGGAACACAAGTAGCAAAACCCGTGAAGCAATGTGAAATGTAGTATGGGCAGACATACAAACCATTCACTAGAGTCCTAAATAGAGAGGCATACGACCATCCATCAGGAAATAACAGAACTAGCCTAGGATCGATCCATACACCTCCGAGGAAATAATAATATAACAAGATAGCCAATATAAATTCAAAGTCCTCTTTAGAGACGCCGAAATCTCAGCTCACCGCCACAGTTGGTGCCACCTTATTGATGCCGCAATAACGCGTCTTGGTCACCACCAAGACACTGAGAGCTTGGGTAACAGTGTACAAAAATAACGAGTAGTCTAGTAACTTATAACGGAACTCGAAGATAGACAAGCTATTAATAACAAGAATCAAGTCAAGAATCAAAATTCCGTAACTTCGTTAAACGTAGAGAAACCCAAATAAAGGCGTCCACAATCCGTACGAGAACCTACGGTTTAGTTACATAATGCGTAAGCTATACAAACTTAAATATATTGGGTGATTCGCTATCTTGTTGGTATCAGACGACGGAATACAAAATTATTATTATTGTTATTATTATTATTATTATTATTATTATAATTATTATTATTATTATTGTTATTGTTATTATTAACACTATTATTATTTTATTTGTTTGAATTCTCACTTAACCGATAAAATCTTAATGTTTTAATTATGATTATCTTTTAATTTTATTCATATCTTTTAAGTCCCTCATTACATGCATTAAATTGTTCTAATCCAACAACTCTTATCTGTTCCTAATTTACTAACCGATTGCATGCAACAGCCTCATAATTACTTACATTAGTTAAATTATCACTTTAGATTAGTTCTAAAGTATGCATAACCAGATTTCAAGTTAGATGATAGGTCTTCATATTTCCTTTAGAAGCTCTAATCTATTAATGCTTATCAAAATATTGTAGTAATTATATAACCACTTAGTACAAAGTAGTATTGTTTAAGTCTTTTAAACTCAATCTCTTTTAATCCACCACTTATTGGTTGACAACAACAAAAAAATGCATTTACATGTGAAGATCAGAAAATAAGGAATTTGAAACATTCACGTGCATCGAGTAAGAAATCATGATAAAATAATATGATCATGAACTAGTAGAAACTCAATCCAACACACACCCAAACTCACGATTTAAGATTCAGTATGTTCAAATTATATATCTAGTCTCCGGAAAACAAACGAATTCACATAAAGTAGCTTATGTATTATGGATATACTAGAGGGTGATGAGGATGGTTTACCTCAATAGCAAAATAAACCCAACCAGATTGGAGAAGAGCTTGAACTACAAGAACAACTTTTACGGATGCACTACGGCTGCATACGTCATGATACAAGATATAAGGGAAGGAGAGTCGATTGATTCGTTCCCTCAAGTAGTAGAATAGAAGCCGGTCGGAATTCGAGATGGTGATTGTGTTACATAAACGTAAGAGGCCTTGTGCGTTACAATTAGGACTAATCAAAAGTTTTGAATTGGAGCAGGTGCAACACAAGTGTTTCCACGATGGAGCAACAACACATTAGCAACAAGGGCCTGTTTTAGTGGTGTTTCACGGTGGATATAAGTCTCCAGCAGTGCCTTGAACATAAACGCAGAAGGCAAGAGGATCGAGGCGTGTGCAAACGAGGGTTTCAATGAAAGCGATCGAAGGCTCGAGGGGTATAAATCCACGATTTATAGCGGTTGAAATAGGATTGAGATCCCATTGATTTCGTGCGTTTCATTACATGTTCGTTAAAGCCGATAATGGGATATGGATTGAGGTCGCTGAATGAGTTCCCATTTATTTTTATTAATTTTTTTCTTATTTTAGGTATTATATACTCCCCACGTAGTAGGTTCCCACTGTAAATTTTAGTAGGGATCATTTATTGATGGTATGATTCACTTGATTGTATGATAAACACAAGAGAGCCAATTAACTGAATACACTTACTCACAAGAAACTACATGAATTCTAACATATTTAAATTTCCACAAGTATGGACTTGTGAGGTGATGCTGCTACTAAACAGGAAGTGAAAACATGATATTATATCATGAAGAAGTTAATTTCTATTAGTCAGCTATATGCACAAAGAAGTTAATATCATGAAGAAGTTAATTTCTATTAGTCAGCTACATGCACAAAGACTGAAAGTAAAATTTGGTGGTGGAAAATGGATGGTAATCAATAAGAATCTGGTGGTAATAAGCATGGGTCGTACATAGTGGAGGAGCCTGTTAAGGGAGTGAACAACCCAATTAAGCAACTCTAAGTCGAGTTTGCTAAATCTACTATTAAAACAGTTTATTTTGCAAATATGAATTCTGGAGCAAAGATTGTAACTGAATGGGGTCAAAGGTCTAAACCAATAAGGCGATTTTGTGACAATGGGAGCATGAGACATGTATCGAGTATAGTCAAGAAGAGACGGGTTTCAAAGACTACAACCGAAAAATTATTTCCGGATGACTGTTCGCAGAATTTGGAGAGTGTTTTTGATCCCTCGGTGCATCTCTAAAGCTAGTGGATTGTGTAAACCAAGACAGAGGAAGGGTTGTTGGCTGGATTAGCTCCAACCGAGTTAACGGTTCTGATTTCAGTTGGTGGAAGATGCAAGTAGAAGCATTGTTATCTCAAAAGGACATGGATATGGTACTAGAAGAAAAACCTGAGAAAATAGAACAAGCTGATCGGGAATCAAAGGATAAAAAGGCTCGTGCGGTTATTACATTGGCTTTGACGAAAAATGTTGCTTTTAACATTATTAAGGAAATCACGGCTCGTGGTATGATGTTTGCTTTGTCAAATATTTATGAGAAACCGGTGCGGCGAATAAGGTGTTTTTGATTCGGGAGCAGGTGAACACAAGGATGAAAGAAGGAAGCTCAGTGACTGCTCACATCAACAATTTAAATTCAATCTTAACAAGACTTGTATCCATTGGAATTAAGTTTGATGATGAAGTTCAGGCTCTACAGCTGTTGTCGTCTCTGCCTGAGAGTTGGTCTGGAACTGTGACTGCAATTTCAAGTTCTACGAAGACTAAAGGTTTCACTCTTGATGGTATTCGGGATCTAATTATGGATGAAGATGTAAGAAGAAAGAACTCAGGTGAATCATCGAATAGTGAGCTGTTAAATGTTGGCGGGGGTCGAGATAATAATAGGAACAGTGGGAGTCGGGGTAGGAGTTCATCTAAACCTAGGAAAAATGTGAAGTGCTGGAGCTACAACGAGATGGGACATGTTAAGAGTCGGTGTCCGAATAAGAAAGAATTGAATACTGCTATTAGGAATGTTTCTATACATTTTTTTTTATCTATTTACTAGAAAGATATAATACTAGATATTTCTATGGAATTATCTGGCTTATCAATGATCTTTTTCATCTAGCTTTGATGGCTGAATTTTGTAACAATTTTCAAAGACTTTCATGACCATTCAAGGTTGCTCTAGATATTTCTATGGAATTATTTAGCTTATCCATGATCTTTCATCTACGCTTTGATGGCTAAATTTTAAGCCTTCCATGACCATTCAAGATTGCTCTAGATGGTTCTTCTTAACAGCCCTTTAAGCCATGTTTTCTAAAGCCTTGGTTGCTTCAAAAATGGCTCTAATCGATAAAACTTAGGATGGTGCAACTTGTCATTTGACGCATTGTGACACTTAGCTCTGATACCATGTTAACTAGTATATCTTGATCTAAAAAGTATGTATACAATGATGAAGAACTTCTTTATAAATAAAGGTGAAAAACCTAAACTATAACTCTTAGGCCAGAACTAACTAGGCAAGTACAAATGAGCCTAACTAACATATTTACAATTAACAAATAACATAAGATGAAAAAAATTTTGAACGAAGATGACAACTAGCTTCAACAAAGATGGAAGAACTTCAAAAGGCAACCATTATAAAGACAAACATAAGACGTAATGTATAATCTTCATAAATAATTAAAGTAGTAACAAAAAATGGTTTTGAAGGACTTAAAATGGGTATTTGGAAAGCACTAAAGGTTTCAAGGGTAAGAACCCTATTATGTAAATAACACTTAAAATGCAATAATAAATCTTACTATAAGCATATGAATATGTATACTCCAAATACATTAGAGCTCCAAATAGAAAATTGTCTTAGATTAGTAAAATTACCTTACAAATAAGGTTAGTTATTCTAAAGTGTAATATGCTTTTCCTTAATGTTGATGGCAGATGAAAAACACATTCACAGAATGCACAATGCAATGCACACATCCAGGAAACATAAAAAACATAACACCACAAACAAACGAATAAATAAGTTCACAAAATCATGCTCTAACAAATCATAGAGAAGTAGGTGAATATGTTTGTGGCAAGTATAAAAAAAATCGAAATCACCGTAAAACATAAATTGTAAATTAATGATGAAAATAAAGGTCAAAACAACTTTAAGTCGATCACGTTATTTATCCAAACAATTTAGATCTAAAAAATTAATGGGGTCATTAACAAATCAAATACCAAATCACCAGAATTATTGAAAACAAAATTTATAATGAATTGTAGTATCTTTACTAAAAACAAAAATAAATAAGATAAAACAAAAAAAAAAAAAAAAAAAAAAACAAAAGCAATCGGCATTTACAATCACTAAACTATTTCATGGGTTATTGAAAATAGTGATCGACCAGAATATTCAAGAACTTCAACACTAAAATTTTGAAGATGTAATCATCAAAATTTAACTTTAAAACGCTAACAAAATTCCTAAAAACAGTAACAGAAGGGCCCAAAAAGAAGAAAACAACAACACATATGAAATTGGAAAATCAGATAATATGTATAAGCTTTACAAACTGACCCATGTCACAAAATGAAGGGAGGGGTTTGTGGACTCACCTCAAAAACATATTAGTGAGTAGCTGGGGTCTGAGCGTCTTTCGACACATATTCTTTAAGCTCCTGTTAATAAAAATACCCACAAAAAGATAACACATAAAAGGATAAACTCTTATCAAAATAATGCAAACATGAATTGTTAATTAATCACATAGAAGATAAGTAGAATCATGCACACACAAACATGAATTGTGAGTTTGAGGGATGATGAGGAATAGTACCGTCAACACTAAATATGTTTACGAAGTCAATGTCGATTGTGAATTAGAGGGATGATGAGGAATTGTTGCTTGTACAGTGATCGCATCAAGCTTTAAACTTTCAATTGCTACAGCTTCCTGTGATGTACACAATGAATATAATTCAAGCTTCAAAATTTCAATTTCCAACCTGTCAAAACAGCCTGTTCTGCCTCTAGAATGAACTTTACTTCTGTAGCATAGTTATTTAAATTACCTTTCTCTTCTCACAAAAGTGAAGACAAAGATGAAAGAAATTGATACGAACCCAATGTCTGGATCGGGGCAGATGCATTTGGAGCTAAACAGGGGGAGCCGGGTTGGAGGGAAAACATATAAAGGGAAAGCATTCAAAATTGAAGAAGATGGGGGGTGACCCATGACATCAGGAAGTGGGGATTACACCCCATAACTGTTCCCACATCCTGTTAATTGAAGTAGCTAGTTCCTGCATTTCTAATTTAGAAGGCTAGAATATATATATTCACGTTGTTCCTTGTGTAATCCGAGATTTGCCCTGCTCAAAATCGGGCTGACTACTTTGTAATTTCTAATTCCTGTTAACCGAAGATCCTAGTTCCTGTAAAAAATCCTCACGAACTGCAATCACAAAGAAAATGAGCAGTAAACAAACCAATAAAGATTAAGTAGCAGTCTTTTTTGTTATGTTATTGTGAAACTTACATTTTTCAGGGGCGCCATACTTCTTAATCACAACATTAGCATCAAACACATGCATGATACTTCTGGTTAAAGTAGTGATTAGATTAAATTTCTTCAACAACCCCTTGTGTTTTGCTTTTTTTCATTTGATTTGCAGTCATGATAACTTAAAACGCACATTACGTATAATGATCCTATTAACTTAAGCAACATTAGACAAATGTTTATTTAAAAGAAACACAGCTTGCAATTAGTACCTCAATTTCCTTTAGCACCAAGATTTATGCCTCCAGAATGGTAACCTGTTATTATATTCATCTTTGATGAAATCGCTGTGTTATCACAGGCATCTATGTGCAGCATATTACGTTGCACATTATTGACATTGTACTCTGCATTGCCAAGAAAATCTTTCATAAGGAGGTTGCAGATATGAATTAACAGACATAAAAAAGACAGAAATATGATCGATAAAAATGTCACCTGCTGCAGATAAGTAGAGTAAGAGAACTTCATTAGGGGATACATATGGGCCAGAACTTGTCATCAAGAGTACAAAAAAATTCACATGCCTTACAAATTCAGTACATACATATTTCTCTTGATTTTAATGTGAAACAAATGTGTGGTTAAGCAAAAACTTATAGTAAAAAAAACCACATAGATAGCAGAAGTTGTAAATAGAAGCCACCTTTTGATTGCTACATAAAAACTTATACAAGACAGCTTTATGTTGGTTTGGTGGCAGTGCAGGATCAGAAATCTCCAGAGAATAATTTAACACCTTCACCACTAGGTACACATGGTTCCACTTAATTTGTAGAATGGGCTAACGGTTATAACCAGTAAAATAGATCATCAAAAGACAGTAACATTTACCATTGGCAGTACTGCAGTAGGGTAAGAGTGCTAACAGTTACTCATGAATTTGTAGCAACTGATAGTTCTAGTTCTATTTCAGGCACTGGACTGAAGCCATAGGAGCAGAAATCAGATTATCATCTCATAAACGATGATGAGCAAATATAGAAAAAAACATAGGTATGCCTTGTTAATAAAAACAGCACTTACCGTGGCCATGCCTCCGGATGCCAAAAGAAAATATCCCTTCAGACACTTCCGTGTATAAATTTGCCTCTACTGCACGTCTTCACCACACCTGTAGCAGTTAGCAAACATAGGGATAGAAAAAGGTCTGGTTGTAGCATTTAATCACACATCAGGTCACTTTTGACCTTTTTAAGCTTTGACCCATTCATTTTGAATTTTTTTCAAAGTGCCAACTTAACCCATTAGATATAAAATATAACATGAATTAAACTAATATATATGATAAGGAAACCTGGATTAAATAATTAACGTGCCCCTCTAACTCCAGAGTTTGTAAATCATTTCTTGTTGACAACCTAGTCAAAGCTACAAATCTATTGTTGCTACTGAACATAGTATTAACCTAACCTCATTACAATGATATGTGTAAAGAATGGCTTCTCCCATTTTAGCTTTCTTTTAAAATTAACATGTGGTAGGCCATAGGGATTGATATACAATGTGAGGTTGCATCTTAAAGTTGTGTCCACTTTTAGAAATTTAGTTATTTCTTGAATTACAAGCTTCCATTAAAAGTAAGTGTCCTGAAACAATATCATTTTAGCTCACGAAGGATACAAAAAAATAGAGTCATAAAGATAATGAAAAGATTAATTACCTGAAATGTCCTCTTGCAGTCCAAAACTAACATTTCAAGCTGATTCACCGACTAACAGAGATCTGATTACATAGAAAGGTAGCCAAGTATTCCCTTATGGCAAATGCATCAGAAAGGTTGTTTTGGCCTATGTTGATCATTTATAGTGCACGTTGAAACCCATCATCATTAATCATCTTATCTGAACCTGGATATGTTAAAAGAGTCCAATTAACTTCCTTTGCATGCATATATCAGAATCCTCAAACGTATATTGCTTCTGTCAGTGCTAAAGGCAATGATCAATCATAACAATCTCAATCCCACTATATATACAAAGCTCATCTTGGAAATCAATAATACGGATGGTAGTTATTATTGTTCAGAAATGGTATTAAATAACAGGAAGTAAAATCTTACAATGGTAATAAGCCATTTATATTTTATAAAGACATGCTGCTCGTTTGCTTTTACTGGATATAGATAGTAATATATGTATACAGGATACCAAAGAAGGGCTGTGGAACCTGCAATCAAAGAGATGTCAATGAAACGAAAGAGAATTTCATGAAACTTACCACTTAAGTATATGAAACATACATCACAATTGTGGGAAGAAGGAACATTATCATAAAGTTTCTTTCCGTTGAAGATATCAATTGCAAAAAAAGTGCCATATAGCATGGCATGCTTTTATGTCTTTGAAGTTGAGACTCCCCAAACCTGTCAACCTACAAGAACAGAGTGATCAAAATGAAAGAAAAGATAGAAACAATCATATTTTTTATCCAAAATATGTTGATCGGTGCACAAAGATCTAATGTAAAAAAAGAACCTAAACAGGGATCCAGTCAATAATGTTTGATGTCAAGTTTTGGAGTGCAGAAAACAAACAAAAAGTGTAAGAAATGGTCAAAAAACATACCATGGTGTACGTCCTAATCATGTGATGCCTTCAACGACCAATTTTCAATGTTAATTAAAAGAGTACCACGCACTGAAGATACTTCCAGTTTCAATTAGCATGGGATCCTGTTAACCCGTGAGGCTGCTTCCCCCTTTACGCGAGGACTCAGTAAGCACGTAACAGAAAGACCAAAACAAGAAACATAACATGATACATGAATCAGACTAGAAATTTCACAATCTTGGAATCAGACTAGAAATTTCAGTTACAAGGGAAAAATGGATTTGGCGACAAGCGTAAAAATCAAAAGGGAAGAATAACGTACAATACCTATCAAGGTTCCGTGTGGCGTTCGATCAAGCATCAACATGAAGAAGAAAGTCACTGGTGCTTTGCTCTGCTTGGGGTAATAAAGCCAATAGCTTGATCTTTGATCGATTGAATCCAGGACATGATGATGATGATGATGATGATGATGATGATGATGGTGATGATCAAACTATGTTTATTCCAGCATGCACCAATATTAAATAACAACCAGAACATGGAAGATGATGATGGTGATGATCAAACTATGTTTATTCCAGCATGCCAACATAAAACCAAAAATCACCACAGATTAGACCATAACAGTTGACTACGGAAACCAAATGGCATAAGTATTTATACTGTGGACTACAATAAACCTGCTTAGATGCATTTGCTACTACAGTAGTCTTATAAAAGAGGATGCAAATGCAACATCAGAATTCATATGAGGTTCACATGCACAAACCCTTAGCTCTGCAACATGATGCCTACCAAAAAAGGAAAACTTCTACTTGATTAAATCATAAGGAACGAAAACAACACTTGGATTTAGTTCCTAATTGCAAAGTTGTCATACAATTAGTTACAAAAAAATCCAGAAATAGCACAAAAGAATTTGAACAATGAGCTAGATGCATATTCATTTCTTAAAAGAGGGCAAGGTTAGAAACTAAGAATTATCCAATTCACATTCCAAAAAATGAAAATCTAATGGAATTTCTTATAATCTCATACTGACACCATCCATAGAGAAAAAATGTATACTATTTCTGTGTTTGTAAATGTTGCTAAATGCTACTTGCAATTTTACAATAAACCCAAGCGTCATTTGAAGATATCAAGTTTCAAGCAAAAGGGAAATTAGAAACACAACTTACAAATTAAAGTGGATCACTAACCAGTAACGCCACAAGGAAGGCCAACGAGCGAAGTACGGGAGCAAAGGCAAGGGCTGTTGCTTGCAGTGAAATCCAACCTCATGAGTCAAAACTCAAAACAAAATAAAGAAAGAAGATATAAGAATCCAAAACATTTGTATAAATCTGCACTCGAATGTTAATAAGATACATACCCAGCAGGTCGAGTCCACTACCCGTTTCCTGCTGAAGATGATGACCCAAAACCCAGTCAATGACCTAGTCAAGTAGCAGTTTCTAAACATGGGCAAACCAAAGTAGTGGTGGGAGATGTTAGTGGGATGGTTCGTTAACCTTTTTTTTTATTAATATTAGTTTAATGCTTTAGATCAGCTTAGTTTTTGGATTCTAAATATTGAGTTTATCTTCTGTAATCGGAGAGCAGCCCTCTTGAATCGGGCCGACCAGAACTGCAGGGGATTACTCTCCTGATTGATTGATTAAGTAAAAAGATTTAACACATAGTACAACATTAAGACTAACTGCAGCACCTATATCTATGTATAAACTCTATGAAGAGATGGTAGTACCGTAGTACTAGCTACATGACATCCAGGAACTGAAAAACGTCCGCCAACAAACTTGATAGCCAGTATCCAAACACAAACCTGGTCACTCTGTAAATTACACAAAGGTAAAAAAGCAAATAGGAATTTGACAGAGAAAATATATAGCAAAAAAGAGAAAGACATGCCAACTCTTCCTGGGTTAAGTTTGATACAACAGCAATAAGCATTTTTGGAGCACACTGGAGGATTTCAAATATAATAGCATGATATGATTCTAACATATATAGCTAAATGTTGCAGCAATACCACATCTTATTATGTAATATTACTAACATATATGGCTAAATGTTGCAGCAATACCGTAAAGTGAACCTTTCCAACATCAAGAAAGTTCATAAGCATGAAAAGCTCATACAAGTTGTTCTAAAAGGCATTTGCATTTCATATCAAAAACAAGAACAGAGTGATCATAATGAAAGAAAAGATAGAAACAATCATATTTTTTATCCAAAATATGTTGATCGGTGCACAAAGATCTAATGTAAAAAAAGAACCTGAACAGGGATCCAGTCAATAATGTTTGATGTCAAGTTTTGGAGTGCAGAAAACAAACGAAAAGTGTAAGAAATGGTTAAAAAACATACCATGGTGTACGTCCTAATCATGTGTTGCCTTCAAAGACCAATTGTCAATGTTAATTAAAAGCGTACCTGGCACTGACGATACTTCCTGTTTCAATTAGCATGGGATCCTACATGTTAACCCGTGAGGCTGCTTACCCCTTTACACGAGGACTCAGTAAGCACGTAACAGAAAGACCAAAACAAGAAACATAACATGATACATGAATCAGACTAGAAATTTCACAATCTTGGAATCAGACTAGAAATTTCAGTTACAAGGGAAAAATGGATTTGGCGACAAGCGTAAAAATCAAAAGGGAAGAATAACGTACAATACCTATCAAGGTTCCGTGTGGCGTTCGATCAAGCATCAACATGAAGAAGAAAGTCACTGGTGCTTTGCTCTGCTTGGGGTAATAACGCTGATAGCTTGATCTTTGATCGATTGAATCCAGGACGACATGTATCTAACAATGGAAGAAACATATATGCAGATCGCCATATTTGGACGTTTTGGAAACCCTAGTTTTATTTCTTGCGAATGGGAATGGAGAGAGGAACACTGAAGGGGTTTTATCAAGTGAACACCAACGGCTAGTCGTGTTCTATTTTTGACGCCAGATCTCCCCAATCGCAAATGTAATCTATCGACATTTCGGGAGCCCGCAACTTTAAAAAACGTATCATGTCATTTTATACTTTTCTAAAATACTCTCTATTTTAATTCTTAGTATTCAACTAGAATTAAACCTTTACATTGTGGTGTGGTCGTAAAACTGTTTCAAGTAGCACTAATTTCACACCATAGTTAGTGACTAACATCACTGCAAAAACTCATACATAATAAAAATAAAAAATAAAAACGGGAAAAATAAAATCGAACAGAAAGTAAACTAAAAACGTTGAACTCCACGTGAAAGGTAAAACATTAAAAACAATAACTTAGTCGATCTAAGACCCACACGTATACACATTTATTTAATCGACCTTCACATGCGTATATATTATAGAGTTATTAATCATAACTGGTAATTTATGTTTTTATTTATTTTAAAGAGTAAATATATGAATGGTTCTTGTTGTTTGTTCAAAAATTTAGATTTGGATCTTAAACTTTTAAAATTTCAAATACATTAGCTAATTTCATCAATTGTTTTTATTCTGTTAGTTTAGTTATTAATGTTAAAAATTCTAAAATGACTATTATACCTACAAGGATTATCATTGTAGTTTACATTTTAATTAAGTAAAAATAATTTTTAAAAGTATCATTTTTAGAATGTTCAAGTTTTTAAATGTTTCTCTAAAACTTTTGATTTTTTAAATATTTCTCTTAAAATGTTTTAAATTTTTAAGCATACTTTTTAAAAGCATTATCATTTTTCTTAAAACCTTCGGTGTTTTAAATTTAATTTTTATAATTATTCATTTTCTACATATTATTTTAAAAACATTTTAAAGAAATATTAAAAATGTCATTTGATTATGAATTGTTTCTAAAAAAGATGTTTAAAAAGTGGTTTTTTTAAGAGATGTTTTAAAAAATAAATGGCTTAAGAAAAAACTTTAGAATACCAATTAGTTTTATGAAAATGTTTAAAATATCAAACGGTTTAAAGAATAATATTTAAAAAAGGGACAGTTTAAACACATTAAAAAGTATTAAAAAATTATTCATGTATTTAAAACATATTTTATTATATAATAAACACTAGTTTTAGTAAACCCGTGTATTACACGGGTTGAATAAATAAAATAATAAATATAATAAAAATTTGTTAATAATAAAATGATATTTTAATATAAGATATGATTGAAATCTTTTTTATTATAAATAGAATAAAATATTTTGTTTTCAAAATAACACTTTCAAAAATATCATTTACAAAAACTTTTTTATTATAACTCCTAATTTTAATTATTTTATAAAAATTTTACTTTTAAAAAACACCAATTTTAGATATTTCATATTTTTAAAAAAAGTTTGATTTTTTAAAAAAATTTATTATCTAATAAAAATTTGTTTCTTTATAAATAACATTAATAAAAGTATCTTTTTTTTAATTTATTACAAATTATTTTAATATAAAGAAAATTAAATAATATTAGTAATTAATATGATTATTTAATATAAGACGGGAAAAACTAGGTGAGAATGAATGTGGTGAGTTATACAGTAATAGTCAGAGCATGACATAAAACTTATGTCCGGTTGCGGTCGCATGCGAAAAATGGCAGGCAAGGCCGAGCATCTGTAACATACTGAACGCATAGAGTCTCAGACGAACACATCTTCGTCACCACTGACATTGGACATATAACAAATATTAATTTCACCAAGCATCATAAACAAAGCACATCAAGATGTAAACATGTCTACCAAAGGTATCAAATAAGCTATTGTTTAAAATTAAGAGTCTCACTACATCATCGTCATGAAAAAACAACCAAAACTGATCTAATCATAGACATCAACGATCAAAAGACCATAAAGAAATTAGATTTGAAAAACCCCAAAAGAGTATTAGAGAATCAGATAGGCGAAGAGGCAGCAAAGGCGGTTGCACCGCCACTGTCGGTACCTTCAATGGTAACGGCTCCACCACAACCCAAAAGTGGAAGCTGAGGGGCAATCATGTCCATCGCCATCGCCACCATCACAACACTTGCTCAACCTCAACATAAGAAGGTAGGCGGCACTGCAATAGAGCATATTTGCATCACCATCGGCACTCTCGCGACCATGAGTCCACTAATATAAACATTTGAGAAGTTATTGACTCAATATGGTTAAATCTTTGTATACAAAAAAGTTTTTAAATAATTATAAACATTAATATTGTTTTTATATGTATTTAATTCTTTCAATTATTTCACATGCATACACATTTATTTAATCGACCTTCACATGCGTATATATTACACACTTATTAATAGTAACTGATAATTTATTTTTTATTTATTTTAAAGAGTAAATTATATTGATGGTTTTTGTAGTTTGGTCAAAAATTTGGACTTGGATCTTAAACTTTTAAAATTTTAAATACATTAGCTAATTTAATCGATGGTTCTTATTCTGTTAGTTTAGTTATTAATGTTAAAATTTTTTAAATGACTATTGTACCTACAAGGATTATCATTGTAATTTACTTTTTATTTAAGCAAAAATTATTTTTAAAAGTATAAATTTTAGAATGTTCAAGTTTTTAGATGTTTCTCTAAAACTTTTGATTTCTTAAATATCTCTCTTAAAACTTTTTAGTTTTTTAAACATACCTTTTAAAAGCATTATCATTTTTCTTAAAACCATTTGGTGTTCTAAATTTAACTTTTATAATTATTCATTTTCTAAATATTTTTTTAAAAAAAACATTTTAAAGAAATATTAAAAATGTCGTTTGAAAGTGAATTGTTTCTAAAAAAGATGTTTAAAAAAGTGGTGTTTTTAAAGATGTTTTAAAAAATAAATGGCTTAAGAAAAAACTTTAGAAAACCAAATAATTTTATAAAAACGTTTACAAAATATCAATCGGTTTAAAGAACAATATTTAGCAAACGGACGATTAAACACGTTAAAAAGCAAAAATTCTATAAAATATGTTATTAACAGTTATTCATGTATTTAAAACATATTTTATAATAACCATATAATTAATGAAATAATAAAAATTTTAAACATTAAAAAACTTTGGAAAAACAAGAATATAAAGTTTTCAATAAAAAGAATATTATAGTTTTAAAGGTAAAATAAGCGGATGGTTGATGCGGGTAAAATATTATTATTATAAATTTTAACATTATTAATTGTTGACTAAAAAACCTTGAGACCATAGATGGAAAAAAAGGAAATATCAGGGATCATATTCTGAATTTTTAAACTTAATGGACCGGGGACCAAAACCAAAATTCTAACATAACATGGGGACGATACATGTAATTTACTTTATTTTAAATTTAACTTTTTCAACCCGTGTAACAACACCCAGTTAGGCTAGTAATATAAGACAAGATTTGGTGCCTGACAAATCTAACAAACTTAAATGGTCCCTTAAAAGTTAAAACATACCGTGCTAGTATAAAAACATAATAATAACACATGTAATTAAGAAAGATTTTCAGTCTATGTGGTTAAGATGAGGTATTAAATACAATTAAATTTGAGGAAATCTTGGGTTCGAGTCTTGCTTAGAGTAAAAACACTCTGGGTTGAGCCGAGGGTTTTCACAGTTGTAGGTTTACTCTTGAGAGGCGAAGAGGCAGTATGGTTGCACCACCACTTTCAGCACCTTCAATGGTAACGGCTTCACCTCAACCCAAAAGTGGAAGCGGAGGGGCAATCATATCCATCGCCATCGCCATCGCCATCACAACACTGGCTCAACCTCAACCTAAGAAGGTAGGCGGCACTACAATAGAGCATATTTGCATCACCATCGGCATTCTCGCAACCATGAGTCCACTGGCGTGAGCCACCATTGTACGGTGACCACAGACAACGACGACAAGACGGAAACCCACCTTGAACACCCCTTCTCAACCCTGTCACTCTCTATGAGCAAATGTTGGTTGTTATTTTAAAGGTGGATGCTTTAAGTTACTGCTTCTAGCCAAAAACTCTTTGAAACTACTCCCATGGCATGTAAGCTACAAGCCATGTTAAGTTTTGTTTGATTTTATCTCTTTGGTACATAGTTTTGGTTATTAGAACAATGTTCTATACATATTGGAAACACTAACCGTGGCAAATGTTATGCTTACAAAGAAAGTTTACATTCTTTTGTTTTCACAACACATGGAGTAAATAGTTGACAGCTCAAACTTGGTATAACAATTTTTTTTGTCATAAAGAACCATGCCTCAAGAAATAAATCAACAGTGTCTAGTAACTTTTACAAGGCTTAAAATAGCAAATTCGAGAACTGATTTATAAAATAACTTAGTATCTTAGATCTTGCAATTTAATTCTAAACCAAAGGAAAGAAGTCAAGAGGGTTGAAGTCGATGTATTTTTTTAATACATAATATATAAATTTTGAACATAGTAGTTTTCACATTCCGAGTCAACTCAACTTGAGTCGACTAGCATATTTATTGAAAAATTACTTGTTTTGACTTTGACAAATTTGCTCATTTTACAAACCTTAGTATACAATTTTTAATACGCACATTCTGACTAGCATCACCAACTTTCTTCAGTGTCACGCACTCTGTAACACCCCAACCCAACAAGGTTGACTTGTCACTATCACGATAATCAAAATCCAAAACATAATCCCATAGATTAATAACGTTTAAATGCCCAAAGTCCAAAATCATAAGTCTAAAACCGACTTAAATCGATTATTACATCAAAATAAATAGAAGTCTTGTTTATCCCCGATTGCCACTCTTCACTCCACTTCCATACGATCCTACTGACCTAACGTGCAAGAAAACAAAAGCACGCCTTAGCATAAGCCCAGCGAACGGAATAGCTAGTAACAAAATAAACAGATATGATGATAATAGAGAATGAGATGACATAACATATATACTGAGCAGAACATAACCCGAGCTAACAATCTTATCATATAATAACTGAACAGATTGAACACAAGTAGCGAGTAGAGCTGTAAACGAGCCGAGCCAAGCCAGGATGGGCTCGAGCTCGAGCTCGAAGCTTATCGAGCCGGCTCGGCTCGGCTCGAAAATTTTAACGAGCTGAAAACTCCGGCTCGAGTTCGGCTCGTGAAAAGCTCGAGCGAGCTCGTGGCTCGTTCGAGCCGGCTCGATTTAATTTTTCTTTTTAATTTATTCACTTTAATTTATATGAAAACACAAAAAATATATATTAGGGCTTTTGAGTTTTGTTGGTTACTCCGTACTTAGGGGAACAAATATAATTATTTTGAATATAAACAATTTACTATCAAGTTATATATTTTTTTAAATAAAATACTTAATGTTTCTAAAAAGAATACATTTTTATTTTAAGAAAACCTTTTTAAAATCCTAATATAAAAATTATAATCATAATAATAGTAGTAGTAGTAATAATTATTATTATTATACTATATATATATATATATATATATATATATTATATGCACCGAGTCACGAGCCGAGCCAACGAACGGAGCCACGAGCCGAGCTCGAACCGAGCTAACCCTGGCTCGAGTTCGGCTTGTTTAGAATTCGAGCCGAGCCGAGCCGGCTCGATTAGATACGAGCTTTTTTCAAACCGAGCTTTTCTCGAGCGAACTTCGAGCCACGAACTTTTTGTACAGCCCTAGTAGCGAGCCCGTGAACCAATGTGAAATGGAATATGGGGAGACATACAAACCATTCACTAGAGTCCTAATTAGAGCGGTATACGACCATCCATCGGGAAATAACAAAACTAACCCAGGATCGATCCATACGCCTCCGAGGAAATTATACTATAACAGGATAGCCAATATAAATTCAAAGTCCTCTTTAGAGACGCCGAAATCTCAACTCACCGCCACGGTTGGTGCCACGTTATTGATGCCGTAATAATGCATCTTGGTCACCACCAAGACAGGGAGAGCTCGGGTAACAGTGTACAAAAATAACGAGTAGTCTAGCAACTTATAACAGAACTCGAAGATAGACCAGCTACTAATAACAAGAATCAAAAATTGGTCAAGAATCAGAAATCTGTAACTTCGTTAAACATAAGAGAAACCCAAATAAAGGTGTCCACAATCCGTACGAGAACCTACGTTTTAGTTACATAATGCGTAAGCTATACAAACTTAAATATTTTGGGTGATTCGCTATTTTGTTGGTATCAGACGACGGAACACAAACTTATTATTATTATTAACACTTTTTATTTTATTTGTTTGAATTCTCACTTAACCGATAAAATCTTAATGTTTTAATTATGATTATCTTTTTATTTTATTCATATCTTTTAAGTCCCTCATTATATGAATTAAATTGTTCTAAAACTCTTATATGTTCCTAATTTACTAACCAATTGCATGCAACAGCCTCATAATTACTTACATTAGTTAAATTATCACTTCAAATTAGTTCTAATGTATGCATTGCATAACCAGATTTCAAGTTAGATGATAGGTCTTCATATTTCCTTTAGAGCTCTAATCTATTAATGCTTATCAAAATATTATAGTAATTATATAACCACTTAGTACAAAGTAGTATTGTTTAAGTCTTTTAAACTCAATCTCTTTTAATCCACCACTTATGGGTTGACAACAAATTCAAAAAAATGCATTTACATGTGAAGATCAGAAAATACGAAATTTGGAAAATTCACGTGCATCGAGTAAGAAATCATGATATAATAATATGATCATGAACTAGTAGAAAATCCATAACACACCCAAACTCACGAATTAAGATTTAGTATGTTCAAATTATATATCTAGTCCCCGGAAAACAAAAGAATTCACATAAAGTAGCTTATGAATTACGGATATACTAGCGGGTGACCAGGATGGTTACCTACAAGAACCAGATTGGAGGAGAACTTGAACTACAAGAACAACTTTTACGGATGCACTACGGCTGCATATGTCATCAAAACGGGTTATCAAATCTTCTAAATCAACACTCCAACGATACGGGATATAAAGGAAGGAGAGTCAATCGATTCGTTACCTCAAGTAGTAGAATAGAAGCAGGCCGGAATTCGAGATGGTGATTGTGTTACACAAACGTAAGAGGCCTTGTGCGTTACAATTAGGACTGATCAAAAGTTTTTAATTGGAGCAGGTGCAACACAAGTGTTTCCACGATGGAGCTACAACAGATTAGCGACAAGGCCTGTTTTAGTGGTGTTTCACGGTGGATATAAGTCTCCAGCAGTGCCTTGAACATAAACGCAGAAAGCAAGAGGATCGAGGCCTTTGCAAACGAGGGTTTCAATGAAAGAGATCGAAGGCTCGAGGGGTATAAATCCACGATTTATAGCGGTTGAAATAGGATTGAGATCCCATTGATTTCGTGCGTTTCATTACAAGTTCGTTAAAGCCGATAATGGGATATGGATTGAGGTCGCTTAATGAGTTCCCATTTATTTTTATTAATTTTTTTTTCTTATTTTAGGTATTATATACTCCCCACGTAGTAGGTTCCCACTGTAAATTTTACAAGGGATCATTTATTGATGGTATGATTCACTTCATTGTGTGATAAACACAAGAGAGCCAATTAACTGAATACACTTACAAGAAACTACATGAATTCTAACATACTTAAATTTCCACAAGTATGGACTTGTGAGGTGATGCTGCTATTAAACAGGAAGTGAAAACATGATATTATGCAGGATCGGTTTTTATCACTCAATACAAGTATTGTCTCTCGAACTCACAAAGTCACTCAATGAAACAGAATCTCTCAAGAGTTGATAATAATATACTAAGTAAGCAAAAATACAGAAAGATAATTTTCAAGATACTTGTATATATTATTTCTCAACTCAAAGTTACAAGACTCTTTCAAGCATGTTTAAAGAGTAACAATGAGAGACTATATATACTACTATCTACAGCCGGTTATACTTTGATACCAGCCGGAAACTTACAACTAAAGCAACTACTACATTGCTAAAGGTAAGGTGTCCTAGATAAAATACTATCTAAGATTTGGTAGTCATGACATGTCCACGACTTACCTTTTGACACCAACTCTTTTCCCCATGCTTGCAACCAAGTCTTCAGACATGCATCGAGTCCTCGTCACCTGTATAGGCATCCTCCAACGACGAGTCTCATCTCTGGCAACGCTTGCAGCTACACGTTTTTGTTGGTTACATGCCATCCCAATTGTTGGGTTTGTGAAGGCTTTGGGCTTGGGCCCATGTTTAGTTTTCTTGTTTATTAAGTTGTTAGCCCTAATTAGTCTCTATATATACCCTGTTATGTAATTGTAATCTTTGTACTGAGCAAATAAAGAAAACCTTAGTTACAGCCGTTGGACGTAGGTCACACCGACCGAACCACGTTAAATCCTTGTATCCTTTATTTTTCTATTTTCTTCGTGATAATCGTTTGTGCGTGTTCATGTGTTGGTTCCGCTACGTCGCTTGAAACCTAACAAGTGGTATCAGAGCTTTGGCTCGTTGAACATACAATGTTGCACTGATAAACGATTGAAAAAGAGGTTCGATTGCTCGTGTTCTATTGCCGGTGTTATTTTTCTTTTTTTGGTGTTCACGTTTGACAAGAAAAAAAAATAATATCAAGTTTCTTGGGGGTTTGCGTTAAACAAAAATATATATATATAGCCCGCCATATATAGCAAAGCAGAGGAATCTTTTTTCGAAGAAAGCAACGTGAAGGAGGAGATATATCTTCTTGTAGCCATTTAATCACAAAAAGACTAAAGAACTTCATTTGTTTTCTTTACTTTTGTTACGATCCGGAGAAGAAAAAGAAAAAAGAGAATTAGTAGGTGTTTTTTTTTCTTTTTTTGTGAAGGAGGTTTGATCGAGATTGAGTACTAGGTTGAAACCCTTTAAGTCGTCGATTAGGGTTTGTTAAAAAAAAAAAAAAAAAACTCTTGGATTCGTCGGGTAAAGGTTAGGCTTTTAAGTTTTCAAGTTTCAGTTTTTTTTTTTTTTTTGACTTGTTATTATCAACTGTTTGGGAAACTGTATTTTGTGAAAAAAAACTACGTTCGGGATAGATTTGTCTACAACGTTTATTGTAGGAGCAAATCGGTCAATTGACAGTGTTCAATTGAACAGCCGTCAAGTTCAGGCCCGTGCCATTGCTGTGTCTGTTCACTGTTTCGATTTGCTTCTTGTTTGCTGTTTGAGATGGCTGAAGACGGGAAGGTTGTGATCGGGAAATTTAACGGTTCTGATTTCAGTTGGTGGAAGATGCAAGTAGAAGCATTGTTATGTCAAAAGGACTTGGATATGGTACTAGAAGAAAAACCTGAGAAAATAAAACAAGCTGATTGGGAATCAAAGGACAAAAAGGCTCGTGCGGTTATTACATTGGCTTTGACGAAAAATGTTGCTTTTAACATTATTAAGGAAATCACGGCTCGTGGTATGATGTCTGCTTTGTCAAATACGTATGAGAAACCGGTGCGGCGAATAAGGTGTTTTGATTCGGGAGCTGGTGAACACAAGGATGAAAGAAGGAAGCTCAGGGACTGTTCACATCAACAATTTAAATTCAATTTTAACAAGACTTGTATCTATTGGAATTAAGTTTGATGATGAAGTTCAGGCTCTACTGCTGTTGTCGTCTCTACCTGAGAGTAGAGTTGGTTTGGAACTGTGACTGCAATTTCAAGTTCTATGGGGACTAAAGGTTCTTGATGGTATTCGGGATCTAATTATGGGTGAAGATATAAGAAGAAAGAACTCGGGTGAATCATCGAATAGTGAGCTGTTAAATGTTGGCGGGGGTCGAGATAATAATAGAAACAGTGGGCATCGGGGTAGGAGTTCATCTAAACCTAGGAAAAATATGAAGTGCTGGAGCTGTAACGAGATGGGACAAGTCAAGAGTCGATGTCCTAATAACAAAGAATTGAACACTGTTATTGGGAATGTTTCTATATATTTATTTTGTTTATCTATTTACTAGAAAGATATAATACTAGATATTTCTATGGAATTATCTAGCTTATTAATGATCTTTTTCATCTAGCTTTGATGGTTGAATTTTGTAACAATTTTCAAAGACTATCATGACCATTCAAGGTTGCTCTAGATATTTCTATAGAATTATTTAGCTTATCCATGATCTTTCATCTAAGCTTTGATGGCTAAATTTTAAGCCTTCCATGACCATTCAAGACTGCTCTAGATGGTTCTTCTTAACAGCCCTTTAAGCCATGTTTTCTAAAGCCTTGGTTGCTTCAAAAATGGCTCTAATCGATAAAACTTAGGATGGTGCAACTTGTCATTTGACGCATTGTGACACTTAGCTCTGATACCATGTTAACTGGTATATCTTGATCTAAAAAGTATGTATACAATGATGAAGAACTCCTTTATAAGTAAGGTGAAAAACCTAAACTATAACTCTGAGGCCAGAACTAACTAGGCAAGTACAAATGAACCTAACTAACATATTTACAATTAACAAATAACATAAGATGAAAAAAATTTTGAACGAAGATGACAACTAGCTTCAACAAAGATGAAAGAACTTCAAAAAGCAACCATTATAAAGACAAGACGTAATGTATAATCTTCATAAATAATTAAAATAGTAACAAAAAATGGTTTTGAAGGACTTAAAATGGATATTTGGAAAGCACAAAAGGTTTCAAGGGTAAGAACCCTATTATGTAAATAACACTTAAAATGCAATAATAAATCTTACTATAAGCATATGTATATGTATACTCCAAATACATTAGAGCTCCAAATAAAAAATTGTCTCAGATTAGTAAAATTACCTTACAAATAAGGTTAGTTATTCTGAAGTGTAATATGCTTTTCCTTAATCTTGGTGGCAGATGAAAAACACATTCACAGAATGCACAATGCAATGCACACATCCAAGAAACATAAAAAACATAACACCACAAACAAACAAATAAATAAGTTCACAAAATCATGCTCTAACAAATCATAGAGAAGTAGGTGAATATGTTTGTAGCAAGTATAAGAAAAATCGAAATCACCGTAAAACATAAATTGTAAATTAATGATGAAAATAAAGGTCAAACCAACTTTAAGTCAAGTTATTTATCCAAACAATTTAGATCTAAAAAATTAATGGGGTCATTAACAAATCAAATACCAAATCACCAGAATTATTGAAAACAAAATTTATAATGAATTGTAGTATCTTTACTAAAAACAAAAATAAATAAGACAAAACAAAAAAAAACAAAAGGAATCGGCATTTACAATCACTAAACTATTTCATGGGTTATTGAAAATAGTGATCGACCAGAATAAATAACTGAAATTTTCAAGAACTTCAACACTAAAATTTTGAAGATGTAATCATCAAAATTTAACTTTAAAATGCTAACAAAATTTCTAAAAACAGTAACAGAAGGGCCCAAAAAGAAGAAAACAACAACACATATGAAATTAGAAAATCAGATAACATGTATAAGCTTTTCAAACAGACCCATGTCACAAAATGGAGCGAGGCATTGGCGAAGCTTTATTGGGGGCGGGGGGGCCGCCCCCTGTTTTTTTCGCCAATAGTCTTAAATTTTAGTCCAATAGTGTAAATTTTTGGCCAGGTAGTATAAATTTTTATATAAATATCAAGTTCGCCCCCCATAAAAAAATTAAGTTCGCCCCCGCCCCCACTACGAAATAGTTCAAGCTCCGCCACTGGAGTGAGGGTTTGTGGACTCACCTCAAAAACACATTAGTGAGTAGCTGGGGTCTAAGCGTCTTCCGACACATATTCTTTAAGCTCCTGTTAATAAAAATACCCACAAAAAGATAACACATAAAAGGATAAACTCTTATCAAAATAATGAAAACATGAATTGTTAATTAATCACATAGAAGATAAGTAGACTCATGCACATGCAAACATGAATTGTGAGTTTGAGGGATGATGAGGAATCGTACTGTCAACACTAAACATGTTTACGAAGTCAATGTCGATTGTGAATTAAAGGGATGATGAGGAATTGTTGCTTGTACAGTGATCGCATCAAGCTTTAAACTACCTTTCTCTTCTCACAAAAGTGAAGACAAAGATGAAAGAAATTGATACGAACATTATCAGAAAGGTTGTTTTGGCCTACGTCGATCATGTATAGTGCACGGTGAAACCCATCATCATTAATCATCTTATCTGAACCTGGATATGTTAAAAGAGTCCAATTAACTTCCTTTGCATGCATATATCAGCATCCTCAAACGTATATTGCTTCTGTCAGTGCTAAAGGCAATGATCAATCATAACAATCTCAATCCCACTATATGCACAAAGCTCATCTTGGAATTCGATAATACGGATGGTAGTTATTATTGTTCAGGAATGGTATTAATTAACAGGAAATAAAATCTTACAATGGTAATAAGCCATTTATATTTTATAAAGACATGCTGCTCGTTTGCTTTTACTGGATATAGATAGTAATATATGTATACAGGATACCAAAGAAGGGCTGTGGAACCTGCAATCAAAGAGATGTCAATGAAACGAAAGAGAATTTCATGAAACTTATCACTGAAGTATATGAAACATACATCACAATTGTGGGAAACCAGAACATGGAAGATGATGATGGTGATGATCAAACTATGTTTATTCCAGCATGCCAACATAAAACCAAAAATCACCACAGATTAGACCATAACAGTTGACTAAGGAAACCAAATGGCATAAGTATTTATACTGTGGACTAAAATAAACCTGCTTAGATGCATTTGCTACTACAGTAGTCTTATAAAAGAGGATGCAAATGCAACATCAGAATTCATATGTGGTTCACATGCACAAACCCTTAGCTCTGCAACATGATGCCTACCAGAAAAGGAAAACTTCTACTTGATTAAATCATAAGGAACAAAAACAACACTTGGATTTAGTTCCTAATTGCAAAGTTGTCATACAATTAGTTACAACAAAATCCAGAAATAGCACAAAAGAATTTGCACAATGAGCTAGATGCATATTCATTTCTTAAAAGAGGGCAAGGTTAGAAACTAAGAATTATCCAATTCACATTCCAAAAAATGAAAATCTATGGAATTTCTTATAATCTCATACTGACACCATCCATAGAGAGAAAATGTATACTATTTCTGTGTTTGTGAATGTTGCTAAATGCTACTTGCAATTTTACAATAAACCCAAGCGTCAATTGAAGATTTCAAGTTTCAAGCAAAAGGGAAATTAGAAACACAACTTAGAAATTAAATTGGATCACTAACCAGTAACGCCACAAGGAAGGCTAACGAGCGAAGTAGGGGAGCAAAGGCAAGGGCTGTTGCTTGCAGTGAAATCCAACCTGATGAGTCAAAACTCAAAACAAAATAAAGAAAGAAGATATAAGAATCCAAAACATTTGTATAAATCTGCACTCGAATGTTAATATGATACATACCCTGCAGGTCGAGTCCATTACCCGTTTCCTGCTCAAGATGTGATGACCCAAAACCCAGTCAATGACCTAGTCAAGTAGCAGTTTCTAAACATGGGCAAACCAAAGTAGTGGTGGGAGATGTTAGTGGGATGGTTCGTTAACCTTTTTTTCTTATTAATGTCAGTTTAATGCTTTAGATCAGCTTAGTTTTTGGATTCTAAATATTGAGTTTATCTTCAGTAATCGGAGAGCAGCCCTCTTGAATCGGGCCGACCAGAACTGCAGTGGATTCCTCTCCTGATTGATTGATTAAGTAAAAAGATTTAACACATAGTACAACATTAAGACTAACTGCAGCACCTGTATCTATGTATAAACTCTATGAAGAGATGGTAGTACCGTAGTACTAGCTACATGACATCCAGGAATTGAAAAAGGTCCGCCAACAAACTTGATAGCCAGTATCCAAACACAAACCTGGTCACTCTGTAAATTACACAAAGGTAAAAAAGCAAATAGGAATTTGACAGAGAAAATATAATAGCAAAAAAGATAAAGACATGCCAACTGTTCCTGGGTTAAGTTTGATACAACAGCAATAAGCATTTGTGGAGCATACCGGAGGATTTCAAATATAATAGCATGATATGATTCTAACATATATAGCTAAATGTTGCAGCAATACCACATCTTATTATGTAATATTACTAACATATATAGCTAAATGTTGCAGCAATACCGTAAAGTGAACCTTTCCAACATCAAGAAAGTCCATAAGCATGAAAAGCTCATACAAGTTGTTCTAAAAGGCATTTGCATTTCACATCAAAAACAAGAACAGAGTGATCAAAATGAAAGAAAAGACACAAACAATCATATTTTTTATCTAAAATATGTTGATCGGTGCACAAAGATCTAATGTAAAAAAAGAACCTAAACAAGGATCCAGTCAATAATGTTTGATGTCAAGTTTTGGAGTGCAGAAAACAAGCGAAAAGTGTAAGAAATGGTCAAAAAACATACCATGGTGTACGTCCTAATCATGTATTGCCTTCAGCGTCCAATTGTCAATGTTAATTAAAAGTGTACCTGGCACTGAAGATACTTCCTGTTTCAATTAGCATGGGATCCTGTTAACCCGTGAGGCTGCTTCCCCCTTTACACGACGACTCAGTAAGCACGTAACATAAAGACCAAAACAAGAAACATAACATGATACATGAATCAGACTAGAAATTTCACAATCTTGGAATCAGACTAGAATTTCTGTTACAATTGGCGACAAGTGTAAAAATCAAAAGGGAAGAATAACGTACAATACCTATCAAGGTTCCGTGTGGTGTTCGATCAAGCATCAACATGAAGAAGAAGAAGAAGAAGAAGAAGAAGAAGAAGAAAGTCACCGGTGCTTTGCTCTGCTTGGGGTAATAACGCTGATAGCTTGATCTTTGATCGATTGAATCCAGGACGACATGTATCTAACAATGGAAGAAACATATATGCAGATCGCCATATTTGGACGTTTTGGAAACCCTAGTTTTATTTCTTGCGAATGGGAATGGAGAGAGGAACACTGAAGGGGTTTTATCAAGTGAACACCAAAGATTGATCTTTGATCGATTGAATCCAGGACATCTATCGAAACATATATGCAGATCGTCATATTTGGACGTTTTGGAAACCCTAGTTTTATTTCTTGCGAATGGAGAGAGGAACACTGAAGGGCTTTTATCAAGTGAACACCAACGGCTAGTCGTGTTCTATTTTTACGCCAGATCTCCCCAATCGCAAATGTAATCTATCGACATTTCGGGAGCCGCGACTTTTAAAAACGCATCATGGCATTTTTTACTTTTCTAAAATACTCATTATTTTAATTCTTAGTATTCAACTAGAAATTAAATCATTTGTGACTAACAACATATCATAAATTCATATTAAAAATAATAAAAACAGAAAAAATAAAAACAAACGAAAAGTATATTAAAAACGTTAAACCCCACGTGAAATGTAAAACATTCATAACAATAACTTAGTCGATACAAAACCCACACGTAGGGGAGCATGAACCGGTTCTTTTGAACCGGAACCGACAGAACCGGCTCGACTGAACCGTCAAGAACCGATTTTAGTAAACCGAGGGACGACTCTTAATAATTTAAACTTTGATTCATGACACTACTAATTTGGTGTCGGAGCACGCAACTGGATTTTGCAACTCTTACAGATTGATTAGAACAAACATAATATTTTTTTCCCCTTCAAATTATAACATGAAGTTTTTAAAATTACCACTAAACTAAAAGAAAAAAATTTAAGTTCTTAGTGTGTCATTTTTGTGTCTTCATTTTAGGAGACTAAGTGCATGTTTGGGATTGCTTATTTTATCCCAACTTTTGACTTATTAACTTCTCAGAAGATAATAAGTTAAAAAAATATTTGGCAAACCCAAAAGAACTTTTCAAAATGACTTTTCATATAGGGTAAAATGGTTTTGTTAGTTAACAATTAAAATGACAAAAAAGTTATGAATTATGTTATTATTTTTCGTGGTTTTCTTTGGTTTTCATATAAATATTGGTTTTCTTGGGAACCCTCTCCTATATATATATATATATATATATATATCAATGGCTCATATTTTTTTGAATAAAATAATAAAAAGTTGTACTTTTATTGAAACACGTGTATAAAAAGTCAAACAAATATGAGCCATTGATCTCATAAATCAAAGGTGGAGATTTGGTTTATTGGTTTACACAATTTCTTTTGGTTTTCATTTGAACCCAATATAGGGGATGCTTCAAATGTAAACCAAGAGAAATTGTGTAAACCAACAGACCAAATCTCCACCTTTGATTTATAAGATCAATGGCTCATATTTGTTTGGCTTTTTATACACGTGTTCCAATAAAATTACAACTTTTTATTATTTTATATATATATATATATACATATATATATATATAATCCGAGTTCACAACATATCTTATTTCTCACCTTTATCTATATTTCGATTAAAAAACATTGCACACTTCAAATCTCAAATCTATCATCATTTTAATTAAGTAATATTTTTTTACTTTTTTTTCAATTTTTTTTCTCTTCTACTCATATTCATAGATAATATTAAACAATATGGATAAATGGTAAGCCTTGAATATGAAGAATCTGTATAGTTTCATTTGTAGTTTCTTTTGATATTATAGAAGATAAAATGGAAATGATGCACACATGTGATAGTAAATTTACATGATTTTTATGTTGTTCTTTAAATTTAGAGATAAATATGAAAATGGAGAACTTGATGTGCATTTTGAAACTGGTTTGTAATTATCATATTTGGTCTTTATATCAAACTACAAAAGTACTTATTTTTAGTTATCCACTTGGTCTTGTATTCATTTTTTTTCATGGAATTAGACTTTTTTTTTCATCATAGCACATTTCAAACTTATTCCTATTTAAATTAAAAAAGAACATTTTATATCTCATTCTCAAAAATCTATCATTATTTCAATTAAGTAACATTTTACTTTAGACGACAATACATGTGCGTTATGGACTCCTGTTCAAAAAAATGTATTTGAGCGAATCAAGTATGATTAAGTATCTTTCAATGATGCAACCTCTCTTTAATGAAGATAAACTCATTTTTGGACATTCTTGAAATTCCAAGTACATAATCAAAGAAGCAAAGAGATCAATGTATTATCTTGGTATATCTAAAGAAGGTTTCCAAGTTTCAACACCAAAGATAGATGTGTGGCAAAAATCATAGAAGACATCAAACTTTAGAGTTTCTTTTTAGACGGTAATTGGGGTAAGTTTGGGAATATGGTTTGGTTGTTTTGGTGTTCTTTTAATTTCAAGCAGATTTTTATGTTTTTATTGTTCTTCATATAATTCTAGGTATGTATTTGGCTCATAATATCTTGTTAGATGGCTTCCTGTATTATTTGATGATTAAGAAAAGGAGTTATTGTTGCCGTTAAAAAACATAAAATTATATATGACTGCTTAAATTTAAGAATTTCAATGGTTTTATTTTCTTTTATGTTTAACGTGCATTAGCTTCAAAAGATTTATACTAATCAAAATTTGAATGCTAAAATTTTTTATTGATGATCCAAATTGGGTTTTTAGATCTTTAGATATAATGCTTAAATTCAGGTATTTTTAAAAAAGATGTTTTAAGAAAATAATTGGCTTAAGAAAAAACTTTAAAAAACCAAATAGTTATATAAAAAAGGTTTAAAATATCAAATGGTTTAAAGAACAATATTTAGAAAACGGACGGTTTAAACACGTTAAAAAGCAAAAATTCTATAAAATATGTTATTAAAAATTATTCACATAATTCTAGGTATGTATTTAGTTCTTAAACCGTTAAAATTTCAAATATAGTCCTTTATATTATGGTTATCTTTTATCAATTGTCAATTTTCAGTTATTTCAGTTACCAATGTTAAATTTTCAAAATTACTATTTTACCTACAAAGATCATCAATGTAATTTATTTGTTATTTAAATAAAAATTATTTTTAAAATGTTGTTTTTAGAATGTTCAGATTTTTAAATGTTTCTCTAAAACTTTTAATTTTTTAATTGTCTCTCTTAAAACTTTTTAATTTTTTAAAAATAATTTTTAAAAACATTATCATCTTTCTTAAAACCATTTGACTTTTTAAATTTAAATTTTATAATTATTCATTTTCTAAATATTTTTTTAAAACATTTTAAAAAATATTAAAAATGTCATTTGAAAATAAATTCTTTCTGAAAAATATGTTTAAAGAAGTGATTGTTTTTAAAATATGTTTTAAAATATTTTTCTTTTAATATTTTTCTTATAAAATATATCTGCTATATATCCTTAATTTTTTTAATTTTTTATTATAGGACACTACAGTACATGAAAATATTTTAAAAAGATAATTTCTTAAGTTTGAAAAGCTATTGACTCAATCTGGTTAAATATTTGTATAGAAAAAAACTTTTAGAAATTTATAAATATTAATATTGTTTATATATATCTATACTACTATATAATACATATTAGAAGGACTAAATGGTAATTTTATTTAAATTGTAAGACACCTATACAACATTTCAAGCATAGAGTACAAGTGCTTTATGTAATAATTCTACTTTTGCCCCCATTTAATTAACTTCTTCTAATTATTGTATTATTTAATACACATTATTAATACATTATTTAATAATATGATATTATTTAATTCACTTCATTAAGTTTTGTTTTATTTATAATAATATAAATTGGCATTTAAATTTATAATTACTAATCATATTTTTAAAACTAAAGTTTTATTTTATTTAAAATAATATAAATTGATAATTACTAATCATATTTTTTTTAACTAAATACAATTTAAATTAAGTATTATTTTATTTAAATACTTATATCTATACTATTTTGTAATAAATATCTCTGAATAGAGATTTAATTTTGCCAAGCATATAAGTTTTGAATCAAAATGTACAAAAAAGTGTAATGCAATTAAGAGAGGTAGAATAGATAATCGATTAAGATTTTAAAACACTTTAGGGGCAATATGGTAAATTTATCAATTAAATTTTATATAACTTGGTATTATTGCCGTTGTCTCTTTCATGTATTTAATAAAAATTATTAATAAATTATTTAAAAATATGATATTATTTAATTCACTTTATTAAATTTATTTTATTTATGATACTATAAATTGATATTTAAATTGATATTTACTAATTATATTTTTATAACTAAATATTATTTAAATTAAGTATTATTTTATTTAAATATTTAATATATATATATATATATATATATATATCTCTTCATGTGTATAATAACTATAATACTAATATTTTTATATGGGCATATTGTGAGTTTAATAATTTTAATATTTATCTATATCTTTTAAAAGCACAATAACATTCAAGATGGTAATTTGTTATGAGAATTTCTCAATTAACTTTCTCTGGTCTATGCAAATCACAACCGAAAGCTGCCCCCGATGATCATAAAACTTTAACCTACATTCAACAAACGAAACCCCCCTAGAATTTAGGTAATAAGTGATTTTCGACCACAAATACCACCCATGTTTTCACTAATCTTGTTGGGATAATATAGTTGTCTTAAAGATTTTTGTAAAATAAGTACTTGTTTTCTTTCATTCAATTTTTTCACTATTTATATTTTGATTTTTTAATTACATCATAACGTACCAAGCCGATACTGACTACAATCGTATTCCCAAAAAATCGCGCAACAACCGTACCGCCGCAACGCGCGGACATTTTCACTAGTATATATATATATATATATATATATATAATTCTTTCAACTATTTTAAATGTATACAATTTATTTAATCGACCTTCACATGCGTATATATTACAGAGTTATTAATAGTAACTGATAATTTATGTTTCTATTTATTTTAAAGAATAAATATATGGATGGTTCTTGTAGTTTGGTAAAAAATTTAGAATAAATACATTAGTTAATTTCATCAATGGTTTTTATTCCGTTAGTTTAGTTATTAATGTTAAAAATTCTAAAATGACTATTGTACCTACAAGGATTATCATTGTAGTTTACTTTTTAATTAATTAAAAATTATTTTTAAAAGTATCATTTTTAGAATGTTCAAGTTTTTAAATGTTTCACTAAAACTTTTGATTTTTTACATATTTCTCATAAAACATTTTAATTTCTTAAACATACTTTTTAAAAGTATTATCATTTTTCTTAAAACCATTTGGTGTTTTAAATTTAATTTTTATAATTATTCATTTTCCACATAATTTTTTAAAAACATACTAAAGAAATATTAAAAATGTCGTTTGAAATTGAATTTTTTCTAAAAAAGATGTTTAAAAAGTGGTTTTTTTAAAGATGTTTTAAAAAATAAATGGCTTAAGAAAAAACTTTAGAACACCAAATAATTTTATGAAAACATTTAAAATATCAAACGGTTTAAAAAACAATATTTAGAAAACGGACGGTTTAAACACGTTAAAAAGTATTAAAAATTTTTCATGTATTTAAAACATATTATTATATAATAAACACTAGCTTTAGTACACCCGTGTATTACACGGATTGAATAAATAAAATATTAATTATAATAAAAACTTATTAATAATAAAATAATATTTTAATATAAGATATAATTTAAATCTTTTTTATTATAAATAGAATAAAATATTTTCTTTTAAAAATAATATTTTCAAAAATATCATTTATAAAAACTTTCTTATTATAACTCCTAATTTTATTTATTTTATAAAAATTTTACTTTTTAAAAAACTCCAATTTTAAATATTTCATATTTTTAAAAAAGTTTGATTTTATAAAAAAATTATTATTTGATAAAAATTTATTTCTTTAGAAATAACATTAATAAAAGTATCTTTTTCTTAATTTATTACAAATTATTTTAATATAAAGAAAATTAAATAATATAAGCAATTAATCTGATTATTTAATATGAGAGAGAGGCGGAAAAAACTTGATGAGGATGAATGTGGTGATCCCATATAGCTATTAGAACAAGTCATAGATTAATAGTCAAAGCATGACATAAAACTTATGTCCGGTTGCGGTAGCATGCGAGAAATGGTAGGCAAGGCCGAGCAACCATAACATACCGAACGCGTAGAGTCTCAGACGAACACATCTTCGTCACCACTGACATTGGACATATAACAAATATTAATTTCGCCAAGCATCATAAACAAAGCGCATCAAGATGTAACATGTCTACCAAAGGTATCAAATGAGCTATTGTTTAAAATTAAGAGTCTCACTACATCATCGTCATGAAAAAACAACCAAAGCAGATCTCTTCATAGACATCAACGATCAAAAGACCATAAGAAATTAGATTTGAAAAACCCTAAAAGAGTATTAGAGAATCATATAGGCGAAAAAGCAGCAAAGGCGGTTGCATCGCCACTGTCGAAGGGGCTATCATGTCCATCGCCATCACCACCATCACAACATGGCTCAATCTCAACATAAGACGGTAGGCGGCACTGCAATAGAGCATATTTGCATCACCATCGGCACTCTCATAGCCATGCGTCCACTAGCGACAAGACGGAAATTCACCTTGAACACCCCTTATCAACCCTATCACTTTCGATGAGCAAAAGTTGGATGTTATTTTAAAGGTGGATGCTTTAAGTTACTGCTTCTAGCCAAGAACTCTTTGAAACTATTCCCGTGGCATGTAAGCTACAAGTCATGTTAAGTTTTGTTCGATTTTATCTCTCCGATACATAGTTGTTATTAGAACAATGTTCTGTACATATTGGGCACACTAACCGGGATAGATGTTATGCTTACAAAGATAGTTGACATTCTTTTGTTTTCACAACGCATGGAGTAAACAGTTGAGTGCTCAAACTTGGTATAATTTTTTTTTTTGTCATAAAGAACTGTTCCTCAAGAAATAAACCAACAGTGTCTAGAAACTTTTACAAGGCCTAAAAAGCAAATTCAAGAATTGATTTATAATATAACTTAGGATCTTAGATCTTGCAATTGAATTCCGACCCCAAAGGAAAGAAGTCAAGAGGGTTGAAGTCGGTCAATTACCATCTTTATTGAAAAACTACTTGTTTTGACTTCGACTAACTTGCTCATTTTACAAACTTTAATATACAATTTTTAATAAGCACATTCTGACTAGCATAATCAACTATCTTTAGTGTCATGTACTCCGTAACACCCCAACCCAACAAGGTTGACGTGTCAATATAACGGTAATCAAAATCCAAAACATAAACCCATAAATTAATAACGTTTAAATGCCCAAATTCCAAAAACATAAGTCTAAAACCAACTTAAATAGATTATTACATCACAATAAATAGAAGTCTTGTTTATCCCGAGTGCCGTTCTTCACTCCACTCCCGAAGGATCCTGCTGAACTGACATGCAAGAAAACAAAAGCACGCCTTAACATAAGCCCAGCGAACGGAATAGCATATAACAAAATAAACAGATATCATGATAACAGAGAATGAGATGACATAACATATTTACCAAACAGAACATAACCCGAGCTAACAATCATATCATATAACAACTGAACAGAGGGAACACAAGTAGCGAAACCCGTGAAGCAATGTGAAATGGAGTATGGGCAGACATACAAACCATTCACTAGAGTCCTAAATAGATCGTTATACGACCATCCATCAGGAAATAACAGAACTAGCCTGGGATCTATCCATACACCTCCGAGAAAATAATAATATAACAAGATAGCCAATATAAATTCAAAGTCCTCTTTCAAGACGCCGAAATCTCAGCTCACCGCCACAGTTGGTGCCACCTTGTTGATGCCGCAATAACGCGTCTTGGTCACCACCAAGACACAGAGAGCTCGGGTAACAGTCTACAAAAATAACGAGTAGTCTAGCAACTTATAACAGAACTCGAAGATAGACAAGCTACTAATAACAAGAATCAAAAATCGGTCAAGAATCAAAAATCCGTAACTTCGTTAAACGTAAGAGAAACCCAAATAAAGGCGTCCACAATCCGTACGAGAACCTACGGTTTAGTTACATAATGCATAAGCTATACAAACTTAAATATATTGGGTGATTCGCTATCTTGTTGGTATCAAAATAATAATAATAATAATAATAATAATATAATAATAATAATAATAATAATAATAATAATAATAATAATAATAATTAATTATTATTAAATTATTATTATTATTATTATTATTATTATTATTATTATTATTATTATTATTATTATTATTATTATTAACACTATTATTATTTTATTTGTTTGAATTATCACTTAACCGATAAAATCTTAATGTTTTAATTATGATTATCTTTTAATTTTATTCATATCTTTTAAGTCCCTCATTACATGAATTAAATTGTTCTAATCCAACAACTCTTATCTGTTCCTAATTTACTAACCGATGGCATGCAACAGCCTCATAATTACTTACATTAATTAAATTATCACTTTAGATTAGTTCTAAAGTATGCATAACCAGATTTCAAGTTAGATGATAGGTCTTCATATTTCCTTTAGAAGCTCTAATCTATTAATGCTTATCAAAATATTGTAGTAATTATATAACCACTTAGTACAAAGTAGTATTGTTTAAGTCTTTTAAACTCAATCACTTTTAATCCACCACTTATTGTTTGATAACAACTTCAAAAAAATGCATTTACATGTGAAGATCAGAAAATAAGGAATTTGAAACATTCACGTGCATCGAGTAAGAAATCATGATAAAATAATATGATCATGAACTAGTAGAAACTCAATCCAACACACACCCAAACTCACGATTTAAGATTCAGTATGTTCAAATTATATATCTAGTCTCCGGAAAACAAACGAATTCACATAAAGTAGCTTATGAATTACGGATATACTAGCGGGTGATTAGGATGGTTTACCTCAATAGCAAAATAAACCGAACCACATTGGAGAAGAGCTTGAACTACAAGAATAACTTTTACGGATGCACTACGGCTGCATACGTCATGAGAACGGGTTATCAAATCTTCTAAATCAACACTCCAACGATACGAGATATAAGGGAAGGAGAGTCGATTGATTCGTTACCTCAAGTAGTAGAATAGAAGCAGGTCGGAATTCGAGATGGTGATTTTGTTACACAAACGTAAGAGGCCTTGTGCGTTACAATTAGGACTAATCAAAAGTTTTGAATTGGAGCAAGTGCAACACAAGTGTTTCCATAATGGAGCAACAACATATTAGTAGCAAGGGCCTGTTTTAGTGGTGTTTCACGGTGGATACAAGTCTCCGGCGAGCAGTGCTTTGAACATTAACGCCGAAGGCAAGAGGATCGAGGCGTGTGCAAACGAGGGTTTCAATGAAAGAGATCGAAGGCTCGAGGGGTATAAATCCATGATTTATAGCGGTTGAAATAGGATTGAGATCCCATTGATTTCGTGCGTTTCATTACAAGTTTGTTAAAGCCGATAATGGGATATGTATTGAGGTAGCTGAATGAGTTCCCATTTATTTTTATTAATTTTTTTTCTTATTTTAGGTATTATATACTCCCCACATAGTAGGTTCCAACTGTAAATTTTACTAGGGATCATTTAGTGATGGTATGATTCACTTGATTGTATGATAAACACAAGAGAGCCAATTAACTGAATACACTTACTCACAAGAAACTAAATGAATTCTAACATATTAAAATTTCCACAAGTATGGACTTGTGAGGTGATGCTGCTATTAAACAGGAAGTGAAAACATGATATTATATCATGAAGAAGTTAATTTCTATTAGTCAGCTATATGCACAAAGAAGTTAATATCATGAAGAAGTAAATTTCTATTAGTCAGCTATATGCACAAAGAAATTAGTATCACCGATGTTTTTGAGTTGATTGGATGGGCAAAAAAGATTGAATTACTCATGATAAGGGTGAAAAAAGTTATGCCATAGACTCGGCAGTAGATAGCAACCTTCTACAAGTTATGGATTGAAGAAATGAGCCAAATAGGCTAATTTGTTCAAAATGATGATGAAGGCTGCGCCATAAGCTAGGTTGCAGTGCTGGTTGTTTGCGCTTGCGACGAGCTAAGTGAAACAGGCCCAATGGCACTGTTTTGTAGCGATTGTAGTTGGACCTCACTTTCTTGGTAGGCTGGCTGTCTAGATGAGTTAGCAAGAGAGTTGTCGCCATGAGTCATTGCCTAACGACTCTACATGTAAGTGCGTTTTGAAGATATCAACTTCAACCTTATTTCATTGACTTCGTTTTTAATTCCGCCAACGATGGCTCGACGTCTTCAACTTTTTTCCCCATACTTGCAACCAAGTCTTCAGACATGCATCGGGTCCTCGTCACCTGTATACGCATCCTCCAACGACGAGTCTCATCTCTGGCAACACTTGCAGCTACACGTTTTGTTGGTTACATGGCATCCCAATTGTTGGGTTTGTGAAGGCTTTGGGCTTGGGCCTATGTTTAGTTTTCTTGTTCATTAAGTTGTTAACACTAATTAGTCTCTATATATACCCTGTTATGTATTTGTAATCTTTGTACCGAGCAAAAAAGAAAACCCTAGTTGCAGCCCGTGGACGTAGGTCACACCGACCGAACCACGTTAAATCCTTGTGTCGTTTATTTTTCTATTTTCTGCTTGATAATCATTTGTGCGTGTTCATGTGTTGGTTCCGCTGCGTCGCTTGAAACCTAACAAGTGGTATGAGAGCTTTGGCTCGTTGAACATACGATGTTGCACTATAAACGATTGACAAAGAGGTTCGATTGCTCGTGTTCGGTTGCCGGTGTTATTTTTTTTTTTGGTGTTCACGTTTGACAAGAAAAAAAATAATATCAAGTTTCTTGGGGGTTTGTGTTAAACAAAAAAAAAATACATATATAGCCGCCATATATAACAAAGCAGAGGAATCTTTTTTCGAAGAAAGCAACGTGAAGGAGGAGATATATCTTCTTGTAGCCATTTAATCACAAAAAGACAAAAGAACTTCATTTGTTTTCTTTACTTTTGTTACGATCCAAAGAAGAAAAAGAAAAAAGAGAATTAGCAGGTGTTTTTTTTTTTGTGAAGGAGGTTTGATCGAGATTGAGTACTAGGTTGAAACCCTTTAAGTCGTCGATTAGGGTTTGGTAAAAAAAAAAAAAAAACTCTTGGATTCGTCGGGTAAAGGTTAGGGTTTTGTGTTTTTCAAGTTTCATTTTTTTTTTTTTTTTGACTTGTTATTATCAACTGTTTGGGAAACCGTATTTTGTGAAAGAAAACTACGTTCGGGATAGATTTGTCTACAAGATTTATTGTAGGAGCAAATCGGTCAATTGACAGTGTTCAGTAGAACAGCAGTCAAGTTCAGGCGCGTGTCATTGCTGTGTCTGTTCACTGTTTCGATTTGCTTCTTGTTTGCTGTTTGAGATGGCTGAAGACGGGAAGGTTGTGATCGGGAAATTTAACGGTTCTGATTTCAGTTGGTGGAAGATGCAAGTAGAAGCATTTCTATGTCAAAAGGACTTGGACATGGTACTAGAAGAAAAACCTGAGAAAATAGAACAAGCTGATTGGGAATCAAGAGATAAAAAGACTCGTGCGGTTATTACATTGGCTTTGACGAAAAATGTTGCTTTTAACATTATGAAGGAAATCACGGCTCGGTATGATGTCTGCTTTGTCAAATATGTATGAGAAACCGGTGCAGCGAATAAGGTGTTTTTGATTCGGGAGCTGGTGAACACAAGGATGAAATCTTAACAAGACTTGTATCTGTTGGAATTAAGTTTGATGATTAAGTTCAGGCTCTACTGTTGTTGTCGTCTCTGCCTGAGAGTTGGTCTGGAACTGTGACTGCAATTTCAAGTTATACGAAGACTAAAGGTTTCACTCTTGATGGTATTCGGGATCTAATTATGGGTGAAGATGTAAGAAGAAAGAACTCGGGTGAATCATCGAATAGTGAGCTGCTAAATGTTGGCCGGGGTCGAGATAATAATAGGAACAGTGGGAGTCGAGGTAGGAGTTCATCTAAACCTAGGAAAAATGTGAAGTGTTGGACCTGCAATGAGATGGGACATGCTAAGAGTCAGTGTCCAAATAAGAAAGAATTGAACACTGCTATTGGGAATGTTTCTATACATTTATTTTTTTATCTATTTACTAGAAAGATATAATACTAGATATTTCTATGGAATTATCTGGCTTATCAATGATTTTTTTCATCTAGCTTTGATGGTTGAATTTTGTAACAATTTCAAAGACTTTCATGACCATTCAAGGTTGCTCTAGATATTTCTATGGAATTGTTTAGCTTATCCATGATCTTTCATCTAAGCTTTGATGGCTAAATTTTAAGCCTTCCATGACCATTCAAGATTGCTCTAGATGGTTCTTCTTAACAGCCCTTTAAGCCATGTTTTCTAAAGCCTTGGTTGCTTCAAAAATGGCTCTAATCGATAAAACTTAGGATGGTGCAACTTGTCATTTGACGCATTGTGACACTTAGCTCTGATACCATGTTAACTGGTATATCTTGATCTAAAAAGTATGTATACAATGATGAAGAACTCCTTTATAAATAAAGGTGAAAAACCTAAACTATAACTCTCAGGCCAGAACTAACTAGGCAAGTACAAATGAGCCTAACTAACATATTTACAATTAACAAATAACATTAGAAGAAAAAAATTTTGAACGAAGATGACAACTAGCTTCAACAAAGATGGAAGAACTTCAAAAAGCAACCATTATAAAGACAAGACGTAATGTATAATCTTCGTAAATAATTAAAATAGTAACAAAAAATGGTTTTGAAGGACTTAAAAATGGATATTTGGAAAGCACAAAAGGTTTCAAGGGTAAGAACCCTATTATGTAAATAACACTTAAAATGCAATAATAAATCTTACTATAAGCATATGTATATGTATACTCCAAATACATTAGAGCTCCAAATATAAAATTGTCTCAGATTAGTAACATTACCTTACAAATAAGGTTAGTTATTCTGAAGTGTAATATGCTTTTCCTTAATCTTGTTGGTAGATGAAAAACACATTCACAGAATGCACAATGCAATGCACACATCCAAGGAACATAAAAAACATAACACCAGATACAAACAAATAAATAAGTTCACAGAATCATGCTCTAACAAATCATAGAGAAGTAGGTGAATATGTTTGTAGCAAGTATAAGAAAAATCGCAATCACCGTAAAACATAAATTGTAAATTAATGATGAAAATAAAGGTCAAAACAACTTTAAGTCAGGTTATTTATCCAAACAATTTAGATCTAAAAAATTAATGGGGTCATTAACAAATCAAATACCAAATCACCAGAATTATTGAAAACAAAATTTATAATAAATTGTAGTATCTTTACTAAAAACAAAAATAAATAAGACAAAACAAAAAAAAAAAAAAACAAAACAAAACAAAAAACAAAAGGAATCGGCATTTACAATCACTAAACTATTTCATGGGTTATTGAAAATAGTGATTGACATCTTAAGTTTTCAAGAACTTCAACACTAAAATTTTAAAGATGTAATCATCAAAATTTAACTTTAAAACGCTAACAAAATTTCTAAAAACAGTTACAGAAGGGCCCAAAAAGAAGAAAACAACAACACATATGAAATTGGAAAATCAGATAACATGTATAAGCTTTTCAAGCAGACCCATGTCACAAAATGGAGTGAGGGTTTGTGGACTCACCTCAAAAACATATTTGTGAGTAGCTGGGGTCTGAGCGTCTTTCGACACATATTCTTTAAGCTCCTGTTAATTAAAAATACCCACAAAAAGATAACACATAAAAGGATAAACTCTTATCAAAATAATACAAACATGAATTGTTAATTAATCACATAGAAGATAAGTAGAATCATGCACATACAAACATGAATTGTGAATTTGAGGGATGATGAGGAATCGTACCGTCAACACTAAACATGTTTACGACGTCAATGTCGATTGTGAATTAGAGGGAAGATGAGGAATTGTTGCTTGTACAGTGATCGCATCAAGCTTTAAACTTTCAATTGCTACAGCTTCCTGTGATGTACACAATGAATATAATTCAAGCTTCAAATTTTCAATTTCCAACCTGTCAAAACAGCCTGTTCTGCCTCTAGAATGAACTTTATTTCTGTAGCATACATAGTTATTTAAACTACCTTTCTCTTCTCACAAAATTGAAGACAAAGATGAAAGAAATTGATACGAACCCAATGTCTGGATCGGGTCGCTATGGGTCGGGGCAGATGCATTTGCAGCTAAACAGGGGGAGCCGGGTTGGAGGGAAAGCATTCAAAATTGAAGAAGATGCGGGGTGACCCACGACATCAGGAAGTGGGGATTACACCCCATAACTGTTCCCACATCCTGTTAATTTAAGTAGCTAGTTCCTGCATTTCTAATTTAGAAGGCTAGAATATATATATTCACGTTGTTCCTTGTGCAATCCGAGATTTGCCCTGCTCAAAATCGGGCTGACTACTTTGTAATTTCTAATTCCTGTTAACCGAAGATCCTAGTTCCTGTAAAAAATCCTCACGAACTGCAATCACAAAGAAAATGAGCAGTAAAGAAACCAATAAAAATTAAGTAGCAGTCTTTTTTGTCATGTTATTGTGAAACTTACATTTTTCAGGGGCGCCATACTTCTTAATCACAACATTAGCATCAAACAAATGCATGATACTTCTGGTTAAAGTAGTGATTAGATTAAATTTCTTCAACCACCCCTTGTGTTTTGCTTTTTTTCATTTGATTCGCAGTCATGATAACTTAAAACGCACATTACGCATAATGATCCTATTAACTTAAGCAACATTAGACAAATGTTTATTTAAAAGAAACACAGCTTACAATTAGTACCTCAATTTCCTTTAGCACCAAGATTTATGCCTCCAGAATGGTAACCTGTTATTATATTCATCTTTGATGAAATCGCTGTGTTATCACAGGCATCTATGTGCAGCATATTACGTTGCACATTATTGACATTGTACTCTGCATTGCCAAGAAAATCTTCCATAAGGAGGTTGCAGATATGAATTAACAGACATAAAAAAGACAGAAATATGATCGATAAAAATGTCACCTGCTGCAGATAAGTAGTGTAAGAGAACTTCATTAGGGGATACATATGGGCCAGAACTTGTCATCAAGAGCACAAAAAAATTCACATGCCTTACAAATTCAGTACATACATATTTCTCTTGATTTTAATGTGAAACAAATGTGTGGTTAAGCAAAAACTTATAGTAAAAAAAACCACATAGATAGCAGAAGTTGTAAATAGAAGCCACCTTTTGATTACTACATAAAAACTTATACAAGACAGCTTTATGTTGGTTTGGTGGCAGTGCAGGATCAGAAATCTCCTGAGAATAATTTAACACCTTCACCACTAGTACACATGGTTCCACTTAATTTGCAGAATGGGCTAACGGTTATAAGCAGTAAAATAGATCATCAAAAGACAGTAACATTTACCATTGGCAGTACTGCAGTAGGGTAAGAGTGCTAACAGTTACTCATGAATTTGTAGCAACTGATAGTTCTAGTTCTATTTCAGGCACTGGACTGAAGCCATAGGAGCAGAAATCAGATTATCATCTCATAAACGATGATGAGCAAATATAGCAAAAAACATAGGTATGCCCTGTTAATAAAACAGCACTTACCGTGGCCATGCCTCCGGATGCCATAAGAAAATATCCCTTCAGACACTTCCGTGTATAAATTTGCCTCTACTGCACGTCTTCACCACACCTGCAGCAGTTAGCAAACATAGGGATAGAAAAAGGTCTGGTTGTAGCATTTAATCACACATCAGGTCACTTTTGACCTTTTTAAGCTTTGACCCATTCATTTTGAATTTTTTTCAAAGTGCCAACTTAACCCATTAGATATAAAATATAACATGAATTAAACTAATATATATGATAAGGAAACCTGGGTTAAATAATTAACGTGCCCCTCTAACTCCAGAGTTTGTAAATCATTTCTTGTTGACAACCTAGTCAAAGCTACAAATCTATTGTTGCTACTGAACATAGTATTAACCTAACCTCATTACAATGATATGTGTAAACTCTATGAAGAGATGGTAGTACCGTAGTACGAGCAACATGACATCCAAGAATTGAAAAAAGTCCGCCTACAAACTTGATAGCCAGTATCCAAACACAAACCTGGTCACTCTGTAAATTACACAAAGGTAAAAAAGCAAATAGGAATTTGACAGAGAAAATGTGATCCTAAATTTTCTAGATCAAATAAGTTTGATATGATTCTTTGGGCTCACCTTAAACACAATCTAGCATGATATGATTCTATAAACACAATCTAGCAATGCAAAAAAGAGAAAGACATGCCAATAGTTCCTGGGTTAAATTTGATACAACAGCAATAAACATTTGTGGAGCACACCGGAGGATTTCAAATATAATAGCATGATATGATTCTTTGAGCTCACTTTAAACACAAGCTAGATCCAAAATCTAACGGTTGAAAAAACGACAAACGGTTCAAGTGCATGTCTGCAATCTTCAATAACAGAAACAACCAGCTGAAAAGAAGCTGAAGATGGTTCCTATAGCGGGGAGAATAATTGAATACATGCATAGGATTATAGAAGAAAAAAAAAGAAAAAATTATGAATCATACCAGAATAAGTAATCCAGATAGCATGAGCAAAAGAAAAACTATTGGCCATAACTAAAAGACAAAAATTTTAACAGAAAATGAGACAACGAGGTGAATAAAGCATGTGTAACTAAACATTACCTTCTTGTTTTTTGTAAGACTACTCAAGATCACTTCTAGAAGAGCTTGAGAACCTTCCTCCTGCTCTTCTTGATTGATATCCTTGATCTCTTCCTGAAACTCCTCCAACTAGCAAACTGCAAACAATTTTCGTTAAATATAAGCAGATATTTTACAAATATCCACATCTTATCTTATTATGTAATATTACTAACATATATAGCTAAATGTTGCAGTAATGCTGTAAAGTGAACCCTTCCAACATCAAGAAAGTTCATAAGCATGAAAAGCTCATACAAGTTGTTCTGAAAGGCATTTGCATTTCACATCAAAAATAAGAACAAATTAAGTGATAAAAATGAAACAAAAGATAAAAACCATCATATTTTATCCAAAATATGTTGATCGGTACACAGAGAACTAATGTAAAAAAAAAAACCTGAACAGGGTTCCAGTCAATAATGTTTGATGTCAAGTTTTGTACTGCTTTAGTGCAGAAAACAAACGAAACTTTATTTTTAAGGCGGACCTTCGTCGACTATTTACACACGATAAAATATTCAACAAATTAAACGCATGTAAATGATCTAAAAGTGTAAGAAATGGTCAAAAAACATACCATGGTGTCCTAATGTGTTGCCTTCAATGACCAATTGTCAATGTTAATTAAAAGTGTACCTGGCACTGAAGATACTTCCTGTTTCAATTACCATGGGATCCTGTTAACTCGTGAGGCTGCTTCCCCTTTACATGATCTTCAGGAGGACATGAGTAAGGACGTAACATAAAGACCAAAACAAGAAACATAACATGATACATGAATAAGGAGTTTAATTACCTTGATCTTTCCACAATCTTGGAATCAGACTAGAAATTTCAGTTACAAGGGAAAAATGGATTTGGCGACAAATGTAAAAATCAAAAGGGAAGAATAACAATACCTATCAAGGTTCCGTGTAGCGTTCGATCAAGCATCAACATGAAGAAGAAAGTCATGAGATATGAACATGCGTAGGCACTGGTGCTTTGCTCTGCTTGGTGATATAGCTTGATCTTTGATCGATTGAATCCAGGACATGTATCTAACATGCGAAGAAAAATCTATGTGCAGCGTATTAGGTTGCACATTATTGACATTGTACTCTAAATTGCCAAGAAAATCTTCCATAAGGAGGTTGCAGATATGAATTAACGGACATAAAAAGCAGAAATATGATCTATAAAAATGTCACCTGCCTGGAGGGAGCTCCTCATACATATGGGCCAGAACTTGTCATCAAGAGCACCAAAAAATTCACATGCCTTACAAATTCAGTACATACATGTTTCTCTTGATTTTAATGTGAAACAAATGTGTGGTAAAGCAAAAACTTATATTAAAAAAAACTACATAGATAGTAGAAGTTGTAAATAGAAGCCACCTTTTGATTACTACATAAATAGCAGAAGTTTATACAAGACAGCTTTATGTTGGTTTGGTGGAATTGTAGGATCGAAAATCTCCTGAGAATAATTTAAAACCTTCACCACTAGTACACATGGTTCCACTTAATTTGTAGAATGAGCTAACGGTTATAACCAGTAAAATAGTTCATCAAAAGACAGTAACATTTACCATTGGCAGTAGTGCAGTAGGGTAAGGGTGCTAACAGTTACTCATGAATTTGTAGCAACTGATGGTTCTAGTTCTATTTCAGGCACTGGACTGAAGCCATAGGAGCAGAAATCAGATTATGATCTCATAAAACGATGATAAGCAAATATAGCAAAAAACATAGGTGTGCCCGGTTAATAAAAATGGCACTTACCGTGGCCATGCCTCCGGATGCCATAATAAAATTGGCACTTCACGTATAAATTTGCCTCTGCAGCACGTCTGCACCACACCTGCAGCAGTTACAAAACATTAGGGATAGAAAACGGTCTGGTTGTAAGCATTTAATCACACATCAAGTCACTAACCAGTCAAAAGTGGATCACTAACCAGTAACACCACCAGGAAGGCTAACGAGCGAAGTAGGGGAGCGGTGGTGCTCTTTTCTTAGACGGTGGTGTAGTGGAGGAGAGAGGGTGACTGGGTGAGAACAAAGGCAAGGGCTGTTGCTTGCAGTGAAATCCAACCTGATGAGTCAAAACTCAAAACAAAATAAAGAAAGAAGATATAAGAATCCAAAACATTTGTATAAATCTGCACTCGAATGTTAATATGATACATACCCAGCAGGTGGAGTCCACTACCCGTTTCCTGCTGACGATGTGATGACCCAAAACCCAGTCAATGACCTAGTCAGGTAGCAGTTTCTAAACATGGGCAAACCAAAGTAGTGGTGGGAGATGTTAGTGGGATAGTTCGTTAACCTTTTTTTGTATTAATATCAGTTTAATGCTTTAGATCAGCTTAGTTTTTGGATTCTGAATATTGAGTTTATCTTCTGTAATTGGAGGGCAGCCCTCTTGAATCGGGCCGACCAGAACTGCAGTGGATTCCTCTCCTGATTGATTGATTAAGTAAAAAGATTTAACACATAGTACAACATTAAGACAAACTGCAGCACCTGTATCTATCTATAAACTCTATGAATAGATGGTAGTACCGTAGTACTAGCTACATGACATCCAGGAATTGAAAAAGGTACGCCAACAAACTTGATAGCCAGTATCCAAACACAAACCTGGTCACACTGTAAATTACACAAAGGTAAAAAAACAAATAGGAATTTGACAGAGAAAATATAATAGCAAAAAAGAGAAAGACATGTTAACTGTTCCTGGGTTAAGTTTGATACAACAGCAATAAGCATTTGTGGAGCACACTGGAGGATTTCAAATATAATAGCACGATATGATTCTCTGAGCTCACTTTAAACACAATCTAGATCCAAAATCTAACGGTTGAAAAAACGACAAACGGATCAATTAAGTGCATGTCTGCAATCTTCAATAACAGAAACAACCAGCTGAAAAGAAGCTTAAGATGGTTCCTATAGGGGGAGAGAATAATTGAATGCATGCATAGGATTATAAAAGAAAAGAAAACGAAAAAATTATGAATCATACCAGTATAAGTAATCCAGATAGCATGAGCAAAAGAAAAACTATTGGCCATTACCTTCTTGTTTTTTGTAAGACTACTCAAGATCACTTCTAGAACAGCTTGAGAACATGCCTCCTGCTCTTCTTGATTGATATCCTTGAACTCTTCCTGAAACTCCTCCAACTAGCTAGCAAACTGCAAACAATTTTCGTAAAATATAAGCAGATATTTTACAAATATCCACATCTTATCTTATAATGTAATATTACTAACATATATAGCTAAATGTTGCAGTAATGCTGTAAAGTGAACCCTTCCAACATCAAGAAAGTTCATAAGCATGAAAAGCTCATACAAGTTGTTCTAAAAGGCATTTGCATTTCAAATCAAAAATAAGAACAAATTAAGTGATAAAAATGAAACACAAGATAAAAACCATCATATTTATCCAAATATGTTGATCGGTACACAGAGAACTAATGTAAAAAAAAAAGAACCTGAACAGGGTTCCCGTCAATAATGTTTGATGTCAAGTTTTGTACTGCTTTAGTGCAGAAAACAAACGAAACTTTATTTTTAAGGCGGACCTTCGTCGACTATTTACACACGATAAAATATTCAACAAATTAAACGCATGTAAATGATCTAAAAGTGTAAGAAATGTCAAAAAACATACCATGGTGTACGTCCTAATCATGTGTTGCCTTCAACGACCAATTGTCAATGTTAATTAAAAGTGTACCTGGCACTGAAGATACTTCCTGTTTCAATTAGCATGGGATCCTGCTACATGTTAACCCGTGAGGCTGCTTCCCCCTTTATCATCTCATAGATAGTTCTAGTTCTATTTCAGGCACTGGACTGAAGCCATAGGAGGAGAAATCAGATTATCATCTCATAAAACGATGATGAGTAAATATAGCAAAAAACATAGGTATGCCCTGTTAATAAAAACGGCACTTACCGTGGCCATGACTCCGGATGCCATAAGAAAATATCCCTTCAGACACTTCCGTGTATAAACTTGCCTCTGCACCACACCTGCAGCAGTTACCAAACATTAGGGATAGAAAACGGTCTGGTTGTAGGCACTTAATCACACATCAGGTCACTTTTGACCTTTTTGAGCTTTGACCCATTCATTTTGAATTTTTTTCAAAGTGCCACCTTAACCCATTAGATATCAAATATAACATGAATTAAACTAATATATATGATAAGGAAACTTGGGTTAAATAATTAACGTGCCCCTCTAACTTCAGAGTATACCTCTATGGAATTTCTTATAATCTCATACTGACACCAACCATAGAGAAAACAAGTATACTATTTTAGTGAAATCCAACCTGATGAGTCAAAACTCAAAACAAAATAAAGAAAGAAGATATAAGAATCCAAAACATTTGTATAAATCTCGCACTCGAACGTCAATATGATACATACCCAGCAGGTCGAGTCCACTACCCGTTTCCTGCTGACGATGTGATGACCCATAACCCAATCAATGACCTAGTCAAGTAGCTCGTACAAGTTGTTCTAAAAGGCATTTGCATTTCACATCAAAAACAAGAACAGAGTGATCAAAATGAAAGAAAAGATAGAAACAATCATATTTTATCCAAACTATGTTGATCGGTGCACAAAGAACTAATGTAAAAAAAGAACCTAAACAGGGATCCAGTCAATAATGTTTGATGTCAAGTTTTGGAGTGCAGAAAACAAAGGAAAAGTGTAAGAAATGGTCAAAAAACATACCATGGTGTCCGTCCTAATCATGTGTTGCCTTCAACGACCAAATGTCAATGTTAATTAAAAGTGTACCTGGCACTGAAGATATATACTTCCTGTTTCAATTAGCATGGGATCCTGTATGTTAACCCCCGAGGCTGCTTCCCCCTTTACAGGAGGACATGAGTAAGCACGTAACAGAAAGACCAAAACAAATTAAAAACATAACATGATACATGAATCAGACTAGAAATTTCACAATCTTGGAATCAGACTAGAAATTTGAGTTACAAAGGAAAAATGGATTTGGCGACAAGTGTAAAAATCAAAAGGAAGAATAACAGAATTAAGGGCACGATGACAACAATACCTATAAGGTTGCGTGTGGCGTTCGATCAAGCATCAACATGAAGAAGAAGAAGAAGAAGAAGAAGAAGAAGAAGAAGAAGAAGAAAGTCACTGGTGCTTTTCTCTGCTTGGGGTAATAACGCCGATAGCTTGATCTTTGATCGATTGAATCCAGGACGACATGTATCTAACAATGGAAGAAACATATATGCAGATCGCCATATTTGGAGGTTTTGGAAACCCTAGTTTTATTTCTTGCGAATGGAGAGAGGAACACTGAAGGGGTTTTATCAAGTGAACACCAACGGCTAGTCGTGTTCTATTTTTGACGCCAGATCTCCCCAATCGCAAATGTAATCTATCGACATTTCGGGAGCCCCCAACTTTAAAAAACGTATCATGGCATTTTTTACTTTTCTAAAATACTCATTATTTTAATTCTTAGTATTGAACTTAGATATTAAATCATTAGTGACTACCAACATATCATAAATTCATATTAAAAATAATAAAACAGAAAAAATAAAAACTAACGGAAAGTAGACTAAAAACGTTAAACCCCACGTGAAACGTAAAACATTAAAAACAATAACTTAGTCGATACAAGACCCGCACACACGTAGGGATGAGCATGAACCGGTTCTTTTGAACCGGAACCGACAGAACCGGCTGGACTGAACCGTCAAGAACCGATTTTAGTAATATAGGTTCGGTTCCCGGTTCGTATAATATGAATAAACGGTTGCAGGTTCGGTTCAAAAGATTTATTTTCTTTTATTTTTAACGTGCATTAGCTTCAAAAGATTTATACTAATCAAAATCTGAATGCTAAAATATTTGTATTGATGGTCCAAATTGGGTTTTTAGATCTTTAGATCGAATGCTTAAATTCAGGTATTTTTAAACAACATTACACAAGGAGATGCAAACCATCGTCCAAGTTGTTTTCTTGGTTTAGGCGACATACTTAAACAACCGTAGTATAATAATTTATTTAGCTTTGCAATAAATAAGACTATGTTAAAAAGGAATAACTGTCACATTTAGTTCAACAATAAATATTCAAAAATAATATATAAAGACAAGATTTGGTGCCTGACAAATCTAACAAACTTAAATGGTCCCTTAAAAGTTAAAACATAACGTGATAGTATAAATACATAATATTAACACATGTAATTACGAAAGGTTTTCAGTCTAAGTGGTTAAATTGAGGTATCGAATACAATTAAATTTGAGGAAATCTTGGGTTTGAGTGTAAAAACACTCTGGGTTGAGCCGAGGGTTTTCACGGTTATAAGTTTTTTCTTGAGAGGGTTGGAGATGCTATCCTAAACTTTATCCACTATACTATATATGATATACATATATATGATATACGCATATATGATATATGTGTTGATAACCCATTTATTTATCTACTAATTTGTTTTCTTCTCAATAACTTCGTTAGTTAACTTAAAATAATAAATTGTGACCATTTAAATTTTTTTTTTTTTGACGTCCCGCGTAAATTTAGTTAAAAAATGAGGTGTATTATAAATATTTTTTTTCAGGTACCGTAAATTTAGTTAAAAAATGATATGTATTAAAAATAATTTTTTTTGGGTACCGTAAGTTATCAAATGATAGTAATGTGTTGGCATCATGATGAATGAAACGGATAACGACTGAAGAACACGATCTCTAGAATCGAGGCGCCGCAACTTTATGTATTTCTTTTATGTACCTAAAAACATCAATGTCATCATCGTGTAATGAAGTTCGCAAATGTACCGCTTGAACGGGTTTAATTTATAGTTATTAACTTATAACCTAACCTGCAATTGAAAGTGTGAAAACAGTTGCAAAATAAATAATAATGATATGACTGAATTGACACTATAAGGCTTGGAGCATAGGCGCACAGCAATGGCAAGTGGTTGAAGTTATATGTTTATGATGTATAAATGTATAGATTTAAGGGGCGGATTACATAATACGTAAGTCGGTCGTTCAAGAAAACATGACGTAAAGACACGTCATCAGGCTTAATTCGAATAAAAAATTAAAAAGGGCACTGGTTGGTTGGCAATTTTGTTAGCCAAACCCAACCGCATTACAACCGAACCATGTCTCAAGTTAGACTTTCGTTTCATTCTCTTACCAGCTGGGCTCTGGCCCCAGGCCCAACGCACCCACCTATGCATCACGCTGTGGGCCTTGCAGTCCATTTACTGGGCCCGTCTTGTCTCTCACCGTCACTCTCCCCCTCCCCGCCTATGCCCACATTCGAAACCCAAACATTTTCGTCTCTTATCCCTTCATCTCTCTCTCTCTGCAAAAGTTGAAATTGATTCTTATCCTTACCTACTCGTGTTCTTCTTTCTCACGCGATCTCACAACTATTTATCTAAATATATGCAGCAATTAATTTAGAATAGATGCAATTCATAACAGATATGATTTACGAGTTATGATTTCAGATTCGCATTCATTACCTAAAAGCTTCATATAAATTTTATGCGATATTCTACAATCGAAGAGAGTTGAGAAGCTTACAAGCAGCAGCAATGGAGGTCGTAGTCACGATCGTGTTCGTTACAGCCTCCTTGCTAACATGCGCAGGCGGAACGTCAGCATCTTCCGGCGATCGTCTTCTGGTGAACATGACGGTAGTCCGGCGAGCCGATGCGATTGGAGCTTGTATGTGAATAGATCATTAGATATATATACATACATTTAGATAGATCTACATGTGATTTGTTAGATGATTTGAATGAATCTGTTATTACGTGCTTTTGGAATGATGTGTGATGAATGAATATCATATCATGTAGATTGCTTGGACGGAAGTTTACCGGCGTATCATATTGATCGGGGATTCGGTGCCGGAGCACGCAACTGGCTTTTGCAATTTGAGGTACTTTATCATCCATCGAGCCCTTTGAATGATGATTTGTGCTTTGTAGATCGATCTTCTAGAATTGCTTTTTCGACTTTTTCCGGTGATAACTCCTCGAATATCAGATTTCATCATTTCAACTTTGTCTTTTTGTTTCAAGTTGTTTGGCTTTACTCTACTCCACTTTTTCCCCGAATTAAATTAAATTTACAGTTTTTGACTTTACTTTATGGTCAAAAGTGAATTTGGTGAAACTAAAAGTCTCAAGCAAACCGAAATGGAAAATGAAACAGTAATGCGATGCACTTTCGAAATCGATGGACAACTCTTAATAATTTAAACTTTGATTCATGAAACTACTAATTTGGTGCCGGAGCACGCAACTGGATTTTGCAACTCTTAGGGGACGTTTGGTTCGCAGAATGTTTTGCAAAAGAATTAGAATTGGAATTGGAAATGGAATTGGAATTGTAATTGAAATCTTGTTACAATTAATAACGTGTTTGGTTGGTCGATTTTGAGTGAAATTAAAATGTTAACTTTGAACATTACATTGGATTGTTAAACATTTCATGGGTTAGTGGAAAGAATGTGAATTCCAATGAATAAAAGAAAATTTTCCAATCTAATTCCGTACATTGACTAACCAAACATGATTTTGAAAAAAAAAAATTTCAATTCCAATTCCAATTACTGTGAATTACGTGAACCAAACGGGGTCTTACAGATTGATTAGAACAAACATAATATTTTTTCCCCTTCAAATTATAACATAAAGTTTTTAAAATTACCACTAAACTAAAAGAAAAAAATTTAAAACCCAAGAGAAACGAAATCCCAAGGATAACTTTACAACTAATGATATTGCAGAATGAAACCCAAGAGAAACGAAATCCCAATATCATAAATCTCTTCGGATTGCAAGTTTTAAAACCTACACTCTAAACTCCACCTATGTTTTAGCAACATAAAACCAACAGTGATTAGAGTTTAACATTTTCATGATCTATGTCAATCTTGATATATAAAATGTGCATGAAAAAGTCAACAACTGATGCAGAAAGATAGAGAGATGTGACTTCCATGTTGATTAATCTAACTGTTAGATTAATTGCTAGTGTTCTAAAATCTATCAACTATAATTTAATTATACTATGCTTACAAACGCTAGAGATCAACTTCCATGTTTAGATGCAATCCGTTTGAAAAAACATCAAAAACCATTTACGCCACCTTTGAAACCTAATCAAATATAAATTAACCAACAACATCAATATATCAAAAATCAACAAATAGCATTGCACAAACCCTGTTGATAAATCTAGCATTGCACATTACGCATAATGATCCTATTAACTTAAGCAACATTAGACAAATGTTTATTTAAAAGAAACACAGCTCATAATTAGTACCTCAATTTCCTTTAGCACCAAGATTTATGCCTCCAGAATGGTAACCTGAGCAGTAATTATATTCATCTTTGATGAAATCGCTGTGTTATCACAGGCATCTATGTGCACCTTATTACGTTGCACAATATTGACATTGTACTCTACATTGCCAAGAAAATCTTCCATAAGGAGGTTGCAGATATGAATTAACAGACATAAAAAAGACAGAAATATGATCGATAAAAATGTCACCTGCTTCAGATAAGTAGAGTAAGAGAACTTCATTAGGGGGGAGCTCCTCATACATAGTGGCCAGAACTTGTCATCAAGAGCACAAAAAAATTCACATCCCTTACAAATTCAGTACATACATATTTCTATTGATTTTAATGTGAAACAAATGTGTGGTAAAGCAAAAACTTATAGTAAAAAAAACTACATAAATAGCAGAAGTTGTAAATAGAAGCCACCTTTTGATTACTACATAAATAGCAGAAGTTTATACAAGACAGCTTTATGTTGGTTTGGTGGCAGAAGTTTATACAAAACAAACCATGGTGTACGTCCTAATCATGTGTTGCCTTCAACGACCAATTGTCCAATGTTAATTAAAAGTGTACCTGGCACTGAAGATATATACTTCCTGTTTCAATTACCATGGGATCCTGTATGTTAACCCGTGAGGCTGCTTCCCCCTTTACAGGAGGACATGAGTAAGCACTTAACAAAAAAAAACAAAACATGATACATGAATCAGACTAGAAATTTCACAATCTTGGAATCAGACTAGAAATTTGAGTTACAAGGGAAAAATGGATTTGGCGACAAGTGTAAAAATCAAAAGGAAGAATAACAGAATTAAGGGCACGATGACAACAATACCTATCAAGGTTGCGTGTGGCGTTCGATCAAGCATCAACATGAAGAAGAAGAAGAAGAAAGTCACTGGTGCTTTGCTCTGCTTGGGGTAATAACGCCGATAGCTTGATCTTTGATCGATTGAATCCAGGACGACATGTATCGAACAATGGAAGAAACATATATGCAGATCGCCATGGTGATGGTTCTTCATCTTTGTGGATTAATTTGGAAACCCTAGTTTTATTTCTTGAGAATGGAGAGAGGAACAGTGCAGGGCTTTTATCAAGTGAACACCAAAGATTGATCTTTGATCGATTGAATCCTGGACGACATGTATCTAACAATGGAAGAAACATATATGCAGATCGCCATATTTGGACGTTTTGGAAACCCTAGTTTTATTTCTTGCGAATGGAGAGAGGAACACTGAAGGGATTTTATCAAGTGAACACCAACGGCTAGTCGTGTTCTATTTTTGACGCCAGATCTCCCCAATCGCAAATGTAATCTATCGACATTTCGGGAGCCCGCAACTTTAAAAAATTTATCATGTCATTTTATACTTTTCTAAAATACTCTCTATTTTAATTCTTAGTATTCAACTAGAATTAAACCTTTACATTGCGGTGTGGTCGTAAAACTGTTTCAAGAATTTAGATTTGGATCTTAAACTTTTAAAATTTCAAATACATTAGCTAATTTCATCAATTGTTTTTATTCTGTTAGTTTAGTTATTAATGTTAAAAATTCTAAAATGACTATTGTACCTACAAGGATTATCATTGTAGTTTACATTTTAATTAAGTAAAAATTATTTTTAAAAGTATCATTTTTAGAATGTTCAAGTTTTTAAATGTTTCTCTAAAACTTTTGATTTTTTAAATATTTCTCTTAAAATGTTTTAAATTTTTAAGCATACTTTTTAAAAGCATTACCATTTTTCTTAAAACCTTCGGTGTTTTAAATTTAATTTTTATAATTATTCATTTTCTACATATTATTTTAAAAACATTTTAAAGAAATATTAAAAATGTCATTTGATTATGAATTGTTTCTAAAAAAGATGTTTAAAAAGTGGTTTTTTTAAGAGATGTTTTAAAAAATAAATGGCTTAAGAAAAAACTTTAGAATACCAATTAGTTTTATGAAAATGTTTAAAATATCAAACGGTTTAAAGAACAATATTTAAAAAAGGGACGGTTTAAACACATTAAAAAGTATTAAAAAATTATTCATGAATTTAAAACATATTTTATTATATAATAAACACTAGTTTTAGTAAACCCGTGTATTACACGGGTTGAATAAATAAAATAATAAATATAATAAAAATTTGTTAATAATAAAATGATATTTTAATATAAGATATGATTGAAATCTTTTTTATTATAAATAGAATAAAATATTTTGTTTTCAAAATAACACTTTCAAAAATATCATTTACAAAAACTTTTTTATTATAACTCCTAATTTTAATTATTTTATAAAAATTTTACTTTTTAAAAAACACCAATTTTAGATATTTCATATTTTTAAAAAAAGTTTGATTTTTTAAAAAAATTTATTATCTGATAAAAATTTGTTTCTTTATAAATAACATTAATAAAAGTATCTTTTTCTTAATTTATTACAAATTATTTTAATATAAAAAAAATTAAATAATATTAGTAATTAATATGATTATTCAATATAAGACGGGAAAAACTAGGTGAGAATGAATGTGGTGAGTCATACAGTAATAGTCAGAGCATGACATAAAACTTATGTCCGGTTGCGGTCGCATGCGAAAAATGGCAGGCAAGGCCGAGCATCTATAACATACTGAACGCATAGAGTCTCAGACGAACACATCTTCGTCACCACTGACATTGGACATATAACAAATATTAATTTCACCAAGCATCATAAACAAAGCACATCAAGATGTAAACATGTCTACCAAAGGTATCAAATAAGCTATTGTTTAAAATTAAGAGTCTCACTACATCATCGTCATGAAAAAACAACCAAAACTGATCTAATCATAGACATCAACGATCAAAAGACCATAAAGAAATTAGATTTGAAAAACCCTAAAAGAGTATTAGAGAATCAGGTAGGCGAAGAGGCAGCAAAGGCGGTTGCACCGCCACTGTCGGTACCTTCAATGGTAACGGCTCCATCTCAACGCAAAAGTGGAAGCTGAGGGGCAATCATGTCCATCACCATCGCCATCGCCACCATCACAACACTGGCTCAACCTCAACATAATAAGGTAGGCGGCACTGCAATAGAGCATATTTGCATCACCATCGGCACTCTCGCGGCCATGAGTCCACTAATATAAACATTTGAGAAGTTATTGACTCAATCTCGTTAAATTTTGTATACAAAAAAGTTTTTAAATAATTATAAACATTAATATTGTTTTTATATGTATTTAATTCTTTCAATTATTTCACATGCATACACATTTATTTAATCGACCTTCACATGCGTATATATTACACACTTATTAATAGTAACTGATAATTTATTTTTTATTTATTTTAAAGAGTAAATTATATTGATGGTTTTTGTAGTTTGGTCAAAAATTTGGACTTGGATCTTAAACTTTTAAAATTTTAAATACATTAGCTAATTTAATCGATGGTTCTTATTCTGTTAGTTTAGTTATTAATGTTAAAATTTTTTAAATGACTATTGTACATACAAGGATTATCATTGTAATTTACTTTTTATTTAAGCAAAAATTATTTTTAAAAGTATAAATTTTAGAATGTTCAAGTTTTTAGATGTTTCTCTAAAACTTTTGATTTCTTAAATATCTCTCTTAAAACTTTTTAGTTTTTTAAACATACGTTTTAAAAGCATTATCATTTTTCTTAAAACCATTTGGTGTTCTAAATTTAACTTTTATAATTATTCATTTTCTAAATATTTTTTTTTAAAAAACATTTTAAAGAAATATTAAAAATGTCGTTTGAAAGTGAATTGTTTCTAAAAAAGATGTTTAAAAAAGTGGTGTTTTTAAAGATGTTTTAAAAATAAATGGCTTAAGAAAAAACTTTAGAAAACCAAATAGTTTTATAAAAACGTTTACAAAATATCAATCGGTTTAAAGAACAATATTTAGCAAACGGACGATTAAACACGTTAAAAAGCAAAAATTCTATAAAATATGTTATTAACAGTTATTCATGTATTTAAAACATATTTTATAATAACCATATAATTAATGAAATAATAAAAATTTTAAACATTAAAAAACTTTGGAAAAACAAGAATATAAAGTTTTCAATAAAAAGAATATTATAGTTTTAAAGGTAAAATAAGTGGATGGTTGATGCGGGTAAAATATTATTATTATAAATTTTAATATTATTAATTGTTGACTAAAAAACCTTGAGACCATAGATGGAAAAAAAGAAAATATCAGGGATCATATTCTGAATTTTTAAACTTAATGGATCGGGGACCAAAACCAAAATTCTAACATAACATGGGGACGATACATGTAATTTACTTTATTTTAAATCTAACTTTTTCAACCCGTGTAACAACACCCGGTTAGGCTAGTAATATATAAGACAAGATTTGGTGCCTGACAAATCTAACAAACTTAAATGATCCCTTAAAAGTTAAAACATACCGTGATAGTATAAAAACATAATAATAACACATGTAATTAAGAAAGATTTTCAATCTATGTGGTAAAGATGAGGTATTAAATACAATTAAATTTGAGGAAATCTTGGGTTCGAGTCTTGCTCAGAGTAAAAACACTCTGGGTTGAGCCGAGGAAAACACTCTGGGTTGAGCCGAGGGTTTTCACAGTTGTAGGTTTACTCTTGAGAGGCGAAGAGGCAGTACGGTTGCACCGCCACATTCAGCACCTTCAATGGTAACGGCTTCACCTCAACCCAAAAGTGGAAGCGGAGGGGCAATCATATCCATCGCCATCGCCATCGCAACACTGACTCAACCTCAACCTAACAAGGTAGGCGGCACTGCAATAGAGCATATTTGCATCACCATCGGCATTCTCGCAACCATGAGTCCACTTGCGTGAGCCACCATTGTACGGTGACCACAGACAACGACGACAAGACGGAAACCCACCTTGAACACCCCTTCTCAACCCTGTCATTCTCTATGAGCAAATGTTGGTGGTTATTTTAAAGGTGGATGCTTTAAGTTACTGCTTCTAGCCAAAAACTCTTTGGAACTATTCCCATGGCATGTAAGCTACAAGCCATGTTAAGTTTTGTTTGATTTTATCTCTTTGGTACATAGTTTTGGTTATTAGAACAATGTTCTATACATATTGGAAACACTAACCGGGGCAAATGTTATGCTTACAAAGAAAGTTTACATTCTTTTGTTTTCACAACACATGGAGTAAATAGTTGACAGCTCAAACTTGGTATAACAATTTTTTTTGTCATAAAGAACCGTGCCTCAAGAAATAAACCAACAGTGTCTAGTAACTTTTACAAGGCTTAAAATAGCAAATTCGAGAACTGATTTATAAAATAACTTAGTATCTTAGATCTTGCAATTTAATTCTAAACCAAAGGAAAGAAGTCAAGAGGGTTGAAGTCGATGTATTTTTTTAATACATAATATACAAATTTTGAACATAGTAGTTTTCACATTCCAAGTCAACTCAACTTGAGTCGACTAGCATATTTATTGAAAAATTACTTGTTTTGACTTTGACAAATTTGCTCATTTTACAAACCTTAGTATACAATTTTTAATACGCACATTCTGACTAGCATCACCAACTTTCTTCAATGTCACGCACTCTGTAACACCCCAACCCAACAAGGTTGACGTGTCACTATCACGATAATCAAAATCCAAAACATAATCCCATAGATTAATAACGTTTAAATGCCCAAAGTCCAAAATCATAAGTCTAAAACCGACTTAAATCGATTATTACATCAAAATAAATAGAAGTCTTGTTTATCCCGATTGCCACTCTTCACTCCACTTCCATACGATCCTACTGACCTAACGTGCAAGAAAACAAAAGCACGCCTTAGCATAAGCCCAGCGAACGGAATAGCTGGTAACAAAATAAACAGATATGATGATAATAGAGAATGAGATGACATAACATATATACCAAGCAGAACATAACCCGAGCTAACAATCATATCATATAATAACTGAACAGATTGAACACAAGTAGCGAGTAGGGCTGTAAACGAGCCGAGCCGAGCCAAGCCAGGATGGGCTCGAGCTCGAGCTCGAAGCTTATCCATCCGGCTCGGCTCGGCTCGGCTCGAAAATTTTAACGAGCTGAAAACTCCGGCTCGAGTTCGGCTGGTGAAAAGCACGAGCCAGCTCGTGGCTCGTTCGAGCCGGCTCGATTTAATTTTTCTTTTTAATTTATTCACTTTAATTTATATGAAAACACAAAAAATATATATTAGGGCTTTTGAGTTTTGTTGGTTACTCCGTACTTAGGGGAACAAATATAATTATTTTGAATATAAACAATTTACTATCAAGTTATATATTTTTTTAAACAAAATACTTAATGTTTCTAAAAAGAATACATTTTTATTTTAAGAAAACCTTTTTAAAATCCTAATATAAAAATTATAATCATAATAATAGGAGTAGTAGTAATAATATTATTATTACTATATATATATATATATATATATATATATATATATATATATATATTATATGCACCGAGTCACGAGCCGAGCCAACGAACGGAGCCACGAGCCAAGCTCGAACCGAGCTAACCCTGGCTCGAGTTCGGCTTGTTTAGAATTCGAGCCGAGCCGAGCGGGCTCGATTAGATACGAGCTTTTTTCAAACCGAGCTTTTCTCGAGCGAACTTCGAGCCGCGAACTTTTTGTACAGCCCTAGTAGCGAGCCTGTGAACCAATGTGAAATGGAGTATGGGAAGACATACAAACCATTCACTAGAGTCCTAATTAGAGCGGTATACGACCATCCATCAGGAAATAACAGAACTAACCCAGGATCGATCCATACGCCTCCGAGAAAATAATACTATAACAGGATAGCCAATATAAATTCAAAGTCCTCTTTAGGGACGCCGAAATCTCAACTCACCGCCACGGTTGGTGCCACGTTATTGATGCCGTAATAACGCATCTTGGTCACCACCAAGACAGGGAGAGCTCAGGTAACAGTGTACAAAAATAACGAGTAGTCTAGCAACTTATAACAGAACTAGAAGATAGACCAGCTACTAATAACAAGAATCAAAAATTGGTCAAGAATTAGAAATCTGTAACTTCGTTAAACGTAAGAGAAACCCAAATAAAGGTGTCCACAATCCGTACGAGAACCTACGTTTTAGTTACATAATGCGTAAACTATACAAATTTAAATATTTTGGGTGATTCGCTATTTTGTTGGTATCAGACGACGGAACACAAACTTATTATTATTATTAACACTTATTATTTTATTTGTTTGAATTCTCACTTAACCGATAAAATCTTAATGTTTTAATTATGATTATCTTTTTATTTTATTCATATCTTTTAAGTCCCTCATTATATGAATTAAATTGTTCTAAAACTCTTATATGTTCCTAATTTACTAACCAATTGCATGCAACAGCCTCATAATTACTTACATTAGTTAAATTATCACTTCAGATTAGTTCTAATGTATGCATTGCATAACCAGATTTCAAGTTAGATGATAGGACTTCATATTTCCTTTAGAGCTCTAATCTATTAATGCTTATCAAAATATTATAGTAATTATATGACCACTTAGTACAAAGTAGTATTGTTTAAGTCTTTTAAACTCAATCTCTTTTAATCCACCACCTATGGGTTGACAACAAATTCAAAAAAATGCATTTACATGTGAAGATCAGAAAATACGAAATTTGGAAAATTCACGTGCATCGAGTAAGAAATCATGATATAATAATATGATCATGAACTAGTAGAAAATCCATCACACACCCAAACTCACGAATTAAGATTTAGTATGTTCAAATTATATATCTAGTCCCCGGAAAACAAAAAAATTCACATAAAGTAGCTTATGAATTACGGATATACTAGCGGGTGACCAGGATGGTTACCTACAAGAACCAGATTGGAGGAGAACTTGAACTACAAGAACAACTTTTACGGATGCACTACGGCTGCATATGTCATCAAAACGGGTTATCAAATCTTCTAAATCAACACTCCAACGATACGGGGATATAAAGGAAGGAGAGTCAATTGATTTGTTACCTCAAGTAGTAGAATAGAAGCAGGCCGGAATTCGAGATGGTGATTGTGTTACACAAACGTAAGAGGCCTTGTGCGTTACAATTAGGACTGATCAAAAGTTTTTAATTGGAGCAGGTGCAACACAAGTGTTTCCACGATGGAGCTACAACAGATTAGCAACAAGGCCTGTTTTAGTGGTGTTTCACGGTGGATACAAGTCTCCAGCAGTGCCTTGAACATAAACGCAGAAAGCAAGAGGATCGAGGCCTTTGCAAACGAGGGTTTCAATGAAAGAGATCGAAGGCTCGAGGGGTATAAATCCACGATTTATAGCGGTTGAAATAGGATTGAGATCCCATTGATTTCGTGCGTTTCATTACAAGTTCGTTAAAGCCGATAATGGGATATGGATTGAGGTCGCTTAATGAGTTCCCATTTATTTTTATTAATTTTTTTTCTTATTTTAGGTATTATATACTCCCCACGTAGTAGGTTCCCACTGTAAATTTTACAAGGGATCATTTATTGATGGTATGATTCACTTGATTGTATGATAAACACAAGAGAGCCAATTAACTGAATACACTTACTCACAAGAAACTACATGAATTCTAACATACTTAAATTTCCACAAGTATGGACTTGTGAGGTGATGCTGCTATTAAACACGAAGTGAAAACATGATATTATGCAGGATCGGTTTTTATCACTCAATACAAGTATTGTCTCTCGAACTCACAAAGTCACTAAGATGAAACAGAATCTCTCAAGAGTTGATAATAATATACTAAGTAAGCAAAAATACAGAAAGATAATTTTCAAGATACTTGTATATATTATTTCTCAACTCAGAGTTACAAGACTCTTTCAAGCATGTTTAAAAAGTAACAATGAGAGACTATATATATACTATCTACAGCCGGTTATACTTTGATACCAGCCGGAAACTTACAAATAAAGCAACTACTACATTGCTAAAGGTCAGGTGTCCTAGATAAAATACTATCTAAGATTTGGTAGTCATGACATGTCCACGACTTACCTTTTGACACCAACTCTTTTCCCCATGCTTGCAACCAAGTCTTCAGACATGCATCGAGTCCTCGTCACCTGTATAGGCATCCTCCAACGACGAGTCTCATCTCTGGCAACGCTTGCAGCTACACGTTTTTGTTGGTTACATGCCATCCCAATTGTTGGGTTTGTGAAGGCTTTGGGTTTGGGCCCATGTTTAGTTTTCTTGTTCATTAAGTTGTTAACCCTAATTAGTCTCTATATATACCCTGTTATGTAATTGTAATCTTTGTACTGAGCAAATAAAGAAAACCTTAGTTACAGCCATTGGACGTAGGTCACACCGACCGAACCACGTTAAATCCTTGTATCGTTTATTTTTCTATTTTCTTCGTGATAATCGTTTGTGCGTGTTCATGTGTTGGTTCCGCTGCGTCTCTTGAAACCTAACAAGTGGTATCAGAGCTTTGGCTCGTTGAACATACAATGTTGCACTGATAAACGATTGAAAAAGAGGTTCGATTGCTCGTGTTCTATTGCCGGTGTTATTTTTCTTTTTTTGTTGTTCACGTTTGACAAGAAAAAAAAATAATATCAAGTTTCTTGGGGGTTTGCGTTAAACAAAAAAAACATATATAGCCCGCCATATATAACAAAGCAGAGGAATCTTTGTTCGACGAAAGCAACGTGAAGGAGGAGATATATCTTCTTGTAGCCATTTAATCACAAAAAGACAAAAGAACTTCATTTGTTTTCTTTACTTTTGTTACGATCCGAAGAAAAAAAAGAAAAAAGAGAATTAGTAGGTGTTTTTTTTTCTTTTTTTGTGAAGGAGGTTTGATCGAGATTGAGTACTAGGTTGAAACCCTTTAAGTCCTCGATTAGGGTTTGTTAAAAAAAAAAAACTCTTGGATTTGTCGCGTAAAGGTTAGGCTTTTAAGTTTTCAAGTTTCAGTTTTTTTTTTTTTTTTTTTTTGACTTGTTATTATCAACTGTTTTGGAAACTGTATTTTGTGAAAGAAAACTACGTTCGGGATAGATTTGTCTACAAGGTTTATTGTAGGAGCAAATCGGTCAATTGACAGTGTTCAATTGAACAGCCGTCAAGTTCACGCCCGTGCCATTGCTGTGTCTGTTCACTGTTTCGATTTGCTTCTTGTTTGCTGTTTGAGATGGCTGAAGACGGGAAGGTTGTGATCGGGAAATTTAACGGTTCTGATTTCAGTTGGTGGAAGATGCAAGTAGAAGCATTGTTATGTCAAAAGGACTTGGATATGGTACTAGAAGAAAAACCTGAGAAAATAGAACAAGCTGATTGGGAATCAAATGACAAAAAGGCTCGTGCGGTTATTACATTGGCTTTGACGGAAAAATGTTGCTTTTAACATTATTAAGGAAATCACGGCTCGTGGTATGATGTCTGCTTTGTCAAATACGTATGAGAAACCGGTGCGGCGAATAAGGTGTTTTGATTCGGGAGCTGGTGAACACAAGGATGAAAGAAGGAAGCTCAGGTTCACATCAACAATTTAAATTCAATTTTAACAAGACTTGTATCTATTGGAATTAAGTTTGATGATGAAGTTCAGGCTCTACTGCTGTTGTCGTCTCTACCTAAGAGTTGGTCTAGAACTGTGACTGCAATTTCAAGTTCTATGGGGACTAAAGGTTTCACTCTTGATGGTATTCGGGATCTAATTATGGGTGAAGATATAAGAAGAAAGAACTCGGGTGAATCATCGAATAGTGAGCTGTTAAATGTTGGCGGGGGTCGAGATAATAATAGAAACAGTGGGCATCGGGGTAGGAGTTCATCTAAACGTAGGAAAAATGTGAAGTGCTGGAGCTGCAACGAGATGGGACAAGTCAAGAGTCGGTGTCCTAATAACAAAGAATTGAATACTGCTATTGGGAATGTTTCTATACATTTATTTTGTTTATCTATTTACTAGAAAGATATAATACTAGATATTTCTATGGAATTATTTGGCTTATTAATGATCTTTTTCATCTAGCTTTGATGGCTGAATTTTGTAACAATTTTCAAAGACTATCATGACCATTCAAGGTTGCTCTAGATATTTCTATAGAATTATTTAGCTTATCCATGATCTTTCATCTAAGCTTTGATGGCTAAATTTTAAGCCTTCCATGACCATTCAAGACTGCTCTAGATGGTTCTTCTTAACAGCCCTTTAAGCCATGTTTTCTAAAGCCTTGGTTGCTTTAAAAATGGCTCTAATCGATAAAACTTAGGATGGTGCAACTTGTCATTTGACGCATTGTGACACTTAGCTCTAATACCATGTTAACTGGTATATCTTGATCTAAAAAGTATGTATACAATGATGAAGAACTCCTTTATAAGTAAGGTGAAAAACCTAAACTATAACTCTTAGGCCAGAACTAACTAGGCAAGTACAAATGAACCTAACTAACATATTTACAATTAACAAATAACATAAGATGAAAAAAATTTTGAACGAAGATGACAACTAGCCTCAACAAAGATGGAAGAACTTCAAAAAGCAACCATTATAAAGACAAGACGTAATGTATAATCTTCGTAAATAATTAAAATAGTAACAAAAAATGGTTTTGAAGGACTTAAAATGGATATTTGGAAAGCACAAAAGGTTTCAAGGGTAAGAACCCTATTATGTAAATAACACTTAAAATGCAATAATAAATCTTACTATAAGCATATGTATATGTATACTCCAAATACATTAGAGCTCCAAATAAAAAATTGTCTCAGATTAATAAAATTACCTTACAAATAAGGTTAGTTATTCTGAAGTGTAATATGCTTTTCCTTAATCTTGGTGGCAGATGAAAAACACATTCACAGAATGCACAATGCAATGCACACATCCAAGAAACATAAAAAACATAACACCACAAACAAACAAATAAATAAGTTCACAAAATCATGCTCTAACAAATCATAGAGAAGTAGGTGAATATGTTTGTAGCAAGTATAAGAAAAATTGAAATCACCGTAAAACATAAATTGTAAATTAATGATGAAAATAAAGGTCAAAACAACTTTAAGTCAGGTTATTTATCCAAACAATTTACATCTAAAAAATTAATGGGGTCATTAACAAATCAAATACCAAATCACCAGAATTATTGAAAACAAAATTTATAATGAATTGTAGTATCTTTACTAAAACAAAATAAATAAGACAAAACAAAAAAAACAAAAGGAATCGGCATTTACAATCACTAAACTATTTCATGGGTTATTGAAAATAGTGATCGACCAGAATAAATAACTGAAATTTTCAAGAACTTCAACACTAAAATTTTGAAGATGTAATCATCAAAATTTAACTTTAAAATGCTAACAAAATTTCTAAAAACAGTAACACAAGGGCCCAAAAAGAAGAAAACAACAACACATATGAAATTAGAAAATCAGATAACATGTATAAGCTTTTCAAACAGACCCATGTCACAAAATGGAGCGAGGCATTGGCGAAGCTTTATTGGGGGCGGGGGGGCCGCCCCCTGTTTTTTTCGCCAATAGTGTTAAATTTTAGTCCAATAGTGTAAATTTTTGGCCAGGTAGTGTAAATTTTTATATAAATATCGAGTTCGCCCCCCTAAAAAAATTAATTTCGCCCCCGCCCCCACTACGAAATAGTTCAAGCTCCGCCACTGGAGTGAGGGTTTGTGGACTCACCTCAAAAACACATTAGTGAGTAGCTGGGGTCTAAGCGTCTTCCGACACATATTCTTTAAGCTCCTGTTAATAAAAATACCCACAAAAAGATAACACATAAAAGGATAAACTCTTATCCAAATAATGAAAACATGAATTGTTAATTAATCACATAGAAGACAAGTAGAATCATGCACATACAAACATGAATTGTGAGTTTGAGGGATGATGAGGAATCGTACCGTCAACACTAAACATGTTTACGAAGTCAATGTCGATTGTGAATTAGAGGGATGATGAGGAATTGTTGCTTGTACAGTGATCGCATCAAGCTTTAAACTACCTTTCTCTTCTCACAAAAGTGAAGACAAAGATGAAAGAAATTGATACGAACCCAATGTCTGGATCGGGTCGCTATGGGTCGGGGCAGATGCATTTGCAGCTAAACAGGGGGAGCCGGGTTGGAGGGAAAGCATTCAAAATTGAAGAAGATGGGGGGTGACCCACGACATCAGGAAGTGGGGATTACACCCCATAACTGTTAATTTAAGTAGCTAGTTCCTGCATTTCTAATTTAGAAGGCTAGAATATATATATTCACGTTGTTCCTTGTGTAATCCAAGATTTGCCCTGCTCAAAATCAGGCTGACTACTTTGTAATTTCTAATTCCTGATAACCGAAGATCCTAGTTCCTGTAAAAAATCCTCACGAACTGCAATCACAAAGAAAATGAGCAATAAACAAACCAATAAAAATTAAGTAGCAGTCTTTTTTGTTATGTTATCGTGAAACTGACATTTTTCAGGGGGGCGCCATACTTCTTAATCACAACATTAGCATCAAACAAATGCATGATACTTCTGGTTAAAGTAGTGATTAGATTAAATTTCTTCAACAACCCCTTGTGTTTTGCTTTTTTTTATTTGATTCGCAGGCATGATAACTTAAAACGCACATTACACATAATGATCCTATTAACTAAAGCAACATTAGACAAATGTTTATTTAAAAGAAACACAGCTTACAATTAGTACCTCAATTTCCTTTAGCACCAAGATTTATGCCTCCAGAATGGTAACCTGTTATTATATTCATCTTTGATTAAATCGCTGTGTTATCACAGGCATCTATGTGCAGCATATTACGTTGCACATTATTGACATTGTACTCTGCATTGCCAAGAAAATCTTCCATAAGGAGGTTGCAGATATGAATTAACAGACATAAAAAAGACAGAAATATGATCGATAAAAATGTCACCTGCTGCAGATAAGTAGTGTAAGAGAACCTCATTAGGGGATACATATGGGCCAGAACTTGTCATCAAGAGCACAAAAAAATTCACATGCCTTACAAATTCAGTACATACATATTTCTCTTGATTTTAATGTGAAACAAATGTGTGGTTAAGCAAAAACTTATAGTAAAAAAAACCACATAGATAGCAGAAGTTGTAAATAGAAGCCACCTTTTGAATACTACATAAAAACTTATACAAGACAGCTTTATGTTGGTTTGGTGGCAGTGCAGGATCAGAAATCTCCTGAGAATAATTTAACACCTTCACCACTAGTACACATGGTTCCACTTAATTTGTAGAATGAGCTAACGGTTATAACCAGTAAAATAGATCATCAAAAGACAGTAACATTTACCATTGGCAGTACTGCAGTAGGGTAAGAGTGCTAACAGTTACTCATGAATTTGTAGCAACTGATAGTTCTAGTTCTATTTCAGGCACTGGACTGAAGCCATAGGAGCAGAAATCAGATTATCATCTCATAAACGATGATGAGCATATATAGCAAAAAACATAGGTATGCCCTGTTAATAAAAACAGCACTTACCGTGGCCATGCCTCCGGATGCCATAAGAAAATATCCCTTCAGACACTTCCCTGTATAAATCTACCTCTACTGCACGTCTTCACCACACCTGCAGCAGTTAGCAAACATAGGGATAGAAAAAGGTCTGGTTGTAGCATTTAATCACACATCAGGTCACTTTTGACCTTTTTAAGCTTTGACCCATTCATTTTGAATTTTTTTCAAAGTGCCAACTTAACCCATTAGATATAAAATATAACATGAATTAAACTAATATATATGATAAGGAAACCTGGGTTAAATAATTAACGTGCCCCTCTAACTCCAGAGTTTGTAAATCATTTCTTGTTGACAACCTAGTCAAAGCTACAAATCTATTGTTGCTACTGAACGTAGAATTAACCTAACCTCATTACAATGATATGTGTAAAGAATGGCCTCTCCCAGTTTAGCTTTCTATTAAAATTAACATGTGGTAGGCCATAGGGATTGATATCCAATGTGAGGTTGTATCTTAAAGTTGTGTCCACTTTTAGAAATTTAGTTATTTCTTGAATTACAAGCTTCCATTAAAAGTAAGTGTCCTGAAACAATATCATTTTAGCTCACGAAGGATACAAAAAAATAGAGTCATAAAGATAATGACAGTCATAAAGATAATGACAAGATTAATTACCTGAAATGTCCTCTTGCAGTCCAAAACTAACATTTCGAGCTGATTCACCGACTAACAGAGATCTGATTACATAGAAAGGTAGCCAAGTATTCCCTTATGACATTCTTGATTTCTGCAAGTACAAATGGTATTCTTTTGATAACACTGGCATATAAATACTTCTTGGCAAATGCATCAGAAAGGTTGTTTTGGCCTACGTCTATCATGTATAGTGCACGGTGAAACCCATCATCATTAATCATCTTATCTGAACCTGGATATGTTAAAAGAGTCCAATTAACTTCCTTTGCATGCATATATCAGCATCCTCAAACGTATATTGCTTCTGTCAGTGCTAAAGGCAATGATCAATCATAACAATCTCAATCCCACTATATACACAAAGCTCATCTTGGAATTCGATAATACGGATGGTAGTTATTATTGTTCAGGAATGGTATTAATTAACAGGAAGTAAAATCTTACAATGGTAATAAGCCATTTATATTTTATAAAGACATGCTGCTCGTTTGCTTTTACTGGATATAGATAGTAATATATGTATACAGGATACCAAAGAAGGGCTGTGGAACCTGCAATCAAAGAGATGTCAATGAAACGAAAGAGAATTTCATGAAACTTATCACTGAAGTATATGAAACATACATCACAATTGTGGGAAAAAGGAACATTATCATCAAGTTTCTTTCTGTTGAAGATATCAATTGCAAAAAAAGTTCCATATAGCATGGCATGTTTTCATGTCTATGAAGTTGAGACTCCCCAAACCTGTCAACCTACAACAAGAATTTATACAGTTGACGCGTAAAAGAGAGTAATTTCGCACTAACACATGATAGAAAAGCAAATTGCAATAACTCATCTTACAATTCAGACAGAATATTGCGTCTGGTGATTAGCCACTGACTCATGGTGATGAAGATTAAACTTTCTCCAATATTAAATAACAACCAGAACATGGAAGATGATGATGGTGATGATCAAACTATGTTTATTCCAGCATGCCAACATAAAACCAAAAATCACCACAGATTAGACCATAACAGTTGACTAAGGAAACCAAATGGCATAAGTATTTATACTGTGGACTAAAATAAACCTGCTTAGATGCATTTGCTACTACAGTAGTCTTATAAAAGAGGATGCAAATGCAACATCAGAATTCATATGTGGTTCACATGCACAAACCCTTAGCTCTGCAACATGATGCCTACCAGAAAAGGAAAACTTCTACTTGATTAAATCATAAGGAACAAAAACAACACTTGGATTTAGTTCCTAATTGCAAAGTTGTCATACAATTAGTTACAACAAAATCCAGAAATAGCACAAAAGAATTTGCACAATGAGCTAGATGCATATTCATTTCTTAAAAGAGGGCAAGGTTAGAAACTAAGAATTATCCAATTCACATTCCAAAAAATGAAAATCTATGGAATTTCTTATAATCTCATACTGAAACCATCCATAGAGAGAAAATGTATACTATTTCTGTGTTTGTGAATGTTGCTAAATGCTACTTGCAATTTTACAATAAACCCAAGCGTGAATTGAAGATTTCAAGTTTCAAGCAAAAGGGAAATTAGAAACACAACTTAGAAATTAAAGTGGATCACTAACCAGTAACGCCACAAGGAAGGCTAACGAGCGAAGTAGGGGAGCAAAGGCAAGGGCTGTTGCTTGCAGTGAAATCCAACCTGATGAGTCAAAACTCAAAACAAAATAAAGAAAGAAGATATAAGAATCCAAAACATTTGTATAAATCTGCACTCGAATGTTAATATGATACATACCCTGCAGGTCGAGTCCACTACCCGTTTCCTGCTGAAGATGTGATGAACCAAAACCCAGTCAATGACCTAGTCAAGTAGCAGTTTCTAAACATGGGCAAACCAAAGTAGTGGTGGGAGATGTTAGTGGGATGGTTCGTTAACCTTTTTTTCTTATTAATATCAGTTTAATGCTTTAGATCAGCTTAGTTTTTGGATTCAAAATATTGAGTTTATCTTCTGTAATCGGAGAGCAGCCCTCTTGAATCGGGCCGTCGGGCCGACCAGAAATGCATTGGATTCCTCTCCTGATTGATTGATTAAGTAAAAAGATTTAACACATAGTACAACATTAAGAATAACTGCAGCACCTATATCTATGTATAAACTCTATGAAGAGATGGTAGTACCGTAGTACTAGCTACATGACATCAAGAAATTGAAAAAAGTCCGCCAACAAACTTGATAGCCAGTATCCAAACACAAACCTGGTCACTCTCTAAATTACACAAAGGTAAAAAAGCAAATAGGAATTTGACAGAGAAAATATAATAGCAAAAAAGAGAAAGACATGCCAACTGTTCCTGGGTTAAGTTTGATACAACAGCAATAAGCATTTGTGGAGCATACCAGAAGATTTCAAATATAATAGCATGATATGATTCTAACATATATAGCTAAATGTTGCAGCAATACCACATCTTATTATGTAATATTACTAACATATATAGCTAAATGTTGCAGCAATACCGTAAAGTGAACCTTTCCAACATCAAGAAAGTCCATAAGCATGAAAAGCTCATACAAGTTGTTCTAAAAGGCATTTGCATTTCACATCAAAAACAAGAACAGAGTGATCAAAATGAAAGAAAAGACACAAACAATCATATTTTTTATCTAAAATATGTTGATCGGTGCACAAAGATCTAATGTAAAAAAAGAACCTAAACAAGGATCCAGTCAATAATGTTTGATGTCAAGTTTTGGAGTGCAGAAAACAAGCGAAAAGTGTAAGAAATGGTCAAAAAACATACCATGGTGTACGTCCTAATCATGTATTGCCTTCAGCGTCCAATTGTCAATGTTAATTAAAAGTGTACCTGGCACTGAAGATACTTCCTGTTTCAATTAGCATGGGATCCTGTTAACCCGTGAGGCTGCTTCCCCCTTTACACGACGACTCAGTAAGCACGTAACATAAAGACCAAAACAAGAAACATAACATGATACATGAATCAGACTAGAAATTTCACAATCTTGGAATCAGACTAGAATTTCTGTTACAATTGGCGACAAGTGTAAAAATCAAAAGGGAAGAATAACGTACAATACCTATCAAGGTTCCGTGTGGTGTTCGATCAAGCATCAACATGAAGAAGAAGAAGAAGAAGAAGAAAGTCACCGGTGCTTTGCTCTGCTTGGGGTAATAACGCTGATAGCTTGATCTTTGATCGATTGAATCCAGGACGACATGTATCTAACAATGGAAGAAACATATATGCAGATCGCCATATTTGGACGTTTTGGAAACCCTAGTTTTATTTCTTGCGAATGGGAATGGAGAGAGGAACACTGAAGGGGTTTTATCAAGTGAACACCAACGGCTAGTCGTGTTCTATTTTTGACGCCATATCTCCCCAATCGCAAATGTAATCTATCGACATTTCGGGAGCCGCGACTTTTAAAAACGCAACATGGCATTTTTTACTTTTCTAAAATACTCATTATTTTAATTCTTAGTATTCAACTAGAATTAAACCTTTACATTGTGGTGTGGTCGTAAAACTGTTTCAAGTATCATCAATTTCACATCATAGTTAGTGACTAACATCACCGCAAAAACTCATACGTACTAAAAATAAAAAATAAAAACGGGAAAAATAAAATCGAACAGAAAGTAAACTAAAAACGTTGAACTTCACGTGGAAAGTAAAACATTAAAAACTATAACTTAGTCGATCTAAGACCCGCACGTAGGGGTCAGCATGAACCAATTATTTTGAACCGGAACTGACAGAACCTGCTGGACTGAACCGTCAAGAACCGATTTTAGTAATTAGGTTCGGTTCCCGGTTCGTACAATATGCTTTCTTCTCAATAACTTCGTTAGTTAACTTAAAAGAATAAATTAAAAAACATTTAAATTAAAAAAACATTTTATATCTCATTCCCAAAAATCTATCATTATTTCAATTTAAGTAATATTTTACTTTAGACGACAAAATATGTGTTTATCAATTGCTGTTCAAAAAAAATGTATTTGGGTGGATCAAGTATAAATATCTTTCAATGGTGCAACAATATGAACTCATTTCTGGACATTCTTGAAATCCCAAGTACATAATCAAAGAAGCAAAGAGATCAATGTATTATCTTGGTGTATCTAAAGAAGGTTTTCAAGTTTCATCACCAAAAATAGATGTGTGGCTAAAATCATATAAGACATCAAACTTTGGAGTTTCTTTTTAGATGGTAATTGGGGTAAGTTTGGGAATATGGTTTTATGCGTCTTGGTGTTCTTTTAACTTCATGCATATTTTTATGTTTTTATTGCTCTTCACATAATTCTAGGTATGTATTTGGCTCATAATATCTTGTTAGATGGCTTCCTGTATTATTGGGTGATTAATAAAGGGTGTTATTGTTGTTATTAAATAAACATAAAATTAGATATAATTGCTTAAATTTTAAGAATTTCAGGTACTTTTAAACAATAATATTTCACAAGGAGATGCAAAGCATCGTCCAAGTTGTTTTTTTGGTTTAGGAGACATACTTCAACGACCATAGTATAATAATTTATGCAGTTTTGTAATTAAATAAAACTATGTTAAAAAAGAATAAACTTTCACATTTAGTTCAACAATAAATATACAAAGTGATTTGTCATTGTTGAAGTTGTAACATCTAATTATTTAAAATGTTTACTTTATCGATTTGTTTATTTATAAGTTAAGCCGTTGAATTACATCAAAAATAAGGAACACGTATGAAAAGAGAAAAGTTGGGCCCAAGTCCAAGCACAAGATTTTGGGGTTTATATAAGATGTGAGTCTTCTAGTGGCAAAGCCCAAAATCAATCCATAAGTTATTGGGCTGGAACTTGGAAATTTGGAATGTTGGATGTATTCACATTTGAACATATACTGGAAAGATTTACTTGATCTTAAAGTAAGTACTATCATGTGACAAATGGGTGAAAACAGGACACAACCAATCGGACATTTTGGTACGAGGTCCCTGACATTCATAACTACAAGTTTGTCGGAGGTATTAATGAGCTTCTCCAACGTGCAACTTAAAAATGTTTTATTCGAGTCTCTAATATAATCATCTAAAACTAAATAGCTAGATGTTTTCTTTTATCACAAACCATTCTATGCCGGAAAGAAAAGCAAAAATTATATATTGAAATACAAAGTTAGAATCAGTGAAAGTATACATAAACCTAATCATAGCAGCAAAATGTTGTTGGTGGGCCGGGTTTTATCGTAGTGGGTCTTCAAGTGACTGGTTTTCCCCGGAATTGGTGGTTGGTGGGCTTGGGCTACCCAGCGTTGTCTGCGCTCGCGGGCGTATGGGGTGCCTTTTCGCCATTGGGATACCCCAGGTAGCCAAGCTTTAATTAGTTGGCCGTTCAAAAAAAAAAAAAACTAATCATTCTTACTAGTTCATGCACAACACAACATTTCTAGCGCTGTAACCCAAAATGTTGTATGTCTATGTTTATAAGCTATGATATGATACATATACAATAACAATCAAATCATTTGCTATCACATGCAAAAGCTAACAAAAAATGGCAGTTTATTAGTATACAAGCAACTGATCCCACTTATTTGTACAAGGAATCACCCCAAAAAAAGGAAGATGATGACACAAAAGCTGTAGCTACAGCAAAGAATAGATCATACATACCGATCCAAAAGCAAGACATTCACACTTACACTAGACCAGAATATTATTCATTTTTATTAATCAAGTGATCTTTAAAGTAAATCCCAGGTGTATTTGGGGTGTATTGTATGAGTATCGATGTTGTTTGATGGTGGTGTGGAATCAAAAGTCTCCCACTGTGTAGTCACCACAACATCACCTGATGCGGAGGTCCTCGACGGCTGCGGCTGTTTAGCCGCCACCGGAATGGATGAAAAGTTCCCAACTGACCGTCGGGAATTAGGGAATGATGGCGGCTGGTGGTGGTGTTGGTTTGTTGAGGCGGCACCACGATGCCCGTTTGAATACCTTTGTTCTTGAGTCCGTGGAGCCGGCTGCTCGTGGACCAGCCGCTCATTTCCATTCCTATTCCCATTCCCATTCCCATTCCCATTCCCATTCCCATTCCCATTCCCATTGTCGCCAGCAATAGAGTTTTTAATCTTTAAAACATCAAGAGTTTCAACGTAGTTCTGAACCCTTTTCACCTACCAAATCGATCAAATAACATCATATTTTTTGAGATAATATATCAGTTAGAGTTTATTGACAAAAAATATAATCTACTAAGTACTAATAATTCTAACTATGCTGAATATCAACATGGTAAATCTTTTCTAAGTAACAAACACTAACTAAGTAATATATATTTTCTAATCAACGACTAATACATGATTATATCAATGCATTGCAACACATATAATGATTGTTACTAGATGTGATGTGTGAGAACAAATTTACCTGCATTTTCCTCTGCAATTTCACATCTCCTTCCGCTGTAATTCCATCAAGTTTAAGCAGTTGGTTCATCAACAACTCAATCAGAACCGACAATGTCTTCTCCGCCACTCTCCCTCCTTTGGAGATAACGGACTCATGGGCCGACACCTGCACATAATAATACATGATAGCGCGATGAATCAACGATTAAGATTGCGCATCATAATAATAATCATTTTGATTGTTGTAACCATGTACCTGGCCTGCAAGTCTATCAACCTCCAAGCTAATTTCAGAAATCAATTTAGCAGCCTGCTCCATCTTCGCATTCTTCCTCATCTCAATATACCTCTTCTCTTTGCTGATCGGGTCTTCCACCAACACCATTTTCGATCGGTCCTTCACACCCACGATATCCAGATATGTTTTCGAGCTCCTCTCTTTATCCTTGTACATCAGTTTTTGATCTTCATGGTGTAATCCAGTTGGTCCTGATAACATCTTCTTCAATTCCCCTGCAATACATACTCAAATTAAAACCCTTCAAAGTTCCAAAAACACAAAAATTCGAAATACAAATTGAATTTTAATAATACAAACTATTACTCATTTACTCGATAATAATCCATACCACCAATCTAACCAGTAAGAATATCGCTACCAAAGGCTATCCTAGTAGCCTAATCATCAAATATTAACACTTGATTTGTAAATCTATGACAATTATGTTAGTGGAGCCAAAGTAAAAGTTGGATCTATTGCACATTGGCTCGATAATAATCACTACCAGCAATTTAACCTGTAATAATATTGTTACCATAAAATATTCTATAGCATAATTATCAAATATTAACACTTGGTTCGTAAATCTATGATAACTATGTTACTAGGTTGTCTTTGACAACTAAAGAAAAACTTGGGCCTATTACAAATTGGCGCGATAATAATCTATACCTTGATTCAATTAATAATAATAATTTCACCAAAAACAATCATAGTAAAATATTTACACTTGATTTGTAAGTCTATGATAAGTATAAAACTGGGTTCCTTTTTGACAACTACAGTGAATATTAAAAAGTGGTTCATTGGTTAAATTACCTATACATATATTAGAATATTAAAATTCAATTCAGGAATATGAAACATAATGTATGAAACTTACCAAATGTAGCTTGTGAACTGATGCTGATCTCATGGTATATAGACCCGTATTTAACACGAACTCTAATAGTGGGAGGCGGCACACGGTTCTGTTCTTCATTCGGATCTCGTTTCTGCACCAGCATTCCACCGGGTCGGACCTCCCATTCATCATCACCGCCGCCGGCGTTGGATCTCCGGTCGCCGGAAACCGCCTCCTCTGCCTTCGTCCTCATGTTCATCATCGTTGATCTGACTGGTTGTGTAATTGTTCTCAGATTTCACACTTTCGCTTATTAAAAATCAAGATAATCTCAAATCAAACCATTGACTTAACGATCTCCGACGGTGGTGTCAATCATAATTAGCTATAACATTCGATTCAAACAATCAACCACCCACGAAGATCATAAACTCAATACACTCACGAGTGTCGATAAACAAGTAATTGCTTAGAAACCACAGATCGCCGGTGAACGAAAACAGGAATAAAATCAAGAAAATTGATGATGAAATCTTTGGTTTTCTGATTTGGTGGAGAGAATCAATGGAAATTAGGAAAGTGGGTGAACAAATTGAATCTTTTTGAAGGTTTTAATTTTGATATGGTCTCTCTTGTGAGAATACAGGGAGAGAGAGATGATATGAAATGAAATGAAAACTAAATTAAAATGAATGGACGGTGAAATACTATATACACGAATATCCCAATATATGCTTATATTAAATTAAATTTATATATATATCCGAAAAATGACAAGAATTGTGTTATAATATATGTGTTAGGATCAAGTTTTAGATTTGATTGAGAAATTTGTTTTCACCTAAAAGATTATTTACGATTATTAAAATTTTGGTATAACTTTTATTCTTAATATGGTAAGTGTTTGGTTTTAAATGATATATCTCACAATGGGATAAATTAATAACGCTTGAATGTTTATTATAAAACAAACAAATTTTATATAATTCAACGTTTTTATATATAACTAGATTTTATAAAAGTAAGCCTTTATAAAAATAAGATTAATAATTTTTGAATAAATCTTTTACAAGATGAAAATTTTCAAATAAAAATCAAACTTTCGCACTCGTGTTCCTTCTTATGAAATGCAGTTGACAAAATACTCTTTATTCTAACTATACAACCCGAATGACACCCCATTATTTTCTTTAAAAGCAAAGGTATAAAGATATGATTTGTGAACTTTTGTTAATCTGAATGTCTAGTTTCACACACATTTGAATAAATATATGTTCTGAAATTTGAAAATTCAATAGTTTAAACACAAAAGAATGAATTATTAACACAAAATAAGTTACAACTTGTAAAACTTCTCAAAAGCCTAGTGTTTCGGGTTGATTTTGTTTTGGTTCTCATAATGTAGAAATATTTGCCCAAATCCTTAACCGGGATTCAAACGGCTTTGTCACACCAATGAACCCACTAACGCACTAAGTTAATGATTGTGTATCATAAAACGAGAGGGCTTTTACGATGAATGAATAAGCAACTTGTGTTTCATGTTTAAACCAAATACCAAACTATATAAATAGGTATAATCGGTTTTTGTATTATTTGGTTCGTGTTAAATAAGGTCTATCCTTAATCGAGTTCGGGCTGATTTTGTTCTGATTCTCATAAAAAAGCACACCCCTATCAAACATACTATTTACTCTTAAATAAATGACGCATTACGTAAAATTTATTAACTTTTATAAAACCAATCAATTTCTCTTTGTAGTCAAGATCCACTCATTTGTTTATCATTTTAAGAGTTTAACACCTGATAAAAAGTTTTAAAAATTTTTTTTTTGACTTGCTCTAGCATTTTCTAAAGATAATACTATTACTTAACTTTTGTAGTCGATGTGTCAACTATAATGGCCTTCATATATTTTTTTTCTCTATTATGTGTATTTAAATAACTATACTTTTAACATTTAAACTCACAACGTACACACATAATGCCTAAGTACATTTTGAGTTATTATGCACAATCAAATTCAAGATCATCTAGCAATAGAAGATCAAAAGCAAAAGAGAGGAACCAAAGGTTCATATATATGCACCAGGCATCCGGTCACTTGCATCTTATCTTTTACATTTACAATTTTTTATGAAGTGCAAATTGACACTTTGATAAAAATTCACTTCTAAAACCAACATGTCTCAACATGTGTTTATTTTACTAATTAAAGTCGATAAAAGTGCTTGTTATATATATGGTTATGCTAAAGGAAATTTACCCAATGGTGCTAAGACATTATGATGTCTCTTTCAAAATATAAATGTTTAAATCTTATCGTAAACAAATAGCCAAAATTAAGACTATATTAGCCAGTGTATGATTTCGTTATTAAAAATATATATGTGGTACATTTTAGATCTCTTTTAACTCTGTATTGGTAGTGAATTATATTTCTTATGGTGATTGTATTTAAGAGTAAACCAGTATTTGATTCATCTAATCATCTTTTAATAGTTTGGAAAGCAGAAAGTACAATTCATAGGACACGCTACGTGATTAGGTTAGTTAATAATTGGATTTCATAAGGGTGTTTTTGGGAGTTAAATGACTATGTAAAGTGATAATAAAGTACGGTGCATAGGTGTCATTTAGTAAAGGGAAGGTGTGGTAGTTAACCATATCTGTCCAACTCTTAATTATTGCTCAACTTTTCTATTTTACTACATTTTTTTATAATTATTTTTCAACAAATGAACAACTAGATTATGAATTACTGTTATTTCGTGATAAGCTCAAATATGTGGTTAAGCTTTCCCCTTTATTTATAAGACTTACCCTACATAGTACATACCAATCATCATCAAGCAAATGTTGACTTTTTTCCTTAATATAGTTTGTTTTATTGTTATTCAAAATGTTATATAATAACTTATGTAAATTAACATGAGTTAATTTTAAAATAATCTTTTCAACTGTTAGCTAATTAGCTTATTATCAATTGAAAAGTCAAATCCAAAAAATAACATTGTTGAATAATTGACTTTTTGAGAGTTTACTTTGATAATTGACTTTTCATATGTTCATTACGAGGATTTTCCAAATTTCCATAACATCCCTCCTTCCCTTTTTACTCAAAGTGCTAGATATACACACACATACACATATATCCCTTATTCACACACACACATATATAATCGTTGCCACGGTTATCAAAATTCTTAATATTTATGTAATTTTTACGAAATTCTCAACATGCTTGTGATTCTTAGCTAACACTTACGTGTATATATATGTCTTGTATTGAGTGAGAGAGAGAGAAGATGTAGTAAATAGTAATACTAGGTTCATGAGACATGTGAGGAGATTTTAATAGTTTCAAACTTGTCTTTGGAAGAGAAGATCTATAGAATTTTCAAACTTGCCGAATGCCGAGGATCTTCTTAGGGGGATCACGTGTCTGACTTGTTATTAGAAGAGATTTGCAAAATTTCTGTTAATAGCACAAAGGAATATTCACGGGCTCTCTTCCATTTTGTAAATCTATAAGTTAGAGAACTATTGTCACACCGAATTAACAATCCAAAGTCATTGAAACGTTATGTTGTATCGAGAGCGATATGTGATTATTCGATTATAGAAACTAAGGCCCCGTTTGGTTCACGGAATTCTTAGGCTTTGGATTTGGAATTGGAAAATTTTCCATTCAAAATCATGTTTGGTTGATCAATGGATGGAATTGGAATTGAAAATTTTTTCCTCATTCATTGCAATTCACATTCTTTCCACTTACCCATGGAATGTTTAATAATCCAATGGAATGTTCAAAAATGACATTTCAATTTCACTCAAAATTGACCAACCAAACACGTTATCAATTTTAACAAGATTCCAATTCCAATTCCAATTCAATTCCTTTGCAAAATATTCTGCGAACCAAACGGCCCCTAAGAGTTATTAAGAACTATATTGTCAACCAACTTGTAACATATCATTGAGTATTGTGAATACAAAAGAATTTTTTTTGGAAAATATAGTGATATTACACGTTTAATTTATACTAGATTTAGTAAACTCGTATATTACACGCGTTAAATAAATAAAGATTGAATATAATAAAAATTTATTAATTATAAAATAATATTCTAAGTTAAGAAATTACAACAATCTTCTTTATTATAATTAAAATGAAAATTTTGTTTGTAACAAACGTTTTAAAAAAATTCATTCTTAAAAACTTCTTATTATAACTCTCAATTTTAATTATTTTTTTATAAAAATAATACTTTTTAATAACATTAATCTTAAAATATTTCGTATTTTTAAAATTTTTTTGATGTTAAAATTTTTTTGATGTTTTGGGAAAAAAATTATTTTATAAAAGCTTGTATTTTTAGAAATAACATTAATAAAAAGTTTCCTTTCTTAATTTATTAAAAAAACTACTATAATCTTAAAAAGAATTGAATAATATAATTAGTAATTAATGTGATGTTAATAGAAGAGATAAGCGGGAAAAATTTGTTTAGAAGAAAACGTAGTGCTCGCACGTACGTGTTAGACATAGTTATCATTTTATTAGAATAAAAAGATTATGTAATTTGTTTAATTAGTAACTTTATTTGGTATAGATGCACTCTAAAATAACTAATGATTTGGATGGAGAATATAGAATTTATAATTATTATAAACTTAAATATTAAGTTTTAAAACCTGACAGTAAATTATTTCTAATATAAGAAAGTTTTGTGAGAGATAAAAAAAAAAAGTTGAATGTTTGTTTTATATAAGAAGACTATATTAATTTGAAGAAGGCTGCTTGAAAGGGGCTTATCTAGATGAAAACCGGTGAGGCGTCGTATGACTATGAAAATGCAAGTGCAGCTACAATTAAAACAACCGCTGACCATTGGATCCAATCTCCTCAATTTGTTGAACCAATCAGAATTCAGATGTCTCAATTTCAACTGCCCTTTACCCTTCTGGAAGCCCTTTCTACTTCATACCTAACCATTTTTATTATATGCTTAAGTTTATATCTGGTAAACTGGAAATATAATATATATCTGGTGTTTAATTTGCTCTCTTTTTTCACAAAAGATGGGGAGAGGCCGGATCATTTTAGGATATAACGTGTGCAGTTTTACCTTATATTTTGTGTAGAAAATTGTTTCTTATGGTTTAAACCTATAAACATAATATCATAAATCAACAATCTTACCAGTTGTTTCAAGACCCGTCCTGCTCAAGAAAGAACATTTCGGATAAAGACACAACGTATGTATGGCAAAACAAAAATAATAATACATTAATTTATGATTTAAAATAAAAGTGTATATACGGTGTTAAGAACTCAATCTGGTCTTGCCTAGTTTGCCATTTAGGCTTCTAAATTATAGTTAAAGTAAACCTAAAAAAACAATTAAAACTACAACATATAGCAACAAAATGGGGAGTTCTATCCTTAAATCAATTTCACCACACCATTCAATTGAACAGTGCGTTTGGGTTCATGGCGCTTCGCAGGATACTATTGGAAAATTGGATCACGCAACAACCAATTTATTATTATCAAAAGATCACAATTTATAATGACCAATAACCCTGTATTTATACTATACAAAACTTGATCATCAAGTCTCCTAATCATACTCTAATTCTAACAATAAAATCAAATCTACTAAACCTTTTAGCCTATTATTTTTCTTATTTGTGTTTATCTCAAACATTAATATTCACCTTTGACCCTTCATCTTTAACATGTATACACATTCTAAATTATAACTTTCAGATAACAAAGAGAGATTCAAAATTATAACTTTCAGATAACAAAGAGGGAACCCTTATGACCCTTGAATAAAAAAGATAGAATGTTGCAAGTCTCTGAACCAACCAAAATGTTACAAACCAGTTTTATGTTTCTTTTTGTGCAAGACTCAACCTAAAAATTTATTATTTTAATTTAATTTTATATGTTCCCAGAAGCACACATAACCAAACCTAAGTTTAGCAAAAGTTGACCTGCATAAAACCAAAAAAACATGACCTGCAAAAGACTTTAAAAGAAAAGCAATAGCCATGTGCCATGTGCTATGTTCCCAATATCCCACACCCTGCTAAAACAGCCTGTATACTTTACTCATCAATGATTCCATGGTCATCGACAAATATAATGCAAGCCCCAAACATATGTAACCATTGTACTTTGCCCCTAGAAACAAACATACAAAAAAACACCCTGCCTTATAAACAAAATGGCATTACCAAAGTTACCAGAAACCGCTAACTATACTTCAACTCAACTTCTAAATAGGTGGGGCACCAATGACAGTCATGACCAAAGGGTTTTGTGGCCTAACAGTATTAAAGTGTGTTGAAAAGCTGTTTGTCCACATGAGGTTGAAGGTTCAAGTCTTAAGGTGAAAAATATGTAGATTTAGTAGTGTGTTCGAAATATGTCTCTCCCTATGGTGTGAAGAGTTCAAGTCATATTATAAACAAAATGTGTAGATTTAGTACTAGGATTAGAGTGTATGAAGTATGCGTTCTAGAAAAGAACAATGATAGCCATGAGACACCAAATTAAACCATCAAGACTTTTCTTTTTGTGTCCATGAGAACCTACTAAGGACCTATGAATACTCTGCTAACAACGAGATCAGGTAAGCTGCAGTTTGTGTTAAGCATATGAACCGATTACCACTCTTAGGTGTCATTACAGTTTCAGTGAGGGTGTCACCTTAGTTTTGTTGTGGGTGATCATCACCTCAGAGGCCACAGCTGCGGTTTCGGTGGATGAACTGGTTTTTTTGTGATTGTTTCCTGAGGTTGATGTGTTGCCATGTGTGGAGTGTCAGCCAAGAGGTGAAACAATGTGGCAAGGAATCTAATGTAAGGTGGTTGCCAAGAGACGAATACCACCCGTTTCGTCGGCAAGGAAAAAGCGGTGTGACACGTTCTCCCTTATGTGGATTGTAGTTTCCAATCCACATTACATTTTTTTAACGGCTCCTAAAATTATTTAATCGATCTGCTACAAGATTTGATCCATCGACTTACAAGGGTTGAAACAACTAGTAGACACTCGAGTATCGTTGGACCAAATTTATGTCCGTTGGTTCCAGTCTGCATTACATAATATCATGTACTATGGTTTTGCAACTTTTTCGACTTTAGTAATATTTTAGAGTAGTTTTTTTAGCTGTCTTGACTTAAATAATAAACATATAGTTTGTAATATTTTCAAGACATAGAAAAGTATCCTCTGTATACAAGTGTCTTATGTTATTTTAAGTTGCACTTTAAAGAAAATTACTAAAATGTAAAGAATAAAATCCTCTAATTTCACAAAGAAGTTGTAATTAGGGAAAAATTGAAAAGGGCCCTCAAATGATGGAATTGTGCCTCAAAGTCGACTTTTATGTAATTATTTTGACCAATCTTGATCGACCATTATATAATGATGCATTTTAAATTAAGATGAAGAGTACTAATTCATTATTGATTGAGTGTGATATGTGTCACTCATTTATTCGACCAACATTGTTTTTTGGTCTTTTCTGATTTTTTAAAGGTAGAAGAAAATACTGGGAGCCTATCCATTATAAGGGACGATGGCCCAGTGATAAGTCCTGCGCTTTCTACCTCTTCTACCTGGGTTCAATCCGTGCGACCTGTCATTTGTTCATTTTTCTTTAAAAGTTGTTAATATCAGTATCTAATGCCGTTTTTATTCATGTTATTTTAGAAAAAGCATTTAGAATACCATTTAAATATTCAAGAAGAAGCAAAACAGAAAGCAGCATCACCCAGAAAACTCAATAATAGATTTAGAGAGAGGGCACAAGTCTTAAATGATATTTGTATTTGGGCCCATTTCAGACCTGTGTCCAGTCTGGACCAATGAGTCAGTCTGTTGGACCATTTCCAATTTTCCATTATGAAGGAGTCAGCATTGAATTTAACTTCCCATTTCGTCCTATTGTCAATTGTCATACACACATATATATCATCCGTATATATTATACCACATAACTATGTACGTTAATGCATATGTATAACGTATTTATGTTCGTTTACACGCAGTGTTTTCTTGGATTAAGTGAATATGCATATGTTAAACGTGTAGGGGGTGCAAAACGAGCTTAATTGAATGAGAGCTCAAATTGATTCTATAGCTTAAGATGCAGGCTTGAAGCCGAACAGCTAAAATAGTTTATTTAAACCATGCTTAATTAAGCAAGGTTTAGTTCGAAATCAATATGAGAGCACTATATGATTTGACTTGAATGAGCTCGACTTGACCTTAAGCTTGAATATCTTGTTTGCAAACTAACATGTGTAAATTATATGTCACATAATATTAACATAATAGTGTGAGCTAGTCGTTCAAGCTAAATAAAAACAATATGCATTGGGCTAAAAATGCTCGATAAGCTCAATCCCAGCATGTTACACATTTCGAGCTCAAACTTGAAAAAAAGCATGTGTCAAGTTCGAGGTCAAACACTCGAGAAGATCTTCATCCATTTGGAACAATGTACTCTCGATTGGAAGGCGGACTCTTTATCTTTTATCTGCTGGTGGGAGATTCCTCTTGTCAAAACTGTACTTCTCTCGAAATGGATTTGGAGGTTAAAGTCGGATCCTATGTTCTTTTTGGGCTAAAGCGATCAAAGGGATTCATGGCAGCCAATAAGTTTAGAGAGGTATTCCTTACAAAACTCCAGCTGTGACAATGCATTGCCAAACTGGGCTGACACTTGCAGCCTATAGGCTAGATCTTAATTCCCACTTATCATGCAAAATTTGTCAGGCTCTAGCAGCGAAATCAAGTTAAAAAAACAAACTTTATCTTGTGGCTGACCATATCACCCAACCTGGGTCTGGATATACTTCTATGTGGAACTAGAAATCACCTCCGTTTACTACTGGCGAGTCTTCTGATCTGCAGAATATCCAAGCTCTGTTGGCTATATGTCATCTCTCAAATGAGGAGGATAAATGGTCTTGGAACACTGATTCTTATCTAGCTCCTTGCTAGATGTTTTTCATATAATATATCATTCATTGCTTTGCTGTCTAACAAAAGATAACTAATTTCTGCTTATGATTATCTAATATTTAGGAGTAAATTATCAACTTGATACTATCACGGGGTAGATGGATACAACCAATATACCCTTATTTAATCTATTATTTTCTTAAGTAATCTAATTTAGTCAAACAATTGACAAATTAAAGCATTTTTCGCAATCTCAAACTATATAACACAACCAGAAACTATTACCTCAAAACTTTTTAGCAATGGCTGATATCCAGGCTCTGTCTTTGTTGCTATATGCATAATTAATGGTAGACGCCAACAAGACAAACCCCGAACTCTTGTCCTTAGAGTTCCCATCTTCAACTCGGTTTTTAATCACTGGCAAAACCAAAAGAGAACGGGTACCCTCAGGGAGCATCTCCCAGAGCTCAGAATCTGAAACATTGACCAAATTCGATTGTTTTAAAGAAATTAAACATTAAACAACGGCTGCTCATTGAACATTTAACCATTAAATAAACATTCAGAATACCACTAATTATGACAATTTACCTGATCTTTGAGGGAAGTAAAGGGTATCTGTCAAATTAAAGAGGCCCACCCGTTGCATTTGTTCTTTAAACCATTCAACTGCTCGGTCTTTCGACAAATCAATGCTTTTGGGTGTATTCCAATAGCCGCGTACGCACAGTACACCATCAATGGATATGAGCTAGATCAATAATAAAAAAATTAGCATGTCAAGCATCACACTTGTCTATTTGTGGTTACGGGTTATTCATCAAGTTTTTAACTTATATGGAAATCTTAGTTCCAAAATACCACAGAAATGCTGCTTGTGTTACGCAATAAAGTATACGATCCCCAGGCTAAATCCTCCCTAATCGTATCAGATATATTTGGTGACATCGCAAAGATTTGCTCAGCACCTTCAGGAATGCTTGCTTGAAGCACTGGTCTAGCACCCTGCATATGGTTTAACTCATTTAAAGCATTCAATTTTCACAAACCAATGTAAAAAAAAAAAAAAAAAAAAAAAAAAAAACATTCAACAAATTACCTAAAATTAAAGAATCTTGTATCAAATTTTGAAGTTCAAGTGACCAATTTATCAATAAAGTGAAAGCAAGATTAAAGAAAGTTATGCATTACCTTAAGAAACTGACCAAAGTAAGGAAGCGTGACAGAGAATGCTGCCAAAGAAAGACCAAGAACTTCTGTTCTCTGAAAACCCACCATGAAATCACATAAATTTAGGGAAAAGGTAAAGATTCTCGTTTTATACACGATTGCGAACAAATTTTGGAGCATGAGTGATCTAATTCAAACAGTGAAAGACTTATTAATGATTGCACACAAACTGTTGGATGAAAACCCTGAAATGCAATAGATTACTCACAAGCTGCGCTGGGGTGACGGTGGTTGAATTCGAGCTCACAAAGTGATTGAGAACAAGAAGTGATCCAAACCCATAGCCAATCCATCTGGGTAAATATGATTCATCCAATCCGGGAATCCCTAAAGTGAATCGAAGAACAGAGAGATTGAGCTGTTGCTGTTGATTTTGAGAGTTGTCGACACCAGAGCAGCTTATTTTGAATGATTTCCTCGTGTTCTTGGGAATCTTGGAATGGATAAGACTAGCTTTATCGATGAATTTGGGTGCAAAAAGGGAAGAAACAGTGTAGGGGGTCAGGAAGAGCCTACAGGTGTGGCTCATTTTGAGCGCTATGTGATAACAATCAAAAGATTGTGTATAACATCGGAGATGAAAACAGTTTCGACCCACAATAAACCGGTTATTACGGGCCGTTTTATAGACTTCGTGGGATGTTTTGGGGTTTGGATCGAGTTAATGAAAATCAAAATCGGATCGGTTTTTAAAGTTCTATAACATACATCCGAACATCCTCCTAGTGGTTTATTAACAAAGTCATATTAATTGTTCATTTTTATGACATACATTCATATTTTTATAGAATAGTTTGTAAATTTATATCATCAGCGCCAACGTCCCGCTGTCAGTTGATTTATCAAGATTTTAATGCTGTTTCTTTCCCTTTTTATAGAATAGTTTGTAAATTTGGCTCATTGTTCTTGAATGTAAACTAACATTTTCTTGCAGCTTTTGTTTACGCATGTCTAATTATGTAACCTGCACTGATGAATCGCTTTGATCAGATCAATAAATAACCTAGGTTTTGGATGGAATTTTGTTCTAATTATGTAAACTGTTGTAGTTTCAAGCTAAGTGCATAACATATAACAGCAGTGGCGAATACAATAGCAAAAACAAGGCTTCTACAAGACACTGATATCATTATTTGTAAACCTATATACCATTAACATCTAACACAAACCTGCTACTTGAAAAAGGGAGAATGTACTCAGTTTATACTATACCAACAACCTCATCATCTGAATCGTCATTACCAACCACCACTCCACCGCCAAGTAAAGTGTTAAAAATCATTTGTTCCCAACCCCTTATACTTGCAGTGAATGAACGGAAACGAGATGGGCTGCTACTTGCTTCACCTTCAGATTTTATAGGGGAACAACAATACTCAGAATCTGGGTAGTATTTCAGTGTACACTTTCCGCTTGGGTCGATTATATCCACATCAAATGCAGGTGAAAGTGGTCGCCCCACAACTTGAACATGGGACACGCTGCGAGAATTCATTCACGCTCAAATTTATGGATTTTCACATGTGAACATATATAACAAGGTGATGAAGAACCTACCATATATAGTATTTTTCATCCATTTCTTGCTTCTGAACCCTACCCAGCAATTCTATCTGCAGCAACCCACCGATACATAGAGCAGGTTGAGGTAGCTTATACTTTTGCAGGCGACTTTCCTGTTTACATCAACACCATGATTTGAAGTGTTAAAATGGTAACCTTTTATATGTTTCACACTGGGTTGAGTTGTACCAGCAACAATACTTTTATTCCTTGAATTTTATATTAGATATTAGGGTTAATATGAGCTCACGGGCCCAGTTAGGTTTCTAGGGTTCCTTGTGATTTCTATATAAATTGTAACCTAAGGATTCAATAATATTAATTCAATCTTTTACCATCTTACACTATACAGCTGATTAATGTATTAAATATGATAGATTATTTTATCTTCACAACTTTTAAGGAAGATGTTTTTCAATATCCATGAGATACAAAAGACCAAAAAAGTTTTTTCACTCACTTGGGTCCGTAAAGGTTGTATATGAAAGTTTACAAAGTTTCCTATATCAAAGTTACAAGCTCAGGTATAGTGCTGAAGGAAAAAAAATGAGAAGATAAAATAACTGATAAGAATGCAACTCACCTGTGCCATAGGAAATGATGGTGATGTATATGTCCACACAGCATTCTCAGAGATAGACCTCAAAAGAGGTGAAGGTTCGTCTTTGATGTTATTTGCAAATTCAGAAGCAGACCTCAGATGTCCCAGCCGAAAGCGCACAGCTTTTGCAGAGTAAATAGGAAAACCGAACTGAAAATATGCTGGCAAGCCGAGAAAATTTGTCAATAAATAGGCACAAAATAAAACTAAATTATTGAAAAATTAGTTAAATTCCAGTTATAACCTTGAAACGGGTGTATGTGGACCTCAGTAACCACACACAAATTGGCAGTCAGTTTATATACTAGTGTTTCAGGTATTGTTGGATCAACTTCGCCTTCACTTGACCAGTAAGAAGCCCTCTGGTCAATCCTGTCACCTGGTTCTAATGTGTGATGGATGCTTTCTTGAGGATAGTTATCAGTGCTAGATGCAACAATTGCCTCTGATATGCAATCTTTTCTCATAAACGAGGTAAAACCCCTGGCTAAAAGTGCATACACTCTGTGCTCTCTTTCCAAACGTGACCATTCCATTGAAGTTTCATGTCTATTTTGTAGAGGCTCTATCTTGTCATTCACTTCAATGACATGATTAACAATTGATACTTCAGGAAACATTCGAATGCAAAGCTGTTTAGAAAGCCCATTCATGATGACTGCATCAGAAACATCACCAATTCACCATGTAAGAATGTTTATATCTTACAATCAGTTACATATGTCTTTATAGCTAATTCTGCCACTTAAGAATTCTTGATGTGTTTCCATGGCCTCTAGTTACCTAAATTTAATCAAGATAAAAGATATATCACACTTATTTGTTTCTTAAGTAACCATTTTAAATTTAATAACACAATGATCATATGGTGGTGTGTATAATATATAATTTGAAGATGTAAAGCAAAAATTGAACACACACGAAAAACAGTTATAAATGACACAATCCTGTGAGATCTTATATTGATGCAAACACTTCCGAACTCACCAAACTGACGCCACGAGCTCGAAACAGCACTGGCGCGAACAAGTTCAGTAGGGCTGTCCAAGCACATTAGTATCTTTATGGACATATCAGCTCCAAGCCATTCTATAAAATCATAGTAATCCTCCATAAAATCCAATTGGAGTGATATATTAGCCAATTCTGCCCAGAATTCCAAATCAATGTCATGTAATTCCATATATGCACAGAGTTTTGCAGAAGATAAATACACCAAAACAAAATTGCAAAAACCATTCATACACATATTAAAAATAAAACACTTATAACAAAGCTTGTGGATCACTAGTAGGCGGCATCTCTTAATTCATGATGAATACCAATGATCAATGCAGTGATAGGGATACTTGAATGCATCTGTCGCAATTGTGAAACACAAGTCGGAAATCTATGTACTATATAGCTTGATCCTAACAGATCATACAGAACAACATAATTCGTAAAAAAACAAAGAGTAAACACACAATTGGAATTGAAAACGTAGCAATTATAGGGTAGAAACTTGCGGATAAGGTGAAAGAGATGCAATCATGGGACCAATTGATTTGTGTGTAATTTTGGGGGAATACAATTGGGGAAACAAAGGATGATGAAATTATACCTTTAGGATGAGAATGATTACGGGATCGGAAGACGGAAACCGCCGGGGAACGACGGAGGATGCGGTGGCGACACCGATGGAACCACAGCTTTTGTTGGTGGTGATGATGGTGATGGTGATGGTGATGGTGATGGTGATGGGTTGGGAGGAGTGAAGCCGAATGAAATGGGAAATCAATTATTTGTTGTCGTCATCCAAACTAATCATCTCTTCTTATTTCATTCCATGGTAAAAGATATAAAAAAATAAATAAATAAGTGTTATGTTATATAAATATTTATTTTTGTTTTTGAGATATTCTATTATCTTTATCTCTTTTTATATATCTATATGTAAGTATAAAGAGAGATAAAGATGATAAAAATAAATTTAATGTATCAATAATATACATTAAAATAAATGATGGATGGTAATATTATTTTATTATTTTTACCACATTTTCTCTTCTATCATAAACTTTACTTTTAAAATTATCATTTTCGTACTTTGTGAATTTAAACTAGATACGAGATAGGTAAACGTACAGGTGTTGTTAACGAATTAACTGATATGAAATTTAAGGAAAAGTGGGTACCAGCTGTGGCACTGTTTATGTTTGATCAGTATAAATTCGATATGAAACCAGTATTAATACTAGTACTAGATACAAGATGTTTATTCTTAAAGTAAATCTTGATTAAGAGTATATTATTTTATCATCTAGATATTCTCTTACCTATATAAATGGCAAGTATTTATCTTTTATATTTAAAAAACATCATATTAAGTCATAATAGGCAAATTGGATTTTAATAATCCAAACTATTACCTATTGGCCGATAATAATCCATACTATTAATTTGGCGGGTAACACTCCCAACTTTCACTTTTATTACCAACAATAGTCTCAATGACATAATTTTCAATTTTTTATGTTTGATTTGGACTCGATTCAGTTTGCAACAATAATTATGAACGCAATGAAAAAACATACAAGCTAAATATAAATTAAAATAGATGCAAAGTGAGCGTAAAAAATTAAAAATTATGTCACTGGAACTGTTGTTGGTTATAAAAGTGAAAGTTGGGAGTGTTACCTGTCAAATTAATAGTATGGATTATTATCGACCAATAGGTAATAGTTTGGATTATTAAAATCCAATTTGCCAGTCATAATACAAACTATCTCTCAAAACCAATGGGAATAAACCTAATGAGTTAGTGCTAGTTAAAGGTTATGTGTAAGTATTAATAGTTTCAATTGTAGCATTAGAAAATATTGTTAGCAAAACGAGTGTTCATTACTTTTTAATACACGATTACTGATAATTTGCTTTAATTCTTATACAAAGCTTTTTGTTAACTATAGCTTGAAGTAATTGTTAATATTTTTGTACTCTAAAACCGATCATCTTTCATAAATATATCAAACTTGTTTTATGTAAGTATATAATTAAGTAATTGACCACAAGTATTCAATTATTGTTTGAGGTCACCTAACAATTAAAACTTATGTACAAGTCACCCAATAGTATATTTATTTTCATGTATACTAATCTGATAATAAATAGAACGAATAATGAATATAACGTTGCAAATGTGAGAAAGTTATACCCTTGCTTTTTTTCGTTTCTTTTTAAAGTAAAAAGATATTAGAAAAACAGTAAGGATTTTTTAAGATTAACTTTAGTTTTCTTGTTTTAAAAGTCATCCAATTTGTCTACTTTTTTATTAAATTAGATCCGTATGTTGTGAACTTATTATAAATATATTTGCCATATATTAAAATCAACAAAAGAAACCGTACGAAGATGCCATCAATAAAAAAAAAATACCAGTGACAGTGAAGCAAATCGTTTTCTTAGTTGGGTTTGCCATCGTTTTCTACTCCTAAAAATTTGTCCTGTTTATTCCACCTTCACTCATGTCACTTCTTATTTCTATCTTTCTTCTTGTCACCAAAACTTGTTAGAATAAAATCTATTGTGACATCAACTTATCCTTCTTTTAAAAATATAACAAAGTTATCTTATGTGTACCTCCCTATTTTAATTAAATAAGTCTAAGAAAGTTATATATTTTAATTAAATTAATCTAGTTAGGACTAGTTCACATTAAACATGGTTGTATTTTTTTAAGTTCTTTAATCTTTTCAAGCTCATCATCTCTTATCATCGCCACACCGCTTAGGCAAAACCAAAAAAGAGTTTAAGATGGTTCGCCTGACCCCAATCATAATAATTTGTCATTTTAAAATATAAACGTTAAGATTTTTTAGAGAGAATTATGAAAAAATCCGTTGTAATTGGTAGAGAAGATAACTTATATTAACCCCAAGTTAGAAGCTTAGGTTCCATCACTATCAACAACCGTCGCTAACATTTCCTCAAACAGACCATAACTCAATATGCAACCTACAAACATCATATTACGAATGTCACACCTACTACTTCGGTCAAAATGCGTATGTTGTCTGATATTGTTCTAGCATTCTTTATTTAACTTTGACCATATTTTTAAAATTTAATGTTTGGTTTGAATCCTTTTGTGATTATAACATATATGGTTTAGAAAACTGAGCATACAGTCAGTGTTGAATCTATCATTTTTCGTTACTAGTGGTAAAAGAAATAACCAATGAGTCAAGTATATAAAAAAATAACCGGTCAAAACAAATAAAATATGACAAAAATAAACATGCAAGATGGATCAAATAATGATAAGGTCATAACATGATGCATCCAAAACATTAAATAGGACCGACTAAAACTATAGAACACCAAGAAAAAATTTTATTTGCTAGGATGTTATGCTTGTACAATTGACTAGTTAAAAACTATGATTGGCATATGCCCATTACGCTGCTATTGTTGTTGGAACTGAAACAAAGCTTAAATTTAGGCCATGCAGTTAAGTAGAAATAATTGGAGGAGAAATACTACTCATATAGCAAGAAATTAACAAACAACAATATCTCGCAAACAAATGATTTTACTTTTAGCATCATATCTTTGATTTTAGTTTTATTTGTACAAAACATTTTTTATGAAAAGCTGGATAGAAATCAATTCCTGTAATGAAAATTTTTTGTTCAAACCAAACAATAGACTGGATGAGATCGAAATTCCAGTTGAAACACCAAAGGGCATCTGAGCCAATATCATGTGTACACGTTGGTGTGGATTTAGCAGTAGTTTTTATAGTGTGTGAGTTCGTTGTTTAAAAATTGCAATTGAAATTAAGGCAGATTCATGAACACCCCTTAGGGTTTGCAATAGACTAGATTTGCTCCATAGACTCCTAAATTGCAATGAACTACAAAACGTGCTTTAACCATAACCACGTAACCAAACTATTTTTAGAAAATTATATAATAATTGGACTTACATATTTTTAAATAACATACAATTTTTATTATACCAGGAAAAAGAAATCAAACCTATACAATCCATAATTTAAGATTATAGCTAGTTGATTATGGACACCATTTACATCAAGCTATCCTCTTTGGGATCCAATGGGACCCGCATGACAATCAATAATCATTAATGTACTCGCTATTTAAAGACCCAGTGGCCCATAATTGTGGGCCCTTTTTCTAATGGGCCTCTCTTAGTAAATGTTTTAAATGTTGCTCCAAATTTTAATGGGCCTTTATCTAACACACACTTTAAGAGTTTAAGTAATTAAGTTCATTATGATGAAACAAGTGAATTAGTGAAGCTTAAACCAATTTATGTTTAAACTTTTATAGTTAATTCATTCTATCCTTTCTATGTGTAGTGAGTAAATAAAAAGAATACACGAAATATTTTAAAACATAGAACCCTTAAACTGTTTTGTTTTGATATTAGAATGCTATTATATAATATAGTTTTGTAACCACATGTAAGTTTTGTTTATTTATAAATGAAAATGCATTAGAAGCATTTATGAATTAAGCAAACCCGTTCGAAAAATGTTGGTTGAACAACTTATCTACTTTGTTACTACTATCAAAATGGTTAGTATATCATCAAACGTACTATTATTCATTTTATTTACAAGAAAAATAATATGATTGTGAAAAATGAAAGCGTATAATACACCATATGTTATTCTGTTTGATTGCAACACTTTTGATGGTAAAACTAACTAGTGTCAAATCTTTGAAATTATAATAACAAAACGTGTAAATTTATTTTATAATCTCATTTGGTAATCAACTAATTACAAACAAAAATAAATAATAAATGATTATAACTGCATTAGATATTCATCTATACCTTTCATTCATAATCTTACAATATTTTATATTTTATATATAACATATATAATTCTGAATAATATATACATTTAAATTTTGATATACCTGTTTAGGTCTTATCAATCAACTTTATTAGTTACCTTACTGTTTATATTATCATTATTAATAATTGTTACGCTTTTTTTATTATTAACTAATTTTGCTATAATCGATGATGACTCCTCTTGAAATGCAAATAACATAGACAGATATGCTAATAGTAAGAAATCATAGCAACAGAGCTGATTATTTAACATGTGATGATATGTATTTGATACCATGAATTAATTAAACATCTCATTATCAAATATTAATTAATCAACTTATGAAATCGATCCTTAGAAACCTAATAACATGATATCTTGCATGTCACCGTACTAGATCAAGTTTACTGGGGCAGATGAACACCGAATCTAAGGCCAAACCACCTTTCTGGTGAGTACAATCAATTTGCATCATGGAGAAGTTGATTTTTGTGGGTTTATTCGAGTCCTCGATGACGAAATCCCCAACATGACACCGTAGCCATTTCCCTGACTCGTTTAGAAAACGTTGAGAAGTAGCATGCTCGCCATTTGATACTGAAAACTGAAACCTAACGGGCTTGATGTTCCAACCATGAACCTGTTGAGTTGTCTTGTGTTGCCCGTTCGATGGTGTCCCAAGCTTAAGACGAAAGAAAAGGCTATATCTACCCGCGGGGAATTCGAACTCCAAGTCTCCTTCGACTTCTAACCACCATATTTGATGGAGATACGCAATCGTGTGAAATCTACGATGTCATCATGAAAATATAGTACTTTAATCAAATGATAGCAAACATATAATGTATGTTAAAGAATTGACTTTTTTTATATTTATAAACTTAATTAAGATTGTTTCATTATCTTGAACGAAAGGTAAAGTGTGGAGTGTGGGTTTCACTTTGAAAAAATGATGATATATATTTTTTCGAACAAATGCTCTATAAAACGTGAGATGCAATGCAAGTAATTAAATTATATAATAAAGTCTAAAATATACTTTAATGTCCCAATTATAATATGGGGAAATAATAATCACCCTATATCTTCCCTATTGCAGTTGACTGGGTATTAATTATCTCTAGAAGTTTACAATTAATTAGGGCATAAATATATATATACACACACATGCATGTTTGAATTTAAGAGTAATCATTCGATGTCAATCCATAAGGAGCAAGCTGTCACACTTATTGGGTATTTTCAGTTCTCAAATTAATCACAATATATTATTCTCTTACAAAGCATTATTTTAGTAGACCTTTTTTTCTTTATGATATATTATGATATATTTCCGGACCATCTTCCGTGAGAACGCTTTTAAGATAATGCGACAATGCCCTTGTCTGAAAGCCTGAAATGCCCTTGCACAAGGGCGATGAAGGGTGGGTGTACGTAGTAGTATCGGTTGGAATTTTTTTTTTTATTTTTTAATATTTATGTGGAGTGTGTTAAAAACTTATACATCGATCACGTGGTTCAGTAACTTGTATACAACAAATAATTTTAACTTTAAATCATTTTAAATATGATAGCTGAGTTAAATAACTGTAATTTATAAGTTTTTATTTTTTAAAATATTAGATTTTTATAAATTTTGACACTTATATAATACTTAACAAATAATTTTTTTTACCAACTAAATATTTGTTTCTGTAACAAATAAATAATATATTTATAAATAATTTAATTTAGCAAAAAAACTATTTATTATGAAAAATAAGTATGTAAAAGACAGTGATAGATATAAAATTTTTAATTTCATTTCCCAGAAAAAATAATAAAAAGGCCTGTAATTTGCTGTATGATATGTAAACCGTTGTCTTTTATTGTCCGACAACAATCCACAAAATTGTGGTTTAAACTTTAAAGTTTTGTAACTTTTAAAACCACACAAATAAATATTTTAATTAATCAATTTTTTGAAAATAAAATCAAAAAAATCATGTGTGCTTGTAGTCTTACTTAAACTTACCTAACACACAGTAAATATTGCCATGCTATATCACTTATACATAAGAATGCTAGAAATATAAATTTATTAATTTTTATTTACCTGCACGACTGCACAGCATATAAAATAATTTATCTTATGAATATTAATAATAAAAAAACTAACAATATTACGTAGAACGTTAATTGATTTGAACATGTTAACTCATGGATAATTAGTTGGTTAAATACCAATCCATGCAATGCGTTGTTTCTATAATCTTTTGAATTATGATATATGATGGAAACAACCAAAATGAAAAAGTAGAAACTACATTAATATCAAAATATCTTTTGTATTTAAAAATAAATAAGCCTAAGAACCCGTGGGCTGTTCAATACCAACTTTGAGGATACTTGAAATCTAGCTAGCTCTATCCAAGTGAGTCGTACTCAAGCTAATCGAGTGGACTTTCGAGTCGAGCTCACGTATAGAGCTTTTGTTTTATTGCAGACTAGATCGAGCTCACAAGTATATGATCACTGTAGGGTTAATATTATATTGATGGTAATAGTATTAGTAATAATAATGAAATTATGTCAAAACTAAAAGTAACCTGTTAAACTGCAGCTTGAGCTTGAAAATAACGATTCAACCTAGCTAAAATAATAGAATCGAGCTTTAAAATCAAGTTAAACTCGGTTTTGTCTGCATTTTAAGTTGATTTTAAGTGTACTTTGAAAAACCAAGTAAAATAATTAGAATGTTTTAAATAATCATTCTAAGGATAATATATCAATAGCTTCGAAACCTCATAACACTAGGTTTTTTCATAATTTGAAATTTGAAAAGAAAGTAAATATTATAATCATCCAAATAATTAATATGTAATTATATTTTTTAAAATTTTAATCAATGAAAGAATATGAAATTAACCTTGATTGCAAGGAGGGGATGTGACTCCAATATCTACGATCATCAATGCCTGTTATCTTCATCCCCTTACAAGATATCAACATGCAAATCCCTCCTCTTTCTTTCTCCATCCACACTTCCTGCATCATCACACCTCCGATTAATGGCTCGATCGTGTTATATATTTGTAAAACAAACATACAAACATACCCAGTAAAAACCTTACTACTGTGATAACAGTGTACGTGTGAGCTAGAAGATAAGAGAGAAAAAAAGGTCATACCTTTGTACCACCGGAGAAGCGAACCGGACAACACAATCCAGCATAAATGTCTTTCTTCCCCAAACATTTAGAACTCCCTTCATAAAACATAAGTTTCTCAGCAAGAATCCGGTAGTTTTCGGGCAACTTCGGTTCCCATATGAAATCAGCCGATGATGCCCGGTGAAAACACCGATTGATTCTTGCCAAGTTACATATATCCGGTGGGTCTAAATAAGCAAGAACCATAGCCAGACAGTTCTCCGGCAAGTCACCGAGGCCCGGTGAATGCTCACCGCTTCTCGCGGGAGAACTGTCGCTGTTAGCAGTTGAAATCCCAGACCCCATTGAAGAGAAACCGACGAAGATTGTTAATTCATTGTGAGATCATGCTTTGATGATTTTGTAGGAAATATATGGTATGTGGAAGGTGAAAGAAGTTATTGACCAATGTGGATCACGCTTTCTTATTATATTAACATGCATACACTATATAACTATTATTTTAAAAGGATTTTGATATCATAATCAAGGGAAATCTTATTTAATTTATGAGACTGGATATTTTTAATTTATTTTGTTACATAAAGAATATGGACCGTTAATATTAGGGCATATATTAGGTCAAGCTAATATTTTAAGCACACTTGCTTGCGTCCTTTTATAAAGATGATTGAGATTTTCTTGGTGATATATTAAAAGTTGGAATTCGAATTTTATTTGAGCATCTACGAAAACCAATCTATGATCACAAGTTCCACTTATATCATGAACCACGAACTTTTATATATAGAGATAGAGGAAAAACACATAAAACCAAAGTATAAATTGGTTAGTTATGCAGACATAAAAAAATCATTAAACAAATTGGTTTATGTTCGATGTTATACCGTATATCTATGCAGGGCAGTGTTGATAATTTAGATGCCCGGGGCGAGTTAAAAAGATAAGCTTAAACAAAAAAAAAAAAATTATAAAGGTAATTAAATTGTTTATGCATATATGGGTAAAATGATTAAATTTAAAATGTCTGTATGTACATATATTAAAAAAAAATTTGAACCCTTCATGAGATTGAGTCATATGCAGTTGTCCCTCCCACTCCTTTCTTAGGCTGTCTCTATATCTATAAATGTTAGGTTAAATTAGTTACACATGTTATGTATGAAAACGTATTCACAAATCACACAAGTTACATAAGAATAATTATTAGGTATATATGTATGTGTACATACGAAAGCGTATTCACAAATAACACAAGTTTATAAGCATGTTTGTCACGGAATGATTGGAGCCATAACATCAATCCTCCATATGTTCTTTGTTTTTATCCTTGATTTTATATATATATATATTTACTTTTTTTTATATACACTTCAATTCGCCATCACATACCAATTTTTTTAGTGAGCTAGCATTAATTGCTAGGGTCCTCGACGGAAATTGGTGTCGTATCACTCATTTCTATGTGTTTGACATTAGAGACTTGTTGCAACTTCCCAAACACACCTCGGGTGAAAATAAGTACAATCTATTATTTTAACAGCTCTTTGGTGTTTATGGAAATGTTACAATGATGTTCTCTTTAATTAAAAAAAAAAAATCTTTGGAGTGGATTTATGAAGATGTGAAGTTTATGAGCTTTTTGTCGGTGAAAAATTGGATAAAAAAAATGTAAAATTTCATGAGATCAGTGGATTGCATTTGATTTTATGTAATATGATGTTTACATAATTGCTTTAATAAATTGTATTGATGAATAAACAGTGGTGGAGCTTGAACACTCTCGTAGGGGGGGCGGGGGTTAACCGGGCCAAAAATTTACACTACCGGACTAAAGTTTAACACTACCGACGAAAAAAAGAGGGGTGGGGGGGGCGTCGCCGTTGCGAATGAAACTTGGTTTAGCTTCCTGTACCTTTCAATAATAAAAAATTTTTGTCCGTTAAAAGAAATTAATTGCTTGGATCCATCGGATGGATATGGAAGGGCCATGAATGCTGTCTTACCTGTTAACACCCATCTTACTGTAATTTACTTAATTAAATGTGTTGTATAATATTTGGTTGGTTATTATTTTATATATTGAAGAAGATAGTTGGCGTATCACACCTACTTCTATTTAATTAGTGATGGAACCATGAAGAAATGTTTTTGTTTTCATTATATTCGTCGTTAAGTCAAAAGATTTTAAGTCATATTATGTATGAACATGTATTTAGTTGAATCATATCACTTTATTAACGCAATATTTTGGTAAGATATGAGGCTTAGAAAAACACCACATGAAACATGTGAAAACCATGTGGTATGTTTTTTTTGTTCAAAGGCCATCCCTATGAAACTAACCATCTAAGGAAAAACGTCAAAACCTACATGGGAATTCGACTTGGGTTGATTTCGGTTTGTAGTCGGTTAGGTGGGCGTACATATAATATTAAAAGTTTTTGCACTATGTGGATAGCAATTCTTTCACACCTCAATTTCCGGCGACACACATTGCCTTTATTTAAAATAAGAGTTAATTACGCAAATAGTCCCGGTGGTTTGTTGAAAATAACAGTTTTGAATACTAAAGTTTTTTTGGAACAGGTTGGGGTATTGTGTTTTCAAATTGTAACAATAATGGGTACTAAGAGTTAATACCTATTCTTGTTACAATTTGAAAACACAATACTCCAACCTGTTACAAAAAAACATTGGTACTCAAACCTGTTATTTTCAAAAAAACACAGGGACCATTTGCATAATTAACTCTAAAAATTAAGTGTTACTAATTAATTAATTTCAGAGAAGTCCGAATATGATTCTTAAACAAATAAAACTAAAATAAGCTAGAAACATTAAGCTTTCTTTACCATAATAAGTTGTGACGGAGGTTAGACACTTTCATAGGAGAACGAGGGGCGAAATTAATTTTATTTAGGGGGCGAACTTGTTATATTTAAAATATTTACACTAGTGGACCAAAAATTAACATTACTTGCCAAAAAAAAAAAAAAAGAATGAGCGGTGGGCCTCCTGGCCCGTATAATACTTCGCCCTTGGTAATAACCGATTATGCACCAACACTCTTTCACCTTTCCTAACTTTTCACTTTTAAAGCATTATGTCATTTATATTTATATAGCCAGAATTAATATCGTAGAAAAGCCCAGCAAAAACAGCCCAGCAAGCGCAAATCAGCCCAGCAGACTAAGGCTAACTTTAGCCCAACAAACGACAAACCTGAGCTTCTAATTAAGAACCGTACAACTTATTATCAAGATAACTTCTAATTGGTTGAATACTTGGAGTTGAGTTTTGGGACCATAGGTACCTTAAAGAAAAAACCTTGGGTGCCTTAACTGTATTAATCGATATGTTAATGAACTCATTTGTAGTTGAGTGGGGGGTGTAAGCGCCTTGAACCTTTATGTCATCCGCCCATGATGACGGTGTATAGTTACTAGCAATGAGTAAAATGGGAACACAATTGATATTGACAATGTACTTTGAGGGATTGTTCGAACGTGATAAAAAATTATATGTTTTGAATATCAATATGAAAGGTAAACTTGATTTAAATATGTTGATACCTAATATTTTTATAAAAATAAATAACTTGAAGCTTAAAACTTGCAAAACAAAAGCAAAATATGCAAATGTAAAAAAAAAAAAATCTTAACTTGTAAAATTACAGTGAATATGAAATAAAAAATTAAGAAACACAAGGTGTTCATATACCCATTGAATAAAATATGAATGTATGTATGTGTACAGAACACAAAACACCAATGGGTATGTACATGTGTAGGGAACACAATACATATGATAGGAACATTCACGTATATGGTACCAATACAAAATTGTGTGCATATGCAAACTAAAACATTATAAATACAACAATTATTTAAAAGATACATTACACATGTTTGAGTTGCAATTCATTACCTTCGTAAACCACTATAACAACATTAATAAATTTAATATAGTATGACAAATTATTTTATATATAAGACAACTAGTTAAGTTAATGAAAATAAGACATGTAGTACATTAATGCTTAATTAGTGATGTTGTTTTCCTATGAATTTCTATCCTAAAAGAAGGTTGACTCGACAACCAAACAAAAGATTTTTCAGTTGACTTGGGAAAGGCAAGACAATAAGTCTCTTAACCCTTCCTTTGGTTTAGAAAAATTGTTCATAGGTGATTATTAAGAGGTTGGTGCTTATTTGAAAACCATACAAACTATTGGGTTTTCTTTTCCTTTTCTACTAACACTCAAATAAGCTTTATAACATGAATCATGCAGCCATTATCGCACCACCAGATGCTAAACTAATTGAGCACAACACAGGAATATAAATATAAATATGATTATCAAGGGTGTGTATGGGTTAATTTGGTTTCACTTTAGCCTCAAATCAAAACTAAAAACTGATATTTTAGTATTTAGGTTGTTAGACCCGTTCAAATTTTATTTTATTTTATTTTATTTTATTTTATTTTATTTTTTGAGTTATGATTTTTGGTTTTCACTTTGGTTTTTGGTTTTTTGAATTTACCATTTGGGCTTCAAATTTTTGGGTAAAAAAAATTTGGTACATAATGACATTTAAGATTCATATCAACCTAGATGATAATAAAGTTACTAGCCACTCATATTAGAAAAAAGAAAAAACAATTGACTCAAGTCTAAACATGTTCCAGAGAACGTTGGAGTTGCTAATGTGTTGGTCTCGTCTAATATCCTACATTCCCAAAAAATATCGTCAGTTGCTTTTCTTCCTATACTTCATATGCATGCTTCAAATATTTTTCACGCCACTATGGGTTGAAATCTACTATTGGTGAAGATCTCATATAATGCAGATAAAAAGTGTCTTACATTTGCTTCTACATATGAATATTTGTTGGTCGATAGGAGTAAACTAGTGGTGATCAGGGTTCAAGCTCGCTTTTAAGTTGTATCTTAGTGCACAAGCTAGTAAAAAAAACTTAAAGTACCACTATTCAAAAAATGCACTTTCATTGACAAACTTATATGTTAGAAATCTATCTATGAAGGGCCATCACTAACGTGATTCCATTATCAAAAGTCGGTCACTTGACTGATCGTGAGTAATAAGTTTTCTGTCGAATGGAATTTGCAAAAATTTTTTCACAGATAACCGACGAAAACATTAATAATGAATTATCGATGGTCTCTTTTACCGCCAAGTTTCAATTCTTCGGCCAAAGCTTCAAATTGCAGACCAGGGATGGACATATTATAATATTACCAATGGAATAGTAGTAAATAATTTGTCGGTAAGTTCATCCGGGTCATCCATGAAGGAGGACTATCACTGTGAGCAGCTAACGCACACAGTCCTCAAACTTAGTGAGATAGTTATCGAGTCTAGCATATTACACCATTAAACACACTAATGATTATTAATTAGTGTGGCCGCGCGCGTGTGTGTATATATATACACATGTGATTATGGAGTATGGACATATGATATCCAGGTGTTGGATGTTCGGGCTCACCCGTAAGGGTATACATGGATCGATGGTGGTCATAACCAGTCAGCCTCCCTGTTCCTGCAAACTACTTAGATTAACCTGTGACATAGTAGAATACAGTGCACAGTCATCTCGTAGTTTACAATTATCAAGCGGTTTAACGAAATAATAGAAAAGCATTACTTTTACTAAAAAAAGACATGTAATCATATTAAGGAATAATTTTAATATAGAAACCTCACAAACTTTATGTGCCTTCGAATAAGGTCATGTCTGCTCAGTCATCACCTGATACCACACCATTGCATCTCTCTGATCACGTAGCGATAATTTGATGCTTATGATGTTTAAATACATGATTTTATATGCTTATTGTTATGACATAGATTTACTTGTTTATGTTATGTTTTATAGGTGTTCGGAGCTAAAAGAAAAATATTTAAGAGCCAAAGGAAGCAAAAAGATAAAGTTCAAGGACTAGAAGTGTAAATAACAAAAAATATGAATAAGGAGAAAAAATCAACCAACTGCTATATGATATGCCGGGGTGGGCGTGTCATGCGCTGCCATCGTATCAATCGTCCTATGTATGGGTGATTTTAAAAAATTCAAAACATAAGGCGTATGAGGCGGCGTATCATAAGCCGATTGGACGTATGATATGCTGGTGGCAGTTCAGCATCGGTTGTTAAGGAATTTTGAGTCTAATATCTAAAATTGGTTTTCTAAGGATAACTTCTTGCAAACGAAAATAGAAATACTTTAGGTGATGTTTGGTGTTCCAAGGCTCCTTAAATCATCTACAATCATTCACCAATTTAAGATTGAAAGCATAATGAAAACGATGAGTAACTAGGCTCGTTGTGATTACTTTTAGGTGAAAGATTATTATTAATAGAGATAATTGGTATGTTAAGATTATGGTTTATGCGTTGACACTTGAGTTTTGAATGTAATTACATGTTTTGGTTAAGTTAAAAGGTTTTTATTAATAAAGTTACTTGTTGAATTATCAGTTTTTGGTTTCCTTGCATCCGAACTCATTATAATTGATAGGTAACTTTAAATACATGAATTAATAACATTGTTAATGAATGAGTGTTAAAAGGTTTGATCTTTTGTTATTACATCAATCAAAAGTTAAAATCTTGGGAATTATGTTTTAGCAACCCTTAATTTAAAGTATCAATTGTTGATCTTGCGTAATTGGAAACCCGAAAGTAATTGTTTCCCATTGTTTAAGTAAATTTGTTTCAAAGTTAATTGCTTTTTGCACGCGTGTTCTTAAAATCATTCAAAGTTCCAATCTTTAATTGTAAAGTGTGTGCCTTTATATCAATCGAGTTTTGTTTGTTAAACACTTTCTACTAATTTCTTGCAGAGATGACCCTACTTATCATAATACAATAAAAGTAGCTATGGCTGTTATATAACTTGTTTTTTTATCAAGTTTCAACAACCAAATCACTCTTTGGTGCGGTCTTCATGAACCTCGTACAATGAGGGCCCAACCGTTGTTGCCTCTCGCTACCATAATATGCTAATTAATATTTGTTATTTGTAATAACAATAATAGTAATATTAATAATAATAATTGTACAAGTAATATTAATAATGCTACTTTTACAAGATTAAAAACTATGTTATTTATAAGATAGAATATGTAACGTACAATAGTTTAGAAACTTAACAGAATTTCAGTTTGTCTAGCGTCCATGGTCGAACTAGAGGATTTTATTAAATTAACCGGATCATGAGCTCCAAAACAAAAACTTTGAAACTCAATGTGGTTTATAAAAAGTAAATATTATAATAACCGGATTATGATTAAAAAACTAATCCCCCTAGATAGCATAATTTCTTTTAACGATTTTTTTAATACAATTTGTCTATTATGAAATTTAAACATTCAACCTCATGAGAAATTTAGGCTACAAGATATTAAATGTTCGCGTAGAGAATTAACTGATAAAAGTATATATGCTATAAGTCTATATACCAATATACTTTTAAATCTCTTAAATAATCTAAACTACTTTTAACAACTATTATTATTATTAATCTAAAATCTTATGTTGTTAACTTTTTATTGGAGCGTATCATTTATTGGTTTATATATAGTAACATTTTAATGAAAGCCGAAAAAAACAGTCTGTGATATTAGCATGTAATGAATAGAGATAAACATTTGACCTTAAAATCGGATAAATGTATACTAAAATGTAACAAAAAAAATTCATTGATACTAAAAGTCCATCCAATCGCAGTTATTGACTATTTCTAATTTTTCTGTATCACCGTCCCTCCATAAATAGATATAAAGCAATTTTACACGAAACTATATAATAAATTTGTCAACAAATTTATGTGTTACACAATTAGTTTTAATGAAGTTGAGACAAACTGTATAAAAATATATTTGTTAATGCATAAAAATGTTGCTAAAATCATACGCTTTTAGTTAGATATTTTTTTTATGTTAAAGCACCCGGCCATAAGAAGAATATATCACTTATAAAATTTGGCAATTCAACAATCAGCATCGAGATCATTTATTGGAAGGTATATCAGCGAAAGCAAGTAATTAGAGATTTTAATTTTCTTGAGGTTAAGAACCAGAACATTTTAAAAAACTATATTAATATTTAACTAGTTTTTATGATTTTCGTAATTTATGTGCGATAATATAATTTATGACATATATAAGAACTTAACCCATGAACAACTTATCCGGTGTTATATTCTTTAATAATATAGTTAATCAAACTTTTGGTATAACTAGTTATAAATCCATCGAACTTTTGATATTCTTTTATTATTATATATTTTACTTGTTTATTCTTACATACACTTTATATTGCTAGTGGACTTACATTTTTAACAAAACTTCACGTATGCTTCATATTGTACTTAAAATTTAGAGATCATTTGAACCTTTAATTAAGAAACATACAACTAAACGCATATGTCATATTATCAATAAGATTACCAATGTGTTTAGGTGATCACAGAAATGAATCATCTAAGTCAGTGTTTTACCTTTTTAGTCGTACATAATTTTATCCTATGATTAAAAATTAGAAAAACAAGAGGGAAATTGATACGAAGAAAGACAAAAAGATTATTAATTGTTGGCCGGATTGTCGTGATCACCTCCCTTTCATAATTGGATAATTGATAAATACACAAATATATATAAAAAATAATAATAGTAATAGTAATAATGGATTTGTTATACATCGTGGCGTTGCTGTTTATTTTGGGTCATTTATTGTTCTTTCATGCACCCCACGTTATACTCACAATGCTGTACTAACTTATATTAGTTAAATGCATGTTCAACCCAATCCTTAAATTTGTTCTAATAAAAAGAATATGAAAATCCCCCTTTTCACAATAATTTATTTATATGCAATAATAAGATGAATTTTATGAGCATATTTTTTAAATTATATATGAAATTCCCTTGTTAATTCATTGAAACTAGTGTTATTTCCTCCACGCGCATTGCGAGTGTGAAAAACCAAGGCTCAGACAAAATCGCATTTATTAAGATACTCGCTTTTCTATCACGACTCATTCAATTTTTGTTAATCATCATTGCTTTAACTCAACCCAAAGGTATGAAAAAGAATGTGCACGCATTCTCTAGTTAAGCAACTTTCTTTAAAACATTTACATGTATCAAGCAGCATCACAAACATCATAAACCTTCTAATTGCAAAAGAGAAGATAAACATGAAATGACAACTTTTACAACCAACCTTAAAACATGTTCGTGCATCAGAAGCAGTGCACAAAACATAAAGATTTGCACTTTATCGTTCATCTCATTCAAAATTTAGCATTTCGATAATAATTACATTTTAAGGCTCAGATCAAAAGTTTGTTGTGGTTGCAAACGTTACGTTTACCACGCCAAAACAACAAACATAACATTTTCTAGGCATCATCATCACGTATTGAATTTTAAGCTCTAACAGCTTAAACAAAAATACATTGTTCTCAACTTATAAAGCTAAGAACCAACAAAGTTAATGTGAACAAAAAATGATTGAGAGTACCTTACTGCGTATATATCCCCCAAAAGAATTAGAGCATACAACAACAGTAAATGATTTTCATATGGTCTAAGATGAGCCCAACCGCATCATCATCAACCACAGCCAAGAATGTTTGATATACACACGAACATAGCATTTTGTGGGCATCAACATCGCATGTCTACCACCCTAAAAGACCTAAAAACCTGCACACAGGTCAATCGGATCACACGTATAACTCTCAGGTGAGCATACGCTTAACATCACGGAGCAAGCAATCAATAAAAACCATAAAGACCAAAATAACCTACAAAATCCATGCCATCTACAAATCCCCAACATAAACAGGGGTTAGTCACAACAACAAAAAACAAAAGAGTGTCACGGATGAGTGAATGCTCATCATCATCCACAATAACCCACTTTAAATACCATCAAGACCAAAAACAACCCATAAAAGCATTGCCATCTACAAATCCCCAACACAAATAGGGTTAGTCACAGCAACAAAAAACAAAAAAGTGTGCATTCTCATAACCATCAACACTTTGATCAAAATGAATCAAAGGCTTACATGACTGACAAAACAAAAACCCAAAAATAATTTTCAGTGTCATAGGTGAAAAACAACATTATAACCAGCACAAATCCAAACCATGGATCAACACTTAAGGATAACAAAGTAAGCACTCAACTCTCCGATGGGCAAACACCCACCATCACTGAGATAATCATCAAGAAAACCCAATGAACAGACCTTAATCTCCACACAAACCATCTTATTACACGCGCGACTAAAAGATACCAGGAAGCGGCAGCAGTCGCGCCTGGACACGAAAAAACCACATGACCTCGGCGGCGACGGCCATACCATATTCCAAATCTTGCCAAAGGAACAACTGACCAAGAAGGAAAGAGCATAAAAAGAATAGGCGTGAGCAACAACACGCGGTGACGCATTGAAGGAACACGACAATGGCCGCCTCCGACATGCATCGCTCGACCTCAGTCCTTTCTATCTCTCCATCTCACCAGAAGCAAAGCACCCCTTACGAGATCGAAACGGGGGCTGAGTGGTCATCATAACAGGTCGAATTCCTGTCTTGAAGTGAAAAAAGGAGGTAGAAACCATAAAAAATGAGGTGTAGAAAGAGGCGGCGGTACCACCACGCATCACACGGTTGTAAAACAACCTGAAATGAGGACCAAAGAAGCAGTTGGCATCATCGCCATAAGCCCACAGCCAAACTCTCTCTCTCTAGAAGTGAGAGTGGAGGTAGAGAGCATATATAAAGAAGAGGAGGTGAAAGGCGGTGGCAAAGCTATGCATTGCCTGGTTGTACAACGGGCATCACATTGTCACAAAATACTATTCATTTCAGTTTCAAATTTTACATATATGTTAATGCCATTGAAGTGTAATAGCCTTGAATACTTGCCTCGGAACAGTCAAATACATGACTACCGGATCTGCCAAGTGGCAACTATTAAAACGCAGAGAGACTCGTGTTGGTGGGATAACGAATATGTCATTCTCACAAATAACAATTCAAGCATAACAACCGCATGATCCTTAAAAAGAAAGCACAATTACCTATGTAATCATACGAGGGAAAACCCTAATCATAAAACTATAAGAAAAAGGGGACCGGTATGGTTTCTATGCTCTCAACTTATACAAACACAAACGTAATAGTGCGCAGAGTACGGCTAGACACCCCTAGTTACTATTAAATTTATATATTGCATACTAGGTTACAATCCCGTGTAATACACGGGTTAAATAAATTTATTGTTACATGGTTTATAATATTAAAAGTTATGTTTTAAATATTGTGTATTATACGGATTGAATAAACCCATGTATTACATATTTGAAATTTTAATTATGGATAGTTATTAATTAATAAATAGCTATTATAGCATTCATAATTAAAAGGAGAGAAAAACGGGAAAACCAATTATTAGATGTCCTAGAATGGTGACAAGTGTCCGGATTTATTTTTATTTATTAATATAGAGATACAATTTTTAACTATATTTATTTTATAATGTAAATTACTTAACAAAATTAATTATAGAAATCATTTAATAGGAGAGAGACAAAAAAAATAAAAAACAATTAAAGACAATTTATATAATTAATAAAAGAGAGAGGTGGGAAATAAATATTGAGGGGGCATGAGAAAGTGACACGTGTCACTTAATATTTTTATTTATTAGTATAGATATATTTTTTGAATCTAAAATAAAATAAACATACATTTTATTTTATTTTGCCGATAAATGGAATTAGAAAAAACAACGTGCGGACGACAAGCAGACTGTTTCAACTCAGCACCCACCCACGAGTCAACTCACATTCTCTATATAAAACCTCAAACAACATGACAACCTTATAGAATCCACTTCACCAATGGCGGGACATAATACACCTTACTACACCCCCACCGCCAAACCCACCACCACCACCACCTCCACCGTCGCCACCCATCTCCTCCGCAAAGACAACATCCTCTTAACCTGCATCATCTTCTTCCTCTGCTCTTTCTTCTACTTATTCGGCTCATGGCAACCACACGCCACCACCACCACCACCACCCCCCTCCGCACCACCACCAACTGCCCCTTCACCACCACCACCACCACCACCACCACCACTACCACCACCGAGCTAGACTTCTCCACCCACCACTCCGCCACCACCACCACCATCACCGTCAAAACCTACCCACCGTGCTCCGTCAACTTCTCCGAATACACACCATGCCAACATCAACAACGATCGTTGAAGTTCCCACGTGACCGTCTTATATACCGTGAACGACATTGTCCGGAGAAATCGGAGATTCTTAAGTGTCGGATTCCGGCGCCGTACGGGTACAAGAATCCGTTCAAGTGGCCGGTGAGCAGGGATCTGGTGTGGTATGCGAATGTACCGCATAAGGATCTGACGGTGGAGAAGGCGGTGCAGAATTGGATCAGATTTGAAGGTGATCGGTTCAGATTTCCCGGTGGTGGCACCATGTTTCCCAACGGAGCCGATGCTTATATTGATGATATCGGGAAGCTGATTAATCTTAGTGATGGGTCTATCCGAACCGCCATTGATACGGGTTGTGGGGTAAGATTATTATTATTATTATTATTTTGTCACAAGCCCACCGTTTACTTTCGTTTTATTTTATTACATCAATTTTTTTTTTCTGGTTGTCGCATTAGCGTCATATAAGTTGTTTTTTTATTTTATTTATTTTTCTTATTTCACTGGTTACTGTTTTTTTATAAAAATTTAAATATTCATTTCATTTTTCCATGAATCGGTAGATTCTATTGGATTTGAAGAAAAAAAAAATACCATATGGGAAAAAGAAGACGTGGTACAAGTGGCCTTAAATTTAGTTTTTCACCTTCACCAGCAAGCGTATACTCTATATCTACATGTTTTACTTTTTTAATCAGAATACTTGCATTCCCTATGGATTAAACACAAAACTTCCGGGTAGGAGAGAAAACCAATTTTATTACTAAGATGTGGAATTAGAGACCTTATGAAATGTAGTAATTATAAGTTCGGAACAGATAATATTTTGGTTTTATTTAGGTAAATGGTCTTCCACGCCTGTTTTATAAATTCTCCAAATTTAGGTATATTTACTTCTTTACCTCCTCATACGAAATTGCCAATTTTGAATATTATTGACTTTGAAGATCAATCTTGGATTTAAATTTAGTTAAAATTTATTTAGTAGATTGTTGATGGGGCAGATTCATTAATGGTGTGCGTGTTGGGTTGTGAAGGCTTTGGGCCGAGCCGGACGGGGCTCGGGCCTGTTTTGCTAGGCTAATGATAAACAAAAGAATGGGCTAGCCGGCCCTAATTAGGGTTAATTAGTTAATTCTTGGAGCTTAAGTTATTATCTTAATTACAACCCTAATCTATCATTATAAATAGACCCATGATGTAATTGTATTCTTGAGCACAATAATAATATAAACCCTAGTTGCAGAGTGGACGTAGGTCACCTAGACCGAACCACTATAATTCTCTCGTGTCTACTTTATATATTGTGTGATTGTGTGTGTTTGATTGCTTCCGCTGGAACCTACTCTGATTGTGATACCTAACAAGTGGTATCAGAGCTAAGGTTCGGAAACACACCGGGTGTACACACTGAAATTATAGAAGGTTGTTCGAGAGGGTTGTGATATTATCAATTGTTGCTGGTTCGAAAACTAGGGTTGCTGATCGGATCTGTTTCTCTGGAGTTCGCGATTAGGGTTTGATCAAACCCTAGGGTCACCGCCATCCAGAAAGATAACAGGGTTGTTTTTTTTTTTTTTTCTCGACTCGTCCTTTTTTGGCGATTCGCGATTAGGGTTTCTGTCTTGAACCCTTGGGGTCGCTGGTATTGCTCTCGGTTCTGCAGGTGAAGTTACCGGTTTAGGTATCTTCGGGTTTTTTAGGGTTTTATTGGGTGTGCTTGGCTTCGGTTAGCTTTGGTTCTTTGGCTTTTTTCTTCAAAGGTTAATCTTTTCTCACGGTGTTCATCAACTTCAGTTTCTGTTTCTTGATTGTATTCGTTTCTCGTTTGCAATGGCTGAAGACGGGAGGGTTCGAATTGAAAAGTTTAACGGGACAGACTTTGCTTGGTGGAAGATGCAAATAGAAGCATTGCTAGGTGAAAAAGATTTGGAAGTAGTATTGGAAGAAAAGCCGGCTACAATGAACAAAGCTGAAGAAGCGGTTTGGAACTCAAAGGACAAGAAGGCTAGAGGGGCTATTACATTGGTTTTGACGAGGAGCGTTGCATTTAACATTATGCATGAAACCACGGCTTGTGGTATAATGACGGCTCTGTCAAATATGTATGAAAAGCCGTCTGCTGCCAATAAGGTGTTCTTGATGAGGGAGTTATTCATGACTCGAATGAATGAGGGAACTTCAGTTTTGGAGCATATTAATGATCTTAACTCGATCATGTCCAGGTTAGCTTCTGTGGGCATGAAGTTTGATGATGAGACTCAAGCTGTAGTATTGTTATCTTCTTTGCCAGATAGTTGGTCTGGAACTGTAACGGCTATTACTAGTTCTGTGGGGACTGATGGATTAACATTTGACGGGGTCCGAAACATTGTGCTAGGTGAAGAAACGCGCCGGAAAAGCACTGGTGGTGGATCATCTTCTGGTTTGTTATATGTTGGCAGGGGAAGGGAAAATAACAGGAGTAGTGGGAGTCGAGGGAGAAGTTCGTCTAGAGCTCGGAAAACTATGAAGTGCTGGAGTTGTGATGAGATTGGGCATGTTAAGAGTCAATGTCCAAAGCGTAAACAAGGAAAATCTGGTGAGGTAAACACTGCTGCTGAGGATGAATGTAATGATGACACATTACTACTCGAGGCTGAAAACAGTGTGGACTCTTGGGTTATGGATTCCGGTTCTTCGTTTCATGCCATGCACAGCGGGGAGACGTTGGTGAATCTAAAAGTTGGCAACTTTGGGAAGGTACAAACAGCAAATGGTAATATCCTTGATGTTACGGGCATAGGTGATGTTAATCTGTTAACTCCATTGGGAACCTACTGGAACTTGAAGAATGTTAGGGTGATTCCAGCTTTGAAGAGAAATCTTATCTCTGTTAGTCAACTGGATGAACAAGGACAAGAAGTAAAGTTTGGTAAAGGTAAATGGAAAGTAACAAAAGGAAATCTGGTTATTGCTCGTGGAAACAAGCGGGGATCGTTATATATGGTGGAAGTACTTATTGAGGAAAGTATGACCGTTCCTCAAAACAAAGTTGGGTTCGCTGAGTCAAAGGGGCAAAAGAGGGTTCAATTTGCAAGACTGAAGCCTGGTGCCAAGGTGATTCAAGCTGAGCGGGGTCGGAGGTCTAAACCAGGTCAGGGGTTTGGTGACAGTGGGAGCACGGGGCGTGTTTCGGGTACAGTCACAAAACAACGTTGGGTTGTGAAGACCACTACTCCGATTGTTAAATTCTCTCCTATGGATGTCTTGCTGAATGAGGAGAGTGTTGATGATTCTCGGGTTATCTCTGGAGCTGGTGGATCGTGCATATTAGTTGAGATAGAGAATGGGTTGGAGCTCGGGGGAGCTTCAACTGTCCCCTCATGTACTTGATGAGAGGGGGTGCAACTAGGGGTTACAATGAAGTCTTAGCTGATGGGAATTGAAGCTTGGAAGACTTTTGGATATGAAGAATACTGGAGTTACTGGATCTGGGTTACTTGGACGGCATTTGTAGACTTGTGCAAAGCCTTCAAGTGGGAGATTGTTGGGTTGTGAAGGCTTTGGGCCGAGCCGGACGGGGCTCGGGCCTGTTTTGCTAGGCTAATGATAAACAAAAGAATGGGCTAGCCGGCCCTAATTAGGGTTAATTAGTTAATTCTTGGAGCTTAAGTTATTACCTTAATTACAACCCTAATCTATCATTATAAATAGACCCATGATGTAATTGTATTCTTGAGCACAATAATAATATAAACCCTAGTTGCAGAGTGGACGTAGGTCACCTAGACCGAACCACTATAATTCTCTCGTGTCTACTTTATATATTGTGTGATTGTGTGTGTTTGATTGCTTCCGCTGGAACCTACTCTGATTGTGATACCTAACAGTGCGTATATATTTGTATTAGGTTTGAAAATTTGCTTTAATGTACAGTTCTAAACTTGAAGATTTGCATGTAGGCTTAATGGATTAGATTAGGTAATGAATTGTTGTCAACTTGATTCAAAATAGTTGCATCACAAATTTTTCGTGATAATTTTTGTTGTCTTTCTAGACACATTTGACCAACACTTCTGTTGATTTATTTAGCATTTTGTTTATGTTCTTTGTTAGATCATGAATAGCTACAAAGACCATAATTCGAATTTAAGCCGTCCTTTAAGCATAAAAGGCAAACAAAAAGATGTATCCAACGAATAAGTATATGATTTGTTTCGCCATTTATTTCTTATGTGTTGGTATTAATTTATAATATTATCTACTCTAGTTTGTTTATGTTCTTATCGAATATGATAAAATCAAGCAATGAAGGAATCAATTGAACAAGTCTTTGGACAACAAGAAACACCCATTTGAAGATTCAAATCGCTAATCATAACCACTATGGTTGAATATATATATTGTTTGACCTATAAACTATAAATTAATGATGACAATTAATTATCTTGAGATAACTAAATTTCAATGTCTTATATCCCTCCATTAGCTGTAGTTGTGACATCATTATTCAATCTATTAAATCAATAATATTTCGCTCTTTTAATGCTAAAGAAAATAGATATACATTTGTTTTGATGTTTTCAGAATGGTACACTTGAAAATTCAATAGGTGCAACTTATCTTTGGTAAATATTATATTAGGTAGCTAGTTGGGGAGCTTATCTTCTCTCAAGAAACATCATAGCAATGTCGTTTGCTCCAAGGGATACACATGAAGCTCAAGTACAATTCGCCCTAGAGCGCGGTGTTCCTGCTTTGATCGGGGTCATTGCCTCCAAGAGGCTTCCGTACCCTTCAAGGGCTTTCGACATGGCTCATTGCTCTCGTTGTCTCATCCCGTGGGGTCAATATGGTAATTTCACCTCACTACCTTTTTACTCTTATATTTTGAATTGAATGCTTATTATTTAGCTTTCTAATATGTGATAAGCAAACTATATATAGATGGACTATATTTGATCGAAGTGGATCGCGTTCTTCGACCTGGTGGATACTGGATCCTTTCGGGGCCTCCGATTAATTGGGAAAACCACTGGAAAGGGTGGGAGAGAACAGAGGAGGATTTGAATGAGGAACAAACTCAAATCGAGAAAGTTGCCAAGAGTCTTTGTTGGAAGAAACTAGTTCAAAAGGGTGATCTTGCGATATGGCAAAAACCAATCAACCATTTGAATTGTAAAACGAATCCAAAATTCACCCAAACTCCGCCTTTTTGCCCGGTCCAAAATCCTGATTCCGCTTGGTTCGTTAATCATCGCTCCTATTTGATTCTTTGTTTTGCATTTTATATCTAAGAATCTTGGTTGCGCCTAATGCTCAAGGCGAGGAGCAAGGCTACTAAGAAAGTGCCTTGGGGTCTTGAGGCGACACCTCATGCACATTTGGGTTAAATTTTTCAAACATGGTAAATGTTAGGCATGAGGAAGGGTAACATGCATGTAAAAACAAACTAATGAACGAAATAAATCATTAATTTTTACTTAATAAAAAGGCTAATACATAAAACTAAAAGAGACAGATACAAAAGTCTTTTGATTGTACATAAAGTAAGTTTATTTGGTTGTACATGAGTGTAACCGTTACTTTTCCTGAAGCACTCACCTCACCTTGCACCTTGGATTTATGGACCTATACGCTTTTTAACTAAAAAATAATCATATTTTACACAGAACATTTGATTTATTGCTAATATATATGATCAAAATATTATTAGGTATACGGACATCGAAACATGTCTGACTCGATTGCCAGAAGTATCAAGCAGTGAAGAAGTTGCGGGCGGTGCAATAGCGAATTGGCCACAAAGATTAGACATGGTACCTCCGCGGGTTAGCAGCGGAAGCATTGAAGGTGTAACACCGGATATTTTCCAAGAAGACGTTCTTTTATGGAAGAAGAGAGTTTCATACTATAAAACTGTAAATAATCAACTTGGACAACCAGGAAGATATCGTAATCTTCTTGATATGAACGCGTTTTTGGGTGGTTTTGCGGCTTCACTTGTTGAAGATCCTTTATGGGTCATGAACATTGTCCCAGTTGAAGCCAAAGCCGATACACTAGGTGCAATTTATGAGCGTGGACTCATCGGAACGTATCAAAGCTGGTATAACCGTATAACAATATATCATATACAATATTGCACAAAACATATTCAAACTCATAAATTACTGCTAACGTTACGGGTGTTGTTATTGTATAGGTGTGAAGCAATGTCGACTTACCCTAGGACATATGATCTCATACATGCCGATTCAGTTTTTACGTTGTATAAAGATAGGTAAGTTTTTTAGTTTAGTTTGTTATAAGAAAGTGAGATTGTGTCCCATCGTAGATATTAGATGTGAATTCAATTTTCACTGGTTTTTTGTTTTTAAACGTCAGTAAACGTTGATTGTTATATGGTCTCATTAGTAACGAGAAATGTGTGTTACAGATGCGAGATGGAAGATATAATGCTGGAAATGGACAGAATATTAAGACCAGAAGGAGGTGTGATAATAAGAGATGACGTGGATTTACTGGTCAAAGTAAAAAGAATCGCAGATGGGTTAAATTGGGAAAGTCAAATAGTTGACCATGAAGATGGGCCTTTGGTGAGAGAGAAACTTCTCTTTGCTGTGAAATTGTATTGGACTGCTCCTGCTGATTCGGACCAAGGTTCCTAAAAGTCAAAATTAACTCTTTTCGGCTTTCACTTTTTTTTTTGGAATTTAGATCTAAATTGTTATTTACATTTTTTAACTTCCCACTTGCGTTATTAGATTAATAATTATTAATAGCGATAACGTGCCGTTTCGTTTTTTTGTATCTGAATATCATAATTCAATGAAAGAGACATTCGTATGAATATTTATTTTTTTTATAACGTATTTAAATAGATTTAAAATTCTGTTTAGACTTTAATGCTTGATAACTGGCCCAATACTCTATGGATCAAATATCATTATTTTATTGTTGTGCTTGTTTTTAATCTTTTTTAGAATTGATATATTTATATCATAATTTCTTGTTTAGTGAAAGAATATACGTCAGATCAATACTTCAAATAATCAAAAAAAAAACATAAGGGTATAGCGTATTTTATTTATAAAAATATAAAACTACTATTTTAGATTATAATTTCCCAAGTGGGGTTACGGTGGAGTGGAAAACATAATCGGAGGGAACAAAGGCCATTTGATATTGAAAGGCGAAAACCAAGGTGCAACTTTAATTAATAAGGGGAATTGTTGGGGTCGTTGTCACTGGAAACTAAAATACTGGTAATCTATAGCTTGTATTGTAGGAGTATATTTTACGCACGATTGTTTGTTACTATTTCTTAACACTTAGAAACGATCTTGTGTGTGAAACAATTGTCGATCTAGAGTGCGGATTAAATAAACTCAAAACAAAATAATAGGGACTACTAAACCAAAAAGCAATGATTTGTATAATTAGATTCTTCGTAGTTACATAACTTTACCCAAATGATAAGCCAACATCATCATATAAAAAAATACATAAAAGGGACAAAACACCAAATCAAACAGAAAGGTTGATTCCATTCGATAACGCAATGTTGACTCCATGTGGTGGCAATAAACACACTTACCATAAAACTCAAATGGATTGAAATCATCAATTGAGACAAGGCCAAACTAGAGTTCTTTTAAACATTACTCGTGAATCGTGATGAAGACTGAATTGTGATTACGATTGCTCTGTTTGTTGTTAGGATTATGTGGGCTAAATAAAATTATTTCAGGGGTGGGATTTCGTCTTTATAGATTACCTAAAGAGATTGAACGCTGAGTTGGTTCTTCTTTTTGTAATTGTTTTGTTATTTAGTTGTAGAATGAATTCAAATGATACTATTTATGAAACCTTTAGATGTAAATGATAATATTTAAACATTTGGATTCAAATGATAAATTTTATTAAAAGGAATGAAAAAGACACTTAACTCCATATTATATGAAATAACATTTGTAAACGTAGATGCAATTAAATAATTAAGGGTAAGACAAGAGAGCCTTTAAGAAAATCTTATAGTTCATTATTAGTCAGGGTTTTGTTGGTGGTAGCAGTACTTGTGGCGTGAACCTACGATCAAATACAATTTAACGAGCTTGGCAATTTAGATGCATGGGCGCCCTTTGTGGGGCCCCGGCTTGCAAATTCGCTGCCTAGCTCAGACTGTTGTTTGGCTCTCCAAGCAGTCAACCGTAATTGTCATTGCATCACTACTTAGATTGCATCACATCTCCCAACCCAATGCGACCTTCTCCTTTTTGGCTCTCCAACAAGTCGATCATGATTGTCTTTGCAGCACCATGATTGTCGATGCATGCGTCTCTGTATTATTATTTATATGATATAAGAGCCGGTGGAGCTTTCTAAGCAGTAAGTATAGTTTATATTTTGCAATTGAAGTAAAGATTGAAGATGAAGAAAGGTGATGAGCATTTGGTCACTGTTGGTTTAATCATTCATGGAGAGATTCGATGGTACTTCAGTTCATGTCTAACAAACATATCTAACGTAATTCTCTATCAAACATTTCTTGTTTTAATTTGTGGTTTTCAATTATTGTTTTGCTAACAAAAACTTAAAAATTTGTTTCAAGCTGTGAAAATCAAACTGTTAAAACCGACAAACCAACCAACCCACCTAGCTGGTTTTTGTTTGTTGTTCCTCAAAACCATAGTTAGTAGTTCCACCTAGAAATTCTGATAAAACAGACCATGAAGACGGCTAATCTCACTTAGTATTTCAAGGCGGATACAACATACTAATAGCTTAGAATCTCGCTCAGTGTTTCAAACAGATACAGCACACATGCTCTTCGATACAAAACACTCGTTACCATCTAAACCCAAGATTAGATCATAAATAAAAAAACAACGGTAAGTGAAACAAGGTTCATATCTGAAATTGTAAATCGTAACAAAACATCTTAATAGCTGTAAAACATACGTAACATTCATAAGTTATACTAGAATGTGACAGATATGGCACTTCAACGTTTCCCACCACCACCTCCAAGCTTAGGTCCCTTACCTGGTTTAGTCACATTTCCACCCTTTCCTTGTGTTTTTTGTTTGGATGCAACTTCAGCTTTCTTTGCTTTCTTCTCATCCTTGGTTTTCTTGATTCTTTCCTTGATTTCACTGTAATTAATCATTTACGATATCATTAATCATGACAATTAAGCAAAAAGATCATCATCAAAGTAATTTTATACATTAATAACTATCATACCGAAGAGCTGCCTCCCTAGCAGCATCACGGACTTCAGGTTTCTCACTTCTTTTCTTCTGAATTACTTCCAATGTAGCTCCCACAATAGCCCTAGAATAAGGCTTCTTAGTGGCACGACGCCTCTTCTTCACTGCTTCTTGAGCAAGGTCCTATAAAGTTTCAAGGAAATTCAGTAATATTATTAGCAATTCAGTCAACAAATATATACTAGAGGTAAATTATAAACATGCCAAAGAGTGAAATTTACTCACCTTCTTGTGTTGTTTTCGGTACATGGCAGTCCATGTGAGCTTTGAGGGCTTCAGCTTATTGTGAAAATACCTCTTGCATTTGGAATTTGCAAACAAGAAGACCTAAATTGACAACAATCAAACTTTTTTTCTACATGTTTAAGTAAATTAACTATATACAAAAAGATGCAATAATGAAAAACATACGGTAAGGGAATATTTATAATCTGATCATATACCTGAGAGTCAGATCGAATGAACCTAATACCCTTCCCCGGGTAAATCTTCTGGCCACTGAATCGGCAGAGTTCAGTCCTAAGGTTACCGATAAATGAGGTCAGATTTAAAAACAACCCAAAAAGCTTTTCTTTAAAGGATAAAAATCATACAAATCATTATGACATTATTACAAACAATCATTCATACACCATAACGTTCACATTAAACAGGTGCTTGTTCATGATATAGAAGTGATTCTAACAGCAATCAAAATTAGATTTATAGAACAACACTATCAGATGATGCAACATCAACATTACAACACAGTGGATCAACCTATATACCATCCATCAAACCGCAATCTAATGCAATGCATATATCAGAATAATGTGATTAAAATTTATACCTCAGATGAACATGGACTCAATGTGATGAAAATTTGGGGAAAATCCTAAAATGCATAAACATTTACGTTCTTCAGGCCCTAAATTGAACAGATCTAGTGCAAAAAGAATGATTTGATAAAATTATAACGAAGAAAGATCAAATTCCCCATGCTAATGGCCTTGTTGAGGAGATTAACTATAAGCTAATTCCTACCGGATTAGTTACTTTCTTCGATTATTGAACCAACAAAATAAGCATATAAGATTTACGAATACCATAAGAAAACAAATTAAGATGAATCAAAGGAATAAAAGAAAGAATCATACTTGAGAACCATGGCGGCCGCTGCAACAGTTTTTCGCTTCAATGAATAAACCCTAATACGCTTCTTTCTTATACAAACATCACCGGTTAGTATTTAAAGGGTTTTCAATATGACATAAAACCTACTCGAAGAAACAAAAAGACTGTTTATAGCCCCTCTAGTTTAGTATTTGCCACATTTTACCCAGTTATCTCATTTTTTGTGGCACAATACAGGTTATTTAAATGATGTACCGTAAACTTAATTTGGTTTACAAATAGTTTAGATTAATAACATGAGTGAGGAATTGCTAATATATTACTTTTCTTTGAGTAAATATATAACTATTCACCTCTAGCTACAGTTTTTTAAATTATTATAAACATTTTAAAACCCATATTTCATACCTAAAAGAAAAGAAGACAACATATTATCATAAAGACACTAATCTATTTGGTGATGTTTCATCATTTAAACACAATTACGTGGTTATGATATAAATTAACTAAAATTCAGTCTAATATGTAATCAAGATCTATACTCCTCTGTATGCAATACTCATGATAAGTTCACCTATTTATTTCATGCGAATTTGCCTCCTTGTTATGGAGTTTTGTTAGCTTTTGGCGTGGAGTACCTCCAACCTATGCATTTTCAATTCATTACCTTCTTTAGTTATTTAAAACTATCCTGCTTAAGTTGAAAGGAAAAAAATTCAGGTTGTGATTCTTGCTGATCTTTGCGGTCTGTGAAGAATGAGGAACTATGTGGTTTTTGGACATTGAAGACCAGCTTTGACCCGTTGTTGGAGGACGTAAAAACACATGGTTTTTCCGGGTCAAAAATAGAAGTAACTGAGTAACTCTACGTCACGGGATTAGGAAGATTGGTGCAATTTTTGATTTTAAGTGTCTTGGCTACTGTTTTGTTTTGTTTTGTTTCCATTACTTTGTTTGGTTAATTTTTCTTTGTCTTGTTGTTCGTTCCGTCTTGCTACTTGCAAGATTTGGTTTGTTTTCTCATAAAATAATATATAATATACTCCGCCTTCAAAAAGGAAAAAAAAATGATATATAATATATTCCGACCTCAAAAAAGAAAAAAAGAGAATAAAAGAGAAAATATTAGACCAACCAAAGCACATATTATTATTGATTGAGAAGGCTCAATCAAGTAAGGAGCTTGACTGGTAGAACGACTAGTCAAACATTAAGTTTTGGCATTCTATCTACAGTAGTGACTCTCATATGTTGGAAACATGTGCTACACTGCTTCTATGTGCTTTCTACCTTGTTACCCAAAACTGAAAATATAATAAACTATACTTTCAACTAACTTTTACTAGAGAATCGTATGTCCAATTGATTATTTTCTATAGATAACAATGCATACTAAAAAAGTTTTGAGACAAATTTTAAATATTTCACTGGTTTACCATCATAAACACAATTTTGAGATGTGTTAACTCATTGGTTACGTTAACCGCGTATTTTATTTGCTTATTATAAACTATAAAGTGCAACCGAATTAGGCTGCTTAATGATGTAAAAAAGATCTATGTATTACACGGATTGAATGATTAAAATATTAAATACTATAAAAATCTATTAATTATAAGCAACGAAACTTTTTAAAATTATGAAATATTTTAAAATTAATTTGTTTGAAAAATAAAAGTTCTATATAAAACCATGTTTTAACAAAACAAATAAGTGCCAATGTGGGGCTAGCCCACTTGATAGAGGCTTTTCTTTTTAGAGAGGAGGTCTTGGGTTCAAACCTAAACAATGGTGTAATTTGGTGTAATATAGGAGTAGAGTAGATTCGCCGTTCCAAAAAAAAAAAAAAAACAAATAAGTTAATTAAAACCTGAAATTTTTTTAACAATGAGATATTGATTAAAAATGAAATTTTTTCAAAGCAAAATTTTTTATAACAAAAGTTTTAAAATTAATAAATATGTTTTACCAACTAATCAAAGTACTTATATCAAATAACATTTTATAGTTCTTAACTTTTCATTATTGAAAATTTTGTATTTTTCTAATTTAACCCGTGTATACACAGGTTATAACCTATTTAGGCATAAAAAAGTAAAAATGTTGTGCGTTTAAGTAATTCTTCTAGCTTACCCGTAAAATCATTGTTTAGAAAACCAGACTAGTTGAAAGTAAAGTAAGACGGTCTGGTTGGCTGTGAAAAAATTTGGGTAAAATTTAAAAATAAACTAATCCTCCGTTATAAGACTCCGGTATCCCGGCGACACCGGAAAACAAGAAACTCTTTCCGGTAATCTGCATCGTGAGAGAAATTAGAAATGCCGATTGCCGGATATTGTGGCTCTATTGCTTGACAGAGGTCCCGATGTTGGTTTACGAAGTGTGATCAGGTTAGTAACTTCATTCCCTTTCCATTTCCTTAATCCTGTTTGAATTTGCGATGATTGTATTCATAAATGCTGTTACATGACTTCATAATTGTATATATGGTCTGTATCTCAATTTACTTTTGATAAGAGTATTCGAAGATTCGAATTTTGTTCTAGGTTTTACATTGCGATTCAAGTCATTTAGTTAAAAATTTGAATCACTCTCCTTCCAATTCCATGTTTGAACCACCAAATTAGGGCTCTTAAATATATGTTACATGGATGAATATGATATGTGAAGTTCAAATGATCATCTTGCTTATACCCTAATTTTCCTTGTAGTGTAGTAATCAACTGCAAAGCCTTATGTTACATGCTTTCAGAAACCTAATCGTATTGGCAAATAGAATAACATCATTGCATTCCTTCTTGAATTCGTGGAATACTAATACACTTGAAACAAAGAAGCAAAGTACGTATCATAAAGAAAGTAAATTATGCAAAATGTATAATGAAAACTATAGATCAAATGTTTTATTTAGGCAATTGCATCGTACGTGTGTGGAATTGAATTATCTTCGACGGGGGGCATTTTGTCGTTGAGCATTGAAGTATATAGCAGCGACAGGTAGCCCTAAGTCATTTTCTTGTGCGAAGACCCGAGTGTTGAATTGATCTCTTGAAACAGGTGGCCTCACTGATTGCCTAGCTCTCTGCTTGAACAATAAGAACACGTATCGATGAATTCCTATCACTGGCTTTGGTTTTTCATAGCTTACAATTTCCCTTCCTGTTATGTGTCATGGGTTAAAGTAATTATGCATATGTTCATTTCTAAAGTACAGTTTGATTTAATATATGGTTTGCGCATGACATACCAAAAGTTGCATCAGTTGTTCCAGGAATGTCTGTAACAATCCTATAGCATAGAGTCTAGTTAGTTTTCATTTGAATTAATACTTCTAGCAACCATGTATCATATAAAAAACTACTGGCAAACAACACTTACCAATGTAGATGTTCTCTTAAGTATGGATCACTTGGACTTGGAGCATCTGGGTCGGTCATGACCTTCAAGTAAAAGTGGATACGTAGGTTAGTACATGAATATATGTAGATATCTTTCTAAGTGTGAAGAGATATAGAATTACAATAGTATAAGATGATCTCATGTCGCCACCACCAATATGAACATGAGGTTTCGAGGTAATGATATTAGGCATCAACTCATGACCATTAAAGACCCGATAATGGGGATTGTAGGCTACATTCATCGTCACGCTTGGCGTAAATTGGTCGACAACATCTCCTATCACCCTCCCTACTACAAGTGACATGCTGGTTTCTTGGGACTTAAATTTAATTTAGAAATCAGATCTTAGTTTGTAAATGAAATAATGTATAAGGTCCCTTTTATAGACACGAAAAACTGGGAGCACAGATGCATGAAAATGTAGTTGTTGGAATGGCCTAATTATAACAGCTAAAAAGATTCATTTCCATATTCAGGTTTGTATTAATCACGCCTTTTTTTACCCAATCAGGAAGTTTCATGTAGACGGCTTATTCAATGAAAAGGTATGCATTGCAAATGAAGAATAAAGGTACTGCCTTTTCCTTCCCCATTCCATTTTTCCACCTTTAAATTATACTTGTTAGGTTCTTGGCGAATTAGATTTCGCCTTTTTATTCTGAAAGTGTTAAACAATTAAGAATTAAATGTCTTTTTTATTTAACTTTTATATCGACTTACCCATCCATAGATTATGTTGACAAGTTTTACTAAAAAAAAAAACATAAGCCAAATTGAATTTTAATAATTCAAACTATAACTCATTGGCTAATAGTAACCCATACTAGTAATTTAATTTGATCAATAATAATCTTAAATTTGGTTTTTTTTTTTGCCAAGAGCAATCCTAATAACATAATCATCATTATTTTACACTTCATTTCCACTCCATTTTTATTCCATTTCATTGCATGCTTTTCTATTTCATTCACAATCATCATCATGAGCAAAATCAAATGAAAATCAAGTGTAAATTAATGAATGATTATGCTATTATGATTGCCCTTGGCAATAAAAATAAAAGTTAGGATTATCATTAGTCAAACTGCTCATACGAATTATTATCGGTCAATAGATCATAGTTAGATTATTAAAATTCAATTTGCCAGAAATTAACATATTTTTTAGCGAATTCACCCTAAAATTATCCCATAAGATTGATAGTACGTCACATATTTTGTTAGAGTATCCATAGATTGCAGTTATAAAATCCATTAGCGTCCACAAACGTACCTAATCATCTAAAACTTCATCAACAACACCCACAAATATCCTCGCAAACTTTTTTTAAGCAATGATTCCATCCCACAAATGTTTCTTAAAAAATTGTCCTTAAAACATCTAGAATTAACTACATTTATTCCACTTGGCTCTAAAGAATCTCAGAGAGAGACATATCTCCAGCCATATGCTTTCTATGCAAAGCTCGCTCGAAAGTAGCCCACAAACATCCCTAAAAATTTTTCTCAATCAATGATTCCATCCCTTAAACATCCTTACAAACTTTTCTCTATCGATGATTCCATCCACAAATGTCCTTGCTATTTATACATTATCACCAACTTTTACATTTATTCCTCACAATCAATTTAGTTAATAAAAATCATTATTTAGTGTTTATTGTCATATAAATAAGACAAAATTACAGAAAATGTCCTTTACATTTATACAAAATTACATGTATCATCTTTTATCTTTAAAAATTATTCTAATCATCCTTTATGTATGTCTTTTATAACAGATTTCGTCCTTTAGACTAACTGCTGTTAAGTTACTCTGTTAAGTCAAAGGTAATTTGATCTTTTTACTTTTAAAAGACTATTTATGTAATTAAACATAAAGAACGTTTTCTGCAACTCTTTTACCTTTTAATTAATTTATGCATTTTTGCAATTAAACATATACATATGATTTTTATATATAACATAACATATATAATTTAATTATTTTCATCAACATTTAAAATTTAAATATAAATTATGTAAATAGTATTATTATTTTCTATACTTACGCCCTTAGCCCTATTTACTTTATCTTTAATATTTTTTTACAAAATATGTTTATATAATTATAGATTATTACCTTAAACTTGTTTTTTTAATCTAAGATATAATAATGATTAACAAAGAGGGTCACATATTATTAGTTTTTTTAATTAAGTTTTAACTAAATTTCATGAACCGTTCCTCCTGTGTTTTTTAACTAAAAATATAATCTAGTTTTTAGTAAAAACGAAAAAAATAAAACCAAACAGAAAATAAACGTAAAAACATTGAACTAAGCACGTAAAACGTAAAACATTAAAAACAATAACTAAGTCGATCTAGGACCTGCGATTTTTGACGTGGCTGATAAACTGAAAAAATAAGCATAAAAATGTGGAATCACACACACACGTTGCAACTTATTAACTCCGAAGTGTAAAACGAAAAGATCATAAAAGATTAAAAGTATAAGCGATCAAAGTTGAAAGTAAAAATTTATAAGGGTACAATTATAAACGATGTAAAAGTATTAGGGTTAAAATAAAAAAATAATAGATAAAAAAACAAAAGTGGATACAACTACTAAAAGTAAGATACAAATCATTATGCACAATGTATTTGATAATTAGTAATATATATAATGTTTTTTAAATTAATAGAAACTTATTCTGTGTCTAAATTTTATATTTAACATAATAATATTAATACAAATTTAATAATATAAATTCAAATTAGTTAATAAATAATTATTAACTAATTATAATTTATATTATTAAAAGTTATGATAAAATTTGTTAATTTGTATAATATATGTTACTTGTATATTTTTATTAAAATAAAATAATTTAAAAAATTATATGTATAACAAATTTTGAAATAGAAGCTAATTACGAAAAACATCCTTTAAATTAGGTTTAAAGTTTCAAATATAGCCCTTTAAGGGGTAGAAAGACTAAACTGCCCTTGACTTAACGGAGAAAATTAACGCCCGTTATTCTAAAGGACGTAATCCGTTATGAAAAGTATACATAAAGGATGATTAGAGTACTTTTTGAAGATAAAGGATGATACCTGTAATTTTCTATAAATCTAAAGTACGTTTTCTGTAATTTTGTCTATAAATAAATATAATACAATTAAAAATAAATAAATAAATATATATAGTATTATAGATATTAGGATTGGTTTCAAATGAAAAGCAAGAGAAATTATGTAAACCAATAAACCAAATCTTTACCTTTGATTTATGAAAATCAATGACTCGTATTTTTTTGAATAAAATAATAAAAAGTTGTACTTTTTTGAAACACGTGTACAAAAAGTCAAACAAATATGAGCCATGGATCTTGTAAATCAAATGTGAAGATTTGATTTATTGGTTTACATAATTTTTTTTGGTTTACATTTGAACCATCTCCATAGATATTATATATAATAAGTTTATATATTTTATAAATTATGTAAATTCTTAAACATAATTAAAAAGTTAAATAAGTTTATTTTTATAAAAGTTCAATACGCTTTATAGATATATAAATACTTATAAATTTTTTAAAACATTACCTTAATTAAATTTAAACACTTATAATTTTGAGTTAATATTTGATATAAATATATTACAAGGTTGTTTGCAAAAAGTGTAATAAGCAAACAAAAGGAGAAATAAAAAAGTTAAACCAAAACCGATCCCCCATCCATCGTTAGTTACGTTGCCATAGGCAAAGGCTCAAAAAACATCCCACGGATGTTGCACAATGGGCCGCCCATAGGATTTCCATTCGTAAGGTGCCACGTCGTCATCTGTTGGCTCACAAAACCCCTCATTACAAGAGCTGTTATGCAGCATATAAATGGATTGAACTAAAGAAAACGGTATAGCATATGATTGAAAGAATCAGACCTCACAGAATGCATCAGCATCTCTCTCTGGGATTTATATCAAATATTAACTCAAAATATGCTATACCGATCCCCCATCCATCGTTAGTTACGTTGCCATAGGCAAAGGCTCAAAAAACGTCCCACGGATGTTGCACAATGGGCCGCCCATAGGATTTCCATTCGTAAGGTGCCACGTCGTCATCTGTTGGCTCACAAAACCCCTCATTACAAGAGCTGTTATGCAGCATATAAATGGATTGAACTAAAGAAAACGGTATAGCATATGATTGAAAGAGACAGACCTCACAGAATGCATCAGCATCTCTCTCTGGGATTCTTTGCAGCCAAGTGGAATACTTGTAGCTAATTCCAGACGTTACAAAAAAATGCATGAGTCACACTAAACATCATAATGCATGGTAGATGGTCCATCATTGCTTTTGTCTATTCTTTTTCACTTTAGATTTCTTTTGATTCATATACACACAAACAAGTGTGACGTGTCATCATCCTAATGAATCAGCTATAAACTTATGCCATCCATGATCCATCAAACCTTATCTATACCAAATCGGACATATGCATAAACTTTAAGGACTGTAGTATGATAAATCTGGATTTTGAAATGGACCAGGCCCTAGTGTGTCAGGTCTACTAGTCAAAAGTAAAACCCATGTTAAGTCCAAGCCCAAAAATGATATTTCAGTGGGCCAATGCCTCTTACACAGCATATCAACTTAGGTGCTGTTTGTTTTTTCTGCATCAAAATGTCTGCAGTCTGCGGATCATATCTGCAGACATGTGCAGCAGAAGAGGTGGACCAAATGTCTGCAGTCTGCAAGAAGAAGATTGTTTGTTTTTTAACATCTGCAGTCTGGTAAAATATTCTATAATTAAAGTAAACCTATTTTTTAAACTTTAAAAAATACTTCAACATTAAAATTTATTTAAAAATCATACAACACTGCAATAATATTCATAAAACCATAAAAGTCATACAACACCATAAATCTAATGATTTACCTACGTTAAACATATGAGAATAAAAGGTAAACTGATGTTCATGTGCAGCTAAAAAACCCCAAAGTTATAATTGATGTTATCCGATTAATCCAAAGCTACTGTTATTACATCCATTAAATGAATCTCATTCCAGAACCAAATAAATAAACAATTTAATTGCAAACTCCAATCACATGGTTTAGAACAACAATACAAAGACAGATTGTATTAAACTAAAATGATTATTGACCAAATATGTACATACAGGTTACACATATATAACACATACAAAGGTAATCTAATGCAGACTACCCTTTGTCTTTCTGATTTCCACATTCCCCTTTCCATACTATAAACTATAAGTAGCAGATGCATAATTTCACAATTAACATCAAGATTAAAAGCTACTGTACAAATTCATAACAAATTACCAGAAATCATCATCATCAATGGCGACCTACGAAGAAGGGTATGCATCATCTTCCACCTCTAACTCCATCTCCACCTCCAAATCTACTCCAAACTCGGAAGATTCAATATCAGCAAGATACTTCAAATCAACAACAGAGCGCTCATCGAGTCACCTCACGACCAAATCGGCTGGAGGAAGGCGTCGCCGGAGGGGAGAAGAGATAAGAAGATGTTAGAAGTGATGGTGCAATGTCTTTTTCACGCAGACCTCAGGAAGATCTTTTTTAATGAAAGGTCTTTCAAAAAACAAACAATCTACAGAGTTTAACGTCTGCGCGTGGTCTGCGCGGTGCAGACAAAAGAGGTCAGGAAGTGTTTCTCAGAAAAAACAAACACCCCCTTAGTTAACTTCAAAGATCTCGTTTGATGATTGCAACTTTGCAAGTTACGCAAAAGTATATTTTCATAATATTTTCTAAATCGCTTGGATCGGTTTTAACTCGTGAGTCACGTTGATTAATACATTGTGTATGACTAGAACGAAACAACAACATTAATTTAACTGAAGAAATCTAAAGTATTTTTTTAGTGAACGTTTAAGGTAAATTTTACTCATATATCTGATACATATCATGTATCTACTTTATATTCACATATCATCGTATTCTTTTCAAAAGTAAAATGCGTAGTTCACTTTATATATATATATATATATATATATATATATATATATATATATATATATATATATATATATATATATATATATTCGAATGTCTATTTGTTGCATGTCCACTTTTGTGTATTCACTTTATTTCCAATATATGCTTTATTTTCTAAAAGAAATAGATGATGAGATGAGTTTACGTATGTTATGATTATAGAGTTATAAGACTGGATTTTCTAGTAACTGAATCCAAGAAACATAATGCAACACCATCCATTAATGTTTACTGTTATGCTATGTTAATAGAAAAGAATATTGGCATAAGACATGTGATTTTACTTTACACATTTAAAACTACAAAACGGAACCACTCGGGCCATGATATCCCTCCGTCAATTTTTGCTGCTAGTTCATGCTATCGCACTACCCCATAGAGAGATTAAAGTCAATAACATTTTACTCAAAGAAGATCTCGATCCAAAACTTGTTGATTTTCGTATAGCAAGGTTGATAGGTGCATGTGAGTCACGTGAGTACAGATCTGGTCGGAATTTTTGTTATATTCCGCCAGAACATGGTCAAAGCCGGCCGTCAAAGACCAAAAGTGATGATGTTTATACCTTTTGGAGTGAGTCTTGTGTAAGATTATAAACTAAACTTACATTAATTTGTAATTATGTAATTAAGCTTGTAGTGGGCCATGGGTCAAGAATACTTTGGGGGTTAAGATTTTGTTTCAAATGGGTCGATGGGTAAGTTGGGTTTCTATGGTATTTTAGGACAATTATAGCAGTTACGACCACACCAGACCGAATAGTTGCATCCATCCTTTTTGTTTGATTTAAATATGGTAGAATAGTAAAATCAAGCAAGTTTCAATTCCATTAAATAAAATTCTATAAACCAAACGGCTCTTACAAGATTACATCTCACTCATCTTCCGCATAGCTTACAGCATTACCATTCCCAACAAATCTGCTAGGACCATAAGCCGGTAGTGGCCACATCTTCTAAGTTCTCAAACTTCCTAATCATGATCGATCTACCTATAATTTTAAGCTAGATTAGTTTTCGCTTCAGCTTACCTTTCCATTTAATCACCGGCAAAACCTAACTTTCTGTTTGAGATCTACCTATATTTTTAAGCTAGATTAGTTTTCGCTTCAGCTAACCTTTCCATTTAATCACCGGCAAAACCTACCTTTCTGTTTGAGATGGGAACACCTGCTAGTATTCTTCTCCATTGAGTTGTTCTTAGTTATCATATATCCATCGGACACAAGCAATGATATTTGTGGATAGTTTGTAAAAATAAAACTATCTTTGTGTAAAGGGAAACACAAATGTCTATTTGCAAAGTAGATTTAACATACCTACTGCACACTAACTCAGCGAATCAAATGATTATTGTTAACTTTTAACTAATTACTAACCATATTAGCTATATAAATAGTATCATATACTATGAGTTGCAAAATCTCACTTCATGTGACAAGCAACTTGAGTAAAATTGATCGTTTGATAAAGGATAATTCATGATAACCTTACATGAGTTTCACATTTTTATTGTAGAAGTAAGTCAACCAAGTCTTGGCAATTTATTGATTTGACGGTAAAACTTTGAATATAAAACAAGGGGTCTGGTTCCAAATTAACCTTGGCTTTTCACGAAAGTGGATCCTCAAATCTTCCAATAGATAATGCGACACTTTCCTTAAATAAATATCAAGGGACAAGGGGTGAAACGCCAAAAAGGTCGAAGAAACTTCTGGTGCTTGGTCCACGTCTCCCGACAACAATGGATATGCATGCCACGTGACTCCTTTCGCACATGCCCTCCCACTCGTGTCAACTTTTAAGTTTTACCACATTTACCCTTTCCACCCTCTTTTCCTTTCACTTCAAAAAGTCTTCATCCCAAAATGCAACTTAAACCGCCTTACGATCTGACCGCTGACATTGCTTCATCACCCACGTTGATTCATGATTGTCAACACTGCCTCCACTCTCGTTACGATCCAACGGCTCAGATTTAATCTCCACTCCAGGCTGTTGAAGGCGCAGGTCATTGTAATGATCCCCCTCCTCACCCGATCCTGATTCCCTTGATCGTTTAACGCCTATTGCGACACCAAATAACCTAGGGCTGATCCCTTCTGGTTCCGGTGTTTCCACCGGAATACCACCGCCACCGTCGCTACCACCGCCGTCTCCGGAGATGCCTATGCACTCCTCAGCTAACCGCTTCAGCGGTAGCAGATCTAGCGGCTCCACGGTGGTTCTCGCCGCCTGCTGCGGTCGTTCCAGTGAACTGCTTCCCTCCGACGGTTTCTCCGTCGCGTAATTAGACATCATCACGTATATGTTGGAGCACAGGCTCTTCATCCGGCTGAGCTCTTTATTGAGCTGAATGTTTTCTCTCCTCAGCCTCTCGTTTTCTCCGGCGAGTTCGGCGTTTGTTCCGCCGGAAGCGGTTGTTTCTCGTGATGGATTAGTTGTTGCTCCTCGAGATGAGTTAGACGATAGGACTTGTTCTTCGCCTGAATCGCTAGGAGACACCGTTCTGATTGGCGGAGATGGAACCGCTGCCACCGTAACCACCGGAGCAGGCGCAACAGCTGCCGCCGGAGCAGGTGGTTGCGACGCTTGTGCCGAGGGAGCTGCTGTCATCTTCCGGCGTTGTATATCGCACAACAATCGCTTCTCTCCTCTACGAAAACAATCGTTAGAGAACTCCCATCGATCAGGCACAACCTTCCTGAATCCCTATCAATATAATAATCAAATTTTTTATTACAAACAACAGATCATATCTAACCGTATGCTAAAATCAGATCAAATCCGAACTGTAAGGTTGAAATTCAAATAGCAACTGAGGTAAGCGATTATCAAATTTTCAAAGCTTACATAGGTGTTCAGCTGGCGAACAAAACTCGAGAAATTATTGTGTTTAAAGTACTTCGGCAACAAATCTCTGGCAAACTCCGTCGGATTCCAGACGATAAACGTAGATCCATCTTCGTTCCATGAGATCACATCGTCAATCGTCTTATCATCCACAAGCTGGTAGGTTTTCGTCAAAAAAGGTGTCGGAATAGATCTAGCAGCGGCTTCCCCCGCCGGTGACTCACCACCGCTCCGCTCCACCGGTGGCGGAGCCATCTCACCTTCAAACTTTCTTCACCATACATAAACAAGAAACATGAATCCAGATTTCAACAAACAATAAAAAATAAATAAATAAATAAATAAAGCATAACTGCAATACGAGATTGTACCTATGAATCAAGTGCTTAGGAAATGCATGTATGATGATAGATCTGGTTGATAGATCGGAGTTGCAGGTTTGAGGATTCTAGAACGTTCTGGGGGGTGGATAGAGAGGAAGTGGTGATGGAGAAGAGAGAGAAAAATGGAAATTGAAATGCATAGGAAGAGGAAAGAACGAGAAGGTACGCAAAAGAGAAAACATATTCCAGAAGTTTCTCTTTCTCCATTGGATTTGAATATGTGTCAAGTTCATGGCGGTCAGATCGGAACATTGTGATCGTCCTCACGATATCAAGTTTGGTCGGCCGATCATCAATCATCCATGCCCTTTCTTTATTATATATCAATCATTCAATGATAAACAAATACAAAATAAGGATGGGCATTGCCACGGGTTTTCGAGCTTCGATGTTGCGATGAAGTTAACATGGTTAAATATATAATAAAGACGTATGAAAGTGCGACAACTTGTTTCTATTCGAAACATAGATGTAAAATAATTATATAATGTAAATGATGTTTTTCGTTCAGTATCAGTTTTGTTTAAGAAATAAAAGTTTTACATAAAAATATTTTTTACAAAACAAGCCCATAGTTTTTAAAGAGTGAAATATTGATAAAAAAACAAAATTTTTTCAAAGTAATAACTTTTTAAAACGAAAGTATTAAGAATATTAAAAATGTTTTATCAGCTAATCAAAGTATCATTATATTTGACGTTTTACAGCTTCTAACTCTTTGTTAATAAATATTTAGTATTTTTTATTTTTATTATTTAACCCGTGTAATACACGGGGTTATAACCTAGATAATTATAAATTATAACGAGTTAAGAATGTATATTATATGTCGTAGGGATTAAGTTGAAAATTTAAAAAATTAAGCATTTAGTTTGCAAATAACTACTGGAGTGATGTATTCAAAATTACTATTTTGTTAGACAAAATTGAAAAGGATATTCATCAACCTTTTATTATTTATGACTATAGTAATTAAAATAACTTATTAAGAAAGATAAAAGTTAAAAAAATGTAGTTTAAAAAGGTTGATTTATAATAGGATTCGAACTATGGTTATCTTTCTCAACCAAAAGCTCAAACCATTCTACCAACAATATTTTTTATTTTTAGAGAAAACTTCACTTTTACTCCATGTAGTTTTATGTAAATAACGGTTTTCATCCAAAAGTTTTAAAATCTTTATTTTACTCCATTTGGTTTGCAATTTGCCTCAATTAACTCTAGCCCACTAACACCGTTAATTAATTCTGTTAAACGCAAGAGCAAGTTTGGTCTTTTTACATATAAGGGTTGATGATGTACTCTTTATTATTTAGAAGGGTTGTTTTTGTAAACGACTATAAACACATCCCTGCTATTTTGTGATCACACCTTTTCCACCTCACGACCCCACCACAAACCCTCCATTACGGCCAACACTATCCCCTTAGATCACAATCGTAACCACCACAACGTAAGCACCACCAACAACACCACAATACAATAACACCCGTGCCACACCATCATCAAAACACTATCCTTCGAAAACTCTTTTACAATTACAAGGATGTCAAAAAGGATGGGGAGAGCATAGAAGGGAGAAAATATATTATCATAAACTGTCTTTATTTTTTTGTTTATTAAAGCATTAACATCTTATTCTTTATTTGATTATGAGTGTGTTCCATATATTATATGGAATAGTTGTGAGTAGAGAAGAAAGAAAATATTACTGTTTATCTGTATATTTGGTAAGATATTATGAATTTTTTAATATTTTTTGAAAGTAAGTATGAGTGGATGAAAGAGAAAAAATAATGATACATGTATAAAAAATATTATTTAATTGAAAGTAAAAAAAAATAATCATTTTTACGTAATTATAATAAGAATGAAGATGAAAAATGATGTGTGAATGCTTCTAATACCAGGAGACACCAAACATACTAAATGAGGAGGTAAGTAGTAATAAACTACTAGTGAAACATAGATGATCCTAAAGTAATAATATAATAAAAAGACATCTATATAATTTTAGATTTTATTACTCTAATAAGTTGCTTAACAACAATTCATCTTTATCTGGATATGATGTCTCATCACTCATGTAACATTGGATGTAAAACTCAATAGGACTTGTAAACTTTTTATGGGCCACATATTGTGAATTTGGGTTCCTAAACCATTATACTTGGGCTATGATTTTGGGCTTTTTAACCGGTTTTGGTTCCCGTTCAAACAATTTAATGTGGTCAACCAAGATCAAACTTTTGGTCAAACTACATCGAGTTTGGAACCGGTTCTTGAGAGAGGGTTTGAGCTGCTTTGACTGGTTCGGTTCCGATTTGACTGGGCTCAAACCAGTTTCAATCTATAAAATTACAAACCGATTTCAACCCTACGATTCGGGTCGGTTTCCATCGGTTCTTGCCAAACCGATTTCAGAATCAATTCCTGTTCAGGTTCTGGAACCGAGTTTTTGTATGTTAGACTTGGGCCCATAAATACAGACATACAGTCAGCAAGATCAGACCCTGAGTTATTAAAAGAAAGTAATGACCCTCAAGGATACTAAGAGTAATAGATTTATTCTCTCTTTTTATCCACATATTAAAAAAAAAAAAAAAAATCTCTTTCAACAGCTTAAAGTCTGGATATAAAATCTCAAACTGCAAGAGACTCCACCTCATCCTCTTTCCACAGTCCTGGTTCATACCTGTACCACCTTATAAGCCCTTCATCACGCCTTGCTCTCTGGCACATGACGCACGAATCATCCATGCATGTAAAGAACTCACGCAACCGTGAAGCCTTTTCCAAAACCGAATCATTGAGCTTCTCAACTAGTATTCTAGTAGCAGGTGGTGGTGGGGCGTCGACAATGAGACAATGAGATATGTTAAGCACCTCAAGGCTCTTTAAGCCGTTTAGGAAAAGTAGAAGCGCATCCAAGTAAACAATTGAACAACGAAGACTTAAAACTTTGAGGCTTGGGACACATCGTATGAGGGTCTGCGCAAATAAGATGTCACACGGGCCCATGATTTTAAGTTCTGAGAATTTCTTGCAGTGTTTGGAGACTTCTTCCATGAAATACGGTGGATTTGATATGCTCGGCATTGTAAGTGATTCTAGACCCTTCCACATGCTAATAGCCTTGCATATGCCTGTTTTCTTAATTCTGTTCCATGCAGGTAACACCAGACGCTTGAGATTCGGGCACCTGCATTACCAGTATAATCATTTACACTTGTAACAAAATAGAAAGTAAGAGGATGGGTGTATGCATACGCTATTCTAACGGTCAAAATGATACCTTTCAGCAGTGTAGGTCAACTGATCATCACAGACGTACAGATTGAAATTGAAAATCAAAGTTTTAATGGATCCACGGCTAAGATTCAGAGAAACCTTGAGAATTTTTGTGAGTTGTTTGTCAGACCGTCCATCCACATAAACATAAGGCTCTAATGGAATTTTTATGAAGTTGGAAGACAACATTGACAAATCAAGTGTTTGCCACAATATTGGATCACATGCAGCAAGACGCCATGTGCTGCAGATATGAGCGAGACCAGATGTCAAATCAAAAATTCCAAAAGTCTGAAATATCTTGACCAGAACGTCGATATCTAGGTCCTCCCACTTCCTTGCATCCTCCTCTTCCATAGCAAATCAACAAACCTGAAAACCATGAAATCAATATAAATAAAAAAGTTTGCCCTTTTCAGTTATGTATCTTTATAACAAGATTAAAATAACAAAGGAAACTCCTATACAAGAAACTTGGAAGCTGGAACATATAGACTAGATTTTGAAAAGGGAAATCACGATAGAATAGCAATGAAGTTACTCAATCAGGTTGATTTGGTTTTTATTTTAAAACAATATACTTGATGTGACAAACTCCATATAACGTGTGTGTATCAGTCCACACAAAACTTTTAGCTTACAATATCCATAAAAATAACAAAAAATGATCTAAACACGACGGCGTTTAGGGTAATAAGTATAAAGAATCTTTACATTAGGTGACCTGCCATTTCTTCTTACTTTAGTAGAACTAAGCATGCCACAGAAACGACAAATTTGAAAGGTTACTAATTGATTTCAAAGTATATAATATAATAGTTGTCGGTCGCAATGCAACTATTGCAGATCGCTTATTGCTGCACAACTTCTAAAATAGCTAGAAAAGCAAACATTTTTAATGCAGTAACGTTGTAGGGCATAACATGAAGTGACCTACCAATTCTTCTTTATTTTAATAGAAATACGCGTGCTAACAAAAACAACAAATTTGAAAGATTACTTATTGATTTCAAAGTATACCATACGACAGCTGTCGGATATTATGCAATTATTGCAGACTGTGTATTGCTGTAGAACTTCTAGTGTATCACGAAAAGGAAACATTTTTAATGCAGTAACACTATAGGGCATAATATGACATGCATCATGCAGACATAACTTGCCCTCTTCGTAGACAATGAACTGAAAGTTTTAGAGGTAAATTAGTGTCATCGAGTTCACTCTAATGTATGAAACCAAACTAGAGGATATGTATGTCTTAAGTAAAACCTATGAAACAAAAGCAATAAGAATAAAAAAAGGATATGTATACAGTCTTCCCTTTCATCTTATTACCACATATGAGAAATCAAACTTCTTCTGAAACTCATATGGATTCTTGATTTCTAAAACCTCTTTTTATCTAACATTCATATAAATTTTAAAACAAAATCCATATTGTTGTAAGCTTTAATCTCAAATTCTCAACATAAACCAGAATACAGCAAAATTCTTCAATTTTCTGCAGGACAAAATTCAGCATGAACTTATTTGGGGCTTTCGTTTTATTTGTAAAATGCTACTCCTGTCACAAATCACTCAAATTTAACTCATTCTTCCTAAATTACAACAGAAAGATGCCAAAAACCTAAACGTTCCACACAGATTGCAATCGCTAACTACTGAATAGCTTAATCTACTGTACTGATCGAAGATTAGAACATACGATTAACTTAAATTGGAGCAATTTGCATGTAATTCATGAAGAAATTCGCACCAATTCAACATTCAACAACTAACAGATTTTCCAAAATTTCGAAATTAACAACGAAATCAACACCCGAATCGACAAATTCCCAAATCGTGAAACACATCAAATTCAATTGTGACAAGTGGAAGTGAGACACAGTACGACATTCGATGGGAGGGGCATACCTAGAAGCTATTGTGGTTCTGCTTCAGTGATCGAAGGGCCCTCAGCAGACCTCAAGAAGTCGTAGGATTCGTCTTTATGTGTTGAAAATGATCATAAATTACGGGAATTGATTGACCGATTTCACGCTAAAAATGGAACATCTGGATCTTGTATCCAGATGGCATGACCAAATCTTGTGTTCGATTCTTACCAAGGTTATCACTCTCTCTTAAAAGGGTGTTTTGTCCTAAGATATTTTTTCAAACCACTCCTAATCCATTTCATAAATTACTACTTCTAACATTTAAAAATTTAACTATACTGTATTTACAAGATATTTTTATCATTTCAACTATTCTTTTATAATCCTAAGATAAATGTTCGAGTGTTTAACTGTTGTAACATGTAAATAGAGATGATTGATATAATTAGATTAAAAGTTTGTTATGAAAAACAAAATATAAATTTTGATGATATAATAGTCTACCTATAACTAAATGATTGTCGGATTAAGTCTTACAAGATACATGTATGGTGAGTTTAAAAGTAGAAAAGTATAAAATAGAAAATGTTGTTTTAGTGGTTAAAAAAGATAATTAATACATTGGAATTTCATATTGTTCAATATTTTAGTAACAAGCATTTTACATGAAGTTGTTTAAATCCTCTTGTATTATAACTAAAAAAACACAAATTCATGATATTTATTACTTATTGTAACACCGAATCACTATAGGTCATGTTATTTATAAAAAAACAAAGGAACATTAAATCCTGCATTAAGTGTTTTATAATTAATAAAATTTAAGGTGATTCTACTTGTACTAATATTACACGAGTGAAAACAAAATTTTGATGATTGAAAAAAAAAAGTTTATATATCTTAAAAAATAATTAACTTTTTAATATTAAATAAAACTTATTAAGTGGGTGTTTAGTAACTTTTTTTAAATACTTTCCAAAATTAAATATATTAATATCAAATAAAATAAAGGTATTTAATTAGCTAGGTGTTTGATTATAAAAGAAAACAATATGTCATATTTGCTTTGGTTCATTAAATTAAAATATATTATGTCATATCATATAATATCATATTGTCTTATCAAATTTCATCACATCATATTACAGTACATAATATTACATGAAATTAGAATTTATCTCCTTTTTAGAATTATTCTTAATCTATTACTATCTGTCCATTAGCAAAATGTAAATCTTTGATTTTTAATATTTGTCCATTTACAAAATTTAAATCTTTGATCTTTAATATATAGTAGTGCACCTTATCACTTCAAGTGTTCGAAAGACCTATTAGATTATATCTAGCTTACTTTTTTTCAAGTAAGATGGAGCATGTAAAAATTTAGAGATATTGCTAAAACGATTCTTGATAATTGCAAGTATTAATACCCATAAAGAAGAAAAAACAAAAAAATCATGTTAAGATCATTAATAACCTTAAAACTATGTTTTATTATATTATTTTCTTTTTGGATTACTACGTTGATACGAATAAATCACTTACTAAGCATGTCAATGCATGTGCTTATGCTTTTTAGGATTTATTACATTGATACGAATAAATCACTTATTAATTGTCATCAACCACATATATAATATATCCTTAACATATGATGCATTGCATTTATTTTGTGAATTATCTTGTTGGACATTAACTTTGTGGTTAGGCGCACTAAAGTATAAGTTCAAACGAATTATATTTTATGTTGTGCGTGTAAAATTATATATATGTGGTTGTTTAGTGTCGAGTGAGTGGACGGGATTGTGGCGGAGTTTGGGAGGGTTGAGTTTGTAGTGATGATGCATGTCGGAATGACTCCGAATCAAGATGCATGTGCTGATATGTCATGAAGGAAAAGAAGGGACAAGGAGATGCGAGATGGAAGTAGATGTGGCAATACATAACGCGTGACCAGAGCAACTAGCTACATTGTGTCATGGCTTGTGAAATCTATTCTCAAATAGGGTTATGTTGTTTGGGGCCTGTCAAAAATAAACTTTTTATTAAATCTATCAGGCCTGACCTAATACACAAAAGGATGGATCTAGCATTTGGGGCCTGTCAAAAATAAAGTCTCTATTTTTTGACACTTCACTAAAAAATTAAGTAAGACCTACAATGTCACAAGAATATTAGACTGCTTAGCAATTTTAACCATTAAAAATTAATCTCTAGAAGGAATTGATTACGCATATGTCCTTAAAGAATTGCCACTACAAGAAAAATGGTTATCAAGTACTAAATTATAAGAGACTGATTTATCAGTCTCGGATACATAGTATCAAAGACTAATATATTAGTTACTGATGATATTAGGAACTAATATCTTTGTGACTCATATTAGTGACTAATAATCAGTTTCTAATACGTTGAGAGCTTATTTAACACTAAATTTCAGTCACAAATATGTTTTAATAGTTAGGAGATTGGAGGGAAAGTTTTTTGTTACTGAATTTCAATCCCAAATAAGTGCTCATATTAATGAAATTTAGTGTTGGTGTAAGAATAACTGATATTCAGTCTTTGATAAAGAGAGATAATAATACAAACTGAATTTTAGTTTTTAATAGTTCTATATTGGATTAAACTAGGGACTGATAATTAGTCTCACATGATTTTTTCGTGCTAAAAAGATCAATGACTGATTTTTAGTCTCTATTATTTGGAGCAAATCATACCATTTTAAGAAAGACATCAAAGACTGAAAATCAGTTTTGAAAGTTCTTATAGGTAACCTTCTTCGAAACTAATATTCAGTCTCTACAGAGTTTTACGGATGAATAAGTATGGAGTATTATCCAGTCTTCCAAAATCAACCTAAATTCTATAGTTTCAACGGAACATATTCACAACTAAAAATTAATTCTTAATAGTCATAGAGAAGACAGCAACAAGGACTAATATTTAGTCTCAAATGTCTTTTGCCTAAAAAAATAAATGACTGATTGTTAGTTTCGAATTAATTGGTGCATATTATATTATTTAAAGAAAGATATCAAAGAGTCTTAAAGATCCAATCATAAATTTAACATGATTCGAAACTGGTATTCAGTCGTTAATAATTTTTTATATTAGATAAGTAGGGACTGATATTTAGTCTCCAATAAATAACACATATTCTATCTTTTCGAGGGAACAGATTAAAGACTAACATTAAGTTTTTTATATTTAACACATTGAATTAGGGACTGATATTCATTCATGAATATATTCTATATAAGAAAGGACTAACAACTGATTCTTAACATTTACTTATTTGGCGTAGGTTATACCATTTTAATAAAGTTATCTAGTACTGAATATTAGTCATAAAAATTATGTAGATCTTACTCGAAACTGACATTCGTTCTACAATAATCAAGAAACATTCTACTGTTTTGAAGAAATATTTTAGCGACTAAAAATCAATATCTAAATTAACTCGTATATGAAATATGTATCCTTAAGTTAGTTATAAGAAATGACAATAAATTAGAGTAACTGATGTTAAAGAAGGTCAATAGTGGTGACGTGGTTCCAGTTATGGTGAAATATGGTCAATTAGAGCTAACGATTGTCAATTAGGATTGTTTATAGTTAATTACAATTTTTAGGGTCATTATGTCTCAGCAACGGTCATTTAGAGCTAATGCTAGCTAATTAGGATAAATTATGGTTAATTGGAGTATTGATGGTCCAGTAAAGTCATTGTTTGGTCGATTAGGGTCATTGATAAATGGTTAGATTAAATAACGATCAGTTAGGGCTTTAAAGCTATTGTTATTCTTAATACCCATTATGGTTGATGAATATATGCATGACCTATTATAAGTTATAATAATATATCTTGGAAAGCGAATGTGATATTGAACAATCAAAGTGTATTCAGATGTAACACGTTAAAGACGCATTATGATATGATAACACACATTAAACGCCATGTTGCGCGCTTTTATAACACCTAAAATGTGAGTTACTAAAAAAAAAAAAATGTAGATCTGAATGGTACATATGGAATTTAAGAAAAAACTTAATTATAAAACTAAACATTAACAAACACAAATACTAGTTTCAAAGCAAATTATCAAGATCTATAATGAATATAAAAATAAGCACTAATTATTACGTTTTAGTGAAAATTAACATCAAAGAAAACGAAAAGTGAGTTAAGGACATACCTTAACCATAATCATACCCAGTACATCACATCCATCGAAAAGCCACTAATGGGGTTTGGGATTTAAAGATATACCTAACATATGTATTAAAAATAAATGGAAAAAATGTTCAAAATGATTAAAGAAATATCGTGTCATGAGTGTTTCATTAAAAAAATTGTATTTTTAATAGTTTAAAATTATAATATTGTTAAATACATCATTTTAAGAAGTGGTGGTTGATAAAATAAAAAAAAGAATGCATTTGTGGGACTTGAACCGTGGTTAGCTTGCTAGGAATATGTGTTACAAACCATTGGAGCAGCACATGAAATTTTATAGTTGCTGAAAATTGGTAATTAATACAATAGGTATAAATCAAAGAATTATAAAAGAAGATAAGCATCACACGGTTTTCATTTGTAAAAGGGGTTGAATTCTTTTGAAGATATCACAAATCTTCAACAAACTCCCACTATCTGAATCCATGGAAATTGGAATGTGCCGATCCTTTCTATATACACGTTTGATGATTCACACCCATCATCCTTCAATTACTCCTTCACGAAGCCCTCTACTCTCACGTAGTTTCCTGAATTGTGCGAAGTTGATTTGGCAAAATCAAGTGTTCGAGCAAGTTGCTGAAGACGATTCAGGTACAATTAGACTAGTTTACATGCATCGTATGCTCATAAATACATAGTTTGAGGTTTCCGTAAACCCTAGTTTGACTTTTGGCTTACTCTTTTGATAAATTCACAACTTTGACAGAGTTAATAGGTAGTGTTCTGAAACACTAGTTTGATTTTTGGCTTTAATTTTATATATTTGATGCAATTTTATGTTTTGCTTATCTGTTTATGGGAAACACTCATTTCAAAAAATTAGGCAAACTGATGTTATGATGTTCTGAATCATATGCAGGCAATATTTCTGCACATTTTGTTGATTTCTTCAAATTATGTAAGTATAGATGTTCCTTCACTAGTACTTGATCTAACATTTGTTCTAGATAAGCTTTAAGTCTCCTTAGTACGTGTCAATAGTGGTACCAGTCTATTATACTAGATTAGTCTATTAAACTAGATTAGTCGATTACGTTAGATTAGTATACCATTTTGCACTTTGAATCTGCTCAAAATGTCAAATATAGCAACAACAAAAAAACTACAAGAATTATCTATTCACCATTTTTGCCCTGGTAATAAGGTTTAGTTCTAAATTAGCAACAAAAGCAATTTTGAAAATTAAGACTTGTACCTTCCTCCAAGTGCGACTACCATTTGGTTTTCAAGGTAGCTTCTGCTGTATAAACCAGACTCGAGCCTTTCTTCGCTTGGGGCGAAAAAGGTAGGACCACCTGCTTGACCACGAGGAATGTTGGATATCTTTGCTACAGGATCATACTCTGGCATCAGGGCACCAACTAGTGCATGGCCGGCCTCTGTAAAATCAACACAAAAGAAAAAATCTTAAAAATCCTTGCACACCATAACGAACATGTTTGACTCTTTGAAAGATGTCTAAAATCCTCTCTTTGTGGAGCGGTTTTATAAGAGCAATAGTAAGAAGTGTTAATGGCCAAGGGACAAATAGGTAACTTAGCTTGATAATTCTCCAAAGCAAACAATGCAAGTTAAACAACAGAAATGGGCGACGAAGGGTAAAGCACATTTTGGTTATATACCATGATATGCAATAGGCTTCATGACATATAACATGTTTCTCCTAGCAAAATGTCTAGAATACCCTTTTTGTGGATAGAAATCCAGAACAATAAGATCAATTGTTAAAATGTCAAGGACAACACACAGATATAGGTAATTTCACATTAAGAAATTTTGTCAAAGCAAATAATGCAATTCTTGCAGAATACATTTTGAAAGATAAAACATGTTTCAAATAATCAAATACCATGATATGCAATTAGCTGCATAACAATTAACATGTTTTGCTTTAAGCAAAATGTCTAAAATACCCTTATTGTGAAAACTTGGAAGGAAGAATGTGTTCGGTTTAACAATTTTTAGATACGATGACATGCACAACTAGCTACATTAAGTCATTTTTTTTCTCTGATTATTCCATAACATATTTAGTTTCAAGATACCTGTTGATATATAGTAGATTGAAACCATATAACAAAAGGTTCTCTTTTCAAATATTGATGTTCATTCATGCAGGTAAACGTTAGGGTTATTGTTGTTAGTGTTGAGATATGTAGTGTCACAATAATTAAATTAGATTTTTGTTATATGCTAAGGAAACTGAAATACCAAACTTTAGAATTCCTTTTTGATTTCATAAAGTAATTGCAGCTATACAGGATGTAGTGTTGCTTTAGCTGTTGAGATATAGTTTGATCAAGAAATATTTTTCCAATGCTGATGCACATTACATTAAATAATAAATGAAAGATTTGATTATATTTTATTACATTGATAATTACTTTATGTATGTTTGTTGTTAACTAGAATATTTACAATGGCTTTGGATAAGAGTTGGACTAAAATCACGAATAAAGTCGATCCAATGTTCATTAAAGGAGCAATTGCTTTTGCAGAAAGGGGTAAAACATTCACTGATAGTGAAGGTTTAATACACTGTCCATGTAAAAAATGTGGAAATGTAAAAAAACATGTTCCCACCATAGTTGGTAATCATATCATACTTAATGGTTTTGATTCATCCTACAATGTATGGGTATATCATGGTGAACATATACCGGGTTATGAAACGGAAGAAACTAATAGTGAGTGCGAAGAAAGTGACAATGAATCAAATGACGGTGTCAATGATTTACTTGACGATGTCTTTCCCGGAGGCGACGAAGCCGATGATGAAAACCTTAGGGACGATGCTAATTTTTCTGATCCGCGTAGTAACCCAAATGTGGATAAGTTATTTTTAGATATGGAGAAGCCTTTATACCCGGGTTGTGATGAGTTTTCTGTACTAGGCTTTTTACTAGAGTTGATGAATGTGAAGGTAACATGCAAAATGACAAACGTGTCAATGGACATGATTCTGAATTTATTTAGCCGGGCTTTCAAGGACGCAAACTTGCCTAAAACCCACTATGAGGCAAAAAAGTATTTACGTACTCTTGGACTTGGATACAAATCTATCCACGCCTGTAAACATGATTGTGCGTTATTTTGGAAAGAAAACATAGAATTACAAAGTTGTCCGGTGTGGGATTGTAATCCACGCCTGTACACAGTTTGCAACTGAGTGTGGGATTGTAATCCGTAATGTTTGTCCGCTAAACTTTCATAAATGGGATTCTATACCCAAGGATGTAAAAGATCAGATGTATGAAAAATTACAAGTAAGTTAGATATATTTTGTATTTTAAGCATAAGTAGCTATTTATATTTACATTTTCATTTCTATTGTTACTGTGTATATTCAATGCAGGTGAGATTTAATTTATCGCGATCAGATAGACTTTTTATGGAATATGTGGACACACGACTAAGGGAATCAATGGAAACGCACCAGATGTGATTTGAGTGCACATTGGAAGTCGAAAGGAGGATTAACCAATCCGCAGTACGCAAGATCACAAATGAAATCCAATTGCCGCAGCCAAGAAGATTGGAACCACATGTGCGACTATTGGGAGTTGGAATCGACTCGGGTAATCATCTTTATTTTAATTTCAATTCGTTTGCTTTCAGTACTGGTACGATACTGGTACTTTTAGACTAGTATTAGCCCTCTAAAGACCATATATCTTGTATAAATAAAATATTAGCCAACTGTTTGTATCTATTTTGGGTTCTTCTAACATATATCTTTGTTTTCTATTTTATAGAAATATAGTAATCAAATGAAAATTAACCGAGGAAAGCATGTTGTTACAAGTAGAGGAGGCTCCCGGTCAATAGCTAATCATATATTCCAAATGGTAAGCTTTCAATATTTATAGTTTAATTTTTTTTTTTATAATTGCTTGGTATGTTCTACTTGTACTTTTTTGGCTTGCTATGTTAAAAATAGAATTATTCTCCTTCATTAGACGTTGACAACTTGGGTGCGCCTTGAGCCTTAAGGACCTAGATACTTATGCCGAGCCTTTTTTTATAAAGTTGATCTACTGCTATGTTGTTTCTTTTTTTATTGAAAGAAATATGTTTTGGATTTGAGCTTGTTTACTAACATGTCAACTGCTACAAGTTACTTGAAATTGAAAAGCTAAATGAGCTTATTAAGTAAATAATATACCTTTCTTTTGTTATGACATCATATGAATTTTGTCGATCATTACCACTATAAACACATATGATTATTATTTGTTTTCTATTATCATTTTATAGATCATTTGTCATAATGCATGGCTATAAGTCAAATTGGGTTCGCGTCAAAATCATATCCTTTTAGCACGGTTAAAGCAGACTATAGTCTTTTGTTAAGTCGTTAGAAATATTGTTATGTGGGGAGTACCGGTCTATGTAGGGGTAAAACCTTTATTGAGTGTATTTTGTATATGTTTATACTTTTGTTAATCAACTGTTCAAATCATAGGTTTAACTTTATTTATCATAATATTTGTTATCACAGACAAATCACGAGACACAAGTGCCTCCGAGCCCACTTGAAGGATATCACAAGTTGCATTTCAATGCTAAAAAACAAGGCTGGCAAAATGATGATGCACGTATTGAATATGTAAGTTACATACTATCTTCGTTAAAAGCATATCTTGAAAAAAAAAATTAAATATCTTTTGATTTTAGGCTGTTATTGGTTTTAAATATTAATTTAATTACCCTCTAAAATTGTAGGAAAATATTATTCGTTATAAAGAGGAGGCTATGGCTAAGTTAATTTCTGAAGGAACAAATCTAACTACTACCATGGAACATGAGATAGAGAGAGAGGCAATCAAAAGTGTGTGTGCCAAAGAGAAAACAATAAAATTAGCATGGGAGGTAGGTGTCGGGCCGGTTTTACGAAAAAAAGATTATTGGATGACGTTGGAAGCTGGATCGTCTCAACCACCAACAAGTGAGGCCGAAGCTCTTAGAAATCAAGTTGCTTCACTCGAAGAGGAACTAAAACAAAGCAAAGATAAGTATGACAAAATGTCAATGTTCATGAGTTCAAAGTTCCCCGATTTTGATCGTTAAGTTTCCACACCTACGAGTACCAGAGCAACCGGTTCAGTTGAGCAAATTAATGATAGCGACAACGAAGGTTTTGGATGTTAGTGAAGACTTATAGTTTAGAAGTAATCAACTTATTATTCATCTAAAGATTGATTGTTTGTGGTTTTAAAATTTTGAACTTATGTTTTAGATGTGATTGATTGAATTATCATTTGGTATGATAAGACATTGCATTACTTGCTGTTATTAGTCTTGTGTGTGTGTGTGTGTGTGTGTGTGTGTGTGTATATATTATTGTGGACTAATATAGAGGACACTAATAAGTATTCTTTAGTCTCTAAAATGAACATATTAAAAATGAAAAATAGTATTAGGGACTATTTATTAGTCACTAAGTATTCTTTAGTCTATAAAACAAATAAAAGAGACTAAATAACATGATGTCTAATATTATTTTTTAGTTCTAAAAAGACACATAATAAGAACTAAAATAATATGTATCTGGGACTGATTCTTAGTCTTCAAAACATCTTATTAGAGACTCAATATGGTGCTACTAAAATGTATTTGAGATTGAATAGACTCGATGTTAAGTACTAATTTTCAATCTCAAATAACATTATATTAGAGACTGATTTTTAGTGCTTAATAACATGGTATCTAAGATTGATTTTCAGTCTTTAACATCATGGTATTAACGTCTGATCTTCAGTCACAAATAAAGAGTATTCGGGACTGAAATGATTTGGTTTCGGTGATAAATTAAGGAGTGAATTTATGTGTTTCGAAGACTGAATTTTGGTCCTTAAAATTCATAATATTAAAGACTGATTTCTAGTCACGAAAAAAGTGTATTCGGGACTGAAATGACTTGCTACGAAGTGATTGAATCAAGACTGAATTTGAATATCTTGGAGACTAAAAGTTAGTCGCTATTGATTCCATACAATCATGACTGATATTCAGTTACTGATAACACTATCTGGGACAAAGAATAGGTGACTGGCTCATGACTGGTAAAATTAGTCTCAAATGACCATTAAGGACTGATTTCAAAGTATCAAGGACTAATTTTTCAGTCCTTAATGATCATTTTTCTTGTAGTGTGCATCATATAAAGCTAGAAAAATAATTTTAATCTATACGCATACATGTTTCATGACCTTTCTTTTTTAATATTTTTGTTGTGTGGATAAAAAATTAGACAAAGTATCTCTATCAAATATAAACTCAAAGAAAAAGTTGTGGTAAAAGAATGAAATTTGTCTCATTTGAGATTGAGATTTGAGAGGCATGTATAGGCTGAAGTGGCTAAAGAGCGTTATAATAAGAGACTAAATCATGAACAATAGTTAGTATTGTAATTGAAGTTACTTTTTCTAGGTATAAAGATTATTTGAATTTATATAGTTTAACCGTCAAAAGATGCTTATAAATTATTAAAGTTATAGATTTCAATAGAAAAGATAAAGATTTATAATTATATAATTTCCTTATAATATATTATCACTAAATAGTAATCAGTTTTAAATGTTATATTTAAAGGGGGTGGGAGTTCTTATTCGAGTGATTTCACTCATCACTTCACGTATACTTCACATTATTTTTTTTTTCATCTCTCACAGCTCCCATTTATTTCTCATTCAAATGTTAACATCCACTTCATTAAATATACAATTTTTTAGTCACAATATACAAGGCAACATACTTTCTCTCTCTCTTCTCCATTCTTGGCACTACACTCATATAAAACTCCTAATTTACAACAACTCATTCAAGGAGTGGGGTGTTGTTCTATGAGCTACTGCAAGGGAGCCATCCACCACCTCATCTCTCCCACCCCGCTCATCATCCACTCCATCCCCTCTTAGTCACTTTGTTTTGAACAAATATAAAAAATTATTACAGTAAAACGTTCTTAAGTAATTTTTGCAGTTAAAAAGGTTGGAGTAACTTTAAGGAATATTGCTTTTATAATAAGACGAAAGATCATAACTCTTATCATATCTAAAAATTGGGAGTATTGATTTAAATGTTTTTGGATGAAATTTATAAGTTTTATTCAAGTACACCTAAGCTACTAAATTTATCCGTCCAAAAATATAAAATGCAATCCGAAAACACTTAATGTTCTAGTAGTATAAACATGATATGTTTAACCTATCTAGTTAATTAGTATTTATGAATTACTTTTATATGAAATTTAACCATTTATTATGTACTAGTTACTTAGATTTGCAATTTATTACTATTTGCATAGTTAAAAATATTCAGAAGTCGTCAAATGTTCTTGTGTTTGTCAAGAACACCTCTGTCCTAGACAAGTTGACCACGAAGAGTTGTTTTTTTTTTCTTTTCTTTTTGAAAACCATCGAAATAAATATGTTTATTACCACAGAGTTTATAAAAATGAATATCAAACGTTACGGCTCTATAAACTAAACATGTATAAAAAGAGCCAATAACAAATGTGGTTGGTTAACACATTCATCTTGATCATTATACCTTCGGATTTTTTTAAAATGTAATTTCTTTATTAATCCGTCCATTTCTTTTACAAATATTTGTCCAATTAAACCAGCATTTAACATATTATCAGTGGCTATCTTTAAACAAGTAAAGCTATAGTTATTGATTTGCCTTTTCTAATATTAATATATTCACCACGTTTATGAATTTTATATTTTAATAACTTTCACTTTAAATATAGCCTTTGACATTCTGACTCTACAATCAAATGTGTTAGCATGTCCTTTTCTGATAATCATGGTTAGAAAGATCTTCATATTAAATATAGCATAATAATTATTTGAAAAAATAATAATGATTTCTTGAATTACTCCGTGTAAAGTAACATGTCACAGCATCAAGATTATAGCGAGTCAACTGTCGACGTCTTCGTTACTGCAAAGCATATTCTGTCGGGTCTTATTTGTTTGAGTCCAACAAACTTCGACTTACAAAATATTCGTAACGTACTTGCATTAATATCACAAAATAAATTAGATGAATATACGATGTTTGAGTAATCAGTCTTACTAATGATTCTTAAATCAAGTGGTTAAGATTAAATACCTCAAAATCTCATAAGATGTCTTGGGTTCAAATCTCACCTATGACAAAAATAAAGAGTGTTTCAAATGGGTCAGGAGGTTTTTTTTACCTAACATGACTTTTCTTTTTATGGTGGTCTCAAATTTCGTACTTGAGTAATGAAGATGATTGGTTGGGATAATGGTCCGTCAGCGATCCAGTTAGCCGTTCAAAAAGAGTGAGTTCTTTCTCTAGTTTCAATACAAATTTTGTCGAATTTGATAATAAACTACTATAGGTATGATAAGAACGAAAGATTATTTTGATTTTTGAACTTGAAAACCACGGATATGATTTTTGGCTATTTACTCCGTCACATAACGCCAAACATTTAGAATGGTTAGCATAGTCGTAAAATGATGACACATGGCCATTTACGATGGTTTTACGACCATTTTTGTAATTCGCTTAAATCATTGTCGCAACTAAACCTTTTTGATATTTTATAAGATTGAAATATTTTACAACCAAATTTACCGATCAAAATATTTTATGACAAAATTAAAAACCGAAATTCCATCTCCAAATTAGCACTTAATTATTTGTTAGCGCCTAACACAACTAATTTAATGAATGATGCTATTAACTATTGATTTTGCGTCCAAAACTATTGTGACTGATATTATGATAAAAGTTATTAGCGATTGTCACCTCAAATGTAACCGGGTGGCTAAAGAAGCAACTGTTTCTTTAGAAGATATTAGAGTTCAAAATTGAGAAATGTTGTGGTGGAGTAGTTTAGGTCTAGGTGTTAAAAAAGCTATTAATTATTGTTTTTAACATCGAACTATACCTTGTTGCTTTTTTATTAGATTTAGAATAAACTTAGAGATATCGTTCTCTTTCTAAATTTATATAAATGATCCTTGGAATTAAGGTGCCAGTATCTATACTATGTATATATAAATGAAAAAAGAACAAAATTAACTTAAGTTTTAAGACATCTAACACAACTTATTAAGCATGTACAAATCTTCTATGCAATAACTTATATTTTGCCCCTATTTAATAACTTTTTTCTACTTAATATATTATTTAATTCATAATATGAATACATTATTTAATAGTATCAGATTATTTAAATTCATTACATCAAGTATTATCTTGTTTATAATACTTTAGATTAACATTTAAATTTACATTATATTTTTATAGCTAAATGTTATTTAAATTAAGTATTATTATTTTTTAAATACTTAAGTAGATAAATACAAATATTTTCATTTTTATTATTATTATTATTATTATTATTATTATTATTATTATTATTATTATTGTTGTTGTTATTATATTATTTTCTAGCGGCATGTTGGGTATTTGATAATTTTAGTACTTATGACTAAATTTGTTAGTTGTTGTTATTATTATTATTATTATTATTATTATTATTATCATCATCATCATCATCATCATCATAGAAAATAATTACAACAATAACAAATATAATCATATTAGTGGTGTATAATGTTATAGTAAAAAAAATATTTAATTTAAAAAGCTTATGAATGATTGTGTGCTTGACACGTGTCCTTGTACTGTATAGAAGGGTATTTTGAATATTGTCTCAAATACGTCAGCTCATTTTGTCTTATATATTTATTGTGTCAAATATCAATTAATTGTGCCATATATTTTACATCATTTATTATATGTATTAATTTATGTTTACGTTTTAGATCATTTTGTTCTGTTTTTGTCATTGTTTTATATATTATAAACTTGTTATGTATCATAGTGTTTCACAATTAAAAATACACAATGATATACTTTTACCAATGTATTTTCTAAAACTCATAGTGTTGAAGATAATACAATACGTTATTTTGTTATTATTTTTAATAGATTATATAAACTTCTTGCTATCTATTATTATGTCTTACAATTAGAATTACACAATTATATTATTTCACCGATGTATTTTTCAAATATCATAATATTCAGTGACGATAAAAAACATAATGAGACATAAAAAACTTGAGTTACCTAATTGAAACAATGATTACTATTTTACAAAGTTATCCCTTATTTTAATGTATAGATTAAATAGTTGTTAATTTAATATTGTGTTTTACATATTAGATATATAGAATAATGTTATTCCATCATTATATTTTTAAAATTCATCATTTTAGAGAAACACAATATTATTTAGAAAAACACAACAGCTACCAAAAAAAGACATAATAAACTGTACTAAAGACACAATGACGAGATGTGAGCATAAAAACTACTTTTTTAATATTTTTATCTAACATAATATCCTCGTTTTAAAGATTAAAAACTCATTTTTATAGTGTAATTTTTATAAAAAATAAAAGTTATGAGCATTTAAAAGAAATGATGGAACTTGTAAAAAGTTAACAAAAGTGATTATTTCAAAAATACTCATCTAACAAACTTTTTCTTATAATTTGATTTTAACCACTGTTTAAGAAGATGGATTGTTAAAATTATTTCTTATACTTTTTAGTTTTAGGAACATTTTTCTAATAATAATTATTATTATTATAAGGTTAATATAAATAACAACAACAACAATATCATTATGTTATTTTATTAGTTACAATTTAATAATGTGTTTTTATCATGTTATTGTATTTGTATAATTTAAAAATAATGCACCGTTAATCATAATACAATGTTCAACATTTGATAAGAGTTTTTATTTAAACGCTTTTAATGTATTCATTTTGAATGATATTAACGAAGTATTATATAACATATGTTCGGTAATACTATCGTGACGACATAATAACTAATCGCTAAAGGATGTACGTGAAAATTCCGAGTGCCTATACCATTGAATTCAACAAATTCATAATAAGCTGAAAACTATCATTACGACATTTTCGTACACATTTAAAATCGAACCACAGGAAGGGCTTGTCTAATCCATTAGTGTGTGCGCGCGCATGTGTATATATGTATGAATGGAGCCCTATTATGTTTGTCATGAATATAGCTCTAATCGACCATCATGTTAACATCTTTACTTTTAGATTTATTAAAACTAACAATTCACCCCCTTTTTTTTTACTATTTATCCTCCCTGATCCACATTTCATTTTTTTTTTCATATTAAAAACTAGCTTTAGTAATTTATGAATTATGCGAGTAAAATAAAATATATCAAATAAAATGAATATTTATTAATTATAAAAACGATAACTTAAGATAAGATATGATTTAAATTACATATGAGTATTTATTATAAGTAATAAAACAATGATATAACTTTTTAACTTTTACTTTTAAACTTTTTTATTTTTATTTTGTAAAAAACAAACATTTTGTTAAATGTCATTTTTAAAATTTTAACTCCCACTTATAATTATTTTTGGTTTATAAAAATTTTACTTTTTTAAAAAATATTAATTTTAAAATATTTCATATTTTTAAAGAATTTTAATGTTTTAAGAAAATGTTTTATTTTATAAAAAATTATTTCTTTAGAAATAAAATTAATAAATAGATCTTTTTCTTATCCTATCGGCTGCCCGCCACTATGTTTGCTGCCAAGCCATCTCCAACTCCTTGAACGAGGGATGAAAAAGCATGAATTAATCTTCTAAACTGATGAAATTCTCTAAGAAATGAGACTTATAACATTAATAAATAGACCTTTTTCTTAATTTATTAAAAACCTATTTGTATTTGAAAAAAATTGAATAATATAAATAGTAAGAAATGTAATTATTGATTAGGTGAGGAAAAAGTAAAAAAATTGTTGAAAAGCAATGTGGTATTGCCACATGTCCTTTTTAGTTATTTTTAATAGAATAAAAAGATTCATATTACCATTTAAAAGACTATTTTTTACCCGATTATTATCAAGTCTATTCCACAAGTCTTTCTTTTCAATTATTAAAATAAAGCACTAAAAGATTTATGAAATAAAATGCATCAGCGTGAGAAGCCATGACATGATAGTAAGGCGGGGGGCCAACACCGTGACCCCATGGTGAAGGAGGGTGTCACGCGGCAACACAGTCGCCGGTCCCCCACGCCGCGCCTTTGTCTTGCTTCACGGCATGCTCACGACTTTACCATGACCTGCCTTCTCCAATAATTGACCTTACCCAACGATAAGAAAAAGAGTCGTTGGTTTCCCCTTGTCGCTGTGAATTACCTAGAAATTTCTAGTAAATAAGCTCGAATCTTTGCGTTAATCTTTTCAAGCTCGAACAAAACTGGAAAGTGGAATGATGGCGTCGTGTGTTCCGTGACCACGTTTATCATCACTGATATTAATGGGAGGAACTCCGGTCATCGTTGTAGGTGACCGCGGTTATTTTATTTAACTTGCCACTTATACCTTTTAAATCCTTCCAGTTCAATTAAATTCATATACATTTAATTTATATACAACCCTAGACGTTATGGGTAAGATTTTCATTATCACCCTAATGTACGATGTAATTAGGAGGAAATTATGATGTGTGATATGCAGAAGTTACGACCATAGAACACCACACATGACATGGCCCAATAGCCATTTTCATTTTTTTAGGAAAAATGAGAAGCCGGAGAACCATTTCGTTAGTATTAAATTAGTGGTGGAAAAGATACTTCAAAATTGAAAAAAAAAATAAAAATGACATGTGAACCGTACTTATTCTTCGATTAAGTTTACCGTTTTTAATTCTTTTATGGTAAATTATGGATGCTAATTTTTAACCTGAGACATAAATAATTAGATTTTGAGTTATTATATTTGATCAGTTTGACAAATAGTTTGTGTTTAGCTTAAATAAACTATTGAAATATTTAATTAAACAAATCAATCTGTATATCTATTTTATTTAACAAATCAACCTGCCAACTAATTTAAAATATGTTTAACCTATTTATAAGACTGATTTAACAAGTTTAAGATTTGAGCACGACTCATTTATAACTTCCTACTTGTTTATAGCGCGTTAACTCGTTTGACTCGTTAAGTTGTGGTAAATAGTTTATATAGGTCGTGTTCCGGTTACATGAATTTCAGTGTTTTTGACTGATGTATTTAACACTAATAAATATACGAGTTGTAATTGGATTTAAGGATTCAACCGGGCAGCCTGTCAATGGACATAGTGACGACCCTACATCGTGATCATATCGTTGGAATTAAAACCGATGGATTCATATTTTGAGCAATGGGAATCTCCGGGTATCTCTAGTGTACAGTGAAAACTTTTTATATTTTATTTTTGTAGCGCAAGCTAAAATAGTTGATATTGATTGCCGATTTTCCATATATTCTATGTACTTTAGTGTGTATTACAATAAGTTTGTTATGATGTTTGTTAACATAAGTCAGTCAAGCTTCCGATTGGTCGTAGAAATTATTCACATATTTAATTGCCACGTGAAATTTCACTTATAAATAAATTATGGTGTGCTTAAAACAAGTTTCAACCCCCTAACTAATTGAACTTAACAAATATAAAGAGGACACACTTTGAACATATCGTTGTAAGTTACACATGTTTATTCACATATTTATTTTTCGTATTCTAATTTTTCTGATATGAATGATGAAATGAAGTAAAAAACCTTGTTTGTACATAATGTGAAAATTAAACTTTACCAACCTAGCTGTTTAATGTGTATATATAAATGTTCTAAAAAACTAAAATTGTTGATTATAGGTCAATGAGGTGTTTGGTGGATGGAATATCTTATATTTCCATGAATCCTTTTTATTTTATTTTTTGTAACTTCTTGGTGAGATCAGAGATGCATAGATACTCTATATGATATTCCCTATAAATACTCGATCATCTATTGTCTTTCATTCACTAATATCTTCATTCCCCATCACAAACAATATAGTTTTCCACCCATATATATATAGTTCTCAAACTAACAAAAACAAGATTCATAATTTCATTAAAAGTTTTAAACTTTTGTAGTATAAAGGTCATCTTTCTTGACAATGAGGTGCAAGCTACCAGAAACGCGAACGATGAAGCACAAGAAGGGATTATGGTCGCCCGATGAGGACCAAAAGCTAACCTATTATGTCATGAACCATGGCCATGGTTGCTGGAGTTCTGTCCCCATTAATGCAGGTAATTAACTTCATTCATGCATGAAAATTATGTTAATTGTCAAAACAAAACTATCTTATTAATCGTTACTAACGCATGACAACCCACATTAACTTCCTTTAGGTTTGCAAAGGAATGGAAAGAGCTGCAGATTAAGATGGATTAATTATCTTAGGCCAGGATTAAAGCGCGGGCCATTTTCATCACAAGAAGAAGAAACCATTATGATCCTTCATGGATTGTTAGGCAACAAGTAACTAATTGATTGCATTCATTTTATTGTTTTCAATTGATCATTGTTTATATTGGCTTGACTTGATTTTAATTTAAAATTTTGGGATGATTAGGTGGTCTCAAATATCTGAACATTTGCCCGGAAGGACAGATAACGAGATAAAAAATTACTGGAATTCACATCTCAAGAAGAAAGTAGACGAATCAAAACATGTTCAAGGTCATCTTAAACTTGATTACACGCATTCGAACGTAGAAAGCAAAGAACCATTTTCATCAAGCCTAAATGCGTCAAACTTCACCCACATTTCATCTGCTGACATGGTTCAATCTGTCCCACCAGTTTCCCGGATCAGCAAGTTACCGAAACTTTTATTTGCTGACTGGGTTAGTCTAGATGAGTTTCAACAAGACTTTGGCATGTCAAGTGATCAGCCACTTATAAGTCATGATTCAAACCATGACCAGTTGAGCACCATCGAGCATGAATGGCAGCATAATAAAGAATCAACACAGGGCAACGAGGATGACAATGTGCTTCACACACAGATGACAATTGATCAAATATTTGAATTTGATGATGGAGACTTTGACTTAGATAAATTCATGTATATGTAAGATGTATTTCAGTAACAAAGAGTGAAAGAATATCTAAATAACTAGAGTACGTGGATCGTTTTTATTATCCCATATATGAATAAAGAATCTTTGTATATTTGTACATAGAAATTCATCTCCTTTGTCATGGTTCCCCCATAGCTAAACTTTATTGTACAGATTATCATGCCTTCAAGCTGCTCCATAAAATAACAAATGCAACTACAATGATGACTGTGATGGGTGTCCATTTCGCTGCGATAACCTGTGAAATATAAGTTTTATGATTAAACTGAACATATTAGTTAAGGTTCAATAAATATAAGTTATTGTTGGACTGAACATATTAGTTAAGGTTCATTATGAATATTTATCATAAATTAGAATATATGATTTGATTTAGTGTGTATACTCAGCATCAACTGTGTCAAAAAATAAGTTTTGTTCAATTTATCTACCTCAAGAGTCTTCGAGCCCCACACTGGGGAAGTACTTTTATGAGCTTTCATCATTCTCTCCAGCATATCTGATGATTTATAATAGAACATGCCACAAAATAGACAGTTAATCCGATTTTCAAACCACTTAATATTAATATATAGTTTGGTAAAGATTGTATATATTGAAGTAGATTACCTGATCTCCTCCTCCTTTCAACAACTATTGACATATCTTCAATAAGAACATCAAGTTCTTGTTTGTTGTCAGCATTTAGCTTTGACAAGTTAGCCTGAGTCCTTGTATCGATATATTGTCTTGTGATATTGCAAATAACGTTATCTGCGTTCATACATGGTAAAATAATTAGTTAGTTATATGTTGTACAGGGATGTTTCTCATTGTCTAAACCCATGCCCTCATGGTCATAAACAAGTAACCTTACTAGCTAATTGTTTCAAGGCCCGCCCTTACTATCTATAGTTTTACTATCTATCTAGTTTTAAACATAAAGTAGAAAAACTAGAAAATCAAAAGACTAGCTAGTTACCGAATTTGACAAAGCTGTATGGTTTGGTTATCTGGTTAACAAGTTGTTGATCAATCTTGTCAAATTCCTTTTGCAAATCTTGAAGGTAGTGGAATGCAAGCTTCCTTGGATATGAATCATCACATAATGCAATGACACAAATCCCATTTCTCACCATGTAGCTTCATTAGATAGCATCAAAACTCAGATTAATCAGAGATCGAGCTATAATCTTGAATGTTTGCTGCTTTAAACGTAACAAATTTATGAAATATAGAAGGTGTGACATATATACTTGAAGCAATGGTGATGCAGGAAGATAGTGGCAGTGGAAGGTGGCAATGCATCCATGGAGATTTCATGAAGCAAGAACTCTGCATGTTTCTTGTAAACGACGTCGTCTTGTTCGTAAATGGGCACTTGTGAAAGGGGCAATGCATCGTGGATTCTTCCAACTATTGTTAGCTTCACCATATCTCTTGTAGCGTGATTGACAACTTAACTCTGAGTGATAAATTTTGATTGAAGCTTGATATATTGTGGGTGGAATTGGAAAATAAAAGGGTATGGATTTATAGGAAGGAATGAAATGGTAAAAAAGGATAATGAAGTGGAAATGAGATGGAAAGAGAAGAAGGTGATTCCTTTGTCTTTTTGTGGTACCAAAAAGAACTCCATACACGTTTTCAAGGAAACTTAACCTCCAAGAATTATCCAAAGCAAGGAAAATCAAAGATTTACTTGATATTTTATGTTTATTAATTTTACTATAATGGGTCATCGACGTGTTGACCACGCTATACTTTTTTTTGGACTATATTTGGAAGTATAGAAATTTTAATATTTAAATACACTTTATAAAATTATTAATTTTTTTTAAACATAAATCCAATAACAAGAGCAGAGCCATTAGCAAGATTTTAGGGGCCAAAAATACACCGAATACATTTAATGATTTGGAATATCAAAATTATAAATTAGGTATATAATTACTTTAGCGAACAAAATTTTGGAACCAAGGACGCATTGAACGGATTCAAGAAGGTTAGGGGCGGGTTGCTACTGGTTAAACAATACCAAGACCAATTTTTAAACAATTTTTCTACCCTAATAAAACTTTTAACTATAGAGACACTTGACAACATCATATTCCTTCTAATCAAAATTTTTCGTTTCTATCTCCTCTTTAATTAATCATATTATTTACTAATAATATTATTTAATTTTTTTAGATTACAAATAGAATTTTTAATAAATTAAAAAAGTATCTTTTTATTAATTTTATTTCTAAGAAAATAAATTTTTACAAATTTTTTTTTCTAAAAATAAAACTTTTTTAAAAATACGAAATATTTTAGAATTGGTTTTTAAAAAAAATAAAATAACTAAAACTACAAGTTTTAATAAGAAAATATAAAAAATAAAACGGTTTGTTATGAAATTTTTTCTATTTCGAAAAAACAAAAAAAAGTTTAAACATAAATATTTAAAAGTTGATATCATTATTTTATTACTTATAATACTTACTCGTGGGTAATTTAATTATACCTTAAATTAAGATATCGTCTTATAATTAACAAAATTTTATTCTATTTAATATTTTATTCATTTAATTCGTGTAATACACATGTTACTAAAATTAGTGATATCTATGTTAGTTTAACATGTGTTAATCATGAGCTAACCTATTGTTTGATTCATAGGGAAAAAAAGGTACTTTAGGTTTGGAATAGAGAAGGGTACCTTGTGTTTGAAGAAAAAGGGTTATAGGTGTAATAATAGTGGTTAATCAATAACAAATCATTATATCATATCAAAAACACTAAACATATATTTTAGTGAATCTCCTCCATGGTGGCCATGGCCCTATCATAAACCATCAACAAACATAACTAAAGGAAATCTAATCTACTCATAATCTAACCTAATCTAAAGAGAGTTCTTCAACATTAGTCGTTTAACCAACATAAAATTTTAATTCAATGACCATTCTTTATGCTAAATAACCATAATTTGTAATCATGTAACCAACTCACTTAACTAATGTAACTAACTCTATTTTATTCTAATAATCCTCTTACTCTATTTATTTAATTTTCCATCTCAAGCTCAACGGTGGTGTATATGTATTGTTGAAATAAAATAACGAAAAATAGATTTTAAATTTTATCCTCAAACAATATATAGCTAGAGGCAACTAAGGGTCTAAGGCAACGTAATAAGCAAATAAGCCCAACAGTTCTCACGATCCAAGAAAATAGCTAAGGGTGAGAAGGCCCAAAATCAAGCGAAGGTCCAAAATCAGGAGAAGGCCCACTAGTGGACTGGATTGCGACCCACGAGAAGTTTCATTATTCCATTCAGTTTGCTCAGTGAGCCTAATTCCCAAATTAACCGGTTGCCGGTTGCATGTATTCATAAGTTTTAATTTGAACAGATATTCGAAACTTATCGGAATAAAATTCTTACTTGCAAACTTGTTTTATCTATACTGATATACATGCATATACACACGAATACTGAAGCATTAAACCAATCATACACAGTAAGAACATAAGCACACATCAAGAGATAAATAAAATCAAAGGCTGATACAAATGCAATGTCAGTCTGGCTCTAAATCCATTTGAGGAGTTTTTTGGGCGTTTCGCCTGTAGCCCGACACTTAGCCGCCATCTCTTCCGCCTTGAGAACCTCCTCTCTGCATTTCGCTTCCGCCATGGCCCTCTTTTCTTCTGCTCTTTTGTGGATCGCAACAATCTTGTTCTTCATCTTTTCTATATATTTGGCCTTCTTTATCTCTAGATCCTCCTGTGTTAACCGATTTTAAAGTCTAAGTTATATGATAGGATTAGAAATAAAGAATATGATAACTAATCTATGTTTATCATGATGTTTTCATAGAACGATTAAAAATCATAATATATTACGTATTATTGATCAACGGTGAGAAAAATTACATAGAAGAAAACCTAGTCAAATTATATCTTCTAACTATGATAAAGATTATCATAATAAAACATAACTAATATAATCTTTCTAATAGTTTTTTGGCTCTAAGCTCATGTTCTGATCGAGTTCAAATATGTTACCTCGATCTTTTTCAACTCGGCTTCTAGTTCGGCTTTCTTGCTGTTTTCCCATGCTTGAATGGAAGATAGCTTCTGTTGAGCTCTGTTCAATCATCAGACATCAGTATTTTTACATAAAAAAACATCATTAACTTGAACCCGCAATATTATTTTCATTTCATGAGGATCTAATTGTGTTCTTACTTGTTCTCAGCTTTACACTTCTCGCTTTCTTCCCATGCTTTTATAAGTGCCTCTTTCTTCTCTGTCACTACTTTAGCAAGAACATCATCTGGAAAAAGAAATAATAATTTAAGGTTCTTTAATTGTCAAAAAGATTTAAAGTTTAAATCATCATCTTACTAGAATTATAATAACATAGACTAAGTGACGAAACGAGAGCTTCTTAATCAGGATTATCGTAGGATCATCTACATACCACGGTCTTAAGTCATGTTTTAGTTTAAAAAAACTCAGTTTTTATACATAAAAAAACTAGCAAATTCTTGTAACCGGGGTTAGTAGATCCTTTTGACACTCCCCAAGTTCTGCATGATTAGAGTACCTCTATTGATAGAACCCTCTTTAGGTTTCTCCTCACAAACTTCTGCTGGTTCTGTAATTTTATCAAACACGTAAACCTTCAATAAAAACTATCAAATTTTTTAACAAATAAATATAAAAGAAAGCGCGAATAGAGATTAAATTACTTTCGACTACGGCCAGAGCTTTAGAATCATCAATTGGTTTTTCATCATGAACAGGAGGTTCGACGGGGAGGACGGCTTTCTCTTCCTCCTTCTCGGGGGCGACCGGGGGCTCCAGCGTGCACTCGGGTTCTACTTCAACCGTTTTGGCTTCTTCAACCGCCATCTCTTGTTGAACTTAGGAATCAGGGATATACTGGATTATAGGAAGAAAGGAAAAGATTCAAAGTGTAGGTTGGAAAGTACAAAGAGTATGATAGTTTTATAGATTGCTGGATTCCTATATTTTATTTGTATATGTTGCTTCTTTTGTTTTCTTGAAATTTCTTTTTAAAGTTAAAGACTTTTTATAAAGAATCAACTCATCAAGAGCCGTTGGTATTTTTTTCCAAAAAGCAGCATGCCACTTTTACTTGATCTCTCTGTTTTTCTTTCAACTTTTCACTAGTACAACTCTATTATCATAATATTAATATTTACCATATAGTTATATTAAATGTCCCTAGAGATAATTTAGTGGTAAAATATTGCCCATCCATCCAAATGATTAAAGGTGCAAATCTTACAAGGAGGTATAATTAGATTAGAAGTTGCTTTAAAAAATGTATATAGTTATGTTAAATTAAGCAATTGGCCAAAATAAAGAATTAAAGAGCAATAATAATTGTCACCAACTCATCGACTTTAATTCCAAGAAAACACAAAGATGCACGCAAGCAAATACAATTAAAATATTAGGTATTTTGCATTTCTAACCCCGAGTTCTTTTCCTAGTAATTTGCATCCCTTGTTAAACCTCTATGAGTTACAATATTCTTGTTCTTAATTAAAGATCCCATAGATTTTTCCGAGGGAAAGGTAGCCCAGATATTTAATGAATTGATGTCCATGATCCCAAAATATTATTGAAAATTGTCAATCTCTATAGAAGTTTGAAAACCGATAGAAAAACATATACCATATTGCTCATAAGAAACTAGGACATTGAAAATATAAGAATGCATGTCAATTCAAAACGAGTTTAATTTTGATTTTAAGAGTGTTGCATGATTTGCAAACAACATATTAAAAGCTCAACACACAAGCACATGGGCAGTTACCTTTGATCATTTGGCTAACCAAGCAACCATCATGTCCAAATTCATTCGTCTAGTGCTATAGGTTTGAATTTTCTAAATTACCAAAAATTTCAAGAAATCAAGATTTTTAACGCAAGATGTGACAGTTCAAAGTGAATTATAGTTAGTTTGGACCAAATTTTAACCTTTTATTAAGAACTTCCTTCGCGTTTGTACAGACACATGTTTAGTTTCGTTATGCATCAAAAAATTGTTAAACAAAGAAGGTACTTGTTTGGTGTCAAATTTGAAAATAGAAACACATGGAGATTAAAATTAGACATAGTATAATAACCGAGGGGTCTTTTGACACAATTTACGAATAAGATGTTCAGTTGCTAGGCATTGGACACGTGGAGGATGGTATTTGAAACAATTGGCACTCTGTTTTTCCAAAGCAGCAGGCGCACCTTTTGACCTGTAATTAATCCAAGTTGGCATTAGAAATTGTTTTGATTTGCTTAATATAATGACCATCATATCATGGAAGCATCTCACAAGTTCTACAATCCACTGTTGATGTCACACGCCCAAATGGCCATATCAATCAACTCAAAACATTTAAAAGCTGCTACGTTTCAAACGATGAATCTAATTAAACCGGTTATTATTTTTGTTTCACGTGTGTTTTTGTTTTTGTGTTTTTTTTCCTTTCGTTAACTGATTTTTTTTTATTGTACTGAATGATTTCCATTTATGTATGTGGTCTACATATATGGATGGAAATACTGAATTGTGTAAAAAAAAAAAAAAAAAAAAAAACTCTATAAGTGTGGATGCGCTATTTTAACACTTGGCGAGTAGTGGTTCTTAATCTAGAAAGTCCTTAATCTATCCTCCTAATATTGATGATAGAAAACTAAGATACATGGCACATGGGCATTTAAAATGATATATCCCTACTAGCTCCCAAATTAAGGCCAACGCCTTGAAAGTGAAATGAGGAGAGCAATTAAAGAAGCATTTTCAATCAACTCCAAAAACATACAGCTTTAAAGGCAATGCCCAAACACCTTCACTCCTTGTATCCAAATGATCAACAAAACCCAACGATTTCAAGTAAATGGAGACAACACCATGAGAGGTGAATAAAAACCAAAAATCAAAATCAACATTTATACCACAATAGCCGCTAAAACAAACAAATTTAATGTCGTTCGGAGCAAATTATTCAGGTTAATATACTTAAATCTCAAATTAACATAAACGTTGATCCAAAGCTAGCCAACTCATACTTAGACTAGCATAATGGAAGCAAACGGCTAGAATAGTGCTCAACTTAAAAATAAAATAAATAAAAAAAGAAGAAAAAACGTAACTTGGGCTGCTTATCGGTAAAAGAATTTATATGTTAATTGCATATTAGTTTTTAATTAAATTATTTAAACTGAGCGGCTCAAATCTCAAATAAATCGTCTATTATAAGTTTTTATATTTTGTAGGTTTGAGACATTAATTCTAAAACTTTGAATATAGACAAAAAGAAGTACAAGTACCATAAAAGTTGTGTGCAAAACACGGTCGAATATGGAATCAATTGGTGTAGATAAATTAACTAGAGAGCTCATATAGACTAAGAGATTCAAGGAGCTGAAATAATATGATGGGAATAAATGGTGGTTCGTCGGTGATCAAAAGAAAATTCTAAAAGTTCCGAAAAGCAGTTTTTGATGGAGTCAAGAAGACAAGTATACTACACTCTACACTTAATTCGGTATTTGGGTTAGTTAAAATTAGTTGGGCCTCGTATAACTTTCTTTGGACTGAACATGGGGCATCAATAAGTATGGCCCACAAAAAGAACGAGCTCGATTAGGAAATAACGAGTTCTTTTTGTAAAAGATTAAGTGAAAATGAATGAAAATTAGAGTAAAAAATATTATTGAAAGAAAGGTTTTACAATAAATATTCTGTCTAACTTTACTTCCAAATCAGAAGGAAGTGAAAGGATGTGTTTTAATAATCTTCATTTTATCATTTTACCCTTTCAATCTAAGTGTAATTATATTAGGGACGGTTATTTACTTTTCATGGTTGTGTAGCTCGTCACCTGTGATCATGATCGAAACTACTGTTTGGATAACTTCGTTTAATTAACTATGTCTATGATATTTTTGTTTGACACTTGGACTTATATTGAACTATGACATATGTGTGCATCTTGTTCGATTGTGTTAATTGTGGGAAGAGTTATACTACATTGTGCAATTGTTAATTCCAACATAGTTAGTGTAGTTAGGGAAAGAAAAGTTGAATGAATTCATGTAATTTGTTTCCTAAGTTAGTCTTTAGTCGATACAAGTTATGTTTAAGTAACCAATAATATACTTGTATCAAGCATCGACTTAACATGGTGTATTCTCAGTTACTTGAGTAATAAATTGGGTTTAAACATTAAAACAATGTGATAATCATAACTATATGGTATTTACTCGTTTTAGTGCGATTGATTCCTGCATTGATTCGACAAATGGTTTCTAGTATGCAACTTGATCGTGCCTAGCACACTATAGTTAGTTTAGTTAAGGATCAAAAAGTTATGTCTAGGTCAACAGTAAGATGAAGATAAGTTATGTCTATGTAGCCGATTAAATATTATTAGCACCAACGAAGTCTTACAACTAAGTAGCCAAACCCGAAACCTAAAATTAGTGAGTGTGTGTTTCTCATATTTGTGATTTTAGCTTGCTTGTGTTATTAGGGGCTCATTTTTTCTTAAATTTCTTTAATTAGTTAACTTTAGGTTTACATTTTAACTCATTCTATAATCAAACTTTTCCAATTTATTTTTACAATCAAACAGTACATGTAATACTAATCAAATGCTTCCTATAAATATGATAAGATCATTAACTTATCCTAACTATATATTAATGTAATAGTTAATCCTAACTATTAATGTAATATAGGCTACATATGGAACTAGGAGGCCAATAAGTAATAAAATAAAAACTTCTCGATGGGTGAATCATGTGGCAAACCTATCGGTCCCGAAGTCCATAGGCGGTTTGCCTTGATTGTTAGACCCGAATTTTGTATTCTGAAGCCCCTATTTTAATGGATGATTTTCGTCACGATTTATTGTCATTTGTACGTAAAAGCATGTAAAATTTGGATTAGAGCAACTCACTCATATATGTAGAAACTAGGAGGTTAATTTCATGATTAGACAGCCAAATCCGCAAATAGTTTTAACTCTAAAGAATCATTTGATATAATAGATTAGTAAAAGATAAAGGATGGGTATAAATAATACGTAACTGAAGGCATATATAGGTTATCTCGATCTATCGATTTTTAAAGCCGTTTCATTTGTATCACCGGTTTTCAGTTTCTAGATCCACGTCTAATGCCCCGGAAATTGGGCACCGTTATGATCCACGTTCCCTCCGGCGATCGAAAAACAGTTGACCGATATACGCGGTTAAGTAGCCACGTCAACACCACAATGCATGCCACGCGTCCATTATCCTACACGTGTCACAACCATCATGCGTCATTGGTTTCATGCTTACCCCACCATGCGCCGCTTTCTTTTTACATCTATATATGTTACTGTCTTCTTCATCATCTCCTTAACACCAAAATATTCTTCAATTCGTTCAAATGGAATCACAGTTGCATCACACTCATGGTCGCCACTACGACGAGTCCGACATACTCACCACCGGCCACAACACAGGTAAGTAACTAAATGCTATGTATTTAACCGACTTATGCGTAGAAGATTGATCACAGTTGTATGTTTTGAAGGTCATCATGATCACCATGAAGAGGAGCATCATGGGGAGAAGAAATCTGTGATCAAGAAAGTGAAAGAAAAAGCCAAGAAAATAAAGAACACAATCACCAAGCATGGACATGGCCACCATGATCACCATCACCATGAAGAACACGATGACGACGATGATGATGAAGAAGAAGAAACTGTTGAGGACCCTGAAGTCCACGGTGCACCCAGTATGTCTTTAATTGTTTCATATTGTACTTCATCTCTTGTAAATTGTAACACACATGTACCTGAAGCATTGAATTGATTTATGAATTTGCAGTGTATGATTCTGCTAGAGTTGGCCATGGTGGTCTAGATGCAGGTTTGGCACACCCGAGAGGTAATTTGGAATGGCCATCGGTGATGGCGGAGGACCGCTATGCTGCACCGGTGGCTAACCGTGGTGCGCCATCGCACGTTTCTACGGGGACTTATGGGACCAACTTGTCTGAACCATCAGGTGTTGGTCATGGTCATACGGAAAACTGGAGGAGTAAAATTGGGGAATCAAGTGGGATGGAGGAGGAACCATTTGCCCCCAACCCCACCAGGATGGCATCTCCTATTTGGGTCACTGGTCACACACATGGTATAATATACATGATATAAAGAAGTTCAATTTTGAAATTCTTTGAATTTTGACTTTTTTAGTATTTGACTTTTGAAGGTCAAGACGTGAAGCAGGGAGGATTGAAGGGCTTTATCGGGAAAGAGACGAGAATGGTCCCGGATCCTCATGCCCCGAGAGACCCATCAAGTTTGGGTTCGGATCCTGCAAATTATGGAACTAAAGTCACTAATCCAACACATACAGGTAAATTCGTTAATTTTGGAGCGACTTACTCAAAGAGTCTTTACTCTTACTACATGACTCGTAAACTACTAACTTGCCGTTTGTTAAAGATTATATAAATGTAAACTACTTGATTACCGATGGTTTTAAGATTTTATAAATGTGTACATTCCACAACCACAGGTGGCAAGGAAGCCGAACTCTCACAACTTCAACATTCATTCGACAAAATCGGCATCGAGTCCGAACCGAAAACCTTCGATCACAACCACCCTGAAAATCTACCACGTGAAACCCTCACCGGAAACCCATCGAGCCAGAGTAGTACCTACGCCAACAAAATATCATCCTCTGCTTTAGCCATAGCTGATAAAGCCGCAGCCGCTAAAGACGTTATTGCCTCCAAACTCGGTTATTCAGACCAAAACCAAAACCAAACAACCAAGTCACACGACACCGACACCGGCAACAACACAGGATCCGCGACTGATTATGCGCACAAGATTACGGACAAGGTTACGGGGACGTTGGCACCGGTTTACGAGAAAGTGGTGGATGCTGGAAGCTCGGTGATATCTAAAGTGCAGGGGAGTGTAACTGGAACAGGACAACCACAAATGCACCGAGGTTCGGAGACTTCTACATTGGAGAGAGAGAGGGTTACCGATAAGGGGGTGTCGGTGAAGGAGCATTTGGTGGAGACATTGAGGCCTGGTGAGGAAGATAAGGCGTTATCGGAGGCGATAACGCATGCTTTACACCGCGGAAAGGAGGACGAGACAGAGAAGAAATCTGGGGAGGATAGACCAATGGGGATAGTAACGGAATCTGTGGAAGTTCGACGTCTATTGGGGACTGATCGACGTGAAGAGCAGCATGATTCGAGCAATGTGGCTGCGGATCAAGGTGTGACTGTGACTGATCGGTTAAGGGATGCGGTGGGTTCGTGGTTCGGTGGGAAAGGCGAGGGTACTCCTGAGACTACTTATGGTAAGTGCTTGGTGTTCTTTTTGAATGATTTTTGTTGAAAGTGATGTGTTTGAAGTGATGAACATGTTGTGTTTTGTGGTTTGATGCAGTGAGAGATGAAGGATTGTCGAGTAATCCTGCTGGAGATCAGAGCAAAGGAAGAGGTAGGGAATGATGAGTGGAAAGCTTTGTGAAGTGTGTTTGTACTTTGTAATGGTGTAGTATACAATCTTCTGGTTTCTTCTTATTTCAAGTTACATATGAAGATGAAGTTTAAATGTTTAATTAATGATGGTGCTGAAGTAAATTTCGTTTGTTAATTTCTTTTCTTATATGGTGCAGTTTGTTTACTGTTAACTTGGTTTTCATCACTTTTTTTCTAATAAAGAAATGTTATCCTTTTTTGTTGAACTTAGAATGATAGAATACAACTTGGAAATATAGAATAGTGTTTTCCAATTAAAAAATTGTTATCTATTTGTTAAACTTGGAAAAAATAAAATACTGGTAATTGGAGAAAAATGGAACACTGGTGATCTGGAAGTTTATTATTAACCAGGAATATTGCCATATCCAGAAGCTGGTAAAAATGTTGGAATAATATTACGAAGAGGCTAAAAAGAAGTGGGTGGTGGCATTGGTTGGATGGTTTATCACTCCTGATCGAGTAATTTTAAGTCATATATCTCAATATGTCCCATCCATTGTATTAATACACATTTACATTTACAAAGGTCGGTGGGGTTTCCATCAGCCTTGACATGTGGCACCACCTGATTGGATTTTAACTTTTTGTATTTTTTTTTAATTTTCCCCAAATGAGTTCACTTATTTCTGGGGCGTCAACTTTCGTTTTTCGTTTTTGCCGACAGAGGAGGCTAGGTTAGCCGAAAGAAATTAAATAACTAAATTGTGAGGGAAATCACATTTACATTTACAAAAGTCGGTGGGGTTCCCATCAGCCTTGACATGTTGCATGGACCTTAACTTTTTGTATTTTTTTTTAATTTTCCCCAAATGAGTTCACTTATTTCTGGGGCGTCAACTTTCGTTTTTCGTTTTTGCCGACGGAGGAGGCTAGGTTAGCCGAAAGAAATTAAATAACTAAATTGTGAGGGAAATCACAGCTCGTAGCCTTGGTGGAGTGGCAAACGTCCGTTTCATAAAGTTTAAACCCTGATGAGATTGCGAGTTCAACTACTGTGCTTACCTGTTTTTTCTTTTTTTTTTTAATTTAAAATTTCTTACATTATTTATATTTAAATTACCTTTCCTACTTTTACTTTCTAATATTTATTTCATTTAGATTACCTTTTTTAATTATTAGGCAGAACGAGCGTAACGTAAATCACATGCGTGTCGCAAACGTGCCGTTAAATCGTACTATTCCGCCGCAACACACGTGCCTTATATTTAAATATACCTTTTCAAATCGGGCTTTTTATGTACGTTTCGAGTTGGTATACGTTTCAATGTAAATTTTGTTCGGAAACGAGTCGGGTCAAATGAAATAGACATTATTAACGTAATAATACTACACCACATACGGCCCCGCCGCAACGCGCGACGGTAAAGGTACTAGTTTTAATTATATAACAACTATCAATAAAATGTTTAATTGGTCAATGAAATGACTCTTTAAACACTATAAAATCCTTGCCCCCACCTCGTTCCTTTCTTTTATTTATTTTGGGTTCTTATTACATAATAAATCGACACCCCCCATACGTTTTGTATAACATTATATGCGGTGTATAGGGTCGAAAACACTAAATACAATAAAAGTTCAGGGGGGTTATCAGAGGGCCCATATAGCTCTATACGACCTTTTACAACACATATATAACTATACGACACTATATACGAGAAAAAATTCTGGTGACTGTTAAAGTTATACGTCTCATATAAGACCATATGACTCACCTATATGATGCATATAATGTATACGACCCGTATAAAAATCTGAAGTGTTAATTTATAATTAAATGATGTCTCACTGTCCATTTCTTGTTTTATTTTAATCCAATCACTCCTTTTCCACCAACAAGTCCACAACCACGGCCATCCACCAACAACTGCCCACCAACATTCCCTTCCTTTTTCCCCCCCTAATTCCTACATTAAACATCCCATTTCTTTCTTTTTCCATTTCTTTCCTTTTTTCTTATTCATACCGGGCAAACATTCCATCTATTTCTTTTTTTCTTTACTAAACAACATAAAAATATCATATAATAGTAACAAAGTTTCAAAATTGTTATGATTTAGTCACTCATACATATTTTTCTCAAATTGGACCATTAAACGATCAAATCTAGTCATCATTAAATTTTTTTATGTCAAGAAAGTAACGGTGGAAAAGACGTGGGGGTCAAAAATTTTAATATATAAAATTATATTAAAAAATAAAAAAAAATGTTAATTATGAAAAAAAATTAAAAAAAAACACCTAAATACGTCAACGTTCCATATCAGCATCAAAAGATAGAAAAAATATTTTTTAATTGAAACAAAAAATATAAAATGCTAAAAAACATGTTAAGACTTTTAATTTATATAAAATATAAAACTAAGTGAACTAATTGAAACACTTTTAAAACTTGAGTTACCTCATTAAAACACTTTTGAAATTTGGTTATTATTTTACAAAGTTACCCTAATTGATTCATTCTATTCTTACAAGTAAAATAAAATAGTAATAATTTATTTCCAGAATTAAAACATGTTACGTCTACTTAAATATTAAGGACATGGTTCGCTCTTTGAAGGAAATAACGGTAGCATCATTAATCTATGTATTATAATAAAAAAAAGGCAAATTGGATTTTAATAATCCAAACTATTAAGTATTGGCCGATAATAATCCATACTATCAATTTGGCCGGTAACACTCCCAACTTTCATTTTTATTACCAACAACAGTCCTAATGACATAATTTTCAACTTTTTATGTTTGATTTGGACTCGATTCGGTTCGCAACAATAATTATGAACGAAATGAAAAAACATACAAGCTAAAGTGAGACTAAAATAGATGCAAATTGAGCGTAAAAAATTGAAAATTATGCCAATGGGACTGTTGTTGGTTATAAAAGTGAAAGTTGGGAGTGTTACTGGCCAAATTAATAGTATGGATTATTATCGGCCAATAGGTAATAGTTTGGATTATTAAAATCCAATTTGCCTAAAAAAAAAGGTTTTAGGTGGACACTTGGCATAATTCTAGAGCTTTTAATTTTAATTTTTCCACTTCTCTCTCCTATTAAATAAGTACATTAATTACAAATTATATTATTTATTTCTTTTTTATATTAAATATAGTTTTTTAATAAATTAAAAAAGAGTCTTTTTATATATTTAAGTTCTAAAGAAACAACTTTGTTAAGATAAGAAATTTTTATAAAACATCAAACTTTTTAAAAAAACATAAAATAGTTTAAAATCACCGTTTTTAAATAATAAAATTATTATAAATCAAAATAATTAAAATTCAGAGTTATAATGAGTTTTTTTAGAAATAACACTTTTTAAAAAGGTTTGTTTTGAAACAAAATGCTTGGATTTTTTTTTAAATTACAAAAAAAATTAATTAATTATAATAATTACTTATAAATAATTTTAATCATAAGCCTATATCAAAATATCATTTTATAATTAATAAATTTTCGTTAGTAATTATTTAATATTTATTTATTCAAGCCGTGTAATACACGGGATACTAACCTAGTATTGTAATGTTAGAATTGTACCATCGACCAAGAATATCAATTCGATTACAAGTGTAGGGTGAATATTAGGTTGTCTTTGACTGTAAAAAAAGAGCTTCTTGTTATATCAATCTATCTATATGCACACAAAATATTCTCTTGTAATAATATACGAGATAGCTCATCGAGCCACAAGGTTACTTGAGCTCTATTCAAGCCAAGCGTGAGCTTAAATTTCAACTCGTTTGCCTCAAATTGAGCTGGTCCGTTTAACTTCAAGCTCAAGCTTGAGGAAAAGATGACTCCATTCAACTCGCTGGTTAAACAACCCCACCTTAAATCAAGTACTTGAGGCGTAAAGTTCTAATCTAGAGTAGTCCAAATAGTCGACAAAATTAAGAGGAAAACAAACACTTAGAATAACGGATAATCTATTTAGGAATTATGGATCCTCATTTTCAAAATACAACTTTTAGTGCATAGACTTAATGAATGAACAATAAAATTCAAACGAAGCTCTTAGATTGCGCGTGATTTTATAATGTCGAGGCTCATCTCACTAGGATCTGTAGCTTGCAACTCGACTTGAATCCCATCCAATTCTCTCTTGAATCTATCTTTGGAACTTGCATATACCATCTTCATTCTCACTTTTGATGTGTCTGGTGACCTACAACAGATTAGTATTATTATGTTAAGAAGCGATATAGATACACATATAAAAGTAAAAAGGCTTGGTTTATGCGTAATGTTCCATACTCGATGTAACCCCTTGAACACAAGCATATGATAAGTTGAATTCAGGCGTATACAAGTTTAAAACGGACATATACAAACATATAGGCCTTCTAAAGAAAAACAAAATCAATAAGGATTACATCTAGCCAAACCCAATAAATTTAGCTATGTACGTGAAGTAGTTTTATGGGTACCACGCAATGAAGAAAATCTTGCTTTTCTGACAATTTTCATCTGTGGTGAAGTCAAAGTCAAAGACAGCATAACGGCATTCATCGATAGGGAGAGAGTTTGTGAAATTCTCGTAGCTTGAATCAGGACCACCAATCTTGTCAATGACCACTTGTTGGTCCTCAATCTTGAAGATAACAAATCGGTAGTTTCGTTTGGCTTTTAACTCCAAAAAACGTATCTTACAATCATCATGAACAGCCATTCCAGATGCCGCATTCGCCTAATACACAAATCATTACAACATGAATCCAAAACAAAGATATATTGGCAATACATCTCAATTCATGTAACTGGATCGGGATGAACATAAATGAAACATATTTGTTTAAAATATTATAATTGATTCAAGAACATGATTATGAAGAGGTACATACCATGGTTGGTGGTTTAGTTGGAGAAGTAGATTAAGATCAGAAATGCAAATGGAGAAAGACAAGATGTGAACAGAGTATGGAGAAGATCCTTCAAATCTGGGAAACAATCAAACTTTTTCTCATGAAATTTCGGTGAAATTAAGGCTAGAAATTGTCTTCAGCCTCTTTTGGTTCACCACTCATTATGACCAACAAAAAAAAAAAATAGGTCGTGCTTCTAATTATATGATTGTTCTATATAGTCCAGTTATGATTTTATGTTTACATCAATATAATTTCTATAAAAATTATTCTTAGGAGTTGTGTTACTTTAGATTTATCTAATTGATGTCCAGTAATATGTAAGAAGATAACCTTAGGGCGTGATGTGCTTAAATCCTTCAGCAAAGGAATCATATTTAAATCCAACTTCAACTGATTTTTTTCCTTTCTAACATCACCTACCCAATGCGAACTGCATTTTAGTTGGTTTGCTAGTAGGTATTACTAGATCCAATGAGTTATTATAAGTAGCATGTTTAATATGATTAAACCTAAGTACAAAATGTGTTTGGATGTATGTTCTGATTATTGATTATCACGCAATGAAAAACTAAATTTAGAATGTAATAATTCATGATTATACCTAAAAGTAAGTACATTATCTTACAATTCCAACCTGTATTCTCAAATCTAATTGCTTTGACCCTAAATTATTGGATGTTAATAATCATAACCACAAATAGCATTTGAACGGTCTCTAAGTCTCAACATCATCAAAGCAATGTATAATGTAACAAGAAGGTGCCAAAGTTAACCATTTATATAAACCATCTTTATGTTCATTTTACACACTCTTGAACCATTAAATAACTCAGATCTAAAAGAGTACAAAATTTCATCCACAAACAGGATTGGATGTTTGATCTTTAACCAACAAAGTTAACCACTTTTGTCCCTTGTTTCTTCTTTGGTTTTACATTCGGTTCATTAGAAGCACTATCAGCTTTCAACACAGAATTATTCTTCTCTTTACCACCATCTATCATTGTAAAATCATCTTCAAGATCATCACCGCTTGCAAATTTAGTCACCTGCCCTCTCGCCATACCTTCTATTCCAGTTGCTAAGATCCATAAAAGCAATTACAAGTGTGAGCAAAACTTACTTCTTTGTAAATGTGTTAGTTGCAATAAATAGTTATGTACATCATGCCCATTATCATGTCAAACATCACAAACAACGGGGCTAAGTAAACACAATGTAGAAGAATTCTTACGTCTTTTGCCAGCCTCATTGAACATGCGTGCACTTCTAGTACCTTTGTCTGGACAATCTTTCGCCAAATGCGTGACACCACCACATATTTTGCAACAACCACCCTGCAAACCAAATTTGCATACGTCAATACACTCATAAACCCAGAAAAGATTAAAAAAAAACATCATCTCTCTTTGCAAACACGGCCAAAATGAGTGTTAAATACACTGTAAGTACCTTAGGATAAATTCCATGAGCATTTTTAGGGCAATCCTTGCTCAAATGTCCTTGTTGTTTACATATAAAGCAAGTTGCATACTTTGTTCCCCCTGCATCATTAAACATATTTATCAAAAGATCAAATTATAATCAGAATCAACTACCTGAACATTCATAATAGACTATTGCAACTTCAAGTTTAAAGACACACCCAAACAACTCCTGATCAAGCATAATTAAGCACATTAATAGAGGAAAACTGATTGATATGAGCAGATTACCATCTTGAAGAGGCTGGGGGCATAAAGCAAGAGAATGCCCGAATTCTCCACAATTATAACATAACTTCTTATCAATGTTCTCCTCATTCTTGTAGGGGCAATTCTTGAGACTGTGACCGCGCTGCCTGCATAACAAACATATCTGCAAGCACAGCATCAACAACTATAAGTTCACAAAATACCATTAATAGCCAACAATCCCATATCAAAGAATGCATTGAACAACCAAAAATTGGTATCCCACAATATGTAATTGAGAAATAGATTGTTGCAATCAGCATAACCCAAAAAAAAAACTTAAAATCTTGAGTCTTTCTTAAAATCTTGGGGTGTTAGGATGTGGGTTTGAAAGTGATCACAGAGTCTATGATGTTTGGTAACAGATAACAGTTATGTGGTATTTATTGGGTTGCAGTAAAACTTTAATTTCGCTGAATATCAAGATATAAATCAATACTTCCATCAAACTTTAATCAAGAATGAAATTAGTAGACTAAATTCATAAGCAATTAAGAAACTGAAATTAAAATCAAAATGCAGAATAAAACAAAGAAAACCTTGTGTTTTTCCCACTGAGCTTTTTCGGGGCAGTTTTTGGCAATATGATTATCGGCTTTACAGATGAAACAGCTATCACCGGGTCTCATTCCGGGTATTCTGAGTGGGTGTTTTTTGCTGGTGGATCTCTTGGGTTTATTCGGGTCATTGGGATCCGATTTCTTGCGCTTGAAATTAGTCTTCTTTTTCTTCTTCTTCTTATTCGGATCTTTTGGAGGCGTGGGTTCGGGTTTGGGAAAGAGTTCGGGGTGTTCTTGCTTGTATCGTCTGCGAGCTAATATCTGCCTTTTGCTCACCATTTCTGTACGGAAAACAAAGAGGAATGGTGAAATGACGGAGGCGAAGAAGAAGAAACCCTGTAGAAAAAGAGGGTTGAGGTCTCGACTCTCGACCCTTGAGGAGATGGAAGGAAGGCCCATTTTCTACGAAGCCCGTAATAGAAAGGAAGCCCTAGCTCTAGAAATGGCCCATAAACAAGTCCATCGATCAAAGGGCTTGTAGCCCATTACATATTTAAGTTTTAGGGTGTTGTATTTATTTTTGTTTTTATTTTTTTTAATGTTTTTTACTTTTAACCCTAATATATATAAATTTTTTACAACTGAACCTCTATAATTTTTATTTTCAACTTTAGTTCCCAATACTTTTTATCTTTTACAAATTTTTCGTTTTATATTTTGATTTAAATTTACAATTTAACAAGCCGCAACGTGCGCATGTGGTTCAACGTTTTTACGCCTATTTTTTCATTGTTTAACGGCCCCGTCACAACCCGTGTTAGATCGAATTAGTTATGTTTTTTTATGTTTTACGTTTCACATGTTGGGTTTAACGTTTTATGTCTACTTTTTGTTTGGTTTTATTATTATTTTTTTTTCATTTTTAATACTAGTTGATACTAAATAATAGAATAGTCTCTTTCTCAAGTGGTGAAAAGTTTAAGTGTTATTATAAACAGCTAATGCAGGTTTAATTGTTGTTGGAGTTGGTCATTTACAAAGAGAAGTACTGTGAGCTTTTGAAAATAGTAAAATGTGCTGCAGATTACTAGAACAAAATCGTTCATCTCAATTGTTGCTAGTAACTAGTAAGTGAATTCTTTTTGTGATCTAGACTTTAGAGTTACATGCATTTGTTAGTGTTATTATATGAAGTTTGATTTTAATGGTGCCAAAAAAAGTGGGGATTCCTTTGGAATTTTGGATTGTATGTGGATTTTTTTTTCACAAAATTTGTTCAACTAAAAGTCTATGAGATATCGATTCAAAATGTTGAAGTATCTAAAGTCGGTTATACTTTAAGTTCGAAGTCTATGTGTTAAGGAAACATACAATTTGTATATGTTATCATCTGAATAATAAAATGACATAAGAATTAAAAATGTTGATTGGAGATTGGAGATTTGAATGATAAGAGCGTGGTCTTTGATCTCCTATCAAACAATCATATGTTAATTTAAGTTTTAAGTATTTTTACAGTAAAAATGGGTTGTCTTTCAATTTAAATACAACTAGTAAAACATCCGCGCGCGTTGCAGCGTAAAAATAACCAACGCCCTCGAAAGTTTATAAAAGTTTGAGACGGCATTAACATGGTGAAGTGGATACAAATCTATCACAAACTTGTGCGTTACGTCAAAGCCGCTGACAATAGTTTGAACGTTGCGTAAAAAACATATTAAAAATTAGTGTTAAAACATTGATAAAATAGCGCGTTACAACGGGATAAAAATCGTCGACAAAAATAAGCATCTACAATTGTATGAAACATTATATTTAAGAGTTGCAGGGAAAAAAATAAACAAAAACTATAGAAAATCAAAAGGTTTAATAACTTTTAGCAAGTGGTACGTTTACGTTTTAATGAGTTGTATATTATGATAAACAACTGCGTCCTAGATGGACTTTAAATCAGAACGTAAATAAAATAAGCAAATCGTAATGATATATTTTATAAAAGTTATTAGGGAAAGAAAACATGAGTGTGTTAAAAAGACAAATATATAAGTATGGGGTATAAAATGTACTATAGCTAAACTTGTGGGGTAAAAGAAATAATAATTAGAACTTTAATTTGAAAATACCCTAAAAGTTTGAGCAAATTACTAAACTAACATTGCATAAGAACTTGTACCATGAGCATAGATTGTGCTCATTTTGGTTTTTAAAGTATTATTAATGGCACAATCCAGCTTGAACAGACTCTTTTATGATAATGATATTCAAGAAATAAACTTCAAAGTCCTATTGTAAATCGAATATGAATAATGGCGAAAACGAATTTTCATAAAGTATAAAATTTTGACTCGGATGTTGTCTTGGCATTTATGTTTCTACTGTTTCTTCAAGATCTGCTTTTAATACCACTAGTGTTATCTCCAGCGCTACGAGCGCGAGAGTTTGGTCACTTTTCCTAGTTTTAAGCTACGTGACTTTGTTGAGCCGAACCGACATCGTTTCACTAAAATCTTGTGGTTTAAAACCAAAAATAAAAAGTGCATTGTAGCATTCAAATTGCATTTTACTATATAAAAGATCATATAATCTACTCTTGACACATTATGTAAAAATAATTATTGTGGTCAAAATTAAAAAATCTTAAACTTCGAGAGTTTTTTTTATATAGATATATATAATAGGACTATGATTTAGACTCTTTTTAGAAGTAATCCAACTCTAAGAGAGGTGCAAACACTTACATGTGCATCGAATAAGTTAAGGAGTCAAGTTTTACAAGAGTTAGATAGAAAACTAGGGTACTCTACAAAAATTGAAGATCCTTATGCACAGGAGCGAATGTATGAAGGGGGCAGGGGTAGCTCGGGCTACCCTTGAACTCTCGTTTCGCTGTGTAATTTTTTTATTTTTATTTATAATCATTGTACTTATCTGGATACCCCTGAGTAAAAATTAGGATACCCCTCAAATATAAAAAACTCAAATTAACATAATATTAAAAACCCAAATAAAAGTAAGAGTAACATCTTACTCAATTAAAAGTGTATTTATTTCAATTATATTAGCTATTTATATTACATAAAAATAGAGTTTCGGAAACAATAAATTTATTTATCTTTTAAGTTGGTTCACTAAAGTTTGTTTATTTATAATTTGACCACCTCTATTATAAACATATAAGAGTGGTGTATATATATTATACGCACGTTTCTATATGATATTTAATACCGAGTTCGCACAACGCATGATCATAATTAATGGTATAGTCGTGCTTATTTTTATCTATATTTTGGTATATGTTTTATTTAAAATTGAGTCGGTTCAAATAGGGTATGCTTTTGACTTTAAAATATAATTTTTATTGTATTATAAATATTTCGTTGTAAAGTGCCTGTGTTTGTATCGTTTCAATATAAGCTTTATTTTGAACCACGCCGTCTCAAATATCTTATACATTTCTAAATGCGAAATGTTAGTACGAGTTTTTCGTGGCATAGCCTGGATAATATATATATATATATATATATATATATATATATATATATATATATATATATAGTGTACATTTTTAACCTATTTGATTTTCTAATAGTTTTATTTATTTGTAATAAATTTCGTTTGGTAATTTTTTAATGACAAACATAATGCGCATTTATCTTTAGTTTTTTAAAATATTCCTATATAAATTTTGTTTAAAATAAAATATCTTTTTAGTGACGTATAATATAGTCGTTATTGTTCTTTTAACATTATTGAGTGATAATAGCTTTTACGATAAGGGACGCTTCGGGGTTTTAAATGGGAGTATTGCAATCGAGACATGTGTTTTGCAACTGCATTTTGATATTTGTAATCATTGAGCGATCTCCGACAAAACGCACAAGAATGAAAACCTAGTTAAAATAAAGGCACCACAAATTTTTTTTTATTATTCAATGAATATACTGAATTGTTTTTCACTATTGAATTAATGTATCGCAAAAACTTTTTTTGAGATACCCTTGATTTTTTTGGCTAGACCCGCCACTGCTTATGCTTGCTTTTTATTCAAAGTTACATTGTAATTGTTTATTAGAGCATTCACAGCTCGTTCCCCATATATATATGTGACTGAGTGTCCTATATTATTTGGGATGATTGTAAGTGATTGTGAGTAAAAAAGTTAGAATATTTATGAGGATTGTATCGTGTTTCCCCAAATATGGGGAAACACGATACAACTCCCATAAATTTTTTAATATTTTTGAAAGTGGTTGTGAGTGGATTAGAGATAAAATCTAATAATAATGGTATGAAAAAAATATCATTTAATTAAAAAAAAGAGAAAAAAAATTATGATGTTTAGTTAATTATAAGTATGAAGATGAGGGATAGATAGTGAATGCTCTTACTAACACCGACAAAACATGATTGAATTGTTATTTGTTTTAAATTTTGTTAGCCTTTTACATCTTTGGAGGGATCAAGTTGAATGAAAATACAAGCATCAAATAGAGTTTGGAGCACAACCACTAGGCTAGCTTAGTGGTAAAGTTATATGAAATATGTGTTTTAATTACTTTCATCGTGTAGTTATATATTATTTACTACATGTTATTTCTTCATGTCGTATATATATATACTAGTTTTTAGTAAACACGTGTATTACAATTGTTGAATAATAAAATTAAAATTTGTTAATAATAAAATAATATATTAATATAAATATGATTGAAATCTTTTTTATTATAAATAGAATAAAATATATTTTTTAAAAGGATATTTTAGAAAATATAATTTATAAAAATTTCTTATTGTAACTCCTAATTTTAATTATTTTATAAAAATTTTACTTTTTAAAAACATCAATTTTAAATATTTTGTATTTTTAAAAAAATTTTGACGTTTTAAAAAATTTTCTTATTTTATAAGACTTTGTTTCTTTAGAAATAACATTAATAAATTTTTTTTCTAATTTAATACAAATTATTTTAATATAAAAAAGAATTAAACAATATTAGTAATTAATATGATTATTTAATAAGAGAGAGATGCGGGAAAAATTTGGTGAAAATAAAGGTGATGATGTCATATTTAATCTCTATTTATCTTTTTATTACAGTAGAAAAATATGGTTTAATAGTCATCTTAATAACCACACATTCAACCGCTTATTCATGTGGGGTAGTTTTAAAGAAATTGGTAACTAAAAACCCGTTAAATCAAGACAATACTTATAAGTTCGGAGTCAAGTCTATAAGTACTCTCGTCAAAACTGACCAAATATTCTAAGAAGAATCGTCATGAAGTAAATCTTCTTGCGTGTAGTTTTTCTTTAACAAGAAAGAATATATACCAAATGACTACATTGCAAGTGTTATTGGAACTCAAAAGCATACTGTATTAAGCAAAAGCCACATAAAAGTACATTTATCATACTACTATCATTCATCACTCGTATAATCTATTACGACACACCTTTATTTCCGTATACATGATCCTTATTCAAGTATAACTAGCAAAAACACACGAATATCACACATCAAATATGTTGGCTCAGCCTGTTCTAGCATGGAATCAAACTAATAGGGACCGGTGGGAGATGGGGCCATGGCCGGGGAAACATCAGCCATGAGGTTCGCATGCACTGGTCCAGGCGCAACATAGCCCGAGCTCCTGATCTCACTCATCCCTCTTCTTTTGTTATCTCCTTCGGTTTGGCATAGGCTCGGCAAATATACTCCTAACCACATTGAAAAATATACAGTGAATAACATCTTAAATGGTCACCACCGTAAAATAAAACATATAATGAAAATGGATGTTACATGGAAAGAACATATAAGAATAAGGGCTACTACTACTATTTACCTTCACCAACAGCAAGACTGAAATAGAGATCAACAATGTTGGGGCAACCATTGTAACATTCATTGGAGCAAAGTTTTTGCATAAACCGTGAGTCGAGTAGGGAGTCGGAGGAGATCCCTAGAACGTTGCGGTCAAGCCCACACGCATCTAGGCAACGGTCACTCTCGATCCAGTTAGTTACCCGATCAGCATCAACCTGTGAGGTACTGCAAACAAACACCTCCTCCCCATTCCTTCGAACATTTTTCTCGAGCACACAACGCTTCCCGCTTGATGAAACCGCAAATGCACATGAATCCTTGTTCAAGTTTTCACACGCAATGCTACCTACATACACAATATTCATCACCTTATGTTAAGTACTCAAGTTTATATATATGAATTAAAAGTTGAAAAAGATATGTTAAATTAAGTTACCTAGTGCGCATTCGATGGAGAAGACGAAAATAACACCAAAAACCAAAAAACTCTTTGGGAAATTCATCGAAGCCATTGTTGATATAGCAACACAGAGGGCTATTATTTTTTTAATAAGAGTGTAGTGGAATGAAGGTGGTTGAGTTTGGTGTTCAAATGGTACCAATTTATAATACTAAGGTTTACCATGACTTCCACAAATCATGGCGTACTCATACGTTAATTTCTTTTTGGAATTTCTTTGACCAAAGACTTTTATTTAGCTTTGATTTTTCACTGGATTTAATATATGTAACAAAAGAAGAAAGTCCCTACTTATTTGATATGTAAAATTCGTTCAATGCGATGTTATAGTAAATTTCATTTGATGTGCAAGTATTAAAATGCCAATCGACTTAAGGATAGAGAGTTTGGTAGGTTTAAGTTGATGTGTTAAATTAATAAACTCGAACATTACTTACATATTCGTATATTTATATTTATTTGTGTTAAGAAATACCAATCTAACTTAAAAACTCAACCATAATACCATATAACCTAAAGAGACGTGTAATCTTTTTATGTAAACACCTCAAACTGTTAGCGGATTGTTTTATTGGTACTAAACAAGTCGTACACCTGTCAAAATTAGAAATTATATATATTCTATCTTATTTTGATTTTAGTTTAATGAGTTTGCATTACTTTTTGACATTTGTATTTATAACCCAAGCCTTACACAACTCATCTTGACATTTAAATTTTGATTATATGTATTTGTATCAAGGGTTAATGCCAAATTTGATTTATTCTTAATCTATAAAAAGGCTATACATCAAATATCTCCTAACAATCTTTTAATAATAACGATCCTTTTACCAGAAAATATATTGTTTTTAGCCCTTCAAATGCACCAGAACTATAAGCAAGAACGATAACTTGTGCCAGCTTTCTTTTTATTGTTTTTATCTACTTTTTCTAATTTTATAACTTAAGTTATTGATTAAAATTAATTAGTTCAATTAACAATGTTATTTATAAGTTTTTATTATAAACATTAGTTGGAATGTAGTTTCTTTTAAAGAATTTTATAATTAAATATTAGAAACTTTATAATGAAAGATAATTGGTGCACACTTATTGTTATAGTTATCTATTTCATTCCATATGTATATCAAATATAACCTTATAATTTTCTTGATATGTCATCAAATTAAAATTAGAACTTGTTTCAATCAAATTGCTATAGTAAATTAGTATTATAAAGAAATAAAAGTAAAATATTATTTTCAAATTGATAGGCGCTTTTTCTTCTATCCAAACATCATCACCAATAAGAAGTTTTAGTTCGTTCCTAGGAGGCTTGGTGGTTATTCAAGCCGTCCACTCAATTGGGGTGTTTTACGATGGCTGGTTTTGACACTCATTTCTTGTAGGTGAACGACATCAAACTAGTAATGGTGGGACAAATGGTGGGTTGGGAAACTTTTCAATTTAACAAATATTAATGTATCTATATGTATATATATGTGTAGGGGAGGGATTATTTGATAGCCATGTGTTATGATGTGCACAACTATAGGTTACGTACTTACGTATGTGTAACTTCTACAAGTTACGTATATGTAACTCGTTTCGTCATCATATTCATTTCTACGGATTTAAATTACAAAATATATAATGAGCTTAAATAATAAGGTTGAAGTTTATTTAAGTATGTTTTAAACAATTAAAAAAATATAAATATATAAATTATGTGATTGGTTGTAGATGGTTTTCAAAGTTTTTAATTACAAACATGATTAATATTTGATCCCTCTCCTATATGTGTATGTGTATGTGTGTGTATATATATATATATAATATTAAAATTAAAATAATAGATAGATAGTTTAATGTAAAAGGTGATGCTCTTCTGATAATGTGTTAGTGTATTTTTGGATGTAGCATTAACTGCGTATGTTCTTTTCTTAATGTATTTGTGTATTATCATTCAAAATGTTTTAAATCTTACTACTCTAATAAAACAACAATTAAAAGAGACACGCAATAGCACTAAAATTCTTTGTACCAAAAATTTCACATTTCTCTCTCTTATTTAATAATTACGTTAATTACTAAGAAAACTATTTAATTTCTTTTTAGACTAAAAATATTTTTTAATAAATTAAGAAACAGTTATTTTTATTAATTTTATTTCTAAAGAATTAATTTTTTATAAAACAATTTTCTTTCTAAAACGTCAAACTTTTTTAAAAATACGAAATATTTTAAAATTAGTGTTTTTAAAAAGTAAAAATTTTACAATCCAAAATAATTAAATTTGGTAGTTATAATAACAAAATTTTGTTAAATGATTTGTCTTGAAATAAAATGGTTATACAAAAAAATTTAAATTGTTGATATCATTGTTTTGTTAGTATAGTCTTTACTCATACATACTTTCAATTTATATATAATCTTTGAATACAATTTTATAATCAATAAAATTTATATTTTATTTATTCAACCTTTTTAATACACGGGTTACTAAAACTAATTAATTATAAAATCTTTTTACTTTAATAAAAGAGTAATTAAAGGGGATATGTAGCAACACAATATATTTCATCATCAAAATTTTTCCTTTTCTCTCTTATATTAAATGATTACATAAAAAATTAATAATATTATTTAATTCTTTTTTACATTAAAAATATATATAAAAAATAAAAAAAGAGATCTTTTTTAATGTTATTTAGAAAAACAAATTTTATAAAATAAGAAATTTCTCCAAAACATCAAACTTTTTTAATAATACGAAATATTTTAAAATTTATGTTTTAAGAAGTAAAATATTTATAAACCATAAATAATTAAAAATGAGAGTTATAATAAGGAAATTTTTAAAAATGATTTTTTTAAAATTGTTTATTTTGAAACAAAATATTTAAAAAATTGAAAAAATTAAAAAATTAAATGTTTGATATCATTGTTTTATTATTTATAGTTTTAATAATACGTGATTTCAATTATTTTATATTAAAATATAGTTTTATAATTAATAAATTTTTTATTAAATATAATATTTTATTTATTTAAGACGTGTATTACATATATTTGTATTCAATGTCTAATTAAAAAATATTAAGAAAATTACATTAAATAACTTTGACTACAAGTCCACAAACCATTTTCTTCAAGTCACTTGACAGGTACCTAATTCTGGTGACTTGGTTTGTGAACTATGTAACTTGATCATTGAATGATCATTGAATATGCCTATCAGACCACCAAGACTATTCGTTACGATGGCCTGTTTCAATTCAATTTCTTATATAAAAAAAGAATATCCCTCTTTTTCACTTGCATAACCCAACCCAACTAAATTTTACTTTAAAATAATTGTTATGCTTTTTACTTTTTGTTATATGAAACATTTAAAATCTATTTGATTACAATAAAATAAGATTTTAGATGAACACTTACACAATTCTACACCTCTTAATTCTAATTTTCTTTGTTTTTTTTTTCAATTAAATAATTATATTAACTACTAATTCTTTGTAAATTAAAACCATAAGTTTGTTGTTAGCCCACCAATAGGGTAATTGCCTATAAGTTAGGTAGCTTGGGTTCGAACTGTGCCATAGGCTTTTTTGATCAAATTAAGCAATTCACCATCATATAAACTTAGGCACTACGAATATTTGTTTTTATGAACAATCCCGAATCATACGTATTATAAAAAACTACAAACATTTCAAATATTTACTTAAATTAGATAGTTATCTTATATATGAATATTTTCATTATTATGTGTTTTTTTTTATCATACGTTTCGATTCATTACCATCTCATCTCAACTTCATATGTTTCTCTTTAAACACTTAACCATGTTGATTTAACTGTCATAACGTCAGGGCGCCGCCATCAATATCACCGCCATAATGTGCGAACATCACCTATAAATGTATGGCTAACTAAGTATATTGCGCAGGTTTCATTACTAGTCATAGTGAACCAATGCATACGTCGTGACACTTCTTTTTCCAAAATGTTAGGCAAAAGTATTATTTCCAAAACAAACATGGACAGTCAAAAGCATGTCTTTGTTTGCTAGTTTATGTCCCGTCATCAGCGGGGCAATGGCACACCATTGTTGGGTCTCATACCACATGTCTTTTGATAATTATTTTTTTAATTATATGTCTCACTTTCAACATGTGATACTAAAATTTAAAATACACATGTCAGCATGTCACATTTCGTATAATAAAACATGTTCACACACAAAAATATTTCAAAATATGATATTAATTTTTAATATAATAGACGTAACAGTCATTTCATTATCATTTTCCAAGGTATCTCCATTAAAAAACAATAAAAATTCTACAAAAATCGGTGAAAAACAGCGAAAATCGTAAAAAAAATGGTAAAAATCTGAGTTGGGCAGAGTAGAGCCGAGTTTGACCGAGTAGGGCCGAGTTGGACCGAATTTGACCGATTCTAAGTAATATTGACCGAGTTGATAAAAAGCGCCTCGGCACCGTGCCGGGTACCGAGTACTCGGCCGCCTAGGCCTAGTTTTACAACACTGGTTAGAATGTTCAGTAAATAACTACTATTTTCATTCTTGAGATTTGCTCAAAATAATTACTTTCATTCAAAAGTTTAAAAATAACAGCTTTAGTTCAATATTTTCAATTAAGTAATGATTTACATCAACTCTGTTAACTATATTCATGGATTCCGTTAAAGTCCTTCATGTGCCCCTCACACGGGAGGCATGTTACTCAATTAATTTAAAAGAAAATAAAAATCTTTTTCTATGTGGGATGCTTGTTATTTTAATGCATAAAACTAAATGCAATCAAATAAAAATAAAGCAAACACATGCAACGAAGAAACCTCAATGATTAAACACCAAAGAAAAAAAGGATACATTTTGCCTTGTTTAAAATCAAACAATCATGAATAAAATAATCACAATAGTGATCAAGAATTTAAAATATAAGTAATGCAAACTCACTGTAAACTTGATAAGAGTCAAGCTCATATTCTTGTTTTCGAACATACCACAACTAAGTGACAATGACGACAGATTATATGAAGGAACAATATAGGAGTCGCGGGTCTGTGAAGCTGATTGATGTGGAGTCGCGGCTTGTGAAGCCAATCGATAGAGGAGTCATAGGTTGTGAACTCAATCGATGAGAAGTCGCAACTTGTGAAGTCTATCGACAGAGGATTGCATGTTGTGAAGACTATATGCCCCTCATGTGAGGTGCATTTGTAGGAATTTTAGTGGAATCCATGGATGAAGTGCATTTGTAGGAATTTTAGTGGAATCTATGGATGAAGTTAATGTAGTGGATGAAAATTATTACTTAATTGATACTATTGGATTAAAATAGTTATTTTTAAAATTTTGAATTAAAATAATTAGAGAAAACTTCACTTTTACTCCATGTGATTTACAATCCGTCTCAATTAACTCCAATTCACTAACACCGTTAAAATTTTCTGTTAAACATAAAGGCATTTTAGTCTTTTAACGTATAATGACTCAATAATAAAATATTAAATCCTTTTATTAAATTAATTTTACATAATTATACACACACTAGCTTTAGTAAACTCGTGTATTATATAAATAAAATATTAATATAATAATATTTATTAATTATAAATAATATTCTAAAATATGATATGACTGAAATTACGTATGAGAAATGACTATAACTAATAAAATAATGATATCAACTTTTTAAAATCTTATTTTTAACCATTTTTTCAAAAAAAAATAAACATTTTCTTCTAAAACAAACCGTATAAAAATGTCATTTTTAAAAATTTCCTTATTATAACTCCCAAATTTAATTATTTTTTCTTTTAAAAAATTGAATTTTAAAAAATACTAATTATAAAATATTTTGTATTTTTAAAAAGTTTTATGCTTTAGAAAAATTTATTAATTTATAAAAAATTTGTTTATTTAAAAATATCATTAATAAATATATCTCTTTTTAAATTTATTAAATGTGAAGGAATGTTAAATAATATTATTAGTAATTAAGGTAATTATTTAAGAGGAGAGAGAGGCGGAAAATTTTTGTGAGGATGATTGTGGTACTGCCACGTGGTATTTTAAGTTACTCTTTTATTAGAGTAGAAAGAAAAGATTGGGTATCATAACCAACCACAACATCGACACCATCACCATCCAGCACCACCACAACACCGACACCATCACCACCACCGCAACTCCGACCATCTGCTCTATTAAAACCCTACATCTGCTCGATTAAACCCTAGACTTGGATTTGTAATATGCTTGTTCAACCATCAAAACATCTAATGCTAGTTTAAAACCTAACTAAGACTTGAGACCTGAGACCCTTCACCTTCACACACCACCGCTCTGTTCCAAACATCGGCAACCCCCTCACCAGACCCCTTCACCGTCGCATACCCTCAATTGAAACCCTAATCGAAACCCTGATGGATGATGATGAGTATGGCGGTGGTTGGAAGTGCAGGTGGTGGTGGTGGTGGTAGGGGAATGGGAGGGGGATGGGAGGGGGATGGGAGGTGGGTAACCTATTAATTAATTCAAGTAATATACACAAGTATTCCTTCTATTAATTTCTAAAAATTACATTATTGGTCTTTACAAGTGAAAAGACTAAAATGTCCTTCTATTATAATAAAATTATCTAACGGTGTTAATAAGTTAGAGATAACTGAGACAAAAACCATATCTCAAGGAGTAAAATCGTAATTTTGAAGCTTTTAAAGAAAAATCGTTATTTTAACTAAACCACATAAAACAAAAGCGAAGTTTACTCAAATAATTATTTTAATCAAAACACAATGATAAAAATAATTATTTACTCTGGGATGTTTTTGGTCTCTAGTTCCCGTCTTTTTAGAAAAAGAACATAAGAAAACAAAATACTTCAATTTATAACCATGTATTTGAAGAGTTGGAACATTCCTAGGAAGACTTTTAAAACATATTTGCATCTTAAGATCTGTCATTATGAGACTCAATTTTCTAGAGAAGAAGAAAACATATATCTGATCTAAAAGATTTGTCCAGTGTATACAAAATACTAAGTTAAAAACTCATGTAATACGTGAGTGGAGTAAAATTTAACATATTAAAATTAATATTTTTTATAAAAGTTTTGTATCTTACATGTTATTACTTATTAGTTATTGGTGAAATTAAAGATAATACATATCTAAAAAATTATAAATAAAAATAATAAAAATAAAAATTTTAATATTATATTTTAAGATAAGATATAATATAAATCATATGGTTTAGTATGTTTTAATAAATTATTAGAATAAAAACATTTATAATTTAAATATTTTATAGTATAGTTTACATATTTAAACTAATTCTCATTTAATAGGAGATAGAGGGTGGAAATATAATTTTAGAGTTAACCAGAAATTACCAAGTGTACATTTTAAACCTTTTTTTATTATAATAGATAGATTTGGCTAATCACTCTACATAAATGATAAAACTATGTATTAGAGAAATAGTTTTCTGAATAAACTTTTATTTTGTATATAGTCATATGTTAAAAAAATGTTGACAAAGTATAAATCTTTAATATAATTTTGTTGTCTTAAATCATTTATAGTAGGTTCTTTATATTTATGTGAATGACTTATATTTTAAAAAATGATTTTTAAGTGGTTGTGAATGTATGAAAGAAAAATTGTTACTATGCATATTTAAAAAATTACTATTCAATCTTTATAAATATTTTAATATTTTATAAAGTTGTTGCTAGTAAAGGTAGAGTAAAAGTTAAAAATAAAGGTACAAAAAATAATTTTTTAATAAAAAAAAAGAAGAAAAAAAATAATGATTCATATATATAATTATAAAGACAGATTAAAAGATGACGTGAATGCTGTTACCTCTCCATCGTTATTTGAATTTGATATTCATGTCATAGCGAGCCAAAAAGTGGAAAAAGCAGAAGTACAAAGCTAAACCAATTTTTAAGAGAACAAAAAAATATACCATAGTAGATATACAATTTTGTATATAAATACAAAAATCTAAAAAAAGTCCCTCAGGTACACAGGTTTATATATTAATTAAGTTATTTATAATGATACGTAACCATAGTTGGAAAATAATCATATAGTTTTTTATATGATTATAAAAATGAAACAATTTATTCAAATGTTGAAGCCCATGTTCTTATAAAGCAGTAGATCAGCTAGAGGTGTATAAACCGGTTTTTTTCTCAAATTGATTACGTTTATAAACCGAACTAGTTTTTTTTTTTTGTTATGTAATCAAATCGGTTTTTCTAACTGAACATTTATACCCATCAAACCGATTTGGACCGGTTTTAAAACCAGTTTTTTTTAAATGATTTTTTTACCGGCTTAATCGGTTTTTTATTTGAACTGGTTTTGAATGTCGAGCTGCCAAACATGTATACAAACCGCCGGTACGAATTGGGCTAGAACCCGTTTTCTTACCCATTTTTTCCCAAACCATTTTTTTGTCCACCTCTTTTTCCGGGACTAATTTAATGTCGAACCGTAAAACAACGTGAATTTATACCGTTAAAGAAAATCATATTAAACCCGACTCGCTTTTTTTGCAAGCAAAACTATCGAAACGTATTGTTTCTTCTTGGGCTGGTCAAAATAAGTCAAATACAACATAATATCTTTGTACGGCCCATCATATTACAACAAGGTCCAACCCAAAATGACAGCCTTCCCCCTGCCCCCTTTGATGATTAACGTTTTGAAACGAGTAGCGACAAAAAAAAAAAATAAAAAAAACTATAAAAAAGGTTGAAACTAAATTAAAAAGGGCCCAACCGGGATCGAACCGGTGACCTCTTGATCTGCAGTCAAATGCTCTACCACTGAGCTATGGACCCGATTGCTTTTTACTAAAATTTTAACAATTTAAATAGTAAGGAGTTACTTGATGCACCATTTCGGAGTCACAGCATATCGGGTATGTATTGTGGTGATGGTATACCCGTTAATCTCCATGTACTATAATAGTTCTACAGATATGCTTAACATAGTGTCTCTTTCGGAACCAGAGAGGGTTATATGTTACACAAGCCTTGAAATCATGTCACACACTTGAAGTTGAAAAAGTGTACCTAACAAGCGCATTCGTTAGTAGACACAAACACCGCATTTAACCTGAATTTTTTAATTTTATTGTGCATATGAGTACTCTTAAACTACAAAATTACAACTAAACATACACATTATATGAAACAGTTAAGTTGAAACTATAAAACTTGTTGTTCATTTCCATTTAAATTTTTAAATATTGACATAAACTACCAACAAGTTAAGTTATGACTTATGACAAAAGAATTCGTTTCTAAAATAATTATAACAATTCAATTTAAGCAAGTTGACATGCTCAGAAAATTGTGTTTGTGGGTTCATCCGAAACAAACCCATTTAGACTAAAAAGTGAAAACTAGGAAGTTTGGTGAACTTAATTTACCCCTTGGTTAATGGAAAATCACTCTTTTGAATAATGATTAATCAGAATCAGCAACAAAACACAATAAAGATAGTGTATGGATAGGGTTTTAACCTGTTTGATATGACAATCATCTGATAACAGTTTGATCGTTTATAACTTCTCTTATTTGGACCAAAAACTGATTATTTGTAGTTAGTTGTGGATAAATGATATTCTCCAAAACTAATTTATTGATCCTGTATAAATAATATAATAAAAATCAAAGTGCCTCCATCCATAACACTCAGAAGATGTGCAATCAGATTACCACTTTGCGAGCGCGAGTGAGAGCTAATTAGGCTAAGAAAATCTGAAAAAGTACATGACATGGCTAATTCTTCAATCATTTTCTATAAGAATATGATGTGATAAAATGTCTGTATACAAATACCACATCTTGCTGCTATGAAGAATGAATGATATGGGCTAATTTTGTATACTAATTAGTAATTACTATAGAACCCGTATATGGGTGAATTACGGTACCCACAGGCTGCTAACCATTTTCCAGCTGCAGGAAGTATTCTCAAGTTCCTTTTCTTGATGTATGCTCAGTCTACATGTATTTAAGTAATTGGTATAATCTTGATTGTGTTTGGTGTATATATCTGAGTACACTACACAGCTCCAATGAGATTATGACAGGTGGTGTCACATGGGTAAGGACAATCAACCTTCTTAGAAACATTTCTACCAAAGTACCAGTCACCAACTGATTCTGCAATTGTCTGGATAATGGTTGAAAATGGGTTAACTCACTGTATCAAGTGGAAACATATTCGCTAGAGGTGGAAAATGTGTGAATCACAGGTTGGGTAACGGGTCAGAATAATTTCAGATCGATGAGTAATCAAGGAGTTGATCCAAAAGTCAAAACAAGTTTTATCCAAAAATTTTAAGTTTTTTCTATAAATAATTTGCATGTTACCTACGAGAAAAAGTATATATTATTTCAGTAATGATCTATCTTTTTCTTAAAAAAAGGATTTAAAACTTTATTAAAACTTAACTTTGTGTAACTTTCTAGTTCTGACCAATTTTACATCTACCTTTTTAGCGTCCTTTTTTTTAATCCGTTTGACTAATTGCCAACAAACTCATTCATAAGTAAATGGGCTGAAATCATCACCTCTAATATTCATCTATAATGATCAGTTAAACCATTACGAACCTCATTATGCATTTGTGGGGAGTCTTTTGCAAACCACGTGTCTTGAGACTCACTTTGGCAGTGAGCAAAACATGAATTTATAAAAACACCTCCTCTGGATGAATTGAACACGAATGACCTCAGAGCTGTAAGCATTTCTACCCTGAAAGCTAAACAATTTAAACATTCAAGTAGAGATATTAGATTGGTAAGTAGATGTGAATAACACTATACATAAGATAAAATTATTTAAAAAAATCACCAACCATGTAAAACGCGGATTTGGTCAGGACGGCATGCTTTTGGATTCAATTTGCAGTGATTCCAAAGCCCGTGTGAATCAGCTGATGGTGGAACTAGTATGTGGTGAAACTGTAAAAGAAAGAACGGATTAACATGACAGTCAAAACAATCTGAAAGTAAATAGACATTAGAAGTGATATTATCTTACTTGGTATACATCATATGCAGAGTTTAAGATGAAAAGTGGTGGTGTTATGTATTTTAACAAGTACTGAGGAAAAATGCACTGTCAAACATTTAACAAGTGTCAAAATAATTCTCAAAATGTTACGAAAATTAAAACAAGTGAAGATGCGCAATACTTGTTTGGGATCACTAATAGAATTTGTGCAGTTCTCATCCAGGTTCTTCTCTATACCCTGTTAAAACTATATGCTTAATTCCACTTGTTACAAAATATATAAATATAATAAATTAGCAATGCAAATACTGTGAATTAGCCATTGACGTCTTTGCTGGTGTACCTGTAGAGTGACAAGATGCTGAAAGAACATTCTCTGGGTATGGTACATGGTGATGTCAGGTCTGCAACCCAAAAATCATAAAGAAAAGTAATAACTTTAAGTTAAAGTCACATTAGAAGCATTGGTGAGTGGTGACCTTTCTAACCCATTTGTTATGGCCTATGGGTTATGTAACTAAAAGAGGTGCGGATCAATTTGGTCAATCAAGTTTTAGTGCAAGCAACTTCGTAAATAATTTTATTTAACAATGTAGGTTATTATTGTGATGATATTTTTTTTATAAATATAAGTAGTACTTTTTTTTTAAAAAATGGACTGGATAAAGGCAGCCCAAGCCTGCCCATTTCAACCACTACTAGAACTTTGACCCGTTTCAAGTTGTTACCCAACCTGCTCAAACCGCCCATCGTGCCACCTCTAATAAGAAGTTTAGAACATACGAGTCCAGGAAGAATCCAGCGTCACCTAGACATTTTACTGCTGTGGCATTTGGTAGGTAGCTGCTGAAGTTGTTGCAATGCAAATAGGATGCCAAACCGCCAGCCGAACATCCAGAAAGCAACGCCTGTAAACATGAAATTTGTATTATAAGTTAATGAACATCATATATTGTATTTATTCTAGAGTTGTATATTTTGTATTGAAGCCTACTTTGAATTGATTATACCTTTCTAGCAAACCTCAAGCCTTTAGGTAGTAGATCTTCAATGATTGCTTGCCAAATCAATTGCCCACGGAAATAAAGTACTAATGTCTGTTATTCATATTAACATATTGAAATTTTTATTTTGGTATTAGCAGAAGGATTACAAGAAATTCAATGGTCTTTTAATTGTTTCTTAATCATGATGAGAAAGAATTGAACAGCATTAGAAAATGGCAAAATGCAAGTGCTGTGTAATGTTTATTTACCCCATTGTCAAACTTAGAATCTCCAGCAAAGGATCCTCCATCACAGTATCTAAGCTTCACACGATTCCAGTTGTAAAAATCTGCTCAGGTTAGTTTAGTTTGTCAAATTTATAATTTATACATGTAGATTGTAGATGATGAGAAAGAGTTTTAACTGTTAAAATGTATTGTCTATATTCCTTCATTTCTGTTCGATGTTACTTTGAGAACACCACTCACCACTACACTCGACTCCTCACTTCAACGATACCTACTAATTGAATTTTTTTCCCATAAAGGTAGTGGGGTTGCTCCTACAATTTACCAAAACCATCCTAGCCAATACCCATCAACTAACCATATATTATACCTCGTTTTTACCCAAAATTACACAAAAAAGGAGGGGCACTTAACCCCTCAAAATACATGAACGTTAAAATGGATGTAACCTTGCGGCTTCTTTCTCGGGTTCTACTACCAAAGCCACGCTGGTAGTACGACCCACCACCCTAAGAACCTATTACTAATAAACTCACGAGTCCGCCAATATTCCGCTAACTACGGATAAGCTAAATATCAACTTGCACTGCGTTGGTGCCCTATAAGAGGTTATGGCATAAACGAGTGAAACTATTCGAAGTGGAAAACGCTAATAAAGTATACAATTAAGTGTTCATCATTGCACTACTTTAATATTTACTAATTGACTTGTTGCAAGTACCAGATATTAGGTTTTTTACTATAAGTATGCGGGCCCATTCAATGATAATCAATTTAGTAATTCATCATCTTACATGGTATTAACTATCCAGAATTTAAATTATGTTATCTGTATATTATAATATATAATTCTTTAATAATCAATTAATTATTTTAGCATCTCATATAATGTAGAAGTTTTCCATCCCCATAATATTCCCTTAAAAAACTGGTGACAATCATGCCAGATGGACTATAAATGGGCAGCCTGTGCTCCTGTACACTGATAAAACTGCTGTTGACTACTGTCGATTCGATTCTATTATGAACATGACAAAAGAACTATGTGGAAGTTTGTCAACTTGGTAAATGATGTTTTTACCCTTCCATTTCATTCCGTACTTAAGAAGAAAGTTAATATGGGAGGGGCGTAATTGATATTTCAGGCTGCCGAAAGTGGGGCAAAGGCCTAGTGGGAAGCACGGGTGAAAGCTGAAAGAGTAAAATGAACAAGCAAGAGATGAAGACAAATGACAATAATATATAAACATGTGAAAACGACAACTAAAATTTGGGCGGGAGCACATGCATGGTTACCAGATCTGATCTCAACAATGGTTTATGTTTTAACTTTGTCCACACTTACACTCCTATCATCATATTCATCAGAAAAATTGTTAGAATATTAAGTCAATTTTTTCATTATTATACGCTTGGTGATTAATTATTTGCTTAAACGATGAAATACTACGTGGCGTGTTTCTTGTTACGCTTATGAAAAATAGTTTGATGGATTTTGTGTACATAAACATATGTATTTGTATATAACAAATGTAGTATTTAAAATATATGCATCATTCATCATAAATATTAAACGATTAAGGATTTATTTTATTCTCGTCATATTTTAGAGTCACTTAATAAACCTTGTCCTATATATGTGTATGTGTGTACACATATCTATATTATTAATACAGGCTTGAACAGTAACACCGTTACAAAAACAATTAGCTCACTAACGAGATATTAGGTTTACATATTCTAAAGTACACGATTATGCATATATACAAAGTAATTATACTATGAATTTAAAATGGGTTATTAAAAATATTGAGCTGTATGTGATGTGACAAACATGTGTTAAAGTTAATGATTGTATGGTAAAATGTAACACACCGATACAAAATTTATGAGTTGATATAAAAGATTTGTTGTCTTGGGAGATAGTGATAAATGACTAGCTATTAAGTCATTTTCATCCACCAGTTGGTAGAGACGTAGAGTCGTGTTAAAAGTGTTAAAGGTCATTAGATTCCATCTTTTAGATATAACAAGTTGGCAAATGAAATTTCCTTTCAAGTCGCTAAAATTGTCAATGAGTTTGGTGATTTTGAGCGTCTTGTCACAATAATCACTTTGAATTCGTATATAATTAATTTGGTTTTTTAAATTTTAGCACTCAAAGGATACATATTTTATGAGAAAAAAATAGATTACAACGTGTTCAAAGTGAGAGTGAAGTTATCACGCAATAACGATTTACCTTACGTGATAATTATCATGGTGATGGAATTACTACACAAGATGGGATAATTAAAGATGAAATAATCACACAAGAATAATGAATAATCACGCAAGAACTTCGTACATTTCGCAAAAAAATCCATTTTGTGCCGTAATCTTCCTTGTACTATATATGCTATATCATCTGTACTATATCTTTGATGCATATAATCTCTTTATTGTTATTATTATTATAAAAACTATATAATCACTATAAACATATGTAATCGATCCGTAAAGTCTTAGTTAAGAAAATAGCCAAAAAAAAAAAGATGTGAAAAACATTACCAGGATTACGAGACGCGTTATTACTAAGGATGCCTGAGAATGTCTCTAATTTGTTCATGAGACGGGTTGATCCGTGTCGGGTTTGGGCTCTCTCTGCACATGTTTGGATATCATTACACCATCCGCCACCCTGTAGATTACCTTTGCAATTTAGTATCATGTAGATATCTATCATAAACCACAACCCACATGCAAAACTCTCTTGTATTATTTTTAAATTTTTTTAATAATAGATGAAGACTTAAATAAATAAAATGCAAAAATTGTAATAAATTAACCCGTAAGTAAATTAAATTTACAAGAGAAAAATAAAAAGAATATTTAAATTCGTTCTAGTTCACTGGTTCAAAATTATAGTCCGACAAGTAAACAACATGTTTAAATGGGAGAACGATTTCATACACTCAACTGGACCGGTTTTATGATCGGTTCCTAGTCGATCCGGTTCCAGTTCTAGAACAATTACAATCAGTATAAAATTCAACCACAATTAGGACGAAAAACATTTCATATTGTATTTGATAAGAATGAAAATGGTTAAAACATCGCTACACTGCTTTCTCACTTTTGAGGATTACGGGCTACTTATCAGTTTTAGATGAAACAATAATAACGTCTTACATAAGGAGAATAGACTGGAGGGGCCACTACCATATTTCTTTTTTTTTTTTTTTTATTAATTTTTCTAAATATGGTTGATCGGGTTTACATGTTAGGCCCGGTTATAAGACTTTAATTAACCATTTGGTTTTTTTTTTTTTTTTTCTTTTCAGTTTAAGTCGGTAGTAAAATTTATTTTGAGTTATTTCTACTTGGGCTTAAAATAATATTTTGTGATGTCTCTCTACAAGTATTATTTTTATCATATAAAACAGATGTATTGTTTTGTGTTCATTCTTCTCTTCCTAAACTCTATATTTAAGCGGGATTTGGTCTTTATTTTGTTGTGTTTTGTTTATTATCAATTGAGTTTAAATTATATATATATTTTTTTATATATTATGGAACGATCTAAATTATAAATGAACCCCAACCAATGTAACCGTCAATTTTATTCTAGCTTTAAGATACCATGTTTTAGGTACTTCCACTAGACTATAGTCAAACTCAATAACTAAGATATAAAAATATAAATTAGAAATAAAAAAGTAATTTAATTATTTGTTAATGTTATACTTGATTCTTAAATAAAAATACTTGAATCCTTGTATAACAATGCGTTTAATAGTTACCAACATATGATCTTTTGAATTTATTTATTTTTATTTGTTAGATGGATCACGTTTGTGTAGCTTGTGTTAATAAATAAAAACAATAATGTGCTATTAACAACCAATAGCTTAATTTATTTTTACGCTAATTAGGTAGAGCACGTGGTTATAGTTTTTGGCTCCTCCAATATGTGTAGGTTGATAACATGTCAAGGGCTTAGAGTGAGTTTAGTATCATGCATCTGAATTGTTTATCTAACTATGAAATATGAATTATTAAAAATCCAAAAATAAACAGATTGATTACTTAATATAAGAAAATATTTTATATATTTACCACCGGAAGTAACTAATACTTTTTTTATAAGCTATATAACACAAACACCTTTTGGATACGTGCCTTTCTTATTTTTTATTGAAAAAATATATCCATTTTTCAGGAATAAATCATGAAATAACCAACCACCCATCATGGTTATGTTCTCGTACTAATATATCTTGTGAAATACCAATGATCTTATAGCTTGGTGGTATTGATGTTGTCTATTAAAAAGCTGGTGTGAATTTAAATTTTTACAGATACAATGTTTGGTGTAATTAGAAGAAAAAAAATTGATGTTGGAAACAAAGTACATATTTCATGGATTATTAATAAAAACAATAAATGGCCAACCCTTTCTATTAAATTTAGGCAATTTGAATTTTAAAAATTAACTTTTCGACCAATAAAATCCGTATTGTTAATATGAACAATGAAAGTTGAGACTATCAATTTTTAGTTTTGTTATAAATAACAATAATGCTAGCATAATCAATCAATTATCATGTATTTATAATTAATTTTTATAAATGACAAAATCACTAGCATAATAATTATCATAAATGACAATATCACTAGCATAATAATTATCATAAATGAGAATATCACTAGCATAATTATCATAAATGAGAATATCACTAGCATAATCAATCAATTATTATAGATATAATTTATTTTTATACATAATTTCCACCTGATCTCATTCATAGTGTTTGTTAGAAGTGAAATGCAAAAAAAAGTAAAAAATAAAAGCATTTATTGTAACCGAAATTGAATGCAAATGAAATATAAATTTATCTATATCTATATCTATACTACTATATAATAGAGAAGTCATGGCTAGATTTGTAATTTTACATTAATTTTAATCAAATAAAAACAAAATAAGAGTTAACATAATAAGAGATAATTAGCTAAATACATAGTATTAAAAATATTTATACCCCTGTCGAACCGCGCGGGTTTCACCCACTAGTGTTGATTATATGTGTGAGATTGGTTTTGACGGTAAAAATGAAAACTAGTAGTGTCATGAATCAAAGTTTAAATTATTAAAATTTAATTTATATTTATTTATTAATTTTAAGAGTCGTCCATCGGTTTCGAAAGTGCATTGCGCTACTGTTTCATTTTCCATTTCGGTTTGAGACTTTCAGTTTCACCAAATTTACTTTTGACCATAAAGTAAAGTCAAAAACTGTAAAGTTGATTCTGGAAAAAAGTAGAGTAAAGCCAAACAACTTGAAACAAAAAGACAACGTTGAAATGATGAAATTTGATATATTCGAGTTATCACCGGAAAAAGTCGAAAAAGCAATTCTAGAAGATCGATCTACAAAGCACAAATCATCATTCAAAGGGCTCGATGGATGATAAAGTACCTCAAATTGCAAAAGCCAGTTGCGTGCTCCGGCACCGAATCCCCGATCAATATGATACGCCGGTAAACTTCCGTCCAAGCAATCTACATGATATGATATTCATTCATCACACATCATTCCAAAAGCACGTAATAACAGATTCATTCAAATCATCTAACAAATCACATGTAGATCTATCTAAATGTATGTATATATATCTAATGATCTATTCACATACAAGCTCCAATCGCATCGGCTCGCCGGACTACCGTCATGTTCACCAGAAGACGATCGCCGGAAGATGCTGACGTTCCGCCTGCGCATGTTAGCAAGGAGGCTGTAACGAACACGATCGTGACTACGACCTCCATTGCTGCTGCTTGTAAGCTTCTCAACTCTCTTCGATTGTAGAACATCGCATAAAATTTATATGAAGCTTTTAGGTAACGAATGCGAATCTGAAATCATAACTCGTAAATCATATCAGTTATGAATTGCATCTATTCTAAATTAATTGCTGCATATATTTAGATAAATAGTTGTGAGATCGCGTGAGAAAGAAGAACACGAGTAGGTAAGGATAAGAATCAATTTCAACTTTTGCAGAAAGAGAGACAGAGAGAGAGATGAAGGGATAAGAGACGAAAATGTTTGGGTTTCGAATGTGGGCATAGGCGGGGAGGGGGAGAGTGACGGTGAGAGACAAGACGGGGCCCAGTAAATGGACTGCAAGGCCCACAGCGTGATGCATACATAGGTGGGTGCGTTGGGCCTGGGGCCCAGAGCCCAGCTGGTAAGAGAATGAAACGAAAGTCAAACTTGAGACATGGTTAGGTTGTAATGCGGTTGGGTTTGGCTAACAAGATTGCCAACCAACCAGTGCACTTTTTAATTTTTTATTCGAATTAAACCTGATGACGTGTCTTTACGTCATGTTTTCTTGAACAACCGACTTACGTATTATGTAATCCGCCCTTTAAATCTACACATTTATACATCATAAACATATAACTTCAACCACTTGCCATTGCCGTGCGCCTATGCTCCAAGCCTCCTTATAGTGCCAATTTAGTCATATCATTATTATTTATTTTGCAACTGTTTTCACACTGTCAATTGCAGGTTAGGTTATAAGTTAATAAGTATAAATTAAGCCCATTCAAGCGGTGTATTTGCGAACTTCATTACACGATGATGACATTAATGTTTTTAGGTACATAAAAGAAATACATAAAGTTGCGGCGCCTAGATTCTAGAGATCGTGTTCTTCGGTCTTTATCCGTTTCATTCATCATGATGCCAACACATTCCTATCATTTGATAACCTACGGTACCCGAAAAAAATTATTTTTAATACACCTCATTTTTTAACTAAATTTACGTGGGACGTCAAAAAATTTTTTTTTAAATGCTCACAATTTATTCTTTTTAAGTTAACTAACGAAGTTATTGAGAAGTAAACAAATTAGCAGATAAATAAATGGGTTATCAACACATATATCATATATGCGTATATCATATATATGTATATCATATGTAGTTTAGTGGATAAAGTTTAGGATGGTATCTTCAACCCACTAAAAAAATCTAATAACTGTGAAAACTCTCAGCTCAACCCAGAGTGTTTTTACTCTGAGAAAGACTCGAACTCAAGATTTACTCAAATTTAATTGTATTTGATACCTCAATTTAACAACTTAGACTGAAAATCATTCATAATTACATGTGTTGTTATTATGTATTTATACTATCACGTTATGTTTTAACTTTTAAGGGACCATTTAAGTTTGTTAGATTTGTCAGGCGCCAAATCTTGTCTTTATATATTATTTTTGAATATTTATTGTTGAACTAAATGTGACAATTATTCTTTTTTAACATAGTTTTATTTATTGCAAAATCGGTTCTTGACTGTTCAGTCCAGCCGGTTCTGTCGGTTTCTGTTCAAAAGAACCGGTTCATGCTCATCCCTACGTGTGTGCGGGTCTTGTATCGACTAAGTTATTGTTTTTAATGTTTTACGTTTCACCTGGGGTTTAACGTTTTTAGTCTACTTTCCGTTCGTTTTTATTTTTTCTGTTTTATATATTTTTAATATGAATTATAATATGTTGGTAGTCACTAATGATTTAATATCTAAGTTCATACTAAAATTAAAATAAGATATTTTAGAAAAGTAAAAAATGCCATGATACGTTTTTTAAAGTTGCGGGCTCCCGAAATGTCGATAGATTACATTTGCGATTGGGGAATCTGGCGTCAAAAATAGAACACGACTAGCCGTTGGTTTTTTAAAGTTGCGGGCTCCCGAAATGTCGATAGATTACATTTGCGATTGGGGAGATCTGGCGTCAAAAATAGAACAACTAGCCGTTGGTGTTCACTTGATAAAACCCCTTCAGTGTTCCTCTCTCCATTCCCATTTCGCAAGAAATAAACTATCCAAAACGTCCAAATATGGCGAGCATATATGTTCTTCCCAATTCAATCGATCAAAGATCAAAGCGTTATTACCCCAAGCAGAGGCACCGGTGACTTTCTTCTTTCTTCTTCTTCTTCTTCATGTTGATGCTTGATCGAACGCCACACGGAACCTTGATAGGTATTGTACGTTATTCTTCCGTTTTGATTTTTACACTTGTCGCCAATTGTAACTGAAATTCTAGTCTGATTCCAAGATTGTGAAATTTCTAGTCTGATTCATGTATCATGTTATGTTTCTTGTTTTGGTCTTTATGTTACGTGCTTACTCATGTCCTCCTGTAAAGGGGGAAGCAGCCTCACGGGTTAACATGTAGGATCCCATGCTAATTGAATCAGGAAGTATCTTCAGTGCCAGGTACACTTTTAATTAACATTAATGACAATTGGTCGTTGAAGGCAACACATGATTAGGACGTACACCATTGTATGTTTTTTGACCATTTCTTACACTTTTCCTTTGTTTTCTGCAGTCCAAAACTTGACATCAAACATTATTGACTGGATCCCTGTTTAGGTTCTTTTTTTACATTAGTTCTTTGTGCACCGATCAACATATATTGGATAAAATATGATTGTTTCTATCTTTTTGTTTCATTTTGTTCACTCTGTTCTTGTTTTTGGTCTTTATGTTACGTGCTTACTCAAAGATCAAGCTATCGGCGTTATTACCCCGGTATACCCCAAGCAGAGCAAAGCACCAGTGCCTACGCATGTTCATATCTCATGACTTAATTTCTTCTTCATGTTGATGCTTGATCGAATGCTACACGGAACCTTGATCGGTATTGTTATTCTTCCCTTTTGATTTTTACACTTGTCGCCAAATCCATTTTTCCCTAGCTTGTAACTCAAATTTCTAGTCTGATTCCAAGATTGTGGAAAGATCAAGGTAATTTAACTCTTTATTCATGTATCATGTTATGTTTCTTGTTTTGGTCTTTATGTTACGTGCTTACTCATGTCCTCCTGTAAAGGGGAAGCAGCCTCACGGTTTAACATACAGGATCCCATGGTAATTGAAACAGGAAGTATATATCTTCAGTGCCAGGTACACTTTTAATTAACATTGACAATTGGTCGTTGAAGGCAACATTATTAGGACACCATGGTATTTTTTGACCATTTCTTACACTTTTCGTTTGTTTTCTGCACTAAAGTAGTCCAAAACTTGACATCAAACATTATTGACTGGATCCCTGTTTAGGTTCTTTTTTTACATTAGTTCTTTGTGCACCTATCAACATATTTTGGATAAAAAATATGATTGTTTCTATCTTTTCTTTCATTTTGATCACTCTGTTCTTGTTTTTGATGTGAAATGCAAATGCCTTTTAGAACAACTTGTATGAGCTACTTGACTAGGTCATTGACTGGGTTATGGGTCATCACATCGTCAGCAGGAAACGGTAGTGGACTCGACCTGCTGGTATGTATCATTTTGACATTCGAGTGCGAGATTTATACAAATGTTTTGGATTCTTATATCTTCTTTCTTTTTATTTTGTTTTGAGTTTTGACTCATCAGGTTGGATTTCAAATAATATACATTTTTTCTCTATGGTTGGTGTCAGTATGAGATTATAAGAAATTCCATAGAGATATACTCTGAAGTTAGAGGGGCACGTTAATTATTTAACCCAAGTTTCATTATCATATATATAAGTTTAATTCATGTTATATTTGATATCTAATGGTTAAGGTGGCACTTTGAAAAAAATTCAAAATGAATGGGTCAAAGCTTAAAAAGGTCAAAAGTGACCTGATGTGTGATTAAGTGCCTACAACCAGACCGTTTTCTATCCCTAATGTTTGGTAACTGCTGCAGGTGTGGTGCAGACGTGCTGCAGAGGCAAGTTTATACACGGAAGTGTCTGAAGGGATATTTTCTTATGGCATCCGGAGTCATGGCCACGGTAAGTGCCGTTTTTATTAACAAGCATACCTATGTTTTTTGCTATATTTGCTCATCATCGTTTTATGAGATGATAATCTGATTTCTGCTCCTATGGCTTCAGTCCAGTGCCTGAAATAGAACTAGAACTATCAGTTGCTACAGATTCATGAGTAACTGTTAGCACTCTTACCCTACTTCACTACTGCCAACGGTAAATGTTACTGTTTTTTGATGATCTATTTTACTGGTTATAAGCGTTGGCTCATTCTACAAATTAAATGGAATCATGTGTACTAGTGGTGAAGGTGTTAAATTATTCTCAGGAGATTCTGATTCTACACTGCCACCAACCAACATAATGCTGTCTTGTATAAACTTCTGCTATTTATGTAGTAATCAAAAGGTGGCTTTTATTTACAAGTTTCTGCTATTTATGTAGTTTTTTTACTATAAGTTTTTGCTTTACCACACATTTGTTTCACATTAAAATCAAGAGAAATATGTATGTACTGAATGTGTAAGGCATGTGAATTTTTTGTGCTCTTGATGACAAATTCTCGCCACTATGTATGAGGAGCACCCCCCCCCCCCCCCCCCCCCCCCCCCCCCAAAATGAAGTTCTCTTACTCTCCTTATCTGTAGCAGGTGACATTTTTATCGATCATATTTCTGTCTTTTTTATGTCTGTTAATTCATATCTGCAACCTCCTTGTGGAAGATTTTCTTGGTAATGTAGAGTACAAAAACGAGTGCGAGATTTATACTTGACTAGGTCATTGACTGGGTTATGGGTCATCACATCGTCAGCAGGAAACGGTAGTGGACTCGACCTGCTGGGTATGTATCATATTGACATTCCAGTGCGAGATGTATACAAATGTTTTGGATTCTTATATCTTCTTTCTTTATTTTGTTTTGAGTTTTGACTCATCAGGTTGGATTTCACTGCAAGCAACAGCCCTTGCCTTTGCTCTCACCCAGTAACCCTCTCTCCTCCATTACACCACCGTCTAAGAAAAGTGCACCACCGCTCCCCTACTTCGCTCGTTAGCCTTACTTATGGTGTTACTGGTTAGTGATCCACTTTAATTTGTAAGTTGCGTTTCTAATTTCCCTTTTGCTTGAAACTTGGTATCTTCAGTTGACGCTTGGGTTTATTTTAAAATTGCAAGTAGCATTTAGCAACATTCACAAAAACAGAAATAGTATACATTTTTTCTCTATGGTTGGTGTCAGTATGAGACTATAAGAAATTCCATAGATCTTCATTTTTTTGGAATGTGAATTGGATAATTCTTAGTTTCTTACCTTGTCCTCTTTTAAGAAATGAATATGCATCTAGCTCATTGTGCAAATTCTTTTGTGCTATTTCTGGATTTTGTTGTAACTAATTGTATGACAACTTTGCAATTAGGAACTAAATCCAAGTGTTGTTTTTGTTCATTATGATTGCTTATGATTTAATCTAGTAGAAGTTTTCCTTTTTTGGTAGGCATCATGTTGCAGAGCTAAGGGTTTGTGCATGATTGTGAACCATATATGAATTCTGATGTTGCGTTCGCATCCTCTTTTATAAGACTACTGTAGTAGCAAATGCATCTAAGCAGGTTTATTTTAGTCCACAGTACAAATACTTATGCCATTTGGTTTCCGTAGTCAATTGTTATGGTCTAATCTGTGGTGATTTTTGGTTTTATGTTGGCATGCTGGAATAAACATAGTTTGATCATCATCATCATCATCATCTTCCATGTTCTGGTTGTTATTTAATATTGGAGAAAGTTTAATCTTCATCACCATGAGTCAGTGGCTAATCACCAGACACAATATTCTGTCTGAATTGTAAGATGAGCTATTGCAGTTTGTTTTTCTATCATGTATTTGTGTGAAATTACTCTCTTTTATGCGTCAACTGTATAAATTATTTTTGTAGGTTGACAGGTTTGGGGAGTCTCAACTTCAAAGACCTGAAAGCGTGTCATGCCAAATGGCACATTTTTTGCAATTGATATCTCCAACGGAAAGAAACTTGATGATAATGTTCCTTTTTCCCACAATTGTGATGTATGTTTCATATACTTGAGTGATAAGTTTCATGAAATCTCTTTCGTTTCATTGACATCTCTTTGATTGCAGGTTCCACAGCCCTTCTTTGGTATCCTGTATACATATATTACTATCTATATCCAGTATTTTATATGCCAGTGTTATCAAAAGGATACCACGGCGATCTGCATGTTTCTTCGCATGTTAGATAGATGTCCTGGATTCAATCGATCAAAGATCAAGCTATCGGCGCTATTACCCCAAGTAGAGCAAAGCACCAGTGCCTACACATGTTCATATCTCATGACTTAATTTCTTCTTCATGCTGATGCTTGATCGAATGCTACACGGAACCTTGATAGGCATTGTTATTCTTCCCTGTTGATTTTTACACTTGTCGCCAAATCCATTTTTCCCTCGTAACTCAAATTTCTAGTCTGATTCCAAGATTGTGGAAAGAGGAACATATCAAGGTAATTTAACTCCTTATTCATGTATCATGTTATGTTTCTTGTTTTGGTCTTTATGTTACGTGCTTACTCATGTCCTCCTGAAGATCATGTAAAGGGGGAAGCAGCCTCACGGGTTAACAGGATCCCATGGTAATTGAAAGAGGAAGTATCTTCAGTGCCAGGTACACTTTTAATTAACATTGACAATTGTTCGTTGAAGGCAACACATTATTAGGACACCATGGTATGTTTTTTGACCATTTCTTACACTTTTAGATCATTTACATGTGTTTAATTTGTTGAATATTTTATCGTGTGTAAATAGTGGACGAAGGTCCGCCTTAAAAATAAAGTTTCGTTCGTTTTCTGCACTAAAGCAGTACAAAACTTGACATCAAACATTATTGACGGGAACCCTGTTCAGGTTCTTTTTTTTACATTAGTTCTCTGTGTACCGATCAACATATTTTGGATAAAATATGATGGTTTTTATCTTGTGTTTTATTTTTATCACTTAATTTGTTCTTATTCTTGATGTGAAATGCAAATGCCTTTTAGAACAACTTGTATGAGCTTTTCATGCTTATGAACTTTCTTGATGTTGAAAAGGTTCACTTTACGGTATTGCTGCAACATTTAGCTATATATGTTAGTAATATTACATAATAAGATGTGGACATTTGTAAAATATCTGCTTATATTTAACGAAAATTGTTTGCAGTTTGGTAGTTGGAGGAGTTTCAGGAAGAGTTCAAGGATATCAATCAAGAAGAGCAGGAGGAAGGTTCTCAAGCTCTTCTAGAAGTGATCTTGAGTTGTCTTACAAAAAGCAAGAAGGTAATGTTTAGTTACACATGCTTTATTCACTTCGTTGTCTTATTTTCTGTTAAAATTTTTGTCGTTTACTTATGGCCAATAGTTTTTCTTTTGCTCATGCTATCTGGATTACTTATTCTGGTATAATTCATAGTTTTTTCTTTTTTTTCTATAATCCTATGCATGCATTCAATTATTCTCTTCCCCCTATAGGAACCATCTTCAGCTTCTATTAAGCTGGTTGTTTCTGTTATTGAAGATTGCAGACATGCACTTAATTGAACCGTTTGTCGTTTTTTCAACCGTTAGATTTTGGATCTAGATTGTGTTTAAAGTGAGCTCAAAGAATCATATCATGCTATTATATTTGAAATCCTCCGTTGTGCTCCACAAATGCTTATTGCTGTTGTATCAAACTTAACCCAGGAACAGTTGGCCTGTCTTTCTCTTTTTTGCTATTATATTTTCTCTGTCAAATTCCTATTTGCTTTTTTACCTTTTTGTAATTTACAGAGTGACCAGGTTTGTGTTTGGATACTGGCTATCAAGTTTGTAGGCGGACTTTTTTCAATTCCTGGATGTCATGTAGCTAGTACTACGGTACTACCATCATAGAGTTTATAGATAGATATAGGTGCTGCAGTTAGTCTTAATGTTGTACTATATGTTAAATCTTTTTACTTAATCAATCAATCAGGAGAGGAATCCACTGCAGTTCTGGTCGGCCCGATTCAAGAGGGCTGCTCTCCAATTACAGAAGATAAACTCAATATTCAGAATCCAAAAACTAAGCTGATCTAAAGCATTAAACTTATATTAATACAAAAAAAGGTTAAGGAACTATCCCACTAACATCTCCCACCACTACATTGGTTTGCCCATGTTTACAAACTGCTACATGACTAGGTCATTGACTGGGTTATGGGTCATCACACCGTCAGCAGGAAACCGGTAGTGGACTCGACCTGCTGGGTATGTATCATATTGACATTCGAGTGCGAGATTTATACAAATGTTTTGGATTCTTATATCTTCTTTCTTTATTTTGTTTTGAGTTTTGACTCATCAGGTTGGATTTCACTAACATAGTATACATTTTTTCTCTACGGTTGGTGTCAGTATGAGATTATAAGAAATTCCATATAGGTATACTCTGAAGTTAGAGGGGCACGTTAATTATTTCACCCAAGTTTCCTTATCATATATATTAGTTTAATTCATGTTATATTTGATATCTAATGGGTTAAGGTGGCACTTTGAAAAAAATTCAAAATGAATGGGTCAAAGCTCAAAAAGGTCAAAAGTGACCTGATGTGTGATTAAGTGCCTACAACCAGACAGTTTTCTGTCCCTAATGTTTGGTAACTGCTGAAGGTGTGGTGCAGACGTGCTGCAGAGGCAAGTTTATACACGGAAGTGTCTGAAGGGATATTTTCTTATGGCATCCGGACGCATGGCCATGGTAAGTGCCATTTTTATTAACAGGGAATACCTATGCTTTTTGCTATATTTGCTCATCATCGTTTTATGAGATGATAATCTGATTTCTGCTCCTGTGGCTTCAGTCCAGTGCCTGAAATAGAACTAGAATTATCAGTTGCTACAAATTCATGAGTAACTGTTAGCATTCTTACCCTACTGCACTACTGCCAATGATAAATGTTACTGTCTTTTGATGATCTATTTTACTGTTTATAACCGTTAGCTCATTCTACAAATTAAGTGGAACCATGTGTACTAGTGGTGAAGGTTTTAAATTATTCTCAGGAGATTTCTGATCCTACACTGCCACCAAACCAACATAAAGCTGTCCTGTATAAACTTCTGCTATTTATGTAGTAATCAAATGGTGGCTTCTATTTACAACTTCTGCTATCTATGTAGTTTTTTTTACTATAAGTTTTTGCTTTACCACACATTTGTTTCACATTAAAATCAAGAGAAATATGCATGTACTGATCGAATTTGTAAGGCATGTGAATTTTTTTGTGCTCTTGATAACAAGTTCTGGCCACTATGTTTGAGAAGCCCCCCCCCTAATGAAGTTCTCTTACTCTCCTTATCTGCAGCAGGTGACATTTTTATCGATCATATTTCTGTCTTTTTTATGTCTGTTAATTCATATCTGCAACCTCCTTATGGAAGATTTTCTTTGTAATGTAGAGTACAAAAACGAGGGCGAGATTTATACTTGACTAGGTCATTGATTGGGTTTTGGGTCATCACATCGTCAGCAGGAAACGGGTAGTGGACTCGACTGCTGGGTATGTATCATATTAACATTCGAGTGCGAGATTTATACAAATGTTTTGGATTCTTATATCTTCTTTCTTTATTTTGTTTTGAGTTTTGACTCATCAGGTTGGATTTCACTGCAAGCAACAGCCCTTGCCTTTGCTCTCACCCAGTCACCCTCTCTCCTCCACTACACCGTCTAAGAAAAGAGCACCACCGCTCCCCTACTTCTCTCGTTAGCCTTCCTTGTAGTGTTACTGGTTAGTGATCCACTTTTGACTAGGTTATCATATATATTAGTTGAATTCATGTTGTATTTTATATCTAATGGGTTAAGTTGGCACTTTGAAAAAAATTCAAAATGAATGCGCAGGTCAAAGCTCAAAAAGGTCAAAAGTGACCTGATGTGTGATTGAATGCTTTCAACCAGACCTTTTTCTATCCCTTATGTTTGGTAACTGCTGCAGGTGTGGTGCAGACGTGCTAAAGAGGCAAATTTATACACGGAAGTGCCAATTTTATTGTGGCATCCGGAGGCATGGCCACGGTAAGTGCCATTTTTATTAACAGGGCATACCTACGTTTTTTGCTATGTGTACTAGTGGTGAAGGTTTTAAATTATTCTCAGGAGATTTCTGATCCTACACTGCCACCAAACCAACATAAAGCTGTCCTGTATAAACTTCTGCTATTTATGTAGTAATCAAAAGGTGGCTTCTATTTACAACTTCTGCTATCTATGTAGTTTTTTGTACTATAAGTTTTTGCTTTACCACACATTTGTTTCACATTAAAATCAAGAGAAATATGCATGTACTGATCGAATTTGTAAGGCATGTGAATTTTTTTGTGCTCTTGATGACACGTTCTGGCCACTATGTTTGAGAAGCTCCCCCCTAATGAAGTTCTCTTACTCTACTTATCTGCAGCAGGTGATATTTTTATCGATCATATTTCTGTCTTTTTTTATGTCTGTTAATTCATATCTGCAACCTCCTTATGGAAGATTTTCTTGGCAATGTAGAGTACAATGTCAATCATGTGCAACCTAATACGCTGCACATAGATGCCTGTGGTAACACAGTGATTTCTTTAAAGATGGATATAATAACTGCTCAGGTTACCATTCTGGAGGCATAAATCTTGGTGCTAAAGGAAATTGAGGTACTAATTATAAGCTGCGTTTCTTTTTAATAAACATTTGTCTAACGTTGCTTAAGTTAATAGGATCATTATGCGTAATGTGCGTTTTCAGTTATCATGACTGCGAATCAAATGAAAAAAAGCGAAACACATGGGGTTGTTGAAGAAATTTAATCTAATTCTACTTTAACCACAAGTATCATGCATTTGTTTGATGCTAATGTTGTGATTAAGAAGTATGGCGCCCCTGAACAATGTAAGTTTCACAATAACATAACAAAAAAGACTGCTATTTCATCTTTGTTGGTTTGTTTACTACTAATTTTCTTTGTGATTGCAGTTCGGGAGGATTTTTTACAGGAACTAAGATCTTCGGTTAACAGGAATTAGAAATTACAAAGTAGTCAGCCCGATTTTGAGCAGGCAAATCTCCGATTACACAAGGAACAACGTGAATATGTTGTGGGACTAGCTACGTAAATTAGCATGAGGTGAGAACAGTTATGGGGTGTAATCCCCACTTCCTGATGTTGTGGGTCACCCTTCATCTTCTTCAATTTTGAATGCTTTCCCTCCAACCCGGTTCTCCCTGTTCAGCTCTAAATGCGTCTACCCCGATCCATAGCGACCCGATCCAGACATTGGGTTCGTATCAGTTTCTTTCATCTTTGTCTTCACTTTAATGAGAAGAGAAAGGTAATTTAAATAACTATGCATGCTACAGAAGTAAAGTTCATCATCCCTTGAACTCACAATTCATGTTTTTGTGTGCATGATTCTACTTATCTTCTATGTGATTAGTTAACAATACGAGCTTATCTTTTTATGTGTTATCTTTTTGTGGGTATTTTTATTAACAGGAGCTTAAAGAATATGTGTTGAAAGCCGCTCAGACCCTTGCTGCTCACTAATCTGTTTATGAGGTGAGTCCACAAACCATCACTCCATTTTGTGACATGGGTCTGTTTGAAAAGCTTATACATGTTATTTGATTTTCCAATTTCATTTGTGTTGTTGGTTTCTTCTTTTTGGGCCTTCTTTTTTTTAAAAATTTTGTTTGCGTTTTAAAGTTAAATTTTGATGATTTAATCTCAAAATTTTAGTATTGAAGTTCTTGAAAACTTCAGTTATTCTAATCTATCACTCTTTTCAATAACCCATGAAATAGTTTAGTGATAGTAAATGTGGATTATTTTTTTTTTTTTTTTGTCTTATTTATTCTTGTTTGTAGTAAAGATACTACAATTCTTTATAATTTTGTTTTCAATGATTCTGGTGATTTGGTATTTGGTTTTGTCAATGACCCCATTAAGTTTTTAGATCCAAATTGTTTGGATAAATAACCTTACTTAAAGTGGTTTTGACCTGTATTTTAATCATGAATTTTCAATTTCTGTTTTACAGTGATTTGGATTCTTCTTATACTTGCTACAAACGTATTAACCTACTTCTTTATGATTTGTTAGAGCATGATTCTGTGAACTTATTTATTTGTTTGTTTGTGGTGTTATGTTTTTTATGTTTCTTGGATGTGTGCATTGCATTGTGCATTCTGTAAATTAGTGTTTCATCTGCCACCAAGATTAAGGAAAAACATATTACGCTTCAGAATAACTAACTTTATTTGTAAGGTAATTTTACTAATCTGAGATAATTTTCTATTTGGAGCTCTAATGTATTTGGAGTATACATATACATATGCTTATAGTAAGATTTATTATTGCATATCAAGTATTATTTACATAATAGTGTTAGTACCCTTGAAACCTTTCGTGCTTCCCATATATCCATTTTAAGTCCTTCAAAACCATTCTTTCTTACTATTTTAATTATCTATAAAGATTATACATTACGTCTTATGTTTGTCTTTATAATGGTTGCTTCTTGAAGTTCTTCCATCTTTATTGAAGCTAGTTGTCATCTTCGTTCATAAAATTTTTCATCTTATGTTATTTGTTAATTGTAAATGTGTTAGTTAGGCTCATTTGTACTAGCCTAGTTAGTTCTAGCCTAAGAATTATAGGTTAGGTTTTTCACCTTCATTTATAAAGGAGTTCTTCATCATTGTATACATACTTTTTAGATCAAGATATACCGGTTAACATGGTATTAGACCATCTAGTGTAATTAACATAATTATATGGTAGTCATATGTAATATTCTATTCTATAAAGTAATTTTGTTTTCAATAATTGTGGTGATTTGGTATTTGGTTTGCTCAATGACACCATTAAGTTTTTAGGTCCAAATTGTTTGGATAAATAACCTGACTTAAAGTGGTTTTGACCTTTATTTTAATCATTCATTTACAATTTCTGTTTTATAGTGATTTGGATTTTTCTTATACTTGCTACAAACACATTCGCCTACTTCTTTATGATTTGTTAGAGCATGATTCTGTGAACGAATTTGTTTGTTTGTTTGTGGTGTTATGTTTTTTATGTTTCTTGGATGTGTGCATTGCATTGTGCATTCTGTAAGCTAGTTTTTCATCTGCCACCAAGATTAAGGAAAAATATATTACGCTTCAGAATAACTAACTATATTTGTAAGGTAATTTTACTAATATGAGACAATTTTCTATTTGGAGCTCAAATGTATCTGGAGTATACATACACATATGCTTATAGTAAGTTTATTATCGCATTTCAAGTGTTATTTACATAATCAGGTTATTACCCTTGAAAACTTTTGTGCTTCCCAAATATCCATTTTAAGTCCTTCAAAACCATTCTTTGTTACTAATTTAATTATTTATAATGATTATACATTACGTCTTATGTTTGTCTTTATAATGGTTGCTTCTTGAAGTTCTTCCATCTTTATTGAAGTTAGTTGTCATCTTCGTTCATAAATTTTTTCATCTTATGTTATTTGTTAATTGTAAATATGTTAGTTAGGCTCATAGGATCATTTGTACTAGTTCTGACCTAAGAGCTGTAGTTTAGGTATTTCACCTCCATTTATAAAGGAGTTCTTCATCATTGTTTACATACCTTTTAGATCAAGATATAGGTATCAGAGCTAAGTGTCACAACACGTCAAATGTCAAGTTGCAACATCCTAAGTTTTCTCGATTAGAGCCATCAAATGGCTGTTAAGAAGAACCATCTAGAGCAGTAATGAATGGTCATGGAAGGCTTAGAATTTAGCCATCAAAGCTTAGATGAAAGATCATGGATAAGCTAAATAATTCTCTAGAAATATCTAGAGCAGCCTTGAATGGTCATGAAAGTCTTTGAAAATTGTTACAAAATTCAGCCATCAAAGCTAGATGAAAAAGATCATGGATAAGCTAGATAATTCCATAGATATATCTAGTCTTATATCTTTCTAGTAAATAGATAAACAAAATAAATGTATAAGTGAATCTAGATATAAAACAGTCTAGACGCCATAAAAGTAGTATAAATAGGATAGTGGTGCATCATTTGTACTCACCCAAGTTTTTTGTAACAATAAAGTCGTGTACACTTGTGTTCTAAAGTAATACAAGCATCTTGTGTTGTTAATCGATACAAGCAATCTTACTTGCAAGCATGCAAATCTAACATTTCCTTACATGACTTCTTCCGCAAAACCCATCCACACGAGACTAAATAGGTTAGCTTAGAACCAATCTAAATGCAACATGAGAGTTGAAGAATTCACTCCATTACGAGTGGAATTAGAGCCACGTAGACTCATTGGGATGGCATGTAACCAAGAAAAACGTGTAGCTGCAAGCTTTGCCAGGGATGAGACTCGTGGACGAAGGATGCGTGACGAGGACTCGAAGCATGTCTAAATACTTTGTTGCAAGCATGGAGAAAAGAGTTGAAGATGTCGAGACATCATTGGTGGAATTAAAAACGAAGTCAATGAATTTAAGGCTGAAGTTGATATCTTCAAATGCACTTACATGTAGAGTCGTTAGGCGATAACTTCATGAGAATGAGAAACGATCTCCTCACTCTCCCTATGAGAGGAGATGGAAGAAATGATCACAAAGGAGTTGGTCAGATTAAAGCTAACTTCGAGAGAGATATCAAAGACTTGCAAACTGAAATAAGTGTTTGTAAGTGCGCACTAGCAGCCGGAGGCGACAAATTATCCATACCTCTACAAAAGGTGACATCCCAAACCATCACCATTCATTGGTGAACGAAAGGCAAAGGCTATGGACGACTTTCTTTGTTAAATGGAGCAATACTTTTGAGACCATAGACATGTCTATGCCAAGAAGATTAAAACAATAACTCTCCACTTGAGTGAAATCCCATCTTTATAGTGGCTATGCAAATAGAAGGAAATTGATAGAGGTACGTGCACCATGAAAAATTGGGCTTATTTTGTAAAAGGATTCAAGAAACAATTCTATCCGGAAAAATGCTGAACACAAAGCAAAGATTTGGCTTTGTAATTTAAGGCAAAATGGTAAGATTTCATTACCCTTGAAATTCTGGACTTGTTGCCAAATGACTCTCCCAAATACTTCATCCATGGCTTACAAACTTGGGCAAGAACCGAGCTTGAACGAAGAAATGTTCAAGGCTAATCAACCATAACGAAAGGCGATCACAAAAACCCCATCATTTGGAGAAGAATGATGATAAAGATAGGGAAGGGAGACCCCTCATCAATTACCAAAATCAAACTCGAAAAGGTGATATCCTAAAATAATCAAAGGTATGGCAAGGATACATAAATAATCAAAAGCTTGCCCAGTAACATTTATAAACATCATAGGTGCATCATCAAAGGAGATTAGGTGCAAGCTCTTACATTCGAGCCGGATACAAGGCATTGAGGCAAGACTATCTCTATTATACAATTCATGAAGACAACTTGTGGGGCATTTAGGAAACACGAAGAGGACGTCGTTGCATTCGATGGGAGAGAATGTCGCAACACCCTAATTTAATCGATTAAGGGCATTTTTGAAGCAACCATGGCTGCCCGAAAGACTCGAACATGCCACATATTTCTACAGGAACATGGTAGCGCCGAAAGGCTCTAGAACATACCGCGAGTTGCTAGAAAACGTGGCTTAAAGGGCTGCTAAGAAGAACCATATAGAGCAGCCTTAAATTAATGTATAGATTAATCTAGATATAGAATAATCTAGACACCATGAAAGTAGTATAAATGGGATGGAAGTGCATCATTTGCACTCACTTAAGTTCTTTGTAACAACAAAGTTTTGTATACTTGTATTCTAAAGTAATACAAGCATCTTACTTGTGTTGTTAACCGATACAAGCAATCTTACTTGCGAGCCTACAAATCTAACGTTCCCTTACAAGACTTCTACTACAAAGCTCATCCGCATGAGACTAAATAGGCTGATATGAGACCAATCTATGTGTCTCTTGAGAGTTGAAGAGTTCATTTTGTGGCATAAGGCTCTAAAATTGATTTATGTTCTTGTTCCATCATAAGTCCAATCGTCTATTTTGTCACTAGTTCTGCGTTCTACGGTCATCCGCCTTCTCCTGTCGCCGGTGTTGGTCATTTGTTCTGCTTTCTAAAGTCCAACTTCCTATAACAAAACAACTCCTTTTTCATTATTTTTAGTTGACTGTTTCATAGAATTTGTAAGCATAACATTTGCCTCGGTTAGTGTTCCCAATATGTATAGAACATTGATCTAAGTTCCTTATTCTCTGATCTTCACATGTAAATACATTTTTTTGAAGTAGTTAACGAGTAGTGGTAGATTAAAAGAGTGGTAGATTAAAAGAGGTTGAGTTTAAAAGACTTAAACAATACTACAGGTGGTTATATATGAAGACCTATCATCTAACCTGAAATCTGGTTATGCATACATTAGAACTAATCTAAAGTGATAATTTAAATAATGTAAGCAATTATGAGGTGGTTGTATGCAATTGCTTAGTAAGTTAGGGACAGATAAGCGTTGTTGGATTAGAACAATTTAACTCATATAATGAGGGACTTAAAACATATGAATAAAATATAAAGATAATCATAATTAAAACATTAAGATTTTATCGGTTAAGTGAGAATTCAAAAAATAAAATAATAATAGTGTTAATAATAATAATAATAATAATTTTGTGCTCAATCGTCCGATACCAACAAGATAGCGAATCACCCAATATATATAAGTTTGTATAGCTTAGGCATTATGTAACTAAACCGTAGGTTCTTGTACGGATTGAGGAAGCCTTTATTTGGGTTTCTCTTATGTTTAACAAAGGTACGAATTTCTAATTCCTGAACATTTTTTTATTCTTGTTATTAGTAGCTGGTCTATCTTCGAGTTCTGTTATAAGTTGCTAGACTACTCGTTATTTTTGTACGCTGTCTCCCTATCTTGATGGTAACCAAGACGCGTTATTGCGACATCAATAACGTGGCATCAACCGTGGTGTTGAGCTGAGATCACGGCGGCTCTAAAGAGGACTCTAAATTTATATTGGCTCCTGTTATATTATTATTTCCTCAGAGGCGTATAGATTGATCCTAGGCTATTTCCTGATGGATGGTTGTATACCACTCTATTTAGTACTCTAGTGAATGGTCTGTATGTCTGCCCATACTCCATTTCACATTAGTTCACATGCTTGCTCATGGTGTTCCCTTTGTTAAGTTATTATATGATATGATTGTTAGCTCAGGTTATGTTCTGTTTGGTATATATATTATGTCATCTCGTTCTCTATTATCATCACATCTGTTTATTCTGTTATCTGTTATACTGTTCACTAGGCGTTATGATCAGGCGTGCTTTTGTTTTAATGCACGTCAGGTCAGAAGGATCATCCGGGATTGAAGTGAATAGTGGCAATCGGGATAAACAAGACTTCTATTATTTTGATGTAATAATAGATTTAAGTCGGTTTTAGACTTATGTTTTTGGAATTTGGGCATTTAAACGTTATTAATTTATGAGATTATGTTTTGGATTTTGATTACCGTGATAGTGACACGTCAACCTTGGTTGGGGTGTTACAGAGTATGAGACACTAAAGAAAGTTGGTGATGCTAGTCAGAATGTGTGTATTAAAAATCGTATATTAAAGTTTGTAAAATGAGCAAGTTAGTCAAAGTCAAAACAAGTAATTTTTTAATAAAAATGCTTGTTGACTAAAGTTGGGTTGACTTGGAATGTGAAAACTACTTTGTTCAAAATCTATATATTATGTATTAAAAAATAAACCGACTTCAACCCTCTTGACTTCTTTTCTTTGGTTCAGAATTAAATTGCAAGATCTAATATACCAAGTTATATTATAAATTAGTTCTCGTATTGGTTTTTTTAGGCCTTGTAAAAGTTGCTACACACTATTGGTTTATTTCTTGAGGAATAGTTCTTATGATAAAAGGAGTTTTTTATACCAACTTTGAGGAGCCAACTATTTACTCCATGTGTTGTGAAAACAAAAGGACGTCAACTATGTAAGCATAACATTTGCCCGGGTTAGTGTACCCAATATGTAAAGAACATTATTTTAATAACCAAAACTATGTATCTAGAGAGAAAATCAAACCAAACTTAACATGGCTTGTAGCTTACATGCCATGGGAATAGTTCCAAAGATTTCTTGGCTACAAGTAGTAACTTAAAGCATCCACTTTTAAAATAACATTCAACTTTTACTCATAGAGAGTGATAGGGTTGATAAGGGGTGTTCAAGGTGGGTTTTCGTCTTGTTGTCATAGTTTATGGTCACCCTACAACGGGGGCTCAGACCAATGGAATCATGGCTGCGAGAGCGCCGATGGTGATGCAAATGTGCTCTATTGCAGTGCTGTCTACCTTTTTAGGTTGAGGTTTAGGACATGATTGCCCCTCCACTTCCACTTTTGGGTTGAGGTGGAGTCGTTGCCGTAGAAGGTGCCGATAGTGGCGGTGCAACTGCCTTTGCTGCCTTTTCGCCTCTTTGATTCTCTTATACCCCTTAAGGGTTTTTCAAATCTGACTTAATTGTTATGGTCTTTTGATCGTTTGATGTCAATGATGAGATCTGTTTTGGTTGTTTCTTCATTACGATGATGTAGTGAGACTCTTACTTTTAAACAATAGCTCATCTGATACCTTTGGTAAACATGGTTACATCTTGATCTGCTTTGCTTACGATGCTTGGCGAAATTAACATATGTCTTATGTCCGATGTTAGTGGTGACGAAGATGTGTTCATCTGAGACTTCATGCGTTCGGTATGTCACGATTGCTCGGCCTTGGCTACCATTTCTAGCATACGACCGCAATCGGACATAAGTTTTATGTCATGCTCTGACTATTACTCTGCGACCGGTTATAATAGCTATATGGGATCACCGTGTTCCGAAATTTGTGTTTCGATAAATGCTTTGCGGCTATGATGATGACAACAAAATCTTATATGAACGCAATTTCGTTTGAGCCTAGAGTTCCCACATGCAACGCGCATGATGGGAAAAACACTAGTTTTATTAAATTACATGTGTTATTTTTTTTTTCAAACGACAAATGTATTACACTGCTTTAAAAAATAAATGTTTTGTTTTCGAGCTAGGATAGCATCTCCAACCCTCTCAAAAGGAAAACTACAACTAGGAAAACCCTTGGCTCAACCCAGAGTGTTTTTACTCTGAACAAGAGTCGAACCCAAGATTTCCTCAAATTTAATTGTATTTGATACCTCATCTTAACCACTTAGACTAAAAATCTTTGGTAATTACATGTGTTATTATTATGTTAAATACTATCATGTTATGTTTTAACTTTTAAGGGACCATTTAAGTTTGTTGGATTTGTCATACACCAAATCTTGTCTAATATTTTATTGTTGTATATTTATTGTTGAACTAAATGTGAAAGTTTATTCCTTTTTAACATAGTTTTATTTAATTGCAAAGCTGCATAAATTATTATACTACGATTGTTGAAGTATGTCGCCTAAACCAAGAAAACAACTTGGACGATGGTTTGCATCTCCTTGTGAAATATTGTTTAAAAATACCTGAAATTCTTAAAATTTAAGCAATCATATATAATTTTATGTTTATTTAACGACAACGATGACACCCTTTATTGATCACCCAATAATATAGGAAGCCATCTAACAAGCCAGACACATACCTAGAATTAAGTGAACCAATAAAAACAAAAATATGCATTCCTTCTTTAGATACACCATGTGCAAGTAATAAATATAATACATTGATCTCACTGATTTTCTTTTATTTGCTTCTTTGATTATGTACTTGGGATTTAAAGAATGTCTAGAAATGAGTTCATCCTCATTAAAGAGAGGTTGCGCCATTGAAAGATACTTAATCATACTTGATCCACCCAAATATATTTTTTTGAACCGCAGTTGATAACACACATGTTTTGTCGTCTAAAGTAAATTGTTACATAATTGAAATAATGATAGATTTTTGGGAATGAGATATAATTTTTTTTTAATTTAAATAGGAATAAGTTTGAAATGTGCTTTGATGAAAAAAAAAAAAAAAGTCTAATTCCATGAAAAAAAATGAATACAAGACCACGTGGATAACTGAAAATAAGTACTTTTGTAGTTTGATATAAAGACCAAATATGATAATTACAAACGAGTTTCAAAATGCACATCAAGTTCTCCATCTTCATATTTATCTCTAAATTTAAAGAAAAACATAAAAATCATGTAAATTTACTATCACATGTGTGCATCATTTCCATTTTATCTTCTATAATATCAAAAGAAACTACAAATGAAACTATACAGATTCTTCATATTCAAGGCAAGGCTTACCATTCATCCCTATTGTTTAATATTATCTATGAATATGAGTAGAAGAGAAAAAAAATTGAAAAAAAAAAGTAAAAAAAAAATATTACTTAATTAAAATGATGATAGATTTGAGATTTGAAGTGTGAAATGTTTTTTAATCGAAATATAGATAAATGTGAGAAATAAGATATGTTATGAACGGGGATTTTATATATATATCTAAAATCGGTTCTTGACGGTTCAGTCCAGCCGGTTCTGTCGGTTCCGGTTCAAAAGAACCGATTCATGCTCCCTTACGTGCGGGTCTTGTATCGACTAAGTTATTGTTTTTAATGTTTTACATTTCACGTGGGGTTTAACGTTTTTAATCTACTTTTCGTAAATCATATCTGTTATGAATTGCATCGTTTGTAAATTAATTGCTGCATATGATTAGTGATTAGATATATAGCTGTGAGATCACGTGAGAAAGAAGAACACGAGTAGGTAAGGAACTAAGGATAAGAATCAATTTCAACTTTTGCAGAGAGAGAGATATGAAGGGATAAGAGATGAAAATGTTTGGGTTTCGAATGTGGGCATAGGCGGGGATAGACTTGGGCAAAAAAACCGGGTACGGACCCGACCCGGCGAACCCGACCCGGACCCGGGTCCGGGTACAACCCGGTATAGGGTGTACCCGGTTTGGAACCAAAAATACCCGGTGGGTAGGAACCGGTTATGGTTTTTTATATTTTTCTAGAACCCGAACCGTACCCGACCCGACCCAACCCGGACCCGACCCGATCGTACCCGGGTCCAACCCGGTTTTTTACCGTTTTTTCGGGTTTTTTTAAAAAACTAGCCGTTTTTAACGGCTATATAGCCGTTGGATCTCATTTTTGACCCTTTTTTTTGTTTTTTTGCCCCCTAAGGTAGTATAAATAGGTGTGGGTTGGTTTGATTGAGTACCCAACTCTCAAACGCAAAAACATACGCAAAAAACGCAAAAAATACTCTAGTTTACTCTCGTTTTACATTTTCACTCTCTCGTTTTACACTTTTCACTGTCTTGAATCTTGTTATGGCTCAATCACAATCTTCCGTTGGTCAAAGTTCGTCCAACGCTCCAACCGTCGTTCGTGTTCTTCCACACAATCGTAACATGGATGTATGGTGCAATTGGGACATGGTTGAGTTGAGTGACGGGTCTGTAAAGGCTCGTTGCAAGTTTTGTGGAGCTTTGCTTGCTAAAGATTCTAACACAACTTTAAGCAAACACATTAGCAAGAAGTTTTGTAAGTCGTTTAAAAGTAATCCGGATTCGCAACAAACACAATTAGGTGGAGACGGTGGAATCTTTAATTACGACGTTAATAGGGTTCGAGATCGAATGGCAAAGTTCGTGATTCAAGAAGCTTTGCCTTTTAGTCACTTCGACAATCCTCGTTTGACCAACTTAATTCGAGAGACGCTTCAACCTCGTGACAACCATGTAAGTCGTACTACCCTTAGACGTTATTGTTTAAAATTATGGAAGCAAGCAAAAAATGATTTAATTGTATTATTTGAAAATTTAAATACCGGTGTAAACTTAACTAGTGACGTTTGGTCGGCTCCACACGGTTTACCCGAATCGTACCTTTGCGTCACCTCTTATTGGGTAGATCCCAAATCATGGCAATTGATGAAACGTACGATTGCGTTTGATCTTTTTCCGTATCCACACACCGGAGAATTTTTGTTTTACTTTTTGGATAATGTAATAACTACTTTTAATTTACAAAATAAAATTTTTTCAACGGCATTTGATAACGCTTCCAACAACACAACCGCGGTTGAAAAATTAAAATTAAAATATCTTCCGATTGCAAACGGTGATTTTTCCATACTCGTTGTGTTGCACATATTATTAATTTAGTAGTGCAAGACGGTCTATCCGTGCAATTTGTTGATAACTTTATTAAAGCTTTTCGATTTATGTTACATGACGTTTATAAAAAAAGTAGAAGAAGATATCAAGATTATAAAAAACTTTGTAAGGATACGGATTCTGTATTTTTAGGTCCAAATTGGGATGTACCTACTCGGTGGAATTCGACTTGTCACATGTTTAATTGTGCTTTAAAACAAAAGGGAACTTTGAAAGCTTTTCATAATAGTCTTTCGGATAATGGTGAAGCCGACCCATTTCCGGATGCGGGTTGGAAAAATGTTCAAAGTCTATCCGATTTTCTTGAGGTGTTTAAAAACTCAACAACAAAATTATCGGGAGTTTATTATCCCACTAGTTATTCGGTGGTTCAAGAATTATATTTCATGGCTTTGAATTTTAAAAATTTTCAATAAAAAAATGATATGTTTACACAAATGATAGAACCAATGAAAGAAAAGTTTAAAAAATATTTTGAGGAGTTACCACCCGTTTTTACTTGTGCCGCCGCTTTAAATCCATTTTTAAATGTTGCTGGGGTTGAATGTTTGATAGACGAGATAAATGACAATTTAGATATGCATGACGAAAACCCCAATTTAGATATCAAACTCAAGATTTACTCAAATTTAATTGTATTTGATACCTCAATTTAACAACTTAGACTGAAAATCATTCATAATTACATGTGTTGTTATTATGTATTTATACTATCACGTTATGTTTTAACTTTTAAGGGACCATTTAAGTTTGTTAGATTTGTCAGGCGCCAAATCTTGTCTTTATATAATATTTTTGAATATTTATTGTTGAACTAAATGTGACAGTTATTCTTTTTTAACATAGTTTTATTTATTGCAAAATCGGTTCTTGACGGTTCAGTCCAGCCGGTTCTGTCGTTTCCGGTTCAAAAGAACCGGTTCCTGCTCCCCTACGTGTGGGTCTTGTATCGACTAAGTTATTGTTCTTAATGTTTTACATTTCACGTGGGGTTTAACGTTTTTAATATACTTTTCGTTTGTTTTTATTTTTTCTGTTTTTATTATTTTTAATATGAATTTATGATATGTTGGTAGTCACAAATGATTTAATATCTAAGTTCAATACTAAGAATTAAAATAATGAGTATTTTAGAAAAGTAAAAAATGCCATGATACGTTTTTAAAAGTCGCGGCTCCCGAAATGTCGATAGATTACATTTGCGATTGGGGAGATCTGGCGTCAAAAATAGAACACGACTAGCCGTTGGTGTTCACTTGATAAAACCCCTTCAGTGTTCCTCTCTCCATTCGCAAGAAATAAAACTAGGGTTTCCAAAACCTCCAAATATGGCGATCTGCATATATGTTTCGATAGATGTCCAGGATTCAATCGATCAAAGATCAATCTTTGGTGTTCACTTGATAAAAGCCCTGCACTGTTCCTCTCTCCATTCTCAAGAAATAAAACTAGGGTTTCCAAATTAATCCACAAAGATGAAGAACCATTACCATGGCGAACTGCATATATGTTTCTTCCATTGTTAGATACATGTCGTCCTGGATTCAATCGATCAAAGATCAAGCTATCGGCGTTATTACCCCAAGCAGAGCAAAGCACCAGTGACTTCTTCTTCTTCTTCTTCTTCTTCTTCTTCTTCTTCATGTTGATGCTTGATCGAACGCCACACGCAACCTTGATAGGTATTGTTGTCATCGTGCCCTTAATTCTGTTATTCTTCCTTAATTCGTTAGATGGGTATGCGAGATTTCATTTTAACCTAAAGATTTTCATCTTAATTTCTGATTTTTGGGTTGTCTGATCGTATCTTGTTTTAGGGTTTATAATCTCAATTTCTGGATTTGTTTGGTTATATGGTGTTTTTGGGAATTTAGTTTTGATTCTTGGTGCAGGGAAGAAATTGAAGGGGTTTAGTGTTGTTGACATCCAATTTTGGATGGTGAGAATTTGGTGTTAAGTTGTGGTGAGACGAGGGATGTTATCAAGATTGATAAATTTTCTAAAGGCCTGCTGGCGACCTGCGGATGGGTTCAATGCAGCCGGCAGCCAGGAGGCTCTTCTTTGGTTTAAAGAAATTGGTCACCATATAAATGGTGAGTACTCTATGGCTGGTGTTCAAGCCAACATGTTGCTTGAAGATCAAAGTCAAATTGAGTCTGGTTCATTGAGCTTTCTTGATTCTGGTCCGTATGGGACCTTTGTTGGTGTATATGATGGTCAAATTGGGACCTTCTTCTTCTTCTTCTTCATGTTGATGCTTGATCGAACGCCACACGGAACCTTGATAGGTATTGTACGTTATTCTTCCCTTTTGATTTTTACACTTGTCGCCAATTGTAACTGAATTTCTAGTCTGATTCCAAGATTGTGAAATTTCTAGTCTGATTCATGTATCATATTATGTTTCTTGTTTTGGTCTTTATGTTACGTGCTTACTCATGTCCTCCTGTAAAGGGGGAAGCAGCCTCACGGGTTAACATGTACGATCCCATGCTAATTGAAACAGGAAGTATCTTCAGTGCCAGGTACACTTTTAATTAACATTAATGACAATTGGTCGTTGAAGGCAACACATGATTAGGACGGACGCCATGGTATGTTTTTTGACCTTTTCTTACACTTTTCCTTTGTTTTCTGCAGTCCAAAACTTGACATCAAACATTATTGACTGGATCCCTGTTTAGGTTCTTTTTTTACATTAGTTCTTTGTGCACCGATCAACATATATTGGATAAAATATGATTGTTTCTATCTTTTTGTTTCATTTTGTTCACTCTGTTCTTGTTTTTGGTCTTTATGTTACGTGCTTACTCAAAGATCAAGCTATCGGCGTTATTACCCCGGTATACCCCAAGCAGAGCAAAGCACCAGTGCCTACGCATGTTCATATCTCATGACTTAATTTCTTCTTCATGTTGATGCTTGATCGAATGCTACACGGAACCTTGATCGGTATTGTTATTCTTCCCTTTTGATTTTTACACTTGTCGCCAAATCCATTTTTCCCTAGCTTGTAACTCAAATTTCTAGTCTGATTCCAAGATTGTGGAAAGATCAAGGTAATTTAACTCTTTATTCATGTATCATGTTATGTTTCTTGTTTTGGTCTTTATGTTACGTGCTTACTCATGTCCTCCTGTAAAGGGGGAAGCAGCCTCACGGGTTAACATACAGGATCCCATGGTAATTGAAACAGGAAGTATATATCTTCAGTGCCAGGTACACTTTTAATTAACATTGACAATTGGTCGTTGAAGGCAACATTATTAGGACACCATGGTATGTTTTTTGACCATTTCTTACACTTTTCGTTTGTTTTCTGCACTAAAGTAGTCCAAAACTTGACATCAAACATTATTGACTGGATCCCTGTTTAGGTTCTTTTTTTACATTAGTTCTTTGTGCACCTATCAACATATTTTGGATAAAAATATGATTGTTTCTATCTTTTCTTTCATTTTGATCACTCTGTTCTTGTTTTTGATGTGAAATGCAAATGCCTTTTAGAACAACTTGTATGAGCTACTTGACTAGGTCATTGACTGGGTTATGGGTCATCACATCGTCAGCAGGAAACGGGTAGTGGACTCGACCTGCTGGGTATGTATCATTTTGACATTCGAGTGCGAGATTTATACAAATGTTTTGGATTCTTATATCTTCTTTCTTTATTTTGTTTTGAGTTTTGACTCATCAGGTTGGATTTCAAATAATATACATTTTTTCTCTATGGTTGGTGTCAGTATGAGATTATAAGAAATTCCATAGAGATATACTCTGAAGTTAGAGGGGCACGTTAATTATTTAACCCAAGTTTCATTATCATATATATAAGTTTAATTCATGTTATATTTGATATCTAATGGGTTAAGGTGGCACTTTGAAAAAATTCAAAATGAATGGGTCAAAGCTTAAAAAGGTCAAAAGTGACCTGATGTGTGATTAAGTGCCTACAACCAGACCGTTTTCTATCCCTAATGTTTGGTAACTGCTGCAGGTGTGGTGCAGACGTGCTGCAGAGGCAAGTTTATACACGGAAGTGTCTGAAGGGATATTTTCTTATGGCATCCGGAGTCATGGCCACGGTAAGTGCCGTTTTTATTAACAAGGCATACCTATGTTTTTTGCTATATTTGCTCATCATCGTTTTATGAGATGATAATCTGATTTCTGCTCCTATGGCTTCAGTCCAGTGCCTGAAATAGAACTAGAACTATCAGTTGCTACAGATTCATGAGTAACTGTTAGCACTCTTACCCTACTTCACTACTGCCAACGGTAAATGTTACTGTTTTTTGATGATCTATTTTACTGGTTATAAGCGTTGGCTCATTCTACAAATTAAATGGAATCATGTGTACTAGTGGTGAAGGTGTTAAATTATTCTCAGGAGATTCTGATTCTACACTGCCACCAAACCAACATAATGCTGTCTTGTATAAACTTCTGCTATTTATGTAGTAATCAAAAGGTGGCTTTTATTTACAAGTTCTGCTATTTATGTAGTTTTTTTACTATAAGTTTTTGCTTTACCACACATTTGTTTCACATTAAAATCAAGAGAAATATGTATGTACTGAATGTGTAAGGCATGTGAATTTATTTGTGCTCTTGATGACAAATTCTCGCCACTATGTATGAGGAGCACCCCCCCCCCCCCCCCCCCCCCCCCCCCCCAAAATGAAGTTCTCTTACTCTCCTTATCTGTAGCAGGTGACATTTTTATCGATCATATTTCTGTCTTTTTTATGTCTGTTAATTCATATCTGCAACCTCCTTGTGGAAGATTTTCTTGGTAATGTAGAGTACAAAAACGAGTGCGAGATTTATACTTGACTAGGTCATTGACTGGGTTATGGGTCATCACATCGTCAGCAGGAAACGGGTAGTGGACTCGACCTGCTGGGTATGTATCATATTGACATTCCAGTGCGAGATGTATACAAATGTTTTGGATTCTTATATCTTCTTTCTTTATTTTGTTTTGAGTTTTGACTCATCAGGTTGGATTTCACTGCAAGCAACAGCCCTTGCCTTTGCTCTCACCCAGTAACCCTCTCTCCTCCATTACACCACCGTCTAAGAAAAGTGCACCACCGCTCCCCTACTTCGCTCGTTAGCCTTACTTATGGTGTTACTGGTTAGTGATCCACTTTAATTTGTAAGTTGCGTTTCTAATTTCCCTTTTGCTTGAAACTTGGTATCTTCAGTTGACGCTTGGGTTTATTTTAAAATTGCAAGTAGCATTTAGCAACATTCACAAAAACAGAAATAGTATACATTTTTTCTCTATGGTTGGTGTCAGTATGAGACTATAAGAAATTCCATAGATCTTCATTTTTTTGGAATGTGAATTGGATAATTCTTAGTTTCTTACCTTGTCCTCTTTTAAGAAATGAATATGCATCTAGCTCATTGTGCAAATTCTTTTGTGCTATTTCTGGATTTTGTTGTAACTAATTGTATGACAACTTTGCAATTAGGAACTAAATCCAAGTGTTGTTTTTGTTCATTATGATTGCTTATGATTTAATCTAGTAGAAGTTTTCCTTTTTTGGTAGGCATCATGTTGCAGAGCTAAGGGTTTGTGCATGATTGTGAACCATATATGAATTCTGATGTTGCGTTCGCATCCTCTTTTATAAGACTACTGTAGTAGCAAATGCATCTAAGCAGGTTTATTTTAGTCCACAGTACAAATACTTATGCCATTTGGTTTCCGTAGTCAATTGTTATGGTCTAATCTGTGGTGATTTTTGGTTTTATGTTGGCATGCTGGAATAAACATAGTTTGATCATCATCATCATCATCATCTTCCATGTTCTGGTTGTTATTTAATATTGGAGAAAGTTTAATCTTCATCACCATGAGTCAGTGGCTAATCACCAGACACAATATTCTGTCTGAATTGTAAGATGAGCTATTGCAGTTTGTTTTTCTATCATGTATTTGTGTGAAATTACTCTCTTTTATGCGTCAACTGTATAAATTATTTTTGTAGGTTGACAGGTTTGGGGAGTCTCAACTTCAAAGACCTGAAAGCGTGTCATGCCAAATGGCACATTTTTTGCAATTGATATCTCCAACGGAAAGAAACTTGATGATAATGTTCCTTTTTCCCACAATTGTGATGTATGTTTCATATACTTGAGTGATAAGTTTCATGAAATTCTCTTTCGTTTCATTGACATCTCTTTGATTGCAGGTTCCACAGCCCTTCTTTGGTATCCTGTATACATATATTACTATCTATATCCAGTATTTTATATGCCAGTGTTATCAAAAGGATACCACGGCGATCTGCATGTTTCTTCGCATGTTAGATAGATGTCCTGGATTCAATCGATCAAAGATCAAGCTATCGGCGCTATTACCCCAAGTAGAGCAAAGCACCAGTGCCTACACATGTTCATATCTCATGACTTAATTTCTTCTTCATGCTGATGCTTGATCGAATGCTACACGGAACCTTGATAGGCATTGTTATTCTTCCCTGTTGATTTTTACACTTGTCGCCAAATCCATTTTTCCCTCGTAACTCAAATTTCTAGTCTGATTCCAAGATTGTGGAAAGAGGAACATATCAAGGTAATTTAACTCCTTATTCATGTATCATGTTATGTTTCTTGTTTTGGTCTTTATGTTACGTGCTTACTCATGTCCTCCTGAAGATCATGTAAAGGGGGAAGCAGCCTCACGGGTTAACAGGATCCCATGGTAATTGAAAGAGGAAGTATCTTCAGTGCCAGGTACACTTTTAATTAACATTGACAATTGTTCGTTGAAGGCAACACATTATTAGGACACCATGGTATGTTTTTTGACCATTTCTTACACTTTTAGATCATTTACATGTGTTTAATTTGTTGAATATTTTATCGTGTGTAAATAGTGGACGAAGGTCCGCCTTAAAAATAAAGTTTCGTTCGTTTTCTGCACTAAAGCAGTACAAAACTTGACATCAAACATTATTGACGGGAACCCTGTTCAGGTTCTTTTTTTACATTAGTTCTCTGTGTACCGATCAACATATTTTGGATAAAATATGATGGTTTTTATCTTGTGTTTTATTTTTATCACTTAATTTGTTCTTATTCTTGATGTGAAATGCAAATGCCTTTTAGAACAACTTGTATGAGCTTTTCATGCTTATGAACTTTCTTGATGTTGAAAAGGTTCACTTTACGGTATTGCTGCAACATTTAGCTATATATGTTAGTAATATTACATAATAAGATGTGGACATTTGTAAAATATCTGCTTATATTTAACGAAAATTGTTTGCAGTTTGGTAGTTGGAGGAGTTTCAGGAAGAGTTCAAGGATATCAATCAAGAAGAGCAGGAGGAAGGTTCTCAAGCTCTTCTAGAAGTGATCTTGAGTTGTCTTACAAAAAGCAAGAAGGTAATGTTTAGTTACACATGCTTTATTCACTTCGTTGTCTTATTTTCTGTTAAAATTTTTGTCGTTTACTTATGGCCAATAGTTTTTCTTTTGCTCATGCTATCTGGATTACTTATTCTGGTATAATTCATAGTTTTTTCTTTTTTTTCTATAATCCTATGCATGCATTCAATTATTCTCTTCCCCCTATAGGAACCATCTTCAGCTTCTATTAAGCTGGTTGTTTCTGTTATTGAAGATTGCAGACATGCACTTAATTGAACCGTTTGTCGTTTTTTCAACCGTTAGATTTTGGATCTAGATTGTGTTTAAAGTGAGCTCAAAGAATCATATCATGCTATTATATTTGAAATCCTCCGTTGTGCTCCACAAATGCTTATTGCTGTTGTATCAAACTTAACCCACGAACAGTTGGCCTGTCTTTCTCTTTTTTGCTATTATATTTTCTCTGTCAAATTCCTATTTGCTTTTTTACCTTTTTGTAATTTACAGAGTGACCAGGTTTGTGTTTGGATACTGGCTATCAAGTTTGTAGGCGGACTTTTTTCAATTCCTGGATGTCATGTAGCTAGTACTACGGTACTACCATCATAGAGTTTATAGATAGATATAGGTGCTGCAGTTAGTCTTAATGTTGTACTATATGTTAAATCTTTTTACTTAATCAATCAATCAGGAGAGGAATCCACTGCAGTTCTGGTCGGCCCGATTCAAGAGGGCTGCTCTCCAATTACAGAAGATAAACTCAATATTCAGAATCCAAAAACTAAGCTGATCTAAAGCATTAAACTTATATTAATACAAAAAAAGGTTAAGGAACTATCCCACTAACATCTCCCACCACTACATTGGTTTGCCCATGTTTACAAACTGCTACATGACTAGGTCATTGACTGGGTTATGGGTCATCACACCGTCAGCAGGAAACCGGTAGTGGACTCGACCTGCTGGGTATGTATCATATTGACATTCGAGTGCGAGATTTATACAAATGTTTTGGATTCTTATATCTTCTTTCTTTATTTTGTTTTGAGTTTTGACTCATCAGGTTGGATTTCACTAACATAGTATACATTTTTTCTCTACGGTTGGTGTCAGTATGAGATTATAAGAAATTCCATATAGGTATACTCTGAAGTTAGAGGGGCACGTTAATTATTTCACCCAAGTTTCCTTATCATATATATTAGTTTAATTCATGTTATATTTGATATCTAATGGGTTAAGGTGGCACTTTGAAAAAAATTCAAAATGAATGGGTCAAAGCTCAAAAAGGTCAAAAGTGACCTGATGTGTGATTAAGTGCCTACAACCAGACAGTTTTCTGTCCCTAATGTTTGGTAACTGCTGAAGGTGTGGTGCAGACGTGCTGCAGAGGCAAGTTTATACACGGAAGTGTCTGAAGGGATATTTTCTTATGGCATCCGGACGCATGGCCATGGTAAGTGCCATTTTTATTAACAGGGAATACCTATGCTTTTTGCTATATTTGCTCATCATCGTTTTATGAGATGATAATCTGATTTCTGCTCCTGTGGCTTCAGTCCAGTGCCTGAAATAGAACTAGAATTATCAGTTGCTACAAATTCATGAGTAACTGTTAGCATTCTTACCCTACTGCACTACTGCCAATGATAAATGTTACTGTCTTTTGATGATCTATTTTACTGTTTATAACCGTTAGCTCATTCTACAAATTAAGTGGAACCATGTGTACTAGTGGTGAAGGTTTTAAATTATTCTCAGGAGATTTCTGATCCTACACTGCCACCAAACCAACATAAAGCTGTCCTGTATAAACTTCTGCTATCTATGTAGTTTTTTTTACTATAAGTTTTTGCTTTACCACACATTTGTTTCACATTAAAATCAAGAGAAATATGCATGTACTGATCGAATTTGTAAGGCATGTGAATTTTTTTGTGCTCTTGATAACAAGTTCTGGCCACTATGTTTGAGAAGCCCCCCCCCTAATGAAGTTCTCTTACTCTCCTTATCTGCAGCAGGTGACATTTTTATCGATCATATTTCTGTCTTTTTTATGTCTGTTAATTCATATCTGCAACCTCCTTATGGAAGATTTTCTTTGTAATGTAGAGTACAAAAACGAGGGCGAGATTTATACTTGACTAGGTCATTGATTGGGTTTTGGGTCATCACATCGTCAGCAGGAAACGGGTAGTGGACTCGACTGCTGGGTATGTATCATATTAACATTCGAGTGCGAGATTTATACAAATGTTTTGGATTCTTATATCTTCTTTCTTTATTTTGTTTTGAGTTTTGACTCATCAGGTTGGATTTCACTGCAAGCAACAGCCCTTGCCTTTGCTCTCACCCAGTCACCCTCTCTCCTCCACTACACCGTCTAAGAAAAGAGCACCACCGCTCCCCTACTTCTCTCGTTAGCCTTCCTTGTAGTGTTACTGGTTAGTGATCCACTTTTGACTAGGTTATCATATATATTAGTTGAATTCATGTTGTATTTTATATCTAATGGGTTAAGTTGGCACTTTGAAAAAAATTCAAAATGAATGCGCAGGTCAAAGCTCAAAAAGGTCAAAAGTGACCTGATGTGTGATTGAATGCTTTCAACCAGACCTTTTTCTATCCCTTATGTTTGGTAACTGCTGCAGGTGTGGTGCAGACGTGCTAAAGAGGCAAATTTATACACGGAAGTGCCAATTTTATTGTGGCATCCGGAGGCATGGCCACGGTAAGTGCCATTTTTATTAACAGGGCATACCTACGTTTTTTGCTATGTGTACTAGTGGTGAAGGTTTTAAATTATTCTCAGGAGATTTCTGATCCTACACTGCCACCAAACCAACATAAAGCTGTCCTGTATAAACTTCTGCTATTTATGTAGTAATCAAAAGGTGGCTTCTATTTACAACTTCTGCTATCTATGTAGTTTTTTGTACTATAAGTTTTTGCTTTACCACACATTTGTTTCACATTAAAATCAAGAGAAATATGCATGTACTGATCGAATTTGTAAGGCATGTGAATTTTTTTGTGCTCTTGATGACACGTTCTGGCCACTATGTTTGAGAAGCTCCCCCCTAATGAAGTTCTCTTACTCTACTTATCTGCAGCAGGTGATATTTTTATCGATCATATTTCTGTCTTTTTTTATGTCTGTTAATTCATATCTGCAACCTCCTTATGGAAGATTTTCTTGGCAATGTAGAGTACAATGTCAATCATGTGCAACCTAATACGCTGCACATAGATGCCTGTGGTAACACAGTGATTTCTTTAAAGATGGATATAATAACTGCTCAGGTTACCATTCTGGAGGCATAAATCTTGGTGCTAAAGGAAATTGAGGTACTAATTATAAGCTGCGTTTCTTTTTAATAAACATTTGTCTAACGTTGCTTAAGTTAATAGGATCATTATGCGTAATGTGCGTTTTCAGTTATCATGACTGCGAATCAAATGAAAAAAAGCGAAACACATGGGGTTGTTGAAGAAATTTAATCTAATTCTACTTTAACCACAAGTATCATGCATTTGTTTGATGCTAATGTTGTGATTAAGAAGTATGGCGCCCCTGAACAATGTAAGTTTCACAATAACATAACAAAAAAGACTGCTATTTCATCTTTGTTGGTTTGTTTACTACTAATTTTCTTTGTGATTGCAGTTCGGGAGGATTTTTTACAGGAACTAAGATCTTCGGTTAACAGGAATTAGAAATTACAAAGTAGTCAGCCCGATTTTGAGCAGGCAAATCTCCGATTACACAAGGAACAACGTGAATATGTTGTGGGACTAGCTACGTAAATTAGCATGAGGTGAGAACAGTTATGGGGTGTAATCCCCACTTCCTGATGTTGTGGGTCACCCTTCATCTTCTTCAATTTTGAATGCTTTCCCTCCAACCCGGTTCTCCCTGTTCAGCTCTAAATGCGTCTACCCCGATCCATAGCGACCCGATCCAGACATTGGGTTCGTATCAGTTTCTTTCATCTTTGTCTTCACTTTAATGAGAAGAGAAAGGTAATTTAAATAACTATGCATGCTACAGAAGTAAAGTTCATCATCCCTTGAACTCACAATTCATGTTTTTGTGTGCATGATTCTACTTATCTTCTATGTGATTAGTTAACAATACGAGCTTATCTTTTTATGTGTTATCTTTTTGTGGGTATTTTTATTAACAGGAGCTTAAAGAATATGTGTTGAAAGCCGCTCAGACCCTTGCTGCTCACTAATCTGTTTATGAGGTGAGTCCACAAACCATCACTCCATTTTGTGACATGGGTCTGTTTGAAAAGCTTATACATGTTATTTGATTTTCCAATTTCATTTGTGTTGTTGGTTTCTTCTTTTTGGGCCTTCTTTTTTTTAAAAATTTTGTTTGCGTTTTAAAGTTAAATTTTGATGATTTAATCTCAAAATTTTAGTATTGAAGTTCTTGAAAACTTCAGTTATTCTAATCTATCACTCTTTTCAATAACCCATGAAATAGTTTAGTGATAGTAAATGTGGATTATTTTTTTTTATTTTTTGTCTTATTTATTCTTGTTTGTAGTAAAGATACTACAATTCTTTATAAATTTTGTTTTCAATGATTCTGGTGATTTGGTATTTGGTTTTGTCAATGACCCCATTAAGTTTTTAGATCCAAATTGTTTGGATAAATAACCTTACTTAAAGTGGTTTTGACCTGTATTTTAATCATGAATTTTCAATTTCTGTTTTACAGTGATTTGGATTCTTCTTATACTTGCTACAAACGTATTAACCTACTTCTTTATGATTTGTTAGAGCATGATTCTGTGAACTTATTTATTTGTTTGTTTGTGGTGTTATGTTTTTTATGTTTCTTGGATGTGTGCATTGCATTGTGCATTCTGTAAATTAGTTTTTCATCTGCCACCAAGATTAAGGAAAAACATATTACGCTTCAGAATAACTAACTTTATTTGTAAGGTAATTTTACTAATCTGAGATAATTTTCTATTTGGAGCTCTAATGTATTTGGAGTATACATATACATATGCTTATAGTAAGATTTATTATTGCATATCAAGTATTATTTACATAATAGTGTTAGTACCCTTGAAACCTTTCGTGCTTCCCATATATCCATTTTAAGTCCTTCAAAACCATTCTTTCTTACTATTTTAATTATCTATAAAGATTATACATTACGTCTTATGTTTGTCTTTATAATGGTTGCTTCTTGAAGTTCTTCCATCTTTATTGAAGCTAGTTGTCATCTTCGTTCATAAAATTTTTCATCTTATGTTATTTGTTAATTGTAAATGTGTTAGTTAGGCTCATTTGTACTAGCCTAGTTAGTTCTAGCCTAAGAATTATAGGTTAGGTTTTTCACCTTCATTTATAAAGGAGTTCTTCATCATTGTATACATACTTTTTAGATCAAGATATACCGGTTAACATGGTATTAGACCATCTAGTGTAATTAACATAATTATATGGTAGTCATATGTAATATTCTATTCTATAAAGTAATTTTGTTTTCAATAATTGTGGTGATTTGGTATTTGGTTTGCTCAATGACACCATTAAGTTTTTAGGTCCAAATTGTTTGGATAAATAACCTGACTTAAAGTGGTTTTGACCTTTATTTTAATCATTCATTTACAATTTCTGTTTTATAGTGATTTGGATTTTTCTTATACTTGCTACAAACACATTCGCCTACTTCTTTATGATTTGTTAGAGCATGATTCTGTGAACGAATTTGTTTGTTTGTTTGTGGTGTTATGTTTTTTATGTTTCTTGGATGTGTGCATTGCATTGTGCATTCTGTAAGCTAGTTTTTCATCTGCCACCAAGATTAAGGAAAAATATATTACGCTTCAGAATAACTAACTATATTTGTAAGGTAATTTTACTAATATGAGACAATTTTCTATTTGGAGCTCAAATGTATCTGGAGTATACATACACATATGCTTATAGTAAGTTTATTATCGCATTTCAAGTGTTATTTACATAATCAGGTTATTACCCTTGAAAACTTTTGTGCTTCCCAAATATCCATTTTAAGTCCTTCAAAACCATTCTTTGTTACTAATTTAATTATTTATAATGATTATACATTACGTCTTATGTTTGTCTTTATAATGGTTGCTTCTTGAAGTTCTTCCATCTTTATTGAAGTTAGTTGTCATCTTCGTTCATAAATTTTTTCATCTTATGTTATTTGTTAATTGTAAATATGTTAGTTAGGCTCATAGGATCATTTGTACTAGTTCTGACCTAAGAGCTGTAGTTTAGGTATTTCACCTCCATTTATAAAGGAGTTCTTCATCATTGTTTACATACCTTTTAGATCAAGATATAGGTATCAGAGCTAAGTGTCACAACACGTCAAATGTCAAGTTGCAACATCCTAAGTTTTCTCGATTAGAGCCATCAAATGGCTGTTAAGAAGAACCATCTAGAGCAGTAATGAATGGTCATGGAAGGCTTAGAATTTAGCCATCAAAGCTTAGATGAAAGATCATGGATAAGCTAAATAATTCTCTAGAAATATCTAGAGCAGCCTTGAATGGTCATGAAAGTCTTTGAAAATTGTTACAAAATTCAGCCATCAAAGCTAGATGAAAAAGATCATGGATAAGCTAGATAATTCCATAGATATATCTAGTCTTATATCTTTCTAGTAAATAGATAAACAAAATAAATGTATAAGTGAATCTAGATATAAAACAGTCTAGACGCCATAAAAGTAGTATAAATAGGATAGTGGTGCATCATTTGTACTCACCCAAGTTTTTTGTAACAATAAAGTCGTGTACACTTGTGTTCTAAAGTAATACAAGCATCTTGTGTTGTTAATCGATACAAGCAATCTTACTTGCAAGCATGCAAATCTAACATTTCCTTACATGACTTCTTCCGCAAAACCCATCCACACGAGACTAAATAGGTTAGCTTAGAACCAATCTAAATGCAACATGAGAGTTGAAGAATTCACTCCATTACGAGTGGAATTAGAGCCACGTAGACTCATTGGGATGGCATGTAACCAAGAAAAACGTGTAGCTGCAAGCTTTGCCAGGGATGAGACTCGTGGACGAAGGATGCGTGACGAGGACTCGAAGCATGTCTAAATACTTTGTTGCAAGCATGGAGAAAAGAGTTGAAGATGTCGAGACATCATTGGTGGAATTAAAAACGAAGTCAATGAATTTAAGGCTGAAGTTGATATCTTCAAATGCACTTACATGTAGAGTCGTTAGGCGATAACTTCATGAGAATGAGAAACGATCTCCTCACTCTCCCTATGAGAGGAGATGGAAGAAATGATCACAAAGGAGTTGGTCAGATTAAAGCTAACTTCGAGAGAGATATCAAAGACTTGCAAACTGAAATAAGTGTTTGTAAGTGCGCACTAGCAGCCGGAGGCGACAAATTATCCATACCTCTACAAAAGGTGACATCCCAAACCATCACCATTCATTGGTGAACGAAAGGCAAAGGCTATGGACGACTTTCTTTGTTAAATGGAGCAATACTTTTGAGACCATAGACATGTCTATGCCAAGAAGATTAAAACAATAACTCTCCACTTGAGTGAAATCCCATCTTTATAGTGGCTATGCAAATAGAAGGAAATTGATAGAGGTACGTGCACCATGAAAAATTGGGCTTATTTTGTAAAAGGATTCAAGAAACAATTCTATCCGGAAAAATGCTGAACACAAAGCAAAGATTTGGCTTTGTAATTTAAGGCAAAATGGTAAGATTTCATTACCCTTGAAATTCTGGACTTGTTGCCAAATGACTCTCCCAAATACTTCATCCATGGCTTACAAACTTGGGCAAGAACCGAGCTTGAACGAAGAAATGTTCAAGGCTAATCAACCATAACGAAAGGCGATCACAAAAACCCCATCATTTGGAGAAGAATGATGATAAAGATAGGGAAGGGAGACCCCTCATCAATTACCAAAATCAAACTCGAAAAGGTGATATCCTAAAATAATCAAAGGTATGGCAAGGATACATAAATAATCAAAAGCTTGCCCAGTAACATTTATAAACATCATAGGTGCATCATCAAAGGAGATTAGGTGCAAGCTCTTACATTCGAGCCGGATACAAGGCATTGAGGCAAGACTATCTCTATTATACAATTCATGAAGACAACTTGTGGGGCATTTAGGAAACACGAAGAGGACGTCGTTGCATTCGATGGGAGAGAATGTCGCAACACCCTAATTTAATCGATTAAGGGCATTTTTGAAGCAACCATGGCTGCCCGAAAGACTCGAACATGCCACATATTTCTACAGGAACATGGTAGCGCCGAAAGGCTCTAGAACATACCGCGAGTTGCTAGAAAACGTGGCTTAAAGGGCTGCTAAGAAGAACCATATAGAGCAGCCTTAAATTAATGTATAGATTAATCTAGATATAGAATAATCTAGACACCATGAAAGTAGTATAAATGGGATGGAAGTGCATCATTTGCACTCACTTAAGTTCTTTGTAACAACAAAGTTTTGTATACTTGTATTCTAAAGTAATACAAGCATCTTACTTGTGTTGTTAACCGATACAAGCAATCTTACTTGCGAGCCTACAAATCTAACGTTCCCTTACAAGACTTCTACTACAAAGCTCATCCGCATGAGACTAAATAGGCTGATATGAGACCAATCTATGTGTCTCTTGAGAGTTGAAGAGTTCATTTTGTGGCATAAGGCTCTAAAATTGATTTATGTTCTTGTTCCATCATAAGTCCAATCGTCTATTTTGTCACTAGTTCTGCGTTCTACGGTCATCCGCCTTCTCCTGTCGCCGGTGTTGGTCATTTGTTCTGCTTTCTAAAGTCCAACTTCCTATAACAAAACAACTCCTTTTTCATTATTTTTAGTTGACTGTTTCATAGAATTTGTAAGCATAACATTTGCCTCGGTTAGTGTTCCCAATATGTATAGAACATTGATCTAAGTTCCTTATTCTCTGATCTTCACATGTAAATACATTTTTTTGAAGTAGTTAACGAGTAGTGGTAGATTAAAAGAGTGGTAGATTAAAAGAGGTTGAGTTTAAAAGACTTAAACAATACTACAGGTGGTTATATATGAAGACCTATCATCTAACCTGAAATCTGGTTATGCATACATTAGAACTAATCTAAAGTGATAATTTAAATAATGTAAGCAATTATGAGGTGGTTGTATGCAATTGCTTAGTAAGTTAGGGACAGATAAGCGTTGTTGGATTAGAACAATTTAACTCATATAATGAGGGACTTAAAACATATGAATAAAATATAAAGATAATCATAATTAAAACATTAAGATTTTATCGGTTAAGTGAGAATTCAAAAAATAAAATAATAATAGTGTTAATAATAATAATAATAATAATTTTGTGCTCAATCGTCCGATACCAACAAGATAGCGAATCACCCAATATATATAAGTTTGTATAGCTTAGGCATTATGTAACTAAACCGTAGGTTCTTGTACGGATTGAGGAAGCCTTTATTTGGGTTTCTCTTATGTTTAACAAAGGTACGAATTTCTAATTCCTGAACATTTTTTTATTCTTGTTATTAGTAGCTGGTCTATCTTCGAGTTCTGTTATAAGTTGCTAGACTACTCGTTATTTTTGTACGCTGTCTCCCTATCTTGATGGTAACCAAGACGCGTTATTGCGACATCAATAACGTGGCATCAACCGTGGTGTTGAGCTGAGATCACGGCGGCTCTAAAGAGGACTCTAAATTTATATTGGCTCCTGTTATATTATTATTTCCTCAGAGGCGTATAGATTGATCCTAGGCTATTTCCTGATGGATGGTTGTATACCACTCTATTTAGTACTCTAGTGAATGGTCTGTATGTCTGCCCATACTCCATTTCACATTAGTTCACATGCTTGCTCATGGTGTTCCCTTTGTTAAGTTATTATATGATATGATTGTTAGCTCAGGTTATGTTCTGTTTGGTATATATATTATGTCATCTCGTTCTCTATTATCATCACATCTGTTTATTCTGTTATCTGTTATACTGTTCACTAGGCGTTATGATCAGGCGTGCTTTTGTTTTAATGCACGTCAGGTCAGAAGGATCATCCGGGATTGAAGTGAATAGTGGCAATCGGGATAAACAAGACTTCTATTATTTTGATAATAATAGATTTAAGTCGGTTTTAGACTTATGTTTTTGGAATTTGGGCATTTAAACGTTATTAATTTATGAGATTATGTTTTGGATTTTGATTACCGTGATAGTGACACGTCAACCTTGGTTGGGGTGTTACAGAGTATGAGACACTAAAGAAAGTTGGTGATGCTAGTCAGAATGTGTGTATTAAAAATCGTATATTAAAGTTTGTAAAATGAGCAAGTTAGTCAAAGTCAAAACAAGTAATTTTTTAATAAAAATGCTTGTTGACTAAAGTTGGGTTGACTTGGAATGTGAAAACTACTTTGTTCAAAATCTATATATTATGTATTAAAAATAAACCGACTTCAACCCTCTTGACTTCTTTTCTTTGGTTCAGAATTAAATTGCAAGATCTAATATACCAAGTTATATTATAAATTAGTTCTCGTATTGGTTTTTTTAGGCCTTGTAAAAGTTGCTACACACTATTGGTTTATTTCTTGAGGAATAGTTCTTATGATAAAAAGGAGTTTTTTATACCAACTTTGAGGAGCCAACTATTTACTCCATGTGTTGTGAAAACAAAAGGACGTCAACTATGTAAGCATAACATTTGCCCGGGTTAGTGTACCCAATATGTAAAGAACATTATTTTAATAACCAAAACTATGTATCTAGAGAGAAAATCAAACCAAACTTAACATGGCTTGTAGCTTACATGCCATGGGAATAGTTCCAAAGATTTCTTGGCTACAAGTAGTAACTTAAAGCATCCACTTTTAAAATAACATTCAACTTTTACTCATAGAGAGTGATAGGGTTGATAAGGGGTGTTCAAGGTGGGTTTTCGTCTTGTTGTCATAGTTTATGGTCACCCTACAACGGGGGCTCAGACCAATGGAATCATGGCTGCGAGAGCGCCGATGGTGATGCAAATGTGCTCTATTGCAGTGCTGTCTACCTTTTTAGGTTGAGGTTTAGGACATGATTGCCCCTCCACTTCCACTTTTGGGTTGAGGTGGAGTCGTTGCCGTAGAAGGTGCCGATAGTGGCGGTGCAACTGCCTTTGCTGCCTTTTCGCCTCTTTGATTCTCTTATACCCCTTAAGGGTTTTTCAAATCTGACTTAATTGTTATGGTCTTTTGATCGTTTGATGTCAATGATGAGATCTGTTTTGGTTGTTTCTTCATTACGATGATGTAGTGAGACTCTTACTTTTAAACAATAGCTCATCTGATACCTTTGGTAAACATGGTTACATCTTGATCTGCTTTGCTTACGATGCTTGGCGAAATTAACATATGTCTTATGTCCGATGTTAGTGGTGACGAAGATGTGTTCATCTGAGACTTCATGCGTTCGGTATGTCACGATTGCTCGGCCTTGGCTACCATTTCTAGCATACGACCGCAATCGGACATAAGTTTTATGTCATGCTCTGACTATTACTCTGCGACCGGTTATAATAGCTATATGGGATCACCGTGTTCCGAAATTTGTGTTTCGATAAATGCTTTGCGGCTATGATGATGACAACAAAATCTTATATGAACGCAATTTCGTTTGAGCCTAGAGTTCCCACATGCAACGCGCATGATGGGAAAAACACTAGTTTTATTAAATTACATGTGTTATTTTTTTTTTTCAAACGACAAATGTATTACACTGCTTTAAAAAATAAATGTTTTGTTTTCGAGCTAGGATAGCATCTCCAACCCTCTCAAAAGGAAAACTACAACTAGGAAAACCCTTGGCTCAACCCAGAGTGTTTTTACTCTGAACAAGAGTCGAACCCAAGATTTCCTCAAATTTAATTGTATTTGATACCTCATCTTAACCACTTAGACTAAAAATCTTTGGTAATTACATGTGTTATTATTATGTTAAATACTATCATGTTATGTTTTAACTTTTAAGGGACCATTTAAGTTTGTTGGATTTGTCATACACCAAATCTTGTCTAATATTTTATTGTTGTATATTTATTGTTGAACTAAATGTGAAAGTTTATTCCTTTTTAACATAGTTTTATTTAATTGCAAAGCTGCATAAATTATTATACTACGATTGTTGAAGTATGTCGCCTAAACCAAGAAAACAACTTGGACGATGGTTTGCATCTCCTTGTGAAATATTGTTTAAAAATACCTGAAATTCTTAAAATTTAAGCAATCATATATAATTTTATGTTTATTTAACGACAACGATGACACCCTTTATTGATCACCCAATAATATAGGAAGCCATCTAACAAGCCAGACACATACCTAGAATTAAGTGAACCAATAAAAACATAAAAATATGCATTCCTTCTTTAGATACACCATGTGCAAGTAATAAATATAATACATTGATCTCACTGATTTTCTTTTATTTGCTTCTTTGATTATGTACTTGGGATTTAAAGAATGTCTAGAAATGAGTTCATCCTCATTAAAGAGAGGTTGCGCCATTGAAAGATACTTAATCATACTTGATCCACCCAAATATATTTTTTGAACCGCAGTTGATAACACACATGTTTTGTCGTCTAAAGTAAATTGTTACATAATTGAAATAATGATAGATTTTTGGGAATGAGATATAATTTTTTTTTAATTTAAATAGGAATAAGTTTGAAATGTGCTTTGATGAAAAAAAAAAAAAAAAGTCTAATTCCATGAAAAAAAATGAATACAAGACCACGTGGATAACTGAAAATAAGTACTTTTGTAGTTTGATATAAAGACCAAATATGATAATTACAAACGAGTTTCAAAATGCACATCAAGTTCTCCATCTTCATATTTATCTCTAAATTTAAAGAAAAACATAAAAATCATGTAAATTTACTATCACATGTGTGCATCATTTCCATTTTATCTTCTATAATATCAAAAGAAACTACAAATGAAACTATACAGATTCTTCATATTCAAGGCAAGGCTTACCATTCATCCCTATTGTTTAATATTATCTATGAATATGAGTAGAAGAGAAAAAAAATTGAAAAAAAAAAGTAAAAAAAAAATATTACTTAATTAAAATGATGATAGATTTGAGATTTGAAGTGTGAAATGTTTTTTAATCGAAATATAGATAAATGTGAGAAATAAGATATGTTATGAACGGGGATTTTATATATATATCTAAAATCGGTTCTTGACGGTTCAGTCCAGCCGGTTCTGTCGGTTCCGGTTCAAAAGAACCGATTCATGCTCCCTTACGTGCGGGTCTTGTATCGACTAAGTTATTGTTTTTAATGTTTTACATTTCACGTGGGGTTTAACGTTTTTAATCTACTTTTCGTAAATCATATCTGTTATGAATTGCATCGTTTGTAAATTAATTGCTGCATATGATTAGTGATTAGATATATAGCTGTGAGATCACGTGAGAAAGAAGAACACGAGTAGGTAAGGAACTAAGGATAAGAATCAATTTCAACTTTTGCAGAGAGAGAGATATGAAGGGATAAGAGATGAAAATGTTTGGGTTTCGAATGTGGGCATAGGCGGGGATAGACTTGGGCAAAAAAACCGGGTACGGACCCGACCCGGCGAACCCGACCCGGACCCGGGTCCGGGTACAACCCGGTATAGGGTGTACCCGGTTTGGAACCAAAAATACCCGGTGGGTAGGAACCGGTTATGGTTTTTTATATTTTTCTAGAACCCGAACCGTACCCGACCCGACCCAACCCGGACCCGACCCGATCGTACCCGGGTCCAACCCGGTTTTTACCGTTTTTTCGGGTTTTTTTAAAAAACTAGCCGTTTTTAACGGCTATATAGCCGTTGGATCTCATTTTTGACCCTTTTTTTTTGTTTTTTTGCCCCCTAAGGTAGTATAAATAGGTGTGGGTTGGTTTGATTGAGTACCCAACTCTCAAACGCAAAACATACGCAAAAAACGCAAAAATACTCTAGTTTACTCTCGTTTTACATTTTCACTCTCTCGTTTTACACTTTTCACTGTCTTGAATCTTGTTATGGCTCAATCACAATCTTCCGTTGGTCAAAGTTCGTCCAACGCTCCAACCGTCGTTCGTGTTCTTCCACACAATCGTAACATGGATGTATGGTGCAATTGGGACATGGTTGAGTTGAGTGACGGGTCTGTAAAGGCTCGTTGCAAGTTTTGTGGAGCTTTGCTTGCTAAAGATTCTAACACAACTTTAAGCAAACACATTAGCAAGAAGTTTTGTAAGTCGTTTAAAAGTAATCCGGATTCGCAACAAACACAATTAGGTGGAGACGGTGGAATCTTTAATTACGACGTTAATAGGGTTCGAGATCGAATGGCAAAGTTCGTGATTCAAGAAGCTTTGCCTTTTAGTCACTTCGACAATCCTCGTTTGACCAACTTAATTCGAGAGACGCTTCAACCTCGTGACAACCATGTAAGTCGTACTACCCTTAGACGTTATTGTTTAAAATTATGGAAGCAAGCAAAAAATGATTTAATTGTATTATTTGAAAATTTAAATACCGGTGTAAACTTAACTAGTGACGTTTGGTCGGCTCCACACGGTTTACCCGAATCGTACCTTTGCGTCACCTCTTATTGGGTAGATCCCAAATCATGGCAATTGATGAAACGTACGATTGCGTTTGATCTTTTTCCGTATCCACACACCGGAGAATTTTTGTTTTACTTTTTGGATAATGTAATAACTACTTTTAATTTACAAAATAAAATTTTTTCAACGGCATTTGATAACGCTTCCAACAACACAACCGCGGTTGAAAAATTAAAATTAAAATATCTTCCGATTGCAAACGGTGATTTTTCCATACTCGTTGTGTTGCACATATTATTAATTTAGTAGTGCAAGACGGTCTATCCGTGCAATTTGTTGATAACTTTATTAAAGCTTTTCGATTTATGTTACATGACGTTTATAAAAAAAGTAGAAGAAGATATCAAGATTATAAAAAACTTTGTAAGGATACGGATTCTGTATTTTTAGGTCCAAATTGGGATGTACCTACTCGGTGGAATTCGACTTGTCACATGTTTAATTGTGCTTTAAAACAAAAGGGAACTTTGAAAGCTTTTCATAATAGTCTTTCGGATAATGGTGAAGCCGACCCATTTCCGGATGCGGGTTGGAAAAATGTTCAAAGTCTATCCGATTTTCTTGAGGTGTTTAAAAACTCAACAACAAAATTATCGGGAGTTTATTATCCCACTAGTTATTCGGTGGTTCAAGAATTATATTTCATGGCTTTGAATTTTAAAAATTTTCAATAAAAAAATGATATGTTTACACAAATGATAGAACCAATGAAAGAAAAGTTTAAAAAATATTTTGAGGAGTTACCACCCGTTTTTACTTGTGCCGCCGCTTTAAATCCATTTTTAAATGTTGCTGGGGTTGAATGTTTGATAGACGAGATAAATGACAATTTAGATATGCATGACGAAAACCCCAATTTAGATATCAAACTCAAGATTTACTCAAATTTAATTGTATTTGATACCTCAATTTAACAACTTAGACTGAAAATCATTCATAATTACATGTGTTGTTATTATGTATTTATACTATCACGTTATGTTTTAACTTTTAAGGGACCATTTAAGTTTGTTAGATTTGTCAGGCGCCAAATCTTGTCTTTATATAATATTTTTGAATATTTATTGTTGAACTAAATGTGACAGTTATTCTTTTTTAACATAGTTTTATTTATTGCAAAATCGGTTCTTGACGGTTCAGTCCAGCCGGTTCTGTCGTTTCCGGTTCAAAAGAACCGGTTCCTGCTCCCCTACGTGTGGGTCTTGTATCGACTAAGTTATTGTTCTTAATGTTTTACATTTCACGTGGGGTTTAACGTTTTTAATATACTTTTCGTTTGTTTTTATTTTTTCTGTTTTTATTATTTTTAATATGAATTTATGATATGTTGGTAGTCACAAATGATTTAATATCTAAGTTCAATACTAAGAATTAAAATAATGAGTATTTTAGAAAAGTAAAAATGCCATGATACGTTTTTAAAAGTCGCGGCTCCCGAAATGTCGATAGATTACATTTGCGATTGGGGAGATCTGGCGTCAAAAATAGAACACGACTAGCCGTTGGTGTTCACTTGATAAAACCCCTTCAGTGTTCCTCTCTCCATTCGCAAGAAATAAAACTAGGGTTTCCAAAACCTCCAAATATGGCGATCTGCATATATGTTTCGATAGATGTCCAGGATTCAATCGATCAAAGATCAATCTTTGGTGTTCACTTGATAAAAGCCCTGCACTGTTCCTCTCTCCATTCTCAAGAAATAAAACTAGGGTTTCCAAATTAATCCACAAAGATGAAGAACCATTACCATGGCGAACTGCATATATGTTTCTTCCATTGTTAGATACATGTCGTCCTGGATTCAATCGATCAAAGATCAAGCTATCGGCGTTATTACCCCAAGCAGAGCAAAGCACCAGTGACTTCTTCTTCTTCTTCTTCTTCTTCTTCTTCTTCTTCATGTTGATGCTTGATCGAACGCCACACGCAACCTTGATAGGTATTGTTGTCATCGTGCCCTTAATTCTGTTATTCTTCCTTAATTCGTTAGATGGGTATGCGAGATTTCATTTTAACCTAAAGATTTTCATCTTAATTTCTGATTTTTGGGTTGTCTGATCGTATCTTGTTTTAGGGTTTATAATCTCAATTTCTGGATTTGTTTGGTTATATGGTGTTTTTGGGAATTTAGTTTTGATTCTTGGTGCAGGGAAGAAATTGAAGGGTTTAGTGTTGTTGACATCCAATTTTGGATGGTGAGAATTTGGTGTTAAGTTGTGGTGAGACGAGGGATGTTATCAAGATTGATAAATTTTCTAAAGGCCTGCTGGCGACCTGCGGATGGGTTCAATGCAGCCGGCAGCCAGGAGGCTCTTCTTTGGTTTAAAGAAATTGGTCACCATATAAATGGTGAGTACTCTATGGCTGGTGTTCAAGCCAACATGTTGCTTGAAGATCAAAGTCAAATTGAGTCTGGTTCATTGAGCTTTCTTGATTCTGGTCCGTATGGGACCTTTGTTGGTGTATATGATGGTCAAATTGGGACCTTCTTCTTCTTCTTCTTCATGTTGATGCTTGATCGAACGCCACACGGAACCTTGATAGGTATTGTACGTTATTCTTCCCTTTTGATTTTTACACTTGTCGCCAATTGTAACTGAATTTCTAGTCTGATTCCAAGATTGTGAAATTTCTAGTCTGATTCATGTATCATATTATGTTTCTTGTTTTGGTCTTTATGTTACGTGCTTACTCATGTCCTCCTGTAAAGGGGAAGCAGCCTCACGGGTTAACATGTACGATCCCATGCTAATTGAAACAGGAAGTATCTTCAGTGCCAGGTACACTTTTAATTAACATTAATGACAATTGGTCGTTGAAGGCAACACATGATTAGGACGGACGCCATGGTATGTTTTTTGACCTTTTCTTACACTTTTCCTTTGTTTTCTGCAGTCCAAAACTTGACATCAAACATTATTGACTGGATCCCTGTTTAGGTTCTTTTTTTACATTAGTTCTTTGTGCACCGATCAACATATATTGGATAAAATATGATTGTTTCTATCTTTTTGTTTCATTTTGTTCACTCTGTTCTTGTTTTTGGTCTTTATGTTACGTGCTTACTCAAAGATCAAGCTATCGGCGTTATTACCCCGGTATACCCCAAGCAGAGCAAAGCACCAGTGCCTACGCATGTTCATATCTCATGACTTAATTTCTTCTTCATGTTGATGCTTGATCGAATGCTACACGGAACCTTGATCGGTATTGTTATTCTTCCCTTTTGATTTTTACACTTGTCGCCAAATCCATTTTTCCCTAGCTTGTAACTCAAATTTCTAGTCTGATTCCAAGATTGTGGAAAGATCAAGGTAATTTAACTCTTTATTCATGTATCATGTTATGTTTCTTGTTTTGGTCTTTATGTTACGTGCTTACTCATGTCCTCCTGTAAAGGGGGAAGCAGCCTCACGGGTTAACATACAGGATCCCATGGTAATTGAAACAGGAAGTATATATCTTCAGTGCCAGGTACACTTTTAATTAACATTGACAATTGGTCGTTGAAGGCAACATTATTAGGACACCATGGTATGTTTTTTGACCATTTCTTACACTTTTCGTTTGTTTTCTGCACTAAAGTAGTCCAAAACTTGACATCAAACATTATTGACTGGATCCCTGTTTAGGTTCTTTTTTTACATTAGTTCTTTGTGCACCTATCAACATATTTTGGATAAAAAATATGATTGTTTCTATCTTTTCTTTCATTTTGATCACTCTGTTCTTGTTTTTGATGTGAAATGCAAATGCCTTTTAGAACAACTTGTATGAGCTACTTGACTAGGTCATTGACTGGGTTATGGGTCATCACATCGTCAGCAGGAAACGGGTAGTGGACTCGACCTGCTGGGTATGTATCATTTTGACATTCGAGTGCGAGATTTATACAAATGTTTTGGATTCTTATATCTTCTTTCTTTATTTTGTTTTGAGTTTTGACTCATCAGGTTGGATTTCAAATAATATACATTTTTTCTCTATGGTTGGTGTCAGTATGAGATTATAAGAAATTCCATAGAGATATACTCTGAAGTTAGAGGGGCACGTTAATTATTTAACCCAAGTTTCATTATCATATATATAAGTTTAATTCATGTTATATTTGATATCTAATGGGTTAAGGTGGCACTTTGAAAAAAATTCAAAATGAATGGGTCAAAGCTTAAAAAGGTCAAAAGTGACCTGATGTGTGATTAAGTGCCTACAACCAGACCGTTTTCTATCCCTAATGTTTGGTAACTGCTGCAGGTGTGGTGCAGACGTGCTGCAGAGGCAAGTTTATACACGGAAGTGTCTGAAGGGATATTTTCTTATGGCATCCGGAGTCATGGCCACGGTAAGTGCCGTTTTTATTAACAAGGCATACCTATGTTTTTTGCTATATTTGCTCATCATCGTTTTATGAGATGATAATCTGATTTCTGCTCCTATGGCTTCAGTCCAGTGCCTGAAATAGAACTAGAACTATCAGTTGCTACAGATTCATGAGTAACTGTTAGCACTCTTACCCTACTTCACTACTGCCAACGGTAAATGTTACTGTTTTTTGATGATCTATTTTACTGGTTATAAGCGTTGGCTCATTCTACAAATTAAATGGAATCATGTGTACTAGTGGTGAAGGTGTTAAATTATTCTCAGGAGATTCTGATTCTACACTGCCACCAAACCAACATAATGCTGTCTTGTATAAACTTCTGCTATTTATGTAGTAATCAAAAGGTGGCTTTTATTTACAAGTTCTGCTATTTATGTAGTTTTTTTACTATAAGTTTTTGCTTTACCACACATTTGTTTCACATTAAAATCAAGAGAAATATGTATGTACTGAATGTGTAAGGCATGTGAATTTATTTGTGCTCTTGATGACAAATTCTCGCCACTATGTATGAGAGCACCCCCCCCCCCCCCCCCCCCCCCCCCCCCCAAATGAAGTTCTCTTACTCTCCTTATCTGTAGCAGGTGACATTTTTATCGATCATATTTCTGTCTTTTTTATGTCTGTTAATTCATATCTGCAACCTCCTTGTGGAAGATTTTCTTGGTAATGTAGAGTACAAAAACGAGTGCGAGATTTATACTTGACTAGGTCATTGACTGGGTTATGGGTCATCACATCGTCAGCAGGAAACGGGTAGTGGACTCGACCTGCTGGGTATGTATCATATTGACATTCCAGTGCGAGATGTATACAAATGTTTTGGATTCTTATATCTTCTTTCTTTATTTTGTTTTGAGTTTTGACTCATCAGGTTGGATTTCACTGCAAGCAACAGCCCTTGCCTTTGCTCTCACCCAGTAACCCTCTCTCCTCCATTACACCACCGTCTAAGAAAAGTGCACCACCGCTCCCCTACTTCGCTCGTTAGCCTTACTTATGGTGTTACTGGTTAGTGATCCACTTTAATTTGTAAGTTGCGTTTCTAATTTCCCTTTTGCTTGAAACTTGGTATCTTCAGTTGACGCTTGGGTTTATTTTAAAATTGCAAGTAGCATTTAGCAACATTCACAAAAACAGAAATAGTATACATTTTTTCTCTATGGTTGGTGTCAGTATGAGACTATAAGAAATTCCATAGATCTTCATTTTTTTGGAATGTGAATTGGATAATTCTTAGTTTCTTACCTTGTCCTCTTTTAAGAAATGAATATGCATCTAGCTCATTGTGCAAATTCTTTTGTGCTATTTCTGGATTTTGTTGTAACTAATTGTATGACAACTTTGCAATTAGGAACTAAATCCAAGTGTTGTTTTTGTTCATTATGATTGCTTATGATTTAATCTAGTAGAAGTTTTCCTTTTTTGGTAGGCATCATGTTGCAGAGCTAAGGGTTTGTGCATGATTGTGAACCATATATGAATTCTGATGTTGCGTTCGCATCCTCTTTTATAAGACTACTGTAGTAGCAAATGCATCTAAGCAGGTTTATTTTAGTCCACAGTACAAATACTTATGCCATTTGGTTTCCGTAGTCAATTGTTATGGTCTAATCTGTGGTGATTTTTGGTTTTATGTTGGCATGCTGGAATAAACATAGTTTGATCATCATCATCATCATCATCTTCCATGTTCTGGTTGTTATTTAATATTGGAGAAAGTTTAATCTTCATCACCATGAGTCAGTGGCTAATCACCAGACACAATATTCTGTCTGAATTGTAAGATGAGCTATTGCAGTTTGTTTTTCTATCATGTATTTGTGTGAAATTACTCTCTTTTATGCGTCAACTGTATAAATTATTTTTGTAGGTTGACAGGTTTGGGGAGTCTCAACTTCAAAGACCTGAAAGCGTGTCATGCCAAATGGCACATTTTTTGCAATTGATATCTCCAACGGAAAGAAACTTGATGATAATGTTCCTTTTTCCCACAATTGTGATGTATGTTTCATATACTTGAGTGATAAGTTTCATGAAATTCTCTTTCGTTTCATTGACATCTCTTTGATTGCAGGTTCCACAGCCCTTCTTTGGTATCCTGTATACATATATTACTATCTATATCCAGTATTTTATATGCCAGTGTTATCAAAAGGATACCACGGCGATCTGCATGTTTCTTCGCATGTTAGATAGATGTCCTGGATTCAATCGATCAAAGATCAAGCTATCGGCGCTATTACCCCAAGTAGAGCAAAGCACCAGTGCCTACACATGTTCATATCTCATGACTTAATTTCTTCTTCATGCTGATGCTTGATCGAATGCTACACGGAACCTTGATAGGCATTGTTATTCTTCCCTGTTGATTTTTACACTTGTCGCCAAATCCATTTTTCCCTCGTAACTCAAATTTCTAGTCTGATTCCAAGATTGTGGAAAGAGGAACATATCAAGGTAATTTAACTCCTTATTCATGTATCATGTTATGTTTCTTGTTTTGGTCTTTATGTTACGTGCTTACTCATGTCCTCCTGAAGATCATGTAAAGGGGGAAGCAGCCTCACGGGTTAACAGGATCCCATGGTAATTGAAAGAGGAAGTATCTTCAGTGCCAGGTACACTTTTAATTAACATTGACAATTGTTCGTTGAAGGCAACACATTATTAGGACACCATGGTATGTTTTTTGACCATTTCTTACACTTTTAGATCATTTACATGTGTTTAATTTGTTGAATATTTTATCGTGTGTAAATAGTGGACGAAGGTCCGCCTTAAAAATAAAGTTTCGTTCGTTTTCTGCACTAAAGCAGTACAAAACTTGACATCAAACATTATTGACGGGAACCCTGTTCAGGTTCTTTTTTTTACATTAGTTCTCTGTGTACCGATCAACATATTTTGGATAAAATATGATGGTTTTTATCTTGTGTTTTATTTTTATCACTTAATTTGTTCTTATTCTTGATGTGAAATGCAAATGCCTTTTAGAACAACTTGTATGAGCTTTTCATGCTTATGAACTTTCTTGATGTTGAAAAGGTTCACTTTACGGTATTGCTGCAACATTTAGCTATATATGTTAGTAATATTACATAATAAGATGTGGACATTTGTAAAATATCTGCTTATATTTAACGAAAATTGTTTGCAGTTTGGTAGTTGGAGGAGTTTCAGGAAGAGTTCAAGGATATCAATCAAGAAGAGCAGGAGGAAGGTTCTCAAGCTCTTCTAGAAGTGATCTTGAGTTGTCTTACAAAAAGCAAGAAGGTAATGTTTAGTTACACATGCTTTATTCACTTCGTTGTCTTATTTTCTGTTAAAATTTTTGTCGTTTACTTATGGCCAATAGTTTTTCTTTTGCTCATGCTATCTGGATTACTTATTCTGGTATAATTCATAGTTTTTTTTTTTTTTCTATAATCCTATGCATGCATTCAATTATTCTCTTCCCCCTATAGGAACCATCTTCAGCTTCTATTAAGCTGGTTGTTTCTGTTATTGAAGATTGCAGACATGCACTTAATTGAACCGTTTGTCGTTTTTTCAACCGTTAGATTTTGGATCTAGATTGTGTTTAAAGTGAGCTCAAAGAATCATATCATGCTATTATATTTGAAATCCTCCGTTGTGCTCCACAAATGCTTATTGCTGTTGTATCAAACTTAACCCACGAACAGTTGGCCTGTCTTTCTCTTTTTTGCTATTATATTTTCTCTGTCAAATTCCTATTTGCTTTTTTACCTTTTTGTAATTTACAGAGTGACCAGGTTTGTGTTTGGATACTGGCTATCAAGTTTGTAGGCGGACTTTTTTCAATTCCTGGATGTCATGTAGCTAGTACTACGGTACTACCATCATAGAGTTTATAGATAGATATAGGTGCTGCAGTTAGTCTTAATGTTGTACTATATGTTAAATCTTTTTACTTAATCAATCAATCAGGAGAGGAATCCACTGCAGTTCTGGTCGGCCCGATTCAAGAGGGCTGCTCTCCAATTACAGAAGATAAACTCAATATTCAGAATCCAAAAACTAAGCTGATCTAAAGCATTAAACTTATATTAATACAAAAAAGGTTAAGGAACTATCCCACTAACATCTCCCACCACTACATTGGTTTGCCCATGTTTACAAACTGCTACATGACTAGGTCATTGACTGGGTTATGGGTCATCACACCGTCAGCAGGAAACCGGTAGTGGACTCGACCTGCTGGGTATGTATCATATTGACATTCGAGTGCGAGATTTATACAAATGTTTTGGATTCTTATATCTTCTTTCTTTATTTTGTTTTGAGTTTTGACTCATCAGGTTGGATTTCACTAACATAGTATACATTTTTTCTCTACGGTTGGTGTCAGTATGAGATTATAAGAAATTCCATATAGGTATACTCTGAAGTTAGAGGGGCACGTTAATTATTTCACCCAAGTTTCCTTATCATATATATTAGTTTAATTCATGTTATATTTGATATCTAATGGGTTAAGGTGGCACTTTGAAAAAAATTCAAAATGAATGGGTCAAAGCTCAAAAAGGTCAAAAGTGACCTGATGTGTGATTAAGTGCCTACAACCAGACAGTTTTCTGTCCCTAATGTTTGGTAACTGCTGAAGGTGTGGTGCAGACGTGCTGCAGAGGCAAGTTTATACACGGAAGTGTCTGAAGGGATATTTTCTTATGGCATCCGGACGCATGGCCATGGTAAGTGCCATTTTTATTAACAGGGAATACCTATGCTTTTTGCTATATTTGCTCATCATCGTTTTATGAGATGATAATCTGATTTCTGCTCCTGTGGCTTCAGTCCAGTGCCTGAAATAGAACTAGAATTATCAGTTGCTACAAATTCATGAGTAACTGTTAGCATTCTTACCCTACTGCACTACTGCCAATGATAAATGTTACTGTCTTTTGATGATCTATTTTACTGTTTATAACCGTTAGCTCATTCTACAAATTAAGTGGAACCATGTGTACTAGTGGTGAAGGTTTTAAATTATTCTCAGGAGATTTCTGATCCTACACTGCCACCAAACCAACATAAAGCTGTCCTGTATAAACTTCTGCTATTTATGTAGTAATCAAATGGTGGCTTCTATTTACAACTTCTGCTATCTATGTAGTTTTTTTTACTATAAGTTTTTGCTTTACCACACATTTGTTTCACATTAAAATCAAGAGAAATATGCATGTACTGATCGAATTTGTAAGGCATGTGAATTTTTTTGTGCTCTTGATAACAAGTTCTGGCCACTATGTTTGAGAAGCCCCCCCCTAATGAAGTTCTCTTACTCTCCTTATCTGCAGCAGGTGACATTTTTATCGATCATATTTCTGTCTTTTTTATGTCTGTTAATTCATATCTGCAACCTCCTTATGGAAGATTTTCTTTGTAATGTAGAGTACAAAAACGAGGGCGAGATTTATACTTGACTAGGTCATTGATTGGGTTTTGGGTCATCACATCGTCAGCAGGAAACGGGTAGTGGACTCGACTGCTGGGTATGTATCATATTAACATTCGAGTGCGAGATTTATACAAATGTTTTGGATTCTTATATCTTCTTTCTTTATTTTGTTTTGAGTTTTGACTCATCAGGTTGGATTTCACTGCAAGCAACAGCCCTTGCCTTTGCTCTCACCCAGTCACCCTCTCTCCTCCACTACACCGTCTAAGAAAAGAGCACCACCGCTCCCCTACTTCTCTCGTTAGCCTTCCTTGTAGTGTTACTGGTTAGTGATCCACTTTTGACTAGGTTATCATATATATTAGTTGAATTCATGTTGTATTTTATATCTAATGGGTTAAGTTGGCACTTTGAAAAAAATTCAAAATGAATGCGCAGGTCAAAGCTCAAAAAGGTCAAAAGTGACCTGATGTGTGATTGAATGCTTTCAACCAGACCTTTTTCTATCCCTTATGTTTGGTAACTGCTGCAGGTGTGGTGCAGACGTGCTAAAGAGGCAAATTTATACACGGAAGTGCCAATTTTATTGTGGCATCCGGAGGCATGGCCACGGTAAGTGCCATTTTTATTAACAGGGCATACCTACGTTTTTTGCTATGTGTACTAGTGGTGAAGGTTTTAAATTATTCTCAGGAGATTTCTGATCCTACACTGCCACCAAACCAACATAAAGCTGTCCTGTATAAACTTCTGCTATTTATGTAGTAATCAAAAGGTGGCTTCTATTTACAACTTCTGCTATCTATGTAGTTTTTTGTACTATAAGTTTTTGCTTTACCACACATTTGTTTCACATTAAAATCAAGAGAAATATGCATGTACTGATCGAATTTGTAAGGCATGTGAATTTTTTTGTGCTCTTGATGACACGTTCTGGCCACTATGTTTGAGAAGCTCCCCCCTAATGAAGTTCTCTTACTCTACTTATCTGCAGCAGGTGATATTTTTATCGATCATATTTCTGTCTTTTTTTATGTCTGTTAATTCATATCTGCAACCTCCTTATGGAAGATTTTCTTGGCAATGTAGAGTACAATGTCAATCATGTGCAACCTAATACGCTGCACATAGATGCCTGTGGTAACACAGTGATTTCTTTAAAGATGGATATAATAACTGCTCAGGTTACCATTCTGGAGGCATAAATCTTGGTGCTAAAGGAAATTGAGGTACTAATTATAAGCTGCGTTTCTTTTTAATAAACATTTGTCTAACGTTGCTTAAGTTAATAGGATCATTATGCGTAATGTGCGTTTTCAGTTATCATGACTGCGAATCAAATGAAAAAAAGCGAAACACATGGGGTTGTTGAAGAAATTTAATCTAATTCTACTTTAACCACAAGTATCATGCATTTGTTTGATGCTAATGTTGTGATTAAGAAGTATGGCGCCCCTGAACAATGTAAGTTTCACAATAACATAACAAAAAGACTGCTATTTCATCTTTGTTGGTTTGTTTACTACTAATTTTCTTTGTGATTGCAGTTCGGGAGGATTTTTTACAGGAACTAAGATCTTCGGTTAACAGGAATTAGAAATTACAAAGTAGTCAGCCCGATTTTGAGCAGGCAAATCTCCGATTACACAAGGAACAACGTGAATATGTTGTGGGACTAGCTACGTAAATTAGCATGAGGTGAGAACAGTTATGGGGTGTAATCCCCACTTCCTGATGTTGTGGGTCACCCTTCATCTTCTTCAATTTTGAATGCTTTCCCTCCAACCCGGTTCTCCCTGTTCAGCTCTAAATGCGTCTACCCCGATCCATAGCGACCCGATCCAGACATTGGGTTCGTATCAGTTTCTTTCATCTTTGTCTTCACTTTAATGAGAAGAGAAAGGTAATTTAAATAACTATGCATGCTACAGAAGTAAAGTTCATCATCCCTTGAACTCACAATTCATGTTTTTGTGTGCATGATTCTACTTATCTTCTATGTGATTAGTTAACAATACGAGCTTATCTTTTTATGTGTTATCTTTTTGTGGGTATTTTTATTAACAGGAGCTTAAAGAATATGTGTTGAAAGCCGCTCAGACCCTTGCTGCTCACTAATCTGTTTATGAGGTGAGTCCACAAACCATCACTCCATTTTGTGACATGGGTCTGTTTGAAAAGCTTATACATGTTATTTGATTTTCCAATTTCATTTGTGTTGTTGGTTTCTTCTTTTTGGGCCTTCTTTTTTTTAAAAATTTTGTTTGCGTTTTAAAGTTAAATTTTGATGATTTAATCTCAAAATTTTAGTATTGAAGTTCTTGAAAACTTCAGTTATTCTAATCTATCACTCTTTTCAATAACCCATGAAATAGTTTAGTGATAGTAAATGTGGATTATTTTTTTTTATTTTTTTGTCTTATTTATTCTTGTTTGTAGTAAAGATACTACAATTCTTTATAAATTTTGTTTTCAATGATTCTGGTGATTTGGTATTTGGTTTTGTCAATGACCCCATTAAGTTTTTAGATCCAAATTGTTTGGATAAATAACCTTACTTAAAGTGGTTTTGACCTGTATTTTAATCATGAATTTTCAATTTCTGTTTTACAGTGATTTGGATTCTTCTTATACTTGCTACAAACGTATTAACCTACTTCTTTATGATTTGTTAGAGCATGATTCTGTGAACTTATTTATTTGTTTGTTTGTGGTGTTATGTTTTTTATGTTTCTTGGATGTGTGCATTGCATTGTGCATTCTGTAAATTAGTTTTTCATCTGCCACCAAGATTAAGGAAAACATATTACGCTTCAGAATAACTAACTTTATTTGTAAGGTAATTTTACTAATCTGAGATAATTTTCTATTTGGAGCTCTAATGTATTTGGAGTATACATATACATATGCTTATAGTAAGATTTATTATTGCATATCAAGTATTATTTACATAATAGTGTTAGTACCCTTGAAACCTTTCGTGCTTCCCATATATCCATTTTAAGTCCTTCAAAACCATTCTTTCTTACTATTTTAATTATCTATAAAGATTATACATTACGTCTTATGTTTGTCTTTATAATGGTTGCTTCTTGAAGTTCTTCCATCTTTATTGAAGCTAGTTGTCATCTTCGTTCATAAAATTTTTCATCTTATGTTATTTGTTAATTGTAAATGTGTTAGTTAGGCTCATTTGTACTAGCCTAGTTAGTTCTAGCCTAAGAATTATAGGTTAGGTTTTTCACCTTCATTTATAAAGGAGTTCTTCATCATTGTATACATACTTTTTAGATCAAGATATACCGGTTAACATGGTATTAGACCATCTAGTGTAATTAACATAATTATATGGTAGTCATATGTAATATTCTATTCTATAAAGTAATTTTGTTTTCAATAATTGTGGTGATTTGGTATTTGGTTTGCTCAATGACACCATTAAGTTTTTAGGTCCAAATTGTTTGGATAAATAACCTGACTTAAAGTGGTTTTGACCTTTATTTTAATCATTCATTTACAATTTCTGTTTTATAGTGATTTGGATTTTTCTTATACTTGCTACAAACACATTCGCCTACTTCTTTATGATTTGTTAGAGCATGATTCTGTGAACGAATTTGTTTGTTTGTTTGTGGTGTTATGTTTTTTATGTTTCTTGGATGTGTGCATTGCATTGTGCATTCTGTAAGCTAGTTTTTCATCTGCCACCAAGATTAAGGAAAAATATATTACGCTTCAGAATAACTAACTATATTTGTAAGGTAATTTTACTAATATGAGACAATTTTCTATTTGGAGCTCAAATGTATCTGGAGTATACATACACATATGCTTATAGTAAGTTTATTATCGCATTTCAAGTGTTATTTACATAATCAGGTTATTACCCTTGAAAACTTTTGTGCTTCCCAAATATCCATTTTAAGTCCTTCAAAACCATTCTTTGTTACTAATTTAATTATTTATAATGATTATACATTACGTCTTATGTTTGTCTTTATAATGGTTGCTTCTTGAAGTTCTTCCATCTTTATTGAAGTTAGTTGTCATCTTCGTTCATAAATTTTTCATCTTATGTTATTTGTTAATTGTAAATATGTTAGTTAGGCTCATAGGATCATTTGTACTAGTTCTGACCTAAGAGCTGTAGTTTAGGTATTTCACCTCCATTTATAAAGGAGTTCTTCATCATTGTTTACATACCTTTTAGATCAAGATATAGGTATCAGAGCTAAGTGTCACAACACGTCAAATGTCAAGTTGCAACATCCTAAGTTTTCTCGATTAGAGCCATCAAATGGCTGTTAAGAAGAACCATCTAGAGCAGTAATGAATGGTCATGGAAGGCTTAGAATTTAGCCATCAAAGCTTAGATGAAAGATCATGGATAAGCTAAATAATTCTCTAGAAATATCTAGAGCAGCCTTGAATGGTCATGAAAGTCTTTGAAAATTGTTACAAAATTCAGCCATCAAAGCTAGATGAAAAGATCATGGATAAGCTAGATAATTCCATAGATATATCTAGTCTTATATCTTTCTAGTAAATAGATAAACAAAATAAATGTATAAGTGAATCTAGATATAAAACAGTCTAGACGCCATAAAAGTAGTATAAATAGGATAGTGGTGCATCATTTGTACTCACCCAAGTTTTTTGTAACAATAAAGTCGTGTACACTTGTGTTCTAAAGTAATACAAGCATCTTGTGTTGTTAATCGATACAAGCAATCTTACTTGCAAGCATGCAAATCTAACATTTCCTTACATGACTTCTTCCGCAAAACCCATCCACACGAGACTAAATAGGTTAGCTTAGAACCAATCTAAATGCAACATGAGAGTTGAAGAATTCACTCCATTACGAGTGGAATTAGAGCCACGTAGACTCATTGGGATGGCATGTAACCAAGAAAAACATGTAGCTGCAAGCTTTGCCAGGGATGAGACTCGTGGACGAAGGATGCGTGACGAGGACTCGAAGCATGTCTAAATACTTTGTTGCAAGCATGGAGAAAAGAGTTGAAGATGTCGAGACATCATTGGTGGAATTAAAAACGAAGTCAATGAATTTAAGGCTGAAGTTGATATCTTCAAATGCACTTACATGTAGAGTCGTTAGGCGATAACTTCATGAGAATGAGAAACGATCTCCTCACTCTCCCTATGAGAGGAGATGGAAGAAATGATCACAAAGGAGTTGGTCAGATTAAAGCTAACTTCGAGAGAGATATCAAAGACTTGCAAACTGAAATAAGTGTTTGTAAGTGCGCACTAGCAGCCGAAGGCGACAAATTATCCATACCTCTACAAAAGGTGACATCCCAAACCATCACCATTCATTGGTGAACGAAAGGCAAAGGCTATGGACGACTTTCTTTGTTAAATGGAGCAATACTTTTGAGACCATAGACATGTCTATGCCAAGAAGATTAAAACAATAACTCTCCACTTGAGTGAAATCCCATCTTTATAGTGGCTATGCAAATAGAAGGAAATTGATAGAGGTACGTGCACCATGAAAATTGGGCTTATTTTGTAAAAGGATTCAAGAAACAATTCTATCCGGAAAAATGCTGAACACAAAGCAAAGATTTGGCTTTGTAATTTAAGGCAAAATGGTAAGATTTCATTACCCTTGAAATTCTGGACTTGTTGCCAAATGACTCTCCCAAATACTTCATCCATGGCTTACAAACTTGGGCAAGAACCGAGCTTGAACGAAGAAATGTTCAAGGCTAATCAACCATAACGAAAGGCGATCACAAAAACCCCATCATTTGGAGAAGAATGATGATAAAGTAGGGAAGGGAGACCCCTCATCAATTACCAAAATCAAACTCGAAAAGGTGATATCCTAAAATAATCAAGGTATGGCAAGGATACATAAATAATCAAAAGCTTGCCCAGTAACATTTATAAACATCATAGGTGCATCATCAAAGGAGATTAGGTGCAAGCTCTTACATTCGAGCCGGATACAAGGCATTGAGGCAAGACTATCTCTATTATACAATTCATGAAGACAACTTGTGGGGCATTTAGGAAACACGAAGAGGACGTCGTTGCATTCGATGGGAGAGAATGTCGCAACACCCTAATTTAATCGATTAAGGGCATTTTTGAAGCAACCATGGCTGCCCGAAAGACTCGAACATGCCACATATTTCTACAGGAACATGGTAGCGCCGAAAGGCTCTAGAACATACCGCGAGTTGCTAGAAAACGTGGCTTAAAGGGCTGCTAAGAAGAACCATATAGAGCAGCCTTAAATTAATGTATAGATTAATCTAGATATAGAATAATCTAGACACCATGAAAGTAGTATAAATGGGATGGAAGTGCATCATTTGCACTCACTTAAGTTCTTTGTAACAACAAAGTTTTGTATACTTGTATTCTAAAGTAATACAAGCATCTTACTTGTGTTGTTAACCGATACAAGCAATCTTACTTGCGAGCCTACAAATCTAACGTTCCCTTACAAGACTTCTACTACAAAGCTCATCCGCATGAGACTAAATAGGCTGATATGAGACCAATCTATGTGTCTCTTGAGAGTTGAAGAGTTCATTTTGTGGCATAAGGCTCTAAAATTGATTTATGTTCTTGTTCCATCATAAGTCCAATCGTCTATTTTGTCACTAGTTCTGCGTTCTACGGTCATCCGCCTTCTCCTGTCGCCGGTGTTGGTCATTTGTTCTGCTTTCTAAAGTCCAACTTCCTATAACAAAACAACTCCTTTTTCATTATTTTTAGTTGACTGTTTCATAGCATTTGTAAGCATAACATTTGCCTCGGTTAGTGTTCCCAATATGTATAGAACATTGATCTAAGTTCCTTATTCTCTGATCTTCACATGTAAATACATTTTTTTGAAGTAGTTAACGAGTAGTGGTAGATTAAAAGAGTGGTAGATTAAAAAAGGTTGAGTTTAAAAGACTTAAACAATACTACAGGTGGTTATATATGAAGACCTATCATCTAACCTGAAATCTGGTTATGCATACATTAGAACTAATCTAAAGTGATAATTTAAATAATGTAAGCAATTATGAGGTGGTTGTATGCAATTGCTTAGTAAGTTAGGGACAGATAAGAGTTGTTGGATTAGAACAATTTAACTCATATAATGAGGGACTTAAAACATATGAATAAAATATAAAGATAATCATAATTAAAACATTAAGATTTTATCGGTTAAGTGAGAATTCAAAAAAATAAAATAATAATAGTGTTAATAATAATAATAATAATAATTTTGTGCTCAATCGTCCGATACCAACAAGATAGCGAATCACCCAATATATATAAGTTTGTATAGCTTAGGCATTATGTAACTAAACCGTAGGTTCTTGTACGGATTGAGGAAGCCTTTATTTGGGTTTCTCTTATGTTTAACAAAGGTACGAATTTCTAATTCCTGAACATTTTTTTATTCTTGTTATTAGTAGCTGGTCTATCTTCGAGTTCTGTTATAAGTTGCTAGACTACTCGTTATTTTTGTACGCTGTCTCCCTATCTTGATGGTAACCAAGACGCGTTATTGCGACATCAATAACGTGGCATCAACCGTGGTGTTGAGCTGAGATCACGGCGGCTCTAAAGAGGACTCTAAATTTATATTGGCTCCTGTTATATTATTATTTCCTCAGAGGCGTATAGATTGATCCTAGGCTATTTCCTGATGGATGGTTGTATACCACTCTATTTAGTACTCTAGTGAATGGTCTGTATGTCTGCCCATACTCCATTTCACATTAGTTCACATGCTTGCTCATGGTGTTCCCTTTGTTAAGTTATTATATGATATGATTGTTAGCTCAGGTTATGTTCTGTTTGGTATATATATTATGTCATCTCGTTCTCTATTATCATCACATCTGTTTATTCTGTTATCTGTTATACTGTTCACTAGGCGTTATGATCAGGCGTGCTTTTGTTTTAATGCACGTCAGGTCAGAAGGATCATCCGGGATTGAAGTGAATAGTGGCAATCGGGATAAACAAGACTTCTATTATTTTGATGTAATAATAGATTTAAGTCGGTTTTAGACTTATGTTTTTGGAATTTGGGCATTTAAACGTTATTAATTTATGAGATTATGTTTTGGATTTTGATTACCGTGATAGTGACACGTCAACCTTGGTTGGGGTGTTACAGAGTATGAGACACTAAAGAAAGTTGGTGATGCTAGTCAGAATGTGTGTATTAAAAATCGTATATTAAAGTTTGTAAAATGAGCAAGTTAGTCAAAGTCAAAACAAGTAATTTTTTAATAAAAATGCTTGTTGACTAAAGTTGGGTTGACTTGGAATGTGAAAACTACTTTGTTCAAAATCTATATATTATGTATTAAAAAATAAACCGACTTCAACCCTCTTGACTTCTTTTCTTTGGTTCAGAATTAAATTGCAAGATCTAATATACCAAGTTATATTATAAATTAGTTCTCGTATTGGTTTTTTTAGGCCTTGTAAAAGTTGCTACACACTATTGGTTTATTTCTTGAGGAATAGTTCTTATGATAAAAAGGAGTTTTTTATACCAACTTTGAGGAGCCAACTATTTACTCCATGTGTTGTGAAAACAAAAGGACGTCAACTATGTAAGCATAACATTTGCCCGGGTTAGTGTACCCAATATGTAAAGAACATTATTTTAATAACCAAAACTATGTATCTAGAGAGAAAATCAAACCAAACTTAACATGGCTTGTAGCTTACATGCCATGGGAATAGTTCCAAAGATTTCTTGGCTACAAGTAGTAACTTAAAGCATCCACTTTTAAAATAACATTCAACTTTTACTCATAGAGAGTGATAGGGTTGATAAGGGGTGTTCAAGGTGGGTTTTCGTCTTGTTGTCATAGTTTATGGTCACCCTACAACGGGGGCTCAGACCAATGGAATCATGGCTGCGAGAGCGCCGATGGTGATGCAAATGTGCTCTATTGCAGTGCTGTCTACCTTTTTAGGTTGAGGTTTAGGACATGATTGCCCCTCCACTTCCACTTTTGGGTTGAGGTGGAGTCGTTGCCGTAGAAGGTGCCGATAGTGGCGGTGCAACTGCCTTTGCTGCCTTTTCGCCTCTTTGATTCTCTTATACCCCTTAAGGGTTTTTCAAATCTGACTTAATTGTTATGGTCTTTTGATCGTTTGATGTCAATGATGAGATCTGTTTTGGTTGTTTCTTCATTACGATGATGTAGTGAGACTCTTACTTTTAAACAATAGCTCATCTGATACCTTTGGTAAACATGGTTACATCTTGATCTGCTTTGCTTACGATGCTTGGCGAAATTAACATATGTCTTATGTCCGATGTTAGTGGTGACGAAGATGTGTTCATCTGAGACTTCATGCGTTCGGTATGTCACGATTGCTCGGCCTTGGCTACCATTTCTAGCATACGACCGCAATCGGACATAAGTTTTATGTCATGCTCTGACTATTACTCTGCGACCGGTTATAATAGCTATATGGGATCACCGTGTTCCGAAATTTGTGTTTCGATAAATGCTTTGCGGCTATGATGATGACAACAAAATCTTATATGAACGCAATTTCGTTTGAGCCTAGAGTTCCCACATGCAACGCGCATGATGGGAAAAACACTAGTTTTATTAAATTACATGTGTTATTTTTTTTTTCAAACGACAAATGTATTACACTGCTTTAAAAAATAAATGTTTTGTTTTCGAGCTAGGATAGCATCTCCAACCCTCTCAAAAGGAAAACTACAACTAGGAAAACCCTTGGCTCAACCCAGAGTGTTTTTACTCTGAACAAGAGTCGAACCCAAGATTTCCTCAAATTTAATTGTATTTGATACCTCATCTTAACCACTTAGACTAAAAATCTTTGGTAATTACATGTGTTATTATTATGTTAAATACTATCATGTTATGTTTTAACTTTTAAGGGACCATTTAAGTTTGTTGGATTTGTCATACACCAAATCTTGTCTAATATTTTATTGTTGTATATTTATTGTTGAACTAAATGTGAAAGTTTATTCCTTTTTAACATAGTTTTATTTAATTGCAAAGCTGCATAAATTATTATACTACGATTGTTGAAGTATGTCGCCTAAACCAAGAAAACAACTTGGACGATGGTTTGCATCTCCTTGTGAAATATTGTTTAAAAATACCTGAAATTCTTAAAATTTAAGCAATCATATATAATTTTATGTTTATTTAACGACAACGATGACACCCTTTATTGATCACCCAATAATATAGGAAGCCATCTAACAAGCCAGACACATACCTAGAATTAAGTGAACCAATAAAAACATAAAAATATGCATTCCTTCTTTAGATACACCATGTGCAAGTAATAAATATAATACATTGATCTCACTGATTTTCTTTTATTTGCTTCTTTGATTATGTACTTGGGATTTAAAGAATGTCTAGAAATGAGTTCATCCTCATTAAAGAGAGGTTGCGCCATTGAAAGATACTTAATCATACTTGATCCACCCAAATATATTTTTTTGAACCGCAGTTGATAACACACATGTTTTGTCGTCTAAAGTAAATTGTTACATAATTGAAATAATGATAGATTTTTGGGAATGAGATATAATTTTTTTTTAATTTAAATAGGAATAAGTTTGAAATGTGCTTTGATGAAAAAAAAAAAAAAAAAGTCTAATTCCATGAAAAAAAATGAATACAAGACCACGTGGATAACTGAAAATAAGTACTTTTGTAGTTTGATATAAAGACCAAATATGATAATTACAAACGAGTTTCAAAATGCACATCAAGTTCTCCATCTTCATATTTATCTCTAAATTTAAAGAAAAACATAAAAATCATGTAAATTTACTATCACATGTGTGCATCATTTCCATTTTATCTTCTATAATATCAAAAGAAACTACAAATGAAACTATACAGATTCTTCATATTCAAGGCAAGGCTTACCATTCATCCCTATTGTTTAATATTATCTATGAATATGAGTAGAAGAGAAAAAAATTGAAAAAAAAAGTAAAAAAAAAATATTACTTAATTAAAATGATGATAGATTTGAGATTTGAAGTGTGAAATGTTTTTTAATCGAAATATAGATAAATGTGAGAAATAAGATATGTTATGAACGGGGATTTTATATATATATCTAAAATCGGTTCTTGACGGTTCAGTCCAGCCGGTTCTGTCGGTTCCGGTTCAAAAGAACCGATTCATGCTCCCTTACGTGCGGGTCTTGTATCGACTAAGTTATTGTTTTTAATGTTTTACATTTCACGTGGGGTTTAACGTTTTTAATCTACTTTTCGTAAATCATATCTGTTATGAATTGCATCGTTTGTAAATTAATTGCTGCATATGATTAGTGATTAGATATATAGCTGTGAGATCACGTGAGAAAGAAGAACACGAGTAGGTAAGGAACTAAGGATAAGAATCAATTTCAACTTTTGCAGAGAGAGAGATATGAAGGGATAAGAGATGAAAATGTTTGGGTTTCGAATGTGGGCATAGGCGGGGATAGACTTGGGCAAAAAAACCGGGTACGGACCCGACCCGGCGAACCCGACCCGGACCCGGGTCCGGGTACAACCCGGTATAGGGTGTACCCGGTTTGGAACCAAAAATACCCGGTGGGTAGGAACCGGTTATGGTTTTTTATATTTTTCTAGAACCCGAACCGTACCCGACCCGACCCAACCCGGACCCGACCCGATCGTACCCGGGTCCAACCCGGTTTTTACCGTTTTTCGGGTTTTTTTAAAAAACTAGCCGTTTTTAACGGCTATATAGCCGTTGGATCTCATTTTTGACCCTTTTTTTTGTTTTTTTGCCCCCTAAGGTAGTATAAATAGGTGTGGGTTGGTTTGATTGAGTACCCAACTCTCAAACGCAAAAACATACGCAAAAAACGCAAAAAATACTCTAGTTTACTCTCGTTTTACATTTTCACTCTCTCGTTTTACACTTTTCACTGTCTTGAATCTTGTTATGGCTCAATCACAATCTTCCGTTGGTCAAAGTTCGTCCAACGCTCCAACCGTCGTTCGTGTTCTTCCACACAATCGTAACATGGATGTATGGTGCAATTGGGACATGGTTGAGTTGAGTGACGGGTCTGTAAAGGCTCGTTGCAAGTTTTTTGGAGCTTTGCTTGCTAAAGATTCTAACACAACTTTAAGCAAACACATTAGCAAGAAGTTTTGTAAGTCGTTTAAAAGTAATCCGGATTCGCAACAAACACAATTAGGTGGAGACGGTGGAATCTTTAATTACGACGTTAATAGGGTTCGAGATCGAATGGCAAAGTTCGTGATTCAAGAAGCTTTGCCTTTTAGTCACTTCGACAATCCTCGTTTGACCAACTTAATTCGAGAGACGCTTCAACCTCGTGACAACCATGTAAGTCGTACTACCCTTAGACGTTATTGTTTAAAATTATGGAAGCAAGCAAAAAATGATTTAATTGTATTATTTGAAAATTTAAATACCGGTGTAAACTTAACTAGTGACGTTTGGTCGGCTCCACACGGTTTACCCGAATCGTACCTTTGCGTCACCGCTTATTGGGTAGATCCCAAATCATGGCAATTGATGAAACGTACGATTGCGTTTGATCTTTTTCCGTATCCACACACCGGAGAATTTTTGTTTTACTTTTTGGATAATGTAATAACTACTTTTAATTTACAAAATAAAATTTTTTCAACGGCATTTGATAACGCTTCCAACAACACAACCGCGGTTGAAAAATTAAAATTAAAATATCTTCCGATTGCAAACGGTGATTTTTCCATACTCGTTGTGTTGCACATATTATTAATTTAGTAGTGCAAGACGGTCTATCCGTGCAATTTGTTGATAACTTTATTAAAGCTTTTCGATTTATGTTACATGACGTTTATAAAAAAAGTAGAAGAAGATATCAAGATTATAAAAAACTTTGTAAGGATACGGACTCTGTATTTTTAGGTCCAAATTGGGATGTACCTACTCGGTGGAATTCGACTTGTCACATGTTTAATTGTGCTTTAAAACAAAAGGGAACTTTGAAAGCTTTTCATAATAGTCTTTCGGATAATGGTGAAGCCGACCCATTTCCGGATGCGGGTTGGAAAAATGTTCAAAGTCTATCCGATTTTCTTGAGGTGTTTAAAAACTCAACAACAAAATTATCGGGAGTTTATTATCCCACTAGTTATTCGGTGGTTCAAGAATTATATTTCATGGCTTTGAATTTTAAAAATTTTCAATAAAAAAATGATATGTTTACACAAATGATAGAACCAATGAAAGAAAAGTTTAAAAAATATTTTGAGGAGTTACCACCCGTTTTTACTTGTGCCGCCGCTTTAAATCCATTTTTAAATGTTGCTGGGGTTGAATGTTTGATAGACGAGATAAATGACAATTTAGATATGCATGACGAAAACCCCAATTTAGATATCAAACTCAAGATTTACTCAAATTTAATTGTATTTGATACCTCAATTTAACAACTTAGACTGAAAATCATTCATAATTACATGTGTTGTTATTATGTATTTATACTATCACGTTATGTTTTAACTTTTAAGGGACCATTTAAGTTTGTTAGATTTGTCAGGCGCCAAATCTTGTCTTTATATAATATTTTTGAATATTTATTGTTGAACTAAATGTGACAGTTATTCTTTTTAACATAGTTTTATTTATTGCAAAATCGGTTCTTGACGGTTCAGTCCAGCCGGTTCTGTCGTTTCCGGTTCAAAAGAACCGGTTCCTGCTCCCCTACGTGTGGGTCTTGTATCGACTAAGTTATTGTTCTTAATGTTTTACATTTCACGTGGGGTTTAACGTTTTTAATATACTTTTCGTTTGTTTTTATTTTTTCTGTTTTTATTATTTTTAATATGAATTTATGATATGTTGGTAGTCACAAATGATTTAATATCTAAGTTCAATACTAAGAATTAAAATAATGAGTATTTTAGAAAAGTAAAAATGCCATGATACGTTTTTAAAAGTCGCGGCTCCCGAAATGTCGATAGATTACATTTGCGATTGGGGAGATCTGGCGTCAAAAATAGAACACGACTAGCCGTTGGTGTTCACTTGATAAAACCCTTCAGTGTTCCTCTCTCCATTCGCAAGAAATAAAACTAGGGTTTCCAAAACCTCCAAATATGGCGATCTGCATATATGTTTCGATAGATGTCCAGGATTCAATCGATCAAAGATCAATCTTTGGTGTTCACTTGATAAAAGCCCTGCACTGTTCCTCTCTCCATTCTCAAGAAATAAAACTAGGGTTTCCAAATTAATCCACAAAGATGAAGAACCATTACCATGGCGAACTGCATATATGTTTCTTCCATTGTTAGATACATGTCGTCCTGGATTCAATCGATCAAAGATCAAGCTATCGGCGTTATTACCCCAAGCAGAGCAAAGCACCAGTGACTTCTTCTTCTTCTTCTTCTTCTTCTTCTTCTTCATGTTGATGCTTGATCGAACGCCACACGCAACCTTGATAGGTATTGTTGTCATCGTGCCCTTAATTCTGTTATTCTTCCTTAATTCGTTAGATGGGTATGCGAGATTTCATTTTAACCTAAAGATTTTCATCTTAATTTCTGATTTTTGGGTTGTCTGATCGTATCTTGTTTTAGGGTTTATAATCTCAATTTCTGGATTTGTTTGGTTATATGGTGTTTTTGGGAATTTAGTTTTGATTCTTGGTGCAGGGAAGAAATTGAAGGGGTTTAGTGTTGTTGACATCCAATTTTGGATGGTGAGAATTTGGTGTTAAGTTGTGGTGAGACGAGGGATGTTATCAAGATTGATAAATTTTCTAAAGGCCTGCTGGCGACCTGCGGATGGGTTCAATGCAGCCGGCAGCCAGGAGGCTCTTCTTTGGTTTAAAGAAATTGGTCACCATATAAATGGTGAGTACTCTATGGCTGGTGTTCAAGCCAACATGTTGCTTGAAGATCAAAGTCAAATTGAGTCTGGTTCATTGAGCTTTCTTGATTCTGGTCCGTATGGGACCTTTGTTGGTGTATATGATGGTCAAATTGGGACCTTCTTCTTCTTCTTCTTCATGTTGATGCTTGATCGAACGCCACACGGAACCTTGATAGGTATTGTACGTTATTCTTCCCTTTTGATTTTTACACTTGTCGCCAATTGTAACTGAATTTCTAGTCTGATTCCAAGATTGTGAAATTTCTAGTCTGATTCATGTATCATATTATGTTTCTTGTTTTGGTCTTTATGTTACGTGCTTACTCATGTCCTCCTGTAAAGGGGGAAGCAGCCTCACGGGTTAACATGTACGATCCCATGCTAATTGAAACAGGAAGTATCTTCAGTGCCAGGTACACTTTTAATTAACATTAATGACAATTGGTCGTTGAAGGCAACACATGATTAGGACGGACGCCATGGTATGTTTTTTGACCTTTTCTTACACTTTTCCTTTGTTTTCTGCAGTCCAAAACTTGACATCAAACATTATTGACTGGATCCCTGTTTAGGTTCTTTTTTTACATTAGTTGTTTGTGCACCTATCAACATATTTTGGATAAAAAATATGATTGTTTCTATCTTTTCTTTCATTTTGATCACTCTGTTCTTGTTTTTATGTGAAATGCAAATGCCTTTTAGAACAACTTGTATGAGCTACTTGACTAGGTCATTGACTGGGTTATGGGACATCACATCGTCAGCAGGAAACGGGTAGTGGACTCGACCTGCTGGGTATGTATCATATTGACATTCGAGTGCGAGATTTATACAATTGTTTTGGATTCTTATATCTTCTTTCTTTATTTTGTTTTGAGTTTTGACTCATCAGGTTGGATTTCACTAAAATAGTATACATTTTTTCTCTATGGTTGGTGTCAGTATGAGATTATAAGAAATTCCATAGAGGTATACTCTGAAGTTAGAGGGGCACATTAATTATTTAACCCAAGTTTCCTTATCATATATATTAGTTTAATTCATGTTATATTTGATATCTAATGGGTTAAAGTGGCACTTTGAAAAAAAATCAAAATGAATGGGTCAAAGCTCAAAAAGGTCAAAAGTGACCTGATGTGTGATTAAGTGCCTACAACCAGACCGTTTTCTATCCCTAATGTTTGGTAACTGCTGCAGCTGTGGTGCAGACGTGCTGCAGAGGCAAGTTTATACACGGAAGTGTCTAAAGGGATATTTTCTTATGGCATCCAGAGTCATGGCCACGGTAAGTGCCGTTTTTATTAACAGGGCATACCTATGTTTTTTGCTATATTTGCTCATCATCGTTTTATGAGATGATAATTTAATTCCTGCTCCTATGGCTTCAGTCCAGTGCCTGAAATAGAACTAGAACTATCTGTTGCTACAGATTCATGAATAACTGTTAGCACTCTTACCCTACTGCACTACTGCCAACGGTAAATGTTACTGTTTTTTGATGATCTATTTTACTGGTTATAAGCGTTAGCTCATTCTACAAATTAAGTGGAACCATGTGTATTAGTGGTGAAGGTGTTAAATTATTCTCAGGAGATTCTGATTCTACACTGCCACCAAACCAACATAATGCTGTCTTGTATAAACTTCTGCTATTTATGTAGTAATCAAAAGGTGGCTTTTATTTACGACTTCTGCTATTTATGTAGTTTTTTTACTATAAGTTTTTGCTTTACCACACATTTGTTTCACATTAAAATCAAGAGAAAAATGTATGTACTGAATTTGTAAGGCATGTGAATTTTTTTGTGCTCTTGATGACAAATTCTCGCCACTATGTATGAGGAGCCCCCCCCTAATGAAGTTCTCTTACTCTCCTTATCTGCAGCAGGTGACATTTTTATCGATCATATTTCTGTCTTTTTTATGTCTGTTAATTCATATCTGCAACCTCCTTATGGAAGATTTTCTTGGTAATGTAGAGTACAATGTCAAACTTAACCCAGGAACAGTTGGCCTGTCTTTCTCTTTTCTGCTATTATATTTTCTCTGTCAAATTCCTATTTGCTTTTTTACCTTTGTGTAATTTACAGAGTGACCAGGTTTGTGTTTGGATACTGGCTATCAAGTTTGTAGGCGGACTTTTTTCAATTCTTGGATGTCATGTTGCTCGTACTACGGTACTACCATCTCTTCATAGAGTTTATAGATAGATAATAGGTGCTGCAGGTAGTCTTAATGTTGTACTATATGTTAAATCTTTTTACTTAATCAATCAATCAGGAGAGGAACCCACTGCAGTTCTGGTTGGCCCGATTCAAGAGGGCTGCTATCCAATTACAGAAGATAAAATCAATATTCAGAATCCAAAAACTAAGCTGATCTAAAGCATTAAACTGATATTAATACAGAAAAAGTTTAACGAACTATCCCACTAACATCTCCCACCATTACTTTGGTTTGCCCATGTTTAGAAACTGTACTTGACTAGGTCATTAACTGGGTTTTGGGTCATCATTCGTCAGCAGGAAACAAGTAGTGGACTCGACCTGCTGGGTATGTATCATATAAGCATTCGATTGCGAGATTTATACAAATCTTTTGGATTCTTATATCTTCTTTCTTTATTTTGTTTTGAGTTTTGACTCATCAGGTTGGATTTGACTGCAAGCAACAGCCCTTGCCTTTGCTCTCACCCAGTCACCCTCTCTCCTTCACTACGCCACCGTCTAAGAAAAGAGCACCACCGCTCCCCTACTTCGCTCGTTAGCCTTCATTGTGGTGTTACTGGTTAGTGATCCACTTTTGACTAGGTTATCATATATATTAGTTCAATTCATGTTATATTTTATATCTAATGGGTTAAGTTGGCACTTTGAAAAAAATTAAAAATGAATGGGTCAAAGCTCAAAAAGGTCAAAAGTGACCTGATGTGTGATTAAATGCTTACAACCAGACCTTTTTCTATCCCTTATGTTTGGTAACTGCTGCAGGTGTGGTGCAGACGTGCTGCAGACGCAAATTATACACGGAAGTGTCTGAAGGGATATTTTCTTATGGCATCTGGAGGCATGGCCATGGTAAGTGCCATTTTTATTAACAGGGCACACCTATGTCTTTTGCTATATTTGCTTATCATCGTTTTATGAGATGATAATCTGATTTCTGCTCCTATGGCTTCAGTCCAGTGCCTGAAATAGAACTAGAACTATCAGTTGCTACAAATTCATGAGTAACTAGCACTCTTACCCTACTGAACTACTGCCAATGGTAAATGTTACTGTCTTTTGATGATCAATTTTACTGTTTATAACCGTTAACTCATTTTACAAATTAAGTGGAACCATGTGTACTAGTGGTGAAGGTTTTAAATTATTCTCAGGAGATTTCTGATCCTACACTGCCACCAAACCAACATAAAGCTGTCTTGTATAAACTTCTGCTATTTATGTAGTAATCAAAAGGTGGCTTCTATTTACAACTTCTGCTATCTATGTATTTTTTTTAGTATAAGTTTTTGCTTTACCACACATTTGTTTCACATTAAAATCAAGTGAAATATGTATGTACTGAATTTGTAAGGCATGTGAATTTTTTTGTGCTCTTGATGACAAGTTCTGGCCCACATGTATGAGGAAGTTCTCTTACTCTACTTATCTGCAGCAGGTGACATTTTTATCGATCATATTTCTGTCTTTTTTTATGTCTGTTAATTCATATCTACAACCTCCTTATGGAAGATTTTCTTGGCAATTTAGAGTACATTGTCAATAATGTGCAACCTAATACGCTGCACATAGATTTTCGTCGCATGCTAGATACATGTCCTGGATTCAATCGATCAAAGATCAAGCTATCGGCGTTATTACCCCAAGCAGAGCAAAGCACCAGTGCCTACGCATGTTCATATCTCATGACTTTCTTCTTCATGTTGATGCTTGATCGAACGCTACACGGAACCTTGATAGGTATTGTTATTCTTCACTTTTGATTTTTACACTTGTCGCCAAATCCATTTTTCCCTTGTAACTCAAATTTCTAGTCTGATTCCAAGATTGTGGAAAGAGGAACAGATCAAGGTAATTTAACTCCTTATTCATGTACCATGTTATGTTTCTTGTTTTGGTCTTTATGTTACGTGCTTACTCATGTCCTCCTGAAGATCATGTAAAGGGGGAAGCGGCCTCACGGGTTAACACTTAACAGGATCCCATGGTAATTGAAACAGGAAGTATCTTCAGTGCCAGGTACACTTTTAATTAACATTGACAATTGGTCGTTGAAGGCAACACATTAGGACACCATGGTATGTTTTATGACCATTTCTTACACTTTTAGATCATTTACATGTGTTTAATTTGTTGAATATTTTATCGTGTGTATTTAGCGGACGAAGGTCCGCCTTAAAAATAAAGTTTCGTTTGTTTTCTGCACTAAAGCAGTACAAAACTTGACATCTACCGATCAACATATTTTGGATAAAATATGATGGTCTTTATCTTGTGTTTCATTTTTATCACTTAATTTGTTCTTATTTTTGATGTGAAATGCAAATGCCTTTTAGAACAACTTGTATGAGCTTTTCATGCTTATGAACTTTCTTGATGCTGGAGGGGTTCACTTTACAGCATTACTGCAACATTTAGCTATATATGTTAGTAATATTACATAATAAGATGTGGATATTTGTAAAATATCTGCTTATATTTAACGAAAATCGTTTGCAGTTTGCTAGTTGGAGGAGTTTCAGGAAGAGTTCAAGGATATCAATCAAGAAGAGCAGGAGGAAGGTTCTCAAGCTCTTCTAGAAGTGATCTTGAGTAGTCTTACAAAAAACAAGAAGGTAATGTTTAGTTACACATGCTTTATTCATTTCGTTGTCTTATTTTCTGTTAAAATTTTTGTCTTTTAGTTATGGCCAATAGTTTTTCTTTTGCTCATGCTATCTGGATTACTTATTCTGGTATGATTCATAATTTTTTCATTTTTTTTTCTATAATCCTATGCATGCATTCAATTATTCTCTCCCCCTATAGGAACCATCTTCAGCTTCTTTTGAGCTGGTTGTTTCTGTTATTGAAGATTGCAGACATGCACTTAATTGAACCGTTTGTCGTTTTTTCAACCGTTAGATTTTGGATCTAGATTGTGTTTAAAGTGAGCTCAAAGAATCATATCGTGCTATTATATTTGAAATCCTCCAGTGTGCTCCACAAATGCTTATCGCTGTTGTATCAAACTTAACCCAGGAATAGTTGGCCTGTCTTTCTCTTTTTTGCTATTATATTTTCTCTGTCAAATTCCTATTTGCTTTTTTACCTTCGTGTAATTTACAGAGTGACCAGGTTTGTGTTTGGATACTGGCTATCAAGTTTGTTGGCGTACTTTTTTCAATTCCTGGATGTCATGTAGCTAGTACTACGGTACTAGCATCTCTTCATAGAGTTTACAGATAGATATAGGTGCTGCAGTTAGTCTTAATGTTGTACTATCTGTTAAATCTTTTTACTTAATCAATCAATCAGGAGAGGAATCCACTGCAGTTCTGGTCGGCCCGATTCAAGAGGGCTGCCCTCCAATTACAGAAAATAAACTCAATATTCGGAATCCAAAAACTAAGCTGATGTAGAGCATTAAACTGATATCCAAGAACGAGTGCGAGATTTATACTTGACTAGGTCATTGATTGGGTTTTGGGTCATCATATCCTCAGCAGGAAACGGGTAGTGGACTTGACCTGCTGGGTGTGTATCACATTGACATTCGAGTGTGAGATTTATACAAATGTTTTGGATTCTTATACCTTCTTTCTTTATTTTGTTTTGAGTTTTGACTCATCAGGTTGGATTTCACTGCAAGCAACAGCCCTTGCCCTTGCTCTCACCCAGTCACCCTCTCTCCTCCACTACACCACCGTCTAAGAAAAGAGCACCACCGGTCCCCTACTTCGCTCGTTAGCCTTCCTTGTGGTGTTACTGGTTAGTGATCCACTTTAATTTGTAAGTTGTGTTTCTAATTTCCTTTTTGCTTGAAACTTGGTATCTTCAGTTGACGCTTGGGTTTATTGTAAAATTGCAAGTAGCATTTAGCAACATTCACAAACACAGAAATAGTATACATTTTTTCTCTATGGTTGGTGTCAGTATGAGGTTATAAGAAATTCCTTTGATTTCATTTTTTTGGAATGTGAATTGGATAATTCTTAGTTAATTTCTTACCTTGCCCTCTTTCGAGAAATGAATATGCATCTAGCTCATTGTGCAAATTCTTTTATGACTATTTTTTAGTATCCTTCATTTGCTAAAATGATAATGTTTCAGGACCCTTACTTTAAATGGAAGCTTGTAATTCAAGAAATAACTAAATTTCTAAAAGTGGACACAACTTTAAGATGCAACCTCACATTGGATATCAATCCCTATGGCCTACCACATGTTAATTTCAAAAGAAAGCTAAAATGGGAGGTGCCATTCTTTACACATATCATTGTAATGAGATTAGGTTAATTCTATGTTCAGTAGCAACAACAGATCTGTAGCTTTGACTAGGTTGTCTACAAGAAATGATTTACAAACTCTGGAGTTAATAGGGGCAAGTTAATTATTTAACCCAGGTTTCTATATCATATATATTAGTTTAATTCATGTTATATTTTATATCTAATGGGTTAAGTTGGCACTTTGAAAAAAATTCCAAATGAATGGGTCAAAGCTCAAAAAGGTCAAAAGTGACCTAATGTGTGATTAAATGCTTACAACCAGACCTTTTTCTATCCCTAATGTCTGGTAACGGCTGCAGGTGTGGTGCAGACGTGCAACAGAGGCAACTTTATACACGGAAGTGTCTAAAGGGATATTTTCTTATGGCATCCAGAGTCATGGCCACGGTAAGTGCCGTTTTTATTAACAGGGCATACCTATGTTTTTTGCTATATTGCTCATCATCGTTTTATGAGATGATAATTTAATTCCTGCTCCTATGGCTTCAGTCCAGTGCCTGAAATAGAACTAGAACTATCAGTTGCTACAGATTCATGAATAACTGTTAGCACTCTTACCCTACTGCACTACTGCCAACGGTAAATGTTACTGTTTTTTGATGATCTATTTTACTGGTTATAACCGTTAGCTCATTCTACAAATTAAGTGGAACCATGTGTACTAGTGGTGAAGGTGTTAAATTATTCTCAGGAGATTTCTGATCCTACACTGCCACCAAACCAACATAAAGCTGTCTTGTATGAACTTCTGCTATTTATGTAGTAATCAAAAGGTGGCTTCTATTTACAACTTCTGCTATTTATGTAGTTTTTTTTAGTATAAGTTTTTGCTTTACCACACATTTGTTTCACATTAGAATCAAGAGAAATATGCATGTACTGAATTTGTAAGGCATGTGAATTTTTTTGTGCTCTTGATGACAAGTTCTGGCCACTATGTTTGAGAAGCTCCCCCCTAATGAAGTTCTCTGACTCTTTATTGGTTTGTTTACTGCTAATTTTCTTTGTGATTGCAGTTCGGGAGGATTTTTTACAGGAACTAAGATCTTCGGTTAACAGGAATTAGAAATTACAAAGTAGTCAGCCCGATTTTGAGCAGGGCAAATCTCCGATTACACAAGGAACAACGTGAATATGTTGTGGGACTAGCTACTTAAATTAGCATGATGTGGGAACAGTTATGGGGTGTAACCCCGCTTCCTGATGTTGTGGGTCACCCTCCATCTTCTTCAATTTTGAATGCTTTCACTCCAACCCGGTTCTCCCTGTTCCGCTCTAAATGTGTCTGCCCCGATCCATAGCGACCCGATCCAGACATTGGGTTCGTATCAATTTCTTTTATCTTTGTCTTCACTTTTATGAGAAGAGAAAGGTAATTTAAATAACTATGCATGCTAGAGAAGGAAAGTTCATCATCCCTCGAACTCACAATTCATGTTTTTGTGTGCATGATTCTACTTATCTTCTATGTGATTAATTAACAATTCATGTTTGCATTATTTTGATAAGAGTTTGTCTTTTTACGTGATATCTTTTTGTGGGTATTTTTATTTACAGGGGCTTAAAGAATATGTGTTGAAAGCCGCTCAGACCCTTGCTGCTCACTAATCTGTTTATGAGGTGAGTCCCCAAACCATCACTCCATTTTTGTGACATGTCTGTTTGAAAAGCTTATACATGTTATTTGATTTTCCAATTTCATTTGTGTTGTTGGTTTCTTCTTTTTGGGCCTTCTTTTTTTTACAAATTTTGTTAGCGTTTTAAAGTTAAATTTTGATGATTTAATCTCAAAATTTTAGCATTGAAGTTCTTGAAAATTTCAGTTAATCTAATCTATCACTCTTTTCAATAACCCATGAAATAGTTTAGTGATAGTAAATGTGGATTCTTTTTTTTTTAATTGTTTTGTCTTATTATTCTTGTTTTTAGTAAAGATACTACAATTCATTATAAATTTTGTTTTCAATAATTCTGGTGATTTGGTATTTGGTTTTGTCAATGACCCCATAATGTTTTTTAGATCCAAATTGTTTGGATAAATAACCTTACTTAAAGTGGTTTTGAACTTTATTTTAATCATTAATTTACAATTTCTGTTTTACGGTGATTTGGATTTTTCTTATACTTGCTACAAACGTATTAACCTACTTCTTTATGCTTTGTTAGAGCATGATTCTGTGAACTTATTTATTTGTTTCTTTGTTAGAGCATTCTGTAAATTAGTTTTTCATCTGCCACCAAGATTAAGGAAAATCATATTACGCTTCAGAATAACTAACTTTATTTGTAAGGTAATTTTACTAATCCGAGACAATTTTCTATTTGGAGCTCTAATGTATTTGGAGTATACATATACATATGCTTATAGTAAGACTAGGTTAGTACCTCGTTTATTACACGGGTTGAATATATAAATTTTTAAATAATTAGTAAAAAAAATTTATGAATTATAAAACTATGCTTAAAGATAAAATATGATTATAATTACTTATAAATAGCTACTTTAAGTAAATAAATAATAATATATTTTTCTTAAACTTTTGTTTTATAAAAAATTTATGGTTTGTAAATTTTTGTTTTAAGTAAAATGATTTATTTTTAAAATTCTTTGCTTTTTTGTTTTTAAAAAGTGTGTTTTTAATTTAAAATAAATAGATTTTCAATTTATTAAATTATACATTTTTTAATTTGAAAATGGTATGAGTAATATTATTAGTATTCAGTATTAGTTTTAATAATAGAGAGAAATGAGAAAGTTAGTATGATAAGCCTTACGATTACGTCACGTATTATCTGATTTTTTCCTTATTATAGATAGATTGATTGACAAACAGACAGATAGATATATAGATAGATAGGTTAGAAACTTATTTATTAAACGTATTATAGTTAGTAGTAAACACAATGATTTACAGTACGATATTTTAATATAATATATGAATTTTATATACGTAATAGTTCAAGAAAATAAAACAATTATATTATTTTTTTTAACTCTCTTATCTAAATAGTTTCATTTTTAAACATTCGTATTAAAATTCTTTTATAAAAGGCTTTATTTTTATAAAAATCTTGTTTATTAAAAACTTTAGTTTGTAATTATTTTGGTTGTTTTAATAAGATTGTTTTTAGAAACGTTCACATTTTTTATTATTTTTTTTAAAAAAAGACGGATTTAAAATATTTTGTTTCAAAAAGGATTAGTGTTTTTGAAAATTTCATATTATATAAAAAAAATTTATTATTAGTTCTATTTTAATTAAAAAAATGATTTTTTATTTTATTAATAAAATCTAACTTTAAAAAGATATATTGATTTTAAAAAATTTAGATGAGAGAGAGAAATATTGCAATTAATAAAATTGATCTTTAATAAGATAGAGAAATTAATTTTAATGTTTAAATTACTATAATACCCTTTTGGAGGGAAAAATGAAATGATAATGTCTAGAAGAATGATAAGTGGCAAGAAGATAGGTCAAGAGAATGACATGTGGTTTTAGAAAGCTTGCTTTATTATAATCTATAGATTTATTATTACATATACATATACTTACTATTTTAATTATCTATAAAGATTATACATTACGTCTTATGTTTGTCTTTATAATGGTTGCTTCTTGAAGTTCTTCCATCTTTATTGAAGCTAGTTGTCATCTTCGTTCACAAATTTTTTCATCTTATGTTATTTGTTAATTGTAAATATGTTAGTTAGGCTCATTTGTACTAGCCTAATTAGTTCTGCCCTAAGAATTATAGTTTAGGTTTTTCACCTTTATTTATAAAGGAGTTCTTCATCATTGTATACATACTTTTTAAATCAAGATTATACCGGTTAATGTGTTATGAGAGCTAAGTGTCATAATGCGTCAATTGTCAAGTTGCAACATCCTAAGTTTTATCGATTAGAACCATTTTTGAAGCAATCAAGGCTTTAGAAAACATGGATTAAAGGGCTGTTAAGAAGAACCATCTAGAGCAGTCTTGAATGGTCATGGAAGGCTTAAAATTTAGCTATCAAAGCTTAGATGAAAGATCATGGATAAGCTGAATAATTCTCTAGAAATATCTAGAGCAGCCTTGAATGGTCATGAAAGTGTTTGAAAATTGTTACAAAACTCAGCCATCAAAGCTAGATGAAAAAGATTATTGATAAGCCAGATAATTCCATAGAAATATGTAGTCTTATATCTTTCTACTAAATAGATAAACAAAATAAATTTATAAATGAATCTAGATATAAAACAATCTAGACGCCATGAAAGTAGTATAAATAGGATGCCAGTGCATCATTTACACTCACCCAAGTTCTTTGTAACAACAAAGTCTTGTACACTTGTGTTCTAAAGTAATACAAGCATCTTGTGTTGTTAATCGATACAAGCAATCTTACTTGCAAGCTTACAAATCATCCACACGAGACTAAATAGGTTGGCTTAGAACCAATTCAAATGCCACATGAGAGTTGAAGAATTCACTCCCTTACGAGTGGTATCAGAGCAACATCGACTCATTGGGATGGCATGTAACCATGAAAAACGTGTAGCTGTAAGCATTGCCAGAGATGAGACTCGTGGATGGAGGATATTTATACAGGTGACGAGGACTCAAAGCATGTCTAAAGACTCGGTTGCAAGCATGGAGAAAAGAGTTGAAGATGTCGAGACATCGTTGGTGGAATTAAAAACGAAGTCAATGAATTTAAAACACTCTTACATGTAGAGTCGTTAGGCAATGACTTCATGAAAATGAGAAACGATCTCCTCGCTCTCCCTGATGAGAAGGAGATGGAAGAAATGAACACAAAGGAGTTGGTCAGATTAAAGCTAACTTTGATAGAGATATCAAAGACTTGCAAACTGAACTAAGGGCAATGGATGACTTTCTTTAGGAGATGGAGCAATACTTTTCAGACCATAGACATGTCGATGCCAAGAAAACTAAAACAATAACTCTCTACTCGAGTGAAACCCCATCTTTATGGTTGCGATGCAATGATATGGAAATTGATTAGAGGTACGTGCACCATCTTTCTCACCCACAAGTTTGAGTTCGACTTTCTGATGGATCAAGTTCGTGGTATTGGATCCATTGGCAGTTTGAAAAGACTGGCACTTCCTTTGGAACTGCTTGTTCCTAAATTTCCTAATAACCTTTATTTAGTAAGCCAACTCAATTAATAAAATGATTGCCTTGCAACTTTTTATCCTACTCACCTTGTGTTAAATCATCATGCATTTACCGTCTGTCCTTATCATCACAACCTAAAACAGACATTGGATTCCAGCATTAGAGAGGCTCACTGTCGGCCAGGCCATCCCTCTACAACGGTTTTTAGGCAAATGAGACTAGAATTATCAATTCCTCTTGATTTACATTGCAAGTCAAATCAGCTTGGCAAAACACATCATGTGCCCCTATCCTAGTTTCTGTAATTTATTTGAACTTTTGCATTTCAATATCTGAGGTCCATCTTCTTTCAAAACCCCTTTAGGTTTTTAAGTATTTTGTAACCTTTATCGATGATTATTCTCGTACTATTGAGCTTCTTCCTTTAATTTTCACATATGCCAAGCAAGATAAGGATAAGAACAACAAAGATTCCTCATTCACTACTAGACCATGACCATGGTACGTCCATAATCCCACCTTCTACCTTAGAGAGGCACCATGATACATCTTTGATATATGCTGCACCCGTTTTACACATCTTATACGCCTGTTTATTTCTTTTTGACCCACTTGGCGCACCATATCCTAGACACCACACTCGTTACCATATTCTGGATGATATGGTCTATGCTCACCTCTCTTCTAAGTATCATGCCTATACTGTTGTCGTTGACTCAATACAAATGTTTAAAAAACTTGATGATCATAGCTTGCCCACAGTTTATCTCGGGTCAGAACTCGGGTCTAAATCTTATCGTATGTGACACCCAGTTAAACATCAAATTTATGTGAGTAGAGATGTCAAATTTAGTAAAAAACATGGATGGAATTAAAAAAAATACATGGTTAAACAACTAGCTCAAACAAGACCTGCTCATTGCCTCATTGTGAACTTAGATGAGTGGAAAACTCATGGCGACAACCCTCTTGCTAACTCATCTGGACAGTCAGCCTACCAAGAAAGTGAGGTCCAACTACAATCGCTACAAAATAGTGCCATTGGGCCTATTTCACTTAGCTCGTCGCAAGCGCAAACAACCAGCACTACAACCTAGCTTATGGCACAACCTTTTTCATCATTTTGAACAAATTAGCCTATTTGGCTCATTTCTTGAAACCATAACTCGTAGAAGGTTGCTATCTAGTGGCCCAGTCTATGGCATAACTTTTTTCACCCTCATCATGAGTAGTTCGGTCTTTTTGGCCATTCGATCAACTCAAAAACATCGGTGATGTTTTGGGATGATACTTAAGACCCGGACAAAATCAGGTTACGCCATGACGGTCCATGAGAGCCATACTTAAGTAATCATCAATAATAAGTCTTCGAAGCCTTCAGCTTTAAGAACAAGCTAAGAGTCCGTCAAATATCCTAGTTTCAGTGGCCCGTCATCATCAAGTACCAAAAGGGCCAATTGAAACTCCCCCGTGCTCTAACTTGGTTGTAGCTAATCCAGCCAACAACCCTTCCTCTGTCTTGGTTTACACAATCCACTAGCTTTAGAGATACACCGAGGCTCAAAACACACTCCAAATTCTACCAATAGTCATTAGGAGAGAATTTTCCGGTTGTAGTCTTTGAAACCCGTCTTTTCTTGACTATACTCGAAACATGTCTCATGCTCCCATTGTCACAAAATCTCCTGACTAGTTTAGACCTTTGACCCCATTCAATTACAATCATTGCTCCAGACTTCACATTTGCAAAACGAACTCTTTTAATTGTAGATTTAGCAAACTCGACTAAGAGTTGCTTAATCGGGTTGGTCACTCCCTTAACAGGTTCCTCCACTATGTACAATGACCCATGCTTATTACCCTGAGCAATCACCACGTTTTTATTGATTACCATTCATTTTCCACCACCAAATTTTACTTCCTGTCTTTGTGCATGTAGCTAACTAATAGAAATTAATTTTTTTCAGACCTAGAATCACCTTGATATTCTTTAGGTTTCACATAGTTCCCAATGGATTCATCAGATCAATAATACCCAATTCTTTTTGCATCAAACATCTTGTTATTAGCAAGTCATACATTCCCGAAGTGACCTTATTCATCGGTTTTTCCTAGGGCTTGGAGCTAAAATAACATGATTGATTTTGAAATAGAGAAAACAAAAGGCGACATGTTTTCACTTCCGGTTTAATAATAGCATCACCTCACAACTCCATACTTGTGGAAATTTAAATATGTTAGAATTCATGTAGTTTCTTGTGAGTAAGTGTATTCGGTTAATTGGCTCTCTTGTGTTTACAATACAATCAAGTGAATCATACCATCAATAAATGATCCCTAGTAAAATTTACAGTGGAAACTAGGGCTGTTGTTCGGGTCAACCCGACCCTATTAAGGGTTAATCGGGTCGGGTTAATTGGGTTTTTTAAATTAAAAAGCTAACCCGTAACCCGGCCCTATTAAGGTTCGGGTTAGTCGGGTTTAGGGTTTGTCAGGTCGGGTTGATCGGGTTAAGGTCTCAAATTCAAACATAATTCATAGTAGTTCATAATCAAACATTCAAAAGTTAAGGTCTCAAATTCATAATCACAAACAAATTCAAAATTCAATCTACGATCTTCAAATTATAATCTTGTAACCTCTTCTTCTTTCATCAAATCTATATAAATAAAAGATTTAATTAATTTACATCACGATGCTATATTAAAAAAGATATTATAAAATTGGAAATCTTGGGCTATTAACCTTCCACCAAGTTAATATATCAAAACTAACATTAGGGTTAAAACCTTCAACGCTTTCACCCAAATACTTATCTAACTCACTAATGGAGTGATTCGATTTTTGACTCGCTTTCATCTTATTTCTCAACCTATCTCCAAAATCAAGACTTGTTGTAGTACATGCAGGACTCGTGGATGTTGAAGATGTAGTAGGTGGTATTGGTGGAGCATGAATTCGAACATAATCTTCATATAACTCTTGCATTCCATTTATTATGTGTGTTTTCTTTAATTGAAGAATTGCTTTTCCTTCCATTCCATAGTGTTCTTCTAATATATTATCCAAAAAATCTTCCTTGTTCCTTGGATCAAGTAAGAACGCAAAATATAACATCAAATTCATGCTATCAATATCTCCAAAATATTTGTCAAATTTGGGCTTCATCACCTTAGCAATATCATAAATATGTTTATCCATTGGTGGTTCTTCATCAATATCGCATTGAATTTGTTGCCTTAAAATGTCACGAATTTTTGCTATTTCAACAACAAGAGTATGTGATGTCACATACTTTGTCCCAGAAAATCTCAAAGTAACCTCATGAAATGTTTCTAGAAATACACACAACTTTCTTGCTTTATCCCAATCTTCCCATGTCGGAACCGAATGACCCTTCTTCCGAATATCATTACCAAAAGTCCCATCCTCCAAATCATACATAACAAATGCATGTTCATAGGCTTGTGCTACATCTAACATATGGTAGGTGGAGTTCCACCTAGTCGGTACATCAAGAATCAACTGTTTTGTACTTGGACATCTAGCACTTTCGGCCCATTTTTTGAATTTCTCAATTCTATCACCCGACTTCTTTACCCATTTAACCACACATCTTATGTTCTCAATTGACTTATCTACTTTTTTCATACCATCTTGTACAACTAGATTCAAAATATGTGCCGCACACCGTGAGTCCATTTCCCATGCAATAAAGAATTGTGGTTATTTGCATATACTATTTTCAAAAAATCAATTGCACAATCATTTGCACTAGCATTATCAACCGAAATTGTCAATATATTATCAATTCCCCACTCATTCAAACAAGACTGGACTCCTTTTCCTATGTCGACACCCCGATGACCATCAAGTAGACAAAAATTCAACACTTTCTTAACCAAATTCCAATCATTATCTATAAAATGAGCGGTAAGAGCCATGCAACTTTTTTTCCTTATGGATGTCCACGTATCAGTAGTAACACAAATCCTACTGATGTTTCTTTGAAGTAAATCATGAATCTTTTTTTTCTCCTCATAATACAATTTGAAACACTCTTGTGTGATTGTACTTCGAAATGGAACATGAAATTGCGGTTGATTAATGCTAATAAAGTGTCTAAATCCTTCACCCATGACAAAACTGAAAGGAAGTTCATCTACTATAATCATGTGTGCTAAAGCTCTTATACTTTCCTTTTGACCAAACTTCCATGTCATCATTTTGGTTGTATCACCATGTTCAAAAGTAATTTTACTTTGACTATCCATATTTTTTGCTAAATAATCTTTGCACTTAAGTAGATGGTTTTTGAGATTCTTAATACCGTACTTTTTAGAATGACATAAGTATTTCCGACCAAAATGTAGACATTTAGCTTTTTGATCTTCTTCATTCATCCCTTCCTCTAATTCTTCCTCTACAAAGTCGTTCCATACTTTTGATCGTTTTTTTGAATTCCTTGTCCGTTTCACGGCCTCTTGAGAGTCTTGATTTTCTTTTGGTCGTTTTCTTGAATTCCTTGGCTTTTTCACATGCTCTTGAGATTCTTGACTTTCTTTATTAATGGGATTTTCGTTATATTCCATTGAATCAGAGAGCTACAAAGCATATACAAAAGTGATACAAGTACTTTAAAATATATACAAGAACTTCAACATAAAACTAAATGATAAATGTATAAAACCTAGGTTTTCAAGACAAGTAAACATGGAGAACGTACCTCTGATAGGGTCGGATCTTGTGAAGACATGATTTAAAATAGGAATGAAAGATGATGACAATGGAGTATAGGGTTTTTCTTGGCTGCTGCTTGCATGAGGAATATGAACAGACTTCAAAAGTTCATGTTACGTATGAGATGGAGGAATACATGTGAGGAAAACAATTTATATTTGTGCTTTATTATGATTGGTACGTACTCGACACTTTTAACATTATGGAATGGGCTAAGCTCATGTTTTTGGGATTCAAGTATTCAATAATATATACTACGTGGGGAGTATATAATACCTAAAATAAGAAAAAATAATAATAATAATAAATGGAACTCATTCAGCGACCTCAATCCATATCCCATTATCGGCTTTAACGAACTTGTAATGAAACGCACGAAATCAATGGGATCTCAATCCTATTTCAACCGCCATAAATCGTGGATTTATACCCCTCAAGCCTTCGATCTCTTTCATTGAAACCCTCGTTTGCACAGGCCTCGATCCTCTTGCCTTCTGCGTTTATGTTCAAGGCACTGCTGGAGACTTATATCCGCCGTGAACCACCACTAAAACAGGCCCTTGTTGCTAATCTGTTGTTGCTCCATCGTGGAAACACTTGTGTTGCACCTGCTCCAATTCAAAACTTTTGATTAGTCCTAATTGTAACGCACAAGGCCTCTTACGTTTGTGTTGCACCTCGTGGAAACACTTGTGTTGCTAATCTGTTGTTGCTCCATCGTGGAAACACTTGTGTTGCACCTCCTGTATCGTTGGAGTGTTGATTTTGAAGATTTGATAACCCGTTATCATGACATATGCAGCCGTAGTGCATCCGTGAAAGTTGTTCTTGTAGTTCAAGCTCTTCTCCAATCTGGTTCGGATTATTTTGCTATTGAAATAAACCATCCTCATTACCCGCTAGTATATCCGTAACTCATAAGCTACTGTATGTGAATTCGTTTATTTTCCGGGGACTAGATATATAATTTGAATATACTGAATCTTAAATCGTGAGTTTGGGTGTGTTGGATTGAGTTTCTACTAGTTCATGATCATATTATTATGTCATGATTTCTTACTCGATGCACGTGAATGTTCCAAATTCCTTATTTTCTGATCTTCACATGTAAATGCATTTTCTTGAAGTTATTGTCAACCAATAAGTGGTGGATTAAAAGATATTGAGTTTAAAAGACTTAAACAATACTACTTTGTACTAAGTTTATATAATTACTACAATATTTTGATAAGCATTAATAGATTAGAGCTTCTAAAGGAAATATGAATACCTATCATCTAACTTGAAATCTGGTTATGCATACATTAGAACTAATCTAAAATGATAATTTAACTAATGTAAGTAATTATGAAACTGTTGCATGCAATCGGTTAGTAATTTAGGAACAGATAAAAGTTGTTGGATTAGGACAACTTAATCCATGTAAATGAGGGACTTAAAAGATATGAATTAAATCATAGAATAATCACAATTAAAACATTAAGATTTTATCGGTTAAGTGAGAATTCAAACAAATAAAATAATAATAGTGTTAATAATAATAATAACAATAATAATAATAATAATAATAATAATAATAATAATAATAATAATAATAATTTTATGTTCCGTCGTCTGATACCAACAAAATAGCGAATCACCCAATATATTTAAGTTTGTATAGCTTACGCATTATGTAACTAAACCGTAGGTTCTCGTACGGATTGTGGACGACTTGATTTGGGTTTCTCTTACGTTTAACGAAGTTACGGATTTTTGATTCTTGACCGGTTTTTTATTCTTGTTATTAGTAGCTGGTATATCATAGAGTTCTGTTATAAGTTGCTAGACTAGTTATTTTTGTACACTGTTACCCAAGCTCTCCGTGTCTTGGTGGTGACCAAGACGTGTTATTGCGGCATCAATAAGGTGGCACCAATTGTGGCGGTGAGCTGAGATTTCGGCTTCTCTAAAGAGGACTTTGAATTTATATTGGCTATCTTGTTATATTATTATTTACTCGGAGGTGTATGGATCGATCCTAGGCTAGTTCTGTTATTTCTTGATGGATGGTCATATACCGCTCTATTTAGGACTCTAGTGAATGGTTTGTATGTGTGCCCATACTCCATTTCACATTGGTTCACGGGTTTCGCTACTTGTGTTCCCTCTGTTCAGTTATTATATGATATAATTGTTAGCTCGGGTTATGTTCTGTTTGGTAAATATGTTATGTCATCTCATTCTCTGTTATCATGATATCCGTTTATTTTGTTATCTGCTATTCCGTTCGTTGAGCTTATGCTAAGGCGTGCTTTTGTTTTCTTGCACGTCAGTTCAGCAGGATCCTCCGGGAGTGGAGTGAAGAGCGGCACTCGGGATAAACAAGACTTCTATTTATTTTGATGTAATTAAGTGGGTTTTAGACTTATGTTTTTAGAATTTGGGCATTTAAACGTTATTAATTTATGGGTTTATGTTTTGGATTTTGATTACCGTGATAGTGACACGTCAACCTTGTTGGGTTGGGGTGTTACGGAGTACATGACACTAAAGATAGTTGATTATGCTAGTCAAAATGTGCGTATTGAAAATTGTATATTAAAGTTTGTAAAATGAGCAAGTTAATCAAAGTCAAGACAAGTAGTTTTTCAATAAAGATGCTAATTGACTCAAGTTGGGTTGACTTGGAATGTGAAAACTACTGTGTTCAAAATGTGTATATTATGAATTAAAAAATGCATCGACTTCAACCCTCTTGACTTCTTTCCTTTGGGGTCAGAATTCAATTGCAAGATCTAAGATCCTAAGTTATATTATAAATCAATTCTTAAATTCGCTTTTTAGGCCTTGTAAAAGTTTCTAGACACTGTTGGTTTATTTCTTGAGGAACAGTTCTTTATGACAAAAAAAAAATTTATACCAAGTTTGAGCACTCAACTATATACTCCATGTGTTGTGAAAACAAAATAATGTCATCTTTGTAAGCATAACATTTCCCCGGTTAGTGTGCCCAATATGTACAGAACATTGTTCTAATGGCTACGAGAGTGCCGATGGTGATGTAAATATGCTCTATTGCAGTGCCGCCTACCATCTTATGTTGAGGTTGAGCCGGTGTTGTGATGGTGGCGTGGCGATGGACATGATTGGCCCTCCGCTTCCATTTTGTGGGTTGAGGTGGAGCCGTTACCATTGAAGGTACCGACAGTGGTGGTGCAACCTCCTTTGCTGCCTTTTCGCCTATCTGATTCTCTAATACTCTTTTAGGGTTTTTCAAATCTAATTTCTTATGGTCTTTTGATCATTGATGTCTATGATGAGATCTGTTTTGGTTGTTTTTTCATGAAGATGATGTAGTGAGACTCTTAATTTAAACAATAGCTCATTTGATACCTTTGGTAGACATGTTTATATCTTGATGTGCTTTGTTTATGATGCTTGGCGAAATTAATATTTGTTATATGTCCAATGTCAGTGGTGACGAAGATGTGTTCGTCTGAGACTCTACGCGTTCGGTATGTTATGGTTGCTCGGCCTTGCATGCCATTTCTCGCTTGCAATCGCAACCGGACATAAGTTTTCTGTCATGTTTTGACTATTACTCTATGACTTGTTCTAATAGCTATATGGGATCACCACATTCATCCTCACCAAGTTTTTCCCGCCTCTCTCTCATATTAAATAATCAGATTAATTACTTATATTATTTAATTTTTTTTATATTAAAATAATTTGTAATAAATTAAGAAAAAGATACTTTTATTAATGTTATTTCTAAAGACATAAATTTTTATCAAATAATAATTTTTTTTAAAAATAAAACTTTTTTAAAAATATGAAATATTTAAAATTGAAGCTTTTTAAAAAGTAAAATTTTTATAAAATAAATAAAATTAGTAGTTATAATAAGAAAGTTTTTATAAATGATATTTTTGAAAATGTTATTTTTAAAAGAAAATATTTTATTCTATTTATAATAAAAAAGATTTCAATCATATCTTATATTAAAATTAAAATATCATTTTATTATTAACAAGTTTTAATTATATTTAATATTTTATTTATTCAACCCGTATAATACACGGGTGTACTAAAGGTAGTGTTTATTATATAATAAATATGTTTTAAATACATGAATAATTTTTTAATACTTTTTAACGTGTTTAAACCGTTTGATATTTTAAACGTTTTCATAAAACTATTTGGTATTCTAAAGTTTTTTCTTATGACATTTATTTTTTAAAACATTTTTAAAAAACTACTTTTTAAACATGTTTTTCAGAAACAATTCATTTGCCATTTTTAATTAATCTTTAGTATGTTTTTAAAAAAATATGTAGAAAATAAATTATTATAAAAATTAAATTTAAAACATTAATTATCAGTTACTATTAATAACTCTGTAATATATACGCATGTAAAGGTCGATTAAATAAATTGTATACATGTAAAATAATTGAAAGAATTATATATATATATATATATATAAACAATATTAATATTTATAAATTTCTAAAAAAAATTTTTTATACAAATATTTAATCAGATTGAGTCAATAACTTCTCAAACTTAAGAAATTAGCTTTTTAAAATATTTCCATGTATTGTAGTGTCCTATAATAAAAAATTAAAAAAATTAAGGATATATAGAAGATATATTTTATAAGAAAAATATTAAAAGAAAAATATTTTAAAGCATATTTAAAAAACAATCACTTCTTTAAACATATTTTTCAGAAACAATTCATTTTCAAACGACATTTTTAATATTTTTTAAAATGTTTTAAAAAAATATTTAGAAAATGAATAATTATAAAATTTAAATTTAAAAAGTTGAATGGTTTTAAGAAAGATGATAATGCTTTTAAAAAGTATTTTTAAAAAATTAAAAAGTTTTAAGAGAGACAATTAAAAAATTAAAAGTTTTAGAGAAACATTTAAAAATCTGAACATTCTAAAAACAACATTTTAAAAATAATTTTTTTTAAATAAAAAATAATTACATTGATGATCTTTGTCGGTAAAATTGTAATTTTAAAAATTTAACATTGGTAACTGAAATAACTGAAAAATGACAATTGATAAAAGATAAATATAATATAAAGGACTATATTTAAAATTTTAAAAGTTTAAGAACTAAATACATACCTAGAATTATGTGAATAATTATTAATAACATATTTTATAGAATTTTTGCTTTTTAACGTGTTTAAAATGTCCGTTTTCTAAATATTGTTCTTTAAACCATTTGATATTTTAAACGTTTTTTATATAACTATTTGGTTTTTTAAAGTTTTTTCTTAAGCCAATTAATTTTTTAAAACATCTTTTTTAAAAACATCTGAATTTAAGCATTCGATCTAAAGATCTAAAAACCCAATTTGGATCATCAATAAAAAAATTTTAGCATTCAAATTTTGATTAGTATAAATCTTTTGAAGCTAATGCACGTTAAACATAAAAGAAAATAAAACCATTGAAATTCTTAAATTTAAGCAATCATATATAATTTTATGTTTTTTAACAGCAACAAAAACACCATTTCTTAATCATTAAATAATACAGGAAGCCATCTAACAAGATATTATGAGCCAACTACATACCTAGAATTATATGAAGAACAATAAAAACATAAAAATCTGCATGAAATTAAAAGAACACCAAGACGCCCAAACCATATTCCCAAACTTACCCCAATTACAGTCTGAAAAGAAACTCCAAAGTTTGATGTATTCTATGATTTTTGTCACACATCTATCTTTGGTGTTGAAACTTGAAAACCTTCTTTAGATACACCAAGATAATACATTGATCTCTTTGCTTCTTTGATTATGTACTTGGGATTTCAAGAATGTCGAGAAATAAGTTTATCTTCATTAAAGAGAGGTTGCACCATTGAAAGATACTTAATCGTTCTTGATCCGCCCAAATAATATTTTTTTAAACAGGAGTAGATAACACACATGTATTGTTGTCTAAAGTAAAATGTTACTTAATTGAAATAATGATAGATTTTTGGGAATGAGATATAAAATGTTTTTTTTAATTTAAATAGGAAAGAAGTTTGAAATGTGCTTTGATGAAAAAAAAAAGTATAATTCCATGAAAAAAAATGAATACAAGACCAACTGAATATAAATACTTTTGTAGTTTGATATGAAGACCAAATATGATAATTACAAACCAGTTTCAAAATGCACATCAAGTTCTCCATCTTCATATTTATCTCTAAATATAAAGAAAAACATAAAAATCATGTAAATTTACTATCACATATGTGCATCATTCCCATTTTATCTTCTATAATTTCAAATGAAACTACACAGATTCCTCATATTCAAGGCTTACCATTCCTCACTATTGTTTAATATTATCTATGAATACGAGTAGAAGGAAAAAAAATTGAAAAAAAAAGTAAAAAAAAAAAAATATATTCAAGGTTCATGCTCATCCCTACGTGTGTGCGGGTCTTGTATCGACTAAGTTATTGTTTTTAATGTTTTACGTTTCACGTGAGGTTTAACGTTTTTAGTCTACTTTCCATTTGTTTTTATTTTTTCTGTTTTTATTATTTTTAATTTGAATTTATGATATGTTGGTAGTCACTAATGATTTAATATCTAAGTTCAATACTAATAATTAAAATAATGAGTATTTTAGAAAAGTATAAAATGACATGATACGTTTTTTAAAGTTGCGGGCTCCCGAAATGTCGATAGATTACATTTGCGATTGGGGAGATCTGGCGTCAAAAATAGAACACGACTAGCCGTTGGTGTTCACTTGATAAAACCCCTTCAGTGTTCCTCTCTCCATTCCCATTCGCAAGAAATAAAACTAGGGTTTCCAAAACGTCCAAATATGGCGATCTGCATATATGTTTCGATAGATGTCCTGGATTCAATCGATCAAAGATCAATCTTTGGTGTTCACTTGATAAAAGCCCTGCACTGTTCCTCTCTCCATTCTCAAGAAATAAAACTAGGGTTTCCAAATTAATCCACAAAGATCAAGAACCATTACCATGGCGATCTGCATATATGTTTCTTCCATTGTTAGATACATGTCGTCCTGGATTCAATCGATCAAAGATCAAGCTATCGGCGTTATTACCCCAAGCAGAGCAAAGCACCAGTGACTTTCTTCTTCTTCTTCTTCTTCTTCATGTTGATGCTTGATCGAACGCCACACGCAACCTTGATAGGTATTGTTGTCATCGTGCCCTTAATTCTGTTATTCTTCCTTTTGATTTTTACACTTGTCGCCAAATCCATTTTTCCTTTGTAACTCAAATTTCTAGTCTGATTCCAAGATTGTGAAATTTCTAGTCTGATTCATGTATCATGTTATGTTTTTAATTTGTTTTGGTCTTTCTGTTACGTGCTTACTCATGTCCTCCTGTAAAGGGGGAAGCAGCCTCAGGGGTAATTGAATTTGGTAATCAATTGGTATTATTGTTGTATGTTACATTGAGGAATACAAGAGTATATATATAGAATAAATATTTACACTCTAGACCCTCTATATTATACTAATATTAATGTTGACTAATATTCCCCCGCAAGCTAAGGCCGAGGAGCGACCTGTAGCTTGGATCGTAGATTAATAAATCTTTGTGAAGACAATGGTTTAGTGAACACATCTGCAATCTGATCATTGGTTGAGATAAACTGAACCGAGAGTTCCCTTCGAGCAACTTTTTCTCTAACAAAATGAAAATCAACTTCAACATGTTTCGTACGAGCATCGAACACAGGATTTGCTGAAAGGTATGTGGCACCGAGGTTATCACACCAAAGTATAGGAGAAGACGTAGTAGGAACACGAAGTTCTTTCAAGAGTGTTTGGAGCCAAGTGAGTTCAGCTACTGTGTCAGCAAGTGCTTTGTATTCAGATTCAGTTGACGACCGAGATACAGTTCTTTGTTTTCGAGCAGCCCAAGAGACCAAGTTAGAGCCTAGATATATAGCATATCCCCCGGTGGATCTGCGGTCGTCTGGACAACCAGCCCAGTCAGCATCAGAGAAGGCACTTAGAGAGTGAAAATCTGCATCAGTATAGGCATGGAGAAGCGTGCCTGAGTCATGTTTTAGTAGAAGGCCATAATTAGATGTACCACGTAGGTAGCAAAGTATCCTCTTGACTGCAGACCAGTGGTTTGTAGTGGGTGAATGCATAAATTGACAAACTTTATTAACTGCAAAAGTAATATCCGGTCATGACAGTGTAACATACTGAAGCGCACCAACGACTTGACGATACTTGACCGGGTCATCAAACAAGGGACTGTCCCCTAGGGTAAGATTCGCAGTAGTTGTGATTGGAGAAGACACAGGCTTCGCCTTAGCCAGATTTGCACGAGCAAGTAAATCATTAATGTACTTGCGCTGGGACAAGATAACATTGTTACCTTGTGGCATAATTTCAATCCCCAAAAAATAAGACAAACACCCCATATCTTAAAGTATCATGAAGACTTTGAACAACATGATTAATGACCTGTGGATTGTTACCTGTCAAAATAATGTCATCAACATAGACAAGCATGTATAAGAGAGTCCCATTAGACGAATAAACAAATAGAGACGGATCAGTCTTGGACCCGGTAAATCCAAGCCTTTGAAGAGCTGAGGACAAGCGGTGAAACCACGCTCGAGGGGCCTGTTTAAGACCATATAAGGCCTTGTGTAGAAGGCACACATGATCTGGTTTCTTAGGATCGATGAAACCAGGTGGTTGTTGCATATATATTCTTTCATTTAAATCGCCATGTAGAAAGGCGTTTTGGACATCAAGTTGTCGGAGAGGCCATTTTTGTGCAACCGCAAGAGACAAGACAACTCTTATGGTGGTATACTTGATAACCGGACTAAAAGTTTCGTGATAATCAATGCCCGGCTGTTGTGTGAAACCTCTAGCAACGAGACGTGCCTTGTAACGCGTTAGTGCCCCATTTTGATCTTCCTTTAACTTGTATACCCATTTGCAACTAATGATATTGGAATTTGGAACACGTGGTACCAGTGACCATGTGCGGTTTCTCATTAAGGCAGAAAATTCTTCAGCCATGGCATTGCGCCAATTCGGATCTTTGTTAGCAATGGCAAAGATGGGAGGCTCAATTTTGGAAGGTGACGTGTGAAGAGACGTAGGGCTGTAAGGTTGAGTTTTTTTAGGATTTTGACGAAGATTAGGAGGTCGTTGCCTAGATGGAGCTGCTGAGGAGTGATGATCAGCAGTAGACTGATGCGAATGAGTTACGACAGGAGGTTGAACAGCACTGGACCTTTGTTTGGGGCGGCTCTGATATGTATGAAAAATTGGAGGAGGTGGCGGAGGTGGTGGGGTGGGTATTGAACCGGTGGAGAGTGGACTGCTAGATGGAGTGGGTATAGGGCTGTTTAATATGGGGTTGTTAGGTGTAGGTGTGGTTGAAGTTGAGGAATCAGAATCAATGTGGGGTGGTGAATCTGATGGTAGATCAGTTGGATAAGATGAAACATAGGGATCAAGGGAAGACGGGACAGGAACGTTGGTGGTGGATGGCTGAAAAGGAAAGAGTTTTTCATCAAATCTAGCGTGACGAACAATATAAATACGATCAGATGATGGGTCAAGACATCGATACCCGTGATGAGACGTACTATATCCAAGAAACACACATGGTATGGATCGAAACTCCATTTTGTGCTTGTTATATGGACGAAGGTGAGGATAACATCGACACCCAAAAACCCGAAGAAAGGAGAAATCAGGTCGATGATTGAACACTTGTTCGAATGGGGAAACATTGGAGTTTGCGCGAGAAGGCATCCGATTAATAAGATACACAGCAGTGTCAAAAGCAAAGTGCCAAAACCGATTGGGAACATGTGAATGTGCTAATAAGGTGAGACCGGTTTCAACAACATGGCGGTGGCGGCGTTCCACAAGACCATTTTGTTCACTCGTATGGGGACACGAGAGCCGATGAATAATGCCTAGGGAGGAGAAAAATTTTGAGAGCTTCCTGAATTCTCCTCTAAAAGCTTGTTGAGTTGAATTGATTATGAATGCCCTATATATAGGGAAGAATACAAACTATAAAATAGGAAGAGATATACATATAATTACATTATGATTATCTCTAAATAAAAGATAAATATCTATTCCTAAAATATGGTAAATAATCGGTTGGTTAAGACACCCCCGCAGTTTGAGCGGGCGGAGGACAGACGCTCAAGCTGGACCGAAACGACTGGAATAGCTCACGAGATAACCCCTTTGTAAAAATATCCGCATACTGCAAAGATGAGGGGACATGAAGCACCCTGATATGTCCAAGACGAACCTTCTCTCGCACGAAGTGTATATCGATCTCTATATGTTTGGTTCTTTGATGTTGTACTGGATTATTTGACAAATAGACGGCGGAAACATTGTCACAAAAGACAACTGAAGCTTGCCGTAAGGGAGTGTGAAGCTCAAGAAGCAAATTCCGTAGCCATGTGGTTTCGGCAACCGCATTCGCAACCCCCCGGTATTCTGCCTCCGCACTTGATCTCGATACGGTAGGCTGTCGTTTCGCAGACCACGAAACGAGGTTGTCGCCGAGAAAAACACAATAACCGGAGGTGGAACGTCTGGAATCTGGGCAGCCACCCCAATCAGCATCAGAATAAGCAACCAAATCACGAGAAGCCGACGACCGAACTATTCGAAGCCCATATTCAATCGTGCCTTGTAAATAACGAATGATACGCTTCATAAAGGCAAAATGGGGATCACGAGGCTCATGCATGAAGAGACAAACCTGTTGCACTGCGTATGACAAATCCGGGCGTGTGAATGTTAGGTATTGAAGGGCACCTGCAATACTGCGATACAAGGTAGGGTCTGAAAAGAGCGGCCCATCTGTTGCACTTAGTTTAGCAGATAAATCAACCGGTGTTGTGCACGGCTTACAGGATGACATAGATGCCCGAGCAATTATATCCTTAGCATACTGAGCCTGAGACAGAAAAAGGCCATGTTTGTGCTGAGTGACCTTGATCCCCAAAAAATGATGTAAGCGACCCAAATCAGTCATGGCAAACTCTCGTGAGAGGGTGGCAATAATATCGTGCAAAAGACGATCATTAGAAGCCGTAAGAATTATATCATCCACATATAGCAATAAATATGCAATGTTAGAAGCATCTTGATTATAAACAAATAGCGATTGATCACAAGTGCTACTACGAAACCCCTTTGATGTAATGAAAGTAGCAAATCGAGTGTACCACGCCCGTGGAGCCTGTTTAAGTCCATAAAGAGATTTCTTCAACCGGCAGACATGGTTGGGAAATCGTTTATCATAGAATCCGGGCGGCTGAAACATAAATACTGTCTCGTGAAGGTCCCCGTGCAAGAATGCATTCTTTACATCCAATTGATGGATGGGCCAAGATCGCGAGACAGCGAGAGAAAGCACTGTCCGAATAGTGGCGGGTTTAACGACCGGACTAAAAGTTTCATCACAGTCCACACCGACCGTTTGAGAATTACCATTTACCACCAATCTAGCCTTGTAACGTTCCAGTGTGCCATCTGACTTGAATTTGTGTTTGAACAGCCACATGCAGCGAATAATGGGTCGGTCTTGTGGACGGGGAACAAGTTCCCATGTTTCATTATCCTGTAAAGCCGTATACTCGGTTTGCATGGCATGCAACCAATTTGGGTCAGTGAGGGCTTTGGCATATGAAGTGGGAACCGGCGAAAGGGAGGCGGTGTTGTGAAGGGCTGGGGTGTAGGAGCGGGATTTGGACCGGGTGGTCATGGGGTGGTGGTTAGTGACAGGTGGGTCCGACTGAGATGTGGGGTGATGTGTAGGCTGGGTAGTCGGAACAGTAGGTGCGGTGGAGCCAGTGGGCGGTGGGTGGTTGGTGGGTGGTGGACGTGGTCGGCGGGAGTATGTTAAGGGGTAAGGAGCAGTGACCGGATTGAGTGCGGGCGGGGTGAATGGCCTTTGGAAAGTAAAACCGGGTGGTGGGGAATCGTCCAAAAAAGTGTATGAGGTGGGGGGATGGGGAATGGTGTAAGGAAACACATGCTCGTCAAAAGTCACATGTCGTGAGATGTGTATTTTGCCCGAAGTAGGATCAAGGCAGCGATAGCCACGAAAGTCGGGTGGATACCCAAGGAAAATACAACGCACAGACCTAGGGTGGAGTTTGTGGGGTTGGGTAGATGAGGTATTGGGGTAACAAGCACAGCCAAACACTCGTAGGTGGTCGTAAGCAGGGTGGCGTAGGTAAAGAGCAAAGGTAGGAGTATAAAAGTTGAGGCGTTTAGTTGGTAAGATATTGTGGAGGTAAGTGGCAGTGTGTAGGGCTTCCACCCAAAATGATGGAGGTAGATGTGCATGAATTAGGAGAGCTCGAATGATGTCATTGAGGCGACGGATCATTCGTTCTGCTCGGCCGTTTTGTGAGGAGGTTTGAGGACATGAAAATCTGAAAAGTAAACCATGTTGCTGGGCAAAATTTTTGAAAGCTGAGTTGTCAAATTCACCTCCTAAATCACATTGGAAAGTTTTTATGTTGCGTTGAAATTGAGTTAGTATTAATTTATGAAATTTGGCAAAGGTTGGAAAGGTTTCGGATTTATATTTGAGGGGGTAAACCCACACGAAGTGTGAGAAGTTGTCAATTAAAACCATGTAATACTTATACCCTGTTTTACTCATGATTGGCGAAGTCCATAGATCGCAATGAATAATATCAAAGGGAGCAAAAGTAAATGTATTAGACGAATAAAATGGCAATCTTTTACTATTTGAAAGTTGACAAGAATGGCAAAGATGTGGACTTTTGTCCTTATTACAAAGAAAATTAAAACTGCGATTTAAAATATCTAGAACTTGTGCCCCAGGGTGTCCTAAACGATCATGCCATGGTAAGTGGTGGGAGGCTAGGAAGGTAGCTTGAGGTGGTAGTTGAGGAGGCGTGAACGTGTAGAGATTCCCGGTGCTATTGTGGCGAGAAAGTGTCTTCTTAGTTTTGAGGTCCTTCAAAGAAAAACCAAACGGGTCAAATTCGATAGACACTTGATTATCGCGAGTAAAACGACGAACTGAAATAAGATTTTTAATGATTTGAGGGCTGTATAGGATGTTAGGAAGTATGTATGTGCGGTTGGGTAAAGGGTGAAAACCCGTACCTGATCCGTTAATTGGTAATAGCATGCCATTGCCCACCAAAATATTACGACAAACAGGATTAGAATCAGGGATTAAAATTTTACCTTGGTCGTTTGTGACGTGGGTCTCGGCTCCGGTGTCCATAACATCCGAGGTCCAAGCGGTGTTAGGAGAGTTAACCTGCAAGTTAGCCATGGCTGCACTTAAATCAGAAGGACTCAAAGGGTTGTACGCAGGCTGTGAAACACTCGGTTGGTGATAGGAGAACTGGGCCGGTGGGTAACCGGCATATTGGGCCTGAGGAGCAGATTGTGGGCCGGGATGTGGGCTGACCTTCCACTGCTGCTGAGTCGGATACGGGCAGGGTGGAGGAGTCCACCAAGCCCAGTTCGGGAAAGAAGGCTGCTGACCTTGCCACGAAAGATTGTGTTGCTGTTGCCGGCCTCCCCTGCCCCTGCCCCTACGATTGAAGGGGCCGCCGCGGCCCCTGCTGCTGCGTCGATTTGAAGAGTAATTGGAACCGTCAGGTTGTGGGTTGGGGTTTGGGGACTGGCTTGAAGAGGGTGACGCGGCAGGGGCTGCTAGAACCGTATTCTGAGAGCCTTTTTGAGCTTCGAGTCGTATGACTTCATCATTAAGCATGGAAACAGCCTGGTCCCAATCCACGCCCTGCTGGTTGATCAAAGAGGCCGTGGTGTTGTACTCCGCTGGGAGGCCTCGAACAAGTTGAAGGACGAGGCGGGAGGCGGAAACGGGGTGATCAACGTCGGAAAGCTGGTTTGCCAAATCGGAAAGCTTTTGGCAGTAATCTTCAACAGAGGTGCAGGCCGTTAGGGTGAGATTGCAAAACTTGGTCTCGAGCGCCGCAGCTCGAGCCTGTTTATTGCTCAAGAAAATCTTTTCGAGCTTCTGCCAAGCCGTTTTGGCTGTGGTATTCGCATCTAGGATCCGATTGAGAAGATCATCGGAAACTGTGCTGTATATCCATTGAAGGACCAGCGCATCAAGTTCTTTCCATTGCGCATATTCTGATGAAGTATCAGCTGGTGGGGCTGAACCGTCGATGTGATCAGAGACTTTATACGCAACAACATGTAGGCGAAAAAGCTTGACCCAGGAAGAATAGGTGACCTTCGAACCGTCCAATGTCCGGATCTTGGTTTGGATATTCGTAACTGAGTATGCGGGGTGAAGAGGGGTGGGTTTGGTAGACGATTCAGCGATGGTTTCTTTGGTCATGGTGGCACAGCCGGACGAATCCGGTGAGGGTTAGCGGAAAAAAAAAAGAAGGGAGAAGGGAGAAGGATATCAGAACCGTAGCTCTGATACCATAAAAGCTTGTTGAGTTGAATTGATTATGAATGCCCTATATATAGGGAAGAATACAAACTATAAAATAGGAAGAGATATACATATAATTACATTATGATTATCTCTAAATAAAAGATAAATATCTATTCCTAAAATATGGTAAATAATCGGTTGGTTAAGATCCTCCCCAATCAGTTTGTACAGATTTTAACTTTGTGCTGAATTGTCGTTCAACCATGACAAGAAAGCGTTTAAAAGTTTCAAAGACATCAGATTTTAGTTTTAAGGGAAAGATCCACATGAATTTGGAAAAATGATCCACACATAATAAAAAATAAGAATGACCATCAAATGAAGTCACGGGAGCAGGTCCCCATACATCACAAACAACAAGATCTAACATGTGAGAACTTTTATAATTTGATGATAATAAGTGAAGTTTTGATGATTTTCCAACATGACAAAATTCACAAGAGTTATGAGAACATTTATTCAACAAAGGTAAATTATACTTAGATAACATGGAATGTAAAAGTTGTGGATGCGGGTGTCCAAGTCTTTGATGCCATGTGAGAGGGGATGCACGGGTGGTAGAAAAAGCCACTTTCGGTTGTGGAGAAATATTAGGAGGCTGGAATGAGTAGAGTCCACCATTACTTGGACCCATGAGAAGAGTATTGCGGGTGAGATTGTCCTTCACAGCAAAAAAATTGGCATGGAATTCAAAAAATACGTTATTATCTTGACAAAATTTTTGTACAGAGAGTAGGTTTTGTTTAATGTCAGGGACATGAAGAATATTAGTAACAGAGAAAGTTCTGTTTGGTGAATAAAATTGTGAGGAACCAATGTGAAGAATGGGTAAGCCCTTACCATTGCCAACATGAAGATTGTCTTCGCCATAATAGGCCTCAGAATTGTCGAGGCTGGAGAGATCGGGTGCAACATGATGACTAGAACCAGTGTCCGGCAGCCAGGAGGGTGTGGATTGAGACCTGAAATCAGAATAGTTAGATGATGGTGATTGCCTTACCCGAAGCGTAGAAGGATCACGGTTGGGGCATTGAGACGGAATGTGACCAATACCGCATCTATTACATGTGCCAAACACGGTATTTTGGTTTGAAGCCCAACTGAATTGGCTGCGAGTGCCCCCTCCGGGGCTACGATTGTTGTTGTAGTTAGGGCGGCCACGTCTATTTGATTGTCCACGCCCTCGGTTATTTCCGGAGCGATTTGTATAAAGAGCTTGGGGAGGTTGAGGAGTAATTGGTTGGAGTTGAAAACCAAGTTGAGTCATTAATTGTTGAAGAGCTTGCATCGTATCTGGTGGAGGAACAGGGGCTGTGGGAGTGCGACTGGTTGTGGCAGCCGAAAAAGCCTGAACAGGAGACACGTCAGGAATAGTTTTCTTGATCATGTAGTCATGATCTGCTAGAAGGCCATGAAGTTCAGAGAAGGCTGTTGGATATTGACGCGCGAGAAGAGTGGATTTTAACCCGTTATACTCTTCGCGAAGCCCGGATATTACCAGCATAACAAGATCTTTATCTTTAATTGGTTCACCGATGTTGACAAGAGCATCTGAGTATTCTCGCGCACGGGTAAGATAAGCAGAAGAGGATTCATCACCTTTCTGCTGAATTTTCAGAAGTTGGGTTTTTAATATGTACTCCCGAGAGGATGTATGAGGGGCATAAGCCTTCTCAAGTGAGAGCCAAAGATCCCGAGATGTGGTCCCCTGAACTTGTGGAAAAGAGGCTTCAGAAACAGTAGACAGTATAAGCATTCGAACATGGGCATCGTTTGAAACCCATGCTGCGAAATCAGGGTTGGGTTGTGATTTTGGTTCAGTTGTTTCCTTCCCAGTTGTGGAGACAGGTTGGAGAACAGTTTCTGGTGGACAAGGTATAGACCCATCAGCGTATCCAAAAAGATTGTTTGTTACAAGGAAGGGTGTGATCATCGCCTTCCAATAACCATAGTTGGTTGGTGAAAGAGTGAAGCCAAACTTGTGAGAATTGTGGCTTGTTTTCTCTGTTTGGGAAAACAAAGTAATAGGTGCCATTGTAGAAGATGATCAGAGTTGTATGATCAGAAAGAAACAACAGGAGTTGTATGGTCAGGGGAAGCGATCAGGTGGAGGCTCTGATACCAAATTGAATTTGGTAATCAATTGGTATTATTGTTGTATGTTACATTGAGGAATACAAGAGGATATATATAGAATAAATATTTACACTCTAGACCCTCTATATTATACTAATATTAATGTTGACTAATAGGGGTTAACATACAGGATCCCATGCTAATTGAAACAGGAAGTATATATCTTCAGTGCCAGGTACACTTTTAATTAACATTGACATTTGGTCGTTGAAGGCAACACATGATTAGGACTGACAACATGGTATGTTTTTTGACCATTTCTTACACTTTTCCTTTGTTTTCTGCAGTCCAAAACTTGACATCAAACATTATTGACTGGATCCCTGTTTAGGTTCTTTTTTTACGTTAGTTCTTTGTGCACCGATCAATATATTTTGGATAAAAAATATGATTGTTTCTATCTTTTCTTTCATTTTGATCACTCTGTTCTTGTTTTTTATGAGAAATGCAAATGCCTTTTAGAACAACTTGTATGAGCTTTTCATGCTTATGAACTTTCTTGATGTTGGAAAGGTTCACTTTACGGTATTGCTGCAACATTTAGCTATATATGTTAGTAATATTACATTTGGAGGAGTTGGAGGAGTTTCAGGAAGAGTTCAAGGATATTAATCAAGACAAGCAGGAGAATTGTTCTCAAGCTCTTCTAGAAGTGATCTTGAGTTGTCTTACCAAAAACAAGACGGTAATGTTTAGTTACACATGCTTTATTCACTTCGTTGTCTTATTTTCTGTTAACATTTTTGTCGTTTACTTATGGCCAATAGTTTTTCTTTTGCTCATGCTATCTGGATTACTTATTCTGGTATGATTCATAGTTTTTTTTCTTTCTTTTTTTTCTATAATGCTATGCATGCATTCAATTATTCTATCCCCCTATAGGAACCATCTTCAGCTTCTTTTGAGCTGGTTGTTTCTGTTATTGAAGATTGCAGACATGCACTTAATTGAACCGTTTGTCGTTTTTTCAACCGTTGGATTTTGGATCTAGCTTGTGTTTAAAGTGAGCTCAAAGAATCATATCATGCTATTATATTTGAAATCCTCCAGTGTGCTCCACAAATGCTTATTGCTGTTGTATCAAACTTAACCCAGGAACAGTTGGCATGTCTTTCTCTTTTTTGCATTGCTAGATTGTGTTTAAAGAATCATATCATGCTAGATTGTGTTTAAGGTGAGCCCAAAGAATCATATCAAACTTATTTGATCTAGAAAATTTAGGATCACATTTTCTCTGTCAAATTCCTATTTGCTTTTTTACCTTTGTGTAATTTACAGAGTGACCAGGTTTGTTTTTGGATACTGGCTATCAAGTTTGTAGGCGGACTTTTTTCAATTCTTGGATGTCATGTTGCTCGTACTACGGTACTACCATCTCTTCATAGAGTTTATAGATAGATAATAGGTGCTGCAGGTAGTCTTAATGTTGTACTATATGTTAAATCTTTTTACTTAATCAATGAATCAGGAGAGGAACCCACTGCAGTTCTGGTCGGCCCGATTCAAGAGGGCTGCTCTCCGATTACAGAAGATAAACTCAATATTCAGAATCCAAAAACTAAGCTGATCTAGAGCATTAAACTGATATCCAAGAACGAGTGCGAGATTTATCCTTGACTAGGTCATTGATTGGGTTTTGGGTCATCACATCGTCAGCAGGAAACGGGTAGTGGACTCGACCTGCTGGGTGTGTATCACATTGACATTCGAGTGTGAGATTTATACAAATGTTTTGGATTCTTATATCTTCTTTCTTTATTTTGTTTTGAGTTTTGACTCTTCAGGTTGGATTTCACTGCAAGCAACAGCCCTTGCCCTTGCTCTCACCCAGTCACCCTCTCTCCTGCACTTCGCTCGTTAGCCTTCCTTAGTGGTGTTACTGGTTAGTGATCCACTTTAATTTGTAAGTTGTGTTTCTAATTTCCCTTTTGCTTGAAACTTGGTATCTTCAGTTGACGCTTGGGTTTATTGTAAAATTGCAAGTAGCATTTAGCAACATTCACAAACACAGAAATAGTATACATTTTTTCTCTATGGTTGGTGTCAGTATGAGATTATAAGAAATTCCTTAGATTTTCATTTTTTTGGAATGTGAATTGGATAATTCTTAGTTTCTTACCTTGCCCTCTTTTGAGAAATGAATATGCATCTAGCTCATTGTGCAAATTCTTTTATGACTATATTTTGTAGTATCCTTCATTAGCTATCATGATAATGTTTCAGGACACTTACTTTAAATGGAAGCTTGTAATTCAAGAAATAACTAAATTTCTAAAAGTGGACACAACTTTAAGATGCAACCTCAGATTGGATATCAATCCCTATGGCCTACCACATGTTAATTTCAAAAGAAAGCTAAAATGGGAGGTGCCATTCTTTATACATATCATTGTAATGAGGTTAGGTTAATTCTATGTTCAGTAGCAACAATAGATTTGTAGCTTTGACTAGGAGTTAGAGGGGCACGTTAATTATTTAACCCAGGTTTCCTTATCATGTATATTAGTTTAATTCATGTTATATTTTATATCTAATGGGTTAAGTTGGCACTTTGAAAAAAATTCCAAATGAATGAGTCAAAGCTCAAAAAGGTCAAAAGTGACCTGATGTGTGATTAAATGCTTACAACCAGACCTTTTTCTATCCCTAATGTTTGGTAACTGCTGCAGGTGTGGTGCAGACGTGCAGTAGAGGCAAATTTATACACGGAAGTGTCTGAAGTTATATTTTCTTATGGCATCGGGAGTCATGGCCACGGTAAGTGCCGTTTTTATTAACAGGGCATACCTATGTTTTTTTGCTATATTTGCTCATCATCGTTTTATGATATGATAATCTGATTTCTGCTCCTATGGCTTCAGTCCAGTGCCTGAAATAGAACTAGAACTATCAGTAGCTACAAATTCATGAGTAACTGTTAGCACTCTTACCCTACTGCACTACTGCCAATGGTAAATGTTACCGTCTTTTGATGGTCTATTTTACTGGTTATAACCGTTAGCTCATTCTACAAATTAAGTGGTGAAGGTGCTAAGTTATTCTCAGGAGATTTCTGATTCTACACTGCCACCAAACCAACATAAAGCTGTCTTGTATAAACTTCTGCTATTTATGTAGTAATCAAAAGGTTGCTTCTATTTACAACTTCTGCTATTTATGTAGTTTTTTTTAATATAAGTTTTTGCTTTACCACACATTTGTTTCACATTAAAATCAATAGAAATATGTATGTATTGAATTTGTAAGGGATGTGAATTTTTTTGTGCTATTGATGACAAGTTCTGGCCACTATGTATGAGGAGCTCCCCCCTAATGAAGTTCTCTTACTCTACTTATCTGCAGCAGGTGACATTTTTATCGATCATATTTCTGTCTTTTTTATGTCTGTTAATTCATATCTGCAATCTTCTTATGGAAGATTTTCTTGGCAATGTAGAGTACAATGTCAATATTGTGCAACGTAATAAGGTGCACATAGATGCCTGTGATAACACAGCGATTTCATCAAAGAATCTTTGCTGCTAAAGGAAATTGAGGTACTAATTATGAGCTGTGTTTCTTTTAAATAAACATTTGTCTAATGTTGCTTAAGTTAATAGGATCATTATGCGGAATGTGCGTTTTAAGTTATCATGACTGCGAATCAAATGAAAAAAAGCAAAACACAAGGGGTTGTTGAAGAAATTTAATCTAATCACTACTTTAACCAGAAGTATCATGCATTTGTTTGATGCTAATGTTGTGAGTAATGGCACCCCTGAAAAATGTAAGCTTCACAATAACATAACGAAAAAAGACTGCTAATCTTTATTGGTTTGTTTACTGCTCATTTTCTTTGTGATTGCAGTTCGTGAGTATTTTTTACAGGAACTAAGATCTTCGGTTAACAGGAATTAGAAATTACAAAGTAGTCAGCCCGATTTTCAGCAGGGCAAATCTCGGATTACACAAGGAACAACGTGAATATATATTCTAGCCTTCTAAATTAGAAATGCAGGAACTAGCTACTTAAATTAACAGGATGTGGGAACGGTTATGGGGTGTAATCCTCACTTCCTGATGTCGTGGGTCACCCTCCATCTTCTCCAATTTTGAATGCTTTCCCTCCATATGTTTTCCCTCCAACCCAGCTCCCCCTGTTTAGCTCCAAATGCATCTGCCCCTATCCATAGCGACCTGATCCAGACATTGGGTTCGTATCAATTTCTTTCATCTTTGTCTTCACTTTTATGAGAAGAGAAAGGTAATTTAAATAACTATATATGCTACAGAAGTAAAGTTCATTCTAGAGGCAGAGCAGGCTGTTTTGACGGGTTGGAAATTGAAAATTGGAAGCTTGAAAGATGATCGTACAGTCAGTGAGACATCTATGCATGAGTTATATTCATTGTGTACATCACAGGAAGCTGTAGCAACTGAAAGTTTAAAGCTTGAAGCGATCACTGTACAAGCAACAACTCCTCATCATCCCTCTAATTCACAATCGACATTGACCTCGGTAAACATGTTTAGTGTTGACGGTACGATTCCTCATCAGCCCTCGATCTCACAATTCATGTTTGTGTGTGCATGATTCTACTTATCTTCTATGTGATTAATTAACAATTCATGTTTGCATTATTTTGATAAGAGTTTATCTTTTTATGTATTATCTTTTTGTGGGTATTTGTACTAACAGGTGCTTAAAGAACATATGTCGAAAGCCGCTCAGACCCAGCTGCTCACTAATCTGTTTATGAGGTGAGTCCACGAACCATCACTCCATTTTGTGACATGGGTCTGTTTGAAAAGCTTATACATGTTATCTGATTTTTCAATTTCATTTTTGGTGTTGGTTTCTTCTTTTTGGGCCCTTCTGTTTCTGTTTTTTCAAATTTTGTTAGCGTTTTAAAGTTAAATTTTGATGATTAAATCTTCAAAATTTTAGTGTTGAAGTTCTTGAAAACTTCAGTTATTCTGATTGATCAATCTTTTCAATAACCCATGAAATAGTTTAGTGATAGTAAATGTGGATTCCTTTTGTTTTTTTATTGGTTTGTCTTATTTATTCTTGTTTTTAGTAAAGATACTACAATTTATTATAAATTTTGTGTTCAATAATTCTCGTTATTTGGTAATTGGTTTGGTCAATGACCCCATTAAGGTTTTAGATCCAAATTGTTTGGATAAATAACCTGACCTTTATTTTAATCATTAATTTACAATTTCTGTTTTACGGTGATTTTCTATTTTGGATTTTTTTAATACTTGCTACAAACGTATTCACCTATTTCTATATTATTTGTTACAGCTTGATTCTGTAAACTTATTTATTTGTTTTTCTGTGGTGTTGTGCTTTTTATGTTTCTTGGATGTGTGCATTGCATTGAGCATTTTGTAAATTAGTTTTTCATCTGCCACCAAGATTAAGGAAAAATATATTACGCTTCAGAATAACTAACTTTATTTGTAAGGTAATTTTACTAATTTGAGACAATTTTCTATTTGGAGCTCTAATGTATTTGGAGTATACATATACATATGCTTACAGTAAGATTTATTATTGCATTTCAAGTGTTATTTACATAATAGGGTAGTACCTTTGAAACCTTTTGTGCTTCCCAAATATCCATGTTAAGTCCTTCAAAACAATTCTTTGTTACTATTTTAATTATTTATAAAGATTATACATTACATCTTATGTTTGTCTTCATAATGGTTGCTTCTTGAAGTTCTTCCATCTTTCTTGAAGCTAGTTGTCATCTTCGTTCATAAATTTTTCCATCTTATGTTATTTGTTAGTTGTAAATATGTTAGTTAGGCTCATTTGTACTAGCCTAGTTAGTTCTGGCCTATGAGTTGTACTTTAGGTTTTTCACCTTTATTTATAAATTAAGGAGTTCTTCATCATTGTATACATACTTTTTAGATCAAGATATACCGGTTAACATGGTATGAGAGCTAAGTTTCACAACACGTCAAATGTCAAGTTGCAACATCCTAAGTTTTATCGATTAGAGCCATTTTTGAAGCAACCAAGGCTTTAGAAAACATGGCTTAAAGGGCCGTTAAGAAGAACCATCTAGAGAAGTCTTGAATGGTCATGGAAGGCTTAAAATTTAGCCATCAAAGCTTAGATGAAAGATCATGGATAAGCTAAATAATTCCATAGAAATATCAGAGAAGCCTTGAATGGTCATGAAAGTCTACAGAATTCAGCAGTCAAAGCTTGATGAAAAAGATCACCGATGAGCTAGATAATTCCATAGAAATATCTAGTCCTATATCTTTCTAGTAAATAGATAAACAAAATAAATGTATAGATGAATCTGTTAGAGAACAATCGGGTATCAAAGCAGAAATATAGAGAGCAAAAACACAAGGATTTTGGGGTGGACAAGCCCTTGACTCTTTCTGATATATTATAAATAAGAAAAAACAGAATACTAAAACCAATTGGAACTAATGCTATTTAGAATCAAAATAAATTCTATGGAAATCAAATAATGATACCAATCAAATTAAAAATAAAATCACTAGCTGTCATCAACAGTAGTATTTTACTGTCAAATCATCCCAGACGTAACTCACAGAATTTAGATAAACACAAAGCAAAGATTTGGCTTTGTAATTTAAGGCAAAAGCAAAGATTTGGCTTTGTAATTTAAGGCAAAAGGGTAGCATAAAAGACTACGTCAAAGATTTCATTACCTTTGTTCTTGAGATTCCGGATTTGTTGCCGAATGAATCTCCTATATACTTCATCCATGGCTGACAAACTTGGGCAAGAACCGAGCTTGAACAAAGAAATGTTCAAGACTAATCGACCACAATGAAAGGCGACCACAAAAACGCATCATTATGGAGAATAATGATGATAAAGGTGGGGGAGGGAGACCCCTCATCAATAACCAAAATCAAACTCGAAAAGGTGATATCCAAAAATAATCAAGGTATGGCAAGGTTACATAAACAAATGATGTTTTCTTTGCAATGAGTTGCATAACGCGATGAATTGCTCGAAAAATTCTACACTAACAGCCTTGATAAGAGCATATGAAAAACCATCCGAACCATGTAGAGGATGTTAGTCTACGGGCAATGCAACTTCAACTACTTAATGCTCTAAGTATAGTTAAAAGCAAACCTTTAATGATGGCAAGCCAATCGACCAGACATTAATCACAGGCAATACAAAAACTGAATCATTAGGGGCTTCAATTCATAAACATGTAGGTAAAAAAGGCAACTTGTGAAAGAGTTGGTTGATAATGGAATGAGTCACAACTTCATCTCATCTAATGAGGTTCTAAGACTGGGATTGAGGATCACTACGCAAGAAGGATGGATTAAGGCCGTAGCGGGAAACGATAAGCCAATTAAAGGAGTGGCATGGGTTGCAAAGACCAAGATCGTGACATGGATGGGCAAGTTGCACTTTTTAGTCATTCCACTAGACAACTATAACATCTTACCGGGGATGGGTTCCTTCTAAAAAATCAAAAGCTTGCCCTGTAATATTTATAAACATCACATGTAGATCATCAAAGGAGATCAGGTGCAAACTATTACCTTCAAGGCGGATACAAGGCATTAAGGCAAAACTATCTCTATTATATAATGCATGAGAACAACTTGTGGGACATTTAGGAAACACGAAGAGGATGTCGTTGCATTAGGTGGGGGAGAATGTCACAACACTTAATTTAATCGATCAAGGGCATTTTTGAAGCAACCATGGCTGCCCGGAAGACTCCAAAACAAGCCACGTATTTCTATAGCAACATGGTAGAGCCGAAAGGCTCTAGAACATACCGCGAGACACTAGAAAACGTGGCTTGAAGGGCTGCTAAGAAGAACCATATAAAGCAGCCTTAAATTAATGTATAGATTAATCTAGATATAGAATTATCTAGACACCATGAAAGTAGTATACTTGTGTTCTAAAGTAATACAAGCATCTTACTTGTGTTGTTAACCGATACAAGCAATCTACATGCGAGCCTACAAATCTAACGTTCCCTTACAAGACTTATGCTGCAAAAATCATCCGCACGAGACTAAATAGGCTGATATAGAACCAATCTAAGTGTTGCTTGAGAGTTGAAGAGTTCATTTCATGACATAAGGCTCTAATATGTTCTTGTTCCGTCATAAGTCCAATAATCTGTTTTGGTCACTAGTTCTGCATTCTACGGTCATCAGTTTTGGTCACTTGTTCGTCTTTCTGAAGTCCAACTTCTTATAGCAAAGCAACTCCTTTTCATTATTTTCAGTTGACTTTTTCATAGTCCCATGTTTGTACTACGAAATCTTTTTTTGGGTGATATTTACACCAGACCTACATTATTGTTGTGTTCAAAAACCCTTGATTAGGGTAAGTTGAAAATAGCGTCGCCAACCGACAATTGACTCCTCGTCACTAAAATATGCTAGCGCTTGACCTCTGCCGTTTAGCAATTCAACTGTCATTTCCTCTATAGCATCCACATATCATCTTCTTTAAGAAATATATGATTCGGATGCCTCTTATGCTTGTATATCTGCAATGCATACATATACTGATAGAGGCATATTCTGAGGTTCTCACATGACCCCACGTAAGGGTATTGGACGTGGTGGTGATATCATCTATCACTATTGCAAGGAAAATAGACACACCAAGTACAATTCTCCGAACATATATGTTGGCTTCCAACCACCTCCCCGTCCTAAAGCACGAATGCTGAGTTTTAACGATTGTCCTACCTAGATTACTAAGGTTACTAATGTTGCTCCCACCCACACACTTACTCAAGCAGATCTTAATCGCCTCCGGTAGCTACTTTCTTCCCAACCAGCTCCTAGTGCATGAGCCAATTCAGGTATACTCTTTAATCATGGGTTATTCTGGATGGGCAAAAAAAGACTGAACTATGAGTTACGGGTTGAAGAAATGAGCGAGTCTTTTTTGGCCAAGTTTTAAGAACAAGCTAAGACTCCGTCAAATATCCTAGTTGCAGCGGCCCCTCATCATCAAGTACCAAAAGGGCCAATTGAAACTCCCCCGAGCTCTAACTCAGTTGTAGCTAATCCAGCCAACAACCCTTCCTCTGTCTTAACTGTTTTACACAATCCAATAGCTTTAGAGATACACCAAGGATCAAAAACACTTTCCAAATTCTGCAAAGAGTCATCAGCAGAGAATTTTTCGGTTGTAGTCTTTGAAACCCAACGTCTCTTCTTGACTATACTCGAAACATGTCTCATGCTCCCACTATCACAAAATCCCTTGAATGGTTTAGACCTTTGACCCCATTCAGTTACAATCTTTGCTCAAGACTTTACGTTTGCAAAATGAACTCTTTTAATAGTAGATTTAGCAAACTCGACTTAGAGTTGCTTAACCGGGTTGATCACTCCCTTATCAGTGTTAGTTATATTTTTAAGAATTATTTTTCATAGTTATAAAGTATATTTTGATGCATATTTTGTAAATATTGCATGTATTTTCGGTTATTTTATACAACACTTGTTTTGGTGGAATGGAATCTGCTTTGGTTTGTTTCGGGTGATTTTTTAGGGCTGATGAGCTCGTGAGAAGGATGGAAGATCTGGTGCAGCAGAAAAAGTACTGCTGAAGAAATGCTAGAGCTGGCAGCAATTTATACAACAGAAACTTCAAACGGCCACGCGAACATTCCTTCACAAATTCTACACGGCCGTTGAAGGTCGCTGGAAAAATTCCTAAGATTTAGGAATTCTTGTTTTTGATAATTATCATCAGATTTTTCTGAATAAAATAATAAAAACTAAAATTCTAAAAAGGGGGAATCTGGAAAATCAATGCACTATTATAAATATAAATACAATAGTAAATGATAATTAAAGCAACAATCTTAGAGAATATTGAATAATCTTGGAGAATCTTGAAGCATCTCGGAGCATATTGAAGATTTTATTTTGAAGAATCAAGTTCTACAAAGCATTTTCATTATTAAAATACTTAATTATTCATGTTTTGTTCCGTAAGTTTTTATTTTATTTTAGTTTTGATTGATCTAGCCGTCATGTCCGGCTAGAATAATTTTAGTTTCAACATTAGGGTTTAATTTTCTTTGATTTGGTTTGAACTTATGTGAAACGTTTATGAGATTTTTTTATTTTAATGGTTTGTTTGTTTGATTCTTGATCTTAAACACGGATCTACTCCAGTATATATTAGATAGTTAATAAACCTGATCAAATTATTAATTTTTCTAATAAAGTTTTTCAATTTTTAAAACCCTAATTAAGTTTTGGTTTTTGATATAGGAACAGTTTACTATTTGAGTTTGTCTATAAGTTAATTCTCGTTATAGAATCATACAATCTATTTAAACATATCGAACGGCGTGTGTGTTTAGTTCGCTAAGATCCGAACGGAGTGAGCTTAGAGTAGTGGGTTGGCTCTAATCAACGAACTGCGCTTGATTAGACATTAGATAGAGTGGATATCCGAATGGCGTGATATCTAGTATCGATTCAAATCATTAATCAAAAAGGATCATTGCACCTTAATCGTTATGATCGTAAGCCGAATCGAATCAAGAAATTACCTTAGTGTTGGAATTAGTTTTCATATTTTTATTTAATTCAGAATTTAGTTATCATTTTTAGTAATTCTTTTTCATAATAAAAAAATAAAAAAAATGTTATTTTTCGTTTTTATAACAGAAGCTTAACACGACCGTGTGAAATTTCCTTTACAGTTTTGATACGGCCGTGTCAGCTTGCTGGAATTTTCTACTTTTTGCAGTTTAGTTTTAGTTTTAGTTTTTAATTAGATCCCTCATCTTCCTTAACCCTTAACCAATCAAAGTAACCGTGCTTAAACGTTTTGGTGTAAAATAATTGACACGTATCCCTGAGGACACGAACCCTACTTCCGCTCATACTATTCTTAGTGTGTGTGACGGTAGATTCACATTATAATTGTTTATTTGTTGGATTCGACACCCAACAAACAGATTCCTCCATTATGTACAATGACCCATGCTTATTACGTTGAGCAATCACTAGGTTCTTAATGATTACCATCCATTTTCCACCACTAATGTTTACTTCCGGTCTTTGTGCATGAAACTGACTAATAGAAATTAACTTCTTCTTCAGACCTAGAATAACCTTGACATTTTTTAGGTTTCACGTAGTTTCCAATGAAGTCATCAGATCAATTATACCCATGCCTTTTACATTAAGCATCTTGTTATTAGCAAGTCGTACATTCCCAAAGTCATCTTATTCACAAGTTTTTCCTTTCGGCTTGGGGGCTAAAATAGCACGATTGATTCTGAAATAGAGAAAACAAAAGGCGGCTTGTTGTTTTCACTTCCCGTTTAATAGCAGCATCACCTCACAAGTCCATACTTATGAAAATTTAAATTTGTTAGAATTCATGTAGTTTCTTGTCGGTAAGTGTATTTAGTTAATTGGTGCTCTTGTGTTTACAATACAATCAAGTGAATCATATCATCAATAAATGATTCCTAGTAAAATTTGAAGGTGGGAACCTACTACATGGGGGGTATGTTACATTGAAGAAATTTGGTGATGCTAGTAATAATGTGCGTATTAAAAATTATATATTAAAGTTTGTAAAATTAGCAAATTAGTCCAAAGTCAAAACAAGTAATCGTTCTACTCTAATAAAAGAGTAACTAAGTAGAACACATGTCAATACCATATTTTTTTTCAATAAGATTTTCCTGCTTCTCTCTTCTATTAAATAATTATCTTAATTACTAATAATATTATTTAACAATTTTTTAGATTAAAAATAGCCATTTAATATAAATTAATAAAGAGATCTTTTTATTAATGTTATTTCTTAAGAAATAAACTCTTATAAAATAAAAAAATTTCTAAAACGTTAAACTTTTGTAAAAATATGAAATATTTTGAAATTACTTGACATTTTATAAGCGATTTGTTTTAGAACAATTTTAACATGAAAATTTTAAAAAATTGATATAATTATTTTGTTACTTATAGTTCGTACTAAATTATAATTTCTATCATATCTTAGATCATTTTAAATTAATAAAATTCTATTATATTAATATTTTATTTATTCAAACCGTGTGAAACACGGGTTTTCTAAAACTAGTTTTTCAACAAAGATGCTAGTTGACTCAAGTTGGGTTGACTTGGAATGTGAAAACTACTGTGTTCAAAATCTGTATATTATGTATTAAAAAATACACCGACTTCAACCCACTTGACTTCTTTCCTTTGGTTCATGGTTTTTCCTTTGGGCTTGGGGGCTAAAATAGCACGATTGATTCTGAAATTGAGAAAACAAAAGGGGGCTTGTTGTTTTCACTTCCTGTTTAATAGCAGTATCACCTCACAAGTCCATACTTATGAAAATTTAAATTTGTTAGAATTCATGTAGTTTCTTGCCGGTAAGTGTATTCAGTTAATTAGCGCTCTCGTGTTTACAATACAATCAAGTGAATCGTATTATCAATAAATGATTCCTGGTAAAATTTGCAGGTGGGAACCTACTACATGGGGAGTATGCGACACTAAAGAAAGTTGGTGATGCTAGTCAGAATGTGTGTATTAAAAATTGTATATTAAAGTTTGTAAAATGAGCAAGTTAGTCAAAGTCAAAACAAGTAATTTTTCAATAAAAATGCTAGTTAACTCAAGTTGGGTCGACTTGGAATGTGAAAACTACTCTGTTCAAAATCTGTATATTATGTATTAAAAAATACACTGACTTTAACCCTCTTGACTTATTTTCTTTGGTTCAGAATTAATTTGCAAGATCTAAGATACAAAGTTATATTATAAATCAGTTCTCAAATTTGCTTTTTTAGGCCTTGAGGCACAATTCCTTATGACAAAAAAAAAGTTTTTAATACTAAGTTTGAGCAGTCAACTATTTACTCCATGTGTTGTGAAAACAAAAGAATGTTAACTATCTTTGTAAGCATAACATTTGCTCCGGTTAGTGTTCCCAATATGTATAGAACATTGTTCTAGTAACCAAAACTATGTATCAGAGAGAAAATCAAACCAAACTTAACATGGCTTGTAGCTTACATGCCACGGGAATAGTTCCAAAGAGTTTTTGGCTAGAAGCAGTAACTTAAAGCATCCACCTTTAAAATAACATCCAACTTTTGCTCTACAAAAGAAGACACTTAACAAGCAAACCTAGGCAGTCATATGTAATAGACTGCTGCTAGATCAGACCGAACATAACATATGCGCCATTGCACCAAGTCTCTTTAGCAAGCGCATTAACAGCCCAACAGAAACCCATTACCTAACCGCTTAAAGAACTCTTCATTGCTTGAAAAAAAAAATTTTGTTCCTTCTATGAAAACAAAAACATTGGGACCAAGCACGACTACCAGCAAACTACTATTTACTAAAAGCATGACTCTGCATGAAAGTGTGGTTAAAATTCTTCAACGACTGAAATAAAGGGGGGTCAAACTTGATTGACAATCAAAGAACAATCACATGGAAAGCTAAGACCATGATGACATAAAGAGACAATTAAGTTATAACGAGCTAAGCATATACTAAAGCTCCAAAGACAATAATTTATAAAATACAATTAAGAATTCGTGATAAAACATGAGTGCAGGGAGGAGCTTCACTTTTTCTTCTCTGTGCCTCCACCAGACCTGCAAATGACATCATATTTTCTATTATAAACTAAAATGGGTTGATGATTATGCACAGGGCCGGCCCAATAAGGTTATTGGGCCAGACGGTGGCCTAAGGCCTCCATATATTAAGGGCCTCAAGTTTTTTCAGTGTTTGGGCTAGGGTAATTACAGTTTTAGATTAGCTACTATGTTTTGGGCTAACTGTTCTATTTTGGGCCAGACTAGACTTGGTATTAATTTTAGTTTTTAAAATTTGGGCTTGCTAGGGTACTTAGGGCATGTTTCAAAAAAAGCTAAAAAAAATAAGCTTTCTATAAATGTTTCGTATGTTTTTTAAATATAAAAAAAGTAGATTAAAAAAAAAATTTTAACTCTGCCAAATATAAGTTATTTAGTTTATTTTTACCGGTCCCAAGCCCGGATAAAGGAGGAGAGTTTTTATTAAAAACTTAAGAAAAAGGCCTCAAAAGGTGCACTACAGTAACAATTTTAATATTTTATTGTTTACACTACAAAAATAATTTCAGCTAAACATAGGCTTCTAGAGGTTCTATCTTGACCCATTTACTAATGAATGGGTCAATTCAGCTAAACATAAGGCACTTTTAACGCTTACAATCTACTAAGTATAACTGTTATATTTCAAATGTCAAAACTGAACACACAGAAAGCCAGCTCTGAGAGAGCTACTTAGAACAAGACATTATGCTCCATTCTTACGGCCCAAACAACTTAGAGGTTCATCCGTTGACACATAAACTATAACGGTTAGTTATAATCTTTAAAATATAACTATCTTTTAGGATATAACTGTTAATAATAATCATGTAAGTTCCTTCTTTATTATGTAAATTATATCTGTTTAGTTTGCAATTTTTGGAAATGAAGAATTCACCTTTAACTGTGTGAGTTTTCTAGAGCGTTTTAGTGATTACTCCTATCAATAGCGACTAAGCTAAAGAAACCCACATCATTAGTGAAATTTACCTCATCTTACGAAGCACACTGGGCATTTCTTCTCTCTTCTTCTTTGCCCTCTTGTGAGTACCCAGCTTAATTTCTCTTGGCTACCTTCAACGCCCGCTTATCTTTTCCGACTTTTAGCAACTCTGTAATCGTCTTCTCATTAGGTGCAAATCCAGCCACGTACTTCCCTTATTAGATTTCTCACAAAATGAACCCTTTTGCTTGTTTTCTGTAAAAACAACACCATTCTCATACTCAAATAGCCAACCAAGAACACAAGTCAACCCAAAAACATTTGATCAAAATTAACTAGTTATTTTCGTTCCAAATTTCCAACTAATCAGACAATGATAAAATCAAAAGAAAAATCTGGCAAGCACATAAAAGAAAGCTTACGCCTTTGCGATCAGAAGGACGAGGAAGCAACTCCTAGCTTCTTGGTCGCAACATGGCCTTTATTCAATCCTACAAATAGACGCTGCTTAGGAGCCATCACCTGCTTCACTGACAAATGTACATCCTTTCAGTTAATTTCTTCTTTCCATTAATCCCCCTACCACATACCTAGATAGTAGATACGCACGCATACTAATTTCATAATTTAACAAAAAGTCGCTTCAAAACAACACGTGAAATTCGGCTACTATGGTGTTCTGTTCCTGAAAGATCTGATTATTATCACAACCAGATAAATGGATGGCAACGAGTGAATCATAGATCAAAAAAAACATTGGCTTCACGTACTTTATATTGGCCAACCAAAGACATGTTTATCTTGTGACCCGTTTTCAGTTGTGTGAAAGATGAACTTCACTATGTAATACCTTACTAAGTTTTTCTTATATAGTTACAACTTCAAACTAGACTATTGGCTCAGACTTGGATCGAAAGCTAATGTAATAAACAAGATTTACAACAAACGTATGATAATCAACTAAGTCTCATTATAAACGGGTCAGGTATTAGAGTTCCAATGGGCGAATGAAATGATAGTGAATACTTAGATGACAACCACTATGGTTGGTGACCGAGTGAAACAAACAAAACCTCTTAAAACACCTGGATTTAGATATTTCACCCAAGTGAAGATATTCGCGGTTTAAAAGAAATACAACTTGTTGGACGAGACGGTGTTACAAGTGTTTAGACCGTGGGTAGAGCGTAGGATTTGGTGGCAGTGGTTAACACTTTAAAAAAGAAAACAACAATAATTCAAATAAAACAAAAATAAAGTTGAATAACGATTTCCTTCACATCTTCAAACCTTACGCGCCGACGATTAATTTATTTTGGGTGAGAAAAGAATATTATATTATATAATAATATTAGTTAAAATGTCAACAAATTAAAATATACTTCCAATGAATAAGAAACTAACTTATTTTGAATTGATTCTTATTTTACATAATGAATTTTTTACCTTTTATTAAGGTAAAATATCTTTCACTTTTCGCGAGGATTAGCTTTATAATCGATAGGTTACTTTTTATATTTATTGTAACTAATGTGTTTTTGTTTATATGTATGATAACATAATTTATCCTCATTTACAGAGGTTGGATTGCGCATCCTTAAAATTTAATTTAGTTTGAAAGGATGATTAGACTTTGCCTTCTCAAATTATATTGGCTTGTTATTTCCCTTTGCAAGGTTGATTAATACTTATATAGAAAGGAATTCGGTATGAATGTAAGCCATTTTGCAACTTCTTAAGTTCTGTTTATAAATAAAGTGAAAATGATTTTGATAGTTTTAATTAAGGGGTTTAAAAAAGATTGACCATGTAAACCATTCGAAAGGTCAATGGTATATTTATTGTTACTAATAGTAATGAGAGATATTTCTACTCGAATAAAATAGTTAATGAATGAAACACGTGTAAACATTATATTTTTCCTCATCAAATTTTTTTCGCTTTTATTTTCTATTTAATAGTTACTGATAATATTAGTTAATTTCATTATAGACTACAAATATTTTTTAATAAATAAAAAAAAGTTCTTTATAATAATATTATTTATAAAGAAATATTTTTTTATAAAATAAGAAATTTTTTAAAACATCAAAATATTTTAAAATTGATACTTTAAAAAGTAAAATATTTATAAAAAAATAACTAAGATTGGGAGTTATAGTAATGATTTTTTTTACAGTTTGTTTTGAAACAAAATATTTAGTTTTTTTAACAAAAAAGTTTAAAAAGTATCATTATTTTATTATTTATATTCTTACTAATACGTAATTTCAATTATATCGTATTTTAGAAAGTCGTTTTATAATTAATAAATTTTATTCAATTTAATATTTTATTTATTTAACTCATGTAATACATAGGTTATTAAAGTTAATATAAATATATGAGAGTAAGTATGTAAACCTACAAATGACAATATCATCTAAAACTTAAAGGTGAGTACCGGTCAACCAAATGTAGACAAGGAATGAAGAATCATTGAGATAGAAAACTTAATCAAATAAGGATAGGTTGATTCTTATACAAAGTGTTGGGTCATTTTGTTCAATAGAAGAGCGTTAGTTAGTTGAAAGAACTATTTTATCTTTATGGTTTGTTACTCACTTAACATGTTGACAAGTTTTTATAAAACTAAAACCAATTTGGTATTTACTCCCATAAGATATAATTAAAAAATGAGCCGAACGGTTTAATTTTGTTTGGTATAGTTATTTACATTTATAATGCATGTCAGTATGAAAAAAGTACAATAAAAACTAATTAACTATTTTTTAATTTATATTATTTTTAAACACGTTATATTTTATTTCAACCCCATTTATATAGGATATGCATTGACGTGGTCGGATTGCTAAGCGATTAGTTTAATTACAAAAAGAACATGTATTTGCCTCTCAATTTCTATAAATTTTACAAATATGTTGTATTTGTCATTGCAAACACTCTCTTTATTCATGTATGTATTTTAAGATTGATCGATTAAAAATAAAAAATTAAATTTTAATAATCAAAACTATTATTATATATCAATATTATATGATCCCAATAAATTAAATTATTAAAATCCAATCTTCCTTAAAAATATCATTTGAAACGGTCTTTTTTTCCAAGCTACTGCACAATTTAAAAGATTAACTTTAGTTAAACATAAAAAGCAATTACCAAGTCAAATCAAAAACTTAATAACATTCACAGTGAGTTTTTTTTATATATTTTTGAGTGTATTTCATATATTATATGAAAGGAATGCAAGTGTTTGTGATTGAATGATAGAAAATATATGTCATTGTTAATTTGTATAATTTGTAAGACATTATTTACCATTATTAATTTTTTAATATTTTTTTAAGTGATTGTAATTGGAGAAGAAAAAACCGGTAATGATAAAAAACATAAAAAATGTTATCTAATTAATATGTTCATGTTATAGAAATTCAATTACACATAAAAATCATAATGATATACATATATATAAAAAATAAACACGCATTTTGTGTAAAAATTAGATGCTAGGATACATCAAACCCAATTTTAATTTATAAAAATTTAACTTGTTATGTTAAAACTCATAAAAATAAACAATCTTACAACGTCTGCTTATATATATTAAAGCAAGTAGTTATAAAGAATTAAAACAAGTAACATCCATTATGGGATAACCATTCAGCCAATCTTAAAGTGAAGTGCATAATTATTTTGTACTCATACTAGAACATATAACTTTATGTTTTCAACATGAAATTCTGTATGACTTTATACACACAACGTAAATAACGTGTATGAATATTGATGTTTGTATTTAATATTTTGTTCTTTGCTTAATAAGTTCCCAACCACATAAAAATCCAACCAAACAATTAACATATTAGTTATTGCAAAACAATAAATCATAAGGTTTTAACCGTAAATATTAATGTGTATCCAACATTGCCTCTCCATATTTAATCTATAATTAAATAAGCAACCGTATATTGTAGAATATCTTTATTGTAATACGTGGCTCCAGTCAAGAAATTGAAGCTTTTTATAACCCATTTGGAACAGAACACTTGATCATCATGTTATAAAACAATAATCGATCCAATTTTCAATCAAATTCACGAAACCCCTTTTATATGCCTCCATCTTCCCCGTAAAAATTACAGCTTTTTCGTTTTCTTGATTCATATTCCTCCGGCGACAATGTCGTCAGGGTTTTCCGGCGGGTATTCAGGTTACTTCCATGCGAACAGCGGCGGCGCCAGCGACGGCGCCGGAAGATCGTTGTCCATGATGAATGTGAACGACGTTAGCAGCAGAAATTACAACCAACAAGCGAATTACAGGTCGCCGTTGGCTGGTGTTCTTTCCGAATCGTTACTGCCGGTCGTCGGAGCACGATCTGATTTGATCGGAAAACGATCGTTGGTGGAATTCCAACAACAATATCAACTCCGGCGACAACCTCCGGTTTACTTCAGGAACGTGAAACCAAGGGCTTATAATCAACAGTCTGATCTGTCAGTTTCGCCGGAAGTTTCTTCCGTTTCTCAACAATTCCGACCAGAAAGGTTCAACACCGGTGACAGAAATTTCACCGGAGTGATGAGTAATGATCGGATTAACAAATACAATGGAGGGAAACAACCGCCGGAGAATCAAAAAATGGAGAAGAAGATGTTGAATCGTCTACGAGAATTGGAGAAAGAGCTTTTGTTAGACGACGACGGAGGAGAAAACCACACCGTTTCGGTGGTGACAGACACCCATTGGTCGGAGACGATTCAGAAGTTAATAAACCCAGTGAACACCGTTTCGCCATCTCCAACGACGTCGTCTTCATCATCATGCGCGTCGTCTTCTGCAACAGTTTCTCCAAAGCAGTTAATATCCGACGCCGCCGAAGCAATAACCGACGGCAAATCGGAAATTGCAGCGGAATTAATCACGCGCCTGAGCCAATGTTCCAACGCGCGTGGGACTCCTGAACAACGATTGGGTTTTCACATAGCTTCTGCTCTACGATCACGTCTCCGATTGAATCCCACGGCGGAAGAACCACTGCCCTCCGCCGCGGAGCTATACAGAAAAGAACACATTCTGTCGACCCAATTGCTGTACGACAAATCCCCCTGCTTCAAGCTAGCTTTCATGGCGGCCAATAATATTATTCTGCAAGCGGTGCAACACGGTACAAATATCCACGTGGTCGACTTTGATATCGGACATGGGCTTCAGTATGTATACTTGATTCACGAGATCGCGGCGGCGCGTGGGATTGATCGTCGTATACCCATTTCGTTAAAACTCACGACTTTTAAAGATTTTGGTAACGGAGGTGTTCAAAGATTGAAGCTTGTGGGTGATGGACTCCGATCACTAGCTAACAAATTAGGGGTTATCTTTCATTATAGCGTTTTGGATTTCAAGCTGTCGGAGATCAGTAAACAGGGGTTAGCGGTTGCCGCCGGCGATGTTTTGGCGGTAAATTTCGCTTTCAAGTTGAATAAACTGCCGGACGAAAGCGTCACGACGGAGAACATTAGAGACTCGGTTCTTCGTCGGGTGAAAGGGTTGTCGCCGGCGGTGGTGACGGTGGCGGAGCAGGAGTTAAACACGAATACAGCGTCATTCACGGCGCGTGTAAACGACGTGTTTAGTTATTACACCACGTTTGTTGACTCGTTTGACGCGACGATTCCGAGGGACAACCCGGAGCGAGTCAAGATAGAGGAGGGACTGAGTCGGAGAATCGTTAACTCGGTTGCGTGTGAAGGTAGGGACCGTGTTGAAAGATGCGAGGTGTTTGGCAAATGGCGGGCCCGAATGAGGATGGCCGGGTTTGATCCGAACCCGGTGAGTCAGCTCACGGTCGACTCGTTGACGTCAAAGGTGAACTCGGGGGCACGTGGCAATCCGGGATTCACTGTGAAAGAAGATTTAGGGGGGATTAGTTTTGGGTGGTTGGGTAGGACTCTCACTACAGTCTCTGCTTGGCATTAAAGTAGGCGATTAATGTTTTATAATTTAGTTAATTAGTGTTAATTAGTGTTTGAATTAGATGTGTAATCCCACCTAAAAAGGGAATAAACGTGGCGTTTGATTGTGGGGTCAACATGTTAGGAACATAATATGTAGTTCACAATATATATTACTCCCAAGTTTTTAACGTAATATGTTTAGTTAAAAAACTATACACCATTCTAAATTTTAGCAATACATGTATAACATTTGAGTATCAGATTTTACTGTGTATGTTTATTTGTTTGTGTGTTTAGTTGAAAACTACAAAGTTTTTATAAAAATTTGTACGTGTTGATATAATATGCTATAGGATTATTTTATTGTGACTTTCTGATTCTTTGTTTAAAATTGATTTCGCAAGAAAAGTGTATTTGTATAAATATAATTTTAGCAACACATTCACGGAACTTCTAAATGTGCCGCAAGCCACATGTTAAAAGGTGGCGATGGCCCCTTTCTAATTGCTTCTGTTGTATGGTTTTATTTCTTAGGTGTCAATAAAGGACTCCACTTTGGTGGAAGTAGTTTGGTGGGTTTTAAAAGTTTTGAATAATAATTTATGAATCTTACAAAACCAAATGTAATGTGGTTGATGAAAATGATGTAAATATTTAAATATAAATTGTTAATAGTTTAGTGAGAAAACCAAGCTAGTCCGACTTGTATAACTTGTTGGATTGCTTTTTTTTTTTTTTCTTTTTTTTTCTTTTTAAATAAGTGGCTAATAAAGATAGCCATCCATACACATGCACTTTTTATGTTTGATGATAACTTGTTGGATTGCTTTGTTTGATGTCAAAACCAAAGTTTCTTATTGATAATTTTTGTATATGAAAGACACAATCCAACTAATATACCATATTTATTATGGTTATTTAAATATGAACTAAACCTATCGAAAGCCTATTGCTTGTGAGCATGACAACTGAAAAAAAGAGTCGATTGAATCCGCAAACCATTCGTTATTTCACTTGTGACCTTTGAATAAATGTTACGACTAGCCTTCATTGCTTTTTGACATGTTGCTTAGCATGGTGTAGATGTTGGAATTAATCTTTGTTAATTCACATAAAAAAAGTCAGATTCTATATGGGTGGAGTTTTAGTTTTATTAAGAGTCTTTTATTTATTATTTAATTAGTATGTTTATCTAGTTATTTAGTTTGATGTTTATCAAGTTGTTTTAATTCCTAGAAGGTAGGAGTATGAGTCATAGTAGTTCCTAGAAGGTAGGAGTATGAGTCATAGTAGGATTTGTTTTATTTAGTATAAATAGGGTTGTTTGGTTGATGTTTAAGGTGTAAAAGTATTAAGTTTTCTTTAATAAAAGTGTCGATCAACAATGTTTGTGATCAAATAGTTTTTGTTCTTCATTCTTTTCAACCTGCGTTTTGCTACATTTTTGTTCGTTTGGAGATCGTTGGGCCTTCAATTGGTATCAGAGCTATACCAAGCTCTTGATCTGGGTGCAAAAGCAGCAAAAGAAAGGTTGTTCGTGTTCTGTTCTGGCAGAGAACAACAGCAGCAAGAAAACAGAATGCTTTCTGTTTAAACACAGAAGCAACAAAAAGAAAGTTGATTCAAATCCTTAAATCCATGTGAAACTAAGTAAGAAAGAGAAAGAAAGAAAGAAAGAAAGCAGGAAGAAAGAAAGAGAAAGAAGAAAGTAAGAGAAAGAAGAAAGATAGAAAGAAAAACAGAATGAGAAAGAAAAAAAAAGCAAGTCAAAGAAAGAAAGTAGGAGGGAGAGAAACGAAGAAAGTCAAGCAAGAAAGAAAACAAGTTTAGAAAAAAAGTAAGCAAGCAAGAAAAAGAATGACAGACCAACCAATTGTACCGGCAAGAGAACAAGGCAACATTCCATTACAGTGTCCCAAAGTGACTTCCACCAATTATACAAGTTGGTCAATCATGTTGGAATCAATTTTGCAAGTGTATGGGTTATGGGAGGCGATTGATCCAGTAACAGGGGCGGCAGTTGAAAGTAGAAAAAATCTGATGGTTAGAGCTTTTATTTTTCAAACGTTGCATGAGAATGTTCTACTTCAGGTTTCAAAATATAAGGATGCAAAGGATGTTTGGGAATCAATTAGGGTTCGACATCAAGCCTTGAAGATGAAGTGATTGTACGTAAGTTGCTTAACTCGGTTCCAAAGAAGTTCCTACCTATCGTGGCATCTATGGAGCAATACTCAGAACTTGAAGATATATCTTTTGAGAAAGCAGTGGGAAGAATAAAAGCTTATGAAGAACGCCTCAAAAGTCATGATGAACCAGAAGAGAATGATCAAAGTAAACTTCTACTAACAAGTTCAAGTAATCAAAAGGTTGGAGACTTAGAAAGTTGGCATCATGAAAAGGGACGAGGTAATGGTAATCAAAGTCATGGTAGGGGTCAAGGAAGAGGCTTTTGTAGAGGAGAAAAAGGACGTGGAAGAGGTCGAGGAAACAGAGATAAGAGCGAATTTAGGTGTTTTGAATGTGGTGAATTTGGTCACTTTACATATGAGTGTACCAAATGGAAGGATAAAAAGGATGATAAGAAAGATATAGCTCATCTTGTTTAATATGAGGAGAGACCAGCATTATTGTGGAAAAACAAAGATTAAGGAGGTGATTGTTGGAATTAATCTTTGTTAATTCACATAAAAAAAGTCAAAGTCAGATCCTAGATGGGTGGAGTTTTACTTTTATTAAGAGTTTTTTATTTATTATTTAATTAGTATGTTTATCTAGTTATTTAGTTTGATGTTTATCAAGTTGTTTTAATTTCTAGAAGGTAGGAGTATGAGTCATAGTAGGATTTGTTTTATTTTGTATAAATAGGGTTGTTTGGTTGATGTTTAAGGTGTAAAAATATTAAGTTTTCTTTAATAAAAGTGTCGATCAACAATGTTTGTGTAAAAATATTAAGTTTTCTTTAATAATTCCTAGAAGGTAGGAGTATGAGTCATAATTCCTGCGTTTTGCTACATTTTTGTTTGTTTGGAGATCGTTGGGCCCTCAATTGTAGACAGGTGGAAATGGGTTTAAACTTAATGGACAATATCAATAATCGTTAATCATGTATTGATCGATATAGAATCTTAATAAATCACAAATAATTTTGAAAACTATGTATTTAGAGTAATTTAAACCACTTAGATAGGTACGTTGACCATTCTAAAGACAAAGTAGTCCACCTTAGTATTGTTATATAAACGATAAATTGTTTTATATATAGTTATATGCATATTATTTATATAACTTATCGATTGGTTTATTTTGTTGCTTTAATAGTATAGCGATGCTAGTTGTTCGTGGTCCTAGCATCTTTGATGTGACTATTACATGATACAGATACATTTTTATTAGAGTAGAAAGATTAAAACAAATTCTATAGACCTAACTCCTAAATGTTATATATACAATAAATGCACTCCATGCGTTAATTATATTGTTATATCATTGGATTATTAAATTTTAATAATCTCAACTTTCATTTATTGAATAAGATTAATCACAGCTTAAGAAATATTTATACACACTACAAATTTCAAGCTTATATTCTTCCAACGATCTCTTACTAACTAAAAGTTAACCCTGTTAGTTTCTTTGATGGTGTGGACTGCTTATGTGGCCAAAACACTAAAAAAAAAGTTGAAATCTATCATCGTGTCTGTCAATCTAGAAATACTGCACCATGAAACCCATTAATCTTCACCTCCTGATCTGAACCACTGGACTTGTTGGAGGTAGATTTCAGGTGATGATGAAAGCTAGGCCTGATCAAGGCTAGGCGATAGCAGAGTTGAAAAATATCTCAAAATTGGCTCCATTTCATCAAAAAACTGACAGGGTTAACTATCAATTAGTAAGAAATCATTGCAAATAAAATAAAAGTTGAAAATGTCCGTAAATATTTTCTAAGTTGAAATTATTCTCGACCAATAGATGAAAGATTGGATTATTGAAATCCGATAACCCTTATATCATACACTAGCTACTCTTGCGTATCACCTTTAGCTATGATTTTTTGTGTAAACTTTTTTTTCCAACAGAAAGAGGTATTGTGAGAAAAAAAAAAGATAAGTAATAATTTTAACATGAGTGTATACAAAATAGGTTAACATAAACGTAAAATGCTAAATTCAAATATTCTTCTACCAGCACTTTTTTTTTTTCCTGATAAACATGCAATAAATTTAAGTCATGTTATCATATCAAATTATATTATTTTTAAATTTGTACGTTAAACTAATAAGGTTATTATAACTTCTAGACATTATCAACTTATAAGATTCGAGAATGTATGAACGTTGATTTTCAGTCTTAATGTTTTATAACAGAAAAGAAAGACTAAAAAACTCAATTTCAATATAATTATGTAATTAAACCGATTTCCTTGACTTTTAGTGTGATAATTCTTCATACTCTAGTTGATTGGAAAATAAAAACTGAAGGCTAGTATGAACAATAAAATTTGACCAATTTTACCCAAAGTTTTCTAGTTTCATCATCTTTCCCAACAAAATTATTCATGTAAATGAAATGGTAAACACATGGTGTTAACATGATTTGAAAGTGGCTATAATTATGTAACTAGAAATCAAGAGTGAGGGAATGTGTTAGATTATATGCGTGGCGAAATTTTAATACTATTATGACAAATTTGGAATAAAGGTGTGGAGAGTGAATCGGTGAATATTAATTTGTTGGTATAAATGAGTATAAAGTCGTTACATTATTATAGTATGTTTGTGATTTTAGGTGTAACAATAATCAAACAATTGTAAAAGTGTTAACGTTGGCTAGTATTCCTTTTTAAGCTGCATGTTCAGAGAAACATATAGTTTCAAAGGAACCATAGCAAATCAGCATTGAGAAATCTTAGTCGGGGTAAGTCACTTCGTAATTCATTTTTATTTATTCTCTTCATTAAGATTATGCTATTGCCTTGTTTGAATGTTGTTCTAGTTTTTAAAATTCAAAGTCGGTGTCTACTTTTTTACAAATCATTGATACATTTGTTGTTTTAGTTTTTAGATTTTAGGGTTTGTGTGTGATTAATAAAAAAGAAAAATAATTTAAACCAAAAGGCAAAATGATTTAGTACTTATGAGAAATAATGATCTCATACCATGAAACAACCTAGAGGAAATCAAAACAAAATGATTGATGATATTCTCTATGTATTAAATAACTAGAACCCAAATTTCTTTACATAAAGTTTACAATAAAGAAAAAGATAACTATAAACCTAAATAACTAGTGAAAGTGATAAAACGTAAATAATTATCCTAGTAATCAAAATAGAAATAGAATATTAACTAATAAACAAACATAATAAAAATCATTAATAAACAAAGTAGTAGTAATAACCATAACATATAATAAATAGTTAAATTCGTTTTACATCCCTGAGGTTTCATATAAATTATTATTTGAATCCAAAATTTTAAATTTTATCATTTGCATTCAAAAGTTTCACAAAAATTGCCATTTGAATCCACTTAACTAATCTTAATTAACGTCGTTAAGTTTCCAAAATTGGAGGTATTTTAGTCAAAACAATTACAAAATAAAAAATCAGCTCTACATGATAAGTTTTAGATGTATAGTCTCTTTTAGTTATTACCATTGTGATTTTAATTTACCAGTAATGATAAGTTAGTATTTGCTTTATCTCATCAAGAAAAACATCTCTGAACATCTTATTAGATAAAATAAAATATAAGTATAACTAACTAAAAGTGATTCAATTCTAACTTTATAAAACATACAAAACAAAAATATATATAAATAAACAAACAAGTCATATATAACATAAATTATTTGAACCATAATCATAAAGGACAAATTATCATAAAAGTATAGGAACAATTAATAATATGACATTAACTGTCCATGAATAATAATTATAAAAGACAAATTATCATAAAAGTATAGAAACAATTAATAACATGACATTAACTGCCCATGAATAATAATCATAAAACATCAATCATCTTAACCATAATTAAACTTTAAACCAAAGAAATCTATGTTTAATAAAATGGGCAAAAGTAACACGATTACTAAACTAAAATACATTAACAAGACAAAACAATAAAAGATTAATTTAGAGTCAGATCATAACTATAATTATCAAAAGATGCTAAACATATAAAAACCTTTATGTGAGTTGGTTTTTTATTTTGTAATTTTTTGATTAAAATAACTCTCATGTTGGAAACTTAATAAAAAAAGTTAATCGTGTTAGTTAGGTGTAGCAAAATGAATTCAAATGATAATGTTAGTGAAACCTTTGGATGCAAATGATAACATTTTAAATTTTTGGATTCAAATAATAATTTTTATGAAATCTCAAGAACGTAAAACACATTTAACTCTATAATAAACTTGGCAACATTAATGTGAAACGTTGTGCCCTTATATTTGTAAACTTTGACGAATAAAAAATCAAAAATTCACAAGAAAAAGAGAAAAACATTGTAAGAAACAAGAGGGGTTAGAGTGTTAGTCGGAAATTTAGCTTCCCAAGTTTTTCAATTTTTTCAAAACCAAGGGGTGCGTGCCTAATTTTTCACTGGTCTAATTCTTATGTTTCTTTCTCTTATCTTTTCTTTCATCTTCCCCATGCGATGGTGGATGTCTGAGGGAATTATAAGATTATACGTGGTGGGTATTTGGAGGCCTCAAACATGATGACGTGGATACAAGTCAGGCTACAAACACCAACACAAGTTAATTAAAAATGACCTCAAATTCATAGGGCTTTAATCTTTTAACGGACGCTAAACACAATTTATTTAAAATTATTGCATCAAAATGACTTTCAAACATTAATTAACCATTACACTGATTTAAAATAAGTTTTAACGAAATGATATTTATCTATATGATATTTTAACTAAACAATCGTTAGAAATAACTTAAATATGAGATATAAATGAACATTATCATCCATAATAATGTGTGGGGGTATAAGTAAAATATTTGAGAGTGAAAACCCTCATCCCTTGTGAAAGTGGGAGTTCCTTGTGCACGGACACAAATGGGGGCTCTGCGGCTTCCCTCTATCACATCCATTTTGGCCGCCTCCTCCGGGCGCTCGTCGTTGTTTCACCGGCGGAGCAAGCAGCTCAATGTTCGGAAACTGACTTCTGCAACCAAAGTTTTCGCCAAAGGTACTCCCGCCACAGAGGTTGCTCCGGCTGAATCCAACCAGAAGCCTTCGTCTGTTCAGGAACAAGGCATAACGCCTCGTTCTCAGGATTTCAACGCGTGGTACCTCGATGTCATTTCCATGGCTGAGCTCGCTGATTACGGTCCTGTTCGTGGTACTATGGTTATTCGACCCTATGGTTACGCCATATGGGAAGCAATTCAGGTAATGTTTGAATTCCAAGTTTTAAGCTCGATGTTTCAGTGCTATATCTCCTAGATGTCTCCACTCCACATAGTTGATTCCTGTCAATTGTTTAGACCTTTTGAAGCTACAATAAATAACTCTTTCAACAATTATGACTCTAATCAGTTCTTATGTGAGGCCGTGTGTGTAAGAAGTCATACTTCTTATGTTGATAAGTGCTACAAGTTTATTAACCATTGGGAAATTCGAAAGTGTACTTATGTTTCCTCTGATAATCTAGAATGTACTGACTACTGAGTGTTCTTCTGGAAGTTAGTATTTTTTGTTTTCTTTCATGCAGGATTATTTGAACGTTAAATTCAAAGAGACCGGACATAGTAATATGTATTTTCCCCAGGTATGTATTAAGTCATTGCCTTCTATTGATTATGGAACTAGATAATACTGAACTAGATAATGGAGTTTACTTATTTATTAAGTTTGATTAAGCGAGTGTGTTTGTGATCGCGTGCAGTTTATACCATACTCATTTATAGAGAAAGAAGCCAGCCATGTTGAGGGTTTCAGTCCAGAATTGGCTCTTGTGACAGTTGGAGGAGGGAAAGAACTTGAAGAAAAACTTGTGGTACCAGACTTAGTTACTCTACAACTGTAAAAATAAACCCACGCTGACTTGATACTGTTTTGTAATTTCTGGATTGTTAGATAGTAGTGAAATTTGTGAATGTTGATTCTAAGTTGGTAAAATTTGACCTGAGTGTGACTTTGATTCTTGCAATTCGTGAGGCTCTTGCAGGTTCGACCTACTAGTGAAACCATTGTTAACCACATGTTTACTCAGTGGATTCAAAGTCATCGTGATCTTCCCCTTATGATCAACCAGGTTCACTTTTGGTTCAGTTATTCATTGTCTTGTTTGTTTACATAGCGCCTTGTACTAATTTCTTTCAATGATTATAACAGTGGGCAAATGTCACAAGATGGGAGATGCGCACAAAGCCCTTTATTAGGACTCTTGAATTTCTATGGCAGGAAGGGCATACTGCTCATGCTACTCCAGAGGAGGCTGAAAGGGAGGTTTGTATATCTTTCATGTGTAAAAGACACTACCTTTTAATCTCTAATTGGTTTGTGCTTTTCAAATTACAGGCAATGCAAATGATTGATGTCTATACAAAGTTTGCTTATGAGCAAGCTGCAATACCTGTTATTCCAGGTCGAAAATCAAGGGTAGAGACATTTGCTGGAGCAGATAGAACTTATACAATTGAAGCTATGATGGGTGATCGTAAGGCCTTGCAGGCTGGAACCAGCCACAATTTAGGACAAAATTTTTCCCGTGCTTTTGGAACACAGGTTTCTTTTTAATCTAAATCACATTCATCACTTTGGTTCGTCGCGGAATGTTATGGAATATGTACAAAGAGTAGAAAAAGAAAGAAAATTTGGTTCTGACAATCAGAATCTTAAGTGCTGTTGACTGGATTTAGCTTGGGAATAGACTTCTTTAGAATCCAATATCTTATTAAAAGCCAAAATTATTTGCATTTGACTACCTTGACAACTATTGAATCTAAAGCTTTATACCTTGTCCATACAGTTTGCTGATGAAAATGGTCAAAGGCAGCATGTATGGCAAACTTCTTGGGCTATAAGCACTCGATTTGTTGGTGGTATCATCATGACCCATGGTGATGATGCTGGATTAATGCTTCCTCCACGACTGGCTTCTGTACAGGTGCTTCTCTTTAATCTGAAGCTCTTACCAGTACTATTTCATATACGTGCTTTAGTATTTTTATATTAAATACTTTCCGAGAGGATATGTCTTATGCATCAGCTTTCAGGACTTGTTACACTTATATCTGTACTTGTGTTTTCATTTTATTTTCATGAATTGTTTGCTTTCATGTTTCCAAGGTGGTGATTGTACCAATTTGGAAGAAGGCTACTGAGAAAAATGAAGTTCTTGATGCTGCACTGGCTGTCAAAGATGTTCTTCATAGAGCTGGGATTAAAGTAAAGCTAGATGATTCTGATCAAAAAACACCTGGATGGAAATTTAATTTCTGGGAAATGAAGGTGATATATTATATAGAGTGTTGAAGTAAATTTCACTTTTTGTATGCATCTTATAAGTATTTTTAATTTAGGTTTTTTGTGCAGGGTGTGCCACTTAGAATTGAAATTGGTCCGCGTGACGTGTCAAGCAGGAGTGTTGTAATATCTAGAAGAGATATTCCTGGAAAACCAGGGAAGGTTTTTGGAATATCTATGGAATCTTCAGTTCTTGTACCCTATATCACAGAAAAGCTGGATGAAATCCAATTATCTCTTTTGGAAAAGGCCACGGCTTTTCGAGATAGGTATACAGCTTATGGGCAATATCATAATTTACTATATTTCCTACCTTTCTTCCCATCAGGAACAAGAGGACATGAATGATTTTAGCACAAAAAGTAAAGGAAATGGATCATTTAGCTATTCCTATTACCACGGTTACTTGATGTAAACATTCAATACTTGCAGAGTTCTCACCAAATAAAATCTGCAATGCTTGTTATAAGCGGATGACAGATGTCCTGATTTGTTTTGCATTCTTTTCCTTAAATATATAAGAAACAAAGGATATTAAGGCTAACACTATTGATTTTACTTCAGCAATATTGTGGATGTTAGCTCATACGATGAACTCAAAGAGGCAGTATCACAGGGAAAATGGGCCAGGGGTCCATGGGTTGGAAGGTATGTTAGCTTTTCATACCGAAATTGTCAAAATATACAATCCAGGCACACCGTTTTATGATCCTGTTCAGCAATCAACTTCAAATAGGGTCATATGGAAGCTACAATTCCTAACTTCCATAACTTTTTACAATACAATATTCATGTGGATTTTTGGTTACAAACACACCATCTTAACTTCTAATTTGACAAGCTCACCCAAATTTATAGACAACCTGTCAGTTACAAAAAATTTACCACATTAATGATCAATCCACCACTAACGCATAGTTGTCGAAAACGCAAGTCGCACTCAAGGCGCTTAAAAAGCGTGCACCGAGATAAGCAAGGCGCATAGCATGTACATACCATTTCCAGCGGTTTTAGACACATTTTAGGCTAGTTTAGGTTGGGTCCAGGCCTTCTTTGGATGTTTTTAGATCAGTTTGACTGGAATTCGCAGAATTTTGCCGGAATTTACTAGGTTTGACCGGCATCTGTCTGGAAACTCACCAGAGCGCCTGTATTGCCACGAGGCATTTTTCCTGCGCCTCGCCTCGCCCAAGCGCCTATGTCGCATTTGACAACTATGCACTAATGTTTTTAGTCAAGTTAGGAGTGCATTTGGAGCAAAACCTATATCATTAAAATTGCTTTTGTTCATGATGCATCTTTTGACTCTGTGGATATACTTCTGTAATCCTTCCATATCTGACCTCTCTTTGTTGTTTTTTAAGTGATGAAGATGAGTTGAAGGTCAAAGAAGAAACCGGGGCAACAATTAGATGTTTTCCTTTCGAACAACCTCAAGGACCAAAAACGTGCTTGATGACCGGTTATCCAGCTGATGAAGTTGCAATATTTGCTAAATCTTACTGATCATCCACCCTGTTATTATGAGGTATTATTTTATTTTCAACTCTATTTGTTGTTGAAAGAAGGTATGTTTTAGTCACTTTAAGTCTTTTAACTCTTCAACATTGTGGGGTAATATTATGCTACTCCCATAAAATAAAAATACAAGGAGCACTGGTCTAGTATGGCATGGAAATTACATGATGATAAGTATAAGAGAGCAATTGATTTAGAGAGATGATGCAAAATCTTGCAAAAGGTGCTTCTTTTCCCATTCTGGTCGTTATATTCATATCTTATGGTACTGTGTGCCTTGTATCTTGTGTCTTCCAGAAGACTTGTACCAAATTGGCGTTGAGTCCGAAGTTCTTGATCCCAAATAAGCTTGGCGGGGCAGGGCGGGGCGGGTAACTGGTCAAATGAGTTCAAGTCAAAACCAGTTTTGACCAAAATAATTTCAGGTCAAAGCGATCGTTTTTAAAAAGTATCAATTTGGTTTGGGTCAAAAGGGGTTCCAACCAAAATGGATTCACCTTGAAATGGGCCCTTTTAGAAAAGAAAAATTAGCGAAACGAGTTCACTTGCTGTATTTGCTTATATTACGGCTAGGAGCGACGGATGGTAGTGGTGGCAGCAATGATGGTGTCAGTAGTGGAGGTGGCAGCAGCGATGGGAGAGGTGATGGTGCGGCGTTGGTGGCCACAGTAGTTGTGGGAGAGGCTGTGGTGGTGGCGGTGGTTGCGGCGACTAGTAGGTGGTGGCGACACACTATGGTGGTTGGTGGGGCTCACCTATTAGGTTAGCAAGTTTTATAATAGTCACCCAAGTTAATCTGTCGTATAATTTGAGTACTCGAATTAGCATGTGGTCATTTGGGTCCCCATATAGGTACTATATACCATCATATAGTTAAGGACCAAGCACCTTTTTAACTATTGTTTCAAATAAACTATAATAAGCATCTAAAAACAGTTTAGACTATGATCCCTGTAATGGATAAGCACTCATTCCCGGCCGCTATTTGTTAGTATTCATTGTTGTGTGATCGCTTGCTATTGGCTGGAAAAGGTGGTCTGGAACCAGTGGACCCATTTGCCAATTTTGGCCCCTTTACCTCTGTGACTGAGATAAGATACAATGCAAATTTATTGCTTGCAAGTTCAATCCGCCTAAAGTTTCCTTGGTTTCAATTGATACTTGTTTGACATAAGAACCTTTATTCTTGCCATGTGTTTTTTTTTATGGAATTAGATTCTACCCAATTGGCAAGTGGTGCTAGAACTCTTAAGTCTTAGCAGCATCTTTTATTATCATCTTTGGGTTTAATGATAATATTATGTTTTATGCAGCCAACTCGCTGGCGGAGCTTTGTATAAGCAAAATGCAGAAATACGTAAAGGGAATCAGAAAGGATGGTATATTGAGATGGGGTGGAATCAAAGCATAGCAGGTGGAATTCTAGCTAACAAAGACCCATTTCTTTGAAACAGATTCAAATCTTTTTATAAACATAATACATCGCTCATCTATTATCTATTATATTCAATATAATGATGTTGACGACTCAAACCAGGGCCTGTTGTATGTTGTAACCTAAAAGTTTGTTTCTGGTTCTTGTACACGTTGGCACCAAACCAATTATAAACCTGTCGGTTGGTTCTTGACATCTATTTACTGATTTGAATTATATTTGTGTTTAACAAACTAAATAGATTAGGGTATATATAAAACAATAGCCAAGTTTCATTTTTGTTTCAATTAAGTTCATATCTATTTCTAACAATACGAAGCCTTACTTCTATTATTGTTTTATTTGTTGAAAAAATTATTATAAATGTCAAAATTATTAAATTTAATAGTTACTATTTTAGTAGTTATATTGTTTCAAATTGGCTTAATTGGAACTTTTATGAAATTTGATTTATATTTAGTATTCCTTTTTTTTTTTTTTTTTTTTTTTTTTTTTTTGTAATTAGCACTCATTTCATGTTAAAGTTGAAAAAAAAAAGTTTCACAGCAATAGAATAATATTAAAACTTGAGTGGTTTTAATGAGTAAAAACTAAAGTGTTTTAGTGAAACACTAGAAAATTTTAGCTAGTCTTAGGCGAAATATTTTAATTTAAAATTGCTGAGTTATTGTACTTTTATTAAATACATAATAGGTTTCCAAATATACTTAGAACAAATTAAAAATTTAATAATATCATAATTTTGTAAGATAGGATATAAATATCTTTTTTTGAACGATTAAAGGATCATTAACCGATAACTGGTCCACCTGATAATCTTTGTTACGCAAGTATGAAACCAAAACCATCTTTAATAGGAAACTCACATTAGGTGAGAAAACACTTCGTCCCATCTTGAAATATATTTTTTTTAATCACGTATGAGATTTGAACACAAAATCTCATCCTATTTTATTTATTTGGTAAGTTCAAAGATGAAAAAAAAAAAATTTATTTGTAATTGTATGAAACCTGAGCCATTTTATTTGTAGTTAGTCTTAGCCTGTATAAAACATACCAACAATTTAATTGGTTCTAGTCGTGTCCGTAGTTTTCTAGAGTTGATTAAAAAGATAGGGTGCATGTGGTCTTGAGAAAGTCTAATCTGATCCCTTCCATGCTGGTGCCATCCGAGTGGTATTAAATTGAATAAAAGTGATATAAAACAATTGAACGATAAACAACGAGTAGACATTATATATAGGCGTTACGTTTTCTCAAACCCACCCGCTATCTAGTATCTACACCTTTTAAAATTGGATTTGGGCCCAAAGCTAATGACCGTTGGATGAAATGTCAGCCAGACGATGATACCCTCCATCTCCGCCGCACCCCTCTCGTCTCGTCTCACTCGTCAAAAGGAGATGCCAACTCTACACGTTTGACTTAGGGCTTCATTTCTTTCTTTATCATCTATGCATCCTTAAATAATAAATAAATAAATGCATACCCCTCCTTTGTTCTTGCTAACCATTTCCATACGATATTCGAGGTTTCTTCAACAGCCAAAGCTTTCCTACGATTCATCCATCATTCATGCAAATCAAACAACTAAAACATTATAATGTTTCTGTATAAAATTCAAAGGACTGAGGTTAAGTTCTGTTCGGATCGGCAGAGATACGGTGGCCTTTGGTTATATCTTTGATTGAATTTCAGTCCAGTCTGTGGATGAACACAGGTATGCATAACCCTAAGTTTTATGTTGATTTTACACCCGTGTTTTCATGTGACGACTAGATCGTTTGATGAAAGGGAGATAAGAGGAACCCTAATGGCGTTGGCGTTACCATCTGGTTGATTGACTGATTTCTCCTACAAACAGAAATCCAAATTATTGTTCTATCCCTTTGCTTTATCTACCTCTATGGCCGAAAACTTCATCTTGCCTTGTTTTAGGCCTTGTTTTTCTGTGGTTTCACATCTAACTAATGTAGAAAATAGTTATATCTTAAGGATACTTTGCAGGAAACAAAAAGAGAGTTTGGACTATGCTTCACTTAGCTCTCGTTTTACGCAGGGTCGGAGGAGCCATACACAGCCTTACCCTACACTTTTAAAACTGTTTCCCATTGCTTGAACCTACGACCTCAAGGTCACACAGCTGCTCCAAGGCCCGCCCTCACAATAATTAAGAAACAGGATCTGAAAATTGAAGAACTGGATTTGGATGTATCCTAGGTCCTTGATGACATTGAGCCTTGAGGGTTGTGTTTTATTTTCTGGATTGATAATTATCGTATTGGAGTACACATTGATTAACTTCTCCAGAGTCAAATCCACCGATAACTCACTCAATGAAGGGCCTTTTAAATACCCTTTATCTTGACAATCATCTGGCAAGTCGATATGCCTATATCTAATCATGCTATAATACCTTTAGATCTTGCCAGCAATTCTCTAAATGACATACTCTGCATGTGTCCAGATGTGGTCAGATCTTTGGGTGCATAACTAATATCTAAATATCATTTCTCCGCCTAGAATTAGTGCCTTCAGTATCATTAGGATGGTAGATATAGGCAAAATCATAATATTGGACCTTAAGTAAGCACATCAAATATAATAGAAATATGATTTCCTTGAGGTGGGCTCTTTCCACCATTGCCACCATAGTACGAGGCTTGCATATACTTAGTTCAGCCAGAATTCTCACCCTTGAAATTCCTTTAACACTTAAAGATGCCTATCTAACTCTAGGTGTCTACTATGCATTATTCATAACTACGTGCTTTTTCTCATTCATATGTTTGTTTGAATAGAGATTATTGATGGGATACTAAAGTTCTTGTCTGTTTGTCATTCATGTTGCAGGCTGATCTGCATTATTACGCTGCAAGCTAACATTTTGTGGAGTAGAACCTATATTGGCTAATGCGCACTAGTATGGACCTGGAACTTTTAAACTATATCAACATGGACATGAAGTGGACCATTGTGAGAAAAGGTCGTACCAACATGACTAGATACCCCAGGAAGCCAGGGGCAGACAGTCTTGGGCTGGGCAACAAAATACATGAATCAGCTGCTTTTGAAAGGAAGAAGGTATTTGCTTATCATAAATCTAAGTATTTGTTTCTCTTTAGTTTTGCATGAAATCTTATTCTTATTCGTCTTCTTAACAGTCTGCCACAGATGTCGTGGAAAAGGTAGTTAATGCCCCTTCAAAGAAACGAAGACTTTTGCATCAATCAGCATCACCACCTCCACAGAATCTCTGTATTAATGGTGAAGAGGGTCTTTCACCTGGATCTCAGACCCCCTCTATCCATCATGAAGATTCTGGTCAACATTGTCGGTCTAATTCACTATCACAGAGCCAGAAAACAAAGTCCAAAACTAGATCCAGAAACAGTAAGATATTGAAGACCACATATAAGGTAATAGAGCAGGATGGCTTTTCAGGTATTGAACTACTTGCTGCTGTTGCATGTAGTAGTCTCATTCATGATAATGCAGATCTTGTTGAGGGTTTCTCCATTTCAAAAGAACACTCAACACCACCATGTACTGTTGATATAAAAGACGCTGATTCAAATGGTTTATCAATTCAACAAAATCTCCATGATAGTGGAAAAGAAGTTGAGGATAATAAAGTTCCTCTTTCCAAAGAGTTAAGGTTACATTGGGACTTAAATACTGTAATGGATGAATGGGAGAAACCTTGTGATGATTTGCTGACTGAACCTCAGTTGTCTGTGAAGCATGAAGCTGAGGTCTCACTTGTTCCACTCATTGAAAATTGTAATGATGGTTCTGTTGAAGAACCATATGAATTGATTGAAGATTTGGAGGAGATGAGCTCAAAGAAGATTAATATTAAGGCATCAGATGGTGAGAGTTGTACGAGTAAATCAGATGTGGTTGACTCGCTGACTCATCGAGGCAAGTGTGAAGGTTTTTCCAATTCAACCACATCAGTTTCAATGGAAAAAACCGTCATGAACTTTGAATCAGAGAGAATAGATAATCTCCTGGTGCACTCTTACTGTAAAATTACAGTGTCTAAGTCAGATCAGCAGCCTGTTTCTGAAGAAGTAATGCAAGGTTTTTGTTACAACAAAATTGCTACAGATCATGTGAATGAATGTTGTGGTTCAAATGTAACTCAAGAAGAACAAGGTCACATGGCTGAAGGAGATTCGATGGACAAACTTCAGGCTGGTTATGACTCTCCATTTGAAGATGGTGAGTTGCGAGAGCTAATTGAAAAAACAGAAAAAGAGACTGTATGCGAGTCTGGTAATAATATATACAAAGAAGACTTTGGCATTGTTGAAAACCCTTTGTCAAAAAAGGTTGACCATGCTCAAACCATGGATAATCAAACTTCATTGTTGGTGAAGGAATCTGTACCTAACAATGAAATTAAGCGAGGGGTTCAAGTAGATACTTTTGAAAGACCACATTATGATGAATCAAGAAAAGATTTTTGCGAATCAACATCTTTTGATGTTTGTAGGAATGGTGAATATGTGCCGCGAAACAGGTAATTTCTTGCACAATATTACAAGTTACAGGTTTTACTTTGATGTTTTCATATTTTCTAATGTTTATATTGCATGCAGATCTAGTACTAGTGGCGATTTCTCCATGAGAGTTTGGGAATTGAAGACCCATAGGAGCCTTGATAGCAATTATTATAGAAACAATCATCCAAGGGGTGGTAGTTACAGGACCCATGACAGAAGGCCATCTCCATCTGAAAGAAACAATGGTTATGGTAGTAATAGAGGACCTCCACCAACAAGAAGCCATAGTTGTGATACATACAGGTTTCATTCACAAGAATACCATGTTCCCAAACAACGTTATTTAGAAAGAAAACTATGTTTTTCTCCCAATTTTAATAGGCATGGTACACGACCCAGATGCAGATCCGGGTCCCCCATTGCTTGGCATTTTCAGAAACGCAAGAATTTGGATACAAGTCATTTTGGTGAGATTGAAACCATAACGAAAGGTGGTCATATGTCTCCAGAACGTTCCTCTAAATGTTTTGATGACCAGAGGTTCAGGGATGGCCAATTTAGAGACAGTAGACGGTCATCAGTAAACAACGGTTTGACTCAGTTGGGTATCCTGAAAGATTGAAGGCAGATGATTATTTTCGGTTCACAGAACGTCCTGCAAGCTTTTCTCATATGAGTGCTTGCAAATACAGGGGTAAACCGTTATCCGACCCGGTTACTAAGAAAAAGTGAACTGAGAGGGGCGTCTTGATGATGGTGATGGTCTGAGGCGGTTTAGGTGAGCTCATACGTGAGAGTAAAAAGTGTAGGTTAAAGGTTGTAGTTCAGGCTCACGGTGGAGTTTTGAGCCATTTATTCTTTTTGTTTATCTTATTCTTTTGTTTCTTCTATATTATATAACCAAGCCAGACCTTGCATTTTTGTACATACATAATCTATCCATAAACATAATCTTAGAAAGGAAGGTTCACAACCTTAGCAATCTAATAAATTGAGGTAAGGACCAAATCTCTTGGATGGTAAGTAGAATGCTCAAAGATTGTCGTCTTTACGGTAGATGTTCATAATCTTGTTGCGTATTTTGGATTTTACGGTAGAATAATCTAAGCTCACGTGACTAGTCGAACAAGATTTATGAAACTTGGCTCGAGCTCGTTGACGCATTGCTTTGATCAAGTTTTCAGTGAGTCTGTCTCAAAAAAGAAAATGATGAATATAATTCATTTAATTGAATGTGCATTTTGGTCGATTTATAAACATAAGAACAAAACTAAACGGGCTTAAATAGATTGGTTGAAATGAAAAACAAATAGTAAACCGGAATGAATTAACTTTCGAGTCTTCTGGTAAACCTGAATGAACTTTTCAAATTGAAGATCATGGGTTGAATTCTTGCTTGAGACAAATTGTTTCGAGTTGAACCAAATGCTTTTTTTTAATTGTGGGTTTTTTGCTGGACACGCGAGCCGGGTAACCACATTTTTAAATTACTGTAAAAGGAAAGCTGGAATGGATTGAAATATTTTCGTCACGAAAGAGATAAATTAAAAATAATAATTAAAAAACCTGGAATGGATTGAAAATAATAATTAAAAAAGGTGGAATGGATTGAAATATTTCGTCACGAAAGCGATAAATTACTGTAAAAGGAAAGCGGGGGAAGGGGGAGAAATTGCACAGCAAGTGTGGATTGATGCTAGTGGTCGGCATGATGATGAAGTATTTTTGTGATGAGTGTTAGTTATTGTAATTTGATCTGAATCTTTTGTTGTGGAACTTGAAACTGAAGAATTGACTTGAAATCAAGGGAGGAAGGGGTTAGGGTTTGTAAACCGAGTTCACAGAGAAAGCGGTGGAGATGACGGAGGTTATACTCCATGTATATGATGTAACGAATAGTGGTTCGGAGAACACTAACAACACAATCCTTCAGATCAACAGGATTTTCAAAGACGGCATCGGTATCGGCGGCATTTTCCACAGCGCCGTACAGGTCTTTCTATTCTTTCACTAATCAAGTAGATGTTGATGCGATGCGATGCGATCTAGGGTTTCAATTTCTTGATAATTTTAGGCTTCTAGATTCGTGTAGTTTGTTGGTTTACTAAATCTTAGAGTTGATTAATGACTGAAGCAGATATGGAAGTTCATCATTACTTTAAATCTCGGTAGAGTTGCATGCACTAGTGTAATTGAACTTGGTTATCACTTATTATAATTATGTATAAGATCATGGAGCCGAGGGTGCCTTAATTTGGGGAGGAAAGCCCTGTGTAATCGACTCGTTGTTGCATAATTAAGTAAGCTTTAGCGGTGGATGCTACTTGGTCTGACCTGTTATTTGCATTTCTCAATTCTCAGATGAATTACTTTATTGATGACACTTCTCCCACCATCTAATATCTAATGTTGTTGGTGGATGATTAGATATTATTCAATGAATGGATTTTGATTGTCAGCTAAACAGCATAGACACAACAGACAGACATGTATATCTGTCCGGGCAGATATATTTAACTGTTCGGAGCTAGTTCCACCTTAATTGAACTAATTGAACACAGTTCAAAAAGTTGTCTCAATCAACCACTAAAAATAGCAATTGAAAATTACCATTACATGAGTTTTGGCCATGATTACAAATTTTACGGCTTACCTAGAAATAACTTATATGCTATGGTTGAGTTCGTCTGGAAAGGCAAAAACATTATGTTGGTCGCTGCACTTCCACAGTCCACAGTCCACAGTCCACAAACAATGTTATATAGCAGGGTTCTATCTCAAAATCTTGAAACTTAATCTCCATTCATACAAAATTAGTTTTTTAGTTCACATGATTATATATATAGGAAAATTCTATCCAATTTGTTTGCTATGACAGGTTTATGGAGAGGATGAATGGTCATTTGGGTTCTGTGAGCAAGGCACTGGAGTTTTCTGTTGCCCTGCTAAAAAGAACCCAATGTACACATACCGTGAATGTATTGTCCTTGGGAAAACAAGCTTATCCAAATCTAAGGTCAACCAGATCCTGAGGGAACTTAGTAGAGAATGGCCTGGAAATTGTTATGACTTACTGTCAAAAAATTGCAATCACTTTTGCAATGAGTTCTGTGAAAGCCTTGGTGTCCCTAAAATTCCAGGTTGGTTTACAACTTGAAAACTGCAACCACTAAGTGAGAATTTAGTCCACTATATAGGGAAGCAAGTTGATTTTGTACTGCTTTTCGGTATGTTTATAGATGGCTTTGTATTGATCTCTAGTTATAGATGACATATCTCATCTCAGAATTTGGAACCGATAAGAACTTGGATTGGAGTTGAGTGTCTTGCACATTTGAAACCCCGTTCTGAAACAATGTTTTGCAGGTTGGGTGAACAGGTTTGCTAATGCCGGTGACACTGCTGTAGAAATAGCAGAAACCACAGCTATGCGGGTGAGCATCAGTTCTGTATTGTGTTTATGTTTCTATGCTAAATCTTTTTGACCTAAATCAACCTTCTTCCCTTTTTTCAATGAATACAGTTCAGACAAGCTACAACAGAGATTGTGACTGCGAGCAAAGTGGCATATCGGTTTCTTGCTGGCATCACTTCAAATAATACCACTCAGGGGTCTCCAGATTCCCCTGGCGGTATGAACAGAAGCAATCCTAGGTTCCAACAGCCTGCATGGTTTAAAAATCTTGTGGCTGCTGGAGCAAGGCCATCGACTAGTACAACACTTGAAAATGGAGATGACCAAGTTCAGAAGCCACAACAGCAAAGACAAGAGTCCATACCAGCATCACTAAGGTCACATGAGACGTAAAACATTTGACGGTGTTTGTTTGTGTACTAGTGTTATAGGCAGAGTAAAACATCTGTCTTCAAATTGATGTTTGGATTTGCATCTGTTTATTCCATTCTTGCACAAAGTTTGTTTGAACCAAATGGACCGTATTCATGATTCTATTCTCCTTTCTTGGGTAACTAATTCTCCCATTTTTGCCATTTATCAAATACATATTAACTGGCTAACATTAACATTATAATATGATATTTCTGCTCTGGATAAACCTAAGTTTATTTAAAAGGTTCTCTTTGAGATGGATCAGTGTGTTTGAACTTTAAACTACGTATTTTGACTCTGCGAGATGAACCGCTGGATTCCAACTACAAACCATATCTGTTAGTAACAACATTGCAACAACAAAGCTTCACTAACTTTGGAGTCTGTTATTTAATATTATTTATAAAAGTAGCACTCAAGAACCAGTATTTGATTCACTAGTTAACAACAATTTCAAGAAGAAACAAGATCAAATGAACACAAAAGGTACCATGCACTCAGATCTTAAATACACACAAAATAAACCATCATCACAACACTTAAAGAAGCATTCACCCTCTCAGCATTCTATTAAAAACAAAGGCATTGACACCATTATCTGCAATCCGGAGCGAAGAAATGGCTTCTGATGCCTCTGCAGCTTCCCAGTCTCTCTCCATCACATACGGTGCCTGGACATCGCTTAAGAAATACCCGTATCCATTCCATTGGTATCCGGATCCTCCACAACCATCAGAAACCCATCCCGCATCTCCATTTGGACTCATAGGACGATGAGTATTTGGAATGAAAGTAGCAGTTGTTCTAGCATGATTATCGCCCACAAAAAGGTCAAAGTTACTGGCACAGTAGCCCCAAGGATACCATTCTTCTTCCTTGTGCATCATGGCTTGAACACATGACTTGTCCGATTCTTCACCGATTAGGACTTGCAAAGCAACCGCCTCAGCTATGGCAGCACACTCCTCATCTAACCTCTGTTGCTCTTCTTTCTTCTTTTGGTTCTTCTTTTCCAGCTCAGAAATAATGGCTGCTGATGCTGCAAGGGCTTTCTCCAAACGCCTTTTCTTCTTCTCGGCCTGTTTGATACGATCTAATTCATCCTTCACTTGCTTCTTCTTAACTTTCCTAACACGAGATGGTGCTTTACCGCACTCCATTATATCTTAATTTTATATAAAAACTAAAACTTTCTTTAATGCTCAAACCTAAAGTTCTCTCTCTAAAAAGTAAAAAACATCACTATGAATTATGACCGTTTTCAATTTTCTTATTTCTTTTGCTATCTAGTGCTATGAACCGAAAGCTAAGCAAATGCAAAGTTTACTCTTTTTCCCCACCCCTACACCCACTCGGGCCTGAACGAATACCTTATTTTACGAATACTACATTCCCAAATAGAAAGAACTGGAGAGAGTGTAAGAGAACATTGAGCACCCGTTATACCACCCCTTTGCACCATTCTGTCTTGATTTACCAGCCTTTGTGTACGGCTAAACAAATATATAGTAATGGAATGATGAATCTTACTCTTGTTCACACTCACATGGCACGGTAACCTGAAAGGAAATCAGATCAACACTTTTAAAGATAGAAATAGTATACAAATGACAGATCAGAAGAATCAAGAACACACATACATGAGCAATCATCTAATTTGTAAATAAGTTCTAGTGGGCAAACCAATTATTAAAATTACAGTTCTCTAAAACAGCAAACAATCACATACAATCCTCCAAAGTAAAGCTCAATATACAGTATTCAAAAGGCTATGAAATACTTAGAAAAACTGGAAAGAATAACAAAATAGAAACGAATTGGTACTTTGCTCTGTAATTAGACCTCAAGGGCTTAATAAATACGATCGCGATCTAAACCTTTTAATTAGCGAGGTGATGATGTCATCTCAGTTAAGAAACTAATAGATAGATCAAGGAGAAATATTAGGGTTATTCACACCAGAATTCAAATCACTAATCATCGAATACAAGAACAGCAATAATCAATCAAAACAACGAATCAAACCAAAGATCCGTGAAATCAAAGCAGCATCGCAATAAATAAATCAAGCTCCAAAAGAGAAAACCCCAACTAGGTTAATTGGAATCAAATCATAGACAATTGTAAAAGTGTATGCTTCAGCACGCAATCGATGAACAATTAAAAGGAGAAAATAGGAGATTGCATTAGATAAAGAATTGAAATCAAACCTAGAGATTGAATTGGGGGTTGTGATTGTTGGTAGTTGGATCTGAAGATGAAACCTAAGCAAGAGAGCGATGTGGATGATATAAAGACGGTCACATGATCAAGAGATGGACAAATTGGATATGGAAAGGGTAAATCCGTAATTGTATGAGAGGATGTAGCCTTGTCATGTCAAGTTATGTGGATTAAACAAGCGTTAAGATCACGTCGTTAAAAAGTTGGATAATAGGGACTTTGTGACCCTTGGATCATGTATGTGAGTTTAATGGCTTCGATCGGATCATGAATTTTTCATCCCTTAAAGTCAACTACCGGTATAAGTTTAAGACTTGTTGTTTGTGCCGATGTAAATGCGTTTGGTGTATAACAACTCTCCTTAAAAATGTTTATCAAATGTGATGTTTATTTTAAAAGCCGGAAATTATATAACAAGAAACGCATTCTAACAAGCACCTAAGTGTTGTATCATACAAAAATCAAAACAAGCATATCGTCACGACTTACAAAAATCAAAACAAGGTTACATTAAATCATTTCACTTACATGTACAAAAACATTACTGTGCCATAAAAATAGCGCAACGAAAACAAAAACGTCAAATTCATATAATTTATGAGACTGAAATTAAAAAATGATTCAAAACCTTGTTGTTAATCCAAATGTATAAAAACAAAGATTAAAAAAAAATAACAAACGTTGCGAAATGATTGCATAACAATCTTGACCGATTGTAGATTGTTGAAAATTTTGAACAACATTAATCATTGATGATTCCATGATTTTTTTCTCAAGGTTTAGGTGGCAGAGGAAGAAGATGAAGTGGAAGTGGTGAATTTCGAACCGGTGAAAGAATCATCAGTTTATTTTTTTATTTTGTTAGAGATATATTTGAAAAAAAAAAGAAGTTAATCTTTCCTTAAATTAAGGGGTTATTAAAAACAAACTATTATATAATTTCTAATATACCTTTCAATCCTAGTCATCAACTAATTCACATGGCACAAATATAGTGGTTCTCATGGTTTGTACATAAACTAGTGTTTGTATTAGATACCACTCCTATATATATATATATAGAAAGTTTACGGTACAAAGTATTGTTTTCGTGCGAAGCGTACGAAGCAACTACAGGATGCCGCATGGCAAAGTAATAATGTAGACAAGAGGGTAGGATTGTAATTATACACACTATAAATACTATTGTTAGCCGATAATATTCAAACAATATTATTGGCTTGATTTTGTATATTCCGTGTATATTACATTGCTTTTAGAAGATTAGTTTTCCTTATATAGTTTCATAATTCTCTCTCTTGTATAGTTATTTATGGGCTTTGTAATCTACTTTGTTAACAAACAACTCAACGGATTGACAATGATTAGGGATCAACTAGTTTTTGTTTGATGCAATTACGTATTAATTTAGAATTTGATGACAAAAAGATAACAGAATAGAATCAGCTTAACAAAGAAACAAGAACAATGTATTTGGTGTACACGACGACTTCATAGTTTATATGAAAGGCAAGAAATGAGTATGAGTGTGTTTTTAATGCAGGAGGCCAATGAAATCCGAGGTCATGGAAGGAAGAAGTGAAGTAAAAATCATATTCATGGATGAGGCATAGGGCAAGGGATGTAAACTTAGTGTGGCAGAATTGGTGTAGTATGTGGGGTGGGTTTTTGTTGGTGTAATTTCTGTCTCTCAAGAAATAACTAAAATCGAAAATCTGAATAGAACGCAAAGACAACTAACTGTATGGAGGAAGACTGACTAGAAAATCATCTCACTGAAACACCAAAAGCTCTATACCTCGTCCCTCGCCGATGGCCAGCGTAATGGGCAATCTGAATCCCACAGCCGGCGAATCACCAATGTTCATCGACGCATCAACAATCGGATCAGTCCTCCCCTACGCGTCCCTCATCAACCACCTCCAAACCTCCCTCCCATCCGCCACTTCCACCATTCAATCTCCAATCCGCCACTCCCACCAAACATCATCAACATCATCTTCATCTTCATCTTCATCTTCGTCTTCATCATCCTCCCTCCTCCTCATGCCGGCTTGGTCTCTCTCCTCCACCGCCCTCCCTTACATCGGTGTCAAACTCGTCACCACTCACCCCGCTAACTCCTCCCTTAACCTACCCGGAGTCCACGCCAGCTACGTCCTCTTCAGCTCCCTCACCGGCCAAACCCTAGCATCCATGGACGGTACCCAACTCACCCTCCGCCGTACAGCCTGCGTCTCCGCCCTAGCCTCGCGCTACCTCTCCAACACCACCTCTCGGCTTTTGCTTATGGTCGGCGCCGGATCCTTAGCTCCGCACCTCATCAGAGCTCACTTAACAGCACGACCCACCATCAATCGCGTCATGATTTGGAACCGTACTGCGCCGAAATCCAACTATCTGGTGGAGGAGTTGACCACTGAAAGGGGGGCGGAGGGCTTGCGCTTTGAGGCTTGTGAGGATTTAGAGTCCGCTGTGGCTATGGCGGATGTGGTCACCTGTGCGACCAACTCTGAAACGCCGTTGGTGTTGGGGAGGTGGCTGAAGGCCGGGGCGCATCTGGATTTGGTGGGATCGTATAAGCCCTCCATGAGGGAGTGTGATGATGAGGCTCTGAAGAGAGGGAGGGTTTTTGTTGACAATGAGGCGGCGCTTGTGGAGGCCGGAGAGTTGGTCCGAGCGTTTGAGAGAGGTGTGATGGAGAAAGATGATGTTGAAGGGGATCTGGTGGAGTTGATTAAAGGGATCAAGATTGGGAGGAGAGATGACAAGGAGATCACTGTTTTTGTTTCAGTTGGTTCAGCAATGGTGGATCTGTTGACCGCTCAATTAGCATATCAAACTGTCAAAGGGAAACAATAGACATCAGCACTAGTGGTCATGCCATTGCCAGCAATAGGTATGAGATCTTATGATGATTTAGTTGATGTTTGGGATTGAGATTTTGTTATGCGAAATAGATAAGCAACTTTTGCTTGCAATGCCAAACATCCCCTTATAAGTTATTGTAGACATGTTCAAGCCAATAAGCTTTGTTGTTGAATGTTGAATTATATGACTGTTAGGCGTTATTCTTATAATCCTGCAATATAGATTAAAGAATGACGAGTTACGTACACATAGTAGAGTTATAAGTTGCAAACTTCTGATTGAAACCCAATCCTAGATGTGACTCAACTGTCTCTCTGCCCTGTTGCTGTCCGGGGGCCCTGATTCTCGCTATCTTCTTCATCTTCTAGAGTGAAACCCATTCCTGCAACATTTAGGGATGAGGAAAAAAAGGGTTATTGCAGCATCTCTGGTGCATGAGAGCAAAAACAGCTTAGGCAATGAAGATATCACATTTTCATAGCCACCACTCTGATCTTCTCCATCATCAGTCCCACTTTCATTCTTGATTTCTTCCACATCAAAATTAGACTCTGCTTGACCTATCAACTCCATCTCCCTGATCATTTCAGTTGTATTTAAGCCTATTATGACTTGCTGCATTGTGGTTTTTGATTAATTAACTCGAAAAGGAAACTTGGCTTTACTATCTAGATGTGTCTGTCGTACTACATAATGTACGCAACGGTAGATGTTTTACATATTTATTCTTGCATTATTACTTTTGTGTTTTATATAGTATCCGAATTATAAGTGTCATGTTGCAAACTTCTGATTGAAGTATAGAAAAAATGAACCGGCGTATCCCACATTTGTTGTGAATCTAGAATTATGAGCTATTAATCCTAGGTTGTGGGCATTGTAGGCTATAGAACTGGTCGATGACTTTGGGCTTAGGAAGTTCCAAATATTATTGAAGTGGTGAACTTTAAGGTGTATCAGTAACAGGTCTGACTTGTGCAGGCGTGCAGCCCTTGGTGCTATATTGATTTTGGCATGTTTGGGTTCCCCTGTATGCATTTAAGGTTGTGTCATCCACGCCACATGGCTTGTAAGCTGCAATGCTACAACATTTATGAGTTTCGGTTGTATACTACTAATTAGTTCATGAGTTTAGGAGTAAATTAGAAGCTGAATTTAACGTTTAAAAAAAGAAGAATCTTTTACAAGAAAAGGATTAACTTATCATGCCAATCTTAGTTTCTTACAATTCTTACTGTTAGATTACAATATACATCAAGAAAAACAAAGACATAGAGGAAGGATTCTTTTCTTGTAATAGTCATATGTCTAATGCAATACAAAAAGCAGGGATAGTAAAAAAACAGGCCATTTAAGGTGACCATAATTTAATCATAAAGTATTGATTGCGTCAAAGGAGCGATCAAAGATAAAAGGAGAGTTTATGAACATATTCACTTTAGCTACTACGGTGTTGAATCACGAAGAATTTGTTGGATGGTTCTTGGATTAAATATTTTGTTTAGCATAATTTAACATCTGAATTTTATTTGAGATTTGCTATAATAAAGTGCATTCACTACAAATAGAGCTAATAAAATTCAAAGAAAGAAAGTACGATCACATAAAAGTTCAAGTTCAACAACTTGATAACTCTTTAAATTAGATAATTGCACTCATACACCACATAGACATAATATTATTATAACATAATTAAATAAAGGATAAGTAGATAACACTTTAATCACACAAAGGATTTTTTAACGATACGAAACCGAATTAATTACGACGTGTGATGTGGTCACATACAATATCAATTTATTACTCAACGCTAGCAATCAAATATATTTTACTATTCGATGAAAATTAATCCAAATAAAAGAAATAATGCATTGATGTGATTGAACAATGTGTCTTTCAACATACAAAGATGTTAACATAATAATTCACTCATAGTAACTGATAATTAACCAAAGTAAATTTATGTCTAGTGTAATTACAACAGCTTTTTCTTTCATTTTGGATTGCAATTCAGATTCATAAACACAAATACTTCTTCCATAACCTTTTAAGAGACCAACTCATTTGATTTTGAAAATATATTGAAACTACTCGGAAACAGGAGCTTGCCTAATTTATATTACCTTGAACTTTCCCTTTTCGTATGGTACTTGCCTTCTACCGAGAGGAAAGTTGCTTGATTTGGACAAAAGTTCAAAAAGAGGTCTATGCTCTACCTTTTTCTTATAAAAATAAAAATAATTTATTAAAACAGAAATCAAAGCTATAGAGAACCAATAACATTCAACAAATAAAAAATCCATGCACATCAAAAGAAAGAAATATAATATTAATCGACAAACTCTTGGACTTAATTCATATGTTAAATATTGAATTTTGCATTTAACATAACATAAAGGTCTTAAACATCAAGCAACTCAGATGCTTATGTTATTTTATTTTAGTGATAATAATAACATCAACTTTATACGTCTGAAATCATTAGTAATCATCTAATTTATTAAAGATGTATAAATATTAAAGTCATCTTTATAAATTCACAAATTATTTAATTTTACGTGATTTATTGTATAAAAAAATAACTGTATCATTACTTGTATGCCAAAGTCCAAAAGATCAGGTCAGAAAATTTATAACATGTCGCACGAAAAACTTATTTGAAGAATAAGCTAAATCGGATCTCAACATACTTGTAAATTTGTAAATGGTTGAAGATCATACTAACTACACCAATGATTAAAAAAACATTAATAAAAAATATATAATAAATGTTTCGGTCCGGGCCGTACTCGTCATCTAAAGTAATGTACTTGTGTTGTATATTGTATAACAAAATCTTATCGAAAATTTTAAAATTTAAAGGTAGTTGATTTAAAATAAGTATTTTGTAAATAAACGCATTGATATTATATTAATATTATGAATTATGAAATGTAATGTAAGTAAATAAATTGTAAATTAAGCGTTGACGTAGACTTCAAGTCGGGCGGCTTATATCATATCATATGATATTTGGCCCATTGCTATTGCTATTGCTATTGCTGAAGCACCCAATCAATTAATCATTCCTCTGGTGGTTTTCAATTCTCATCGTCTTCCAGAGGCTTCTGCAACTCCGATGGCATCCGATCTGGCGGCCAAAGCGAAAGAGGCTTTCATTGACGACCACTTCCAACTCGCCGTTGACTACTATTCTCAAGCCATCGCCATCGATCCTAACATCCCCGAGCTTTTCTCCGACCGTGCTCAGGCCAACATTAAACTCAAAAACTTCACTGGTAATCTTCTAATACTTCTCTCATTAACAACACACTACTCATATCATATCATATCATATCATTCTCACTTGTTACGGATGCTTCTAACCTAATTTCACACTTTCTTAAATCTATATATTGCTTGATTTGTAAATCGAATGCCGTTGATTCTTGATTTGGAGGGTTTTTGTGTCCTAGTATTAGTGCGAGGAATCTCATCGCCTATGGAATTGTTTGGATATGCAGTTGTGTTGTGGTCCTTTGATTGGATTTGCAGTGGTTGTTTTGACCTTTGTGAATGGTCTGTCTTCGGATTGATATTGTTGTCATCTCTTCTGTTTACCTAATACACTAATTACTTTTTGCAGAAGCAGTTTCTGACGCAAACAAGGCAATTGACTTGGATCCCTCCAATCCAAAGGCATATCTTCGCAAAGGGTGGGTCTCATTGAACAACACAGCTTATTATTGTTATTGTTATTCAGTTTCTACATAAATTTGTTTATATATTTGGGTCATGCACTAAAAGTTGGCGCTAGCTTTTCTTGTTTGTTAATTGCATGATGAAAGGTACTTTAATTTATGTGGTGATTGCAAAGTTCAATAGAATAATGAAACACTGTTTATGCTTTAGATCTAACAGTATTCATAATTGAGTTCCTTTTCTGAAGAGAACATAAACATCTGAACTATAATGATGCTGGAAGTAGTGTTCTGATTTTAAATTTTTGTGCGAAAATATTAGATTATATCTCATTCATAGAGTACCAGACAGTTTATCTGTTGTCAAAGTGTAGAAGTTGTTTCCTAGATGCATTCTTGTAGCTTACCTGGACGTTGGTCTTCTACAATTGCTACATTTGAGCACCATTTTGTTTATTTGTTACTATTTTCTGTACTTTCACTTGACTTTGATGTTGAAACTATTAATGAAAAAGGATCAGCTTAAAAGTGAGCCATTTCATGCTTTACAAAACACAAATCTTTTCATTCCCCAAAATGGGAAAAAAGATCAAAAAATAAGGTGCATGATAGTAAATCTATTTTAATTTGACAATATTAAATAATATGATATTATGACCTTCGACTATCCATTCATAATTACGAAAACCTCTATTCCCTGCAAACATGATTAATGATTTCACGAGTTATAATGAAGAGAATCCCAATACAACTTTTTGCAAAAATATGGGTGAGTTGCATAGGCTATTCGAGCTGTTGTTGACTGAAGAGAAGCTGAGAATCTGCCAAGACTTAGATGTCATAGCCTTATAGGTATTCTATGCTAAAGATCTATGAAAAGAGGATGGCAGTGAAGGCTTAGATCTCGTCTTGTTGTTTTTCATGTCATATATACTTAATGTATTCTACTTGTATTGGTTAAATAGAAGGATTTATGCTCTTGTTTTATGATAAAGCCACAAATTATAATGGTACTTTGGTTCTATTAGAATATGCTCAAACTTTTTGTCTTACCACACCATGCCTAATTAATTACACCTTGGCTCTATGGCGAATCAAGGGCTTGCTTCTTTGACAACCTCGTATTGGTTAAATAGAAGGATTTATGCTCTTGTTCGACGTGTATATATTTGTTTTTGTTTCTTTGAATATCTTGTAATGTTCACATTTCTGTCTACAGAATGGCATGTTTCAGTCTTGAAGAATATCAGACTGCCAAAGCAGCCTTTGAAGCTGGTTCCATGTTAGCTATAGAAGATACAAGATTCACAGATTGGATAAAAAAGTGTGACAAGTTCATTGCAGGTAATTAAATATTAATAGAAATGCTAACAACATTGGGATCTGATTGTTAGATATAAGCACAAGAGTAGCGTTTTAAGGCGGGTGTTTAATTTGTAAAACAGAGGAAAATGGTGAGCTACCAACACAGTCATCAGATGCAACCCTGACTGATGTCGTGGCTCCTAATTCAACTACAAAAGATGCTGAGCAAGTAAAGAACGTATCTAATGAGGTGATCACAACACCAGCAAAACCCAAGTACAGGTCTGGACCTTATCTTACTTGCCGGTTGCCAGAATCAGAGACGTTTTTAATGCTTAATGATCTTACACATTTGTGATTTTATTTTTCAAGAATGTATATTTACCCAAACAAGAATCCTCACTTAAGGATTGTATCCCCGCATAATACAATCCCCCTGTGAATCTCTTTCATCGAATTTAGTGATATGGGTGATGTTAGTTTTTGAAATGTGCGTGATTGCAATCGACATTAAAGATTTATAGCTCATACATATCTGCAGGCATGAATTTTATCAGAAACCAGAGGAGGTGGTTGTGACCATATTTGCTAAGGGAATACCGGCTAACAATGTGTTTGTCAATTATGGAGAGCAAATAGTATGTTGAAATACTACTTTTTCTCGATTGCTATTTTTTCATCTTGATCTTTTGCCCATTACGTAAAAAAGTTCTCATGTAGCTGTTCCAATTATTGATGATTTCCAGCTAAGTGTAACTATCGACGTACCTGGTGAAGATTCATATATTTTCCAGCCTCGCTTGTTTGGGAAGGTGAGATACATGAACTTGTATTCTAACAGTCAAACCAACTGACTTTACGTATTCATTTCTTTCTAGGATTAAACATTCTAGCTTATAACTAATATTCATATGACAACTATATGCCACTTTGCTTTATGAAATAAAATCCCAAACATACATGATACATTGTTTATTAAATTGACAGATAGTCCCAGCAAAGTGCAGATTTGAGGTTCTTTCAACCAAAGTAGAAATCCGACTTGCTAAAGCTGAACCTATACATTGGAGTTCTCTTGAATTTGGTCAAAGCAGTTTGGTTGTCCAACAGAGCAATGTTTCTGCTGGTAGGTCTTCCAGTTTTATTTATGATAATTGATAATGTTCGGCAGGAGTGTAGCATATAGCTAATGTTACACTTGTGAGTGTTTGGGCATGCGTTTCGAAAGAGATCATTTGATATCTGAATTAAGGGGATCAGATAATACCATGTAATAAACTGGGCTATAAAAATAGTGTTTGGTTGTGCTTCTGTTGTTTGAAGTTACAACAATAAGGGAATCCATCTTTGAAAAGTTTGACAACTTCTGACTGTTTCAAAATTAATAGGTAAAAGTGTAAAACTACCAAAAATGACATTTTTGAGAAAAAAGCTACAATTGGTTTGTTCAATGGAAATATCAATGTTAATATAGGTTAAGTGAGTAAACAAGTAATTTGATTTTTTCCTTAGACAAATAGTTGTATTTAAACTGATATGGAGTTGATCATTTTAAATAATCAGATGCAGAATATGTTTTCAAAGATAGAACCTGATTATTCAATTTTCAAGTCAGACAACAAACAGACAATAACTTTAGCATCCGCTTAACCACAATTTTTGGGTTTTGCTGTAGTTTATTGCTCGTGATCATTTCTTTGGACACTCATCACAATTTTCTTTGTCATGTAGGTAATCAGAGACCAACTTATCCTTCCTCGAGGCCAACTAGAGACTGGGATAAGCTTGAAGCTCAAGTGAAACAGGAGGTATGAGCTTTAGTTGATAGACATAAGTGTACCCTAAGATTAGGGGAGAGAAATCATGGTCTAAGGTTGTGTTGCTGATTGAGTATTTTTTTCAGGAAAAAGATGAAAAACTTGATGGTGATGCAGCTTTAAATAAATTTTTCCGTGATATATACAAAGATGCTGATGAGGATACAAGAAGGGCTATGAGAAAATCTTTTGTAAGCCTCTTCTTCATTTGATTCAAATTAGTTTTCTTGCCATTTATGTTTTGTTTTCTCCATCAATACAGAGAAGGATTGTATCCTCTTTAAGAGATGTCAGTTTGACCTAGTAACCTTTATAATATATTTCGAACGGGTCAATGGGTTAAATTGAAATAAAATCATGGCTAAAATTGTAGTGGGCCAAATGGGTTTAAGAGGTGGAAAGTTACCCAAAGTCTATTTATAATTTATAAATGCTAACTTCCACTAGCTCTATTTAAAAAGTTAGAATAGTATTTTAGTAGTATAGTTTTGTAAACCATAATTTAATACAACTAATTATAAAAAAAAAGTTGAAAAATGGACAAAGTAGCGCCTGACCTACTGTTTTCATCCAAACTTCGTTACCATTTTGCCACAACTACTTTGAAGTAGAGGAGACGGTCAACCGATTTACTTTTGAACGATTTAATTCTAGTTTAACTTTTATTTATGAAGGGTCAAATGTTACTTATAGTGTACTTGTAGCAAATAAAATAAAAACCTTTTTATTTTAAAACTTCGATGATTATCGATATAATACTTATTTGTAAAAAAGTTGGTTTCCAGGCAAATGTTTTCAGTTAGCCTGACCTGCACATTTTGCCACGTCTACTTTGACATTTTCGAACGAAAGCCTGAATTCTTTAAATTTACGTGTTTTTGTCTTGTTTGATAAAACAGGTTGAGTCGAATGGTACAGTGCTGTCAACAAACTGGAAAGAAGTGGGATCGAAGGTGGTGGAAGGAACCCCTCCAGATGGCATGGAAATGAAAAAATGGGAATATTAAAAGGTTGGGGTTTGAATGAATAGGATGGTGTGTTTTTTTTTTTGTGGACCTCTTTGTTGGCTAGTTTGGCTATGCTTTGAAGTTGTCTATATTTCTTTTTTTGCCGGATCCTCTTTGATGTTAAGTCCCTCGTGTACTAGCTTGCATTCCACTCATATCAACCCCCTTTTGGCGTTTGAACTATATTTGATTTTGGATGATTGTTTAATTATTGTGGAAATTTATATTTTTTTTAATACAAGAGTCAATTTTGATTTGTATGATTGTTATGTGAATATGAATACTATAGTCTACCGTTATTAATTTTATGGTTTTAGCATAATATGTTATATATAGCAACTGACTTTTTTTTTTTTTTTTTTTTTTTAAATAGAGAATCATAAGAAACTTATAAGCATTTGTATGTTTAAATTTAGTGAGAGACGGTTATGCTGTTTAGCACCTCACATGTGAATAGACATTGTTTACTGTTTGGTTCTCCTTCTTGCTTTTGTTTTGAATAGGCAAGGATGAGAAGGGTGTTGTGTCCTGTTCAGGAAGCATACACCATGGACCCTAAAAGTGACTAGGTTTTTGCTCTTATGCCATGAGTTTTAGTCTTGCCACACATGATATTGTGCTTGTACTAGCGGTGCCACACAATTTGAAAAAAGCAAGGATGTTTATTGCACAAGCACTCTCTCTTCTCTGCCTCCATCTTTCTCTTCTCTCTTTATAGTATGTTAAAGTAAAAAAAATGAAGAGATGGAGGAGAATGAAAGATGATGTGAAAGATAGAGGAGGGTAATAATTTGACGCTAAAGAGGCGAAAGATGATGCAAGGTGAAAGATCACCACACCACATGCTCTTAGGGTGTTTAAAGGTCACGGAGAATGATGCTCGGGTTCCACCATTCACATTATTGAGATCTCTAAGACGTTTAACACATTAGAAATTAGTGGAAAACAATGCTTAACATTTGTTATTCAATTAATCATAAATATAGTTTTTCTTAACAACAATCTCAGTATACCCCTAAACTACGTCATATGCTTATGACAAAATTTAAACTCTCACAGTTTCTAAAAATGCCACTAACACCTTGGTGGGACTTGAACACAACTAATCATTAAACCACATCATATGTTCATGATTAACTCACACACTTACTAATCCTACTCTTACATTTATACTTTTTGTTTATAATGAGACTTGAATCATCAACCATACTTGTTTATGCGTTGTTGCTTAGTTAAGTTTGATATGTGAAGGCCACACTTGAGCCCATCAATTAAATGACCTCTGTTATAAGCTTACACTTGAGCTCGTCTATAAAATAAGTTTCGTATCGAGCTCGAGTTTGCTTAAAATAAACTTGACTTAAACTTTTAGTAAAGTGATTTTGAGTAGTTTACAAAGAGCTCAACTCGTTAACAACCCTAATGGTTCTTGTGAAGTAATGAGCACTCTTCATTAGAAGGCCAAGAAGAAATTGACATAAGAAAACATGTGGGAGACACATATGAATAGTTGTGCCATTCAACCATTGGATACAACAGGGTAATTTCAGTGCTAGCCGGCCAGGTCTAGTATTACATTACCCTTTTAATTATATATACACTCAAGTTTGATTTGACAGTGGCACCAAGCCATTAAGTCTCTCCTTAGCAAACCAGACCAATTGGTCCACATAGCGTCACTAAATTAGGAGAATATTAGGTACGCATAATCGTACGAGATATGCACTTCATGTTTTTGTACTTTTATTTATCGGATTGCAAAGCATTGGTGGATAGTATGGGGACCTTGGTCCTTGGGTACTAAACTTGAAGTTTCCGTGGGTTGAATATGAAATACAAACCCGAAAAACCTGTTAGACCCCAAATTTGAACGCGATATGTGTATGGATTGATACCAACATGACCCGTTTAAGATTTATTTTATTTTAATAAATATTATAATACATATGATTTAAAGTAGAAAGGATGTTTCCTTTTAAATATTATTATCTCAAAAATCATCTTAACATCAATTGTGAGAAATGATTATAACCCGAACCGGTTATTGTAAGACCAGATTTGACCATGTTACACTTTAACGTATCTAACCATATTTATGACAACTCGTTATATATATGATTTCAGTTTAAAAATAGTAGAGATTTATATGGTCTTACTTTAGTATTTGCATATTAAACAAAATAGTTATTAATTTATTTCATTTTGTGTTCTTCTGAGTTTTAAGTTTTTAATATGCATGAAGAAAAGGTGCATAAAGTAGTTAACAGTAAAATGGAAGGACGACTCAGCAGCAATTTAGTCCTTCACTTTTAATCCACCATTAAATTCAAAGTGACCTACATTAGGCATTATTAGGTCTCTCCTCGGTCATCACCACTAAAACTTTCATTATCCTAATACCTCATTGGACAGTCAGTGATCTCATTAAAATCTTTAATAGATTGTTATTAATATATAATTATAAAGATTAAATATATACACACATAATAGAATTTTTAACTACAATAGCACAAAAATTTTAAATCTTTAACCGCACAGCAAAATAAGTATATGCATGTTAACAAACGTATCGCTCACTTATTTGTTGAGTGTGACAAATGACGATATCACACGCTATATATATATATAATGTGCTTTGGCAAAGAACGTTAAACAAACTTCTAACCTTATTGGAAAACTACAGTTCAAAGATGGACTTGAGTGACAAAGTTTTTTGTACTCGTATGCATTGTTGGAACTTTCAATGGCTAGTAACTTAGTGGCGGACTCATAACAAGACGTTTGTAAAAGTGTCCGTATGTAATATCTTAAATGATTCTATTTTAATATCACTTCCTACAAAATGACAGTTTTTTTTGCACTATATGAGGACATGTTTCTATTTAAAAAAAGTTGAAAATAAAAAGTGGAGAGAGGGAGCCTGCATATGTAATGTAGCTAGAGATGTACAGTGGTCGGTGGGAGAGAGGCGATTAGTGTTGTGTGCATGAGGGCTTTTGGTTCGTGGAATTTTTTACCGGAAATTTCTGACGTAAGGGGTCCGTGGGCTCTGGCCCATTAGAAGTGACCTAAACCCTAAAAATCTGAATTTGTTGAAAATAAAGGGAAATCTAGGTGTGTTTATTTTGATGGCCACAAATAAACCATCAATCAAAATCAAAATCAAAATCGAACTCACCACGTAGCTTTGTCCAAAGGAAAAGGGTTCCACCGTCTGGCTTCAATTCAAAATCCACTGTTGTTCCAATGATCACTCTCAAGGTAAGGTTTTTTTCCTTCTGATTTGACTTTTACACATAAATATATAATAAATCGATGAACAGTAATTTAATTTAAAAAGAGTAACATATTGATTAATTAGCACTGATATTGTCGATTTTACGTGTCAAAAGAGCTTGAGGTCGTGCACAAAAAAACATCATCAACAAGCTAGTTGTTAGATCTCATTGCTAAAATGAATGACCCATTGGTCATATCTGTGTTTAAATAGTAGTGTACGTATGTTATTAGGCAAGAAACCCATTTAGATTGTGTCCTCGTTAGTTTTTACGCCCTTTGTGTCTAGATTTTTTTCATATAGTTTCTTATTTTCCGAAAGAATATTGTTGTCAAAGTATGAAATAATATAACATGATTGTGCTGAGTTTAGTTATGATTGAAGAAAAAACACATTTGACCGGTACATGTTATGTATGTTGATCGATGTGAGCTGAGATTCCTTCCTTGCTTGTTTCGTTTTGGATTTCGTATCTCTTATACCCATACCCATACCCATGTTTTTCTTTTTATATTTTTTGATTTTAAAGGAAGATAATTTGGTGTGTATATAATATAATGCCTCTCATGTGCATTTTGTTTTTATTCATCATAATTTGTTTAAGTAGCACATCTGGATTACAGATGGATATTGCCTGCCTTTTCAATTATTACTAAACAGGAATATTATAAATACAACATAAAAGGAGTTTTCTTAATTTTTTCTCTATTTTCTTTTCTGTTTAGTGATGGATGCAAAACAAAATAAGTTAATTATAAACTCTAATCTTGGGGCCGAGCGGGTCAGGTCAGCAAATTACAGGTATTCACCATAATATTTTTTGACTCGAATCAAGGTGATTTGTTTTATAAAACATTTAGTTATCTAGAATTTAATTTGACCAGATGTCAGCGTGTGTTCTTAGGCCGGTTCTTTGTTTTCGACCTTCACCTAAACAAAAACCCCTAATGGTGGGGTTTTTTTGGCTAGGGGTGACGGAGAATGCTAGTACGAATGGCTAGAGAGATGAAGAAGCAGATTATTTTTTTATATCAAAAGCAAAAGAATATAAAATATCACAAGGAAATTACCGGCATCATATGTTAACTTCTATATTTTCTGGAAACTAAATTTAAATTTTATTATACTAGCTAGGGTGAAATTTGTTATATTTTTATGTAATGTGGCAAAGATGATTAATTAATGAGTTCTTGTCAAGTAAGTTTTTGGATCCATTATATATATAAGACGTCAAAATGGATATTGCCGTTAAAGTCAAAATCAATATGTTGAATTAAACACCATACCTTAAAGGAAATATGTGTATAACCTGGTCAACAACACTTGTTTCATAAATCAATGCTGAAACAAACTATATATCCAATTCTTTTATTTTCTTTATATTCTCATTCAACACTAATTTGAACTACATTAAGTTTCGTAATATGATAATTGGCCTCATAATCAAACTTTCTTTCTTTCTGAATCTTCTATATTATATGAGAAACTAATTGATGGGTAAAATTTCCAATTAAGAGATATCAAATGTCATAATTTTTTAGTTTGAACTCTTGTAAAAAAAGTTTTGTTTTGACCATTTGAAGAACTTATGTATTTGCATATCTTAAAATAATTTTAGTAGTATATATATATATATATATATATATATATAAATTAAACTAGTATATTCATTTTGAATAACATGCGTTTTAAAGTAGAGAAAATAGTTAGAATAATTGGCCTTTGGGTATCTTTATATATGACTGTGTCTTTTTAGCTCTATATATATCAAGAAAATATGCAAATTTATATCAGTGCCAACTTTATATATTTGAATTATTAGAAATTTCTCGGAATGAAGGAATTCCACTCCCACCTCTTTTAACAAAATAAAATAAATTAGAGACATGAAAAAAAAGATGAAAAATGGAATAAGAAAATAGATAGGAGTTCATTAAATAAAAATAGATCAAATATTGTAGTTTTAAATAAATTTGTCATTCCCGATAAAAAAAATACATACTTAAAATTTATTTAGGTATTTAATAGTTGTAATATAAATAGCTATAACACATTACAAACAGGCTCCTTACAAGTGAGATTATATAGAATAAGTTTGTTCGTTAGTATAAATAGCTATAAACTATAAAGTAAAAACTTATGAATATAACTAAAAAGTATTGGTATTTATTATATATATATATATATCCTCTATGGTATTGCTTTCACCGTAAATAACATGTGTTTTTAAAAGTATAATAATCATATTGGTTAGATGCTTTATTTTTCTTATAGAGAAAACAATAAAGTGGAAAACAGTGAGAAGGTATGCTATAAATAAAAGATGGAGCTTCACATTTCATATACGGTGAGTGAGTAAGCTCTGAGCTCTCTCTTCCCCTTCACTTCTCCCCTGCTCTGTCTGTTTCTTTGCCGCCTTCCTTCTTAATTCTTTCTTCAAGGTACAACCCATTTCTTCACGTTTAATTTACCAACAAATGCATGTACAACTCGATCAGCTTCTGGATCTAGCCACATGCAGTGTTTACTTAATATATGCATGCATCTTTTTCAATTAAATAACATTCTTAATTATAGAAACAAGATCGAGCATTGCATTATGCATATATTTTATGTGTTGGTACGTACGTACGTAGTTCATTGATGTTGATATATGTTTTTAATTAATAATTTACAGAATTAAGTACGTAAATCTACGTACCATAAAATGGAAAATGGCAAAGATTTCCCTCAACCGATCAGATCTGCGGAAATACTGGGGTTTCATAATCATGCTGCTGTTATTAAGCAAACTGCAGGCTCAAGCTTTCAGACCATGGTATGCTTAATTTGCTTTATTAATTAAGTTACAATATACAATAAAATAATTCAGAGGATTATATATGCATCCAAATAATATATAATTATTTTTTTATTTCTAAACGCATCACAAAGGTTACAAGTATGTCCCCTAGACGGTGTAGATCCGTCTCGTTAACATTTTATTCTCTCGATACTTTAAATTTTTATAATTAATGTATTAAATATGATTAGAAAAACGTACAACAAGTTATTATGAAGAGAATAATCAACATTTTAAATAAAAAAGTTTAGAGTAAATTACTATTTTAATCCTTGAGGTTTGGTTAAAATAACAATTTTAGTCCATAGTTTGTACATTAACTTAACTGAATAACACTAATGCTTGAGTGGAATTTAATTTAAAAAAATGATTGTACATTGTGGTTGTTAAAAGGATTATTGTTTGAATTTGGCAGGGGCCGAATGGAAACGGAAACGGAAAGGGCGTTGGAAGGCCGATTGAGGAACAAGCAAGAGAATCGGTTTCCATTAGCATTAATCCAGCGTCGCCATTGGAGGGTAAAAGGGTGGTATTGTTCGAAGACAACATTGAAGCAGTCAGAAATGATAGCCCCGCCGGAGACAACAAATTTTGTGAAATTGATGTTGAGTGGGTACCCGAGATAATCCCGGAATGTGTGAAAAACCCAAGGATGGATGAGATTAAGGAGAATAGATCATACGACTCATTTAAAACATGGTCGGGTCGACTCGAGAGACAACTCTCTGTTTTGCGTGGAAAGTCCTTCTCACGCCATGATCCAGCTGCTCAAAATATTCAAGGACAGACTTTATCTGCGGATAGATACTTCGACGCTTTACAAGGACCAGAGTTGGAGACTCTTAGGGTATGTTCTGTTCAAATCCGGCCTTTTCTTTATATACTTTACTTACTCGTTTTAGTAAACCTATGTCGTATTATGTTATGTTGTGGTTGATTTACATACAGCCTTGGGAAGAAATAATGCTTCCTGAAGATAAAAAATGGCCTTTTCTTCTTCGTTATCCGATCTCATCGTTCGGTATATGTCTCGGCGTTAGCAGCCAAGCGATTTTGTGGAAGCACGCCTCAATGGCCTGGGCCCATTTCTTTCATATAAGCCTTAGAGTGAACTACGCCTTATGGTGCGTATCCATCCTTCTCTTTGCACTTGTGGCCTCCACGTACCTTCTAAAACTCATCTTCTACTTCGAAGCCGTCCGCAGAGAATACTACCACCCCATTCGGGTCAACTTCTTTTTCGCCCCGTGGATCGCCCTACTCTTCTTGGCCATTGGAGTCCCCCAAGATGTCCGCCCAAATTTGCCCCACTGGTTGTGGTACCTGCTCATGGCACCCATATTTTGTCTCGACCTCAAGATCTACGGCCAATGGATGTCCGGAGGCCAGAGGAGGCTCTCTAAGGTGGCTAACCCCTCTAACCACTTAGCCGTGGTCGGCAACTTTGTTGGGGCCTTGTTGGGGGCGTCCATGGGGCTAAAAGAAGGCCCCATTTTCTTCTTTGCCGTCGGCTTGGCTCATTATACGGTCTTGTTTGTGACATTGTACCAAAGGCTACCAACAAACGAAACTCTCCCCAAAGAGCTTCATCCGGTGTTCTTCCTGTTTGTTGCCGCTCCTAGCGTTGCTTCCATGGCCTGGGCTAAGATCAATGGATCCTTTGATTACGGATCACGCCTCGCCTATTTCATCGCCTTGTTTCTTTACTTTTCATTGGTTAGTTCCGTTCAATCTAATTCAATATATTATATATATATATATATATATGCGGATAAAATTATATGTCTTTTGACGGTGTACGTATTATTGTTACATTCGCAGGCGGTCCGTGTGAATTTCTTCAGAGGATTCAAGTTCTCTTTAGCGTGGTGGGCTTACACGTTCCCAATGACAGGAGCTGCAATTGCCACTATCAGATACTCAAACGAGGTCCCAAATTTAGTAACTAAAGTGTTGTCAGTAACCCTGGCAACTGTTGCTACAGTAACGGTGACAGGGTTACTGATAACTACTGTTATTCATGCATTCGTGCTACGAGACCTTTTCCCGAATGATATAGGGATTGCTATTAGTGGTAAGAAGACAAAAACACAAAAGAAATGGTATCACCGGAACACATGTGGATCGGCCAAAGATATTGATCAACATCACGTTAAGAGTTCGGGTGAGAAAATAGTTGAAGTTCCGGTGATATCTCCGGGGTTAGGCGTTAAACCGTTCTCGGTTCGGGTCATGTAACTACTAATAAACGTTTGATGGTTAGACAAAGGAGGAGCTTAGTTAGGAATGTTCAGATGAACTTGGAGGATGTATATATATAACAATGGAACAATGTTGTTTTATATCAATAGGCCTCTAATTTACATCATTGTTGTTATGATTATTTAAGGAATTAGAGTATGTTATTATATCTCATAATTTTCATTCTACCTTAATATTATTCAATAAATGTTAGATGTATTATTGATTTAGCAAATATCCCTATTCTAACACATATACGATTGAATAGAAACTTGAGCTAATAAGTAATTATGTCTGATTCAAATATTTTCAGTGAGAGTAAGTAGAAGAGTACAATTAGATGTGAACAAAACGGATAAAGAAAAAAAAAAATCAGATTGGTTAAAACCGTTAAAGTGAAACATGGTTAGACCTGATTTTTACAATAATCGGTTCGTGTTATAACCACTTCTAGATGGTCCAAAACCCACTACCTGTCCAAACCTTTTAGGCTATTAACCGGACTAGATAACCGCATTAATAGTCTAGAAAACTAGTTTTCTGTAAATAATATTTTTATAATGAATCAATAAAATACTTGATATATAAAATAAAATCAACAATTTTTTTTATTTTATGAATTTTAGAAATTGCTTCGTTACAAAAAAAAAAACATACAAAATTGCAAATACATTTAATTTTTTATATATAATCCTTACTGTTGTCTTTGTTTAATGTTGACTCTTGCCTTCGGGACTATTTGTTGTGGTATGATCGACATCTTGGTTTGTTCGCATAAGGAAGTATCAACACCAATAACATTTTAATCACTAAAGCTTGTCATGTGAGCCTTATGAGATTAAGAGTTCATAGCGTTTTTGTGTTTTTTTGCTCGTTTTTTGGTGCTTTTGAGAGCTAGACAAGTGTTGTGATTAAAATAATCCAACGAATACATATTTATACCATCAAACGGCTGTATAGTAGTTTGAAACGGCTATTTTTTAGCCAACAATAATAAACTATTAAGAAGTTATTGACAAGGTAAAAAGACCGGCTACAAATGGGTTTCTGAATTGGAAACTTCAAACAGTTGCTCACGTACGTACAAACAGGTTTTCTGATACCGGCTCTTGAATTGGGTTGCTTATGGTTAAAGATAGGTTCTACTTTACAAACATGGGCTAGATACCAGAAAGATTAATGGGAGTATGGGCTATGCACAGCTACAAACCGTTTGTTGGACCCAAACTTCAACCAATAAAACAGCAAAGAAAGCCCAACCTAGAAGCAGAAACCCATTAATAAATTTGATGTTTCTTAATAAAGAATTGTACGTTTTGAGTATTAGACAATATTATTAGAGTTATTAATATGAGCTCACGGGTTCATTTATGTTTTAAGATTTGCATTATAATCTTTATATATTATAACCTAACCTATCAATAATATTGATTAACTCTTTTACCATTTAACATTGAGTTGTGAATAAGCCAAACATGAACAAGTTGAACCAGGTGTCGCCTACAAATACATGTATATCATACAATCGATCATTCTCCCTATGATGACCCATAATAAGAATCTAAAGATGAAACTAGCTTATGTACAGTGTGAGTAGACCTTTAAGATTTCTTCAGCAATCATTCTTACATGGCCGGCATGTGGCCTGCTGAACCCGCATGCGTATCAGGTCTTTATTAAAGTTAGTTTGTTTACATTGAAAAAATTCATTAAGCAAAGCAACCATATATAACACGTTTCGGTGTATGTTGATCCTTGTGGTCGCATGATCATTGTCGAATTCAATATTGTGCTCCCTTGAAGGGAAGCTAGGGTCTTGATCTCTAGACATGGGGTACAAAGTGTTGCTTGTTATACATAATTAATTCCATCATGTGATGTGCTTGTACGTGCAGTGGTTCTATCTAACCTTGGCTAATGGCTAGGTACGTTGTTTATTTTTGTGGGACAAGAAGCCTGCCTGCCTGCCTGCACAAGATTAATAGTTACACCCTCTAACTGGACTACTAATATATATATTACTTAATAATTTGTTTCAATATATAATAACTAAACAGCTTATTATAACCTAGCTAGCTAGCTCATTAATAGTCTACAGTTTAATTACATCTTATAATTAAGCCACGTACTCGTAATTCTTATTCTAAGATGCTAGCTAGCTAGGAATCACATATGGTTAACTAACTCTTACCAAGAATGAAATACCATAGTGAAATCATGCATGCATGGTTCATGAAGTCATTGTCGCTTCATCTTCGTCAAGGGTTTGCTTGTCGAGTGGAAAATCAAAACTAGTCCGTTCGGGATGATCGATTATCACAACTTGCCGTCGAAGGAAATTAAAGCTAGAGAATGACAAATATTGCTAGCAGTTTATCTTACTCTGCTGGAGATCGAGGAATGAAAGTCGAAATCATATATAGAAAAAGAAGAAGCCAAGGGAGGGTAAGAAATTAGTGACGTGTGATTGTCGGTGGCAGTGTAACCACCGGCATTGCTAAATGTTATATAGTATAATATAATGGTATCCTTTTGATTGTTTTTAGTAAGAGGGAAATGCATTTTAAAATGATTAAATAAATGTGTATTTATTGATTGAATGTTAAGAAAAGACATAGAAGGTTTATTTTGATACTATCACTCTCCAACCTATGAACAAGATGAAACATTTAGCTAGTGTAGTTATAAGTAGTAATCTTCATTGGCTATTACCTTCATAATCAATGAAAGAGGCCGGCACGCACTCTAAAAGGTACGGATGTGCACACTCCGTAATGTGACTTGTTGATGACACATTTTTGACAACTAGAAAGGAACTGGTCACCATGATCATGGTTCAATCCGCGTTTGTTCGGTTCAAGAAACTGTTTGTGTATGGTTGGTGTTGGTTCTAGGTCATTTATGCTCAAATGGGAGTTACTTGTGATGGTTTAAGGGACGGTCACTTTTCAATAACCATCGTAGGTAGTTTACTGTTTACATATTTACAAGAACCACATTCATTTGACATAAAAGTTTTTAACCCCATACAAGTTCCAATTTGAAAGAAAACAAAAGGTCGTTTCTATGGAATCTCTAGACCGAATCAATAATATACGACTAGCATCTAGATACGGATTCAAGATACAATAAAGCAAAATAAATACTTTATCAGCACTACAATCTGTGGTCATAAAACAATTGAAACTACTTAGTTATCATAATTCAATTACTAAAAGTTAAGTTTTTGGTCCCAACATGATTCTTTAATAATCTGGTATATAGATGAGGGAAGAATTTTTTATTAAAGGTTTTCTCATTAGGTTACAACAATCAATCTTATAAATAAAAACTTTAAGGCTTTCTGATAGATCAATTCAATCATCAACTAATTCAAATATGCATGAGTTCTGATTAAATTAATAAACAAATCTATGATTCACCATGAAGCCTTACGATGTTTGATTAATAGTGCGGGTGAAATTACTTAACAAATAAAACACTCATCTCTGAGCAATAAACAATATAATTCTGTTGGTGTTATCTGTTATATATTAATTATACCAAAGCCATTATTATCAAACACCAAAACCAACAAAATATAAGTAACCCAATACATTTTAGTTATCACCAGGCATGGGCTCTTTGTTAGAATACACCGGCAGAATCATGAAAACTAGTCGAGAGGATTGGTTTTGGACATACGAGCTAGATGAGTTATTTTTCAAGGTTGCATTATTCTTAGTTTCATTTTGTAGCCCATTTACTAATCAAGTCTAGTCTCACAAATAACTCCAGTAAGAGCATCTCCAATCCTCCACAGTCCAAGGGTTTAGTTAGACTTTTTCGACAAAAAACCACACAGACCGACCTCCTCTAGATTGTTTGTCTACATGATCGAGCGCTATAGCCCTCTCTCCTCTACGTCTGCCGTACGTTGTGGAGCTCACAAACCTCCACATGAAATTTTCTAACAGTCCTCGAAAAATAGATTAATTATAATCAAAAGAGACTCTTTAAGAACAAAAATATTTGCATATTTTATGGAACCGACGGACTTTCATTCTGGTTGCACTATATCAACTTTAATTTGTCCAAAGACATATATTCCTTTCCTTATATCTTTTCAAAAAAATACAAAACTACGTACATAAAAAAATCAACAAACAAACTCTAATTATCCATACCAATGGTTTTCTTGCAATGTACAACTGCCTCATGAATTGAGCTTTCGGAATAACATCTTCCACCCCAACACGCTCCACCTGTCTTAGAACTAGATTCCCAATTGTCAACTCCTTGTACTCTACTACTACCAGAGTTTCCCCGTCTCATTTTACACCAAAGTGGCTTAACCAAATCCATATACTTTTGAATGATTTTTTTCTGTAGTTTATGACACTTGCTTAATGATATGATAGAGCGGCTTTTACGGAGCCGCCCATCCCCTCGGGAGTTTGAAGAGAGAGGTGAAACATGAATATTGGAACGGGAAGATGAATCCAAAGGAACCAGGATACCATTTGAGATGAGCTTATCCGCATGAACAAGAGTCATAGGGGTTTGTGATTTTGGCATATCAAAATCAAAATCAAAATCTTGATGAACGAGAAATCTTTTAGAGGGTGTAAGGTTAGGATCTATCTCAATGAAAGAAGCACTATCAGTTGCATCAAACGAGAATCTAAAAGAACGATTGGAGCTATAAAGAGACGTGTCTTGGTTCACTAACCAAGAGTGTGAAAAGCTCTCAACGGAGAGTTGTGAATCTCCCATGGCCATGGAGGATAAATCTAAATGTGATCAATTATTTAAAACTTTTTAGTATACAGGTTATATTAATCAGATAACCTAGCTAGACTATATATAACGATGTGGTCCTAGTGACCATAGAATAAAGGAATATAAATGACAAATTGAACCCTACACATGATGTAACATATGTCGTGTGTTTTGATTTTTAGCACTAGAAAATAGCAGGCATTGGTCCCATAATTTCAATATATTTGCTCAGCACCGGTAGAAGAAAATTTTCTAAGTATAAAATCTAATTAAACTGAGGAAATTTTCAAAATTTTAATGGATACCAAACCCAAGAATACAAAACCACCAGACATTGGTCCCCAAGGCTGTCGGGGAAAGAAATGGACATAAAGTATCATAGAAAGAAGCAGAAAGAGACTCGAAACCAAACTGTCTTTCAAGGACAAAAGCAATTATAACTACATCCATCTTTCGGACACATGTTTGCAACTAGATTCATCTTCCAGACAAATATTCCTAACTAGATTTATACTCTAGAAAGATGTTCCTTAATGTGTAGAAAATGACTGCCTTAATTCTATTAAAAAATTAGGGTTCGTGCTGGCCGATTACAACTCAAAAAGGGAACAAAACGTTTGATTGCTCAAACACATAGATAAAGATGATGATCAGTTTAGATATTAATGGTCACCAACTCGTAGAAAAACATCAAAGGTAGAGGATAGTTCTATGACTGTAGAAATGGGATGAGCAAAGATAGTTTTCTTCATGAAATCGGTAAAAGGTTTGGAACCCTTTAGAGGATGGTGTCTTCTCCCGGCCTTTCCTTGTCTGCATGCATCCTTTTACCTTCACCTCCAACCATTAAAAGGGTAAAGTGTACACATGTGGGTAACAGGTAGCCCCAGCTAGCTGCCAAACTCCCGGCTTGAATTCCTAAAATACTGTTCATTGCTTTAGGGGCTGTTTGGTTGGGTCTGACTGACCCCACTCAAACGTGCATGTCTGACTCGGTCAGACGTGAAATGTTTGGTTGGTTATCTCTTATCTGAGAAGAGGTCTGACTGAACCACTTATTCGGTCAGACCTAAACCAAGATCTGACAGAGTCAGACGTGGAGGCGGATCTAGTAAAGAGGAGAGGGTCTGGTCTGTGACGGCGAGGGTGACGACGAGGGGTCTGGTTGGCGGTGCTGCCGGCGGTGAAGCCGGAGAGGAAGGGGAGACCAAAGACGGCGATCGGAATTTTGGCTTTGAATAGGATGGGGCTTTGATTTTGCTGATGATCTTCAAGTTTCAGAGATACCTTTATGGTTATTCGATGAAGATTGAAAGATCCACATTTTCTGTGGAAGATTTTGAAAAAAATTTGACCCCTTTTTGATGATGGGGTGAAAAGAAGCAGTGACTCTGATTGAACCTTGAAGATGAACTATGTTTTATCATTTTACGTGCCTTATGGGACTCAGAGATTATGTAGATATATATTTTAAATAAGACAATTAAATTTTTTAAAAGATTTGTGATTTCACAGATATCCAACCAGATATCCAATCAAACAGACTTAAACTGGTTCAGCACTTATTAGTTTAGACCTCTTACTGGCTCAGACATCTTATTGCTTCAGCGCTTACCCATTCAAAAATTGCCAAACAGCCCCTTAGTTTATAAATATATAGGGTAATAAGGTACTTTGGTTCACAACTTCCTTTCTAAAATATATAATTATATGACACTTGTAGCTTTTTTCGATGTTTTGGATTAAATAAATAAAATGAATGGCATTGGTTTTTTTTTCGCTGGCGATAGATTTTTTACTTTGACATACTGATGTGCTTCAAATTATACATAGAAAACATATCAATTGTATATCAAATATTACTCAAACACTTACTAAAAATGATAAATTGATATCTAAATTTTTTAAATTATGTTTTTAGGCCGAAGAAAGACCAAAATGAACAAAAAAAGCTTAAACAAAAATAAAATTGAATAAAACAAGTTAAAGAATTCAAGCATGAGGTCGTGGCTCATGAGTCACGCCCCCATGCTCAGCCTGAAACACACATACCCGTGTTAAAATTAGCACACCACTGCGTCGGCAGTCTGACAGTACAAAAATACAGACTCCCAAAAAGTGAGCACGGGGGTGTGCCCCACCTCAAGCACAGGGCCGTACCTGACAACTTATGAGGGTACGAGCCAACCAACTTTCGTAAGAATTGTACTAGCACGGGGTCATGTCTTTTAGGCATTGGGCCGTGCTCTGACACTTTAAAAAGCGTATAAATATAAGCTTATTTGTAACTTTGAAGGGAGCTTTTTGGGAGGTGAAGTTAGTCATGGGCAAAAAAACCGGTTTCCGAACCGGTTCGGCCGAAAAAACCGGAACCGGTTTCAAAGAAAAACCGGTTTGGCCCAAACCGGTCCCGAACCGACCCAAACCGCCGGTTTCTATACCGGTTTGGTAGCCCCGAACTCAAAACCGGTTTAAAAGTTAAAAACCGGTTAAACCGGTAAGGAAAACCGGTTAAACGGGTAAGGAAAACCGGTTTCAGTAAAAAAAACCGGTTTCAAACCGGTCCGAATCGGTTTGACAGGTTTGAGTATTCGGTGAGCCAAACCGGTTTGTAACCCGAACCGGTTTGAAGAAAAACCGGTTTGACTCTACCACAAAAAAACTGGTTCGGTTTTGAACCCGAACCGGTTTGGCCGGAAAAACCGGTTTGAACACCTCTAGGTGAAGTTTAACATCATGCATCATGCAACACTTAAAAGTCCTTAGAAGATTTTGCAGATTCATTCAACACTTAAAATTAACTCGGGATCGTTTAACATCATGCATAATGGATCTCCGATTTGATTGTTATAATTTATCGATGATTTTGTTACTATCTTTTATTTTTGTTGTTTTGCTTAAGTTCATTTCAAGTTGGTGGGTGTTGTGAGAGTGGCCCCGCCATGCTAACATTTCTTGGTGCAAATTAAAACACAAGTTAAAGATTACCTCAAAGGGGAAAAAAAAAAAAATAAGGTAAAGAAAAAAACAGGGAAAAAATCAAAGCGACATCTGATAGTGTCATTGGAGGATGAAAATGTGGCCCAGTTGGAGTGTTGGACCGCACCGGTTCCGTTTACCTAAAAAGGGAAGATATTACATTGCATTTACAATTACACACGCCTGTACTAGTATGTATGTATGTATGTTATGTTATGTATGTATGTAGGTATTTTGAATGGGTTCTTGTTCGATACACTCTAGAAAGAAAGCCTCCATTTCTGAAATCAGGCGTCGATATCTCCAATCACAAGTCCCCTCAGAAAACATCGCCTCCGCTTTATAATCCGCATTGCATTCCCATCACTCCCATATCCACCCATGGCCCAAGTAGTTGCTACCAGGTTGCTTCACAGCTCCTTTCTATCCCTCAGCAATCAGATTGAGAAGATCAACCCCTCCCCCCTCGCTTCCAATGCCCGCACCACCCCCAGCCCTAGCCCTAGCCCTAGCCCTAGCCCTAGCCGCCGCCTTCTTACACTCACCGCTAGGAGGGCTGCCCCCCAAGTGCTTCCCCTCACGCCTCAACACATACCTAAGGTTCCAATCTCTTCTTACCTTTTGATTTTATTTTATTTTACACCTTCTTGTTAATTGAATATTAGATTTTCCTTTTTCTATACACATACATTTACTCTTTCTGATTCTAATTTGTATACATACTTGCCTGGCCTATATGATATGGGAGGATGAGGGTCTTCACTCCTTATGGCATTTTCGTTTATCATAGTGCTTTAAACATCTTTTCTCTTACAAAATAAGGGGTCTTTTGATGTGCATATTGAAAGTGATTCTTGAAAATTAATTTTCAGAGTTTGAGTAACCTACTTTTACTTATGATATTTGTGTGTAATCAACTCATATTTGTGTAATCAGACAGGAGATATGAATTATCAGTCGCCGGAAGTTCTCAGAAAAGGCGACAATATAGGGGGGATTTGGTCCAAGCCCATAGTTAAGCGCAAGACTAAAATTGTTTGTACAATTGGTCCATCTACTGACAGCAAGGAAATGATATGGAAGCTAGCTGAGGCTGGGATGAATGTTGCAAGATTAAACATGTCCCATGGAGATCATGCTTCTCATCAGAAAGTCATTGATCTTGTTAAAGAATATAATGCTCAATCAAAGGATAACGTCATTGCAATCATGCTTGACACAAAGGCAAGTTCCTCATTGCTTATAATACTAGCCATCTGTCCACCTTTTTACTAGAGTTGGCAATTTCAACCCATTTGCTTATTTATTTATCAATTTGGATTGTGGTTTATCTCAATCGAGTCAAATAAAAACATAAGCTGAAAGGGATTCTGGTTGATTGGGTTAAACGGCTGAAACATGTTGAAGGTAATGCATAAATGATACCTCTTTTATCATAATATACAAAGATTTAGATTATTATGTTAGTTATATTGTTTTTGTGATCATAATTAACCCGTTAACTATTTCAAAGAAAGTAAGAAATGGACAACAAAGATTTCACGCTTTAACCCAATTTCACTCGCCCAATTTGAATCCATACCAGAAACAACTTGTTTCAACCAAAATTTATTATGAATTGTTACTCAACCTGCTTTATTTGCCTATATTGCCACCTCAGCTTTTTACTAACATATCTATAGTATTGGTTCTCTGGTCATTTAAATTAACTGATATCACAACGACTTTACTTTTTGGCAGGGGCCCGAGGTCAGAAGTGGGGACTTGCCTCAACCGGTTACCTTAGTAAGTGGACAAGAATTCACTTTCACAATAAAAAGAGGAGTTGGCACTGCAGATTGTGTTAGTGTTAATTATGATGATTTTGTGAATGATGTAGAAGCAGGTGACATGCTTCTAGTTGATGGTATGTTAGAATGAACTTTTACTTTAGACCCAATATTCTACATTGACTAAACTTGCAAAAAATGAGGCATGAACCACAACAGCTTCATTGTGGGAACAATAAAAGGTCAACCTTCTTGATTTCTAACCGCTGTAAGGTTCTTCTTACCTTTAGGTGGTATGATGTCACTATTGGTGAAATCTAAGACGGAAGATTCGGTCAAATGTGAAGTTGTGGACGGCGGAGAGCTTAAGTCTAGAAGGCATTTGAATGTTAGAGGGAAAAGTGCAACTTTACCATCTATAACTGGTTAGACTCATTGTCAACAATCATGTTGCAATATATATTTGTTATATTTGAGAATCTAATTTTTAATATTGTTCTGCTTCAGAAAAGGATTGGGATGATATCAAATTTGGTGTGGACAATCAAGTTGATTTCTATGCAGTTTCTTTTGTTAAAGACGCTGAAGTTATCCATGAGTTGAAAAATTATTTAAAAAGTAAGCATATTTTCTATCACCAAAGAAATTAACCTTTTATGATAGGCGTTTAAAAATCCTTGTACTTCTAGTTATTATTTATAACTTCTAATTCCATCTTGTTACTGTCTTGGTAGGCTGTGGAGCAGACATTCAAGTCATTCCCAAAATTGAAAGTGCAGATTCCATACCAAACTTGCATTCAATTATCACAGCTTCTGATGGGGTAAATTTATATTTTTTTCTTCTTCATTCTTGTTATTTTTCCTCTAGAAGATAGTTGTAACTTTGTTAATTAGGGCTGAATGAATAAAATACTTTGGTTGCAATTGATATTTAATCACAATTATGGAAAACGACATGGGAAGCCATTTGTTTCTTAATGCTGTTTTGCTTTTTACAGGCAATGGTTGCAAGGGGGGACCTTGGTGCAGAGCTACCTATTGAAGAGGTTCCGTTGTTGCAGGTAATAACTTTCTATCAGTACATGGTAAAGAGGGCAAAATGAGCAGGTTGGGTTGACCCACTAATACTTTTTTGTTCATTTTCTAAAGAATATAATTAACTATTGTATTCAATGTGATTACAAATAAGACATGATTTTATAATATACTTTTTCTTAATAAAGCTATTTAGGAGGATGTAAGCATTTGAATACACTTAGGGCAACTTTCAATGTGTGTAATCACTTCTACTGATTTCACTTATTTTGGTTTTAGCCAAATCTTTATGTTTTACCTATTTGGTCTTCTGGAGATAAATATAGGCCTGAATTGATTCATTGATAAGTAAATGGGTTAAAATTGGCATCTCTATAGCATAAACTGACATTTTCAACTTGAATTGAATTACTTTCATTAGGAAGAGATAATCAGGACTTGTCGTAGCATGGGAAAAGCAGTTATTGTTGCAACAAATATGCTTGAAAGCATGATTGTTCATCCTACACCTACCCGAGCAGAGGTATCTGACATTGCTATTGCTGTTAGAGAGGGTGCTGATGCAGTCATGCTTTCTGGAGAAACTGCTCACGGAAAGTAAGGCATTCTCTAGCATCTTCATGATTTATCTAGAGTGAAAATTTTAAATATTTATTTTGTCTCATTTTGCTTCATGCGATGTAGGTTTCCGCTTAAAGCTGTTAACGTAATGCATACAGTATCATTAAGAACTGAATCGAGCATAATGAGTGGTGGCACAGTATCTAGTCTTAACCAAGCCTTTAAGGTGGACTATCATTTTGAATTTTGTTTATGACTTTATGATCTTATTAAATTTGTACTAAAACATCCATTTGACCTTCCAAACAGAACCATGTGAGTGAAATGTTTGCGTACCATGCCACATCAATGTCCAAGACTCTTGGAACTTCAATTGTGGTATTCACAAGAACTAGTTCCATGGCTGTTCTACTGAGCCATTATCGACCCAATGGCACTATATTTGCCTTCACAGATGAGTAAGTCTCCTATATCTTTTAAAAGCTTTGTCAGTTTTGGTTTATCTGTACCTGATTATTTTACTGATTCTTAATAATGATAAACAGTAAAAGGGTACAACAGAAACTGGCTTTGTATCAAGGAGTTTGCCCCATTTACATGGAGTTCTCAGATGATGCTGAAGAAACCTTTGCAAATGCTCTTGTTGTGTTGAAGGTGAGATTTACTACACTGATTCTTCGTTTAACCTCACCTTTCCCTTTGGAAAGGTGTTTAGATGTGCATTTTGAAAGATAAATACTATATTTAATAATTTGTCTGATGTAAAATATAGAATTCATGATATTAAAAGTGAGTTTGTGTGCACAGAATCAAGGGATGATGAAGGAAGGTGAGCATGTAACTCTTCTTCAGAGTGGCAGACAACCCATCTGGCGGTTCCAATCTACCCATAACATTCAGGTCAGGAAGGTGTAGCCGCCATAAAAGAGATGAAAGATTCATGCATCCTTGCTGTATGTCAAATTTTTGATCATTCAAATTCCATTTAGCTCGTGTTTAATTTCCTCCGAGGTGAATATAGTTGTCTTTCTTCATCTCTGTTTTTATCAACCTGCCATTGATCCCCTTATCTCCCATTTAAGTTGCAATTCACTTGAATATGTAGACACTGTATTATGTATCGGATTATTAGTTTCTTGACCTTTTTTTTGTGTCATTACATGGTTATAGATGTGTCAGTTACATTATCATATTTAGAAGGCGCAAGCGTGCAATGAACCAAAAAAAAAGGCTTGAACTGGTGCAAAGGCACACTGAACAACAAAAACTTAGCCTGAACTAACAAAACACTTGTCTAAACTGGACAAAAGTAGTTTCAACTTTCAAACAGTTTGAACCAGCTGAAACTACTCTAGACAAGTCAAAAGTCGGTCTAAACCAGCTGAAAACAAGTCTAAAAAAACTAAAGGTGACCTTCACGAGAAGTGCACATTGCTTGTCTGGGTCACCCTTTACGCTGTAAGCATGTCTTGAGTTCTTTCGACTGCTTTTTACTTAGACCCCCTTTATACTGTAAGCGTGTCTTGAGTTCTTTCGACTGCTTTTTACTTACAGTGCTTGTATGCTGTCGGTCATTGAAGAATACTTATGCTTATATGTTTTTTAATTACTATTAGTTTTATTTTTCTATCCCAAATATATGTTTGTCATTCCCAACTTTCATGGGATGAAACACTCTTGAACTAGCTAACACCCACATTAGTCAAACATTTAACATATCTTCTGGTTCTATCATGGAACACTTGATTTTTTGTTAATGAAAGAACCCCTTGATTATCACACTACACAATAGCTGTGGCATTCGTGTAGCTTAACTTAGAAACAAAACCTCTCAGCTAGATAGCCTTTTTTACAGCCTCGATCAGAGCAATGTAATCTAACTCAGTAGTAGTAGTTGACAAAGCTACAACCCCTTTTGCAAAGTAGACTTCCAGCTTACAGGATTATTAAACACCTTTAAGCACATATCATGTGACAAATCTCCCTTTATCAGGGTCCTTGGCAAAATTAGCATCAACATAACCAAGCACAACTAGACGTTTTACATAAATGCAGCTGAAAACCAATTCATGATTTTTACTACCATTCAAATCTAGGATTAGACAAGTATCTACTCACTACACTCACTGCATAACCAATATCTAGTCGGGTACATATCATTAGATACATCAAGCTTCCCACTACACTTGCATATGACACATTCTCCATTCGTTTAATTCTACATCAGACTTTGTACAATTATCTATTAATACCTTAAAATGTTGAGCAGTAGGAGTGACTACAAATTTAGAAGCATACATAGAAAAACTCTATAATATTTTCATCTGTTAGATTTTCTAGCAATCTTGCTTCGCCTAGTAACTCATCAACAACACCATGGTATACTAGCAATGCCCTCTTCTTCGACCTTCATAGCCCGAAGTCATTCTTACCATGACAATTGTAAATTTTATATTGGATCAGTATTGTGTGTTGAAGTGGTGGTATGATGGTGTTTTGTAAATATAAGACAATTGAATGTTAATAATCATAATGATATGTATTGACGATTTGACTAGTGTTGCTATTAACGTGTAATTTTGTTGTCGATGAAAGTATGTTTTCTTATTTATTTCATAATCATTAATCTAAGTGAAATTTAAGTACAAACTTATGATTCTATCATGAAATTGAAAAATAATTGTATCGTTATTTAATTTATTAGTATGTATTCTCGACCGGTGGATTGAAATTTAGATTATTAAAATCAATGTTTTCACAACTGAATCAGACAGTGAACAAGACGTCTTATCGAATATAAGAACCGGATAAATTATAATTATTTTAATAAGTATGTGTAAATATTACGGAAAAGTAAAAAGTTATATATAAAAAACGGTTCAACTGATCCGACCATCGATTCAACGCTAAAACGATTTAAGCATCAAACCGGACCGGATTGAATTCCGATTCCCTGTCCAACCCATCAGGGAGGCTGGTCGGGTCGGATCCGGTATTCAAAACGATGATTAAAATTTCTTTCCCGAGTAAATTACTATTTTGGTCCCTGTTGTTTGATCATTTTAATAATTTGAGTCCAAAAAAAAAAAAAAAATTCTAACAAATCAAGCCCCATAGTTTGTATTCTATAATTATTTCAGTCCAATACACTAGCAGAGTTAAAATTTTCAGTTAGTTTCTAATAAAATAACCAAAATACCCTTGAACTGAAATAGATATTTTTAATAACAACAGAGACCAAAAACGTAATTTACTCTCTCATACAAACATATATATTATATATTATATGAAATATTTTTATTTTTGTTTTTCAGAGTTTATTAAAATTTATTTTTAAACCGCTCGGTTTTAAATGTCGTATTTAAACCATTCATCTTCTCGAACATAAAATTTAAAACCATTTGGTCTATTAAACTTCTTATTTAAACTTTTAGGCTTACTTAAACATCCTTTTTAATCTGTTTGTTTTATTTAACATGTAAAAGTGTTTTTAACTGTTATGTTATTTAAACGCCATTTTTATCAATCGTTCAATTCTATTAAGAGTCTTTTTTTAATTTTTTGTTTTATTTATACATGTTTTTTAATTATTCGGCTCGTTTAAACATAATTTCATGTCGTTCTTTAATTTGAAGGTCTTTTTACCATTTGTTTATTAAAAAGCTTCCTTTTAAACTATTCATTTTATTGAAACATCTTTTTTTCTTTTCGATTCTTTTATCTTATTCTATTCAAATTGACTTGAAAGTTATTTATTTTTTTACGTCATTTGTATTTTTTTAGGATTAATTTGGGTTTTGAATATTACAATTAGGGCTTCTACGATATTAAAATTATTTGTGTTTAGTTTATCTAAACTTTTTTAAGTTGTTCGTTGCGTTTGAATAGCCAATCGATTTGAAAAAGTTTAAATAAGCAAACAAATTTAGAAAGAAGATTAATTAGTTGAACGCTTTAAAAAGTCATTTAAATAAAACATATGAAAAATGTAAAGATTTTGAAAGACATTTAATTAATACAAACGATTAAAAAAATAAATTAAAAAATCCGAACGATTATAATAATAATTTTAAAAAGCCGAACGGTTTGAAGATGAATGATTTTAAAAGTTGTTTAAAAAACCAACCTTTTAAAAAATATTTTTAAAAACCAATTGTTTAAAAAATGATGTATAGAAAATCAAATGGTTTAAAAACACTTAAAAAAGTTTTTTAGTAATTAAATTATCAGTTTAAACTCCAAACGGTTTAAAAAAATATTTATAAAAACTTTAAAAATAAAAAAAAACCTTATATATACATAAAATATGCTTGGATGAGAGTAAATTACGTTTTTGGTCCCTAAGGTTATTAAAAATAACCATTTCAATCCAAGGTGTTTTGATTATTTTATTAGAAACTAATTGAAAATTTTAATTATATTAATGTATTAGTTTAAAAAAATTATAAAATACAAATAATAGGGTTGATTTGTTAAAAAATTTATTTTTGAACTTAAATGATTAAAACAACTAATCAAAATAGTAATTTACTTTTCTTTTCCCTAAAAATAAAAAAGAATAATAGTCTGAATGGGGGGATGTAAAGGGATACCGGGGTGGGGAGGACTCTGATCGGGTCTTAAGTTTGTTTGCGCGTTGCGTTATTGTTGGCGGTGGTGGATTTGGTTTCTCCATCAATCAATGGATTACGATTTCAGAAACAGGATGAATCCACCCTACAACTCACAATCCTCCATCTACAACAACAGGCCAACGCCTTCATCTCCTCCGCCTCATTCCATGTACGGACCCGCGTCGCTCTACCCTAAGATTGGTCAATCCGTCGTCTCTGCACCCCCCCGCAATAACACCACCTCTTCTTCCTGTAAGCTTACTGCTGTATTATACTGAATTGAATTTAGATTGATGTTTGTTCAAAGGATCCTTGATCTTTTCTCTAAGTTCGCTTCGATCGGACCAATAATTTTTTATTGAATTCTACTAGGTACCATGTTTCCTGACAAATTATGATCTGTGCATGAAGCTTTTGCTTTTGATGTCTGATTTATCTATTTTTATATTTTTTAGCAGGAATGGGGATTAGGGTTACTTTAAAACCGGAATTTCGGATTACACCACCGGTATCATTCTCTACTCCGTTCAATTTCGTTCCTATTTTCTTTTAAATAATCACTGTCTGCAGTCAGAGGATGCATTCCAATATTGTTTCTAGCTATTAGTAACACTATGAATTATGGAATTCCTATTGTAATTGTATTGTTTTTCAATTTTACATTTGGTTCCATCACTCACTTGTAAATACAAGTATAATCTAGTGCTGCTAGTAAAACTTGTTATGATGAATTGCAACCTAATGCCCTTACTAGATCAGTCATATGTAATAGCTAGATTGGGGTAGAGGAGGCCTCTCGTACCATCGAGAGGAAGGCTTGTTGAACCTTTACCTGTACAGTCTGCCCAAGCCACCATGTGGTAGGCCGTAGGTCAGGGCCGGGCAGAGGAAGTGGTGGATGAGGACATGACGCCTCACACTTAGGGCAACAATAGACGGAGTTGCCATGATTATACAAGCCACTTTACTAGGAATGATTGGTCAAACCTCTGAAGCTGATCAGATTGCAAGGGAGGATCACAGAATACAAGACATGAGGAAGCCGATGATAAATATAGTATCAGAGCCACCTCTAGTGCCGTTTGTGATGGAGGTTAAACCTCGTCGCAGATGTCGAATCTTTAAAGATGGGGGTTTTCTGTGTTTCGTTGTTGGACATGGAGAGATGCTTGGTTTATATTGAGTAATGACATGCCCGCGGGGCTTTGAATATCACAAATCATGATAGAAGTATGTAAGTACTATCATACTTGGTAATGACAATCAAAACCTTTAAAATTAGATAATTAATGTATGGTGTTACAGTCTTTCATATTATTAGAGAAGGTAATTAGTTTGACTAAGTAGATTTTATAGAAGTATAGAATCACACTGCATGAAAAATGGGAATCTCCGGACCCAAAACGCGAGAGGTGACATCCGACATTAGGTACTGAGCTTGCAACAGCAAGTGAGAACCGGATGCTGTGGGGTTTGAACTACCATCTCTGCCCCACAATGCCACTACAACAACCCCTAGTTTTACTGCTGCGCCCCAACACTCGGAGGCTAGAATCCCACTGCATATGGTTGGCTTCTTTCAATGAGACAGATAACGTTAGATTATAATTTATGGGTTCACACATGTGTTAACAGTCTCGTTATATTTCCAGGTCCAGGGTCCAAAATAAAATATAGAAGTGTCAAGTGTAGACCCCACTCCTATTTCTGTTATGGTACCTCCCTATTTAAAAAAATAGAACTCTTTCTCTAAAGGTCATTCTTTTTATTTGATATTCACATATAACCTAATATGACTTCTTCAGCAACTGATTATGCAGATCAGAAAAGCATTCACATCTTTCTTATCTTTTCTTGAAATCCTTTTCTATGTTACCTAATGGTTTGAGAATAAGTACTTGTACCACAGATATATTATTAATGGGTCTTCTAGAGTAGCAGTTTAGACTCGTTTATAGGATATTGCATCTTGTTATGTAATGTAAAGCAATTTCTACACAAGCCTCTTTATTGTCATGTGTTATGAAGTTTTAACATTGTTTGGTTCTTATTTTAAGTCTTGATTAGAATTACTTATATTGTAGCCACAAATGTCCCCACACATTGGAGAGGTTCCTCGAAGCACATTTCAGTTTGACTTTGAACTTGAGAGGAAGATACTTGCTGAAGCAGAGAAGGAAAACCCGAATTGGAGCAAGCTTGGTCTGGAAAACTTTCCCCACAAAACTGCAAAACCAATATCTCGTATGGTATGCCATATTTTTAACTTATACATGGTTTTGCTTACAACTTTTTATTATTGAAGGATTTGTTATAGTGGCCCTATTCCTAATTAATTATGGCCAAGTATTTGATGACCCAACACAAGGAGGAAAATTTGCATCTTCTTTGCTACTTGGATTTCTTAGAACTAGCATTTATCCAAGTCACTTAGAATGCAATAATATAATTTAGCCAACAATTAGTCATCCGTAAGGAGTCTCCAGGTCATACTTCTGTACACGGTTGAAAGTCTGTGATTCTCTTCATCAGTTTGTCTTTGAGGCCAAAAGAAAAACATTAAAAAGAATCAATAAAACGAAAATAAACATTAGTGACAGTGTGACACATGAATCAAAGCATATTGGATTAGAAGCACACAAGTTGCGTTGTTTGTCTGTGATTTTGTTGCATTGCTTTTCTGTGAATTTTTCATCCAACACAGGCTTATGTATCTTCTAGTGAACTGTGAACCACACGTCTTTGTACTAGAGTCCGTAATGATGTTATTAGGATGTTTTTCTAGTATTTTGTGCTCTACAGCTACTGTATATGACATGTTCCCATTGTAGTTTTTGGAAGTGTTAAATGCACACAATAAGAACATGCTCCGGCTGAGTCCTATTTTATGCAATGTATTTTATTCACACATGATACAATGATAGTAACAACTTTGGGGTTCATCCATTTTATACCAAGCTCTGGTCCATTTTATACCAAGCTTTGGAGTTCATCCATTTTATTTACACATGATACAATGATAGTAACAAGTAACAACTTTAAAGTTATTTGGCATATTGTGTCTTCTAACTCTTTAAGAAACATTAAGTACATTTCTGCATGGATTGTATCTAGCTGTGAACTAGAAAACGGTATCTGTGCAATGGCGGTTTTTACATATTGTTGGTAGTATGTTTCCAATGGGAAACATGTTCTGGCTTTGTTGAAGTGAGTTGATCACAATTGATAGAAATTATTTTATGCACACCTTACACAAAATGTTATTTCTTGTTTCTTGAAAATTCTCCATATCTTATATATCTACGCAGAACTCTAGTGTAACTATAGATCCGGTGGTGGGCAAATACATAGCGACAGGTCTAAATAGAGACGCAGTGCCTATTGCTGTTGCCAAATATGGAGATAATCCAATTAAGGTATCTAACTTGCCTTACTTTTCCCAAGTTATGGTTCTTTCTAGCATTCATACTTAAAAGTGCCGTAATGGGCATCTGAGGTCAGCTAATGTGTTAAAACAGAAAATTTGTAACAGGGGTTAAAACTGATTCTGTTGACCCGTAATGTTGACCTGTTTGAGATGAAATGTAAGCATGTGGATCTTCAGGGTTGGCAGGCAATAATTTCTTTGTTTATTTTCATTTTACAGGTCAGGGAATTTGTCAACGGCTACACGGTCTTGCGAGAAATGGGGTTTGAAGCTAATAGTGTCGCTGAAGCATTATTTACTCATGATAATGACAAGGAGGCCGCAGCACATTTTCTTAGCACTTCATCCTGAGTCGTCTGCCAAAATATCATGCTATTGAGGTTGTGTATCATTTTGTCTCTTGATTGTAAAATGGTTTCATTCTGTTAGTATGCTTTTACGCTTTGTAAGTTGAATTTACAGTTGCAAACGCCATATATATTGTGTGCCCCCAAAATGTAACATTACAAGCTTTATAACATAAATCTGTCGCATCATAGTTTGATTATAGGTCTGTATGCATTATCTATACACTAAATTTAAGTCAATATAATAATTTTTTCAATACAAAAAGAAATATAACCTTAAACTGAAATCTTATTGAACATGGAAACGTTGCTTTTTCGTTGACATCTAAAGTAAACATTTTCTTGGAAGGTGTTTTTTGTTAGAGAATCATTAAAGTTAATCTCGTATTTATTCCAAATCCAAGCATGTGGCGACTACTAACATGAAGACAAAAAGGAAATAAAATAAAAATTTACAAACAAATATTTTATAGAATGGACGTAAGCTGTTACACATAATTAAATCATGTTGCGTAACGTAGCGTGCTATTATTTAATAGTTAATATTAAATCATAATGCATGTTGCCCTGGGTCAACTCTGAAATATTAATATTATACGTATACGTCCACCGCCACTGGGATTTGGTAGGCGTAATATATCACTCCGGTAATTTTTATCATTAAGTAGATTTTGATATTTAATTGATTAAATTGTTAGTTCCTCTCCTTGCCTCTAGGCGTAATATATCACTTTGGTAATTTTTATCATTAATAAAAAAAATAAATTAAACCAAATAAACCCTAACTAGCCTGCATTATATTTGATCTTCATGTCCGATCAATACCCTCTCAACTGTCTATTCTCGGTAAATCGGTCACGACTTGAAATTCATGATGTATAACAACTATCTAAAGAAACCCAAAGGTTGTCTAAAAAGAAAAACAGTAAAACTTGTTAGTAAATGGTTAACGACGTCCATCTCGATGGGTGAAGTGGCGTGTCTTAGCCACTAGTGACGAGCCTAAGATTCCATAGGTGACTTGAATAATAGGCGGTAGTGAAAATAGGTAAAATAAAGAAAGTTTTCATATATTTTTTATCTATTTTCTTTTTTTAATAATGGATGCATTTAGTCATATATAAACACTTTTTGAACGGCGATGACAATCTGGACTCAATGACTTGTCTCTTTATAGCCCAGGTTTGTTCATATCTCAGACGAGATTTCATCTGTCAATCATTAGTTTGACGCTTTAGAATGATGCTAACCCCTTCCAGAAGAAAAACGATTAACTCGTAAAACCCTAGACTTGTATATGTCAGGAGAGCTCACCGGCAATAATTTTTAATGACTAGAAGATTTTTACTTAAAATGAGACTAAAACCTATAAACTTAAAGCCACAAATCTCCAATTCACACGGGCTAGGACCAAATGGCCACCGACATACAAACAGTTGATATATTGTTTAACATTAATAAATAGGAAACATGTTAGGTAAGCAAAGCAGCAAGAAGCAAAATTATAATCCGTGAAAAGATGAGGGGGTAAAAGGGCAAGATTGAATTTGTGTGAGGAGAGGAGAGGAGAGGACGGGCGTTGGTGGTGAATGTTTAACAATTTGTGCTTCTCTGTAAATCACTAGTGCAATTGTGGGATACTTGTTAATATTTAGGTGTTGAATTTGATTGTTTCTCCTGTAGGTACATTATTAACTCATCATCACCAACACCACGTGCATCCTCCGCTTAGGTACATTCATTGCAATTGCAAATTTGGCAATTGCTCTATAGTCTATAGTATACCCCATCTCCCCCTACCCCTCCCTCTCCATTTATTATTCTCCATTAATTCCTGCTCTACCTTCATACTAATGATATCTCTCCCCCTCCAGGCTCCAGCTCCTTTTCATTCATTCATTAGTCTCTATCTTTCGTCCACAACATATTGCTGACGTCATCAACATATTTGATACTTACTGATCGTTAACCTTATCATCATCATCTTCAGTTCTTCACTCATATAAATCTGGATGCGGTTAGTCCGTTTACTTTTCCTTCTTCCAATTCTTAATTCTTCAACGTTTCTCATCGTTACTTATGTTTTGTAGAATTTACTCTCTCTCTCTCTCTCTTTCCTTCCTTCTCTCGCTCTTACGATTTTCTTAACAAAAAGTAGCTGATCGTTTTTTAGATTCTGATTAACGTACATCTCAGTGGATTTAGCTTATCTTCACGGAGATCTGAAACTGGTGAGTCCAACTACCTTCCAATTTCTACTTGATAATTTCATTTGTGATTTTATTAATTAATATCATCTGATCAATTCCTTCTACTCTAACCAACCTTGGACTGGGTAACAAAAACTAGTACTTTCCTTCATTTCACTATATATATTCCAAACCCAGCCACAAAAGTCAGTAAACTACTGAAGAAGATCAACAAAACAAAATAAAATAAACAAAGAAACTCACAAATACAAGTTGAATTTCATTTACGTTTCTTGTTTGACTGAAACTTTTGCCGTCACAAGTTAGCTGTACTCAATTCAATTAGATTTATAATATTCAATGTTCATCTCATAATGGTACTTATATCATCATCATCTCTTGACCTACACAGCGTTTATTAATCCTTCATTTTCTTCATCATCATCTTCTTTTTCAGATGATCTGAAATTAAGATTTTGTAGCTTTTCGGGTTTATGATCACAAAATTCAAAATGAAGATGATGGGCAAGAACTTGGTGTTCATATTATTTTCGATTTTCTTGTTTACAACTGTTGCTTCATTAGTTACCGAAGAACCCTTTGAAGATAAGCAGATTTTAATTAATTTCATTCAAAGCATTCCGCATAGTCGAGCAATCAATTGGAATATGGGTTCTTCAGCTTGTGTTAACTGGACTGGGATAACATGTAACCATGATGGTTCAAGGATTATAGCTCTCCGTTTACCAGCCTTTAGTCTTCATGGTCCTATCCCCCCCAACACTCTTAGCCAATTGTCAGGTCTTCAAATCTTGAGTCTCAGATCCAACGGCTTAACAGGCCCCTTTCCATCTGATTTCTCCAACCTTAGAAACTTAACAGCTCTATACCTTCAATCAAATGCATTCTATGGCCCATTGCCTTCAGATAGTTTCTCTAACTGGAACAATCTTTCCATACTTGATCTGTCACATAATGCTTTCAATGGAAGTATTCCATTATCCATTTCAAATTTAAGTCACCTTACTGCTTTAAACCTTGACAACAACTCCTTTTCTGGTAAAATCCCAAATATCAACATCCCAAGTTTGCAATCCCTTGATTTGTCAAACAACAATCTCACAGGACCCATTCCGCCATCTCTTGAAAGATTTCCCAGCTCAGCTTTTGTTGGAAACGTCCATCTTTCTCCTTTTAGTTCAGTGCCACCGGTTGTTTCTCCCACCAGCCAACCATTGAAGAAAACTTCAAAACTTGATGAATCAGCAATCCTTGGGATTGCAATCGGTGGTTGTGCTATAGCTTTTGTACTGGTTGCGTTGGTAATGATACTGCGCTATTCAAAAGAGAAAAGAGAGGTTTCAGAGAGACCACCGAACGAAGAGAAGGCAACAAAACTGAGATCAGGAAGTCAGAACGTCAACGGGAATGGAAGCCTCGTGTTCTTTGAAGGTAGCAGCCTTGCATTTGACCTGGAGGATCTATTTAGAGCTTCAGCTGAGGTGCTAGGTAAGGGAACATTCGGTACCACTTATAAAGCAGCGTTGGAGGATACAAGCACTGTTGTTGTGAAGAGGCTAAAGGAAGTTGCTGCAGGAAAAAGAGAGTTTGAGCTTCAAATGGAACTTGTTGGGAGCATTCGACACGATAATGTTGTTAGTCTAAGGGCATATTACTACTCCAAGGACGAAAAGTTGATGGTGTATGACTATTATGAACAAGGAAGTGTTTCTTCAATGTTACATGGTACCTACGCATGCATCTACATTTATTTTATACGATGATTTTCATTCATACGAGGCAAAGTGAGCGAGGGGGTTGTGTTGAAATTTGAATATGGGGGTACGTGGTCAAACAACATACAAACAAACATAGTATACATGTGTAATGAATGTGTTGGTTGTTTTAATTTGCAGGAAAAAGAGATGAAAAGCGGAGAGCATTAGATTGGGATAGTCGGTTGCGAATAGCCATTGGAGCAGCAAGAGGAATAGCTTACATCCACGCACAATCTGGAGGAAAACTTGTTCATGGGAACATCAAAGCCTCCAACATCTTTCTGAACAGGCAGGGGTACGGTTGCGTAAGCGATGCGGGGCTGGCGACGGTGATGTCTCCGTTGACGGCACCGGTGATGCGGATAGGTGGGTACCGGGCGCCAGAAGCATCAGAGAGTGGGAAAGTAGTGTACCTGCAGGAGGCATCGGACGTGTACTCTCTGGGAGTGGTGCTGCTTGAGCTTCTGACGGGGAAGTCAGCCGCCCATGCGACCGGGGGTGAGGAGGTGGTGCATCTGGTGAGGTGGGTGCAGTCGGTGGTCCGGGAGGAGTGGACGGCGGAGGTGTTCGACGTGGAGCTTCTCAAGTACCCCAACATAGAAGAGGAGATGGTGGAGATGCTGCAGATAGGGATGCAATGCGTCGCACGCTCGCCGGAGCAGAGGCCCAAGATGGCCCACGTCGTCAAGCTGCTGGAGGATATTCGGAGGACCACAACTGCCGCTGCATCGGAGATCTCCACCCCCACCACGGAGGTGGCGGCGTCTCCGGTGGTGGCGCAACAAATAGGATCCTCTCTAGTTGCAATCTAATATTCTTTCTTTTTTTTTTTCTTTTATGGAAATAATAATTCTACTATTAAAAAACATGATTGGAATTATTGTTTATTATTAGCCATTAGCCATTAGCCATTAGCCATTAGGGGGTTGTTTAACCTCATTCTTGGCAAATTCCCCATTTCAGGTTGACTATGAAAGATAAAACAGATTTTGAGATAACTTCTAGTTTCAAGCATACTTTTGAAAACCAGGCCAGACCTGTCTAATGAGTTGGACCGAAAATCAGACTTTAATTCGGTCCAATTCGGTTCTTAATATCATTTTGGCATAGAACTAGTGATTGGATTGGTTTTTTATTTATTTTTTAATTTTTTATAATCTTTTTACATATATTTATTAAAATTATTATAATTTTATTCTGTTCGTATATTCGGTCCGACCAGCGAACCAATAAAGTATCCGGTTCACTGTCCAGTCCGGTTATGAAAAATTGTTTTAAGAGAATCATATGTGTTTTTATAAATAATTTATCATTATATTTAATATAACTAATTACCAACTTGTTTTGTGTATTAAGGTTACACCTCATGCTTAGGGAGTTAAAAAAAAAAAAAGAATTGGTTTTTTATTTTAACTCAAAAGTTGTTCACATTTTGCAATGTAACCTTATAATATTTGATTTTTTTTTTTTTACTTTTAAGTCAAAACTTTTCATCTTTTGCATTTTAACCTTACATTTTTTTTTAATTTGAACTCAACAATTTTACGTTTCGTTTTAAATTTTGTGAGCTAACATGCCGCAACGTGCGTGTGTGGCTAACGTTTTTACTTCTATTTTTTTCCGTTTAATAGGTTTGTCGCAACACGTGGTTCCTAAATCAAATTAGTTGTACTTTTCTATGTATTACGTTTTAGTCTGATTTCTTTGTATTAATACATTATAACTTCAGTGTTGATGGTCGCTTGCAGTGGTGTGCCATTGGTGCTATTTGTCACGTTTACGCCCCCCCGTTGCAACCATCTAATTTTTTTTACCAACATATAGGTACACATTATTATGCATATAGTACAACCATCTATTTTTTTTTATTTTTTAATGTTAAACTAAATACTTTTACATCTTTTACATTACCCTTATAATTTTTACTTTCAACTTTGTTCCTTGATACTCCTCATCTTTTACAAAATTTTCATTTTACATTCGGTCTAAATTTTGAGAGTTACATGTCATAATACGCACGTGTGGTTCAACGTTTTTACGCATGTTTTTCATTTAATGTTTTACGCTTCACATGCGCGTTTTAACGTTTGTACATCTACTTTCAATTCGGTTTTATTTTTTTCATTTTTATTTATTTTCTGATTCGAGTTTTTTCGGCGTTGGTACGTGATCACTAACGTTGGTGTGATATTAATATAAACTGTACGGTTTTACACCCCATGTTACGTGGGGAGCTTATACTAGTTACATCTAATTTTGAAACCTATATAGGAGAATCTAGTTTGGACTCGGACCAAAGCATAGACTAAAATGAAAACTAGTCAAACTTGAATAAAAGCAATAAAAACTCTATTTCAAAGCGGTCAAACCTAGTCCTTTTTCTCCTCATAAGTCTTGAGTTTTTGATGTGTCCAATGTAGCTAAGCTGCAGCAATAACAACGAAATAGGAAGTAGATGGGGAAGAAAACGCACATTCAATTATCTTTCATCACCCTAAACCACCACCTGCCTGGAGCCATCCACCTCATCATCAACATCATCATTCGTCAAGCAGAGCTAGTCAGCATAAACCTTTAACTCCATTTCTTCTGCCTCTGCCATAAATCCACAACTAGTACAAGCCCAATTTATTAATTGTCTTGTCACATGAGACACTCTTTCTGCCTTTATTTGATTGGGCTCTAACCCGCCGCTGATTGTTGGTCTTTTCATTTGGGCTTTCAATATAACCAAAAGATGCTTCACACTTTTGTCCTCTGGTTTTCTTGCCACCATTCTACAAATTTTTTTTTCTTTGGACATTTACATATTTTTCCTTTCTAAATTTATCAATTACATGTTTACACAAGCTAAAAACTTAATTGCATATATTTTTTTATAACACACACACATGTGTGTATATATATATATGTATATTATATATATATATATACATATATATATATATACATATATATATACATATATATATATACACATATATATATATATATATATATATATATAAAAGATTGAGTTCAAATGAAAATCAAGAAAAATTCGTCCACAGCAAGTCACGTCATCACTGTAAGTTAAAATTATAGTGCTAAACTAGTGGTACACAATAAACGTTAAATTTAAAAAATATATATATAGCAACACTGTACTCAAATTTAAGATATTAAAATAATCTATTTAACGTTGTAATTTGTATAAAAAAACAATATTATACAAAAAAGTTAAAACGGTTTTAAAAAAAGGGGAAATTTTTTAAAAAATTGAGGGAAAATTGTTACATCAGCGATGTAACGTAGTGTAAAAGTTAGTTACATTAGATAATCATGGTGTAAGTGTTTGTTACATTAATGTTAACGGTTTATCGCAATAAAGGTGGATTAACAACTGTTTCTTCCCCTATATATATATATATATATATATATATATATATATATATATATATTACATATTTACCTTTTTTAATAAAATAGATAAATCTGTACTATATTATTAATAAATATATGGGAAGGATACGATGTTCATTTGATCAAAATCTCTTAAATTTAAGAGTTGTACAACCTATATTGCTTGATATACAACCCATTAAGCTGGAATCATATTCAAGAGAAACCATCAAAGATACAAATACAGTTGTAGACTCCCTTTCAAGAAGGTGATAGCTAGGGCTTTTTTTGCCAAAACCCTAAATAACACGAAAAGAGAATAGTTCTTGGCTTCTTCTTTAGGCCGTTTCTGCTCGAAAAACAAATGGGCAGTCAATTCAAATTGCATTTTGTTCTATAAACTCACCCCATTCGGATTCTTTTTTGTTCTTCAACCTACTACAACTTCTTGGAGGTAAGATAGGTTTTGTTTGTTCTTTTGTTCACCATGCTATTTGTACTTGATATTAGTTGTTTTAGATAACTTTGTGTTTTTGATTTTGAAGATAGCTTGAGTAATTGAGTTAGGTTAATGTTCGAGGTCATAGTCGGTAAGTTGAACCGAATCAATTTTGAGTTGTTGTGGTGTCATAGTTGACTTCGTGGAAGGTTTGTTGTTTGTAGGTGCATAAAACATGGAGCAAATGAGATTTTTTAGCTGCTTAACTTATTTATTATTCAAAGGATGTTTAATGTCATTGTGTGTATTGAAAGTTTGAATAAGCAGAGAACAACATGCAAGTTACTCTTAGATAACAATTAACTATAAACGTAACATAATTAAAGAACAATGTAAAATGTTGAATATGCTACTAATGATATGTGAATTATAGAGTTAGCTTTGTATTAATGCATATGTGAATCATAAAGTTAGTTGTTGAAGGCAATCAACTTCCCTTTAGAGATCACCACTAGATCGTTAACTTCGAGCATGTATTATTGCAGCTTGCAGTGGCTAAGGAATAGATTACTCAAACATTATTAATTTATTATTGCTGCTTGCTGTGGCATTAGACTTAAAATCAATAACAAGACATATATCTAAACACACCCTTATGTGATTTCAATTCAATTGAGCGTAATTGTAAACTTCAAGTTAGAAATTTTATTCCATCTCTTTCTACAACATTGATGTTTGAACCGAGGGTAACACATTCACTTGACGCATTGCACACATTTGACCCACTTGACACTGCTCCTAATATTTTCTTGTGTTGTTACTGCTGACTTTTGTTTGACTTGTGTTATTTTTTATCAAGTTCAAATAAATGGATGATGTGTATTTTTTATGTTGATTTATGTCTTTTTTTTCCGATTTTAATCATTACAAAAGAATTTGCAAGTTTGTTTTGTTTGATCTGTGTTTGATTCTCCAATAAGAAGATTGAAGCACGGTTGAGAATTCTGATCAAAATATAAATACATGGCATGCCAAACAGTCGAGTGAAGAATGTTCAATGTGTTTAATTCTCTGATGTTTAGAGACCTTAAAGTTTTGAATGACAAACCAGAAGTTAAGGCTAGCATTTAGTAGCCGCATCTGCACATTATTTTCAGAAAATAAGTTGTTAAATTTGAGACGAGTTGCTAAATTTTTTAATGCTAAGACAAGGAGTTAATAGACCCATAGACTTTCTTATGTTCGCCTATTTCTCTACTCTTCCAACTCATATATCTTGCTTTGATTTGAGAAATGAAAGTTGCTTAGATGACCTATCTTGAGTTATAAAAAAAGGACACTATTAGTCATTCCAACACTTTATTTTTTACTATTGAACATCCACAACACTAATTTTTGTTTTGTCATCTCAATGTTCTACTCCATTTTCAAGCCACCAAGATTTATTCTGTTTTATTTTAGTAACGACACGTGTTCTAATCATAGATGAAACCTAGCTGGACGGTTTGTAATCAACTAATGTTTCTTTCATTTTCCATAAGCAACAAGAGAAATATAAAATAAAAATACAACAGTCTAGCATTGCATATCATTGATAACACATCTTTTGGCTCATTTTTAGTTGGGGCTATTCTTGATATACACTTTTAATAGAAATATTGTATCTATAATGAGAGGTAAATGAACCATCCAACATTAGAAATACATATCTAAAATTTTAATAGAAGTGGTCAAAAATTTGTTTTAGCATATATAGATGTAGTGTTATTGGTTTGATACAATTGTTGTTTTGTCACATCTTACAATAAGCATAAAATATCACAAACATCAGTAATTATAAACTCTAAACTAATAACTATAGTTTTGGTTTGAGGAATTTAGAGGGCATGAATATAAGTATTGTTGGAAAAGGCCATTGATGTTCGCAACATCTAATCTCCAAATGAGTAATAACATATAATGCCTATTTATCTCTAATAGGTTGTTATTGTATTTAGTGAGCGCTACATACTTTTTATTATTCGGATGGTCCTTTATGCCAGCAACAATTGAAGAATGAACAACAGAACCAATATCACGTATCAAGAAGATGCCATTCGGAGGACCGTTCATCAAGTGCCAACATTGATCAGCCATTGTTATGTAATACTATGTATGCGTAGAAGTACATTGTCACCGCTATAGCATCACGCGAGTTTCTTACTAGATACACTACTAGAAAACAAGTACCACATGTAAATTGTCGTCACCGACGCATTGCGCGGGTCTCATACGAGTATGTAATATATATGTATTAGGGAGGAGAAATATGCAATTAATTCTATGCATTGGGAAAATATGTAATTTAAGGTCTTAAAAAAAAAAATATGTGAAAATCTTTTTTTATACAGACCAAGAAAACTTGTCAGTCTCTTTCTCTACACGTATACACATATATGTGTGCATAGGGTTATAATGACTATATAAGACAGTAATCTAACCGCATACGTAGAAATACTTATTGCAGTTTTTACAATTCTATAGTTTAATTTAGTTTCGTATTGAATGAGTCCCATCATGTACATACGTGTGGAGGTGTACAAAACTGGTTGGATACAGGTTTTGAAACCAGTTTGATTTGGGTTAACAAAAATCAAAGCCGACTTTTTTAAGAACCAATTCTGGTTGAAACCGGTTTGGGTGAGGGGAAGGACCAGGTTTAAATTCGGCTGAATTGGGTTTGAAACAGGGTTGAGAATGGTTCGGTTCGGGTTTTACCGAGTTGGAACTAGTTTTAATTGATAGGGTTACGAACCGATCACATACCTATGGGTAGGGTGGGGTTGGGATCGGTTTGAAATGAAACCGGTTTGACAACCTAGTTGGTTTGGGTGGGGTTTTTGGTTTCGGTTTTCAAACCGGTTTCTATCCATCTCTACATATGTGTGTGAGAGTGCACTACCAATGGTCTTGATTTGTGAAGAAATCTGGAAGGAGAGAGTATTTTCTTTTTCTTTTGACTTGCTATGAGGAACAATTTATGAAACTCTCGGATATAATTTCTAAGATGTGTTTACTAGAAAACATATATCCACATTTACTTTTATAAATCATCATAAACGACACTTCACACATATACGCGTTTATATATTTTTACTGTTCTTTTCATTTTAAAACAATATATAGTGAAAAATGAAAATAGTGAAAAGTTAGGTGCATTGTTGGTTAAATCTTTATACTAATAAATAAAAATAAATCATGACATTTGTCATCATTTTAGATTATCTAATAATTGATTTTACCGTTTCTCTCTCCTTTTAATTATGAATGTTATAATAGCTATTTATTAATTAATAACAATTCATAATTAAAATTTCAAATATGTTAACTTTAAAATTTTAAATATGTAACACATGGGTTTATTAAATTAGTATAATATATAATATTTAAAACATAACTTTTTATATTATTAAAAATATAACAGTAAATTTATTTAATACGCGTATTACACGAGATTATAACCTAATTGTAAAATAAAACAAAACAACACCAAATAACAAGGAGGATGTATTGATAATAAAGAGGTTAAACCGTCATTAGTTACATCACAGAGAAATATAAAAAAAAATATAATAATAATAAAGTACTAAGTAATTCACTTTGGTTATCGACAATTTCTGGTCTCTACTAAACACCATGTTTTCTTTTATTAATTCGTAATTATTAATTACTGTGTAACAATTAAAGCTAGCTAAATATAAATGACTATATAAAATATTACGTAAATCAGTCTATATATTTTTTTTGATGTTCAAATGTGATGTATTAAATGAGAAATGATTATGTAAGTTTTTTTTGTTTAACGGTAAATCTATCATACTTCTACTTCTAAATTACATCAAGTTACTATGCTTGGGTTGAAACCCAGGATCTTCTTTTTAAAAAACAAATTATCTACCAAGTAAGCTAGCCTCTACCAAATAATTATGTAAGTGCTAAAGGTATCATTGCTATTAGGCTCAAATCACATGATGTATAAAAATCTCCTCATCTCCTTATATTAATAAAAAAGTAACTATAGAGACATATGACAAAATCATTTTTATTTTTATCAAATTTTTTCTGTTGCTCTTATTTATTAAATAATCATATTAATTACTAATAATATTATTTAATTTTTTTATTAAATTAAAATACTTTTTCATAAATTAAGAAAAACATATTTTTATTAATGTTATTTCTAAAGAAATATTTTTTTATAAAATAATATTTTTTATAAAACATCAATATTTTTTAAAATATAAAATATTTTATTTATTCAACTCGTTTAATACACGAGTTTTTTAAACTAGTAAGATTATATTACATGATGTGTAAATTAACCATGCTAGAAATTAATTATGTTAGTGATTTGGTACTAAAAATGCATAATGATAAGCTGCAAGTGAATCATAACCGGTACAAATTTAAGGAACAGCTCGAGACTCTTTAAAAAAAAAAAAAATAGAATACAAAAATTCTGAATATAATCAAGAAGAAAGAGAATACATCTTCTGTTATAGACCAAGATCGAAAACCCAATGTTATTACGACCGGATCGGACCGGCTGGTCCGACCGGTTCGACCGGGGATCGGCCACCTAGCCAGTCCGGTTCGGTATGTTTCGTTTTGGGCTTATTGAACCGGTGGTCGGACCAGGAAACCGGACCGGTTCGGACCGGATTTTGTATTTTTTTTATTTTAATGGCTAAAAACGGGGTGTTGAACCATAAATTAGTGCGTTGAATATAAAAATATAGTTAAGTTTTATATATAACTATAAAATACATATATAAATTACTTATATTTAATTATATATATAACTATATATTAATATACTATATATATAATTATAACGTCATCCATTTCTAAAATCCGGCCCGACCACCAAACCAGTAAGGCGTCCGGTTCGACGTCCTATCCGGTTCTGAAAACATTGCGAAAACCTAAAAATAAGGAAACACAATTCTTTAATGACTTTAACTTAAATTTTGAAGGGTTCTGTTGGTTTCCCCTTGATTATATAGTATTAATTTGTTCAATTTCAATTCATGCGAGTTCAATGTTTGGTTCGGGTGTTTCGACTCAAATTAATGATAAATTCGCTATTTGAATTGTAATCATATGGTTTGAATTTGCAATGATCACTCACTATTGCGTTTCAAGTCAAACAATTGAATCATTCGGTCTAATTTTTGAGTTGACACTGACTCAATTTTTGAATGGGATTTCGGTTTCGAATAAATATGATTTTATTTATCTCGAATTAAAATGGGTTATGAGTTTGAATCATGTTAGCTAGTGAACAATAGGGAAGGGTTTGATTGGATTTAATCGGTTAATCTGGTTGGTTTTTAAAAGTTACACTTTGGGTCCTTGATTTTTTAGGTTGTTGTTATTTTATATCAAAAGGATTTAAAATCAAGTTTTAAATCCTTAGAATTTTAACGCCAAAGTTATTAAAACCCTAATTTAATTAATGATTACTTAAAAAGTTTTAAACTTTATAAATTCCATTTACATATAATAATGAAATATAATGTTTTTATGATCAAAGTTTATAATTCTATAAATTTAATTTTTATAATTATAAACTTATTACTAATTGAATAAATGACATAATTAAAGTATTATACAGAATAAATTAACTAAAAATGATTAAATAATGACTTTCATTACGTAAATAATTCAAATGGGTTCGAGAGGTCTATACTGTTGGGTTTGTGAAGGCTTTGGGCTTGGGCCCATGTTTAGTTTTTTCTTGTTCATTAAGTTATTAACTCTAATTAGTTTTTATATATACCCTGTTATGTATTTGTAATCTTGGTACTGAGCAAATAAAGAAAACCCTAGTTGTAGCCCGTGGACGTAGGTCACACCGACCGAACCACGTTAAATCCTTGTGTTGTCATTTTTTTTTCTGTTTTCTGCGTGATAATCATTTGTGCGGGTTCGTGTGTTGGTTCCGCTGTGCCGCTTGAAACCTAACAAGTGGTATCAGAGCTTTGGCTCGTGGTTACACACGATCGCATTGAAGAAGCGATTCGCAGAGTGTTTTTTTCTTTTCTCGAGATAGTGTCGTCGTAATTGCAATTGGAATTGTGGTGAAGTTGCATCTAAGTAGAAAAAAAAATTGTTTGTTTGCTGTTGCTGCTCGTTTGCGAAATCAAAAGAAAAGAAAACAAAAGGTTTTTTTTTGCTTTGGGGTTTGTGCCAAGAAAGGAAAAAAGACAGCAGGCCATTTTTTTTTCTCCTTCGACTTTATTTCAAATAAAAAGAAGTTACTTTCAAACAATAATATTTTTTTGTGATTGTTCGATTGGTTGTAATCGAGATTGAGTACCAAGTTGAAACACTTTGAGCCTTCGATTAGGGTTTGGTGAAGAACTTCTGGATTCGTCAGTTAAAGTTTAGGGTTCTGTATATCAAGTTCATAAATTATCAACTGTTTGGGGAACCGTGTTTTGTGAAAGAAAAGGATTTTCGGGTTTAGATTTGTCTGCAAAGTTTATTTTGTAGGAGCAAATTGGTTAATTGACAGTGTTCAGTAGAACAGCCTTCAAGTTCAGGCTCGTGCCATTGTTGTGTCTGTTCACTGTTTCGATTTGCTTCTTGTTTGATGTTTGAGATGGCTGAAGACGGGAAGGTTGTGATCGAGAAATTTAACGATTCTGATTTCAGTTGGTGGAAGATGCAAGTAGAAGCATTGTTATGTCAAAAGGACTTGGATATGATACTAGAAGAAAAACCTGAGAAAATAGAACAAGCTGATTGGGAATCAAAGGACAAAAAGGCTTGTGCGGTTATTACATTGGCTTTGACGAAAAATGTTGCTTTTAACATTATTAAGAAAACCACAGCTCGTGGTATGATGTCTACTTTGTCAAATATGTATGAGAAACCGTCTGCGGCGAATAAGGTGTTTTTGATTCAGAAGCTGGTGAACACAAGGATGAAAGAAGGAAGCTCAGTGACTGCTCACATCAACAACCTAAATTCAATCCTAACAAGACTTGAATCTGTTGGAATTAAGTTTGATGATGAAGTTCAAGCTCTACTGCTGTTGTCATCTCTGCCTGATAGTTGGTCTGGAACTGTGACTGCAATTTCAAGTTTTGCGGGGACAAAAGGATTCACTCTTGATGGTATTCGGGATCTAATTATGGGTGAAGATGTAAGAAGAAAGAACTCGGGTGAATCATCGAATAGTAAGCTGTTAAATGTTGGCAGGGGTCGGGATAGTAACAGGAACAATGGGAGTCGGGGAGGGAGTTCATCTAAACCTAGAAAGAATGTGAAGTGCTGGAGCTGCAATGAGGTGGGACATGTTAAGAGTCAGTGTCCAAATAAGAAAGAATTGAACATTACTGTTGGGAATGTATCTGATTGTAACATACTTGATTTTTCATTCTTAACCTACTTGCTTAACTCTTATAATAACTATGGTTTTTTTCATATGTAAACAGTTATTGAATTCAAGAACCTATTTGTGAAAACTATCTTATATTCTATACATTGTGATTTACTGTAATACTATTTCATGCTAGTGTGAAATCATGATAACACGTGTGTAAATACTAGATCTTGCTATAAATAGTAACTTGAAAGTGCCCAAACATTAACCAAATTCTATAACAATGCAAAATTATAACATAAGTGAAACATATTTAACTATAACGGTGAATAATTTAACGTATGTGTAACTTAGGGTTGCATATGTAACTTTTATGCAAATAATAAATATTTAATTAAATTAAGTCCTATAATTATCTAGACATAATATTTATATATATATATATATATATATATATGCATGGATAATTACAAAATTATATATATTATTTTATTATTTTAATCATTTAAGGGATATATATCACATATATTATTAAATATTTAACTAGTAATTATCTTAAATCTAATAACTAACAAATTAAACTAATCGTAACCTATAATTATCTATAAAATTTCGTTCACCCATCTTTATCCCTTAAAAATTATGAATTTTATTAATAAAATATTAAGAAAGTCTATCCAAATTGAAATCCAAAACCCTAATTTTTCAACTAGAAATAGGAGGTCTTATTCTCATTATTTTTTACACCAAACTATAAATTTAGAGCTCTCATAGAATCAAATATAAACTCATAGAACCTATCTTGAAGATCCAAAAAATTTTCCCTATCAGGTAAGTTTTAGTGCTTTTTTGTGTTCTTCGTGTTCATATATTTCCAAGTTTGTTTTTATCAAGATTAAACCATAACTAGCTTGGATCTATGATTACATAACATGTTTGTGTAGTAATCATAGATCTAAGATGAATCAAAGTATTAAATAAACAAGAAATCATCAAAACTTTGCTTAAACATATCAAACTTGAATTTTCGGATTTTGACAGATTCGTAGGGTTAAATTTGCACATTCATATCTCCCTCATAGTAAATCCCTTTTCGATGATTTTGTTTTTCAAAGTTTAATTCAAAGTCTTATCTTTCTAACCATATAAAGAACGTCTTCTAATTCATTGATTTGACATTTCAAAACGTCCGTACTGTCCAAAGCTATCAAAATCCTAAATTTTGTAACTTTTCAATATTTTCATAAATATGATGTAAACAACGATTTTTATTATAAAACAAATAATATAAACATGGTTCAAACAATAAAAATCCGAACTTTAATAATTCTTATGATTATTTATCAACTAAAATCATGTTTCTAGTAAAATTTTTTATATTTTTAATTGTAACCCTATTCTATACAAATTGATTATTCCCATCCTTGCTAAACTTATATTTAAACTTGTTTCACATAATTTATAAATATACTAACACACATTTGACTTGGTCTAGTATACATCTAGAATTGTTTCACCCGGTATTTAGTTATATGACAAACAAAAGGTTCTGGCTAAGGAAAGACAGGGTACTTAAGTGATGAAAATCCACCAACTCTTTCCTGGGAATCCTTTTGTTGGATGTACTACTTTGGGATGACACATATCTAATATACGACAACCATTCTTGAACTTTTTACAAAAACAACCCCTAACTATTCACAAAGTACAATAAACTAACTAAATAAACTTACTTAGGGCAATACTCACTCCAAGTTACTACAAGTTGCAAGATCAACCCACTTACTTTACAAGGTGAGTTCATAGCCTCTTTTTCTTTTATATTTTAGGGTGGAAACATGCTCTCTAAATCAAACTGTGAATTCAGATTTTAAAGTCAAAACTAGTTTTTGCAAACTCAATGACAAACTTTCTTATACTAGTAAAACTAAACTGATTATACATATTGTTATATTCTATGACACTTTTTACTACAAAGTCCCTCTACTTTTCTAAAATCTACACAACCATTAACTTCGGGGAAGCCACGGGAGTACGTAGATAGATCTATTGGCCTGACAAGCCCATTCGGTACTCGGGTTGATGCATGCCAATCAATACCGAGCGTCCTTTGAGTCACCGTATTCTTTTTGAATTGAGAGGAGCCGAATGTTCAGAAACTGCATGCTAGAAAAACATACTATTAGTCTGACCTCTTGTGTCAGGGTGTGAGACGGGAGGGCATTCGATCAATAGGGTTGGTTGTGGACTCATGTATAATAGTTTAACTACTTGTATTGAAAAATTGTTTATTGGTTTGTACATGGTTGCCTATTGTATGTATACTTCTAACCTATGTTCTCACCAACTCTTTAGTTGACATATTTTAGTATGTTTTCAGGTAAAGAAAACTAAGTTTGTTGCTTTGCTCACGCTAGGATTCAAGGATAAGCTTTAGTTGGACCTAGTTAGACTTTGATTAAAATAAAAACTTATTTACTTGTTTGTTTTATTTACTTTTAGAATTTGCTGTAATCAACTATTTGGTTTTAAATAAGTAATTTACCTTTAGTACTCTTTATCCTTGTGTTATGATTCAATTTCATCGCGCCTCGGTGTTTCCGCTTTAGTCGGGGTGTGACACTGATGATGATGATGCATTGATACTCAGTTTGGAAAACAGTGTGGACTATTGGGTCATGGATTCAGGTGCTTCGTTTCACGCTATGGACAATGGGGAAACGATGGTGAATCTGAAACATGGTGATTTTGGAAAGTTACGATTAGCTAATGACGAGATACTTGAGGTAACGGGCATGGGGGATATTGATTTGGTTACTTCGTTGGGAACTACATGGAACCTGAAAAATGTTAGGGTGATTCCGGGGCTGAAGAAGAAACTGATTTTAGTTGGTCAGTTGGATGAACAAGGACTGGAAGTAAGGTTTGGTGGTGGTAAATGGAAAGTGATCAATGGTAATCTAGTTATTGCTCGTGGTATAAAGCGTGGGTCATTGTATATGGTTGAGGTACCTGCTGAGGGATGTATGACCGTCCAGGTTAAACACGACAAAATCTGGTTCGCTAAATCTGGTGCTAAGAGAGTCCATTTTGCAAACTTGAAGTCTGGAGCAGGGATGTTAGGGGAACGAGTTCAAAAGTCAAAACCATTCAGGGAATTCGGTGACAGTGGGAGCACGGGACGTGTTCCGGGTACAGTTACAAAGAAACGTTGGGTTTTAAAGACTACGACTGAAAAATTCTTTCCTGGTGATTGTTTGCTGAATTTGGAGAGTGATGGTGATCCTCGGTGTATCTTTGAATCCAACGGAATGTCCAAATCGGTTAAGATGGAGGATGAGTCGTTGGCGGGACTAGTCACGACTGAGTTGGAGCTCGGGGTAGCTTCAACTAGCCTTTCTGGTACTTGATGATGAGGGGTCGCTGCAACTAGGAGATGTGATGAAGTCTTAGCTTGTTCTTTGAGAACTGGAGGCTTGAAAGACTTGTTTGAAGATTACTGACGTTACTAGACGACTGGGTTGCTTTGTACTTGGGCTAGAATTTATCACAAAGTCTTCAAATGGGAGATTGTTGGGTTTGTGAAGGCTTTGGGCTTGGGCCCATGTTTAGTTTTCTTGTTCATTAAGTTGTTAACCATAATTAGTCTCTATATATACCCTGTTATGTATTTGTAAACTTGGTACTAAGCAAATAAAGAAAACCCTAGTTGCAGCCCGTGGACGTAGATCCTTGTGTTGTCATTTATTTTCTGTTTTCTGCGTGATAATCGTTTGTGCGGGTTCGTGTGTTGGTTCCGCTGCGCCGCTTGAAACCTAACATATACAAAGTCTAACCCTAAAGCCGTGATCTTCTTATCCATTAAAGCTTTTGTTTTGTTGCTCAAAGCTTCAAATCGAAGCCTATCACCTCCTTATCCATCGCATATCTTCATCTAAAATCACAAGCTTCAAGTTCTTCTTGTAGTTACGTATTTGAGCCGATTTATTCTCGATTTCATCTCCCAGTAAGCGCTTAAGCTAGGGCCATCCCTGAGAATGCTCAAAAAATTTTAGCGGACGAGTAGAAAAAAAATAGGGCCCTATTATATAAAATCAATAACGGGTATGCAAAAAATCTATTATACGACAATAATTGTTTTACCTATAAATAAAAGTATTGTAGCAAAATACTTTAATTTACTTACTTAAGTGAATCGAGGTTCCCCTAGCAATTTTGGAATGATTTAGGTTGGGTAAATGATAGTACTAAATAAATTAAAATGTTATTGAGCCGTAAGGTTTAATAGACTTAAAGAATTATATTCTTATTGAGTTTGCTAATGGGTTTGTTACTACCCTTTAGTGTTTTTTTTAAATATACATGCACATATAAAATAAAAAATATTTAAAAGTTATGGCCATCAAGAAGATCGGGCCTGGGTAGTCAGCCATCGCGCCCCCCTCAGGACTGCCCCCGGTAAAGTGGAAAAAAGTGCATCGAAGCACCAAAGCACGCTTTATTTACCCTACTGCACCTTATGTAGTTGAAAGTCCAAAGCCCTACGCCTGAGGTCCGTTCGTGTTCCTCAGACGCGTTATTTTAAATCAAGATACTAAGGTTATAAACTTAAGTTTTGAACTCGATGAAAATGAATATAACATTGTAAAGTAGTAAAAAGCGAATTTTCAAATCACACACATGCATGCCCACCCCTGCATACACGTAGATTTTGACCATATGCACAAGCTAAAGGCATTGGAATTTAAAATCGATATTTATGTATATTATAACACTAGGTTATAATCCCGTTTAATACACGAGCTAAACAAATTTATTGTTACATAGTTAAAATTATAAAAAGTTATGTCATAAATATTATGTATTATACAGATTGAATAAACCTATGTATTACACATTTGAAATTTAAAGTTAAAATATTTGAATTTTTAATTATGGATAGTTATTAATTAATAAATAAATATTATAACATTTATAATTAAGAGTAGAGAAAAAAAAGAAAACCAATTATTAGATGATCTAAAATAGTAACAAGTGTCCGAATTTATTTTTATTTATTAGTATAAAGAATATGCTATTAATATTTGGTCAATAAGCATGTGTTTCAAAATCATATAAAGATACGTGTCTCTTTCACCTTCGGAAAAGACGATATGCATTTAGATATTTAAATTAAAGTTATCGATTATATAAAACAAGTATATAGATCGTGTTGCTAAAGGATCTTTGAGAATTTAATTGTTTTGTCCTGCCTATGGATCTTTCATTGTTTTCACCTTATATTTTTACTACTAATTTATGAATATAAAAATAAAATAAAGTTACAAGTATTTTTTTGTAATTATCAAATGGTAACTACTATTAAACTCTCGCTTTATAGCGTAGGCGTAAAACCGTAAAAAAATCAAGTCGAAATTGTGTCGCGCACTCGCACAATAAATGTAAGAGAAACGAAACACCGACTTTGTTGAATACATTTGAAACTTCATATAAAAACCAAACCATCACAAATCAATACATTGCGGCGAGAACTTCGTAAAATTAAAAAAATATTATATATAGCCCGGGTCGATCTTGTTAAACATATATACAAAAATGTAGGTCAAAATAAACATGTCATAATTACGTATTCGAAATTTTATAAATTATTATATTTTAAAGTTATAAATAAACAAAATATTTTTAAAATTAATTATAATATTATACTAATAAACTATTAAAATACTAAACATTGGAAAAGGATAGAAAAAGCAAAAAATAAGTAGCCCTCAAGTTTAACAAAATTAATTGTTTACGATGAAAAATCGTAAATTTTATGCTCATTATCCTTTTTATAAGTATTAAGTTAAACTCACATGTTACTAAAGTTGCAAGTTGATTACTATAGGCCATTTTAACTTTGCTACACAATTTTCAAATAAATAACTTTTTGATTTTATTTTTCTGCATTTCCCCTTGTATATTTATTTTTCTACTTTAAATAGTTTATCATGACATTTACAATTGTAAATTCTTCAAACGATAATCTATTTATATTTATATCAATCTTTTAGATTATAATCAATCTTATAAATTTATAGTCTATTTACATATGTAAATTTTCATCTTGGTCATGTAATAATCAATTTACATTGATATAAATGTCCATAGTGATTTTCAATTTTCACACTAATCATAGATGTTAATACTACTTATGTGCAAACAAAGTTAGGATCAAACCAAACTAGTTATATTACTCAGTTTCTTTCAACAAATTAAGATTATTAAATGATACGTTTAAGCTAAGTATTAATATGATAATTTTTATTAAATTGCTAGTTTATTTATTCAGTTGATAACCACGATGGCTCTATAATGTTAAAAAATAAGTCATCACTTAAGGCCATCAAATTCTTTAGGTCGTCTAAAAACAATGATAATTAAGTAAAATTTATACAAGTTGTTATTTGATTTTTTTTTCAACAATACATTTCCTTGGTTTAGTGGTAATATGTGTACCCCTTGACGCCAACATAGTCACCGGTGCTGTCGACATAGAAATCAATTTTTTGATTTATTCTTTCTTGATCAATTGACTTCCATTTCTCAAGCCAAAGCTTCCTTTAACTTCCGTATTTTTCATTCTCATCAACAGACACATAAACACTTTAAAAGTAACTCTATTCCTTATGGATTAACGGCCAAAAAATAGAAATAAAGCGTTATAATATTGAACTTTAACCACCCATCACTAGGCAGCCATTGCAATTCTATTATGGCTTCGTCTTCACATAAATTGTAAATTTGATAATGCGAACTTACATATAAGTAACCTCTAGTTTTATGGTATTCATTTATAACATAGTTTTCATATGTATATATATATATATATATATATATATATATATATATTCATATAAATATATATATATATAAGGAAAGTTTACGGTACAAAAGTGTTGTTTTCATGCAAATAGTACGAAGCAACAAGTACCATCAATCTAAGAGATGAACGGTTCAGATTTAAAATTGAATAATCACGTAAGGATTGTTCCTGGAGTAGTAGAATGGATAATAGACTATAATTATTGACTTTTTTTAACGTCCTTTCATTTTTTTAAACACATATAACTTTTTCATATGACATTATTTTTTTATAAAAATACATCATAAAAATAAGCATTTTATCATCTTTAATATGAGTATAGTATTGCTATATTTTTTTAAAGAAACAACATTTTTTTAAGAAAATGTCTATGTATTGTGCGTATAACTTGCGTGATTATTCACTGCGTAATTATAAACATAAATCGCGTAATTATCATATAACTTGCGTAATTATCAATATAACTTGCGTGATTATTTTTTTTAACTGAGTAATTTTTTTTTTGCGTAATTATGTAACTTTAATGCGTAATTATGTAACTTTATATGTAATTGTAGCACGGACGAAACTACCATCCACTAAAAAACACGTGTCACACTTTGGTGGCTTCGTACGTTTTGTACGAAAATTACACTTTGTATAGTAACCGGCTCATATATATATATGTATATATATATATATAGGGGAGGGTTTCTGAGAAAACCAATAGTTATGTGAAAACCAAAGAAAACCAATAACATAATTTATAATTTTTTTGTTATTTTAATTGTTAAAATATTATTTAAATATTTATTACAAATATATTGAGCATACATCCGAGAATGAAGAGTCTTACGTATACGTAACACTATGTCGAATGAAAAATGTTTATGTATACGTAACATATGTGTGACGTATATGTAAAACCATGCTACGGTGTTCATTTGAATCATACCTTATTTATATATACTCACACATATATATATAAAGGATAGTGATAAAAAAGTTTATAAATTATGTGACCGGTTTAATTGGTTTTCTCTAGCTTTCTCATAACTTTGTGGTTTTCTCGGGATCCCTCCTCTATATATATATATATATATATATATATATATATATATGATTGGGTTTAAATGTAAACCAAGAGAAATTGTAACCAATAAACCGGCCAAATCTCCACCTTTGTTTTATGAAGATCAATGTCTCATATTTGTTTGACTTTTTGTATATATATATTTTCAAATGTTTAATTCAATTCATTGATATTTTATTATAATATATTGTTTTCTTTGACCGATCTGTATTGAGTCGAATTAATTGCCAAAGAAGACTAAATTTTTATCTCACTTAAAGAATGTTTTGTATAGATTTTACAAGTTTTTCACATAAGTTTATCTTCAACATGCTGTTAAGTTTCTTATTACTTCAAGATTAACGAAGCTGATGTTCTTTAGTTTCTATATATTTCTTTAAGTAATGCGTATATGATCATAAACTATCACTTTTTCAAAATATTTACTGTCAAAATTGATATAATCTGGGATGATCAGAATAAAATAAAACATGTAAAATAATATATCTCAGGTGTCGGCCTTACGTACAGTGATGGGAAGATCTTCAATAGAAATTAAATAAAAACCGATCGTGCAAAGAAGTGGAGAAGTAAGAGGGGAAAACATGGTCCATCAAAATCAGCTTCTTTTGCCCATAATTTAATTCTGTTTATACTTGTATATATAATAAACAATTGTTAATCAACTTATATATGGGGGGACAGAGCAGTTGACTCCCACTAATTCGATTATTTTCAGGGTATATAATGTTAATTTAGTGGGATGTTTATGTGGCAAATTGTGGATGTAGTGGTTGTACTTTGTAGTAGCTAGTATGGGCACCACTAGCTTTAGTTAATCTTGTCTACTAATCATTTATTAATTACCTAATCATGGTTTTTTTTAATCATTAATCTAGTTTCATTAGTTAATTATGATTGATATTATTGGACGAATCACGCCATGTATTTTACTGCTAAAAGTTGTAAAGTACCTGAAATATGATAATATAGTTATTACGCATTATATACCAACATGTTCAGTAGGCAATACAATGAATCGTTTTATTATAGTGAACGAAGAATGATTTAGCTTTTATAAGAGAACATTTATTCCAATATCAAGAATAAAACACAAAGGTTTATAATAGAGATTTGGGATACATTGAACATTGCAAGTATGAAAGAAAACCATGGAAGAAAATATAAAATAACCACACCCCACCCGCCCCCCGGTAAACAGGCAAGCAAAGAGGCGGGTTTCAAAGAAAGTTGTAGGCCTATAAACTTTCACACCTTTTATCAAATAAACGATTTTCACACCTTTTATCAAATATAGTGCTTACTTTTTTATGATTAAAAATTCTTTTGTTAACAAGGGAAAGTAAGGTGGTGTTTACATATGCTGAAATATAGGAGAATGCTATTGGAATATGAATCCATTAAAATAAAGTATTTTGGTTTGATAGTTGTTTTATATGAAGAAACAAAAATAAGTAAAGACAAAATATAAAATTATATATCAGGCCATCTTTCGTTTCTTAAAAGACCAATGTTTAATTTTCATTTGTTAAGTTCATTGAATACTTTAAAAAATCACATGCATAAACGTGTTTGAATTCATTTTTAGATGTACATACTTTTAGTCATATTTAGTTACGAACAGAACATTCTAGTTTTTTAGGTTATCCAGTGACGGACTTAGGATATGGTTCTATTTGGTTGTTTGTTTTTATGTTTGGATGTGTTTTTATTTGATATCTGAAATTTCAGTTTAGGTCAGGTCGAGTTCCATAAATAATTATAATTTATTGTTGAAATCAGTTAATAAGGGTTAGAGCATTCATAGTAGGTGCCCCATTTCGATGTGAGTGTGTGCCTTAGATTCCTCATATTTGTGGAAACACGGTACAACTATTATATATTTTTTAATAATTTTAGAAATAGTTGTGAGTATAGGAGAGAGAAAATACAATAATAAGGTTATTAAAAATATTATTTAATTAAAATATAAAGTAAAAAAATAGTGTTTTTAATATGAGAATGAGGATGTGGGTTGCTAGTGTAAATGCTCATACGATTAGATTAAATTTTTAAGGTAATTATAACCCTGAAAAGATAATAATTCAATGTTCAATTAATATTTAAGAAAATATTGAATTACTTAATCAAATTTGATTCTTATATATATATATATATATATATATATATATATATATATATATATATATTTTGGTTTTCTCACTTGTTTCTCATATACAACATAATTTCTAAGTTCAAAAACCTCAAGTATAGAAGTTTAAAAATCTCAGAGGTCTATTAAAAAACTAGAATATATGTTATATATAAAAATTAAAAAAATTCCAGGGCTAACTGTCCCAATACCCTTTATACTAGGTTTCTCCCGGTTTGATTAATATGGTTAGCCATTGGTTCTAGACGTGGGTCAAGTCAACTCGTTAACTTTTTAAATGAAACTAGTTTTTAACCGTAAATGCGTTGCGGTGGGATCGTACTCGTCGTAATAAAGTATAGACTAAAAATCAATCTGACTTGCCTCCGAACTAAATTCATGTCGAACAGTAAAATAACTCAAATGTATACTGCTAAACGAAACATATCATACTTGACCCCGCTTCTTTTCCAAACAAAACTATGTTGAAACATAAACCAAGCCAAAACTTACATAAAAACACATAGATTACAATCGTTCCGACTCGTTTCCAAACTAAATTTACATTGAAACGTAGAGTAGAAAACGTTCTATATTTGAACCGACTCATTTTTTAATAAAACTTACGTCAAAACGTTGGAGAATGTCGAAATGTAAAATAATCTTAAAATGTATATAAAAATATGCACAAAAACAAATTTACCCTACTCGTATCGACACGTATCTAAAAATACGAACGTAAAAAATTAGTTTTATTAAGTAAAAATTATAATAAGATAAACACGTAACTTTAAAAAACTTAAGAGGGTTAATGTGACACGTTAAAACAGAACGGCCAATTTGAATTCAATAAACAAATAATATTATTATTATTTAACTATTATTATTCTTATATAATTCCATAAATAAAGATAATAATAATAATAATAATAATAATAATAATAATAATAATATTATTATTATTATTATTATTATTATTATTATTATTATTATAATTATTATTACTATTATTTAAATATTATTATTTTAAATATTCAATTATACTTACATTAATATAGGAGTAATTATGCTTTGAGTGAAGTATAAAAACAAGTTTATAATATATATGAAAGATAAAGTGCAAATGTCTGCGCGTTGCGGCGGTACGGCTGTTGCGTAATTTTTTGGGAATTCGATTGTATTTAGTATCAGCTCGGTACGTTATGATGTATATTAAAAAATCAAAATATAATTATTGAAAAAATTGGATGAAAGAAAACAATTAGTTATATTACAAAAATGTTTAAGACAACTATATTATTTCAACAAGATTATTGAAATTATGGTTGATATTTGTGGTTGGAAATCACTTATTAACTAGATTATAGGGGGGTTTCATTTTATGAATGTAGGTTAATTATCATCGGAGCCAGCTTTCGATTGTGATTTGCATAGACAAAAGAGAGTTAATGAAAAAATTGTCATAACAAATTATCATGTTGATTGTTATTGAGCTTTTAACAACCGTTAAGTGAAAGGGGAAGAAGGATTAGTGATCAATTGTAGTGAATGAACGGAATTAAAAATAAATGACGGTTTTGTTTAGCCACGTATATATGATTCAGTATTTGTATTATAAGGTTCATATATTATACTTTATTGTAAAGATATAAATGAAATAAAATGGTTAATTTTTTTGAAATTTAAGCATGACTTTTCATATGGGTGTCTTAATTCATATGTAAAATTATCATTTAATCATCCTTTCACTTTTATTATAAAAGATATAGATAAATATAAAATTATTAAACTCATAATATGCCCCTAAAAATATTAGTATTATAGTTATTATAAACATGAAGATATATATATATATATATATATTAAATATTTAAATAAAATAATACTTAATTTAAATAATATTTAGTTATAAAATATAATTAGTATATATAAATTTAAATATCAATTTAGAGTATTATAATAAAATAAAATTTAATAACTGAATTAAATAATATCATATTTTTAAATAATGTATTAATAATATTTATTAAATACATAAAAGAGACAATGGCAAAAATGCCAAGGTATATAAAATTTAATTGATAAATTTACTATATTAACCCTAAAGTGTCTTAATATCATAATCAATTCTTTATTCTACCTCTCTTAAATGTCTTGCACTCTTTTGTACATGTTGATTCAAATCTTGTATGATTGGCAAAATTACATCTCTAGAGAGATTTATTATAAGGTGTTATAGATATAAGTATTTAAATAAAATAATTCTTAATTTAAATACTATTTAGTTAAAAAAAATATGATTAGTAAATTATAAATTTAAATATCAATTTATACTATTATAAATAAAATAAAACTTTAGTTTTCAAAATATAATTAGTAATTATAAATTTAAATGTCAATTTATATTATTATTAATGAAGTAAATTAAATAATATTATATTATTAAATAATGTATTAATAATGTGTATTAAATAATATAATAATTAGAATAAGTTAATTAAATGAGGGCAAAAGTGAAATTATTGCATAAAACACTTGTATTCTATGCTTAAAATGTATACAGATGTCTTACAATTTAAATAAAATTACCATGTTATCCATTTAATATGTATTATATAGTAGTATAGAAGATAAGTAGACAAGTCTATATACTATTTATCACAAAATTATTGTATAACTTTTCTAACATGTTTTAATATAACATATAAAAAGTAAAATAATATAAATATTGATTTTAATGAAGGTTCATTTTAGCATATGCATATACTCTATGTACATTTCTTGGGTACTTTCTCAGTACCAATAACTTATTTATAATTAGTGAAAAAGATACATGATTGTTTGAAAGTTAATCACTGATCATTAATAAATTATTCTACAACAAAAACATCAATCGAATGAATGATCTGTAGTTTGTTTTATTTGTAATTAATAAAAATAATTGTAATAATAACAAAAAGAAGGTGATAGCATATGTAGGGTTTCAAAAAGAAAGACCAAACCCCATGTACATTCCACAAAGGAATAAACCATATTTTTTTTAATATTTTATATCTGAACAAAATTAGTCCCCATTTTCAGGATTCAACCTTTCCATATCTCACTTCACTTTGTTCCTTGTATCCTTGCAAAACTAAGAGGGTTAGGTATGTCTTGTCTATCTACAATGTTTTTAGAACCGGATCGGACGTCGAACCGGACGCCTTACTGGTTCGGTGGTCGGATCGGTCGGACCGGATTTAAGAACCGGATAACGTCATAATTATATATATAGTATATTATATATATAGTTATATATATAATTAAATATAAGTAATTTATATACGTATTTTATAGTTATATATAAAACTTAACTATATTTTTATATTTAACATACTAATTTAATGTTCAACACCCCGTTTTTACCCATTAAAATCAAAAAAATAAAAAATAAAAATAAAAAAATTACAAAATCCGGTCCGAACCGGTCCGGTTTCCCGGTCCGACCAGCGGTTCGGGATGAACCGGCCTGTTCGACCGGCCAGAAACGAATCGATGTGAACCGGACCGGCCACCCAGCCGATCCTCGGTCGAACCGGTCGGACCGCCCGGTCCGATCCGGTCACAAAAACATTGTCTATCTGCTTTATAAGTCTATATAACCCCTTTTTTCTTATAAAAATTAATGTAATAATACCAAATTATATGTATACACACACGTTAAATCTTTTACACTTTCATCTTCGTTTTATTAGCAAACTGACAGATATTATAAGTCTATTTCGAAGTTTATACTATTTGTTCATAACAAGACTCGAATCATTAGCTTATTGATAACACACGTCATGCAATATACCTTAATACCATTTAGCCAAACATCCTTTGGTTTTCATCTAGAACTTTTACATCTATCATATGATTATATATTTTTAGATGTTGTCGTTACTTAAGTTTCTCCTCATGTTTAGTATTCACGAGGGTCAAATATGACAACCAACAAGCAACAAGTGCATGTAACACTTCTACTTTGTAAGCGATGATGATGATATAAAAAGTATGAGCTAGTAAACCTGATAACATGTTAAGGGTAAATTTAAACTGAAGTGTTTGAGTGTTTCATCGTTAAAATGATTTAATTTGTAAATGTTTCATTATCCACGCCATTATAAACTCCATATAACATAATAAAACAAAAAACTGATCGAAAACTTTAGATTTGATAAATGAAAACTATTAAAATCAAAAAGTATAAAATTTATTATTGCAATTTATTAAGCTTATTATACAGTATCGTACGGTGATGGACCCAACCCAAAAAAAAATTTTCATCAGGGGCGGAAATATTTTACGGTCATTTGATATCACAAAATAATATATTTTTTTCAGTTCGGTTCAAATCAGATCTAATCAGGTCGGATCCGGTTCAATTATGAAAAACATCATTAAAACGAGTCTCGAACAATTATATTTGCACATATATCAAGAACCGTATTAAAGCAAATTATACTTGTAAAAGTGATGACATATGATGTTTGAAGCAATCATACTAATAAAAATACCAATGTATATTGGCAGAACTAGACTTTTCATTTGGAGGATCGTAATAGAAACTTCTGCATGATTATTGAGAGCGTCAATTACTCTTTAATACCGATGAGTTCAGCTTCTTTGAGAACAATATGTCGATCAGTAAATATAACATTTAATTTCTCATATCTTGAAACTAATATTAATTTAGCTTGTTTTATTATCAAATAATTATCTATATAATATATATATATATATTATATATATATATATATATATATAATATATATATATATATATATTCATATTAGCTACTTGATTATTTGAGGGGAAAGTAATAAGATTTTATTAGTTACAGACACAGTTTAGTAAGAAAAAATAGTTCTCCTGACAACCGGTGACGAGCTAAACGTCTGAAAATAAAAAAAAAAAAAGATGGAAGAGGCAGATGGAGCCCACATGAGCCCATCGCGTGGTTCGTCTAATGTCGTTAGGTCAACAGACAAAACGCTGTAAATATCACGGCTCCTTTTCATTTCTAAAAGATCGATTACATTATATTACATTAGGGCTACCCAAAATACTCATACTCTACTCGACTATACCTACACGTCTACTACCCTACCCTACCCTTTTCTTCTGCTTCTTCATGGTCAAACTATTTTAACCAATACATATGTCTCTATGTTTAAGACCCTAAACCAACATATTATTATTCGGTTGGATGCTGGTTAATGTTTCTTTTTTAGTTTTAGATAAACAAACGGTTGTAAACACAATTAGTATACAATAAAGTTCGTTTATATATATTTGAAACCACTTGTTGGAATTTCTTAATGAGCAATAATTTTGGCTCATTTAATATAGTTTTTATGTGTTTTTTGTTTGGTTAAGGATAAACGAACAAATATTGTGCATGTTTGTTCGGTTCATATACAGACATAAATATCATTAACAATATTTTTCTAAGTTAATGAGACAAATAACACTTTTTATATCTTTTATAAATACTAAAATATATCTTTGTAAATTAGTAGAGAAAAAGACCACAAGGTTAAATTTTGAAATGTAAATGTATTGTCAAAATGGAGCAAGGAAGACACGCTAAATTGCTTCTTCTTTTTCAAATTTGTTATATTCGTTGATTTTCCATAACATCAAAAGACATTATGATGGTAAGATGAATCATCTATATTCTAAAGGTAAAGAATTCAAATCCAACAAGCTGCTAGTATAGATAGACAGTAAAAATAAGTTATGAGTAAAACACAAACATTTTTCACATACTCAAATGATAGCCTTGTATATTATAATTTCTATTTTTGTATATTAAATCTAATAGAATTTGAATGGTGTTATGAGAGGTTTAAAGTCTCCATGCAACATTTTTCCACCACCAATATTGTGTTAAGAGATGCGAGAACTACATAAGACATATATATGCCCAATTTATACATTAGCTTTAATTTAAATAGTTACATTTTTTGACTAGTAATGAAACACTTGATGATGTTACTATTGGTTGAAATATATACTTTGATATGTGTACGGAGTACACGCTGAAACAAGATTATTATAATTTTTGGCCAATAAGGGAAACCTTGATGGTTCGGGGTAGCACCCCAGTGAGGTCCAAGGTGCAACACCTCTAATATGGTCTAAAGGGCAAAGGCTTGTGCTAGATGGTAAAAGGTTGCATGATTTTGTTGAAAAGAGAGGGAAGGTTTAAAACAAAAGCAAGTTGTTACCGATCATAGATAGAAAACATGATTAGTAGTAACCTTGCCCTTTGGTAGTAATTGATACATTGGTGGTAATGTTAGCCATGAGAAATAACTTTGATCTTTGGGTAGAAACTAAGATTGGTAGTAACTATGAGATTCAATAGGAATCATGATTGGTAATCGGTAAATTAGTTATTACTGATGATATATGTGGTTTGAACATCGGTAGTAACTTAATTACTATATGAAAGTAACTCTTGATAGTTTTAATAGTTATAACTATTAACTTTCATGTATATTTAAAGAGTTACAATGGTACAACTCTTATATTAGGATTTATTTAGTTTGTTTTTAGGTTAATGTTTTGACATTTTTTATACATACTTCAAGGGAATGAAAATCTCCTTTTTAATTGACTCTTTATGTCTTATTCAATTGAAAAATTAATATAAACGCAATATACTTTAATGTGAAAGAGATGATTACAGTAGATTCAAAAAGATATTTTGGCTGTATGAGAACCGAATTGAAAAACACAACGGCCGATAAAAAAACTCAAATGATAAGTCCGTCGTATATGCATCGTGTTTGCATATGAAACTAGTTACTAACTTTCAAGTCATTAAATTTGACTAGAAACAAATAAAATTGAATACTGCGTTTATTTGATACACGTTAAAATGAATATAGAAATCATATTATGATAGTCAGAAACCACTTTTTATTTTGAATATAAGTCCAACAGAGCTTATAGTGGGCATTTGACAAGGCTTGGAATTGAAGTATTTATTCAATTCGTTGTTAAAAAATTTAAAAAAAAAAAAAAAAAAAAACTTTAAATAAATAACACGTGTGTCTCATTAAATTAAACATAAAGTATATATAAGCGTATGGGAATGCATGGAAAATATCTTGGAAGACGGTAACTTGGTAAAATGGTAACTTGGGTGACAAGCAATAATTACTGTGGTAGAACAGAACAGATAGAGAGGAAGACAAACATCTCTTGCTTCAAAGAGAAGCTTATGCGAAAAGATTACCCGCATAATAAATTAAGCCTAAATAGTACCATGAAATTCATTGTTTAATTGGAGTAAATATATAGGCATCGTATTCAGTAAAAAGTAATAAATAAATAAATAATAAATAAAAAAGGTCATGAAAATGCGAGCTGAATTAAAAGCCTCATGAGGTGTTCTTGGAGGATAACATAATAAACCCCACTGTACATGTACATGTTGGTGCTGCTTCTGCAACTTGGCCCTCCTTTTCACAATAGATCTTGAATGCTTTCTCCCAACATCGACCTCTTAATCTTTAATATTCCAGGTTTTAATTAATTACTTATTTTCATGAGGATTAATTCAATTCTTCCATTTTCTCATCATCTATCATTCCTCTAACCAATCATCCCTCCCTATATTCTCTCTTATTTGTATTACTACTTAGTAACGAGACTGCATTACACAGGTGTAAGTAACTTACACTATTCGTATTTTTTTACCCTTATAAATTTACGCATATACATAAAAAAACATATATTTGTATATTTATAATGATGTTATTTCACCAAAAAAAATAATAATTTTGATTGATTTTCAAAATTTAACAGCGTTATCGTAATAAATGATGGATAACATTCGTTCCCTTCTCTCTCTCTCTCTCTCTCTCCCTCTCTCTCTCTCTCTTTCTATATATATATATATATATGGGAAGGAACGGTTGTTAACCCAACTTTATTGTAACAAACACTTACACTATGATTATGTAGTGTAACTAACTTTTATATCGCGTTACACCACTGATGTAACAATTTTTCCTCCATTTTTTAAAAAAATTCACCATCTTTTTAAAATTGTCTTAACTTTTTTGTATGATGTTATTTTTTTATACAACCATTAAATAGATCATTTTAATATTTTTAATTTGAGTATAGGTTTGTTATAATTTTTTAAAAGAAAATTTTAACGTTCATTGTGGACCACTAGTTTATCACTGTAACTCTAACTTATAGTGATAACGTGACCTGTTGTGCACCACTAGTTTGGTTAATATGTTATTACCATAATCAAGTGTTTATATTCGTTCTCTATCCTATAGATATATATATATATATATACATACATACATAGGGGTGTATTCCTGAGAAAACCAATAGTTATGAGAAAAAGAAAGAAAACCACGGAAACCAATAGCATAATTCATAATTTTTTTGTTATTTTAATTGTTAAAATGTTATTTAAGTAATTGATACATATATGTTAAGCATACATATAAGAATAAAGAGTCTTACGTATACATAACATTATGTTGAATGAAAAATGATTTAAGTATACGTAACCTATGTGTGACGTATATGAAAAATCATGCAACGGTTTTCATTTGATCCATACCCTTATTTATATATACTCACACATATATGTAAAGGGTAGTAGTATAAAATTTATAAATTATGTGAACGGTTTTATTGGTTTTCTTTAGTTTTCTCATAACATTGTGGTTTTTCTTAGGATCCCTCCTTTATATACATATATACATATATATATATATACATATATATATATATATCTTACTATTATAATAGAAAGATATCTAGAAAAGACATCTGTCAACATCATATTCCTTCTCACTATTTTTTCCCGCTTCTCTCTGCTATTTAATAATTATATTAATTACTAATAATATTATTTTTTTTTTATTAAATTTTTTTTTAATAAATGAAGAAATAGATCTTTTTACTAATGTTATAATAAGAAATTTTTAATTATAATAAATACAATTTTTTTTATAAAACCCACGACTATGAAGTGACATTAGTTGTCCAATGACCTTTTAATTAATGTTGTAAGGTGGTACGCTAGAAACGTCAATTGATCTTGCGATTTAAAGGACCTCAAATATGCTTGTTTTATCCCAATTCTTATATTCTCATTTATTTTTATGTGCGCATTGTAAAACGCAAAACCCAAAAAGTCTTAGGGGACGTTTGGTTGGAAGGAATGGAATGGAATGGAATGTAATGGAATTGAAAAACTAGTATAATTTTCAAGTAAAATTGTGTTTGAGTGAGCAATTAAAAGTAAATCCAATGGAATGTTTCATCTCAAATTCCCTTGGTTGTGTGATTTCAAAATCCTTCCACCTAGAGAGGTAATTTGAAATCTCACAACCAAGGGAATGAACCAAGGGAATTTGAGGTGAAACATTCCCTTGGGTTTTATATTTCATTACCCACTTAAATATAATTTTGCTTGAAAATTATACTAGTTTCTCAATTTCATTCCATTTCTTCCAACCAAACGCCCCCTAATATCAATCATAACATAACATAGTTCACAAACTAAAGATCTTTTTATGAAGGAGACAGAAACATGTTAATCCTTGGTTTAAAACAAGGTCTAACTATATATCAAATCAATTCCGAAACAAATAAATGGAAAATCGACTCTTGATTAGGATGTCAATCTTCAATGTACATATAGTTTTAAATTAAGGTGAACATCCTATCTACTTATATACCTTAAATCAGTCTAAATGCATACAAAATTCAACATAGTGGAGTAAGTTCTAGTTTTATGTTTTCGCAATTGTTAAGACTTTTAAACATACAATAAGCACATTAGGAAAACATATTCACTTCAAACAAGGAAACAAATGTAGACATAAGTCACATAATTTACGGATCCATAATCCTCTAACATACACTTTAATCAACGATAAATCTTAGTCATGCCCTCCTATAATGCATAGCGACTGAGCAAACTGAACACCAAGTCACAATCATGATCACAAACTAACCATTATGCCCACAATAAAATATGAGTTTTTTCTAACCAAAATTAAGTGAGACTCTATATCCTATAGTTAAGCGCGGTATCTGTTTCGACCCACTATGATAAAAAAAAAAAATTCTATTATGCCTACCATAGAACAAGACTTGCGGGGCAAGTAAACTTATGTAATACATTATAACACTTCAATATACCATAATAACTCAACACTCATTCATGTTCATCGGTTTTTTTCATTTTACATTATGTTTAACAATTGATAATGCTACTTTTTTGTGTAAAACCTAACCATGTTTTTGTGAAAACAAAGTCAACCACAATTAAACATGACTCTATATCCTACGGTTAAACATGACTCTATTTCTACTCACAGTGATGTGCTACTCTTTTATGCCTACCATGGGACTTGCTAAGCAGGTAAGACTAATGCAATACATCATAACACTTCAATCTGCCATAACAACTAAGCATTCGTTCATGTTTAATTCTTTATTTTATATTATGCTTAACAGTTGATTATGCTCCTTTTTGTGTAAAATCATGTTTTTGTGGAAACAAAGTCACTTAATATTGTGAAAATATTCATTATAACATAATGTATTGCTTCTTGATCAAACCATAAACCAAGAAATATAAAGAACACTTTACACATAGCATATAACTACAACAAGGATACTTTAAAATCATGTTTACGAGTAAAATCATGTTTTGTATGCGTATCACCTAAGAAAAGATGTAATAAATGCTTCTTATAACTCACCATGAATGCTAGAGTTGTAACCTTACGATTTTGAAAGATTATTAGACACAAAATTCTACTTTTTGCCTACTAAGAATCCCTATGTCACCCAATTCATGTTAGAAGCTAGAATTCAAATGGATACATGTAATAGATGGATCACAATCATTGAAATTAACCTTTAATCGGATGAAACAAATTAAAGAATGTTGCTTCCCTTGTTCTTGGTTTAATCACCAAAAGAGATAGATAAGTGTGTGCGTGTAAGCGCGCGCGCGACTGGGGGCATTAGGTTAGTTCAAATGAAGATCGTAATAACAAGTTTTATAATAAGGTTAATAGCAAGGAGGCATTCGTTTAATTTAAAGATATAAAGGCAACCGGTTAATTTCTTATGGGTAAATAAAGGGGTTAATTTACAATTATTAGCTTGAAATAATCGATGTAACTTTTATCTTGTAGAACTCTTTTTAGGACCTCCTCTCATGTGTTTTTTTTTGGATCTTGCTTCTTGCAAGAAAATTTAACTAAATGCAGCGCAATTAAAAAAAAAACATCCATGAGTAAATTATCCTTGTAATATCACTAACTTCAACGTAAAAGAATTTCCATTAAAAATTAATTGCCAACAAAAATTAATTTGTATTTATCATCCCTTAAATTGTGTTTTGTTTTTCTTTTTAACATTATATTACTCTAGTCCATCATAAGACATAAAAATTCAACCACTTAAGAAGATGTATTTGTAACATAACTTGATACCACTAAGCCACACTAGGTTTTTAAAAGTGAGGAGCAAACTGAGGCGACAAGGTTTGACACTAGGTTTTAAAAAGTGAGAAGCAAACTAAGGTGACAAGGTTTGTAACTAATACACAAAAAAAGCGTAGATTTTCTCGTGCATGAGGAATAAGTACTAGTGTAATACTTTAAATTAATTTCATATGATATCTACACTAATTTTAATCTTTTTACACATAAAATAGACATGTTAGAATAAGTTTTAGATGAAATGTGATAAAAACTTAAACATTAACAATGTAATATGTAATTTAATAAAAAGAATGGGTAAAATGCCCTAGGCAATCGCTTGCTTCACTCCTTCTTGCCTTACCATAAAGCGCCCTAGGCACTCACTTTTCGTATAGATCACCCATTGTGTAACAAAAATCACAGCTATCGCTGCGTAAGATCGATTTGTGTCTAAGCGATGGGTTTTCTAACTGGGATCCTACTACAAAACCATATCAATACTAAACTTAAAGGGGCGGAAACAGATTGAGTATTGTAAGGTGTAACACTCAAACTCCCGGTGATACTTGAACAAGCAACATAAAAAACATAAGTACGATAATTACTAAAGAACCAACACAAGAATAACTTTAGAATGCACTTTGTACAAACTGAAATATGTTGTTACAGGTAGAGGTTCACTACACCGCAAATGGTAACTAGTCTATATATTGTAAACACCTTGATTAATCTAAAGTTTCAAGCTCAGTCGAAAGATTGTTTTGATCGAACTAACTTTCGATTGAATCATTCAATCAAAAGTATACTTTCGATTACAAAGAAAAAATAGAATGTAAATTATATTAAAACAAAGATAAAATACAACCCAAAACTTTACAAAAGTTCCTGACCCTACATATATTTATTTTTACATGCTTGCAGCCCAAAAAAATGAAATATACATGTTTAGATATTTCAAACATTTTATGATGATATACTTTGATTTGTTGTAGTTAATAAATACATTAAACTATATAAAACATTCAATGATAAAAAATGCAAATGTACTTGAAAATCTATATAAGCATCTTTTAACAAACTAACAAGCATATCTAATACTCGTGCTTTTGCCTGATAATTATACGTGTAATTATACGATACATACACAATTAGTATTGGATCAAGCATGAGACATGATTTGGAAATAGGTATAAGAATGTGTCTGCCCATGCTAAATATTTCTGTATAAATCCCTTGACAAATTAAATACCTAAAGTGATTATGTTTAATTCAATCAACACTAATGTTATGCAAATTTACTTAAAAGGCATTCTATTAGTAAACACACCTACATACACGATCACAATCATATTATATAGCATGAATGTATGACATAATAATATTATAAAATAATAATATTTCATGAGCTTATAAATGTAAAAAAGGTGATCTACATCGATTAGAATGACTCTACAACTCTACAAAACAAGATTAAATATATTAGTGGTTTTAGCATGGGTGGTTGGTGGTTAACAACCCTTTCGCTACAACCATTATCCCCCCCCCCCCCCCCCCCCCCCCCCCCCCCCCCCCCGGGTCGAGCATTGCTCCTTGCTCCTTGACTCTTCTTAGGGTTTTTGTTTTGTTTTGGTTTTTTTTTTTTTTCGCGCCATTTAAACAGGTAGAAAATGCAAAATTAAACATCTTTTATTTATTTATTGGCTTGGCAGTAGCTGTATTATTATTACTTATATTATCTTCGTTGTTGTTATTATTTTTATTAATAATTATAATAATAACTATTATTATTATTATCATTATTAATATTAATAATATTACTATTATTATTGTTGATTATTATTATTATTATTATTATTATTATTATTATATTATTATTATTATTATTATTATTAATTTTTTATTTTTCATATGTACCAATGACTATGCCAGAAAAATAAAAACCCCATTACATTTCATGCATTAATGAATGACATATTCCTCATCCAATTTCATATATTAATTACAATTATGTGCTGATATGTTTTGCATATATTAAAGTTTTAACTTTTGATTACGCATAAACTCATTTTATAATATACAAGTTTTTATTACATTGCACAGGGGAAATTTTGTAGTAAATAGCAATTACATGGATGCATGTGGTGTTTGGTGTTAAAAAACTTTTTTTTTATATAAAACATTCGAAATAAGATTTTCTTCTTTTTTATTTGAAAAGCATATGAGAATTTCTCCACATTGGAAAATATGTGAGGTAATTCAATTGAAACCAATGGTTCTTAGCTCAAGTGATTACAATAAAATGCTCAAGGCAATTAAAAATATAATGGTCTTGACTATAAGTCTTATTTTAAGAAAAAATATTCAAAGTTAAGTTAAAAAGTTATTTCAATTTTGGGTTTCTTATTGAGAAGATTGGAGGTGCGATCTCAGCTACAAAAAGAATACATAGATTCGGTTAAAATAACATTTATCTTCCGAATCAGTGTATTACATTTATTGTTAAAAAAAAGTAATTCAATTGGACAATGAAGCTGCCGCCTATGCCTTTAACATGCATGCAAAACAAAGTCTTTATTGGAAGGAGAAAAACTTTTTAGTGGAACAAAGTGAAAAGACATCGTGTGTCTAGATTTTATCTCTTTTTCATAAATTACTTTGAAATGTTTAACAAAAATATAATTACATCAGTTAAACAAGATTAAAAACTACAAAATCAGCACATATATCATATATCCACCAATATAGACAGCTGCATGAATTCTTAAAATTTAAATGCATTGGAATTTTTTTTAGAAGACTCATAGTACCTATTGTTTGAACGAATCTAATATCTGGTTTAATAATTAGTATGCTAACCGGTCTTAACGTTTGACTGATAATCAAAAAGCTAACTGATATGTGATACATATAATCCTAGAATATGTATATATACAATCCCTGCATTTGTCACCATATTTTCTAGTAGTAAGAAAATATGTTTTTATTTTGTATGTGATTAATTAGTTCTTTAAAGGGACAATAATATATGATAGATCATTTCACCTCTTTCCCTATTAAAAGACTTTAATTTGTGATACGAATAACCTTCGTGGCAAACTTGTAGCGAAATGGAAGGAGTGACAAATTTTTATTTTTATACTCTAATAAAAGCGTAAATAAGGGTGACACGTGTTATCATCACATTTATACTCATCAAAATTTTCTCGCTTCACTCTCCTATTAATTACTACACTAATTACTAATAATATTAATTATTTTTTAGATTTAAAATATTTTATTTATAAATTAATCAAGAAATTTTTTTATTAATGTTATTAAAAAGAAACAAACATTTATAAAAAGAAATTTTTCTGCAACATCAAACTTTTGAAATACGAAATATTTTAAAATTGATTTTTAAAAAATTAAAAATTTATAAATGAAAAATAATTAAAAATTGAGAGTTATTGTAAGAAAATTTTTTGAAAATGATATTTTTTTTAAATGGTTTGTTTTGAAAAAAATATTTAATTTATTTTTTGAAAAAAAAAAAGCTTAAAAACAAAAGTTTAAAAAGTTAATATCAATGTTTATCACTTATAGTACTTACTCGTATGTGATTTTAATTGTATCTTATCTTTGAATATCATTTTATAATTAATAAAATTTTATTTATTTAATATTTTATTAATTCAACCCGTGTAATACATGAGTTTGCTATAGCTAGTTTGCTATAAAAAGTGATTGTAGGAAAAAAACACGTAGCAAAATGATTCATATATTTTATTATCTAATTTATAAATAAATGAATTATTAAATCTAATTAATGAAAAATAATTGTTGTCTCAAAATTATTGCAATGGTCGGAAAATTTTCAATAATTTTGCCACAAATATATGAGCAATGTTATAGTAAAAGAGTATTTAGTTTAAAAAAGTTAAATATGATTCTAAGCTTGACATGTACGAGTCATTCTATTGTTGTTATAGGAGAGAACATTATGATCATTGTGTCAAATATATCAAGTAATTTTGTTAAAGTATTTCATCATTTGTTATCTGCATTAATTATTGTATTTTACGTTTTAATTATTTAGTATTAATTTATTGTATATTATATAAACTTATTGTTGTTTTATTATTATGGTTTACAATTATAAGTACATAATAATATTATTTTACAAATATGTCAAAAACATAGTATTTAAAAAAAACAATGACAAGCATGAAAAACACAATAAGACATTTATCATTGTATTTTATGTTTTTTTTTTTATCATTTTGTGTTAATTTATCATTGTTTTAAGGTAATAGATTAATTAGTTGTTATTTTATCATTCTATTTTTTTACATATATAAGGAAACAACAATATTTTCACCATTATGTTTTTTTTTTCTAATTTTTTATTTTAGAAAAACAAAACAGTTTTTAAAAAAAACACAATAGAAAGGAAACAACACAATGAAATTCATTAAAGACAAAATGACGAGCATAAATCATATGAGGTGAAAAATATAAAAAGAATTTAAACTTTTTATATAACAATATTGTACTCGTTTTGAAAAAAAAAACTTTCTTTTTTATAGTTTAGTTTAATAAAAAATTATGTCGTAAATAAAAGTCATGAAGATTTTAAAAAAGTGAGGGAACTTAAAAAAGTCAATAAAAATAGTTATGTCTAGACTACCACTGTAATAAATTTTTTCTCTATAATTTGACCTTATTCGTTAGTTAAGAAGTTGATGGTTAAAATTACTTATTACACTTTTTAAATTTAATCTCTTTTTATTTGAGCACTTTCCTAAATATATATTTTTTAAATTTTTTGTTATTTATTATTATGACCATTTATAATTATTAAATTAACTATATTGAAATTGTGTTGATATATAGTTGGTAAGAATTTCAGCTTTGCTACAATTTTGCAACAACGTCAAGTATTGTAACCACTTGTTGGAAAGTTGTCTAAAATATTAAGGACGTTATGGTCTTTTCAGTTTTGCGGAATACTCGTTGCCTCTTTGTGACGGTGTTGATAACTTGTCGTAAATTTTTGTAAAAAAATAAATATTTTCTAGTTTGTATCAGAAGTTATTTCAATTTCAATCCATATGTTTTATGGTTGTTTCAACTTAATACCAAAATAATGAAAATTTTGGATTAAAATTAAAACAAATGATAAAACTTTTGATTTGAAATTGATATTTTGGAACTTTTGAAGAAAAAAAGTTATTTTTGTTAAAGTTTAAGGAGCAAAATTGAATTCGAAGTTTAAAATAAAAGATAAAAATCTTTGCTTGATGCCTATACTACATGCATGCGAGGGTTATCTTGGTAATTACAGTGAGCTAGCAAGGTCTAGAGCTAAAGCACAACGTACAGCTTTATAATGCGTGCATGTGTGTGGAAATCTGGAGCGTAAGATGCATAGACCATATAAGAGGTGAAGGCTAGAATCAAGGGAGGACTGAGGAGCATCATCTTGGTTTTAATGAAAAGTTAATATATAATTGACTTAAAATCATAATATTGGACATTGTGACTTGTAATGTTGACTTTTAGAATAACAAAATATAGGAAAACATCAAATACATATAACAAAATACATATACAAATCAAAATCAAACACTATTGGTTTTTATTATATTTTTTTAAATTATGCAAATAGTTTTGTCGAGCTCAATGACTTGATATGATTTGTCTTATATATTCAAAAGTTTTGGTTAAGAGTTCACTTGGCTCAATGGCAATGAGGCCAAACTCCAAGAAACACAACTTGCATTTTAACTTGATAATCCACACAAACTCATCGATCCTCTAGCTTATTTAGGTATGAAAATTTCGGTAAACACACTTCAATTCTCTTTGGAACTGTTTGTGTTTGGGGATTGTATAATTAAATTAATCATGAGTTTGAAATGATGGACACTTGATGCGGATTCTCTATGGGGACATGGCCGATGGTAGTAGCTGTGGTGGTAGTGTTGTTTGCTGCATCAAATGAAATGGAGATGTTGATGCTCATATGGTTTTGAATTATTATGATATTGTTATGAGTGATTACTGACCTCAGTACTCACACTTAGGCAAGGTGCCTCCCTTTATATATATGTTGCTTTTGTATAATTATGACTTAATGCTATATGTTAACTGATCGAAAGCAGAGTAGGAGCAAATTAATTAGTTTATAATTAGGTTTAGTTAATCAATAGGAGCATGTCTTTTCTATTTGGCAAGATAAAAGGAAATTTTATAGAGGGTTGAAGTAACTCCAGAAAGAGATGACAAGTAAACCAAAACTCAAACGGCAAACTCTAAATAGTAAAATATATATATATGATTGGGCTGACATATTCCTAATTAACTTTGAGTTTGAGATGACGTGTAAGCCCATAGACCCCTCATTTCATGCCACGTAGATAGATTAAGATGAACTTGGCCATTGCCCGCATGTTAATTTCATTGATTCTTAAAAGTAAGGCGGCGTCATATATACATACATGAGATCGAACAAGAAATTACGAATTTAACTGAGGATACAAATTAATTATGCATTAGATCTGCATCTCCAACCCTTATTTCGATTTGCTGGAGTGATGGATGAAGTGAGGACAGAATTTCTAATTGTTGTTTTGCTCCCGATCATATTTTTTACTTATATAAAGTGTTTTGATAAAAGAAGAAAGTTGGAATTTTAACTAACATAACATATATGATCATTTACCATAATAAAATTTCTTTAGCTACATTCCTGTTATAGTTTTTAACAAAGTTTATAGAATAGAACCAGACAAAGTCCTAACCGTCTTTTGAAATATAACCGAACTGGTTACAAACGCAGTTCTTGGACCAAGCAACTGGTCCGATCTTGACAACATTGGTGTTAGGTATAGGATTATTACCGCATAATTATATATATTACAACTTGGTAAAATTTAACATGGTTGGTGTGCGAAAAAAACCATCTCGAGAGAAGATATTACAGAAACAAGGTTGAGCCTAGAGACGTACATCGGTACAAGGTCGAATGAATTATATATGGCCCCAGATACGAAGTTCCCCACGTTAGTCGTTGCTGTAAAAAGTTGTACTATCATATTCAAATTTTAACCAACTCATTTTGTAATTAAATAAATTATTTTTCCACCCCAAATATTCATTAATGCAAAATCTGTCTACTTTTTCACTAAAAACCTAAGAAACACAAGTTTTTTTTCTTCAACACTAAAACAATGCATGTTAAAACTTAAAACAGAATTTCCCTAACAATTAAACCGAAGTCCTATGGAATTATATAAGTTATATATTGTTACAAAAATATATTAACCTTCTTTGGGTTGTTTTTTGTTAATAATAATTATTTGTATTACGAATAAGCTTTCAATATTTGTATTACTAATAAGCTTTCATATCAATAACTTTTATGACGACCATAGTTTTGATTAATATGAAAAAAAAAAAAAAAACAACAAGATTTGAAATGGTCTCAGTGATTTAATTTCAATATAATAGGGTAATATCATGTTGTTGGTTTTCGAGGCTATTTGTATCTTGCTAGTACTCTCGGGTTATAGTAAAAACTTTTACCGTTTAAAATAAAAAAAAAATTAAAATTATTTTAGTTAATTTTATACGATACGCTTCAAGTTTTAATTGCTTAAGTAAGCATTTTACAACGTGAAATGCAATATGGAATGTACGGAGGGGGTATAAATTTTGTTACTAAGGACGAGGCCAAAAAATTTACAGCTAATAAATGGAGGATTAATGATTATAATTAGTGAAAAGTTGAAAACTTAAATTGGTCAAAGCATATGGGAGGTGATTAAATTTGCATATAGATGATTTTATTTTTTAACAGAGCGAGCATCCTGGGTGTCACGTGACTGGTTTCACCAAGTACGAGGTAAACCATGTGCTGACTCAGCATTGCTTCGAGTTCACTTATTGGACCATTGTCTCTAACCCCTCATTTACGTGTCACCATCCACCGCCGGTCACTTTTCTCCGGTCGGTCGTCATCGGAATCTTTTATTTCCGACCAACCGCCGGTCACTTTTACTTCAGTGCCTAACAGCTTGAGATATTTTTGGGCTGTTTTTATAAAAATATTAGTAAAAAGCTAGATAAAAATATTATATTATATTATATTATATTATTCCCTTATATAAACTATTAAATTAAAATACAAAATATATTTATGTTCCTATGTCTGCTCTCTTAGACGGATCCTATAAATGTCTGATTGTTACCCCATCTCTCGTAACTTCAACTCCCAAATTCTTTTGGTCTTCTTTCTATATATTCATACTCTCTCTTTCTCTCTCTCTATTTTCCTCCATTGATAGAACTCCGAAGAACTTGAAGCTTCACACGTACACCCCCTTCCTGTGTATGTGTCATTCTTTTCCATAAAAGAACCCACCCTTTTTGTCATCAGCTAGCTTTTTCTTTTTGATTCTGTGTGAAGCTAAAGAAAGATCCCACCTTTCTTGGTTCTTTTGGATGCCATTTTTGAGTTAGTTTGTGTGCGAGATGGATAGCTACGAAATGTTACGTCCGATCAAATACACCCAGCACAAAAAGGTTACAACAATGGTGGCTGCTGATCCTTCAAAGTCGAAGAAGCCTTTCAACCGGCAAAGGGGGTCGATGCCGAAAGTTGTGAGGATTTCAATGACTGATCCTGATGCCACCGACTCCTCCAGCGATGAAGAAGACGAGCTGTTCGGACGACGGAGGGTCAAGAAGTATGTGAACGAGGTCAGCATACAAACCTCTTGTAAAACGGGGCTCGTTGGCCGCAAAAAGACGGCCGAGGGAGTTAAACAGAAGGCGATGAAGACTCCGGCGGGGAGTGTTAGGAAGTTTCGAGGAGTACGACAACGCCCCTGGGGCAAATGGGCGGCCGAAATCAGGGACCCAGCGAGACGTGTTCGGTTGTGGTTGGGGACGTATGACACAGCCGAGGAAGCCGCCATGGTGTACGATAACGCCGCTATTAAACTACGTGGCCCCGACGCTTTGACAAACTTCGTCACACCGCCGGCCAAAGAGAGCAGTACCCCCGAAGTCAGCGTTCCGTCAACTTCCGGCTACGACTCCGGCGCCGAGTCTAACAACCTTCCCTCTCCTACTTCCGTGTTGCGGTTCGAGAGCGAGAGCAAGTCGAAGGAAGCGCCCAAGGAATGTGAGTCGGAGCGTCAAATGGCTGATCATGATCCTGCTTTGCTACAGCTTCAGGTTCAGGTTCAGGATGTGGATGTGGATGTGGATTTCGACAACTACGACCAATTGGAAATTATGGATGTGCCCTTTTTGTTTGATTATCCGGCGCTTCAAGTGGAATCACCCAGCTTCTTAGAATGCTCCCTCTCCCTGGGCACGGACGGCTTGGACTTGGCCGATCCGATCCATATAGAAAGCGGAGCCCCATCCTCAGAATATGTAACGGAGGATAACTTTGGTACAACATCCTTTGATGATGCGCAAATATGGGCTGACAACACGGCCCTAGCCTTATGGGATGAAGATGAGTTTGGAATCTGCAACGACATGATGCTTGATGTTACATCCATGCTAAAAGTCGATGATTACTTTCAAGACATCGCCGGCGACTTTCTTCCCGCCGATGTTCTCATCACAGGCTGCTTTTAAACACTCCTCCTTAACAATTTTGCTCCCATGCTATTTAGGATCCATCTGTTTTTTGTTTTTGAAAAAAAAAAAAAAAAGAAAAAAAGAAAATATATGCATCTTCAAAAAAAGAAGATTTGATCGAGTGAGTTCTTGTAGAAGAATAATAGGCGCGTGCGTGATATCTTTTAATCGGATCATTATGTTTTTCTTAGTCGATCTTAATTAATTTCTTTCTGCTATCATCATCAAGTTTATAAAGAATGAATATTGATAAAATGCATCGCATCATTGATCATCTTGTATTGAATTAAACTTAAGTTGAAGAACTAAAATGGAAAAAGCTTAAGAGTTAATTAAAAATGGACTTGCTTGCCTTTCATAGAAAAAGATAAATTAAACTAAATTAAATAGATATTATTATTATTATAGTTAAATGAGGCGAGCAGGCGTGATTTGCGGGTGGGGGTGGGGGTGGGTGTGAGTCAGTGAGTGTGAAGTATTCATTTAGTATTTAGTGGGATGGGAGATTTGGTGTGTATTCAAAAAACAAGCACGCGGCAGTGGTCCGCCTCGCAAACTATAATTTCCGGCTCGACCGGTTTCTCACTTGTAACGTCAAAGTCCATAAAGGCCGAAAGAAATTTAAGTAATGAGAATTTGTGGAAGACGTGGGCTGTGGACTACTGTATTCTAATTACTATTCCATATAACTTTCCAATTAAATACCAAATAATAAATTATTATTTTCTTAAAACATTTTTTGATGCATTTAACTTTTATTAATTTAATTAAAACTTAACAATACAAAATTATTACCTATTGATAGATAATAATTTATACAAACCATTATGATAAACGACTCATTCAAATATTACTTTTGTTGCCAATATAAGGATGACAAAGATGAGGAGAGTTTGAGGTTTATACTACTTTTTAATAATCAAGATGAAAAGAGCATTTAACGTGATTTTAATATTCTTTAAAACATATGTAACTATTAAACATAGAACGTGTTACATTTCGTAGGAACAGCCAAGATAAAGTCCGTAATTGTAAGAAAGAAATAAATTTAACGGTAAAACTACATGCTTGTAACTAAAAAGGGAAGTAATATATGATCTGTTTAAATAAAAATGACAACATATAGCTAGAAAAGGATCCATTTATCTTGTGTTTTCTAATCTACGAAATCACAATCACAAATCCATGTTGGTCCTTTTTTGTAATTTTCTCGTAGAAAGTCATTAGAGTTTAGGATATTTGATATCATGATTCTTACTATTAACTTTCAGTTTTAGTTCATATCTTTATTTCCATCCGATTGATTTTGTAGTTAAATAGCTTGAAATATTGATTTAAAAAAAATCATGAATTAAATTCGACTAAAGTAGACTTTTACGTGAAAAATGCAATGTTGGTTGAAAATGAATCTGTGGTAGGATTTGGTGATCAAAATATGTGGTTGTGATGGTGTCCATCTCATGGCACATGAAAAGGGTTTTGCATCATAATATCGCTTTCATTGGCATTCCATTAAAAGTACCTTTCTAAAGTCAAGTTAACCCCAATCACCTAGCTACCTATATTTGACCACGTTAATTAATTTTCCAATATTAGATAATAAAATAAGTAGCAAAAGATTAAAGAGATCATACTTTAAAGGGAGATATGCTTATATATTTTATAAAGAAGATACAACTTTACTGGTGTAATTAATCCATTGTTGTTAGATCATTGTATCAAGTTATCAACCAATGGCAAGGTAAACAACTATCTTAAGTTTTTTTTTTTTTAATTTATTTTTTTTTTTTTTGAAACAATAAATAGATTTTTTTTTTTTTACATTCTTCTCATAAACATTTTCGGCCAAACTTTGTAAACGACGAGGAGGGATAATCTTACTAATAGAAAATTATAGCAGTCATAAGTTGCATGTCGTGTTGGGTTTATGAAAAAGAAAATCAAAAGTAATTTCATATTTAAATGAAATAAAAAAACAGAGAATTGGCTTTAATTAAATTAAATGCTGCTAGGCATTGTGAGGAATAATTGTAGTGGTTGCATGTCATGTGGGGTTTATGACAAACCTTAATCCTCACTCAAAGGAGAGCTAGTGCATGAGAAAGAAAAACCAAATCAAACTTTCCCTCATAATTATGTCTCAATCGTCATTCTAATATTATTTTTTTCCTTGTAAGAATGCCGATTAATTATATTGATTAGTCGATGACTCACTACCTGCCCATTCGATTTCTGAAATCACGATATTAAAGTTACCCATATGTGTGTGTGTGTGTGTGTGTGTGTGGAGACAATATCAAAGGCAGAGCGTGTGTAGGGTTGAAGGAAATGAAATTTGATGGTAGTGTATAGTGGGGTAATAATTTAAGGAAGAAGAATTATGGTTGTGCATGTGTTATATGACCCATTTATTTTATTTTCAAGTCACCTTTATACTTTTTAAAACTTTCAAACAAATTTAATAAAGACCATCTCCATTGATTAGAAGCGGACACTAAGTGAACGAAAGCATGGACAAGGGCGGATGGATGGCCCATTCGAGGATCATATTATGCAATATATAAGCAACAAGCGTCTAGGAACACCGTTTAAAAAATAAACATAATATTTTATTAATCAACCAAGATAGATTACAATACAAAATGAAACTAACAAAAACAAGAACAAATACAAGAAAGGAAATAAACTTAAGAAACAGACATAACTAAAAACAATAAAACAGGTGTGACTAGTTATTATTTTCAATAAAGGTCCCGGTCACTTTAACCAGATTTCAGGCTACCTATAGTTTGGGATGAGTCGTCGTGGGAGCCGGATGAATGGTATTCATTGTATGTATTATTAGTATAGTAGTGGAGGCATATAATTTTTGGGTTGAGAAAGAGTGAGAGTGTGTGGTGTATATATAAAAAAAATGGTTAACAGTGTTGGGGACCAAAGAAGAGGCGTTAAGTTTATACTATAGACAGTTAGAGCAAGGAGCTCGTATAGTATGTATACCCATGAAGCTCCTCGTCCTCGATCACCTTGAACCTACGGGGGTGCTCCGGGTAATTAACCTTAAAGAGTATATTTTGAATGGTGATATTCACCTCAACTGAATTTTGCAAAAGCAAACATGCATTAAGATGGCAAGTGTCGAGACCGACAGGGGTTAATAAATGTAATGCAACACTTTGGATCCCTAAGGAGCTAGCTAGATTAATATTAATAACAATTAATATTTGTATGTATGTATGTATGTATGTATGTATTAATCAATATATGTTAATTTGATCGATCTATTGTGTTTTGGTTTATTATTCCAACGTACGTACGTCTTTGATTTATATATATATTATATATATGGTGAGTGTATTATATAGGTAGGATGAGTTTGTGTCCGGTGTGTGTGTATATATATATAGAATTTGGGTCTTAATTTGTACGTACGTATTAGCATTTCTAATTGTCGTTCAACTAATTATATATATTAATGTAAATTCACTAATTAATCACTGCATAGTTAAAAACACCATATACATATTACATATACACAGCTGATTAATGAAAATGAAAATGTTGGTGGAAGTTAACCGGCCGGTCGGAGAAATTGCAATGTATCATCAAATGATGGTATAATGATTAATTTCTTAAAACTTTTATATATACAGTGAGCGTGTACCGTGTGGATGCATGATTGTGTTTGGGACCTATAGACTATATTAATTAGTCACGTGAACTCTACATCAAGGCATATATATATATATATATATACTAGCTTTAGTTAACCCGTGTGTTACGCGGATTGAAAAAAATAAAATATTAAATAAAATAAAAAAATTTATTAATTATTAAACGATATTATAAAATAACACATGATTAAAATTACGTATAACTGAGGATTATAAGTAATAAAATAGTTTAAACTGTTTTTGTTTTAAAAAAAAGTATTTTTTTAATAGATTAGAAAATTTTAGTAGAAATAACATTAATAAAAAAATATATTTCCTAATTTATTAAAAATTTATTTGTAATTTAAAAAAGAATTAAAAGTATTTAATCTTTTTTTAATTTAGGTAATTATTTAAGAGGAGAGAGAGGCGGGAAAAAGCAATTTAGGGGGCCTAAAAATGCGCCAAGTGTCCCACCAAGTTACTCTTTTAGTATTTTATATATATATATATATATATATATATATATATATATATAATATAGAGAGAGAGAGAGAGAGAGAGAGAGAGAAAGTAAGGTTCAAATGAGAACCCTATATTATTGCAAGAACTTGAGAAAATCCGTCAAGATCAATCAAAATTATATTTTTTTGTTGTAATAACATCATTACATATTTACAAGATTATGATATTTTATGCATATGTGTAAATTCGTAAGTGTAAAAAAAGTTTACTTTGGTGTAAGTGTTACTTACAACTTTAAATATATGTGTTTATTTGCAAAACTTACACCAATATAAACTTTTTTATACTTGTGAATTTACACATATATATAAAAGAACATAATCTTCTATATGTGTAATAATGTTAGTTACACAAAATAATAATGATAATCTTCATATGCAAGTATTATCTTAAATATTTTTTTTCGTTTTTTTTCCCGTAAATAAAAGGCCATAACGTAAATGAAAAGGTATGATGTTGGCCAACACATGATACAAAAATAAACCCAAAACATAAAGAAAAACAAACAACTTTCGTGGGCGTGGCTTACTTCTATATTTAACAACAGCTTATCACATTAACTAATAAGTACATGGTATACAGATTTGGTATTATTTCCAAGTAAACAAGTACTAGTTAATTTAACTATGTCTTTTATTTAAGCTTATGAACTTCCCTTTTGGGGTTTTACTCATTTAACTCACCTTTAGAACAAACAAACAAACAAACAAAGTGGTTAATTAATAACTCTTTAAAAATATACAATAGAAATTAAATTGTTCTATATATATTTTAAGCAAATTAATTAATCTCCATTGCATCATTCATTTTCACATATAAATACAATACGTGATTACAGGAAGTGCCCCTTCAATTCTTGTGATATGTTCCTGGCCTCCTGTATCAACGTACACAAGGTAGCTTTGTTGAGGGCAATAAAATTAAGGAGGATTGTACGTATTTATATAACAAATGTTAACCCATGCATATAGTTTTGACTTTTGAATTTCTAATTTATTGACTGCACTGTTAATTGGTGAATGTAAACGGAAATGAATGTTAGTTTAATGGTTGATGTACTTTCTTTTGTATGAGGGTGTAGGCTATATATGATAGATATGATATTAATGTTGTAGACAACGACGCATCCTCACCTTTTATTTTGAAAAAATCAACTTTATGTCTGGTCTCACTAGTCGTTTCATGTGTTTTTTAGTTTTAATTTAATATTAATTGATTAATTTGTTTTAATTAGATAATTAGGGTGTTCAAAAAGACTAAAACACCCTCATATTTAACGGAGTTTTAACGGTGTTAGTGGAGTGGATGAAAATGGCAATATTTGGTAAACTACAGTGATTGAAATGGCAAAAAAAAAAAAAGTTTTTTGGACTGAAATGGCAAATTAAACAAAACGACAAGGACGAAAATAGCATTTTACTCTTACGTTTTTAAGTAAAAATGATGAAATGAAATAGAGAGATGATGACATGGAAAAAATATAATGAAAAGAAATTCATCCTCAAAAACTAGATAAAATGACCATGTGAGAGGAAAATGAAGAGAAAGGAGAGGATGACTATTGTAATTTGTGAGTGGGCAATAGAGAGAAAGGGTGGGGTAGGTGCCACCTAGATCTGTTTTCACCTCCTTTATTGGTGATACTCTAATAGCCGTTGACCAGTAAATTTGAGAATGATACCACAACTCAAGCTTCGTAGGACAAACTCAAAACTATCTTTCTTAGGGTTCACGTGCGGATTCATTCGAATATGAGTTTCATTTTCGATTCATGAAGAAGAAACTTCATTATGTCAAAGCTACAATGGATTTTGGTTTATAACTTGTCGTATCTCCGTATCATACCTTGACAGCTTACTCAGATGCGGATTGAAGCAAATTCCCGGATTCTCGATAGTTTACATCCATATATCGTGTCTTTTTGGGTGATAATTTAGTCTTTTGGTATGACAACTCATTATCTCGCGCTCAAGTGCCAAGACGGGATACCTAGGAGTTGCTAACGCAGTATCCGAAGCTATGTGGTTACAAAACTTGGTATTTGAGCTACAATGCTGCATGTTCCTATACATAAACCACTCGTCTTTTATAACAACGTTTCGACCGCCTACCCCTCCGAAAATCCGATGCAACATCAACGCCTAAAACTCGTGGAAATTAATATACATTTTGTGCAAGAAAAGGTTCAAATCAATCACATTCGCGTTTTTCATATTTCTTCATCATTACAGTATGTGAATATCTTCATCAAAGCCTACCTCCTCACTTGTACCAACAATTCAGATGTAGTTTGAGAGTTTATCTTCTACCACTCAGCCTGCGGAAGGATATTATCATATTATACTATTATATTATCTGTAGTTATCATTTAGTTATGTTTTGTATTCAACTACCCTATATAAAAGGTATTCATGTTCAATAATAATCAAGCAATCTTTATACCATAACCCACTCTTAATTTAATCTTACACCACAAACACCCGAGTTTAGTTATTTTCAACCATCTATTACTTAATCACATCACCAAAGCAACAAAAAATAACCCTAGCCCTAACAATGCAGTGCATTCCAGAAGCAATAACCATCAATGCTCACTGTTTTAGGCTTTAACCCCTGGCCGATAACACGTCTAGACCATTAGAAGAAACTCCTTCAGGTACAAACACCTTGGTCACGTCCCTATTAAGTTTATTGTTAACTTGGTTTCTTAGTTGGAGATCTGATATGGGATGGTCCCTATCCGCTAACTGATGAATATGCAACAACGCCAACATGCTCAATGCAACTAAAGCAGCATTCCCAAACACACCACTCAGATGATCAACTTTGAGAGACTTCTTGGCAAACTTAAAGCTAGAGAGGATAACTTTGACTAGAATATTTGACCTCTTTCTGACATTATAGGGTTCTGCTGGCGTGTTATCATTCTTCGGCGGGACAAATCTAACGTGATTCTGTACTTGACTCACAAAAGCCTGTGCTTCTTTAATGACTTTGTACTTGTTACCCTGATGGTCAGCCAATCTCAGTGCAAGCACAATTCGGCTTTGTTCCAACCGAGCAAATGCAGCATCCCTCTCTGCTTGTTGCTGTGTTTGTAGAGTCTGTGTTTAAACAAGAAATAAAACAACATATTATGTCATGTTTTGAATATAGATTAATAAGTGCGCAACATAACAAAACACAAACAAGTGATCTTAGACACTCCAGATGATTATTGAGAGAGAACAAGTGCCAGAAGATGTTAGGAAACTTTGATGCAGATCAATAATTCCTAGATATATACATATATATCTTATGGCAATCAACAACCAACAAGCAACAAAAATTGTTTTCTGATGCAAATATGCCAAAAGCCCACTTTCACAGTTTGTATAAGCTGCTGACTTCACCTTTTTCACTTTCTCCACATTGTTAGAAACTTGGAAGTTTTAAACCCGACAAGAACGATATCCAGGTTGCAGCAGTGTTGCCTCAAAAACTAACTAATATTTGAATGAAACCCAGAACATGCATTGTTGTTCATTAACACCCCAAGACCATTAATAGTGGTGATAACTCTATAACTAGCAGCTAAGACAAATGGAATGAAAGACAACCAAATAATACAGTAAGGTGGATACTCAGGCGAGAACAGCTTTTAAATCATAGCTCTATGTAATCAAGGCGAACTAGGCGTGAAGCGCTCATTCTCGGCGAGGCGAGGCGTAGATTGCTAGGCACCTCGAACACATGCAAGACGAGCTACTTCATTAGGCGCCGCGGACAGAACCTTCGGCTTGGGTCAAGCGAACTAGATCCTAAGCCCTATTGTTGTTCTTTCTTTATGAATCCCATTTTTGATCATTGGACAAAGGTTCTTATTTTTCTATTTAACCTAGAGTCCTACCCTATTATCACGCAGTCTCCTTCATTCTCCCTTCTACTCGGTCTCTCAAATGCATTTCTGCACACTTATTCCAGTTCAAGATCAGACACATTCAAGATCCTCCATGGTTCTTTTTTCAATCTAACCTAAATTTTTACTCTATTATCAACGCAGTCTCAGATGCATATCTGCCCACTTACACAGACATGTATTCAAGTTCAAGATCAGACACACTCAAGATATTCAGCGTTTCTTCAAGATAGGTTCTTTCTTCTCGTCAGATAAAACTCTTCTTTTTGCCATGCTTGTTACTGTTCTGTATCTGTTATGTTTAGTTAATTGTCATGTTTTTGGTTCTGAAAGGAGCGCCTGAGGCGCAGGGCGACCTCAAGCGCAAGCCCCGTCACTTAACATAAGACACTTAACATAGACAAGCTCTGTACAAAAAGCGCACGTGAGGCGCCCGCCTCATATACACATTGACTTTCTGTGCATTCGCATGCTGTAAAATACGCTTTTTAGGTTGTACATGTAGGTATTTTATATATTAAATCATATATAAAGCTTATTTATTGCTAGATTTGGGTAGGGGATGCTAAAAACATACAATAAATAAAAAAAATTAAAGAACCTCCTCACATAAGAAAAGCGGTGCGCTTTTGTGTTGTGCGAGTCGATTGTAGATCTTGTAGCCTCGGTGCGCTTTTTGCCTTTTTAAACCAAGGCCATGTTGCTAAGTTACTGTTTATGATTGTTTAGTTAATTGCAGTTAATCTGTGGTATTTTTACTTAATTATGTTTCCCATAATCCATTCTTGTTTTCCAACTTATTTTTTATGTTTCCCATTATTGCCATGGTAGTTATTGTTCTTAAAATATAAACCAGAAAAGACTGTTACTGTTCTGAAAATATATCCCTGAAAAATCAACTCAGTTTATATACAACTTTCACTATATAAATGAAATTAGCTAAACCTAAACAGGTACTGTTTGTTATTGTTCTGTTATGAACTGAAATTTGACTAAATATGTTATGTTTATGATCACTGCTATGTTACTAATGCAGCAATAAATTATGTTCCACTTTGCCGTTTGCTTGATAGGTGATTTATCATCCATACAATCAATGAAAAGTGATCCCACATGGAAGTATAACATTTTGCAAGATGCCGTGACACATATAGTGTCACTTACAGATTCTACAACAAAGTGACCAAAGGAGGGATCTATCTAGCTAAGCAACATAAAATTGGAGGTAACAGAAATGTGAAAGCATGTTCCAAAGTGTCACCAAGATATTTAAGAACTTGCCCTCGCCTGACCTGATAGCCTAGGCGCACGCCTAGGTTGCTTTTGACAACTACGTTAAGAAGAACTAAAAGCATAAAAGAAAAACAAAGGTAGAAAAAGAGGGTTGTTGATGGTTACCACTTACCATGACTTGGATTTCAACCAAAGTATATTTAGTGAGGATGAGGAGAGAGACCGAGTCTCCAGTAGAAGAGGAGTGAAATAAACAATGGAATGTTATGTTGTGGGCTCCAATCCATCTTGGGTCAGACCTAACCCTAATAGAAGACAAGGTGGCAGAAAAACTTGGGTTGGGGGCAGCCTGCCCTAACCATAATTGGGGTCTACTTAATTATGTTAAGTTTGAGTATTAACCCTAAATGTCTCTGTTATAGATACCCACTCATTGTACTTGTAATCTTTGTCTTTCAAGAGAAATAAAGGGTAGCCCGTGGACGTAGGTCAATACTTGACCGAACCACGTTAAATCCTTGTACTGGTTTGATTATGTATTGTGTTTGTGTGTGCTAGTATTGATCATCACCATCACCTACCTTTCTGCCAAGAAGAACAGCCACAAAACTGCTGCTGTTTGCCGCCAACAGTGACCTGTAGACCACAATACAGCAGCCGCCAACCACCAGTGGACGGCCGGTAGAACCTCCACCCCTGGACTGCAGCTGCTGCTTCTGTCTTGTTTCTGATCAAAGGACAGGTCTCAAAACAGGTTCTGCTTTGTAGGACTCTTAACAAGTTGACCAACTTTTGGCAGCCAGATTTCAAGCCAGCACAAGCCCATTCTCCATTCCCATTTTGCTCGTGAAGAAGAAGGATAATTCGCGGCGGATGTGTGTGACTATAGATTTCTTAACAAAATAACCATAGCCAACAAGTATTGTATACCTAATATAGACGAGTTGCTAGACGAGTTATATGGGGCCTTGGTTTTTTCCAAACTTGATCTCTGTACGGGTTACTATCAAATCCAGGTGGGTACCCAAGACATCTATAAAACAGCCTTCAGAACCCATTCAGGACATTACGTGTTCAAGGTTATGCCCTTTGGGGTAACCAATGCACCTTCTACCTTTCAAGCCCTAATGTAAGATTTATTTTACGAAGTTTGATACTCTAATTTTTTTATGACATTATGATTTACAACTGTAGTATGGAACAGCACAAGTATCATTTAGAACAAGCTCTAAAGCTGCTTTAGGAGAATCAATTTTTTGCCAAGTTTTCAAAATGTTGTTTGTGGCAACAGCAGGTAATCTTTCTGGGGCATGTCATTAGTTCTGAAGGGGTTAAGGTGGAAGAAGAGAAGATTACAGCAGTCCAATCATGGGCAATTCCCTCTACAGTCAAGGAAGTAAGAGGGTTTCTTGGCTCACCAGGTACTATAGACGCTTTGTTCTGCTTTTGGCGAAAAATGAAGCAAGATGTTCTGCTTTTAGTAGAGCAGTGTTTAATAATCTGGCATCAACAAAATTAGCAGACTCTTTCGCCTGCAGGTTTACTTCAGCCTCTAGCTAGCTGTTCCTAACCAAATAAATCGGGGAGGATGTTTGTATGAATTTTAGTCTTGTGTTTTAGCTTTGCGCCTAGGCACAGATGAGGGCTTTAACTAGTAACTAGGGAAAAAAGAAAAAAAAGGAATTGGATTTAGGGAATTAGGTCAAAGTGAAGCAAACAAGGAAAGGCATGAAAGGAAGGAGGAAGAGAAAGTGACATACATGAAAGAGGTGGAGGTGGTCCTCGAGGTTCTCTAGAGCGGTACGAATAGAGTTCAAGCTCTTGGCGTCGTGAATAGCGTCTGGAAAGTCCTTGACGTAAACGAAACCTCCTTTGACGTCAGCATCGGAGATGAGGGAATGAAGGAAGTTGGATCTACAGATGGAGTGAATCGCATCGCTGAGCTTGTCGTGCAAATCCCAAATCTTCTCCAGAAGCCCTTCCGCCTCTTCCATCTCCATCAGCATCTCCATCTCCATCTCCGTCTCTATCCCCCCTTTCATCATTACTCAATCAACAAACGAAGAAACGAATATATATATTAAAGCATGAATCTAAGACGGAGGTGGTTTAATCTTTGTAGTGTGTGAAAACTGAAAAGAAAGTGAAGACAGACAGACAGACAGACAGGACAGATGATGGATTGATTGGTTGCCGTGTTACGACGGTATTATATGTGTCGTGGTAAAGCATAAACTATAATCGACCGTACTTTTATTCAAACTAAATTTACGTCAATACCCGAGGAGTTGCCAAGTACATCCATATGTAGACTGACTCGAACTTATACCGACATATATACAAAAATATGAATGTAAGAAATTTTTTTTTTTTAGGTAGAATGCACAGGAGTAAACTCATAACTTTAAAAAGTCGAGGTGATTAAAGTGGTATTTTACAAAGTTTTTATAAGGTTTTAAGGGGTGATAGTGTAGAGATTAAAAATAAAACGTATATAAAAATAGACACATAGGTTTTTATATTTGATCGAGTCAATCGGCTTTGAATATACAAATACAGACAACTAAGAAATATGAAAATAAATGTTTGTAAATAAGACGTATATAAAAATAGACACATAAGAGTTTTATATATGAGCCAAGTCGTTTCCGCTTACGTCTAAACGTAAAGTGGTAAACCAGAAGTGACATATTACAAAGTTTTCGATTACGTCAAAACGTAAAGGGGTAAACCGGAAGTGACATATTACAAAGTTTTTAAAAGGTAAAAAGTCATAGATTAAAAAAGATGGATGCAGTGGATTCGAACCCACGACTTGTCAAACAAAACACTTGGCCTTAACCGTTGCGCCAAAGAAACAATTTTGTTCTACTCCAGAAATGCGCATATATATAAACAGTAATTCGGACAAACAATAAAAAAAAATATATATATATATTTGAAACAACCAATGACCATTTGACACGTGGCAATGCCGGTGAGACACTCCACCGACCTTGCTAAATGAGTTATAGTTAATGTGCCAACGATTTTAATGTTTTTAAATCAGTCATGACCTAATTTGAGTTTTTAATTGGTCACACCTATGAACTAACTGGTTTAATTATTATTTTGGTTTTCAAACATTTACTATAACTTAAAAACCAAGGTCAGTGGTTAATTAAATTGTATCACACGACTTTGTTTTTTAGATATATATCAAATGATTGAAACTAAAACAGAGACTTGACTTTGACAAGTTAGTCAGAGCTTATTAAATTGAACTACTCAACCCGGTTTCAAGTCTTGGGGTGTTTATTTTCATCTTCTTTTTACTTCTTTGATTGTTTTGCCGCATTTATCGTTTTTATATGTGTTCTAAATTATTTCTTTTTCTTTGTTACTAATTTATTTAACAAATTTGTCGTTTCGATTTGGTTTTTTACGGTTTTGATCATTTATGACGTTTGAATGTTAATTTATTATATGGTTTCATTTTTTATTCAATGTTTTGAATCTTATTAACGTAAATTCATGATTTTACACCCTGTTGTTTTTTATTTTGGTGTAGAATTTTATTTAAAACCAAGTCATTTTTGCACCGCAACGCATGAAGCAGGGCGTAACACGTGGTGAGTCGACATACTTATTTTCTTTAACCTTTTGACGTTAATTTTGTTATGATTTTACGTCGTCGCCGCCGCAACGCGCGGTTCTTAACACTAGTTAATACATATTTATCAACTTTCTTGTATTTAGCTTTCCGTTAGCATTATTTTTCTAAGTACAACTAATAGGGTTTGGGTATTTGTGAAAGTCCGAAAGACAAATTTTTTTTTTTTTATCTTTTTAAAAGATAAGACAATTCGATGCCACACAAGCACACTTATACCAGACTTTGACATCTCTCTTCATAACAAACATACTATTTTGTGTTTATTGGTGAAATATACATCACCTACCCTACAATAATATATTGTCCATCACTGGAACGAAGTATAACCTTTCACTTCAAAAATCATTTCTATGTCTTTTAAAAATGCAAGCTGTTCGGAAGAAAACTACATATAAAATTACAAAATTACGCATACAACAAACATATTATAATATTATTTTCTTGTAGGCGTATGAATCGATCCTATATTAGTTTTGTTATATTTCCTGATGGATGCTTGCATACCATCCTTTTTAGAACTCTGATGAATGGTTTGTATGTTTGTCTGTACTCTATTTCACATTGGTTTACGGGCTCGCTATCTGTGTTTCTTTTGTTCGATTATTATATTATATGATTATTAGCTAGGAGTATGTTATGTTGATATATGGATGTTATCATGCATCTGTTTGTTTTGTTATTTGCTATCCTCTTCATTGGGTGTTATCATCAGACATGTTTTTGTTTTCATGAATATCAGGTCAACAGGTTCATCTGGGATATGAGTGAATAGTGGAAATCTGAATAAAAATTTTTTTTCATTAATTGATGTAACATACTTTTTTATTGGGTTTATACTAATGTTTTCTTTTCTAGAATTTAGACATTTAATCGTTATGAATTATGAAATTGTGTTTTGGATTTTGATTACCGTGATAGTGACACGTTAGCCTTGTCAGATTGGGGTGTTACAGATATAAATAATTTTCATACAATTAATGATATGAGAAGGTTGTGTTAGGAAAAAAAAAGACTTATCTTTTTATATGTTGATATTACTTGACAAATATATAATTGTCTTCTAGGACATATCTCTATTGAATCAGACCAAATGACATACATAGAACTAACATATATGATGATGAGGAATTTAGAGACTTTTTAGCACACCCATTCTTGTTTTCTTGATTACTCAATAACAATTAGCCTGGCTCATGAGATGTATGTGCATCGACGCACATTACTTCTCTAGGTGGCCCAAATATGCAAAATGTAGCGTTATACAACGGAAAACTTTAACGGAAAATTCAAGATTTCAATTTATGAATATTTACAAGATACTTCCATGAAATCTATACACAATTTAAACCATAATTTTCCCTACCATTTCATCATTTCCTCCCCTCAAACTCTGATTCAAGACTACATGCACATCTATATCTATATATTAAATTAAATTTGCTTCAAGAAACACGATTCCAAGACCAATCTAGACGACCACACTCGATCTTTGCATCATTCCTCACAAGAATATTCCTGAAGTCATATTAAAAAAAATGAAAGGATGATGATGGTAAAGACGTAATCAAATTCAATGAATGAGATACGTTAGTGCCAAAGCCACCAACATTAACACACATGCGATCCCTTGATCAATTGTTAGTCCTGCATACATCATTATATATAGGGTTAATCACATCAAATGCTACTTTCATTTCCTTTGTTTTGTATGTATAAATTATCTTTTCTGTTCTTTGTGTTTTATATACATAATTTTAATTTAAAGACATTGCATTGTAATTAATCTATGTATGAAAATGTTTCTATTAATTACAAATTAAGACAAATATACATAAATCGAGTGAGATAGACACAAACCATCATTTGTCCCGTAATCAAGATTTGGAGACTGAGCCACCTTACCAGAAGCGAACCTTGCCCTTTTGGTTGGCGTCATTCAATGTGTTTTTAAAATATTGTTGATGTAGCTCTGCAAACGTCTCTACAAGAGGCAGAAAGCAGAGTTACGGTTGGGGTGGCTTTGAATAGGTAACGGATCGAACAAAAGCTTCTAAACAAAAGGAAAGGGAGAAAGCATAGAGGATATATCAAAATGATAAAATGAAGGAAGGTGAGAGAACCAAGGGAGGCCACAATTTATTATGATCACTTCTTTTTCTTATTGATTCAAATAATTTAAACTGATTTTTGAAAATGCGAATTGAACATATCAAATCGAATTGAGCTCATTGATCATTATATCTTTTGAAAAAAAAAGCTTAATTAGATTTTTAATAACTAAATAATAATGTATATTTTTATTTAAATAATTAATTACATATGTAATTTGATTTTCCTTTCATAACTTGAGACATCTAACCTTTTTAAAAATTCAAATATACCATTTTGTTTAGTTTTTTTTAAGACATTCTGATATAAACTTTTTAAAAACCATGTTCTTTCGGATATGCTTTATTTCTACCTAGAAACTATGCAACTTTAATATAAAATATACAATTTTTAAAACGAATTATGTTTATATGAATTTTTGTCGAAATGCCCGAAACAGAAGCTAAACAAATAGATGCATTTGGATTTTTATGAAGAGGTTGAAAGTTACAATTTATATAAATAAATAAAGAAAATTCAAATTATATATGTAACTAATTATTAAAATAATGTATTAAGAGTAAATTACTATTTTTAGTTCTTGAGATTTGACAAAAATTACGGTTTTAATCTAATAGTATATTTATAAACATCGTTTCAGCTTCACCCAAGCTACTAACACCGTTATAACTTTTCCGTTAAGTTAATATTAAATAACTATATTACCCTTGTGATCAAATAAAAAAAATCTATTACTCAATTATTACTAATTCTTTAAATTAAAACTAATGTTATCATCTGCAGTCGTCGTCATCATCTAGCCACATATTTATGCAAATTTAGTTCGGAAACAAGTCGGTACAATTGTAATCTATAATTTATCATGACGCGTATGGCGTTGCCGCAACGCGCGATGAGTTAAAAAACTAGTTTTTTTTTAAAGTGCAACGATCATTTTGACCGTTCAATGATTAGATTTTTAGGTGCGAGAATCGGTAAATTCTGGTGAAATTTCATCGGGTTGTAGCACAGACTTGTTGGTACATAGCCATAAGGATGTCAATTTTCATTCCTAATATTAAACTTTTAGAAAAACAATAGTATCAGTTAAACGAATTTTAGAATAAAGAGGTTTTGTACTTCAAAACCAATAAAAGTTTTTTTATTTCAAAACCAATAAAGTTAACTTTATTAGAACAACTTATAATATGCTATTATGATTGAGTTGTGCTTGGAGGGAGCTTTGAATATACGAGTAGTTGAGCTTATAGAAGGAAGAGAAGACGTAGTTAGTGTGAGGAATTCGATATCCTGGGTAAAGTTAACTGGAAGGGGTAGGTTATACATACCCTATCTTTTTACTTGTCATACCCTAACCCTTAAAAATTAAACTTTGAAAATTCTCATATTCACCCCTTTAAAACATAAAATACAACTCACCCACTTTCACCTATCATCTTCATCTTAATTGTCATTTTCATATGTAAAGAATTAAAAAGAAGTTTTTTAAAATAATACGTAAAAAAGTTTTTTTTAACAAAACTTTAAAAACGAATATGAATGTTAACATGTATATGCAATTTAATAACGTAAATTGTTCTATTTTCTTGTTGGTTTTCTATTAAATATTATTATCATTGATTAAAAACGTTTGTAAATTAAAGAAAAACTAATTTTGAAAGAATAAAAAAATATTTTATAAAAAAGTTTGTGAAATGTGTTTCGTGTTATTTGCACCTATAAGGGTGTAATTGTGTAATAGAGCCGAGCGAAGCCCAATCTCACATCGTTTTGACTTGTGAGAGGTCGTCTTGGATTGGTTTTATTGTAACATTATATATAATTATTTATATAAATATACTTAATACTCTAGTAAATAATAGATAAATAAAAAATAAACAACAAAATAAATAAAAAGAACTTATAAGTTTTTATCTTAACACCTTAAGGGGGTGATGTGTTATATAAAAAAATTGAAAGAAAATAATAAGTATTTTATAAAATTGAAGGGTGAAATACAATAAGTAAAACTTATGTGAAAGGAGGTATATATAGCATCATCCTAACTAGAATTGATGAAGTGAAGAGAAGGCATGGTGATGGTGGTTGGGGAGTGAAGGGGCAATAAGCGAAAAAGAAAGGGTGAGTTGTGCGTAAAAGAAGAAGATGGAGAAGCAAAAACAAACCCTAATAATTGATTTGATTTGATTGTTGTGAGTCCGACCCGTTTCTCCCGCTCCTGTGTCTCTCTCATCGTGACTGGGTAAACGGCATAGAAGCATCCCAGAAACTTCCTCTTTCTTTCTTTCAAACAAATCTAATCTAATCTAATCTAATCAACAGACGCAGACGCAGACGCAGACGCATCATCTCATCTCATCTTGTAAGACTTTCTCTTCTAATCTTCTTCTTCTTTTTCTTTTATAGTTTCAAGCACTCATCTTTCTTCTTGCATCTTTCTCTCTTGTTCTTGATCTGGGCTGATTTCTTGTTTCTGGTGGATTCTTTTTCTTTTAATACTACAAATCCCCCTACTTGTAACTTGTAAGCCTTTCTCTTGTTTCTTTCTTTCACCAACAATTTACTCTCTACTCCTTCCTTACAACAGTTGACTTATAACTTATTACTCTGTTTTCCAATTTTACTTGCTTCAAGATCAATCTCTTTTACGACTAAATTTTCTTCTTATTTCTGTACCAATCTCTTTCTCTTTTATGTTTGTTTGTGTTAACAACTGGATTTTGCTTATTATAATCATCCACCAATTCATCTTTTTTATCTGCAGCCAACAAGGCCTGGCCCATCTCGTGTTTTTTGTTGCAAATTTTGATTTTGTGTACCACTTGCTTTTAGATCTATTGATTTATTCTCCCATAAAACAATTGTGATCTAAATGAAATGATATGTATCTCCCTATCAGCATTCTGATTCAGTTCAAGGTGTCCTGTCCTTATTATTTATGGGGTTGAAGGCGCCCCTTTAACCAGAGTTTAGCGGTTGACGCTGCAGTTTGAACTCATTATTTATAGCAATGAATCTTCGACCTGACAAGTTTGTGAGGTTGGCTCTTGTTCAGGACTTTCAGTTTGAATTGAATACATATGTACGTGCATTCTATATGATACTTATAATAATAATAATAATAATCTGAGCAGGTTTGAGGATTGGAAATCAGAAAAAAGTAGCAGCGGAGGTTCTCCTCGGAGGTTTAAAACAGCCTTAGGTTCGGTTTCCAGTATGTTCTGGAAAAGCTTGGAACATGGTTCTGGAGGGGTTAAAAGCTTGAAACAATCAATTGAATCCCGTTCGTTAAACACGATTCTGAGTAGAGGTGCTGGTTCTTGGAAGAAAACGCTTAATCCGCAGGGAAAGTTCCTCCAAAAGTGGAACAAAATTTTTGTGTTATCATGTCTGATTGCTGTTTCAGTGGACCCGTTATTCTTTTATATTCCAATAGTGAAAGATGACAAGAAGTGCCTTGATTTGGACAATAAGTTGCAGATAACAGCTAGTGTTTTGCGATCCTTCACCGATATATTCTACATAGTTCATATCATCTTTCAGTTTCGTACTGGTTTTATACCTCCTTCTTCTAGAGTATTTGGTAGGGGTGTTTTAGTGGAGGATTCTTGGGAGATTGCAAAGAGATATCTGTCCTCGTACTTTCTAGTTGACATTCTTGCAGTTCTTCCATTGCCACAGGTCAGAACCGCCATATATTAAATGTACTCTTTGCATGTTATCTAGTTATTGTTGAATCCTCAATGCTCTCTTCGTTTTAAAATAAATGTGCGCGGTTTGATCAAAGTGTTTGGATGTGCATTTATCTGGTTATTGTGGCTTGTCGCAGTTTTTGAGTGTTTGGGTACAAGCGCTTATGAATCCTAAGATATGGATAATTTAAGGTTAAGTATAATCAGATTTGGAGAAACGATGAGAGTTTCTTGAAGAAACTGGTTATTGAGATAAATGTAAAAAATTTCTACCTACTGTGACTTTTTTCTAATCAGTTATCTGATTACTGTTCTTATTCTTCAACTCACGTAATCACTTTGGAAATGCACATCCAAACCAAACACTCCTTCTTATTGGTTATGTCTAACAATAGTCTTTGATGATGACAAATATGGAGCATCAAGGCTTTGTAATGGCTACTTATGAGCAAAGAGGTAGTTTTGTTTTGAGACATTGACCAAAAAAGGAAAAAAAGCAAACTTGAACAAATTAGGGTTTAGCTTGGCTACTTCCTGATTGCAAGGAAGATAAGTCTCTACAGGATTAAATTTCTTGCATCTTTCGGTACACATCAAACTGATTGTCTTCTGGTATTATCTCAGGTTGTGATTTTGATCATTATACCGAGGTTGCGTGGCTCAAGATCCTTAAACACAAAAAACTTGTTGAAATTTGTTGTATTTTTCCAATACTTCCCAAGAATGCTTCGAATCTATCCTCTTTATAAGGAGGTCACAAGAACATCTGGAATACTTACTGAAACTGCATGGGCTGGAGCTGCTTTCAATCTCTTCCTTTACATGCTGGCTAGTCATGTAAGAGGTGGCACAAATTATTTTATAGATTATATTGTATATATTCAGCCGTGTCCTTTTTTTCTATCTGAATATATAGGCCTCATTTTGCTCGATAACTGACCGTTTGTTATCTAGAGAATGCACATGTGCTATCTTGATAATGCGGGCTCTTTTTATGTTCTATGAATGCCTTGTTCTATCATCTGATACATATAATACTATTATGTGTGTATGTGTAATATTATACACATGTTATTGAGTGTTTCATCATCTTTTGGGATTCTAGGTATTCGGGGCCTTTTGGTACTTGTTTTCTATTGAACGTGAGACAACTTGCTGGCGACAGGCATGTGGGAATATATCAGCAAGTGATGGTCTAAGTGTTTCAGATTGTGTGCACTCTTCGTTTTATTGTGAGAGTATATCTCATAATGCGACATATTTGAATTCAAGTTGCCCTATAGTGAAAATGGACAACCCCCCTTATGATTTTGGAATCTTTCTTCCTGCCCTTCAATCTGGTGTTGTGAACTCAACTGATTTTCCACAAAAGTTCTTTTACTGTTTCTGGTGGGGTCTGCAAAATTTGAGGTTTGAACAAAATCACTCCCAAGTGGTTGAATTTATGTTGATTTGTAGAAATTCATGTCATATTGTTTTTTTGGTCAATTTTGCAGTTCCCTGGGTCAAAACCTGAAAACAAGCACCTTTGTGTGGGAAATTTGCTTTGCAGTGTTTATTTCTATATCTGGTTTGGTTTTATTTTCATTTCTCATTGGAAACATGCAGGTTGGTAACTGAGGTCTACATTTAAATTTTGATATCTCTATAACTGATATATAAAGATCTAATGGTGCGAGTGTTTTTATCACAGACATACCTGCAGTCCACAACCATAAGATTGGAAGAAATGAGGGTGAAAAGACGAGATGCAGAGCAGTGGATGTCCCATCGTTTGCTTCCACAATCTCTTAAGGAGCGAATTCGAAGGTATGAACAGTACAAATGGCAGGAAACACGAGGTGTTGATGAAGATAATTTGATCAGGAACCTTCCTAAGGACCTCAGAAGGGATATAAAACGCCATCTCTGTTTGCAACTCCTAAAGAGGGTCTGTTCTTTTCATCCCCTTTTTGCATTACAGTCTCTATAGGCTGCAAAACAGGCTGCTTTGTTGTCCATTTTTTAATTTCTATGAATAATCATAGGCCACCCCGATAGTCAAAATATCACATTTGTGGTCACCCAAATTCTAAAACAACATCTTGCCTGGAAGCTGTAGAACGACTCTAACTTATCAAATTTACAAAAATGTTTCGTTTTTATAACATGTTGAAATGTCATCCATGGCTTTCATTTTTTGAATGCTTTATTGCATCTTGAAGATTTTAATTTTCATAAACAGAAACAAATTGATTCTTGGTTGGCTTGTAATACTGTTTTGATATCTGGTGGCCATAGCTTGACCTTTCCAATACTTGGGTGACCTATATATTTTATTTAATATTGTCCATTGTTTGTTTTCAGGTACCCATGTTTGAGAAGATGGATGATCAACTAATGGATGCGCTGTGTGACCGTTTGAAACCAGTTCTTTATACAGAGAATAGCTACATCGTGAGGGAAGGGGACCCAGTCGATGAGATGCATTTTGTAATGCGAGGCAAATTATTAACCACTACAACCAACGGTGGTCGGACCGGTTTCTTTAACTCTGAGCATCTGAAAGCTGGTGATTTTTGCGGGGAGGAACTTCTTACATGGGCCTTGGACCCACATACATCATCCAACCTCCCCCTGTCCACACGAACAGTTCAAGCACTTGAAGAAGTTGAGGCATTTGCGTTGAAGTCTGATGATCTGAAATTTGTAGCATCTCAGTTCAGAAGACTTCACAGTAAGCAGCTACGGCACACTTTCAGGTTCTACTCACAACAATGGAGGACATGGGCGGCTTGTTTCATACAGGCGGCATGGCGGCGCCATTGTAGGAAGAAATTGGAGGACTCGCTCCGGGAAGAAGAAGATAGGCTGCAGAGTGCTTTAACTGGAGCAGGTGGGAGTTCACCTAGTCTGGGTGCTACAATTTATGCCTCAAGGTTTGCGGCCAATGCGCTTCGTGCTTTGAGGCGAAATGGTGCAAGGAAAGGGAGAATTCCTGAGAAATTACCGCCTTTGATGCTTCAGAAGCCAGCAGAGCCTGATTTTACTGCTGAAGATTGATGAGAATGTTGTGTATCTTGTCTTGTTTATATATCATGCTGTATGTCTTAATAGTTTTTTTGTAAAAGATAAAAAGTCTAGTAAAGTGATTCTTTGTCATTAAAACGTTTGTAGTTGTATATAATTTGAAACTACCAACTAAAAAACAATTATGCATAAGCGTTTGCACAATGCCAATGATATGACACACCATACATGTATGTATATGATATATAACAATTGTGAAACAACTAGGTCGTTATTCAACAAATACTTTATGTACAGTGCAAGTTCGACGTCATGGATCTACAAGGACTACACTAGAAAGATAATCATAATAACAATAATTATTATTACTGCATTTTATAACAGATGATAAAAGGTTTATACTCAGCCTCCTAGCTTATTTAGCAAACACTGCTTTGACTTCGACCCCCGTGTCAGATTGTCCATATTTTCATGAGCTCTACCTGCTTGAGTTTCACTTCATTTCTACATTACTTTCTCAAGATGTCAGATTCGTCAGTCTTTGCAAACCTTCCTCTGATTCTAGGCTGACTGTCCGCCAAAGCCTTCCTGCAAGCATACTGAAAACCATAAACCATTAGACACCTTCATTTCCACATTTAACTTTATGAAAATAATAATAAACTTGTAGAAAAAGTATTGATGGATGCTTACCTTGATTTTTCTGCCAAAATTCCTCTTTGTTTTCTTATTCCTGTATCTTGAGAGCTTTTGCATACGGTCTTCGGTGATGCGCTCATTCATTAGTGGTGGCTGCCCAAGGGGATAATAACTGAGGCTTGTGTTGGCATCAGATAGCCTCTGTCATCAAAGAAAAACATTCTGTATCAATGAGCCTTACTAGATTAAGTAGTCTTTTGCTTTGTTGTATAATCATTCTTGAAGAAAGATCTAATGCGCTCAGATTCGAAATAAAATATGACTCAAGGCTCTATTATCATGAGCATACATAAAATGCAGAAAGTAAGTTGAAATACACCTTTATGTCTCCTTCACTGAAAGCCCTTCGCATACCATAAGCATTCCCAAAATCTATTTCACCGAAATTCAGAAAATTGGATTTAACTTGAGCCCCTTGAATACAATCCATAGTGTTTAGACTATCAAAGCTCATGCTTTTTGGGATCTGACATGACTGATCTTTTGCAACAGGGTCCTCATCTGTTTTAACTGAGAAACTGAAGCTTAGAACTTCAGATAACGGTGATGATTCAGTTCCAGTTTCAGTTGCTGCTGCTTTTGCCAATAAGTTTTTGCAGTCATAGAAAACATCATTCAAAAACTCTTCGTTTTGAAGTGATTCGATGTCCGTAACTTTAAGTTCTTGTGGGGAAATTGTGTCTTCCCCACTAGAGATCATTGACATGGTAGATGTCATGGGATCAAGGGTAATCAATGGTTGTTCGATTATCGGTTCTGGTGCTTTAAAAAGGTCCCCTTCACCCCCAAGATCATAATCTGATATAGTGGAGGTCTGAATTAGGTTATCCTGTGAAGATCCCATATGAAGATCCATTAGATACAGAGAGAATTATGATATAATTATCAAGCAAGAAACGAACAATCAGATACAAAAACGAGTACATGAACAAATAATGATGTAACCGTGATGTGTGAATCAACTTAACAAGCAAACTGAGAATATTTGAACATAAAAAACAAAACTTAAAATTTCAAAGCATATTGAAAGAATAGCTACCCACCACTATGATAAAGATCCGATTGTTCATTTTATGCTTAAACTAGAAAACTTGATCAAGTAGCTACAATGTGATGACTTTTTCCCTGTAAATAATCTAGTAAACATTACTTTGATTATATTGTTGGCTTATAATGCTAAATAGTTTTTGCGACCTTCTTACAGTTTCGCACAAACAAGAAGCTGGGGTTGTCTTGTAATACGCTAGTTGGTCTTTGAACAACAGATAAAGATTAAAAAAAAAAAGCAGCTTTAGGAGGTCAAGTGCCTTTTTCCCAAATTAGAATTTGCATAAGCAAAACGATTGGAGCAAATTACAGCCTGAGTGGTACCTTTGCTTTAGCTTTCCCATTATCCTAGCTTTTTTTGTGATTAGAGTTCTTGTGAGTGCGGTGGAAAGGTGAATCTTTAATCTTTATAATACAAGTTGACATCAGATATTAACGGAAGTGGAACAAATAGGGGATGGGTAGACAAAAGACAAACTCATTATGTTTATTCCATTCAAGAGCAGTGGAAAACAACACTCAAAATGGACATCTCCCATTACCCTTTCACAATGGCAAAGAACAATAAATTTTCACAAATTAACACTTGTATTTGATTGCCAAGAAAGTACACTTCAAAATTGGGTTTCTTGATAACCAAAATAAAATTATATCTTGAAGCAGCTAATTTCACAGTAAGAAAGAGGAGACCAAGAAGCGAAAAACCATAAAAAATGAAATCATCAGCAGAAAAGATGGTTTGAATGAAGAATCTCAGAAGAAAAAAGGTAATTCACAAACGATTGAGCAAATTGTATGAGCAATTAAATAGAAATAGAAAGATGCATAAGAGGTGAGAAAGATTAAAGAGGAGTATAGGAATTACCAAGGAAGAAACGAATTTTTGTGAGTGGCAGAGATCATGAACATCAGATGACAAGTTGTGAAAACAAGGGAACATGAGGCCGGTCTCAGCATACATTCTTGCTTGTATGTTTAATCTTCTCAGGAAAATTGAAGCCAAGATTGAACCAGGCTACTAGTAATTAAAAGATTGATCAAAGAGCCACACACAAAAGACACAGAGAGGATGGGAGCTCCTCTCTCTCTGTCTCTCTATGCTAGCTAGTATGATGGAAAGTATGATGGAAGAAGGTTTGATGGCTTGTTTGGTTCTGTATTGTTTTGTATTGTATGGTGTATGGGGGGTTTCTTGGTTCCAGCTGCTTCATTTATTTATACGGGGCTTCTGATTACAAGACGACAACACTTGTGGGTCCCATTCGTTTTTGTCCTCACCCTATTACATTTTTTACAATATTTGCAAGTAATTACACCCACACCCATGTATACAACACCACAATTACTTGTGTTGTTTCCGGATATGACTCTAATTTATCATTGTTTTTGTGTGCTCAACTTCTTTAATCTCAACTTCCTTTGCCTTCACAACATCCCTTCCCTTATGAAATACAACTTGACCCTTACATGCTTAATTCTCTCATTATGCATTTAATCCCTTGCTAACTCACTGCTCCTCTGTTGTCCAGATTACTATGCAACTTAATGCCCAATATAGCGACCACATCCTTTAACCAAATAGATTCCTTAACAGCCTCTGTTAAAGCCACAAACTCTACTTCAATTGTTGATAAGGCAACTGTTGACTGTAATGTTGCCTTCCAACTAACCACACTTCCAAACAAAGTGAATACATACCCTATCATAGACCTTACGTTGTTTAAATCCTTGGCAAAGTCACTATCAGCATAGCCAAGAAGTATACTTTCTACACTTTGATCTTTACCAAATGCTAAACCAACTTCTTCTGTACCATTAAGGTATCTAAAAATCCATTTCACTGCTTTCCAATGCAACTTACCATGACATGAAATGTATCTACTCACAACACTAACGGCTATGTCTAGTCTTGTACAAACCATTAGATACATTAAACATCCAACTGCACTAGCATATGGGATCTTATCCATTTGATTTATCTTTGCTTCAAATGTGGGTGAATCCTTATTAGACAACTTAAAATGTTGAGCTAAAGTGGTAACCACTGGCTTAGAGTTTTCCATAAAAAAGTTTTTCAGAATCTTCTTGATGTATCTAGTCTTAGTCAACTTCAACTGTCTTAAACTCCTATTCCTTTTGATCTCCATACCTAAAATCTTCTTAGCAGCCCCAAGTTTTTTCATGTCAAACTCACACATTAACAACTGTTTTGTAGCCTGAATTTCATCCTTACTTTTACAAGCTACTAGCATATCATCCACATACAACAGGAGATACACAAATTCCCCTTTAGTGTACTCTTTATAATACACACAATTGTCATAACAACTTTTTTTAAATCCTTGACTTACTATATATTCATCAAACCTAAGATACCATTGCCTTGGTGACTGTTTAAGTCCATATAATACACACAATTATCTTCTTGACCCTCCATCTCAAATCCTGATGTACTCTCTATAATACAAAATTGTCAACACACATTTTTAGAATCTTCTTGATGTATTCTCTATAATACACACAATTGTCAAACACATTTTGTCTTCTTAACCCTCCACCTCAAATCCTGGTGATTGTTTAACATAGATGGTCTCATTCAATGACCTATGTAAGAATGTTGTTTTGACATCTAGTTGCTCCAGTTCATAATCTAACTGAGCAGTTAATGCTAACAATAACCTGATAGATGTATGCTTCACCACTGGTGAGAATATCTCATTATACTCCATACCTGCCTTCTGTGTGAACCCTTGGCTACATTTTTGCTTTAAACCTTGGTGGTCCACTCTGCACACCATCCTTTAACTTATAAAGCCACTTGTAGTTATTTAACCGTTTATCCTTAGGCTTTTCAACCAGAACCCATGTCTTATTTTCATAAAGAGAGTTCATTTCATCCTCCATTGCCTCAATCCATCTTTGTTTATCCACTGGCCTCACATCTTCATGGAATGATAAAGGTTTTATCATGCTCCCTTATTGTGAAGTCATGAATACAAATGCAGATAGATATTCTGTATTATCTGTTCTATATCTAGTTGGTGGAAAAATTGCCCTTCTAGTTCTATTCTTAGCCAAGCTGTGTGAAACAGAACTAGATGGCCCCTGTGGTGTAACTCCTTCGGCATTGCCATCAGAGTTACCACCTGATTTGTCACTATAAGGTGAAACAGGTCTTGAGTCTCTCATTACCCCCTCATTCTCCACCTCAACTATTACATCATGATCAATACCCTTATTACCTCCACCTACACACTTTAATAGGTCCTTATACACAATTTCTTCATTAAAGGTTACATCCCTAGTTAGGAGTACTTTTACTCTTTCCTTCTCCATTGACCACAACCTATATCCTTTGACTTCATGCGAGTATCCAAGGAATATACATTTAACAGCTCTAGGCTCAAGATTATCTTGCTTAACATGGGCATAAGCAAGTGAACCAACCACCTTTAAGTTGTTGTAATCAACTTTAATCCCTGACCATTTCTCCATAAGAACCATCATATTTAATGCTAATGATGGTGACCTATTAATCAAATAGGCTAATGTGTTTAATGATTCTACCCAAAACTTCTTAGGCAGCCCCAATTCATGCAACATACACCTTACCTTGTCAAGAAGTGTTCTATTCATCCTCTCAACTAACCCATTCTGTTGAGGGATATCAGGAACTATCAAGTGTCTACTCATACCTTGTTTTCTACACAACTGATTAAACTCTGCATTATAAAACTCCAAACCATTATCTGTTCTAATTTTCTTTACTTTCTTACCAGTTTGAGTTTCTATCATAGTTTTCCACTCCTTAAACTTTGCAAAAGTCTCATGTTTATGCTTTAAAATAAACACCTAAAGCCTTCTAGAGTATCATCAATTATTGACTAGAAGTAGTGACCTCCACTTAGAGATGCATTCTGAATAGGTCTCCACAGATCTGCATGTATGTAGTCTAGGATACCTTTTGTGTAGTGTTTACCTTTAGTGAATTTTACTCTATGAGATTTACCCATAATACAATGTTCGCAGAACCCAAATTCACACCCATTTAACCCATTGACTACACCTTATTTCGTTAGCTCAGCCAGACCCTAACCACTCATATGGCCTAACCTTCTATGCCACAACACAAACAAGTTCTTTGTCTTTCCTGTAACCACAATCACACTACCACTACTAGCATATCAATCTAGTAGATACAGGTTATTCCCTGCTCTTGACCCTGTTAGCACTACCATGGAGCCTTTAACAACTTTAGCCCTACCATTCATCAAGCTAACGCTATACCCAACCTTTTCAAATGTGCCTAATGAAATTAGGTTCTTTGTTAGTTGAGGAATGTACCTTACATTGTCTAGTTCCAATGTTGTGCCATTATTTAGACTCATGGCTATTACACCATAACCGTGGATTCTGCATGCTCTATCATCTCCCATCTTTACTTCACCACGATCTTCCATCTTTAATTCTTTGAAGTACCCTTTATGGGGACTCATGTGATATGAGCATCTGGAGTCTATTATCCAAGAGTAATTATCAACCCCTTTTGAAACCATTAACACCTCAGAACTCTCATAGCCATCTGATGATGGTTCAGGCGATGAATTTCCTTGGCTCTTGTAACCATGACCCTCTATTTTCTTGTTCTTTCTTTCTGGACACTCCCGCTTAAGGTGTTTCTCACATTGACAGATATAACATCTTCTTTTGAATGTGGATTTGGATCTGTGTTGACTCTTGAGCCTACTTCTCTAATCAGGCCTTCCTCTAACTAGAATTCCACTGCTGCTTGATTCTTCTTGATTTTTCGATCTTTTCTTTAACTCTCTTGAGTTAACAGGGGACAATACTTCTTCCATGGTTAATGTTTCTCTTCCGTACATAAGTGTACCAACAAAGTTCTCATATGACTGAGGCAATGAAGTCAAGAATATCACAGCTTGATCTTTCTCATCCAACGTGGCATCAATGTTGCTAAGGTCCAACATCAACGTATTGAATTCATCCATATGATCTTCAATCGTTTGACTTGATGTCATGTGGAATGTGTACAACCTCCTCTTTAGGTAAAGATGATTAGCCAACGATTTTGTCATGTACAAACCTTCTAATTTCAACTAAATACCAGCAGCAGTTGTCTCTTTCGAGACTTCTCTCAACACTCTATCTTCCAAACTCAAAATAATTGCACTATGTGCCTTCTCCGTCATATATTTCCACCTATGTTGGATTTCTAATGTCTTCTCAGAAGTTGTATTTGCAGGAATCACGGCTTCACCATCTTTCAAAGCATCTACAACCCCCTGATGCACTAACAAGGCCCTCATCTTCAACCTCCATAATCCAAAGTCGTACCTACAAGATGAAATTCAACTTGTAACATGTTTGAAAAGTCTATCGAACAAAAAGATAACCCTAATAGCGTTTCATAATATTCTTATGAATATTGGTTCAGCTACACTATTTCCTCTATTGAGTTGGGCAACTATCAACGAAATAACTATAATGTTTCATATTTTTAAAACCGCAACAACTTACTAATTAGGAGTTTATTATCCCACAAATACTTTGGTACTTAATCAAATATATTTATTGACTTCAAAACTAAGCGAACTGTTGTTTAAAGAAATGCATGAGATAATGACATGTATTGGCGCGTTAAACCCTTGCTTAAATAAAGAGGGGTTGAAACTTTATTAGAAAATAAAAATAACTTATGATTTAGATTTATTGGATGACGACCCATTTTATATTCAAACAATAAAAACAATTTTTAATCAAGAATTATCTAATGTGTTTGATGTTTATGTCGCTAAATATGGTACATCATCAAACATGTGTGATACAATAAGAAAAGTGGTATTTACGGGAAGTTCAAGTGATCCAATGTATGTTTTGTATAATACTTTAATAAATGAAAACACTAAATGACAACGGGTAACGCCTCGAGTAGCGAATTTGGGAGGTATGGTGGGATGAATTTTTTTTATCCGGTTTTAATGCATAAGATTTTAAAAATTTTGATGTGTTGGTTTGGTGGAAAGGTAAGAAAGATCAATTTCCGATCCTAGCCGCCTTGAGACGAGATTTACTAACCGTACAAGTTTCTACGATAGTTTCGGAATTTGTTTTTTTCTATTAGTGGCAGGGTTATATCCATACCGAGAACAAGACTCGCTCCTTCTACGATCGAGATGTCTATTTGCTTAAAATATTATTTGAATGCGGCCGAAAGAATTCAAGATAAAATCTCACTCGAAAGCGAACTAGAATACGAAGCCGAAATATACGAGGACGAGGTAGAATATGGTTTCACAGCTGGAATAACCGACGATGAAGTCGCGTTTGATGAATACTTACGTCCTAGTTCGGGCTCCGGGGCGGAGATTAAACTATTATATTGATTGTTTTATTTAATAGTGTTTTTTTAAATAAATAAATATAATGTAAGAATTTGTAACTTACTTTTATAAGTTTGTAAATTGTTAATCTTTGATATCACATTTTTAGCTATATTATTTAGTTTCTGCCACCGTTACGGTGACGCCCATCGTGACCTCAAACCACAAAATACTTCATAATAATGGTGAGTCTTCGACGCGTGAACAACGTGGGGGGGGGGGACGTGGCGATGAACGTGGAGGGGGGATGGCCGGCGGCGGCGGCTGGATCCGACAAGTAGGGAAGGGAAGGGGGAAGAGGTTAGGGTGAAGGCGGAGGTGAATGTGAAAAGAAAAGGGTTTTTTTTAAGAAGATGTGAGAAGACACAATTCAAAGTTTGTTTTTAAAAGAGGCCAGGAAGATTTTTTTTAATGAAAGGTATTTCAAAAAACAAACAATCTGCAGACGTAAACGTTTGTCCATAGTCTGCGCGGTGCAGACAAAAATGATAAGAAAGAATTTTTTTTTTTTTTTTCGAAAAACAAACACCACCATAAATATGTAACTTTAGAAAGGATCCCAGACGTTTTGATTCATTTAAATCCCCGAAACAAATTTATAACTATTGAGACGTCACTGCATTAAACATAATTTATAACAAATTTCGTTTAAGAAGTTTGATGATGAAAGTGGAGATTGTGAAAGAATTTAGACAGGCTCCACTTGCATCCACAGTATTTTGTTATCGGGTTATGTAAGAAAAAGATATATCCAATAAAAATTAAGTCTCCAATCAGTTTAATGTTAAAGTATCAAATCATATGAAGCTCCAGTCATTTGTTGAAGGCCACCAAATCTTTTTTTTTTTTTTTTTTCAGCTTTTGATGTTTCTCTTGTTATAATAAAATATATAGTAAATTTAAAGTTACTTACATAAAAAATATTCTTATACATTTCTTTAAAATATTCACAATTTAAATATAATTGAATAATATAAACTATATTAATTATATATCCTCTTTATAAACCAAGGACACAAGCAGAGACCATAGGCTAGTTTGCTTTTAAAACTCTCTCCCGGTGGCCGAATTTTGTATCGCCAAGAAAAAAACACTCTTATCTCCTATCAGAAAAATTCCCAATTCAAGAAAGAAGTTCCGAACGCGGTCAAGCCTTGCGCGGCACTACTGCATACGCTAGTTTATTTTTTAATTTTTTTTAAAATTTGTTATCTTGTCATATATGAAAACACAGAATAATATTATATAGCATGTTTATCTTTACATGTTGAGCCAATGATATTCTATGAATCGAGAACGGTAGTTTATAAACTATAATCATTTTCTATATATTTCTTTTTTTTTATTTTAAAAAGTCTTAAAATAGCTACATGGGTATGATCTATTTATATATTAGACTGATAGTTATTTGACACCATGATAATATACTATGGTTTTAGATAAATACATAAATTATAATTTAAGTTTTAATTTTACAAACAAAATGAGCTAAGCAACATTTGATGCATGATCCGAGCTTATATCGGCTTGCGCTCAAACGAGCCCATTTGAATGAGCTTTATTCGAGCGCTCTGCGAGGTGCTAGTTTTTTGAGCAATCAATATAAACTAGACAGCTATGGGCGGATCTATGTAGGTGACACTAATGTCATCAGAATGCAATGAATTTTTACGAGTTTATAAAAATGTATGTATGAGCTATTCGAGAGACAATAATGTTTTTTAAGGCGACTGAATATGATTTTGATTTTAATAAAAAAGACAAATTTAAGTTAAAGTATAAAAAAACGATGAAACAAATTGTTAATTAAAATTTTTTTTTCTGCGAGGACTACAAAGCTTGCAACAAAGATTGAAGTAGTGCTAGAGTTATATGAAGAAGATAATGATATATTTGGTATTTATCTCTAGGTTAATTTACCTTCTTTTTTTTTTCGATCTATAAATGAGATAATCAATGCGTGTAGAACTTTGCATTGATGGAAACAAGAAAACACATTGATATTCATTGGTCTATCTTTTACCAAATTTATCATTAGATTTACCAACTACAACGACAAGTGTTTTTTTATAACGTTTCATATATTTATTATGTGACCAACCTGACTCGACCTGACCTGAAAATTTTTATATATGCTTTTATGAAATTAGAGCATATAAAAACAATGTAAATGTAGAAATAAATTCCAAAATCCGCCCCGGCCCTTTAGACAGCTAGATTTTCTTTTTTTATTGTATTGAATTAAGTCACATGAAAAAAATAAGAAAACAAATCCTTAAATATCTAATGTAGCATGGATGGTTATGACTTATGATAGAGTGACATTATAAAAAATGTCACGCGTATTGTAATATTCAGTTTTATACTATATATGTTAAAAAATAATGAAAGAATTTTTCGCGAGTCCAAACATTAGCTGTAAAATTAATATGAAAAGGAGTAGAATGATATAAATTCTTTTTTATTTGTGAATGGGGATCGAGAAGGCGAATTTCTCCACAATTACAATTTGCATATGAGAGAAATTAAATAATGCGTCTCCTTTATGTCATTATCTAGGGTTCAATGTCGAAAGTGGAGTGCTTTATAAAGAGGCACAAATAAATAACTATTTAATATAATAATAATAATAATAATAATAATATAATAATATAATAATAATAATAATAATAATAATAATAATAATATTATATTATTATATTATTATTATTATTATTATTATTATTATTTTATTATTATTATTATTTTATTATTATTATTATTATTATTGTTGTTGTTGTTGTTGCTGTTGTTGCTGTTGCTGTTAATATTATTGGTGGTGGTGGTGGTGGTGCTGCTGCTATTAACTAGGTTTTGTCCCTCTCGCTACGTGACGGGGTGCGATTATTTTTCCACACACAAGGCTACGTTACTTTGGTCGTTGTCGAGCTAGCTTGTCGAAAACCATACAAACGAAGTCTTGTGGTGAAATTCTAAAATAATACACTTTAATAATCAAACTCTAAAAATATGTGGCGAGAGGCCAGTCATTTTTCCCACACGCAATGTAGCGTTACTTTGGTCGTTTACTATGCGGCTCGTCGGAATCTATAAAATCAAAGTTTGATGATGAAACTATAAAAATACTAAACTTCAGTAGGTAAACTCAACAAAAAAAAAAAAAAAAAAAAAAAAAAAAAAAAAAAAAAAAAAAAAAAAAAAAACTCACTGTGAGTAGTTTGAGGGTCAAACTCTAAGATCCTAAAATTTAACAGCTAAAGTCACAAAAACAAATCAGTGGCCAAACTCTAAGATCATAAAATTTAATCGTCAAAGTAAACAAACAAAACAAATCAATGGGCAAACTGTAAAATTACTAAACTTTAGTGACAAAACTCGAGAAAGTAAAACTTAAACGTAAATAGTTAGGTGGCCAAACTCTAAAATTTAAAACTTTAGTGGACAAAGTCTAAAAACCAAAAGTTAAAGTTAAATGTGAAAATATTTAAAACAAATATGGCTAAATTCAAAAAAATCAAAACTAAAAAGAAATCAATTCAAAAAGAAAAAAGTATTATGTTAATTTGGAAAAACCTAAAAGACCACTATTCATTTCCCATGTTTATTAATAATAGAGTAATATAGCTACATTCTTTAATCGTCATAAAATATATGTCTAATGAGACATTCTAGTGGTAAGTAATGAACTTTTTAATCCAAAAGTTATGAGTTTTACTCCTATAAGGTGTAGGATTGATAGTTTTAAAACCCATGAATATCATTGCATCTAAGGTGCAGTTTGTTTTTAAGAGGTAAATGTCTGTAGTCTACGTACCACATTTGCAGACATCTATAGAAGATGTGGATCAAACCTCTGCAGTATGCAAGACGAAGAGTGTTTGTTTTTTGACGTCTGTAGATTATTAAAATAAACTAGTGGTGGTGGTGGACAGTGGCGCTGGATGGTGGTGGCGATGGTGGCGGACGGTGGGTGGTGGCGCACGTTGGTGGTGGTGGTGGATGGTGGTTGTTGGTGGGTGGTGGTTTTTAAGAAAAGCTCCGCAGACCTTAAAAGTTGCTGGACCAAGTCTACACTAAGAAAAAGCTCGCGAAGACGTTTTTTAATAAAATATCTTTCAAAAATCAAACAGTCTGTAGATGGCAATGTCTGTGCGTGGTCTGCGCGACGTAGACAAAATAGCCTGAGCAAACATTTTTCAAAAAAACAAACACCACCTAAGTATCTGTTTGATCTTCAATTCCTTCAACCAGAAAGATTCCTTGTAAATGCCAATCCGCCAAAGAGTTCAAGTTTGGGATGATTGGATCCCCGTAATTTTGCAACTTCTCATAGTTACTGATAGTGTTACTGTTTCTTGTCTAGCATAAGTAGTAATATGTATGATTGTATAATTATATGGTTCATTATTTAAGTTACATAATCTTAGTTCAATCACTTGGATATATGTGAAATTAGATATAAAATTAAAACAATGCTTTCATCTATTCTTATTTTGAATCTACAAAATTACATTGGAAAAAAGGATTGAGAAAAATATAGAATGTTGGTGGTTCCCTGTTTTCTATTCCTTTAAGAATCTTAGAATAATTAAAACTGAAATTAAAAAAATTATTGTAAAAAAAACGAAGACAAATCCATATAAACTTTGGTGTTACAAAGGTTTATGGAGCTGACTTTTAAAAAGTGGGAATTAAAGTTTGTACGTTTACAATTACCCAAAATAGCATTGGCTTGACTCCAAAGCTTTTTGAAAATTGCATGACGCAAAATTCCATTACATTCCGTGCACTACAACAATTAATATGATAATCTTTTCAATTCAGAGTGCCCATATATATCTCCTCCATCTATATACATGCATGTTTATCAGCACGCGTAGACAGACCATCATCTTTCTTTAATACATACATATATACATAATTAGAAGAAGCACACTCGATCATGTGACGGACACATGTATGAAATGGACCTTCACGAGCTTGGTAGCACATGAAGAAAAGAAAGGGAACAAAGTAATAATATTGATGGAGTTGTTAATAAATAATGAATCAACTTTAGTTGAAAGATAGAATTTGAAAAAAGTAGGTGGGTACTGGGCGGGTAGGTAGGTTTATGCTGATTCGTGATCGCTTTCAGGCCATTTTAAGAAGTGGAATTAGGAAAGGATCGATATGATGCATCCAAACTCCAAAGCAAATTAAAGAGAGATATAGATGCCAAATAGCAAATCAAAAAGACTACACAACTTAACAGCTGGGAAACAAAAGTCTACGTCACATTAATTGCTTGCTATACATATGGGTCCCGCCCGGCCTCATGTTAACTTAAGTTGCCATATATATATATATATATATATATATATTATATATATATATATATATATATATATATATATATATACACACACAACACACTAGTGGAAATGCCCGCGCGTTGCAGCGGTACGACTGTTGCGCGATTTTTTGGTAATTCGATTGTAGTCAGTATCGGCTCGGTGCGTTATGATTTAAATTAAAAAATCAAGATATATTTATTGAAAAAATTGAATGAAAGAAAACAATTACGTATATTACAAAAGTCTTTAATACAACTAAATTACTCCAACAAGATTAATAAAAGCATGTGTGGTATTTATGGTTGAAAATAACTTATTAGCTAGATTTTAGGGGGTTTCGTTTTATGAATATAGGTTAGAGTTTTATGATTATCGGATGCAGCTTTCGGTGATGATTTGTATAGACCGGAGAAAGTTAATGGAGAAATTGTCATAACAAATTACCATCTTGATTGTTATTGAGCTTTTAACAACCGGCAAGGAAAAGGGGAAGAGGGATTAATGCTCAATCGCAGTGAATGAACGGAATTGAAAGTAAATGGCGGGTTTGTTTGGCCACGTGTATATGATTCAGCATTTGTATTATAAGCATCATATATTATATTTTATTGTAAGTGTATAAATGAAATAAAATGGTTAGATTTATTGAAATTTAAGCATGACTTTTCATATGGGTGTCTTAATCCATATGTAAAATTATTATTCAATCTTTCTTTCACTTTTATTATAAAAGATATAGATACATATTAAAATTATTAAACTCATAATATGCCCCTAGAAAAATATTAGTATTATAGTTATTATAAACATTAAGATATATATACATATATATTAAATATTTAAATAAAATAATACTTAATTTAAATAATATGTAGTTATAAAAATATAATTAGTAAATATAAATTTAATTGTCAATTTATATTATCATAAATAAAATAAAATTTAATGAAGTAATTAAATAATATCATATTTTTAAATAATGTATTAATAATGTTTATTAAATACATGAAAGAGACAAGGGCAAAAATACCAAGGTATATAAAATTTAATTGATAAATTTATCATATTGCCCCTAAAGTATCTTAAAATTTTAATCAATTCTCTATTCTACCTCTATTAAATGCCTTGCACTCCTTTATATATGTTGATTCAAAACTTGTATGCTTGGCAAAATTACATCTCTATCCAGAGAGATTTATTATAAAGTTGTATAGATATAAGTATTTAAATAAAATAATACTTAATTTAAATAGTATTTAGTTAAAAAAATATGATTAGTAATTATAAATTTAAATATCAGTTTATATTATTATAAATAAAATAAAACTTTAGTTTTAAAAATATGATTAGTAATTATAAATTTAAGTGTCAATTTGTATTATTATAAATAAAATAAAACTTAATGAAGTGAATTAAATAATATCATATTATTAAATAATGTATTAATAATGTATATTAAATAATACAATAATTAGAAGAAGTTAATTAAATGAGGGCAAAAGTGGCATTATTGCAAAAGGCACTTGTACTCTATACTTAAAATTTTGTATAGGTGTCTTACACTTTAAATAAAATTACAATATTATCCTTCTAATATGTATTATATAGTAAGTATAGATATAAATATATAGGGGAGGGTTCCTGAGAAAACCAATAGTTATGTGAAAACAAAAAAAAACGAAAACCAATAACATAATTCATAACTTTTTTGTTATTTTAATTGTTAAAATGTTATTTAAGTATGTGATACATATATGTTGAGCATACATACAAGAATTAAGAGTTTTGCACTATGTCGAATGAAAAATGGTTACGTATACGCAACCTATGTGTGATGTATATGAAAAACCATGATACGATTTTTATTTGATTCATAACTTTATTTATATATATTCACACATATATATAGATGGTAATGATAAAAAAATTTATACATTATTTGACCGTTTTCATTGGTTTTCTCTAGTTTTCTCATAACTTTGTGGTTTTTTTAGGATCCCTCCTATATATATATATTTATATATGTTTTACTTTTTCGCATTAATAGTTCAACTTTCACTTTAATCTTTTTACTCTAATAAAATAATATCTTGGTCTGATACGTGGCGGCACCACAGTCAATCTTACCAAAATTTTCTCGCTTCTCTCTTATATTAAATAATTACTTTAATTATCAATAATATTATTTAACTTTTTTAGAACAAAAATAGTTTTTTTAATAAATTTAAAAAAAGATCTTCTTATTATTGTTATTTTAAAAAATAATTTTTATAGAATAAGAAATTTTTATAAAATATCAAACTTTTTTAAAATTAGTGTTTTTAAAAAGTTAATTTATTATAAATAAAAAATAATTAAAATTGAAATTTATAATAAAAAATTTTTTAAAAATGATATTTTTTTAATACGGTTTGTTTTGAAACAAAATATTTATTATTTTTTTCGGAAAAAAAGTTTTAAACCAAAAGTTTAAATAGTTGATATAATTGCTTTATTACATATTGTTCTTACTATACGTAATTTCAATTATATTTTATCGTAAAATATCGTTTTATACTTGATAAACGTTTATTATATTTAATATTTTATTTGTTCAACTCGTGTAATACACGAGTTTACTAAAGCTAGTTATCTATATACATGCATACATAGATCCATGAGTGTTCTAGTTTAATTTATTAGGATAATATATATGTAAGTAGATCAAATATATATTTATAAAAGGTTTCAAACAATATGTGATGCCATTGCATGATACAAAAAATTGAAATGACACTATCCGACTAGTAACGTACATGCTGAATTTTGTTTAAAGAAATATGTAGAATTTAAATTACAAACAACGGTAACGGTAACAACGATAACAACAATAATAATAATGATAATAATAATAATAATAATTCTGCTAACAATATATTATCAAATAGCATTGATTAAGATTTCTTGTTTTGATAATTACTTGAGATTATGTCTTATAATATTAAGTTGCCAATTAAGCATAAACATGTTTTTTTTTTTTAATTTCAAAACTGTAAACTTTTATGATATTTGATAAATCACGGGCCATGTACATGAGTTTACGTTAGATAATCATGTCTCTCCAACTTTAGGTTTCTATGTTATAAAATGCATGGCTATATATAATTTTTCATGCCGTTCAAAAATGATACACACTTTTTTACGTACCAATGTTCTTAGCATTTAATATTTCCAATATTGTCACAGCTTCACATTTACGTAAGTCTCTAGCCATATGATTTAAACACCAACATATGGCCCGGTTTTATAAAGGAATTGCATAGTCATGCAAACCAAAATGGCAAAATCCTAATAAATTCACGACTGCGTAAATGGAATGACTTAGTGGTTGTTCGGCAACTTTTGAATACGTAAGTGCTGAACCATTAAGAGCTTTGAACCATTAACTGTTAAACCAGTAAAATGTCTGAATCATTAAAAGATGGTATATTGTTTAATTATTTAAATGCAAATATCTGACCAATTCAGATAAGAGGTCTTAACCATTCAGACTCGGTATAATGCTTAACCATTTATAGACAAAAATATGAACCATTCATACATCTACTCACGAAACAAACACTTTGAACTATTAAGTGTTGAATCATTCAAACATCTGAACCATTAATAGGCTGAAACAAACAACCTCTTAGTAAATCGTGTCCACTAAAATGAACGATGAATACTCTTAATTAGTAACGTTCGTTTTAAAGCCAAAGTTCCAGATTTGATTATAACTACCTCCAAACTCATGCAAGTTTCTAATGTGAAATTATTAGTAAATAATTTGTGCAAAAATTCAAAGTAAATAAAATATATTAATTTAAACATAGCTTTTTATTACTTTAATAAGTTAAGAGTTAATAGCATAAATAGTATTTATGGTTTAAATATATTGCATGTTTAGTTGTCGAGTTTGAAAATTTACATGGATAGTCGAAATTTTTGTTAGCTGATTACATGTATAGTCTCACAACAAGGATGAACACTATGTTTTCTGTTAAATTAAAAAAAAATGATCAAAATACCCATATTATTTAAAAATTAAAGTAAACATAGATTTGTAATGGTAAATGTACGACTCAGCTTCGAAAGATAAATGTTATTTTAATCGGGTCCACCAATTTGTTTCCTGGTCGGGACCATACTCCCAACACCCTCAGGAGGAAACTCGCAATTGAGAAAACCTTTTAGCTCAACGTTTGTACTTTTTTGCTCAGAGTTACACTTAATGTCAAGACCTTCTAATTTTAATTGTCATGGATACCTTACATCAATCACTTGGATTAATGATCATTGGTAAAATAAACATATTATTAATTCCTTAATAATTGAATCCAACGTGACTTTCATCTTCTCCATTTGAAGTCCCATCATCATGGACCCTACATACCATCGTCGACACCCATCATCACGGCCCCAACATCTTCACCCTTTGTCGCTCAACCCTATGGACAGTTGAAATATGAGAAAGGGGTGCAGGATTGTTAACGATAAGACTAAAAAATCATTTAATGAAAATGTTGGTGTTCACCCATAGAAGATCGCGATGGATTACTTTATCAACTATAATAGTCCGCCAAATACAAGTTATTACTATGAATGAGCGGTAATGTGACGTGTGAAACCCCATTTCAGCGTTAGATTGGTTGGTGGTGGATCAATGATTGATCAAAAATGTTTATGTGTTGCAGATCTACTATGGTAAGAATCTAAACCTTCATATTATGCATTGTCATGGATTTTAAGGTAAATAGAGGTTTTTGGAAAGAACCGAACAGGTAAGTAGTTGCTAGTGTGCACATTGTCATAATGACAAAAAAAATCATCCTAGATTTGGTAAACAAGGTTCGTTACAGGACAAAATCTAGTTTTTGAGTATGTAATGGGGAATGTAAAGGCATGTCATAATCATAGATTTGCCATGACAGGTACACACAAAAAGGATTACGTGATGTGGTAGGATAAATCCACAAGGTCACCCATTAGGGTACGTGCGTGGATCCTAGCTCCTCAAAGCATGTTTGCGATCGTCTTGAGCTTGTGATTGGAAATATCAACCAGAGTCGTGAAGACTCTAGCTTGAGGTCACTTGCATGACTACAAGAGGTTGAGTGATTTATCTTGCTTAGAGAAACTCAAGGAATTTCCCATGTTTTGCGTGGTAATGACTTCACGTGTATGTTAATGTGTTTCAGGGTCGTATTACGCTCGTGGTACTCACTGCCACTTTGTAGACACTCTCAGGAAGCTCATCGTTGTGAGTCTAACTGTCCCATTTTCTTTAAATGTTATTAGGGTTTTATCGGAGCTAGTTAAACGTTTTGGTTAAAATGTTTTGATGTGTGACTGTAAGATAACATGTCCTCGATGGGCTAGCATATCATTGCTTAGGAAGCTCATGGGCTAGCATATCATAAGTCTCTTGCACCCTAGATGAAAAGTTTCATGATTGAATTTGTACAAAAAGTAAAACAGTTTGAATTACTTTAAAGTAATAGGATATATTTGATGATGTAAAGAGTTTAGGTTATCCTCTACCAGTCAAAGGACGTTAATGTTGATTACCCGGGGCCATAACGAGTTTATGTTACACAAAAAAAGAAGAAAAAAAAGAAAGAAAGAAAGAAAGAAGGAAGGAAAAAACCTCAGGCTATGGACTTTCTAAACAAGGTTCAGCAGGTCATGCATAGTAATTTGTCAGCTTTTAAGTCTCAAATTTATTTTTAGTAGAATTAGGTTTGCTATTCAAAAGGAGATCGCGGCGTAATTTGTTGATCGTTTTCCTGTCACTCTATTGTAAAGAAAAAATGATATGTATATTTATTAGGCATCTAAAAAAAACCTTTATCTTTTCTTAAACGAGTAATTAAAATGTATGAAAGGCACTAAAACTTTGCTTGACAATTAAGATATACATTCAAGTAATTACTAAAGCAAATAGTGATGATTCATTAGATCTTTCCATTTTGTTCAACAACCCGATACACACAAATGACCAAAAGTCTAAAATGCACAGCTTCAGGTGATACTCGACGAGTTTGTCTCAACTTATTTGCATGAAAATGGGACACCATCCTATACCAGTTTATTAAAAAACTTATATTACCATTTAACTATTTTGATCAATAATTAACAAATGTAAAGCCACCAACTGTGTTGTATAAACTCTAATAGTGGCAACAAGAAAGAAATACAATATAAGAAAAAAAGAAAAACAGCAAAAGGAAGTATGAGAATTCCATCCCAAACTCCTTTGAATGAAGTCCCAAATTCTTTCTTCCATGTAAAGTCGATCCTTAAGAGGGCGAGGCATATGCCGTGCATTCGGGAATATCAACAACTCATAAGTCTTTCGAGCCCCCACCAAAGCATTCAGGAGCCCGGCTGTATGCCTAAAATGCACATTCTCGTCAATCAACCCATGAACCAGCAGCAGCTTCCCCTTCAGCTTACTCACATGGGTCATCACCGAACCATATGAATAACCCGATTTGTTGTCATCAGGCATACCCATGTACTTTTCTGTATAAAAAGAATCATACCCTTCCCATGAGGTCACAGGTGCACCAGAAACCCCACAACTGAAAATATCAGGAAACCTTGATAGAGAAATGGAAGAGAGGTATCCACCATAGCTCCAACCATACAGTCCAATATGACCTGATTTTGCCAGCCCTTCTTTCATTAGCCATTCCGCTCCAGCAACCTGATCCTCAGCATCAAAACGTCAAAAGTTGTGTTTCATTGCACCTTCAAATGCTAGTCCTCGCCTTGATCTACCCCTGTTATCCATCTAAAGAATGTATACCAAAACTTGATAATAATTTAAAACAGTCGGATTTATGATTTATCTTTAACAGGTCAAACACAACACCTAAAAAAACAAGCGTCCTTAAAGTTAGTGTACCCAATGAGATTACTTAATATCGTAGTTTTGCAATCATATAGAATATTAACTATCTATCAAGTGTTAACAAAGATTAGAAAAGAAGTGTTAGCAGGTCAACCTGGTCAGAACTGTAATAAAAACTCATGCAACACCAAAAAAAAAACTGTTATAAAGGTTCTTAATACACCATCAATTCATAATGTATAATCTATGAGATTAGCTAAAATTACATGTAAGTCAAAAAGATTAAAAGCCACCCACATGTGTAATTAAATGCTTACAAGCTCCTAAATCAATTTATAAATTAATAGTAGACATTATTATTCTAAAAGCACAAGGTGTTACATGCGCAGTCCAGCCAGTTTGCCAGAACTAGTTCCATGCAACAAGGAAAATACACAAGTCTCATCAAGATTTAAAGTTGATCATGAAAGCATAAAGCAGCTAAAATAGAGGACTAACCTTCCATACTAGGATGCCTTTACTTCTAAGAAACTGGGCTCTCATATCAACCATGTTGGCCCATGAATCACTAACAAGCTGTACGCCCGGACCACCATAAACGGAGATCATAGTTTTATAAGGGGGAGGTCCAAACTTTTCTTCATCAGGTTTATATAAAGCCCCATATAAAATGGTACCGTCTTTTGCTTGAATTTGGAAAATCTTAGGAGGCTCAAGCTGCAGTTCTTTAACTCGTGGAAGGGTAGACGTTTGTTGCTCATAAAGAGACATAATCAGGCTTCCATCATGCAAGGAACAAAGTGATACACTAGGAGGAGAATCCAGAGATTCATAAACATCTATGAATTTCTGCATCTGATGAACAAGCACCACCAGATGCTTTCCCTTGCCACTTGTCAACTTAACTGGGCTTTCTAATTCATTCTGTGGGAACAGCTTAGCTCGATACAGATGACAATCAAGAGGCCCATCTAGAGTCCCAGTGAAATATATATAACCCGAGGCTTCATTGACCCCCGCAATCTGCTCCACCATCCAATCACCTTGCGTTATCGGACCCATGCACACCCCGTTTTCGTCATGCAAATAAAGATGTCTAAATCCCGTTTTCTTACTAGCCCAAAGAAAGCCATTTCCTTGATCCACAGGTGTGAAGCAATCATGTAGGTTGATCCACGTGTTGTGTTCTTCAACCAGGATGCATTTTCCTTGTCCTGTTTTAATATAAAATTTCAAGAGCCTCAGTTTGGAATGAGACCTGTTTAACACTTGAGCAACAAGAGTATCTCCATTAATTAGTTGACTCTGGTCAAATATTCGTCATCAAGGTTCGCTCCGCAGCAAAGATCCATCCCACTAACGGGCCCTCCAATAACAGGTACAACCCCAAGACGAACTTTAACATTTGTGGCCCCTGCAAAAGGGTAAGCATGTTCTTCTTGAGCTTCTGAACCAACTGTACTTTTACCCTGGTGCATGATTCTGTAAAGAGGTATCTCTGACGAATCCACCTCAGTATATGCTATGTATTTACTGTCTGGTGACCACCAGTAACCATTCTTTTGCCCCATCTCTTCCTACAGTTTACTTAAGGGTTAATCTTGATTATGGAAGAACCAAAAGTTGAAGACTAAAGTTGAAACTTGAAAGTTTAGGTTTTGGTAATATGTTTGGTTCATGGCAATAAGTCTTTTATTTGGTTAGTTTATTTTAGGAGATTATTTAGATTGTAGGTTGAGTCATGGTTAAAGTTTTTCGTCTATATATAGAGGGTCTTAGGTAATGTATTCAGTAAATTTTTCTGCTGATTAATAAAGTGCCGAACAAAATATTTCTGTTCATATTTTTTGTTGTTTTGATAGTATCTGGGCCAACAGTTGGTATCAGAGATTGTAGACACAATCAAGAGATACAGTTTTGAGAGTTGTTTTTCGAGAATGGTATCAGCCTTCCCCAACTGTAGGGCTGAAACCAAGAGCAGAAGCAACAACTGGTTGCATAAGCAAGGAAGTAAGCCGGGTACAGATCCTTAAATCCATGTGAAAGAATAAAACGTGTAAGCAAGAAAGAAAGAAAGCAAGAAAAAAAGTAAGAAAGAGCAAGAATCTAATCATCCGATCAGAAGCAATAGTAAGAAATCAGAACCGTTTGGTTCTAATTAGCATGAATAACAAGAAGCAAGAGCAAGAGAAATCAAGCAAGAAAACAAAAAGCAAGAAAGAGATCCTAAGTGGAACTCAAGCAAGCCAAATGGATCCGGAAAAGAAAGCAAGGTAGGCCAAGAGGCTGGTGAGAAGCAAGAACCAAGCAATGAGAAGTAAGTCCAAATCAAGTACTAAAGGACTAAAGTTAAAATTAAATGTTTTGTTAGTATGTTTAGTTTATGGCAAAAAGTTTTTTATTTGATAAGTTTTTTTTTAGAAGATTATTTAGCTGTAGGTTAAGTTATGGTTAAAGTTTTTGGTCTATAAATAGAGGTTTTTGGGTAATGTATTCAGTAACTTTTTCTAGTGTTTAATAAAGGGCCGAACAGATTGTTCTTTTTTTTTTTTATATCTTTTGGTGTTCTTGATTGTATCTGGGGCTCTGGGCCAACATTTACACACATTAAGTATATAAACATTTTATGATTGTGTTCGTATGTCATGAGTGGGCTGATACAACAAGAATCTCACCTGTGCTATGTACTCAGCAACAGCATGCGTCTGTAATAAACAACAAAAAATTAGTGACATGTCCATTTGACTTGCAATTTAAAAAAGTAATTTTTTGCATTTAATACTCATAATAATAATAATGGCCCAGAAATCTTCAATAAAAAAGTAGTAATGTGCAAACAGAGAAAAGGAAAAAGCAAAATGCGATTATTGATCAAACCATTCTGATCGCCACTTTTTTATTATTCAGTAGTCAACCCAATACCCCTATTTAACCTAAACAAAACCAAATCATTTTAGAACTCAAACTCCTACCTTCCAAGACTTAGACAACATGATACCGATTCAATAAAATCAAAGTATATAACTAGATAATTCTAAACACTCAAAATTGTTAATTAAATACCAATTAACTATTAAACTAAGACTCATAATCATACTAATAAACCTCAAAAAAACCCTTCAAAACAGCAGCTGTCCCATCCAAAAGTCTCAACTATTTAAAAAATCAAACTTTAAATTCCATCGTGAATTAACAAAGATCAAGTCTAACAAGTATGCAGTCAGGAAATAGAGCATCCATGTTAAGCAAACAAATTTGACGTTGAAACACATATATCCTTCAAATTATTTGTTTATTTGCACATAGATTTATCCGTCATCATTACTCTTAGCATAAACCACTTTCAACTTATTATATTTCAAATATGAGCACACAATTTTATTAGATAATGTATACGGTCAAGGCATATGATGATACCTCCACCAAAATAAATATGACCAGGTCAAATAATCAATTTGATACTAGTTGGGTAGTTGCAAACGGAAAAAGTTTATCAAAGGGTAGAGTAAATTACATAAATATCCTAATTTTTATCAATTACTTCCTTAACCAATAAAATCTACCAAACACCATGACCACTCTCAGCACACATATCTAGACACCTTCGAAAACTTTTGCTATCAAGTAGGGCTCTACAAAAAGTTTGCGGCTCGAAGTTCGCTCGAGAAAAGCTCGAAAAAAGCTCGGTTCCAAAAAAGCTCGTATCTAATCGAGCCGGCTCGGCTCGGCTCGAATTCTAAACGAGCCGAACTCGAGCCAGGGTTAGCTCGGTTCGAGCTCGGCTCGTGGCTCGGTTTGTTGGCTCGGCTCGTGACTTGGTGCATATAATATATATATATATTATATATATATATATATATATATATATATATATATATATATATATATATAATGTAATAATAATAATTATTACTACTACTACTATTATTATGATTATAATTTTTATTTTAGGATTTTAAAAAGGTTTTCTTAAAATAAAAATGTATTCTTTTTAGAAACATTAAGTATTTTGTTTAATAAAATATATAACTTGATAGTAAATTGTTTATATTCAAAATAATTATATTTGTTCCCCTAAGTACGAAGTAACCAACAAAACTCAAATGCCCTAATATATTTTTTTTGTGTTTTCATATAAATTAATGTGAAAAAATTAAAAAAAAATTAAATCGAGCCGGCTCGAACGAGCCACCAGCTGGCTCGAGCTTTTCACGAGCCGAACTCGAGCCGGAGTTTTCAGCTCGTTAAAATTTTCGAGCCAAGCCGAGCCTGCTCGATAAGCTTCGAGCTCGAGCTCGAGCCCATCCTGGCTCGGCTCGGCTCGGCTCGGCTCGTTTACAGCCCTAATATTCAAGCTATCAAAAAATCCCTTCCTAACTTCATGATCATTTATCGGAAGCACCATAGATAAAGAGCTCTAAGGGAAAAACGAAATGCATGCTCATAGTACAATGAATACATAGAGTACAAATGCATTGTTTAGACTTTAGATAAATCATATTAATAACATAACTTTGTTCATGCCGGAAAACTAAGCTAACTAACCTTGGTAGTCCCATTAGCGTCGGAAGTCAATCGTTTTGACTTGCTGTACAAAAGATCTAATGCATGTAATTCGTGGTTTCTTACATAAGCAAGCATTGTACCATCGGGAGAAATATGTGGATCAACAATTGGAAATGAACCACTGGGAAGCTTAAGTTGCGGTTGAAAGGAATGATCCATGAAATATATCTGTGCAAATAACCAAGCAAAATGATAAATAAAAGAAAATTAAATAATGGCATATTTTACTCATGTTATAACAGACTAGTATACGCCCCCCCGGTGGGCAAAGGCACCATAATTATGGTCTGGTTGGAGCTTGTTTTGACCCATTCATAATGTGTCACTCCCAAACCACGCTCTCTTAATCTTTCCCTCCTAAACTTGTCTTCCTCGGATAAATTATCTTCATCAAGGAGGACTAAAAAATAGTTGTTGCTTACAAGTTGTGAGATCAAAGACAAAGACTTTTCTGTTCAATGTATGATCAGGGCTAAACAAGTAAGATATAAGATTATCATCAGGACTAAAACTAACTGAAGTTGGAGCAGCATAACCAGGTAACGGCTAGTGTACTATCTTGTCAATTGGAAAAATATCAACACTAGCAGCATTTGACCGAGACATGTTGCAGCTCAAATTGGAGTGTGTCAACTTGTTATTTTCACTTGTTACAGCAGATTGCATCTGAAAAAAGTGATTCAATTACACTAATAACATGATTCTTGTCAGCAAAGCAACAACTTGAATCTGCTAAATAAATAGGATGGAATCACAAATCATGAATCGCCAGGCACAATTAATAAGTAAATGTGGATAAATCAACACCTCATTCTCTAGATTTGGCAAGTATAAGTGACCAAAACTTTATTACATAATTATCTTTGCCTGTTGAGAAAGAAAATAAAATTTCGGGGTTGAATAGCACAAGGTCAGATGAACATGTATGTCTACTTTTACTTTGGTAATTGTTATTTGAGAAGTCATAAACCACCAAAAGACACTATGACGATTGATGGATGAACAAAAAAACTTATTACTCAAAAACTAATAACGTCTTGTACTTAAGAATTTATTAGCAAGAAGAAACAGAAACACAAAACTTGCATCGGAAGACAATGAGTTTGGGGGATTGGTTTGTTGAGAAAAGAATAAGAATAAAAAGAAAAGAAAAACCCTAGAACTTGCAACGAATGGATGAGCATGAGTAGCTAGAATGGAACCTGAGTGAGACTAAATCAAATTTTCCTTTGTCTTTGTTTCTGATCCACGGGATCGGAGAAATCAAAAGCCAGTGCCAGTGCCAGTGCCCTCTTCCTTCCTTCCTACCTTTATTATACACATACAAGATCACACAGTTGACTATCTTATTCTGTTGAGATAATCAGTTTTTGAATCCATCTTTCATAGGTTGGTTCCAGGTCTAGTGGTTAGGACATTGGACCCTGAATCCAGTACCCCGAGTTCAAGTCTCGGTGGAACCTTTTCTTTTTATTTTATACATACATAGATACATAAAGGTGATTCTAGTTGCTTGGTTAGTTGGTTGTTTAGATACAATATAATTAGACTATGTTTTATTTTATTCTTCTTGTTGTTGTTGTAAGAAGAATAAAATCAAAAATAATTGTATCAAGTTAAGGGTAATCTCTAAAGAAGACAACTCTTTAGATTCACTTGGAGCTGACTTTCAACTCATCCCTCAATCTGGTTTCTTGTTTTTTCTTACTTTGTTTTACCTATCAATTTGATATGCTTAAAATTATACATGTTAAAATGCATATTGTCCAATGTTTTGTATGCTTTTTTTGTTACAAATTCATTTGGAACGACGCTTAATTATGTTTGATTTGAATTTTGTAGTTTTGGATGGCCGCTTGGTAATTTTGGTGGAAAACACAAGAAAAATAAGTGAAGTTATGAAGCCTAACATTCTACTATGGCCATGCGACATTTTGACATGACCATGTGATGCTGAACTTGCTGAAACACTGCACACGACCATGTCACTTCCGGACATCGCCATGTTCGGGCCCAAACATTCTTTATAACCTAAATTGAGCGTCATTTCAAACATACAACTTTGGGGGTTAAAACCTTAGTTTTCTCCAGCCCCCAAAACCATTTTGAGCATCTATTGTAGGAAAAGAAGTCAAGATTGAAGATCAAGCACTCCAAAGAAGAATCTAGCAACATATGATCCATCTAGCTTGATTTGGTTTGATAATCTATTCATCTAACCATGTATCTCTTTGATCATATAAGTTTTTTGGGTGTTTTTGTAGTTAGCATGAGCTAAAACTCTTGATTCACTTAGATTAGATGAATCTTAGCTAACTTTGATGATATACATGTCATTTTTGATGATGATTATGTTGATGACTTTAACATGTTCTTGAATATTCTTCAATGATTATGTGTGTTTGTTTGACTTCATTACATGTTAAATCTCATAGGTATCTTGACCATATTATATTGGAAAACCGTATGTGTTAGGGTATTTATTCATTAATATGTATATGTATGTATGTACCTATGTGTATTTATGGCATTTTACTAGGAATGATGGATAGAAATTAGAACATATATGATTGTTATTCAAATGTGCATCCTTGTGTATATGCTTGGAAAGGCCATTACATTTGTTGTGAATTCCTCATATCATTGTGTATGCGTAATTATGGTTTACTAGCGTAAAGTTATGGTTCATATATTCGTGGTATGATATTCATAAGTTGGAGGACTTCATGATTTTGTTTACATTACGTGATTCGAGATGGTTAGTATGTGGTAATCATACTAACTTTTCAAAGAATTATGGGACTAAATAACCTTGACAAGAGTTTAGTTCATATTTATATTCAATATAATTGTATCATTGGATTTTCATGGAATTACTTTCGGTGGTTACTATGTTAACATCGTTTTAATTTTCCAAAGAGTCATATGACTAGGTAGCCTTGACGGGCATGGTAAGCGATTGTTTACAGCCACAAACTGTTGTTTGGGCTGGGTGAATGATTATTTGCAGCTACAAAGAACCGAAATTTCTAAGCCTTAAAAAGGATGCCGGGTTCGTTGTTTTCCATGGTTATGTCGTTCATTTGTGTTTCTTGAGAGTGTGACCCAATAGTGCATGACGCATCACAACGACCAAACATATCTTTGTTTTTGTTGAAAATGTTTGGTCTATGAAGTTGGGTGTTGCCTCATTTGAGACAGTTTGGAATGGCTTTATTCTGTTTAGTTCAGTCGAGTATTGCTGTCATGTGCTGGGTGCTGATGCTGCCATTAGGATGATGACGACGACGACATGGTGAGTGACTCATCTAAGGTCTGTGTACATATATTTGAAGATGTTGATGATGCTAGATTTTAAACTTTTTGAGGGTTGGTTGTTGGTCTTTGTTGTTAAATGTTAAAACTTTGCACCTTTTGGTTCAAAACACTATCTAATTTGTTGTTGGGTGTGTTGTTAACGGATCCATGCTTTCTTTGGTTAACAGTTACTCAGGTTGTTTGTGGTTATAAATTCATGTGTCAATGATGATGGGCGTATGTTTGTCTGGAACCCTTCGTTTTCGCTAATTTGTGGCTGTGATGATGCACCAAGATTGGTGTCAGTTGTCCTAATGTGGCAGTGTTTTCGGCATGCAGTCGTAACCAACCATCGGTTCTGAGCCACATGTTGTTCTATTTACCTGAGGCTCGGTTTTAAGACGCGCAACGCGCGTCGGGGTATAAACGCTAGTTTTTAAAAAATTAGGGGTCAATCTGGACTATTGGTGTCAAACATGTTTAGAGTTTGTGCAGGATTTGTGATTTTGTAGTTATTTATTGATGATTACCTAATATAGTTTTCTAACATAACCAAAAACACAGTGCCACTTAGCTTTAATATGTGTAGTATTAGAAGTTGAAATTGAAATTAGATTCACATAACCATAGCTATACCACATTCTCTTAAGTATTTGGTCAACTGTGTTTTAGGGGAAGTGTATATTGGACTTATTTTCTATTATCTTTCGAGAATCTGCTGTTAGCATGCATCCGTGTGAAGTAGCAGTGTAATTTGTAATAGTACTTTTCTTGTTAACATATACTTTGTTAAGGTTGCAAAACACTCGACCCTTAAGCAGACCAAGCTAAACGCCATGGGTTAATAACCTTTAAAAATAGTAGGTGGTAGTAGGAACTTTGGCACCTTTGAACATTGGTTTTGTATTCATGCATGATTACCATTCTAAATTTTATAATGACCTGCTTAAAACAACTAAACATGTAATGCTTGCATTTATTTACCAATATTCTAAATTTAGAGTCTTCTTAGATAAATTCTTTTATGATGTGGCCTAATATTTCAGAAATTCATGTATTCAGGTACCTTTGGGTCTATTCCAATGTTCTAATATATACTTCATGTGACCCATTACCTATTGATTGTTTTATATTTAGAAATTTATAGTTCTATTTTGTTTGTAGATGAACAATTTAGATCTAGAGGACAACAGAGAAAATAATTCTACAAAAGGTGACGGACCAACATGTAAATTTATATCATTTGGATAAGAAACAAGTTATGTTATAATTCAATTATATTTATATATTGTTTACATTTACAAAAAAACATAATGGTATCATTACTTATGAAAGACGATTGAAGACAAGACATAATTCAATAAGTTTGAAATGTAAAGAAAGAACTAAAAGGTAGTAAGAAACAAGTTATGTTATAAAATCTATTATGTTTATATATTGTTTACATTTACAAAAAAACATAATGGTATCATTGCTTATGAAAGACGGTTGAAGACAAGACATAATTCAGTAAGTTTTAAGCGTAACAAAAGAGCTAAAGGCAGTAAGGAACAAGTTATGTTATAATTGTATTATGTTTATATGTTGTTTGCATTTACAAAAAAAAATAATGGTATCATTGCTTATGAAAGACGGTTGAAGGGCGAGATAGAATTCAGTAAATTTGAAACGTAATGAAAGAGCTAAAAGGTAGAAAGGGGTTTACTGTTATTAATATGCATGGCATAAATCCTATGCACTTTGGTTTCCAAACAAACACTAAGCATGTATTTTTTTTTAACTTTGATATAGATATTTATGAATCATATTTTTTTAATTATTTAATTATTTAAACCTGTGTAATGCACAAAATTATGATTCTGTAGTAATTTTGTTGATGATTATGAACATAGTTTTTTAACAGAATAAAAAATATAGTACTACTGAGCTTGCACATATGCTTAATCCAAGTAGAATGACATACACTTTTACACATGCCCATATTCTAACGTGATAACAAATTGATTATTGTTTTTGATTTAGGAATTAAAACATTTGTTGGATGCTTTAGTAGTGGTAGCAGATTTGAGGGTATATTTTAATTTAATTTGATTACGATTGATGTATAGTTAAGAACCCGTAGCTCATGTAACTTGTGATTTAAAGGTTGTAAAATTAAGAGGTTCGTGAACTACTTAATTTTATTTAGAAGAAGACCTTGCTTGAGTTGAAGTAAAGTTGGGCTTATACTTGAAAATGTAAATGGGCCCAGGCCCGACTATGATGGAGCAGGATGCACATCTTAACCGAAATCATCTCATGACACCCAGTATTTTTTGATCCAGATGTACGTCAAATGTACAAGGAGAGAGAGAGAGAGCGAGAGAGAGGAGGAGATCTAAACTAGAGAAGAGAAGAGAAGAGAAGATAGGAGAAGATAGGATAGGAGAGGAGAGTCGAAGATAGATGCATCTAAAGGCGGCGTTTTGGAAGGGGGAAAGAGAGGCGGATAAATCGTCGGCGACGGCGGTGAGTGATGTGGTGCGGTGGCTGGAGGATGAGAGGGTGTACAGAGAGGTAACGCTGGCGCTACGCAGCGGACTCCGTGACGCGCGATCCGATTTCTCATTTCTACGACTGCGTGGGCTTCGCAACATCCTCAAGTTTCTTCGATCCGTCGCCCGATCTGATTCCACCATCAACCTCTTCTCTCACACGCAATCCATTCCCGATCTCCAAGGTACTTTGCTCTAATCCATATCCATATATATATCTCTCTCTCTCTCGTCTAACTTACTTGATCCTATTACAGTCGTACCCGTTCTCTTTCAACACTCCTTACAAGACTCTGAGGACCAGATAGTCTCCAATTTGGATCACATTTTCAGCGTTCAACCCTTGAACATAAAAAGTCCCGCTACCGATGCTGAAGTTTCACTCGCACTAAGAGTTTTGGAAGGATGCTGTTTGCTCCATAAGGACAGTATGGTTCTTGCCCATCACTTCAAGGCCGTTCAGGTCATCCCACCAACCATGCACTATATTACATTACATATTTACATTATATGATCATATTATAAATGAAATCACTCTTTATTCATCTCACATGCATTTTGTGTCTGGCATCCTTTCTAGATATTTAATTAGGCAAGAACTAGTTTAACAAATACACAACATCCAATCCCATCCATGCAGGTTTTGATGAACATACTAGCAACACGGGGAGTACTTGAGCAAGGGGCATGCTTAGATGCTCTTGTCTCAATAATGCTGGAATCATCCATCAATCAAATGGTATGTTTTTTTGTTATATTCAATCAAATTAATTATCAAATAGGCTCAACGGGGTCTCAAAACAGTTGCACAAGTTAATCTACTAATAATGTACTCAGTCTCTCATTCAGATGCTTTATCATTCTTATTTTGTCACAATGTGATTCAGTTCATACATCTGATTATATCTAACCACTCTTTGTGGATGCCTGGTTATTCAGGATTTTGAGGAGTGTAATGGCATTGAAGAAGTTGCATTGCTTATAAGAGACAAACAAGTAGATGAAAATTTGAGGTATGCATCTAACTCTTAGATGATGATTGTCATAAGCATTTTATAAGAAATTCATGCCCTTAGTTGATTGTGCCACACCAACATCAAAGTATGTATAACTCTTAGATGATTATCATAAGCATTTTATAAGCAATCCAAGCCCTTAGTTCATTGTGCAACACCAACATGAAAGTATGTAAATGGAAGGTTATGACTTGGGCAATACCAACATGCAGTTAAATACAAATCTTGTCTTATACTCTTATAGGTTATCTTTAGTTAGGAAACATTATCTATATCCATATAGTTTTTATGCTTAAAATATTTAGGAGATACATTTAATCAGGTTCCATATTAGAAAAACTATTTTTTTATATATGTTTTACGTCTTCCCTTCATATGAACCAGAGTTTAAAACTCCCAGGTTCAATTGTGATTGCAATTAACCTTTTCACTGCCTTATGCTGTGAATGAACCCCCTTTCTCTGTCCTTTGTTAAGATGTACATGATGACATAAGTATGCTTTTATATCATATGAGTGAGAACTAAATTAACTCTGGCTAATAGACATAGAAATACCTGAGATTTGGTAATCTTCATCCATGGAAATTTATCTTACTACCTCAAGTGTATACAACTATCAGCTATTTGTATCCTTCATTATACCGAGTACCCTGTTGTCAAAAGCCCACAAGGCCCGCACCTAGCCGCCTAGTCCCTTAGGTGCAGCCTTGTCACCTCGCTTTAAAAGCCCAATTTTTCAGGTGTTCAGGCTCACTTTCAGGTGAAGTTCTGGCAAAAAATCATCTGAACAGGTCTGAAACATTTGCACTATTTAACAAGTCTGAAATCAACCTAAACTAGCTCAAAACAAGTGTAAAACATGTCTAAAACCCCTAAACATGATACTTTTTATACTATGCGCATCACTTATAAAAGCTCTCGCTTTTTAAGCGCCTTGCGCCTAGGCCTAAGGCTTACCCTTTGCGCCTTGGACATCTATGCCGAGTACACGGCGTAAGGTACCAAGTCCATTAACTAACTGATGTGACAAATTTGTAGCTAATGACTTTAACGTGGAAAGCTATATGGTAAACAAGCTTGTATGTAAAATTTATTGTAACATATTTCAATATTTAAACACCCCCTCAAGCTGGAGGTATATAAAGCTCCAACTTGCACAACAAAAAATGATGCTGCCGACCTGGAGACTCTTTGTAAAAAGGCCAGCAAGCTATTTTGTAGTGCTGATATGAGAAATGAATAGGACCTTCCTGCAACTTGTCATGACTAAATTGACAATCTAATTTGATATGCTTTGTTTATTGATGTTAATCAGGGTTCTGGGCTATGTAAATAGCCACCCATCACACTTCAGAGAAACAGTAGTAAGCTTGTGAGCCATCAAGTTCCTGAAGTAACTCTACTAAAACAGTGATGTTTAGCTTTAGCAGACTAGCAGAGCTTAAGAACAGAATTACTTGCTTCTCTGATTATTATGAGTCAGGGCTGTTTCCCAATAGGATCAAATAACTATTAGCAGAGTGTCTAGTATATTAGGGCTAGAAGCCTAGTCAGAGTCATAGGAAGCTTCTATGGTGAAATGAGAGTTGCTATTAAGGAACTATCGCTGAGGTGGAGTTCCTCAAACATAACAAAGAGTATGAAAAGCTTCCTGCCTTTGAGGAACCTGTAGGTCTTGTTAGGTTTCAAGCGGCGCAGCGGAACCAACACACGAACCCGCACAAACGATTATCACGCAGAAAATAGAAAAATAAGCAACACAAGGATTTAACGTGGTTCGGTCGGTGTGACCTACATCCACGGGCTGCAACTAGGGTTTTCTTTATTTGCTCAGTGCTAAGATTACAAATACATGACATGGATATATATAGAGACTAATTAGGGTTTTTAACCTAATAAACAAGAAAACTAAATATGAGCCAAGCCCAAAGCCTTCACAAACCCAACAATCTCCCACTTGAAGGCTTTGCGATAAATTCTAGTCAGCCATTCAAGTACAAAGCAACCCAATCGTCTAGTAACTTCAGTAATCTTCAAACAAGTCTTTCAAGCCTCCAGTTCCTAAAGAACAAGCTAAGACTTCATCACATCTCCTAATTGCAGCTACCCCCTCATCATCAAGTACCAGAAGGGCCAGTTGAAGCTACCCCGAGCTCCAACTCAGTCATGGCTAGTCCCGCCAATGACTCATCCTCCATCTTAACCGATTTGGACATTCCACCGGATTCAAAGATACACCGAGGATCACCATCACTCTCCAAATTCAGCAAACAATCACTAGGAGAGAATTTTTCAGTCGTAGTCTTTAAAACCCAACGTTTCTTTGTAACTGTACCCGGAACACGTCCCGTGCTCCCACTGTCACCGAATCCCCTAAATGGTTTAGACTTTCGAACTCGTTCACCTAACATCCCTGCTCCAGACTTCACGTTTGCAAAATGAACTCTCTTAGCACCGGATTTAGTGAACCGGATTTTGTCGTGCTTAACCGGGACGGTCATACATCCCTCAGCAGGTACCTCAACCATATACAATGACCCACGCTTTATACCACGAGCAATAACTAGATTACCATTGATCACCTTCCATTTACCACCACCAAACCTTACTTCTAGTCCTTGTTCATCCAGCTGACCAACTGAAATCAGTTTCTTCTTCAGTCCCGGAATCACCCTAACATTTTTCAGGTTCCATTTAGTTCCCAAACGAAGTAACCAAATCAATATCCCCCATGCCCGTTACCTCAAGTATCTCGTCATTAGCTAATCGTACCTTTCCAAAATCACCATGTTTCAGATTCACCATCGTTTCCCCGTTGTCCATGGCGTGAAACGAAGCCCCTGAATCCATGACCCAAGAGTCCACACTGTTTTCCACACTGAGTATCAATGCATCATCATCAGAAACATTCCCAATAGCAGTGTTCAATTCTTTCTTATTCGGACACTGACTCCTAACATGTCCCACCTCGTTGCAGCTCCAGCACTTCACATTTTTCCTAGGTTTAGATGAACTCCTTCCCCGACTCCCACTGTTCCTGTTACTATCTTGACCCCTGCCAACATTTAACAGCTCACTATTCGATGATTCACCCGAGTTCTTTCTTCTTACATCTTCACCCATAATTAGATCTCGAATACCATCAAGAGTGAAACCTTTAGTCCCCGCAGAACTTGAAATTGCAGTCACAGTTCCAGACCAACTATTAGGCAGAGACGACAACAGCAGTAGAGCCTGAACTTCATCATCAAACTTAATTCCAACAGATACAAGTCTTGTTAAGATTGAATTTAAATTGTTGATGTGAGCAGTCACTGAGCTTCCTTCTTTCATCCTTGTGTTCACCAGCTCTCGAATCAAAAACACCTTATTCGCCGCAGAAGGTTTCTCATACATATTTGACAAAGCAGACATCATACCACGAGCCGTGGTTTCCTTAATAATGTTAAAAGCAACATTTTTCGTCAAAGCCAATGTAATAACCGCACGAGCCTTTTTGTCCTTTGATTCCCAATCAGCTTGTTCTATTTTCTCAGGTTTTTCTCCTAGTACCATATCCAAGTCCTTTTGACATAACAATGCTTCTACTTGCATCTTCCACCAACTGAAATCAGAACCGTTAAATTTCTCGATCACAACCTTCCCATCTTCAGCCATCTCAAACAGCAAACAAGAAGCAAATCGAAACAGTGAACAGACACAGCAATGGCACGGGCCTGAACTTGACGGCTGTTCTACTGAACACTGTCAATTGACCAATTTGCTCCTACAATAAACCTTGTAGACAAATATAAACCCGAAAGTACTTTTCTTTCACTAAACACGGTTCCCCAAACAGTTGATATTAATCCGTCAATAAAAATAACTTGAAACACAAAACCCTAACCTTTACCCGACGAATCCAAGAGTTCTTCACCAAACTCTAATCGACGGCTTCAAAGAGTTTTAACCCGGTACTTGACCACAATCGCAATCAATCGACAATCACCAAAAAAACACAAACTATTATTGTTTTCTTTTCTTTGATCGAAGTACAGTAATAGCCAAAAAAATAATAATGATAGCAACTCCACCTTTTTTGGTTTCCTGCGCAACTCCCAAAACAAACAAAAAAAAAAAAGGAAACCTTTTTTTTTTTTCTTTCTTCGTTTGCAGGTATCAAAAACAAGAAACAAATCAAATTGTTCCTTTAATTTCTTTTGCACGAACTCCAAGATAAGATTCCTTTTTTTTTTTCTTTAGTTAAATCCCAATGTGATTTCAATCACGATTCCATCGACATGGTGACGGCACGGCTTCGAACAGAGAGAAAAAAAATAACTTCTTTGTGAATCGTTTATCAGTGCAACCGTATGTTCAACGAGCCTGGCTCTGATACCACTTGTTAGGTTTCAAGCGGCGCAGCGGAACCAACACACGAACCCGCACAAACGATTATCACGCAGAAAATAGAAAAATAAGCAACACAAGGATTTAACGTGGTTCGGTCGGTGTGACCTACGTCCACGGGCTGCAACTAGGTTTTTCTTTATTTGCTCAGTGCTAAGATTACAAATACATGACATGGATATATATAGAGATTAATTAGGGTTTTTAACCTAATAAACAAGAAAACTAAATATGAGCCCAAGCCCAAAGCCTTCACAAACCCAACAGGTCTTGCATAAATTTAACTCCAAAAGGCAAGTCAGATCCAGTGCGTATCAAGTAATTCAACTTTCCAATTGTATTTAATTGGGTTTTTTAAAAGTTTCCTTTTTAGCTGATAGTTGAAGATGAACAGGAAGAAGACAACATGTACTGCTCACTTTAGATATGCCCAACTCATTCAACAAATCAAATTCGTTACCCAAAAGATAATCAAGATACCTAAGTTATTTGATCTTAAATGATGAGTGTATGAAAGTTTTCAAGGCTGTCATTTCTTCCTTACTGTTACACACCAGTAAACGGCAACATATACAAAAGAAGTGGCCATATTAATTTAGAAAAGAGAGTAATTGTTTTTAGGTTGGACATACCCTTTGGACTTTAGAACATCTAAAAGTTTGCCATACTATTGTTGTAATCATTGTTTTAGGACATATAAAGATTTTATAGCTTCAGAACTAGTTTAGAATTAAGAAGATTCACACCATGTGATATTTGCTACACACACACCTACACAGGTGGGTTGTGGGTTTATGAGGAGGGATAGTCAATGTGAACCATTGAATAAATAAATGTGAACCACTGTTTAATTAGGGAATGTTACAAATTGTAGTAATCATCTAACTATTGTCTTCCATCTTTTTGATCATTGATTGGACGAGGAGGTGATGGTCACGATTCATTGAAGAGACATAAGTTTCTAAGATTCATCCATTGAAATTTGATCCATGGGCCTATAAGTGGCTCCTTTTGAATGCTTCTCATAAAATATTGTTCTCTTGTGGGATCATGTGTACAAAAAGTCAAAAAAATATGAGTTATTGATCTTAAATATCAAAGGTGAAGATTTGGTTTATTGGTTTTCATTATATACACACAATATGTTCATCAACATCATTAGAATTATGAGGAAGGAGTTGTCTGCCATCCAGTTACAAATGAAATGCCATTTCATCCAGCCATCCAGGTAGCAGTAGAAATAAGTATCGAGTAGTTGTCATTTTGAACACCAGTCAGAAGGTTTTAGTATAGTCAATATCAGCCTTTTGAGAGTCACCCTAAACCTATGTAGTCAAAGGCAAAGCCAAACGCCCAATAACCGTTGATTAGAGGATGACTATGTGGCATGTTTGGCTCGTGTATCTTTACATATGGTGTAAAATAACCGCTGAGTAGAGGATGAGTATGCGACATGTTTGGTGGTAGGTATTTCTCTCTGCCTTTTATTATGTTGCTTCTAGACGTGTAAGAATTGTACCATGCGTTGATCTTTATCCTTTTATGTCATTAACAACGTAACGGAATTTTAATACAGATTACACTTCCCAATTGTGTTTGAGCTTGATAAATGAGTTGGCATATTGTTTTTTGCATGTCAGCATTATTCTTTGTAGCAATTGATAGCATTGTTGGTAAAATAGAGACAGCTGCTACTTTATTAAGTAAAAGTGAAGTGAGGTAGTGACATAGAAAGACGTGTGACATGTAAGATGCATTTAATATTAAAAGAAAGCTGTTGGTATGACCAGGATGAAATGTGGAGAGTTCTTGTTGCTTGTAATTGGACATGTAAATGGGAGGGAAGGAGCACCCATGGCAGGCATACATGATGATGTAAGGCGTCTACTGGGTGAGAAATCAGCATCTTTGATTTGGGCTGCAAGTCAATTTGGTTCAACTCTTGATCCTGATCAACGGCTCATGGCTCTTCACATCCAAGCTCGCAGGGTGCTCGAGTCCCTAGACCTATATTAACATCTATTTTTTTTTTTTTTTGTTTTTTTTTAAAAGAAGCTTGTATATGATTACATCCAAGTGGGTAAACACCCCCCTCCTCCCCAAAACTTCTATTTAATCTATCTATTTTATTGTGATGATGTATGACTGCTAAACTGGTCCTAATATTGTTTTTTTAGTTGTCAGGCAACTTGGTGGTGTTTTCTTTTGTAATTCATCATATTACAATTTTAATTCCGAACAAGAAACATAATTCTTCATTGACGTCCAATCATCCGACTCTAAATTTAATGATCGGGAAGAAATGCATTACATTCATAGAAAACCCAGAAAAGCATCTTAAATAAGCATGCTTGAAGATCATCCGACAACAACTTCTAACTCTTCATGTTGAATACTAGTTAATTTGATCGATCCTGCACAAAAGATAGATAAGTAGATCATTCAATGCCTTCATATTCATTTATAAGCTTTAATAATTATAAATAGATGTTAAGTTGATTGTTAATTATGTGATATAAATTAAGGACCAATGGCTTTAGTTTAGTCGTTTCTCAAAGGATCAAATCCTAGCCTTTTAGCGTGTGTAATTGTGGTCACTAGACATACCTACTAACTTCACCAGAATATATTCCAGCAAAGTTCATACGGACATTGATAGCTGTTTGGTGCAAAGATTAGGAATTATTATTATTATTATTGTAACAAGATATATGATCATTTGATCTGTAATTTTTACTCAAGGTTTTCATTAGATGATAGGATAAAAACAATTATTACAACGTCCCGTAATCCAACTAGTGTGATGCAACAAACATGATGACATTCAAATTAGGTTTCTTGATTCATTCTTAATCTTGTTATGGAAATATGTGTTTGTAAGAAACTACAATAATCATATCATATGATATGATATCGTCAACCTCCATCCCACCAAAAGAAGAAAAAGTAAATAAAAATACTCGCGCAACAGGCACAGGAGCATGAGTTAATGATGGAAAGATGTGGTGGCGCGAATCGAATCATGATATCTTGTCATTAAGCGAAACGACCAAGTCATGGGCGTCATCTAAGAGCTTCCACACATCCAGCTGCCCTGCCATGTTATTGCATTCCCTTACAATCTCGTCCATGCTGCTGTACTTCTCTATTATCTGCTTCCTCCTCTGCAGCACCGAAGCTGCTATTGCATACAGCAGCAGGTCCTCTGTCGGCGGGGCCCTCTGCCTTATCCTGTTCCATGCCGACTTTCCCATTCCCGCTCTGATTGCCGCCTGATCTGCCCACATCACCTCCCACAGGCATATCGTCTGTTCGAAACTCAACTCTCTCCTGAACAGCACCACCACCATCCTGTACACGAAGAAGCAATCTTCCGCCTGCACCTTCTCCAGGTGCTTATACAAATGGGAGTCTTTACACTTTATGATTTTCGACACCCTGCTCAGCTGCCTCCTGATCCCAGTCTCGTCAAGCCTGAAGTTGTGCCGTGCCTTTCTCATGAACCCCACAAAACACCAAAACGCTTCATGGTCCTCCTTCATCACGGCGATTATCGGAGACAGCAAATCACTCATCCCCTGGCAGTAGCCAATTTCAGGATCATGCAGCGCATAAGCCTCAAGAATAGCAACCAGCCGTGACGCATGGAAGACCCTGCATGCTTCCAGATGCTCGTAATCCTTTAATCCAACGGCCTCCGCAGAACGCAAGGCGCGCTCCTGGGAGACTTGCGCCTGAGCTTTGGAGTATGGGATCCAATCTCCATTGGCACGGACCGCATCAAGCCGGATGATGCGCTGCCAAGTGGAGAAATCCTCGGTTAATCGAAGGTTTGAGTGGAGTTGTTTGGTTGACTCTTGGTTTTCGTCCTTGTTATCCAGTGAGGAGGGGGAGGGGGAGGGGGGGGGGAGGGGAGGGGGAGGGGAAGGGGAAGCTTTGGCTTAGTTGAGCATCCTGTGAAGAATCTGAGTCTGTGGAGTCGGAGTCAGAAATGTTTGGATGTATGAATCTTGTTGAAGCACCAACATCTTCTTCTTCTTCTTCTTCCAAGACTATGGGATCATCTGAGTTTATATCTTCCTCACTAGAGAGGGACTCCCTAGCACTCACAACATCCTCTGATTCTGCATCACTCTCCCTGTTGCTGGCCCTGAAAAGCTTCCTGCACTGCCTCCGCAAGTTTTCGTAATTCTTTCTGCAACACATATTGATTGATGTACAGAAACAAGTGTAAGAAACAGGTAGCAAAAGATGACATGAATGCATTGCATACCTTCCCAGAGTTGTTAATCTATCTCTGTCTTGTTTGCAGCTATTCAACTCATAACTGCAAAAGAGGAAGGAGGTCATATCTTCTCTGCTTGCATATTACTATCGATGGGGAAATTAGAAATGAAAACTTACACTCCAAGTAAGAAAGGCCAAACCTCTGCCCTGATAGTCGCATCAACTCCCTAGAAACAAATGAAATGACCAAGTTATATGATGAGGAGGAGGGGGGAAATCATGAAAAGCAGATGAAAGTGGAACACACCCACCCCACTGCGGACTTTTTTAAGAAACTTAACACCGTCTCGAAGCTTTCCATCTGGTGTAAAGAAGCTTCTCCACTGCTGAGGAGTAAGCGGGTGTTTTCTTTTCGTACGTGACCATGGTGATTTTAGACGCCCCCTTGAATCAATCAATAATAATGTTAAGGCGGAATTGGAAATGACTAGTAATACTACCCTATAGAGTATAGATCTATCCTATCCTATTCAATTAAGGGAAAGAAAAGATCTCAATCGGTTAACCTGCCAGGGCGAAATGAAATGAAATGAAATCAAAGAGAAAGAATTCAAGAAAGAGATGAATTTGTTAGTTGTTAGTGATTGATTTGTATCTAGGGTTTACCAGACCTACCTAGTGGTGGAGGAGTACATAGCAGCAGCAGCGGGGGCGGGGCGGGGCGATTGCAAGGGCGAGATTTACTCCGGCATTTGAGAGGAGGAAGTGACCAAGCTTACTCAACAGCATCAGCATTAGCCCCGGCCATCCACGCCACCATCAGATCGGATCAGATCAGATCAGATCAGATCAACTCTCTTATTCTCTCTCTCTCCCTCCGGTGAATGCTCCTGCAGTGGGCATGTGATCATTATATTAACGCCACTCACCCCCGCATCTTTAACCCACTCTTCCATCATTTTTTCCTTTCTTTCCCATTCAACTTTAACCTAATTATCTCTTCCATCATATCTACTATTTCTATTCTACCTTCTTTCTAAATAAATAATAAACTTATCTATTCCTCAACCAAATACTATTTTATCATGATGCCATCTTTCATGGTCACTTAATAACAAATACATACTAAACTTCCTAACAAATTACGTACGTTAATCATCTTGTACTGCTTCTGTAAAATGATAAAACACACTTTTATCATTAACACACACTCACACTTATCCACAAGAAATATCATTTTAATATTTTAGAATTCACAAATATATGCCTATTATAAGCTAATTGGCACATGTTTTAAAAAAACATTTTATAAGCCCAAATTCTCAATAGTTATTTAAACAATTAACTCATATCTCATTAAACCTAATTACCAAAATACTCAATAAGACAATAACTATTTGGTTTATTACTTGATTAGTTGCTGGAATGCTTAAGTATTTGATTGAAATTTATGCAACCCGACCCGGTCCATACCTATAAAATTGTATTTAGTGATAGAAAATCTATCCAATGTAAAAAAAAATTATGAGCCTACCACTGGGTGTTGTTGTATATACCACCTAGCTTATTTTTACTTGTTTATTCCATCACTCAAGTTTTTAATAAATACTAACCTTTTATTTTATATTATTTTTTCTTTTTATTGTTTTTGTATTTGTTACAATGGAGATCTTTTTAAATTATAGCATGAGCTTTAACAATTAATTATGTTTAAATCACAATCGTAATTAATGCAAAAATGAATGACTTCGAGTTCAAATAGGTTAGATGACTAGCAAGAAACAAGCCGGAAAGCTTCAAATTACCATAGCTTGAGAGCGCTAGATAGAGGAGTTGTAAATCATTCGATCCCCTATATAGATCCTGACGAGAAGACGCAAAGATGCATCGTCTTATCATCTGTTTTGCCTTTTGCATCTTCTTTAAAGGTTATAGCAGACGAAGACAGATGACATTAATCTAGTTATCTTTCCCTCTATCCTTTTTCTAAATATAGATAAGCAAGATTTTTCTCACTACTAGCATGAAGTCTTAAAAGAAGGAGCTTTTTTTAGTGGAGGAGGCTGGGCAAGCACATCAAAAGGCTAGGTTTTTAGTTGTTCAGGGTTGTCGAGAACCCTAGTATAAAACTTTTATCTGACTAGGAGTAGTTAAGCCCCTACCTATACAGTCAAGAGGGATGGAGCCCCGTAAAAAGTAAGGCTAGTCAATTTCCATTAACTTCCCACGAAAATAAAACAACTAAATCAGACAATAGTAAAATATATTATATATTTATTTATATTTTTGACATCTAAATTAGATAATAAATATAAATAATAATTAATAAAAGTTGTCGGCTTATTCCAAACTAAGATATAAACAAAATGTAAATTATGAATTCGGTTAAAAATTCTTAAATATAAGGGATATAAATGAACAAATTTTATAAATATTAAATCAAGTTCAATAGTAAAAGTTCTTCCAAATGAAGAAATAAGTTACTTGTTTTATTATCAAATGATAAAAATCTAAAAATTAAGAAACAAAATTTAAATTTAGAACTATAAATTTACTTAATAATCACATCAACAAGATGACAACCCTTTATTAATTAATCTAATTTAAGTTTTTTTAACGGAAAATATACGACATTGTTTCAAAAGATATGTGTTATCTCAATCGGGTCCACCTATACGTTTCTCAGTTAGGACCGCACACCCAACCCCCTCAGGAGGAAACCCATAACTGAAAAACTTTCTGGCTAAAACTTGAATATTTTTACTTAGAGTAAAACTTGAAACTAAAACCTCCTTATATTTATAGTCTTGGGTATTTTACTTAAACTCTTTGGATTAAGAATTAAGTAATTTGGGTGCTTCGGCAAGTGGCCCAATACCCTAAACACTAATGATTTGATTAATGTGAAGAAGCAAAATCCAAACGTCACGAGTGTTTCACATATTTGAGGTGTCATTATTCTGTTTGATTCAGTTGATGGATTTAATATACCATGTGTTTGGATTAATAATAACAATTATTTATGTATGTTATTATTAATAAAACATCGATTACATTTTGCATGCCATTCCATACGCTTTTGCTTTTAATAGCTTTCTTACTCTCACTTTAATCTATCAACCACCACATCATGCTAGATTTTGTTAACTCACAATTCCCTTTTCCTTTATCTTAATTAAAGATCATATTAGGGCATTTAAGATCTGGTTTTAGCTATTTTAAATTAAACCATGAGCCAAAACAGTATTAATGACTTTTTTTTTTAACTATGTAAATCAAAATCATATGGTTGCAGGATTAAAAAACACAAACAGTTTTATGTAAAAATTTCTCAATACATAAATCTGCAACTTTGTTTATTCGATATAATCACACTAAACATAATCATGTTAGTAATACGGAAACAAACAATTTCTTTGTAGTAACATTTCTTTGAATGGCTTCTATGTTAGTAACTACGATGGCTATAAGAGCATAAGTCTTCAAATACAGATGACTTAAATAAACTGATCCTAGATTTGGAAAATATAGAAATTGAGTTAGATTAAGAAGATCAAGCAATTATATTCTTTACTTCTTTATTTTCTCACTATGGACACTTTGTTGATACCCTGTTGTATGGGAGGGCTCTTTGTCAACGGAAGAGGCATTAGCTGCCTTGAATTCAAGAGAATTAACGACAAGGTCAGATCTGAAAGAAGAAAGTGGAGAGGGTCTATTTATAAGGGGAAGATCAGATAAGAGAGATCAAAAGAATCACAAGTCAAGGAATCGTTCCAAATCAAAGTCAAAGTTTAGGAGGTGATGCTTTGTATGTCATCTTGAGAAACATTTAAAGAGTGACTACCCTGAGTGGAAGAAAAGGCAGTTAGACCCAGATGGTTCCAAGAATTCATTTAATTACACACAATCTGATGATAATTCAGATGGATGTGAGAGTGCTGATGTGCTGATGGCTATCAAGGCAGATGAAAGGGAAGGATGGGTGTTAGACTTTGGTTGTTCATTTCATTAAAGAAGTGTTTGTAGATCTTAAGATGGAAAGGAGTGGATCTATCAAGCTGGGTGATGATAGAGATTGTGAGAACTTGGGATGGGGTCCGTTAATTTCAGGCTGCTTAATGGTAAGATGCAAAATGTTAGGTATATCCAAGACCTAAAAAGGAGTATGGGGTTCATGGGTACATTTGAAAAGGTTGGTTGCCAAGTGAGCCTTAAAAATGGAAAGGCCAGAATGATCAAACGGTCATTAGTGTTGTTCTCTAGTACTAGAAGGGAGAATAATATCAACACACTGGATGTGAGGCTGTAGGAAATGATGTATCCCTAGTGTTAACTACTAATGAGAATGTTGTGTTATGGCAGAAAAGGTTGTGTCACATAAGTCCTCAGGTTTTAATGAAACAAATAAGTCGGGTGTCCTATCTGGATTAACTAATTGTGATGTTGGTTTTTGTGAGCATGTGCTATAAGCTGAGGTGTGACATCCGAACAGCTTTTCACTTCATTTTTTGGTTTTCATAATGGTTTGCCACGACTCCCATTCAACGATACTTGGATATTTTCCAATGTCATCATCTCCCCTTCACCATCCCAAGCCATAATCTCTCTCTTTCTCATGCGTCAAGCGTGATTTTTGAGTCGAGGGGTTACATTCCATTATGCTTCTGTTAATCCTTTCAACTTGTTTGTTGCCCTGTGGAGAGCCACTAGTGAACACCTACTTGATCTGGAGTTCTTGACATAACGTTCTAAATGGGTTGTCGATATATTGTTCATTGTTATCACTAATTATCATGTCCGGCAACCTGAGCCTCCAGATTATGATCTCCCATACAAATCTTTTAACTTGTTGGTTTGTTATTACAACAAGGGGCTTGGCTTCTATCCATTTACTAAAGTAGTCGATAACTACCACTAGGAATCTTGCCCGACCATTAACTCTAGGAAAGGGACCTACGATATCAATCCTACACTTATGGAACAGCTATGCTGACGAGACCAACACCAAAACATGAGTGGGTTTCCGTCCTACTAGTGATTGCTGTTGACATGCATTGCAAGCTCTGATTTTTTTCTACTGTCGTTTGATACATGTTTGGTAAATAAAAGTCAACATTCATGGCTTTAGCTATGACAAATTTGTGAAAGGTGTGGATGCCATATATTCCCTCATGGATTTCTCTAACTATATAATTTCCTTTTTCCAAATCTACACACTTCAACAATGGACCCAACTAGGATTGCTTATATAGGTATTTGACCTCGTATTACAAAGCTTTATGCTATGGCCTCCTAGCATCCTTTTGATCTTTCGGACACTTCCGTTTGACTAGGAGATCTAAAATGGGGTCATCCAAGTGACTTTCATCGCTCAATTGCTATTACTTCTTTCCTAATGATTGACGGAGCTTCAAGACCTCTACCCGTACTTCCTTGGCTAGGTCACTAAAAGCAATGAAAGCTAGCTTGCTCAATGTGTCTACTTTCTTATTTTGACTTATTGGGACATAAGGCACCTAACAGTGGTCGAACTCAGTAATGAGGTTTGTTTAGCCTTCATGGATTCATTCTTTGCCTCGTATGCTTGTTTTACTTAATTAGATATGGGAAGGGAATCCAAATAAGAATTACTCTCTTGGCTCCCATTTTCTTTGCTATTTTGAGCCTGGTTATGAGGGCTCATACTTGGATTCATTATTTAATGTTTCAAAATCTGACGTTAAGGTATATGTCATCTCGACCTTCTTATAGCTGACTAAAACCATACCGACCCCACAACCTTTGATGTTTGATGCCTCGCCCATCAAATCTAGATGGCACCACGTGTTACTACCAATTGTTTGGTGGCAATTACTTTGGGGTAACGCAAAAAAGGACAACTTTTTAGATCATAGATCACTTTTGAGAATAAAAATGAATAAGATTTTGACATGAAAAGTAAATTTTAGATTGACAAAGTGCTTGATAAGATGGTTGACCATGAAGAATGTTTTCATTTACTTAACTAAGTGAATGTTTTTTTAGTTACGTCCAGGTGTTGGCCTCTGTTACAATGGCCTTTATTTATAATCACAGTGTCACTTTCTTGTACAATACAACTGTTATGTTATACGTTTGTCCTATAGTAACTTTAAAATCAATGACTCATTTAATTATCCGATGGTTTATGGCATTGCATTAGGAAGAACTTCTTGTACCCACTGGGTTCTTTCTTGTCTTTCATTATCCTTACCGCAAAGAGGATCTTGAGCAATTAATGGCATTAAATGCCTTTAAGTAAACTCTTCACGCCTTTTGGACTCCTTAGATGGATGTTATGTGAACATTATCTGCCTAGACTTCATTTATCAAGCCCGAGTTCTTGCAGTACTCGACCGGTGACTATTTGTGATGTTCCTTCGCGCCCTTATGCTTTTGTCCGGGCCTTTTTATTCACTGGCCTTTGCGAGTGAGGCCTGACATTAAGTGGATCAACTCCAACTATCTCTTTTATCATCAGACATGCTTCTTGTATCTCATACGTTCTTGGTAGTCCGAGTGTTTTTATCAAATGGCTAATTCTTGACTTTCCAGCTTCGAGTGTTTTTGTCGTAAATCGCAGGAGGGAGGTTGGAGGGGGAGCTTGAAGGTCATCGGGAATTGCATGAGGAGGGGGGATAGAGGTTGTCGGCAATCATAAGAGGACAATGTTGGTGGTCGTCGACGATCGAAGGAGAAAAGGGCTGTTTTGCTATCTTTTTTGGCACATTTGAGTGTTACAATCTGAATGAGTCAAGGAACATACAATTAAAACATTCTTGCTTATGTATAGTGAGAATAACTCGTCGCTATAGGTTATTTTTCAAAAAAATCTGTTTTGTAGTTATCTGATTATCTAATATATAAAAAAAATAGAAAGAAAATTTATTTTAAGCTATTGAGACGAAATGTAGTTGTATAAAGTTTTCCAAAACGTTAATTTTCCCTCCAATATACGAAAACCCGTAATGACCACCTTAGTCACTATAGGGTCTAGAAGTATAACAGATCTAAAAATAGAGCAGTGACTAAATTTCTTTAGAATATTATTAGCTATTATGATGACATCATTCGTCACTAAAGGTGTCTCCGCTAAAATGCTATTTTTTATAGTATTAGGAGATGATTAGTCACACTTTTATATGATCTAAATGATTTCAACATTATAATGTTAGACAATATATTTGAATACATAAGAAATACCGTTTTTTTAGGTTCGATTTGAAAATGGTTTTTAGAAGTTGCGTGACCTTGGGGACGATACATTTCATTTTTCCTATCTTCTAAAACAAAATGCCGCATATGTCCTTTCACTATAAAAAAAATTATTTAGTTGCACACACTTCTAATGACATTTAACATTTGTGCGGCTAATTTTGGATTTTTGTGGCAACATTTGTGCGGCTAATTTTGGATTTTTGTGGCACTTTAGGTATGCGACTTTGACACACATTTTAGTGACATTTAACTTTTTGTCATTAATTTAGGTTTTTAATGATCCTTTATGTATGTCATATTTGATTGGCCTACAATTTTAGTGGTGTTTAGCTTATCACAAATAATTTTATATCAAGAATTTTATTATTCCGCTCAAGATTTTTATATTATTTTCTTTACAATTTCCCTAAAAACTAATTCCCTCCCAACCAATGGCTCGTCTTGTGCACAAGTAAAAGTTACGCCCTATTAATCAGCTGAAACAACAGCAAAATGTTGAAGCAGGGGCTGCAATGATAGATGGAACACTTAAGGTTGTTTATTTTAGAGCTTTATCGGATTTGCGGGTTTATGCTAATGAAGCTTTTTGTTTTACTTAATGAGAGGCTTGGTAAAGTCATTAGAGATGGAGGATAGCATTTTTGGACTCAAAGGTTTGATTTCTTAATTTTGAAAATCTTCTATGTTTTAGCATTTGCATAATACCTTCTTTTTTCTTTGTCTTTTTTTACATATTACCCTATATATGAATAAAACAGTTTGATCTGCAGTTGCATTTTGTTCTTTTATAGTTTTGCCACAAGGTTTTTTAGGGTTTGCACTTTATCCATTAGTGTGAGTTAATACCCATAGAACAAAAGATTCTCCTTATAGTTACACAAAGGTTCTTTTTGTAGAGAGAGAGTGTGTCAATTGGGTTGCTTCGCCACCAGGGCATGCTGACATTCCAATCGTCGGTGGTGTCGCCACCACCTGACGGTGGCAGTTTGCCCCCGCCTCTTGATCGTTGTTCACACAACATCTGCCATCGTTGATTGCATGGCCTGTCACGATGGCGATGACGTCTCGCCTCCTACTTGGCTGCTCATCCTTCTTGTTAGAGGTGGTGTGGCGGTCGTGAGGTGTTCCTTTCTCGCCGGTGCTTTTTTCTCTCGTACAATAATATTTAGGGTTTTCAGATCTAGCAAGTTTTGGGGTTGTGATTTGGTTTCTTATGATTTGTGCCTACCAATTGTGATTGTGTCGATTGTTTTCATTGATGCATTGCGGTTATGGGATTTATATGTCCATTGATGAGTTGTGATTTCGGCTCTGTGGTGTTTTTCGTACAGTTTATGTTCATGATGGTTAGCGGGTCTTCACCCGAAATATGTTCATCCTTCGGTAGATGACGATGAGCACTTGTTTATCCGAGATTTGGTTACCTGATCTATTTCGCGTGTGGTCTTGGTTGGTTGAGGTAATGTGTTCGTGAATGCTTACAGGTGGGACGTTGTCCATGTCGTTATATGTGTCGGTGATGACGAACCTGAATTGAAGTGTTCATCTGACACTGGGGGTTGTTTGGTAGTTCAAAGGCTTTGATCGTAAGGCAAATGTGGTCTCGGTTGCCATCGCTTGGTAGCTTTTTCGGGTATGCAGCCGCAACCAGACATCTGTTATGAGCCTTATTATATGTTGTCATTTTCGTTATATAAGTCGGTGATGATGAATCTGAAGTGAAGTGTTCATCTAACACTTTGGGTTGTTTGGTAGTTCAAGAGCTATGATTGTAAAGCAAATATGGCTTCTGTTGTCGTCGCTTGGCAGCCCTTTCGGGTATGCAGTCACAACCGATCTGCTCTGAGCCTTATTATAATAATCTTAATATGTTTTGAATCTTCTATTTGACAGATTTGAAGGATAAGGTCAATGATGATGATGTTTTATTCATCTTAGACATATTAAATTTCAGTTTTCTTTTCTTCATGGCTTCTCGCCTGAAACCAATTAAGTCCAACATGTTGTTTAATATAATACTAAAAGTGTTGTTTTGTGCCTTGTATTTGTTTTTGGTGAAGGTTGAATTAGAGGATACATATCACAATCGTTGTGTGGTTGTGAAGAATATGCTATCCACGGTGGTAATTCTGAAACTTGAAGAATCAAAAATATCATCTACATATTTTTTTTACTTAGTTTCAACTTTCAACTTTCAACATTTGCTTATAGCCGATTGATACATTAAATTTTGTTGTTACTATTTAGAATATGTTTGGAAGACAGTGGATCGAAATTATCAAAGAAGTGATGATATTGTAATTTCTACATTTTTTAGTTTTATATTATGTTATAAATAATAATTATTCTAATCAATAAAAAATGATATGATAAACATCAGTGGCATTTAGTTTAATGTGATTTTTATGATAAAAATTATTTGCCACTTAAAGTATTATGAATATTAATCTAGAAATAGTTTTATAAACATAAAAATTTATGCCACAAAAGTATTATTTATGTAGTGGCTAGAATGTAAGTGTCACTAAAAATCCCAAAGTCAACAAGAGAAAAAAATAAGTGTCTCAAAAGGCTTAAGTGTCAGCGTTTCTAATGACATTTTTTTGGTATGCCGCTTGTTTCTACTCGGGTCTTTAGTGTTATTTTTTTTTCTTTTGCGCTTTTTGTATGTTACTAAATGACCGCTTTAATGTTTAAACAACTAATATCCACCTCGCATTTTCTAACGTTATTTACAATTATGTCATTGTGTGTTTTTAAACTAGTTCTTTTACCGGCCGTACGTTGTTGCGGCAACATACATGACATAATAAGGTATATACTAACAAACGACCTGACTTGTTTTCGGACTATATTTCACGTTGAACCACAAAATAACTCGAATATATACCGTTGAATGAAAACGTATTAAACTTGACCTGCATTTTTTCCAAACAAATTTGTGTTGAAACATATATCAAGTCAAAATGCACATTAAAATAGCACATAGATTACAATCATTCCAACTCTTTTCCGAACTAAATTTACGTTGAAACGTAAAGTGGAAAACGTTTTATATTTGAACCGACTCATTTCTAAACAAAACTTACATCAAAACATAGACGAACATCGAAATATAGATAATCTCAAAATGTATATAAAAATATGCACGCAAACGGTTTTGTATTTGTCATGACTCGTATCGACACATACCTATGAATACAAACTTAAGAAATTTGTTTTTTTAAATAAAATTTGTACTTGGTTAAACTCGAAATTTTAGAAACTTAAAAGGATCAAAATGACGTGTGAAAGTTGACCAGTCAAATTTGAATTCAATAAACAAATATTATTTTTATTTATTATTATTATTTAATTCAATAAATAAAAGGTTATTGGATTTTAACAATCATAACTTTCATCTATTAGGTGAGATTAATCCCAACACAAAAAATATTTATAAACATTTCAACTTTAACATTATTTTCTAACGATCTTTTATTAACTAAGAGTTAACCCTTGTTTGTTTTTTTGATCAAATAAGGTCAACTTAGAGTTATTTTTTAACTCTGCCGCTGCCCAAACTCTATAAGATTCGTTTTGCGTTGTCTAGCCTCCAATGTAACCTAAAATCTATTTCAATTATAGGCAGAAACTCGCTAACAAATTAATGTTCACTACAAAAATCATAAATGTCCACAACAAATTGCAATTCAAACTTCATGTGCTTCAAGCAATAAATCATTATAAAATGCAAGCCATTTAAATTACCATTTTAGAGAGGTCATTTACCTGGTTTGCAAACTGAATTCGACTTGAAACGCACGTAAGCACTACAATGGAGAAATCACAAATCTCAATGAAGATAGAGCCAAATTCCACTTCAAGAACCGATAACGAAGGAAGAGAAATATTTCAATTGACGATCGCGCAACAATGGAGGGAAAAAAAACCTTGTTTGTATGGTGTTTAATAGAGAATTAAACCCTACTTTTGGAGGTGAAATAAAATCTTGGTGGAAAAAAACCCTTTTTCTTTTATCGAAGTACAAATTGAAGGCCCGCTTCTCTTTTTTAGTAAAAAAGTTTTTACCTATGATTACAACCGCTAATTCGGTCGCAAATCTTGGTGGTCGCAGATCAGTCGCCATACAAACCTTTTTTCCTTATATATATATATATTTTTTTTAACAATTTAGCAACCATACTTTACAGATTATTTATAATTATTAATATTATTATTATTATTATTATTATTATTATTATTATTATTATTATTATTATTATTATTATTATTATTATTATTTACTATTTTTTCATATATTTGCTACCATTTTATGACAAGTTCACATTAAGTTGTTGAATTTCCTTCCTTTATGATTTCGGTGGCTAATCGATCGCCAATCTTGCGATCGTTTTTTCACTAACAAATTTTAGTAGCAATTATCTAGTTTTTTAGTAGTGAAAGTGGGTCCATACCCATACCCATATTTATTTTTCATTCATATTTTTGATTAATAGTCTAAGGCGTAATTTAGTCAATTCTTCATAGTTAACTAAGAACTTAATTGACATCCGTGTCTAAGACCAATCATGCAACATTTATGCATAGTTTGAAACGATCCTTGTAGTTTCTAACTTGGGACCTGAAACCGTAATTTTGGTTTACCACAATATATACACACACACATCTTCTTTTGTTGTTTTAGTATTTAATAAATGAAATGAACTATATTGGTTCGCTTTTTTTGTCCAGCGACAAACATATTTTGTGTTTTGGCACACCTACTGATAGTTGTGGGTTCGAGTCCGTTGTAATAGATATTTTTATTATTTTTGAAACAATGTTTTTCTTTTTTATTTTCTAAAAACCTATTTAGTTAATTTGACATCTTTTGTAAGGTATTTTTTGTTCTTACGATGAAATTTTGTATCCGTATTTTGATATTCGGGATCGTTGCGCAGCATCTCAGCTCATGCAATACGTGTGGGAACATTTCTAGTTTGTTTTAAAGAAAGAAAATAAAAAAGGTTTGTAAACGGAATAGTAAATTCTAAGGAAAAAAAAAAGAAAGAAAGAAAAGAAAGTGAGAGGCCCGCTTTATTATCATGCAAATAGCTACTTTAATCATTATAAACTCAACACAATTATGCCATAATCCACTTTCTCGAACACATATATCGGATCTATTTAGTTACACATTTCAATGATTTTTTTAAAGAAAAGAATTTGGCCATTCAACAGTCAACATAACAATCTGTGCAAAACCAATTTTCATAAGAATGAAATAAAATTTAATGTATGAGATGGCTCTGGTTAAATTAAAACAATCTAGGGCCAAAATTGAATCTAATGGTAAAGTTATCTGGAGTTAGATGACGAATCTTTCTTTGAGATTGAGCTTCTGATGGATTTATGTAAATTGGTTGAACTAGAATATATAAAATTACAACTAGTCGTTAAAAAAATTAAAATAGTTTCTGATATTTGTTAGTTTAAGTGTCAAGATAAAGGGGTTGATTTTATTGTGAAAAACACTAAATCAAACACTTCAATATTTATAAAAAAAATTTATTATCAATATAGTTTGATAATTCTATTTATTCATACTCACATATTTTATTCATCATTGTCATTTTTATTGGATTACATTGTAAAATATATGTGAAATTGACCCTTATATGTGAACTTATGAGCAAAATCAGAAAGCCATATCGATCTGTTCCATGCAACACACACACACTGCACAGAGAGAGAGAATTGAAGCTTGAACACGTAGTCTGACAAAAACTATATATAGCTTTGTCCATAAACTATATATATATTAACTATATATAGGATGAAAGTGATCCTTTCATTGCAAAGAGTTGATCAATGGCCGGGAAAATGAAAGTGATCCCTTCTGGGGGATATATACCGATTGATTTCTTCACTTCCTCGGATCTCTTGAAAGTAACAAAGACGCAACATGCACATATCGCCCATACCCGCCCGGCCGCTCTCCTAGCTTTGATAGACTGATAATCGTATTGTGAACCAAATAGGCGGCTACCTGCCACAGCCTTTGCTGATAAAGCATCGTTAGTTGATGCTACATGCATGCATTACCACAAGGAATTAGGACATGCAACTATAACATGCATGGCAGAACCTCGAACCAAAATTCACAATATATGTTGAGAAATATGATCATTAGAACTAACGTTACAAAATAAGTTTGATGTTCTTTGATGGATTGCATTATATATTACTAGTTTTAGTAAACCCGTGTATTACACGGGTCAAGTAAATATAATTATAAATATAATAAAAAGATTTTAATTATAAAACGAAATTCTAAGATAAGAAATAATTGTAATTTTCCTTATTATAAATACAATGAATTTTTTTTTCAAAATAAACGTTTCAAAAAATTGCCATTCTAAAATTATCTTATTATAACTATCAATTTTAATTATCTTTTGTTTATAAAAATTTTACTTTTTAAAAAAACTAATTTTAAAATATTTCGTATCATTATAAATTTCTGATGTTTTAAAAATTTCTTATTTTATAAAATTTGTTTCCTTAGAAAAAATATGAATAAAAAGTTCTTATTTTTAAAAGAAGGTGATATAATCGGATATCTTGAACACATGGTAATAAAAGATTTAAATCTAATTATGTATTCAAAATAAACGATGACAATAATATATTAGGGTAAAAGTTTCAAAGATTTATACATTTGAGCCTAAATTTCCTAAGCTTATATAAGATAATCTTTGTGTGTGCCATAGTTGTGACATGTATAATAATGTCCAAAGCTAGCCTTGTTAGTTTTCTAAAAAACATGTTAAAAATGGGTCAAAGTATGAATCGAAAACTCATTATGCAAAGTAACCATAACACAAGGTGAAATGCATTTGGAAGCCCACAACTAAGCCTATGATTGCATGTCTTGTCCGATACTTATTTCAAATACGAAAAAAAATCAAGTTATATTCTGCCTAATAATAATCATTCAATATCGTTAACTATAGATTTAAGCATTCTAATCAGCTGAGAGAATGAGGATTATCAGTCCTAATTGTACTATCTATATTAAACCCGCAGTTTGAACCTGGAGTTAAATAGTTGTATAAGATAATGAGGTCTTAACAAGTCCAACACAATGAATAACATTCCTCACCAAAGTGTATATAAGCATAAGATATAATAGTATTGATTCACGTAAAGTCATGAAGTAACTTGTTTCTCCCTCAAAATTAGTAAAAGTAAAAAAGGGCAATGAAAACTCAGTGATTGTTGTGAATATGAATAACGTGAAATTGGATGGATTGCGCTTAAACCAAAGTAGTTCCTACATATATATGTGGGGTGCAATTAAGGTTTACGTTTCCATGATTAAATCGTTAGACAAAGTGACGATCACATGTTACATAATAGTTTAGTTTTTTATATAACAAGAGAGTCGTTAATAATATCCGAAACTTTATATATAAAAAACTGTTGTAAACCCATGGTTGCAGCAAGTCCCTCTGATTATATCTAGAAAGTTTATTTTTTAAATAAATTCATGTCAAAACATTGATAAATTTAAACTTTTCTCAATAAATTCGCGGCAAGTCTCTTTTAATGAAACATTAAAATTTAAAAATTAAAAGAGAAAAGTAGAAAAAAACATAAAATTATGAGTGTGTCAAAACTAATTTTCCTTAGCTCAACTGTCTTAGATAAGGTACCCATTACATATAAATATGAATAGATCATGGGCTTAAGTCTTATGCTAAGCAAAATATTTAGAGTTGAGCCAGTGAGGTTTTCTAATAATAGATTTTTTTTTGAGGGGGTTGGGGTGTTGTTCTGTTGTGAAACAGATAGATGGACCCGATTAAAATAACACCAATTATTTGAAGCAGAGTCGTATATTTGTTGTTTTATGATAAAAGATAAATGCACGTTAAAGTATAAATATAACTAATCATGATGAGTGAAAATATAACCTTATGATGTTATATCATGATGAAAATTAAAACATCACTTATTAAGTTATTCATTATTTTCCTAACAAAAAAAACTTGTAATTTATATGATATCACTTTCAGTTTTAACAATTGTAAATATAATAATATATTGTATAAATCATGACCGTATATTTCGTAAGATGTGAATAGCTCACTTTGTTGTTTATTATTATTTTAATTTAAATTTTTTAAATTTATTCATTGATAGTCACATTATTTATATATAAAATAATATATAATTATGTCATAAAATAAATGATAGAGTTAAGTTTGATTTTACTCTCCAAGGCTTGTTAAAAATAATTATTTTTCTTAAAAACTAAAAAAATTAATTTACCCTTAAAAGTTTTGTAAGTTGTTTTAATTTTAATCCAAAAATCTTATTAGTTGTTGCAACTTTATCTAATATATGAAACTTTTGAAGTGAAATTTAAAAAATTATTAGTAATTTTATCCAAAATAATAAAATTTTTGAAAGTAAATTGATTGTATTTAATATGTTAAAGAAAAATAATTATTTTAAATTAGTAAATTAAAATTAACTTTAAACTATAACATAAAAAATATATAGTAGGACAAAAATAATAAATTAATAATCTACAATCCCTGTAAAATCATAATGGTTTTAGGCAGAGCCCACAGCTTTGAAAAACAAAACTTGCATTTCCTTCTCGATCTCTCTTTCGCACACTTACTGAATTACAAACCATCCGTCTCTTATCTGACATTGATCACCATCGCTAGCTAACGCTAATGGTCTGTCCATCGGAGCCACCTGCGGGAACCCATACCCATGTCTTTCTTTATCTTGACTTCATCTTCTTCTTTTGTTTCTGGGTTCTTGCATGGCTCCTTCTATCGCAACCACCGCACGCTGTTGTTCAAGACCCACTGTTCCTTCTATGTTTCGAGTAAATAACCAACGTAGATTTCCACTCCAGATAGATCTATTGTGGGTAAGTCGCGATATGGGAGATAAACATCTTCATATGTTCTTCTCTTTGTGGAAGCCAGAGACACACTGTAAGTGTGGTTGTGCTTGTGGTGGTGAATTGGTGATTAAACGATTGATGCTCATGTGATGGTGATAGAGGGTTGTATCATGTGCAGTAAAGTGAGTACATAATTAGAGGACCAGATTGTAAACTTAATAAAGTTAAGTGGTGAAAACATAAAATAATTAAACTTTCCTGCAGTCACCGACCACAGGAAATTACATTATATATATTTGTTTGAAAAGTAACTTTTCTAAGTTTATGGTTTTGCATGATATACGAACCGTTAGTGATATTCCATTAGAAACTTAGTATTTATGTATCAATGTATTAATATATTTATATTATATGAAATGAATGTAATTTGTCTTAATCATAAGTTCACATGTGTTTATACAACATTTTAGTACTTAAAATTTGTTTGCTTGATTTTTGTGTTTTTATAGGTCATTTTACGCTAAGTTTTTTAATTAACCATATATACCAAATAACATACTAGACTTTTACCACACTTATATATGAGTTTTACCTTACTAGAAAAGTAAATATCACATTACAAGGAGTTTATTTAGTGGTCTAAAAATAATTATCTTCTTTCAAAAGTATGTATAGATATATTATAGAGTTTCAAAAATGTTTGGGTTGGTTGGGGTTCAAAACCTTAATCATTTTAAATGAGACTACTTGGGTTTTAAAGTTAATTCATAAAACTAACTTCGAGAAAAAAAATCAAGTCATTTGGGTAAAAAGGAGTTGTGCCCTTCCAAAGTTGACCTAAGTATTATGTGAAAAAACCCATGTTTGACCTTTCATTTTGTACTTACTTTTTGAGGGTACAAATCTTATTAAAAAGATTATCAATATACAATAGTTGTAAAACTATTTCGTTGACCTTAAATTTAGACTCAAGAATTATCCATTTTGATTTTGCATTAACCAAACTATAGCCCTTAAAAGTTTAGCAAATGTTTTTGACAGAAAGTGTTTTTCAATTCAAGCAACTACATGATTGTTGTTTGATTACTAATGTGTGTGATGTGAAACATTTTGTTTTAATATGCATGAACACGATCCATTTAAACGTCAGAAACATTAAAAATGAGGTTTTAAAGAGCAAAAGGTTAAACACTTGAGTTTGAGAGTTGAAATGAGCTTGAATTAAAAGTGTGTATGCATTATGTTGAGAAGTAAAATTATGGTTGTAGCTTTGTTCTTGGCTGTTGTTGTCACGATATATAAAGGGGAATAAGTGATGTGCAGAGGCTTAAAAGATGATAAGTTATGGTAGGATGTGTTCAAGGTTGAAGGCATGGTTATTTATAAGATTTTTTTTAGTGTAAGGATCATGGTTATGGCGATGAGAAAATGAAATATGGTGTAGTCATGGGGTCACGGCTCGAATGAAAAAAAGGGTAATTTCATTTGAACTAAAAATAAATATGTTCATGACATTATAACATTAAAATACCCGGTAATCAGATGGGTATAAAACCAGCTATTAATGATTGTTGATAATTTCAAAGGGTCCTTCCTTCAGCTGGCTTCGCCTTATTTTGTTCGTTTTTTTAAATAGAGATTTTGGGTGGCAAGATTACTCTTCATTGCAATCAAAGAGGGCTCTAACTGCTAGCTAACAGTTCACCTACCACTTTTAGATAAGGCTGTAAACGAGCCATATATCAGCGAATTGTTTGTGAATCATTCGGCAAGAAATTATTGAACCCAATACCATCAACCTTGAACTTGTTCCAAACTTACTTGTTTAGCGATTAATTAAAACTAGATTATGATTAATCAAAACAAAGATTATGGTGAAGTAAAACAAAAAAACACAAGACGAGATTAATTGGAAGTACACTGGTGGGATTCTTGTTTGTGTTTATTTTTCAAATCTCAAAGAAGAAAAAGACAAAGCTAGGTGAGTTCTTGATGTGTGTAAGTGTGTGTACGTAGATTTTTAGTACAGATTTTTCACATAGTTATCACCTTAGGACTAACTACACACATTATTTATAACTTTATCTATGGTATAGTGGTATAGTTACATGCAAGAATCATATGCAGATCCATTGATATGATGTCTCCTAATACAAAACCTTCATCGCTATCTAACGAATCAAATAAGAAGTGGCTTTTGAATATTTAAACTAACAAGAAATGACTAACGAGTTTTCTAAACAACAAGAGAATACAAAGATGAAAATAATAATCAAGGAAAGATATCCATTCAAACTGCAAGTCCGCTAAGCAATACAATAACAACAAGCACAAACTCAAGGTGAGATGGTCTCAACATATGATACATGGATGTAGATTAGACTCCTATTAAGGCTAGCTGATCATATAAGTTGTCAGAAAGATAGAACAATAGACATACACTTATATCCTAAAGTTATGCAAAAAAGAATTTTTGATACATTATGTCAAAGTAAAAGATGATTTGAACTCGCATAAGGCTATCTAAACCCACAAATCTTTGAAAAGTTAAAATGATGAACACATGATAACCACCTTAATTCGTGTAACGTAATAATATCTTTGTACATTCTTCAACTTATGGATATCCTAACATGAATACATGAACAATATGCATTATGTATAGTCACACATATACAAATGATGAGGAATTTATAACTAACACAATGGTTTTCACAAACACATGTATAATGATGCACACTCTTTCGACTTTACTAAATATTTAACGTTCATTCATCTTTCCTAGTCATAATGTCATAAACTACGCACTAGCATATGCAATCCCTAAATAGATGTTCTAAGACACATGGTTTTCCAAGCTAATATGGTTGTAATACCCACAAGATTTAACATTTTATCAAGTCAAACAAACACACATAATCATTGAAGAGAATTCATTACTTTGTAATAAACATTGACATAATCATCATCAAAAGTTACATAAAAAATGTCAAAGTAAGATTTATCTAATTTAAGTGCTAAAGAGTGTTTAGCCGATGGAGCGTATAAAAACCACAACCACACTCAGCTCATAGAAAGATAAGAAATGTTAAATAAATAAATTTTAAAATCAAAATAAGTAGTGGTGGGTTGTGTATGTTTAATCTTTTCTTAGAATGTTTGATCTTTAATTTTGGCTTCTAACCTTGTGAAATTGTCTTCGGGGAGAGAGACTAGGCTTTTTGTGTCTTGAGCTCTCCTCTTGAAATGGGGGAAATTTTGGGTTAAAGGGGATCTTGCTTGTTATGGCCAGATCGAGAAGTGGATAGAATAACTTGCATCACGGTCCTTTGTGTGTTCTAGTCAAATGAAAGAAACATAGGAACAAATTGAAATTATCATTGTATAAACTGATTTCTTTTTGATTGACGTGATGATTAGAAGAACCTATTCACTAGGGTTAAATAAAGCGATGTCTATAAATGGCGATAAACACTTTTTAACCAAAATCGTTTGTGTTATCATTAATCTTTCGTTCTTACTTCATACCCACTAGATTGTGGCTTTGAATACCGACATAGTTTCATACGATGGGAAAGTTCAGGTGTGAATTGGCTAGCACCCGTGCATATATATATTCTAGGTTAATTTCATATATATTCCTAAAAACATGTTAAATATCATATATATATATATATATATATATATATATAATTTTATAATATCACATATATATATCCCTCTAAACTAATAAAATATCATATATATATATATATATATATATATATATATATATATATCCATTTTAACATATTTAATGAAATAAAAGGTTAAGACATGACCATTTTACCCTAAAAAAATCATAAATACCATCATCTACAAATCATATGTAAAACCACAAAAATAGATAATATAATTCTCATTTGATTGTTGATTCAACTTTCTTATAAAATAAATTTGAATGTATTTATATGAAGATGAGTGATTTTGTGTTCTAAATTACTTTGACTCATGATGTGTTCTTGATTCTAAAAGGTTTGAGGAGCACTTTACCTTATGAATTCAAGTTTCATTGATGTTGAAATGCTATAAATTTAGTAACATTTTCATCTGATTTAGGAACTTTGTGTTTTGGACTGTGATTATGAAACATTAAGATCATTATCGTTAATTTGGGTGAAGGAATACGATTTTTTGTAGATCATGGAAAATTTTGTTGAATTTGCAAAAGATGTGAAATCTTCGATGTAATGATTCATGAAAAGAAAATATGTAGATCGTCTTAGATTGCCCCCGTGTTTGTATTCGTATGCAATGATGCATGATGAGCAAAATCAATTCTTCGATTTGTACCACATATCTTCCTCATTTTTCATTTTTTTCCTCCTTTTTTACACCTAAAATACTTAGCATTGATACGCAAACTTGTTCTCAGATTCAAGAAACCATATCCAGAATGGGTTAAAGTACCTTAGTGCAGCAAATAATAATGGTAGAATAGAAGAAGCAACAATCAGGGATTGATAGATATTAGCAAGCAACAATCGGCAAATATTGCTACAAAATAACATATTTATAAAGGGTAAAATTGACATTTCATATATATAAAATCTCAAATTTTCTTTGGATATATATGTTATTTAATATGTTGTATGATATTTAATATGTTTTGTAGGAATATATATATATATATATATGAAATTATTCATATATTCTATTACTACTTGTTTAAATGCATGATTCGGCTTTTATTTTACATTGATTAATTACTAGTTGATTAATGGAGGCTGTTGAGGTTTTTATAGTGGTTGAGGGTAAGTAAATTGATGAAAAGATATGAGGAATGATTAGTAGGTGAAACTAATTAATATATGATTAGCTAATAAAAATTAGAGTTGGCAAACAAAATCATAAATTGACTTGAACATAAAATAAAGTAAAAGAAAAGAAAAGAGAAGAAAATGTATGCAGAAGAATCTGTCTCTTTGCGTATGATTAAAGACAACACCTTTCACACCCTTGGATGCATGGTAACACCTTTACTTAATCATCTATTGATTCATATTAATATTGCCACTTCTATATATACATACTATACATACATACCCCTCCTCCTCCTCATTGGAACAGCAACAAAATCTAATCTTTCATCTTCTAATATCATATATATACATATAGATACATATATGTCGTCGCTGCTGCTGGTGGTGCCATGAGAAACATTCCAACATCTTTGAAGGAGTCTTGCCTTACCACCATTTTACTTGGCATTTCAGCTTATGATCCTCGGCCACTTCATTTCATTTGATGGGAAGGGAAGGACTTCAGCTGGAATAGCAGTAGCAGCAGGGGGGAGCATGATGAAGAACAAAGATATGAGTGATGGTCATCTGGGCGTGCCCAAAGGATGTATGGTTGTGATGGTGGGAGAGGAGCAAAAGAGGTTTGTGATACCTGTGATCCACATATACCATCCCCTCTTCATGGACTTGTTGAAAGAGGCCGAGGAAGAGTATGGCTTTCACCACCCCGGACCCATCACCATCCCTTGCAACATTCAGCACTTCTCTCATGTTCAAGGCTTGATCAAGAAAGATGATTTCTTCTACAACCACCAACATCATCATCATCATCACCACCACCACCACCACCACCACCATCATCATCATCATATCTGGTGCTTCAAGGCTTAATTAATCCATCCATCCATCCATCATGCATGCATCCTTATATTTCATTATATGATTGTTTACCTGTTTACCATCATTACTTTTTTGTAATTACCTTGTAGCTAGATAGGTTGATTAAGTACGTTATAATGATTTGCATTTTGGTGTTTTGGAGAGAGATCAGTCGAGATGATTGAAAGAAAGAAAGTGTAAATTATATTATTAATACATGAATTGAAAAAGCTAGACCGGGTTGAGTGGGTGGAATGGATTGCTTAAGAAATAGGCTAAGCTAAGGCCTAAGGGTGTTGTGAATTAATTGAAGCAAGTGGCCGGATGTGGGAATAATAGATCACCACACCATAAGGCAACCCAAAAACTCATTAAAGTATCTATATAATTCCAATTTCCCAAGCTATGCGTCTAAAGCTTGAAAATTATGTTTGTTTGTTTTTCCCCAAAATTCTAAAAATTGTTCCAGATAATTATAATAAGAACATCTCTTCTATTCCACACAAAATGCGTGATAGCCAGCTGTCGACATCAAACATGGTCTAAATTAAACGAACAATTAGGGTAGACTAGGTTTTTCAAAAATAATAACCAACTTCATACATATATACAATCAAATTCTTGATGTGAATTTAATGGAATGTATTTTTAAAAAGACATTTTGAAGTGTATTTCAAAACCAAAAGTTAGAAATCAAACCCTGAAAAGTCTGATGCATTTATTCTAAAAATATATTAATGGAAGTTGTGTGGGTGACAAAAACAAAACATATGATGCTTTCTTGTCTAGACTTTCCTTCAATTTCTTTGTGGTGGGGTTGGAACTTGGGTGTGTCATGCTTTTATTTATTTAATTTTTTATTTCTGTTTTTCCATTTATTTTAAAATAAACATATAATAGTATTTAACTAATTAAGCTTTTCAATTTTTGCTATTAGTTCAATAAAGTTATATGTCAAAAAGAATCAATCTTATTATATATTATCATTGAACGAATAAGTGTATATGTATTTATTTTGTTAAATGCTAAAATAAAGAATAATAATTTAATAAAAGTAAAAGCGTGCTATTAATTGAAATGGCATAAAGTGGTCAAGCAAGTTGGCATAACATCAAATTCACCCACAAAAAGAAAAGAAAAAAGTTGGCATCCCATCAATTCATCTACCGGGAACCCTCACTTTAAAGGATATGCTACATTTTATTTTCACAGTCTATAAATCACCATACTTATATTTTGTAGATTTTAATTCTATAATTATTTAGTTGAAGAGAGCATCATTTTTTTTTATCAAAATGTCCCTACAAAGACAAGTATATATTTTTCTTATTCTTAAACGACCAAATTTCATTAGGAAGAAAATGATAGGACTAGCGAAAACTTGAAGGCAAGACAAAATGACAAAAGTTAAAACATAATTTTACACCATGATTTTCAATCAAGGTTTCCTATCTCCCCCCTAGTTTTTATCCAAAGAAAAGAGAGCAAATCGACGTCCTCTAAGATCTCTAACTTCTTTTTCTTTTAGTTATTGCAACATCTCTCATTCCTAGCTTTTTCATATGCACCATGAAGACGTTAAAAAAATTGCATACACAAAGCACCCCATCCCCTGGTTGAGTATATGGACGACCAAGAATTGGTTTGATGAAAGAACTATCAATCTTCAAATTCAATCAATCTTTGAGACATGTTCCATACTTTATTGCTAAAGTGCAGTCTGCTGAATATGATTTTGGTTTTCCTCATGGTACCTGCAAATGCAAATTGGATGGATCGACCTGTTGGAAACAAAGTATGCATGAGTTTTGATATCAGATAAGTACAAGCACTGATATTAATATATGATTCAAAAGAGTTAAAACATGTGCAATAATCATTAAGATTATTTAAGCAGTTAAATAATCTTGACACGAATAATTAATTGATAGAGATAAATATATTATTTATGAACTATATTATTTATGAACTAACGTATTGAAATATATTTATTAATTTAATTATAATTAAATTATAAACACTAAGAGTTATGATAAGTTATCAAAAGTTGGTAATCATATACTGTTACATTTGAAGCTAACATAAATAGTAACTCTAAACATGAGCTATATTATTGTCTTCTTTATGTTTTGCTAGGTTGAAGGTTTGATCTACTAGTTAGTTTAATCAAATGACACTCTCTTTACTGGGGTTCAGGTCTTTGGGATTTTTATTTTCTCACCCCTTCAGCCAGTCGACCCACATACCTACTCCCATACTCATATTGTCAAAGTTTAACCCATAACATGTGCTTTAGCTAGGGGTCTTCAACGAATCTAATTTCGATTCTCGAACTATTCGAATTTGATTCTTTGAAACTAGATTCAAATTCGATTTGAATTTGAAAGATTCAATTCATATTTGAATTCGAATTTAAAACCATATTTGAATACGATTCAATTTAATTGTCAAATTCAAAACCAAATTCTTATTCGATTTGATTCAAATTTAATTGTCAAATTCAAATCAAATTCGAATTCCACAAAAAAATTATTTTAGTTTTTATTTTCAAAACTTATGACCTTTAATAAAAATAATTAAAGAAGAAAAGATGGTTAAGAAATTAGAAACATAAATTTAATGTATTGAACATATAGTTTTATAAATATATGTACACATAATGTATTTATAGAGGGAGATTTTACTAAAAAATGTATTTTACCTAAGAATGATAAGAAATTATTTTAGGCTTCTATTTTTCAATCAGTGATTAATATAAAAGTGCAGGAAAGAAAAAGATGAAATGATATTTTGGGTATGTAACCACTTTTGTTGTTTTTTTTTTATTTTCCCCCAATTTTCTTAACGTTTATAACTTTTTCATAATAGATTCGTTTTAAAACAAATTGCATTATAAAATCATGCATTTTTTCTCTTTAAATTGAGTATATTATTGCTATATTTTTTTACAAAAAATAAATAAACGATGCGAAATTATGTTGTTTTAACGTTTTTATGCTGTATTTCATCAAAACATCATAGAACTGTTTGTGCTGTATTTTATCAAAACACGGGTCACATAACATAGTTGTGTGCTACTTTGGGTCAAACATCACAATTTTGTGCTGCTTTGGGTCAAACATCACAGTTTTGTGCTGCTTTGCGTCAAACAGCACAGTTTTGTGCTGCTTTGCGTCAAACAGCACAGTTTTGTGCTGCTTTGCGTCAAACTGCACATAAATAGGATTGGCAAATGTTTCTGGTAAACCAACTTGTTGTCCATGTGCTGCTTTGTTTCAAATGGTTGCTACCGAATGTTTGTAGAGTATCCTAGTTAATTCCCATCTCATAGAGTATTAGAGCATTCACAGCCCATTCCCTATATTATGTGAGTGGTAGTTCTTAAATTATATGGAATGGTTTAAGTGGTTGTGAGTGGAGGAGAGAGAAAATATTACTGTTCATTTGTAAATTTAAGGATTCACTGTTTAACCCTTATAAATTTTTTAATATTTTTAAAAGTGGTTGTGAGTGGAGAAGAGAGAAAAGGTAATGAAAAAGGTATAAAAATATATTATTTAATTGAAACGACAGAGAAAAAATAATGATTTTTAGTGTAATTATAAGGATAAAAATAAGAAATAGGATGTGAATGCTTTTAATGATTTTTAATGTAATTATAAAGATAAAACCCATGATAAGTTTTTAAATAAAAGGCATTGGGTGAAAAAAAAAATTTTCAAAAGGCCTCGTTTCATAATTTGTTTAAAACATAAAGGTCATAATTTGTAATTTAGTCTTATAGTGGTCTCATTTCATAAATTGTGCAAAAGATAAAAAGAGTGATGGTAAAATAAAAGGTGAAGAAAATAAAACATAATTAAAATAAAAAAGAGTAAATTACAGAAATCATCTTTTATTTCAAAAGTTGTAATACATTACATTCTTTCTGCCAATGCCTGTTAAATAGTTAATTTTATGTAAAATAACGAATTTACCCTTGTTACTTAAAAACAAAAATGTGAAAAAAGCAAATTATAGGATTGAATTCAAAGGTATATAATAATTAAAGGACTAATTTTATAAATTATTTAGCAAACTAAAACTAACTTGATTAAAACCTCACATCATGGTCCCTATCCCACCATCATCGTCCCCAACTCAATTGAAGGACAGACCACTGTAACCACCAACAGATTGATTTGAAGAAGGAACTTAATTGATTTTATTATTTTTTTTTTTTTTGGATTTGTCAACGATGCTGCAGTACTATCTAACAACATCATTCCTGGATTCAATTAAGAAAATAATAGAAGGGAAGGGAAAGAAAACAAAAGAATTGTAATTTTAAGAAGAGAAAAAAAGATAAAATAAAATAATATAAAATTTAAAATCAATAATTACTATACCTTAAAATACCTTAAAAGTAAAGGTTGGTGGTTTTGCCACCGGCCTTTACTCCGGCTTTGGACTTAAATAATATTCACACGGACTTATTCATCAAAAATGGTGATGGTTAAGTGGTTAGAGCCATCTGTATTGAGCTTGAGTGCGCGTGATCAAATCCTTTTCTTTGTGTTTTTTTTTTTGCTATTTAGATTTTGTCTTTGACTTAACTTTAATTAGGTTCCGGTTATAAACAATTTATTTTGGCCCAGTGGTTAATGGTTTATTTTTTCCTTTGCGCAACATTGGTTCGAGGCGAGAAACCGCTCTTTTTTTTCCACCCATGTTTTGTGTTTCCAGTAACTACACTAATTAACAATCTTTAATTAATTAAAGTTCTTACGTTTTCTTATTTTTTGTTATTTAAAATCATTAGTTCACATATAATACTGTTTTCTATCTATGTTTTAAACTCTAAAACTAAATCGTTGTGATTTCATATATTTCTTCTATTTGCTTAATCATGTTAATGTCATCGTTGCAACGCGCATTATAGTTACATAAAGATTTTGCTTTTCTATATAAATAATCAAAATCGATATTGTTTCACATGTTTACGTGCCGCAAGCCCCCAACACAGGTTTGTAATAATGTAATACTATAAAAAAATTACGTTTTACTTTGTTTATAGTTTGTTAACACAAATCAAATATTTTTTTTACATTTAAGTTACATATGTTATCAATGCTCCCTTCAATGCACGCGTTTGCGTCAACATTTCAACATTAGTTTTTTTTACGGGTTTACGTCTCCGCTGCAACGCGCGTGTTTTAAATTTAAAAGAAGTGAACAGAATGAAATAGGAGAGAAAAAAGAAAAAGAAAAAAAACTGCTCATTATATTATATTATATTTAGAGAAAGATAATGGTAATGGTTATCGGGAGGTGGAGAAGACGGCATCTTGTTGACGTCTGAAGGAAATGATAATCGGGATTCCCTGTTTCTCATTATCTAATGTTACGGGATTCAAATTCAAGGCTGCAGCGTTCCTCAAGCCCCAAACCCAAAAATCGGCAGTTGTAGACAACTCTCTGAGGGTGCTCCAGTGGGATCAACTCTGCGACTCCGTTGCTTCATTCTCCGGTACCTCTTTCGGCCGACAAGCCACCAAGGTTTCTCTTATCTACATGCAATTAACCATTACTACAGCTTTCCTACTAACTAACTAACTAATTAACATATATGATACATATATGCGTGTGTGTGTATATGGTAGGTAGAGCTGTGGTGTTTGGATCAGTCGTACCAAGAGAGCTTGAGACTATTGGCAGAGACAAATGCCGCCGTTGAAATGCACAAGCATGGTGGTTGTCTCATGGACTTCACCTCCATCGACCTCGCATTGGTATGCCCAATCTCTCTCTCTCTCTCTCTCTATCCACGTGTCTCTGCTCAACTCCCTTCTCCTGCAGGTCAAGTCTGCTATACAACATGCTCACAGAGGCTTTCCTGTTGATGGAGTGGAGGCAACGGCCCTTGTAGCCATGCTACACTTGCTTGACTCCTTGCAGATCAATCTCAAACAGGCAATAAAGGATGATCCTGATTGGCTACACCGTTTCATGCCAGTTGCCCAAATGGTACTACATCACTCCTATTCCCCGTTTCTCTATAATCTTTTTATGCTTTATCCACTACTTACTTACTTACAGATCATCGATATGTCTATTAGTCGCCCATTGGTAAAGTTCATACAGAAACTTGTAGACGAAGATGGAAGTGTGAAAGATTCTGCGGTATGCCACTGTATACAAAATTATTTAGCCATTGTTATGTCTTAGGTTAAGTGATATAGATGTGAAGAATATAGTCATTTTTCGTATGAGTGCCCAACGCCAAAGCTAAAGAAAGAAGAGGTCAATCTAGTTCAAGAGAACGATGAACCAACGTTACTATGTTGGTAGATGGGATAATATCTAGATTAAGGGGTGAATGATGGGTATAATCTTGATAAACTAATAAAACAAGGACCGGATAAATTAAAGATATTCGGCAAATCTAGTAAAGATAATGTTTGGCATCTTGCAAATCTTTAGGAACTTTAGTCTAGTTGTAAAAGTTGTGACGACCAAGTTGGTTAAGTTTTAGTTTAAATAGGAGTCCATAGAGTCATGTAGTAGTGTGATTTGATTATTAATAAACATAGGAGTAGTGGCTTGTGTTTTAACCACAAAATGTTGTTTTGTTTCTTTTGATCCAATTGTCGAACAACCCTCAATTTATACAACCGAGAAACCCAAGAGTCGCCTATCGCGAACCACAAGCTAAAAAGAAATAAACCCAGTAGTATGATACTATAAATAATAGTTAGGAGGTAGTGGTGTCATATGAGCATGATATTATGCATGTGCAATATATATTTTTGTGGTAATTATTCTCCGCCTTCTTGATTTTGCAGAGTCCTACTTTGAAACGATCTCGTGAACAAGTGCGATTGCTTGAAAGAAAGGTTCCATCTATTTTCTTGTCTGTACACTTTTGTTTATCTTAGCTTAAATTTGCCTTAGCCTGTTTCTACATTTGTGAGCAGATTTTGACTCCTTTAAGTTAGCTTTTCTTTAGCTTGTTCCTAATTTGTGCCTAGAATTTGACTCCCCTAGCATCATTATATGATATCTCACTGTAAGCTATCTGGGTTGTATGTATCGTACTGTATTCTATCTGGATTGTATGATATCTCATTGCATATTATCTGGATTGTATGATAGTTCATTGTATGTTACATGGATTATTATTTGTTCATGAAAAAAGATATTTTTGGAGCTAGGTGTCTCAATGGGAGCAACCTCTTTATCTCCTGGGATAGAGGAAATGTTTGTCCTCACCTCACTCTTACCACTCCTACCAGACCCTGTTAATAGCTTTGCTATTAGTGGCATTTACTGAGTACGTTTAGTTAGATTAATGGACTTAAATTCTTATCATACATTAGCATCAATCTAAGGCACATGCCCACAATTGTGGTGGCGGATTATCTGCTTATTTAGCATGGTCCAATTAGCATCTCTAAAAACATTACTATGTCATGTAAATGTCTACCATCAAAGAAATGTCTACTATAGGAATCTGATTGTCACTTATGCAGATTCTTCTTTCTGATCCAGTTATACCAGTTGATGGAAAGTCTAATCAGTAATGAGATGAAAGAAACATCATCTGTGGTAAGATGTGCTGTAATATTTATGTTTCATTCTCTTGTGGTTCTACCCTTATCTTTTTTCCTAACTGATTTAGGAAGTACGCAACACTGATGGAAGATGGTGTATAAAATCAGGAACTGATACAAAAAAAAACTTTGATGGCCTACTGTTATCAAGGTAAATTGCATGCTAGACTTCGTTGCACATTTCATAGTTCTGTTTTCTTCTTTATATATTTTACTCACCAGGGGAGAACAACTGAATTTTTTTGCTAAATTGTTTTCAGTGTTGTAGTGTTCTCGCAATTTTCTTGAACTTATTGTAGGATCAAGAGTTTATCTCCTACTTGAAGTAAAATATAAACATGCATCCGTTTTCTATCCTTGTTCTTCATACTTTTTGACTTTATTCACAGTCATAGTTGATGTTGGGCTGAAATTTAGATCACATTTGGTGAAATATATCTCAAAAAACCTGATGCAGAATTTTGGTTTTTTTCTTTTGGTGTGCTTGATTTTTGTGTATGAAGTAGAACTATTCAACAAAAATGTTAACCATATATTTTCTATGTTTTTTATGCCTAACAAGAGGAAAAGTGTTTTATATTATTTCTTCTATAGTGAAACTTCTTTTGACAAATGTGAGAAGTTGCTACTGCCCTCCTCCATCTGAGAGATAAATAGTGTGATGTAGTGGTTCAGGCACAGGAAGCCTTGTTGAACCACTTTCTGCTGTTCCATTAAATGATGAGTTGCAACAAGCAAGAGCTTCAATAGCCAAGGCTGAAGCTGATGTGCTTTTGGAAATAACACACAAGGTAACTGAATTAAAATCCATTTTTTATTCTTCTACTGCTGTATTTTCATAACTTTATTCCTTCACAGATGCAAACAGATCTTGAGAACATAGAAAATCTTTTCAATGCGATAATCCAATTAGATGTGGTTAGTATCTATCTCTGTTAGAAATGTCTATTTTTTATTTTCATATGATAGATGTGCAAACATGTATTTTTTTTTTTTTTTTTTATTTTTTATTTTTTTGCTTGTCATTTCTTTTATAGTTATCTTATGTTTAAGTTGTTTTCTCCCTTCTTTTATTATTCTTTTTGAAATATTTATCATTGAAGTCATGAAGGCAGCAGCATGAGACATGATACCCTTCTTTTATACTTGCTTATCTCTATTAGTTCAATAGACGTTTCTACCCTTCTCTTATACTTGTTTGTCTCTATTAGTTCGATAGACGTTTCTACATAGAAAATATATGACTTGTGTTTCCCTTTTGGGATTCTGTTTCTCTGAATCATATATCACATTATCAATTCTCAGAGATTCTGCAGTTAAACTTTGTCTGTGTAAATAAAATCATGTAGCCACTTGGGTTCACTTGGTACTGCAACAAATGCAGATCAATGCTCGGGCAACATATAGTATTTCATTTGGTGGCACTTACCCAGATCTAATTATTTCTGCTGAGGAGTCATCCTCAGTTGAACAAGGGAAATGGAGTTTGTTTCTGCCAAAAGCTTATCATCCTCTGTTACTTCAACAACATCGACAAAATATGAACAAGGCTATGAAGGATGTCAGTGATGCTACCGCTGTAAGTGGCACAACTAATATGTGTTTTCTTTGCTAATATCTTTATGTTAGCAACAAAGTTAAACTACTCGTATTGAAATCCATTGCATCTTGTCATTCATTACTTATATTTCACTAGGAAATTAGAAGGAGAAGGCAGCAGGTAGGGATTGCCAGTCAGAGAGATGAAGAAACATATGCAAGTCTCTCATCCTTAGAAACACAGGTAACCGACTGCGAGACAATGAATGGTTTTCAGTTTTTGATCATTCTGTTCTGAAACTTAACTCAATGTTATAAGTTTTCAGGTTGCAAGGTTAAAACAATCATCCCCTGTTCCTGTAGATATATATGTTGCACAGAAAACAAGAGTTCTGGTTATAACTGGCCCAAACACTGGGGGAAAGACCATTTTATTGAAGACAGTAGGGTTGGCTGCTATGATGGCAAAATCAGGCATGGGTTTTGAATGATTATATATCTTTTATCATTTGCACTGAATTTGCTATATCAATATCAACCTTCTGTATGTGCTGCAACTGACAAAGTCTGATCTTACTCGTTATTCTGCAATTACCAAAAATATGTTTTCATAGCTTGATATGAAGAAAACCTAGTTAGTCTGTTTAGAAAGGTAAAAGACTTCTTATTTGTTAGAAATGCATGCAATGGATTCTTTCATTTTGCATATGTGTAGCCTTAGCCTGAAAGGAGTGAATTGGATGGTAATGACACCAATATCTCTGCAAGGATTAAACTGGAATTGTTTATGCAGGACTTTTTGTTTTGTCATCTGAACCTGTGAGGATGCCATGGTTTGATTACATACTTGCTGATATTGGTGATGAACAATCCTTATCTCAGTCTTTATCTACCTTTTCTGGCCATTTGAAACAAACTAGTGTAAGTTGTTGACATTAGTGAACTTGGACAACATACCCTTTGTGAATATCAAAGTGTTTTCTATAACTTTTTTTACATTGTTTATTAATGTACTAGACATGCTTTTCAGAGTTGCTATGCTCTGCTGATATGTGTTGGTAAATTTTAACAGCACAGAGCTTGATCTATAGGAACTATTCTAAAATTATGTTCCAGAATGCTCATAACTTGATCTTCCTATTAACTTCGTAGCAGTGGTGGTTGTTTGATTTTCAGTATATATAGCTGTCTGGTTAGGTGGATGGCTAAACTGGAAGTATTGTATCTTTTATATTTCAGGACATACTCTCATGTTCAACAAGTCGGTCATTAGTGCTATTAGATGAGGTATAATCTCTATCAGTTGAATTTTTCATTATCGTTGTTATATCATATTCTGTAAAATACATTTAAAACCTTGAAATTTGTACCATCTTTCTGGGTTCCATGATCACTCAATGGCTAGATTTTGTGGTCACTGTTGTGATCTTTATTTCTATCCCCTTTACAAGGACCTGAACCTTCTTTAGCTCTGAGATGCCTAGTCATGCATGTTGCCATGAAGGTCTACAGAGTGATTAATTGGTAATCAATTTGTCTAATAGGACCTACTCACCAAAGGCGGAAGCCGATATCCTATCTGGGACTGGAGGCATCTTGATTGTTAAGAAATATAGTTCTGCATGATTACTTGAGGCTTTATGATATCTTTCTATTTCATTTTTGTAAGACAATATGCATTATCAAGAGAATCTGGGTGCATAATTTTAGGTTGGTGCCGGTACAAATCCTCTAGAAGGAGCTGCTTTGGGAATGTCACTCCTGGAATGCTTTGCTGAAGCTGGAGCATTGTTAACAATGGTTACCACCCATCATGGCGAACTTAAAACCCTCAAGTACAGGTAGGTTGTTGAATATGAACTTTAGTTAGAAAACAAAGGCGTTGTGTTTTTTAATTAATTTACCTCAACAGCAATACTGCGTTTGACAATGCATGCATGGAGTTTGATGAAGTGAACCTGAAGCCGACATATAGAATTCTTTGGGGAATTCCAGGTTCTGTCCATTGTTTCCTTTTTATTTCTAGCTAACATGGTATGATGTGACTTGTGAGCTGCCGGCCATATGCAGTTAGTTAGTTAGTTAATATATGAATGCATACAGGGCGGTCAAATGCGATAAACATAGCTGAAAGGCTAGGACTGCCCCACGTGGTTGTAGATGATGCTCGTGAACTCCATGGAACAGCTAGTGCAGAGATTAATGAGGTGATTTGCAGCACACTCTGCGACTTATAATTCTACTGTACAAGTATCTAGGGACCATCATCTATTGCATCTTGAGTATCAAACATAAATCTATTCCATGTTCAGTATCATACTATGTTAATTTATATAGTTAATTGCATGCATAAACAAGTTAGTTACAAAATTCTTATACAAGTGTCATAGGATGGTTATTTGGTGCATTGCAGCTTACCAATTCGATGTGGTTGACAATGAAAGGTGTGAAACGAGCTTTGAAACTTAAAAACACATTTTTTTGGACTGCAAACTTGAATTCAAATAACATGAAAATACGAGAGCATGATCTAGCAAGATGCTAGAGACATGCAGATACACCAAACTAGTTGAGAACAGAAACTAATGAAAAACAAAATAGCATCAGTCTTTCCACTCCAGAATTTGAATGAGATCTATTTTTAGCCCAAAGATAACTTGTAGCTTTGAGGTCCTCAAGATTTTGGTCACGGGGCCTTATTTGAGTAAATTGCCTCGTTTCTTGCTCTCCAAATGCACCAACAAGCTGTCATGATTACTGCCTGCAACATTTTCTTTTTAATTCCGTTAAGTGTAACCCTCTCATGTAGTGTCAACTAGTCTTTCACCGAAAAAGCCACAAGGGAAGGAACGTACACCAAGAGCTAGTTTCTTGCCATATTATGGAAGCCTACAGGCAGGAAGTAAAGAGGTGTTCCATGGTTACCTCCCTTCTTCGCAAAGTCTGCACCAAGAAGAAACAGTAGAGATATTTCTTTTATTCAAAGCATCCATTGTGGGTAGCCTCTTTTCGCCATCCGAATTATGACTTTTTGCGGAATCCATCTATTCCATTGAAGCACAAATCTGTTTGTGGTGGCAGTGCTGCTTTTTATGAGCTTCTTCATCGGTTTGACTGTGAAACCACCATCTTTATCACCAAGCCAAAACCATTGATCCCCTCTCTCGGATAACTGAATATAAAAACACTTATTCAGGGAAAATATTCTTAGCTGCAGTAGATATTTACATGAGAATTGACTATTTAGGACACTTGCAAAACATAGGTAATAACTATTTATCTGACATGGAAGTGAAGATGGATTTAAATAGCACGTGGTTGAGGAAAATAGGATTTATGTTGATCTAAATAGAGTATCTGCAAGAAAGGCCGTGTTAAGTTGTGAACAAAGAGTGAGATATTGTTGAGATCTTTTCGTCTTGGTATTTGATGGTTTATATATTTGTAGCTTCTGTTAATTGTTAAAGAATGAAGCTAGATCTCTCTCTCTCTCTCTCTCTCTACACACACATGTTGTGAGCCTCATAAGTGAATGTTTGTGCTGTTTAGGCTGTTGCAGATATTATTTTTGGTAATTGTGTTTAATTTTTTATTCCTCTTGACATGCAGGTAATAGAAGATATGGAGAAGTTGAAGCAGAACGTTGATGAGCATATTCATGAAGCACGCCATCATCTCAGGTGAGGAATATAAATGTGTGGTGGATGGAATTAAAAAATTACTGATAATGCTACGACCTGCGTTTCAGGCTTGGTAGGGAACTTCATAGAAGACTAGTTATTAGCGAGGGTAGGATTATGGAAGATGGCAGCAGTCGAAGATACAGAAAGATCCAAGAAATATCAGAAGCCGCAGGAGTAGCACGTTCAATACTTCATAAGAGAGTGAGACAGTGTCGTGCATCCCCAACCTCAAATTTAGCTGCTTCAAAGCCAGAAAATGATAATAAGCTTATGATGACATCCTTTAGCAGCAGTAAGTCTACTACAGGTACAGAAAAAGATACAACAGCAGTAATATTGAATGACAAGCAACAGCCATTAGGTACTTGTCCATCACAATCTTATAGATTCTCGATTTTACTTACCTAATAAGTAATAACTTGTGTATGACATTTCTGATGCTTAGAAATAATTCAATTTGCAGAAAAACTTGTCAAGGCAGGTGATACGGTGCATGTTACTAAATTTAACAAGAAAGCATCCGTGCTGAGAGTAGATCCTTCTAAACAAGAAATACTAGTTCAATTCGGGAACATCAAGTTGAAGTTGACACTAGCAGATATTCTGATTTGACAGGAATCTGCACCAAGTAGATGAATGGTAAACTATATATATAAAGACACACATATGTGTCTGTGAAGGCTTTGTTTCTCCCTCTCTTTGCCAAATAAACACATAAGTGCACTGTACATTTCAATAGTTAAAATCCCATGTGCATATACCACCAGTTTGAAACTCTAAGACCAATTTATTTGTAAATTTAGCTTGCACTCCACACACAAGTTTTTTTGTTATTGAAAGATTACTTAATCACAAGAAATGCTAGTTCAATTCAGGAACATCCTTTTTGGTTTTGAAAACCATAAGGGACAAATCACAGGAGCAAAACAAAGAATTTTAGGGGACAAATGCTTTCATGGCTCAAACCAAAGAAATCAATTCCCATAAAACTATTGTCAGTTGTCAGAGCAATAAGCTTAACAGTGGATTTTGGATTCCAGGTGTTCAAACCATATGACCAGAGAAAAAATTGTCTGCATAATCTGATAAGGTATGGTGGTAGTCAGGTAGTTGTTGTATATGATAATTCCTGACTTCAAATTACCCATATTGGTGATGTGTTGTTCCCCACATGTGACAAGAAGCATGGTCTCACTTTAAACGATATCTACCATGTATCTGGTATAAAGAAATACTTATTATCAGTTCCTCAAATTACTTCCACATATCACTATGTCCTTACTATCCATCTACATTGATTCTTCAAGGGCACAATAATGAGTCTATATATGTTTTGTTGGCCAAATCGGTATGATAGAGCCAGATTCGCGATCGGTGATCCTCAAGATAATTAGCCTTTTGTAGTAGGCAAACACTCTCACAAAACAAGATAAAAAACTAAAACTTTGCTATCAATTTTCTTCTCTACTCCATTAATGATGCAATTACAATTATATAAGAAAGGAAAATACATGCAGATAGCCCACGTGGGAACATGGATATAGAACATGGATTTATAATGGTAAAGTGGAAATGTAAGTGGACTAAAAGAAACCTTTAAAACATAAACGTGAGACTGCTTGATGGACCACGATCGGCTTCTCCCTGGGCTGTTAATGTCTGGGTTGTTGATGCCTAGGCTGCTAATGTCTAGGCTGCTGGTGCCGGGCTCATATCACTGTATATGTGTGAATGACAAAGCAAAACCAGAACGCGAACTTGTGGCATCTAGGGTACCACAAACTCAACTTGATGATGGAAAAGGGAATGGTGAACGGTCTGTCATGTTTGGAAATACATAAAGACACTTTCTGTGGAGGATGTCAATTTGGTAAATCAAGTCACCAACCATTCAGTGAATCAACTTATCAAGCCAAGGAGACTTTAGGACTTGTTATTTCTGATGTCTTTGGTCTTGTCCAACATGCTTCAATTTGAGGTATGAAGTAGGTGGTAACGTCATAGTTGATTTTTCAAGATATGTGTGGCTATACTTTACAAACTATAACTACTTTGTTGATTTTTCAAGGATGTCAATTTGGTAAATCAAGTCACCAACCATTCAGTGAATCAACCTATCATTCCATACATACATACAATCATCATAAGTCTAAACATCTACTAGTTTGAGTATTTATTTAAGTTTGTACATACATATTTATTAAAAGATTGTCATGTTTCACGGAAAGATCTCTCTGAAAGGCTCCTTAGTAGCTCAATAATCAAGCCAAAAGATTCATCAATTGAACCAAGGTGATATAAATGAAATTAGTTCATGACTAAAATTAAATCAACAAAGTAGTTATATAGTTTGTAATTAACATAGTTGGAAATTACAAACCAAATTATTACTACAATAAGGTGGATGATAATACGATGAACTCCTATCATGATCTTCTCTAATGATGATTTAAGGTAACTATGACAAGATTAAATTCAAAAGAGAAAATGTTGGGTAAATGTTTAGAAATGAATTTTTTCTGAAATTCTCTTTAATCCACCCCCAAAAAAAAAAAAAAAAAAAATGAATTGCACCTCAACATCAGAAATGACTGGATATTAATATATGCTTATGAAGGTGACACGATTGCACTTAGGACTAAGAATGGTCGCACTAACCAGCCAGTTTTTCAAGTTTTTAGAGTAACAATAATAAAATATAACACAATTAACAAGGGAATAAGATCAAAACAATTTTGGTTTTTAGTTAATAAATATACAATTAATAAAGTTTATAAAAAAATATATGTAATTTTAGTTTTAAGTTATGTAAATACGCAATTAACAAGGTTAAGAAGAGAAAAAGATCAAAACTTAACAACAAGGAAGTTACATGATTATTATATTTAGGCGAGTTGGTCTTTGTTGCTTATTGTATTGTATATTTGTATTGCGTAAGAGGCAAAGTCAAAGGCGTCTATGTCATCTCTCTTTCTTCCAAAGCAACTAAAAAGATTAGAAAAGGAAAGAAAAGAGGGAGGGGTTAAGGCAGGCCGATCAGATCAGATCATCATCTCCAGTGTGCCTCTGCCTTGTACGCAATCACTCTCCCTCTGTCTGTTCGATCTCCCTTCCCTGCTACTGGTACTCATCGTCAACCATTCAATTTACTTTCTTTTTGCTTACTTGATTAAATCTCATCTCATCTTCATTCTTCAAATGTGGAATCGAATTAGGGTTTTGGTGTAATTTACTTACAGGAGCATGGACTTGCACTATAATATTAATAATAATAATAATTTCTTCAATCCTCCTCCTAACGAACATGGACGAAACGACCAGATAGTCTCTCAGTTTCTGCTGAAAAGTTTGCATATTGTGTTGGACTCTAGGGTGCCTTCCATTCGTCCTCATGGTCGAGGCAACCTCCTACCTTTGAAAAAGAGTGACAAATGGTTCAATCTAGCATTAGGTGACCGTCCACCTGCTTTAGATTCTTTAAACTTCTGGCACAGGAACCTAATGGAGCCCATGATAATCGACATTATACTAGTTCAGGAGATGCCTAACCAATCTCATTCTCAATCTGAATCTGAATCTGGATATGGGGCTTTGCTTGAGACGGTTGTCGAGAGATGGGTTGTTCAATACGAGTATTCAAGGGCAACTACCGAATCTTATAAGAAAACATATAAGAAGTCTATCATTCTCTTGCGCTCTCTACATACCATGATGAGGCTCCTTCCGGCATACAGGGCTTACCGAAAGCTATCAACTAAGGGCAAGGCTTGCGATTTTGATATCATTTACAAGGTGTCATCCTTTAGTGCCCCATTCTCAAGGTCGGAGGAACAACTGATGAAACTTTATAGTTTCTTTCCTGTTGAAGCTCAACATGGACATCTTTCTATATCCGTTAAATATCGTGAAAGTCTCTCTGATTTCAACTTGGAAACATCGGCATCATTTCCACCTGAGATCATTACAGATTATGTTGGCAGCCCTGCCACTGACCCATTTAGGGCTTTCGTTAATAATAAAGCAGCGATGACTTTTCCTGTTAGAGAAATACCACCTTCACAACGCCCACATAGCTGGACAAGTGGAGGTCCATTTATGCATAACCAATCGCCTCACTCGTCTAGTGGGCGTTATGATTTTTCTTCTTCTCCTACATCTTCTTATGCTGTTTATGGTCAAAGGACTCAGAATTGTAGACCACCAACTCACCTCAGCTTTGATGATTCACCACCATTCTCTCCATCTCCACCAACATACCTTTCCAGTGGGGGGAATTACCTGCAATCTCGACTGCGCTCAGAGACTGCCCCTGTCAGTATTCCCAATCCCCTTTTCACCACAACTCCCAGACACATTTCCCCTAATTTATCTGATCCTAGTCGACATTCTCTTCCACCCCTATCCCCTAGAGGCTCACGTTATGAGCTGTCATCTCATGAATCTTCTTCTGCAATTAGGTCCCTTAAAAAGTCTGAGATGTCAAGGGTTGGGGACCTGAGTTCTGCTTCTGGTTCTGGGTCAGCAAATCATTATTCTTCTGGTCACAAGGTGGTTACATCCTATGTGTTTTTTTCCCTTAAGCAAATAACTGCAACTGAGGTTCATATTTGTTTATTCCACAGGTATCAAGAGATAACAAAGATGATTCAGGCAGGTTTTCTGGTTTGCTATCATCAAGTGGTTCTCCTCGTATTGGATTCTCCAGAAGCTCCAGTAGATTGTCTCTCCAGGATGAGTTGGATGATATTGACTTCTCATGTCCTTTTATTGTAGATGATGTTGATACTTGTGATTCCCCTGTCAGGTAATTATTCTACCACTCATTTTAGTTTGTCCAACTCATTATTAGGCCAAATGTGTTTTTAATGCAGTGATGATCTTACTTTAAAATTGGTGATGGTCCATCCAGTTTTACAAACTGAGATTTGTCTTCACTTTTACTCTCTCTCTTTCTCTCTCAGTCTTGCGCTGACACCAATTGTTGGCGAAAAACCAGATTGTATGAACGTGCCACTTTGTTTGACACATTTTTACTAACCAGTAATCAGAAACCCGACACACAAAAACTATAAACCAAATATCCCCACTTAAATTAAACAAAACCGAATCATACTATGGCTCAAACTCTTACCTTCTAGGACTAAAACAACTTGATGAACACTCAATTAAATTATTGATAAAAGACAAAATTATCTGCTAAAAACACTCCTAAAACTCTGCTATTTATGGCTGCCTTTATCCAAAAATCTCGACACATTTCATTTGAGCTTCATACTATTCTAGTATAGCCCTTCAACTTTCAAAATTTTCACATTCGTACTAATTAGGATTAACTTTTAATATACTATATCTTCTTATCTTTTGGAGTTGTTGGAGCTGTGCACTGATTCCTGAAGTGCCATAACTGTTACCATTTCCAACATGTGATGTCTTTCTTGTTAGTTTTCAAGTGGCGCAGCGGAACCAACACACGAATACGCACAAACGATTATCACGAAAAACACAAAAATAAACGACACAAGGATTTTACATGGTTCGGTCGGTGTGACCTACGTCCACGGGCTGCAACTAGGGTTTTTTTTATTTGCTTAGTACAAAGATTACAATATACGACATGGATATATATAGAGACTAACTAGGGTTTATAACTTAATAAACAAGAAAACTAAACATGGGCCCAAGCCCAAAGCCTTCACAAACCCAACAATCTCCCACTCGAAGGCTTTGCGATAAATTCTAGCCCGCCATCCAAGCACAAAGCAATCCAGTCGTCTAGTAACTTCAATAATCTTTAAACAAGTCTTCCAAGCCTCCAGTTCCTAAAGAACAAGCCAAGACTCCATCATAGCTCCTAGTTGTAGTGACCCCTCAGCATCAAGTCTTCCTCCATCTTAACCAATTTGGACATTCCACCAGATTCAAAGATACACCGAGGATCATCATCATTCTCCAAATTCAGCAAACAATCATCAGGAGAGAATTTTTCAGTCGTAGTCTTTAAAACCCAATAGTTTTTTGTAACTGTACCCGGAACACGTCCTGTGCCCCCACTGTCACCGAATCCTCTGAATGGTTTAGACTTTCGAACTCGTTCACTTAACATCCCTGCTCCAGACTTCACGTTTGCAAAATGAACTCTCTTAACACCAGATTTAGCGAACCAGATTTTGTCGTGCTTAACCGGGACGGTCATACATCCCTCAGCAGGTACCTCAACCATATACAATGACCCACGCTTTATACCACGAGCAATAAATAGATTAACATTGATCACCTTCCATTTACCATCACCAAACCTAACTTCCAGTCCTTGTTGAAATCAGTTTCTTCTTCAGCCCCGGAATCACCCTAACATTCTTCAGGTTCCACGTAGTTCCCGACGAAGTAACCAGATCAATATCCCCCATGCCCGTTACCTCAAGTATCTCGTCATTAGCTAATTGTACCTTTCCAAAATCACCATGTTTTAGATTCACCATCGTTTCCCCGTTGTCCATGGCGTGAAACGAAGCACCTAAATCCATGACCCAAAGAATCCACACTGTTTTCCACACTGAGTATCAATGCATCATCATTAGAAACATTCCCAATAGCAGTGTTTAATTTTTTTTATTCAGACACTAACTCTTAACATGTTCCACCTCATTGCAGCTCCAGCACTTCACATTTTCATTAGGTTTAGATGAACTCCTACCCTGACTCCCACTGTTCCTGTTATTATCCCGACCCCTGCCAACATTTAGCAACTCACTATTTGATGATTCACCTGAGTTTCTTCTTCTGGCATCTGTACCCATAATTAAATCCCGAATACCATCAAAAGTGAAACCCTTGGTCCCCACTGAACTTGAAATTACAGTCATATTTCTAGACCAACTATCAGGCAGAGATGACAACAGCAGTAGAGCCTGAACTTCATCATCAAACTTAATTCCAACAGAAAAAGTATTGTTCAGATTGAATTTAGATTATTGATGTGAGCAGTCACTGAGCTTCCTTCTTTCATCCTTGTGTTGACCAGCTCCCGAATCAAGAACACCTTATTCGTCGTAGACGGTTTCTCATACATATTTGACAAAGCAGACATCATACCACGAGTCGTGGTTTCCTTAATGATGTTAAAAGCAACATTTTTCATCAAAGCCAATGTAATAACTGTTAGGTTTCAAGCGGCGCAGCGGAACCAACACACGAACACGCTCAAACGATTATCACGCAGAAAATAGAAAAATAAACAACACAAGAATTTAACGTGGTTCGGTCGGTGTGCCCTACGTCCACTGGCTGCAACTAGGGTTTTCTTTATTTGCTTAGTACCAAGATTACAAATACATGACATGGATATATATAGAGACTAATTAGGGTTTATAACCTAATAAACAAGAAAACTAAATATGGGCCCAAGCCCAAAGCCTTCACAAACCCAACAATCTCCCACTTGAAGGTTTTGCGATAAATTCTAGCCCGCCATTCAAGTACAAAACAACCCAGTCGTCTAGTAACTTCAGTAATCTTCAAACAAGTCTTTCAAGCCTCCAGTTCTCAAAGAACAAGCTAAGACTTCATCACATCTCCTAGTTGCAGCGACCCCTCATCATCAAGTACCAGAAGGGCCAGTTGAAGCTCCCCTGAGCTCCAACTCAGTCATGGCTAGTCCCGCCAATGACTCATCCTCCATCTTAACCAATTTGGACATTCCACCGAATTCAAAAATACTCCGAGGATCACCATCACTCTCCAAATTCAGTAAACAATCACCAGAAGAGAATTTTTCAGTCGTAGTCTTTAAAACCCAACGTTTCTTTGTAACTGTACCCTGAACACGTCCCGTGCTCCCACTGTCACCGAATCCGCTAAATGGTTTTGACTTTCGAACTTGTTCACCTAACATCCTTGCTCCAGACTTCACGTTTGCAAAATGAACTCTCTTAGCACCGGATTTAGCGAACCAGATTTTGTCGTGCTTAACCGGGATGATCATACATCCCTCAGCAGGTACCTCAACCATATACAATGACTCACGCTTTATACCACGAGCAAAACTAGATTCCCATTGATCACCTTCCATTTACCACTACCAAAACTTACTTCTAGTCCTTGTTCATTCAGTTGACCAACTGAAATCAGTTTCTTCTTCAACCCCGGAATCACCCTAACATTTTTCAGGTTCCATGTAGTTCCCAACGAAGTAACCAAATCAATATCCCCCATGCCCGTTACCTCAAGTATCTCGTCATTAGCTAATCGTACCTTTCCAAAATCACCATGTTTCAGATTCACCATCTTTTCCCCGTTGTCCATGGTGTGAAACGAAGCCCCTGAATCCATGACCCAAGAGTCCATACTGTTTTCCACACTGAGTATCAATGCATCATCATCAGAAACATTCCCAATAGCAGTGTTCAATTCTTTCTTATTCGGACACTGTCTCTTAACATGTCCCACCTCATTGCAGTTCCAGCACTTCACATTCTTTCTAGGTTTAGATAAACTCCTTCCCCGACTCCCACTGTTCCTGTTATTATCCCAACCCCTGCCAACATTTAACAACTCACTATTTGATGATTCACCCGAGTTTCTTCTTCTAAAATCTTCACCCATAATCAAATCCCGGATACCATCAAGAGTGAAACTTTTTGTCCCCGTAGAACTTGAAATTGAAGTCACAGTTCCAGACCAACTCTCAGGCATAGTCGACAGCAGCAGTAGATGTCACACCTCGGTTTCAGGACACCTCGGGAGTGCGACCGATTGGTACACTTTATTGTTCATTTTTTTTTTATTTGAAAGACTTGAAAGACGTATACTCAGCGGAAAAACGTTTCACAATTCAATTCATAACGTAAAATAACTCTGATAATTTATAAAAGCAAACTTTCATATATTCATGGGAATTAAATACCCATTATTTTACATAACATTGTTTAAAGTAATGTTTACAAAACTTTCTGTCGACCGACAGATATTCAAAACTTGCCACAAGGTCTATGCCTAGGAAACTTAGTCCTTCCAGCACTATTCTTGATAATATGTTTATCACAGGGTTTCCACTCCTAGGATTCACAGTCCATCAGCACTAACACCTGACTAAACATATTTAATCATGTTTACCTGAAAATGTTTGAAAAATAATACATAAGCGAAAAGCTGGTAAATACATTTAATTTGACACAAAAATATTTCGGCATAAATAACGATAAACAGTTAATCATAAATTAATGGTAAACCACACATTTAGCAGTCTATTTCAACTGAAAGTCCCCCTTCATATACACTGGTAGTGGTGCTCAGACTGTCTTACTACGGAACTCTCCGGATCGGCACTGAGTCTGAACCAGCCCTAGTATGGGATTTTCACCCATCCTCAGGATATAATTTGATCAAACATACATATACTTCTGGTCTAAATGTTTTAGCAGAATACCTCTAAGCATTAACATGGTTAACTTACTAATGCCATTTTCGCAAAATAAAATCATTTGATCATTTTGAAAGTATTAAAAGTATTCACCTGATAAGTTGAACAGAGCCTCTAAACTTAATAAGCTTTTGTTTCTTGAAGTAACTTAATGATTAAGTTACGAGCTTCTAAATCAGAACTTCTATACTTGATATCTAGAGCATCTACATCGGTTTTCTAATTTTAAGTTATCTTGGTGGTGTTTAAAAGGAAGGAGGGAGTTCCGTATGTGAAAATAGGGAAGCCAAAAGGTTATGAAATGAAATGAAACTGAAGGCATCTATTTATATAAGAACATTTCTTACTTATTAAGTATTTCTTACTCATTAAGTATTTCTTATTTATTAAGTTATATTCAAAACTTAACTATTAAGTTTTATATTTTATTCATAACTTAGTCATTAAGTTTAATATTTTATCCAATACTTAGCTATTAAGTTTAATATTTTATCCTATACTTAGCTATTAAGTTTAATATTTTATCCAATACTTAGCTATTAAGTTTTATACTTTATTCAAAACTTAGCTATTAAGCTTTATCCAAAACTTAGCCGTTAAGTTTTATCCGTAGCTTAACTATTAAGTTGTTTTAAAGCTTAGCCATTAAGTTTTATCTAAAACTTAGTCATGAAGTCACGTTTGAAAAATAGCCATGATTATTTTATTATTAAACATAATATACGAAAATTTTACGGGTGTTACAGTAGAACCTGAACTTCATCATCAAACTTAATTCCAACAGATACAAGTCTTGTTAAAATTGAATTTAAATTGTTGATATGAGCAGTCACTGAGCTTACTTCTTTCATCCTTGTGTTCACCAGCTCCCGAATCAAAAACACCTTATTCGCTTCAGACGGTTTCTCATACGTATTTGACAAAGCAGACATCATACCACGGGCCGTGGTTTCCTTAATGATGTTAAAAGCAACATTTTTCGTCAAAGCCAATGTAATAACCGCACGAGCCTTTTTGTCCTTTGATTCCCAATCAGTTTGTTTTATTTTCTCAGGTTTTTCTTCTAGTACCATATCCAAGTCCTTTTGACATAACAATGCTTCTATTTGCATCTTCCACCAACTGAAATCAGAACCGTTAAATTTCTCGATCACAACCTTCCTGTCTTCAGCCATCTCAAACAGCAAACAAGAAGCAAATCGAAACAGTGAACAGACACAGCAATGGTATAGGCCTGAACTTGACGGCTGTTCTACTGAACACTGTCAATTAACCAATTTGCTCCTACAATAAATCTTGTAGACAAATCAAACCCGAACGTACTTTTTTTTTCACTGAATACGGTTCCCCAAATAGTTGATAATAACCAGTCAACAAATAAAAACTTGAAAACACAAAACCTTAACCTTTACCCGACGAATCCGAGAGTTTTTTCACCAAACCCTAATCGACGGCTCAAAGGGTTTACACGATGCCTTAACACGATCAAACTTTCTTCACCTCAAACACCCGTTGGTTCTCTTCTTTTTCTCGTAAAAAAAAATAATAAACAAAAATCTTAGTTGGTTTTCTTTTTGTCCTCTTGTGATTGCATAAACCCAAGGAATTTTGCTTCCTTCACGTGGATATCTTGCGAACAAAAGAAAATCTTTATCGCTTTGCTTTCTTCAATGGTAGGCAGCAACACAAAGAACCAATGATTTTCTTTTCTTCCTTTTTTGTTTTTCTTCCTGCGCAGACACTTACAAAAAAAAACATTTTCTTTTGTTCTTATCTTGGTCGAGGCAACAAAAAAATAATAACAGGTGACGTGCGGTGCAGCGATTCCAAGGGCTCCAATCTCAAACCCTAATCGCAATCCTTCTACGAATCGTATCAATGCAATCGTATGTTCAACGAACCTGGCTCTGATACCACTTGTTAGGTTTCAAGCGGCGCAGCGGAACCAACACACGAACACGCTTAAACGATTATCACGCAGAAAATAGAAAAATAAACAACACAAGAATTTAAACGTGGTTCGGTCGGTGTGACCTGCGTCCACGGGCTGCAACTAGGGTTTTCTTTATTTGCTCAGTACCAAGATTACAAATATATGACATGGATATATATAGAGACTAATTAGGGTTTATAACCTAATAAACAAGAAAACTAAATATGGGCCGAAGCCCAAAGCCTTCACAAACCCAACAATAACCGCACAAGCCTTTTTGTCCTTTGATTCCCAATCAGCTTGTTCTATTTTCTCAGGTTTTTCTCCTAGTACCATATCCAAGTCCTTTTGACATAACAATACTTCCACTTGTATTTTCCATCAACTGAAATCAGAACTGTTAAATTTCTCGATCACAACCTTCTCGTCTTCAGCCATCTCAAACAGCAAACAAGAAGCAAATCGAAACGGTGAACAGACACAGCAATGGCATGGGCCTGAACTTGATGGTTGTTCTGCTGAACACTGTCAATTGACCAATTTGCTCCTACAAAAAAACCTTTGCAGACAAATCTAAACCCGAAAATACTCTTCTTTCACAAAAACACGGTTCCCCCAAACAGTTGATAATAATCCGTCAAAAAGCAAAACTTGATAAACTCTTTTTTTTCAAGAAGAAAACTTGTCGAACCCCCAAAAGAAAAAATAAACGACAAACCTGTTTCTTTTTTTTTTTTTTTTTTTGTGTGATTGACCGCTGTAACTCAAAGAAAACAAAGATATAATTATTTCTTGGATGTTGTGCTTCACAAATGATAAATAGAGGAAACGTAAGATGGCTTCTCATCAAATAAACAAGTTAATGTTTTCTTATCACACAATTTCCAAGAAAAGAATAATATTACCTTCGTTTTTTTTTTTTTTTTTTTGTCCTTACACTATCGGAAAGCCACAAAAAAAAATTCTCCGCCGATCTCGAACAAATACGGCCTACAAGGTTTTAAATCAAACCTTAACCTCTGATCTTCAAATGGAATAACCAATCTTCCTACGAATCGTTTCCCGTGCAAAAAGTGTGTTCAACGAGCCAAAGCTCTGATACCACTTGTTAGGTTTCAAGCGGCGCAGCGGAACCAACACACAAATGATTATCACGCAAAACACAAAAATAAACGACACAAGGATTTTACGTGGTTTAGTCTGTGTGACCTACGTCCACAGGGCTGCAACTAGGGTTTCTTTATTTGCTCAGTACAAAGATTACAATACATGATATGGATATATATAGAGACTAACTAGGGTTTATTACTTAATAAACAAGAAAACTAAACATCGGCCCAAGCCCAAACCCTTCACAAACCCAACATTTTTGGTGTTTTGACCCCTCTTTCCGCCCTGACTGTTTTCTCCTTCAAATTCTTTTTCCTTGGCCTTTTGTTTAACTGTGAGTTTGAAGATTTGCTTGAACTCCTGCGACGTATGCCTTCTCCCAGGTCACAAATAACTTCAAAAGTGAACTTAACAGTTCCTGGGGTACTACTAACTGTTGTAAGTGACTGAATCTTGATTTAAACACGTTGACATGAATGACACGAGGCGGACGACTTTTCATATCTGAGCCTGAGCTCTGATACCATTTGTTAGGTGTATATCATTGGAAACCTGCAAAACAATGTTGAAACTTTAGCTTCTTGATATGCTTGCTAACCTGTTTGGCATATCATCTGCAACAAAGTTTAGAATAACATCTGAATACCTTCACTACAGTTTGTTAAAATACATCTGGGAGCTGCTTCAAGCAATCCCTTATCCCTTGGTGGCATACCCATGAGCATGTTATATGGCACTCCTATTGTGCTTTATTATGGGTTTAAAGTCTGAACTAGTGCTTAAAACTATAATACTCGCAGAAGAGTTAGCTAATGTCGAAAACAGGTGGTTTCAGCTGCTGTGGTTATCTTGGACATCTTATTGATATGGATGAGCTGTAAACCATATAAAATTACAAAACCTTAAGAGTTGGAAAAGGGTAAAATTCCCTTCGAATACCAGTTTGACCTAAATAATACTTCAGTTACTATATGCCAAGTGGGTTTTTAGTTACCTAATTGCATTATGGTCATCAATCTTGTTAGGGGTGCGTGCAGTTAGCCGACCTGGGAAAAGAAAAAAGATTGGACCTAATATCCCACTGAAATTGACATCATGACTCAAATATTTGTTACAGGACTAGTTTTAGACAGGCTGTGCCAATAGCAGTTATTCTGAATATGTAAAATTTATGTATGTATGAAGTTACTAACTTCTGATGTTGCATTTGACAGTCAGAGTGGTAAAAAATCACAAGATGCTGCAGTAGGTGCCCTTGTGCGTATGTTGAGAAGGGCACCACCCCTTAGACAAGATTCTAGTTGCTGCAGTGAACATGTTGAGGCCCAATCCAACACGTCCGAATTGTGTATATCCCGGAAGACATCTGATGCTTTGGAGGAGCTCAAGGTTTACACCGGCATCAAGCATTTCATTCTCTCCAAGAGTGAAAATACAAAGCAACAGCACGTATTCACCTTGTGAATATTCTAACCTTTTGTCTGGCATAGCTTTATCTTCTATAAGTTTAGCTTAGCACACCCTCACTTCTGTCATCAAGTAACTTTCAAAATTTGATATATGGGTGGTTATTTATACTCAAATTGTGATATGTATATAGTAATTTTTTTTAACTGGTGGCTTTATAATGTTTTTTCCTGTGTGGGCATCAAAAATTCTGTTTACAGATCTTTGATCTCTCTCTAAAAATTCTGTTTACATATCAGCTTCTTTGAAAATTTTAAGTTCTTGTAATAGCTAGGAGTTTCGAAATGATGTTTTGTAAGAATGTCTAAATATTGTAATAGGTAGGAGTTTCTAAATGATTTAATCTTCCTGCCACCTAGTTGTATTCAAGAACTTAGTAGAAAATCATATATACATCTCCAATTAATTTCAAAACAAGTTTTGAGCCGGGACGAAGCTTGAACACTCCATAGGAGGGCGGGGGTGAAATTAAATTTTTTTAGGGGGGGCAAACTTGATATATATAAAAAAGTTTACACTACCAGATCAAAAATTTACATTATCAAACCAAAAATTAACACTACTGACGAAAAAAATAAGAGCCTCCTATTATCCTTCACCCCCTGTTGAAGTGATAATAAGATGGTATAAACTAGAAGATAGGATGTTATGATGATGAACAATCAAGAACAAATAACGGATTGGAGTGATAATTAGATGGTATAAACTAGAAGATAGGATGAAGAAATCCGTTCATCGTTATCATAGATTAGATCCCGCCCCAATGGATTGTTCAAGCTACGTAAGATGGCGTGATGGTTTTGCGTACAATGATTTTTTTTTTAATCTTCCCCTCTTGTTAGATTTCTCCACTAAAGTTTATTTAAAAGTTTTAATAATTGGTGTTCTTGTTAAACTTTTTTTTTCTGCTATCATGAACGACATGTTAATGACCGTTCTCTTTTATTCTGCTATTGGTCCGCAAATCTAGTTTCCTGATTGTTTTGATCATACTTTGCAATGTTTGTTGTCGCCTTAGTCCCATCGATCTTAACCGTGTTTAGGTTAACATCCAGATATTTATATCTTTTTACATTTGCAAATTTTAAAAGTGCAAAGTTTTTTTTTATGTTCTTATTATTATTAATTTTTTTGCACATACGCATCTGCGATGTTACTGAAAGCTTGAAAAATCTTTTTAATTAAACTATTTGAACATTCTTTCGAGATATTTGAAATGAAAAAAGTTGTTTTGATGAAATGTTATTCTCTGTCAACTGGTTATCTTATTGCATCTTCTTGCGTAAACACCACTTGTCATCTATCCTCCTGTATGATATGGTTTCCACTCATTATATTACATAAAATTAGCTATAGGCAACTTCGGCTCTATGTTTTAGAATTTAATTTAACTTATCATTTAAAATGATTTTCAAAAATTATTTATTAACAATCTTTGTTCTTTATGCAATTGCGTTTACGTTTTTTTTTTTTTTTTTTTGAACGGCAATTGCGTTTACGTATTACAACATTTATTTACCGTGAAAATTCATAAATATTCGTATAGATTAGAGAGAAAACCTTGTAATATATTATGTATTATTTATTACTATATGCATGTATGTGTATGAATACAAATAGAATAACTGCAAACAAATCCATTTTATGCCTCCTAATTAAAAAGAATATTATAATAAACCCAAACTAATACATTATAGCCCTCTACATTAAGAGCTAGAGAAAATTTAAGTCTCGGACTAGAATAAAAGATAACTATTATTATTATGTAAGTATAAGAACATCCAATTTCAAAAGAAAATAATAAACTCAAAAAATTAGTATGAAGAAATCTGTCTCAAACAATGATAAAAGTTCTAAAGCCCTAGCAGCGGTCGCAAGAGGCACTACGATGAAGCTATGGTGAAAAGCTATAACTGCGATGACATAAGCTTGACTACGGCGATATAAACAAATGGAAGAGAAGAATAATTAAAACCTAACATATATACAAACATTCCTGGTACAGATTGAGATGGAGAATAATAGAAAGAAAAATCACCACACAAGGAGCTGTAACGCAGACATTTTTAAAACATCTATTTTATAACAATTTCCACGAATAATAGTTTATTCTTAAAAGCAGTTCCATAATTTTACATTTACAAAAAGTATTTAACATAGCGAGGGGCAGAGAGAGGTATGTGTTCTTATTGATGACGAGCAACCAACTCCTCATGTAACCTACTGAACACTAATTTCACAGGGATACAAGCAACTGCTGTGGGCAATGACTCTGGCTTCATCACCCCTTTTTCTCCTTCATAAGAATCCAAATCTGTACTATGCTGTTGCTGGGTCCCACCTATCGAAGACAGGGTTCTTATTTTCTGATTGCAGAATGAAGTGCTGCTCTTCCTTTTCAAGAGTTTTTTTGACTTGCGACTCCCTTTACCATCTTCATCATCCACTAGATAGTCTTCCTCCAATGTTGATAAATGGGGTGGTCGGCGAACACGACATTTTGCAGTCCTCCTGGCGGTCCTCCAAGGTTGAAGTGTTGAGTCAACACCATATAATGATTCATCTTCAGCTGATGCAGAAAGAAGTAGGATAAAATCAGATGAACCGTCCTCTAAGGTTTCAACTGGGATAGGGTGACCTACAATTGCCTTGTCATTCAACTTGCTCATGAGGGAAATCATAGGTACATGCTCTCTCTGATAACCCGATTGAACTCCAACATCAACATCAATTAGCATGGACTTGATCCTCCCAGTCCCACCATCAAACTGACAGGGGCTGCTGAGGACATGTACAGGAGGAGGATCATGGTAGCATCCTCCTTCCAAACAAGACTCAGGGTGATCCTCCCAACCTCCTCGAGAAGGCCCCACATGGACACCATCATTCATCCAAGCAGCTGTACTAATAGACGAGGATGATACCACCTTTCTCTCTCTGTATCTGCGACTATTCCTTTTTCCTTTCAGTTGCCATTTCGAGACAGTCATACTGCTCTGTTGGGGCAGGAGTAGGCAATCCCCGCTGTCATCAGGAAGTCCAGACTCATCACCTGTGCTCTCATCTTCTCCTTCGGCTTCAGATCTTCCGATTCCAAATGCTTTAGGTATAAATTCAATATCTTCACCTTCATCTAAACACAAATCAAAATATAAAAAATAAAAAATAAAAAATTAATGTTCTAATATTAAAACACAAACAAATGAGACTAGAAACACACATACATACATAAATATACACAGATTCAAATGTAATGATTGCTCAGCTGAACTATTTTTAATTTAACAGCCCTAAGAATGCATTATGGGTTCTACTAGTAATTCATTTGTCGTCCTTCAGACTGGAAAATTCCCCTGCCGCACTCCTAATTCCTAAACATCATCAACTGGTGTCTCACCCTAAAAGGGATGTGGATTGTTGTATTTTTAATGATATTACGGTTTAATTAAAAGTAAAATAAAATTGGACCACCATATGGAGGATCTACGCTCAATCCCACAATTACTTGCAAAGACTAATTGTCCTTTTAACAATCTATGGTAGAGTACCTTAGCTGGAGAACAGTCTTAGAAACAAACATAAATTCTACTAGAGATTATGGAACTTTCTCCAATCCAGATTCTACACAAGATACCATCTATTGGACATCAACAGAAAAGCCATACAGAAATATATTTCAAAGAATGAGCATGATCTTATATTGGTAATGGTGAAAAAACAATGGCACTATTTGGAAAAAAAGAAAAAGAAAGCAATAAGAAGAAAGAGAACCTAAAAGTGCAGCCATAGCATCATATGTGTCCGATATCAGAGATTCAGTGCCAGAAGAATCAGTTTCAGTGTCTTCATTTGATCCAGTAGTGTTGTTTTCTTCATTCAAACCAATGGCATTTTTTTCACACTCGAGTGTTGAAATTTCCACCTGGTCAGGAAAAGTTTGGGTGTAGTCAAAACTGTCGACTGATTTAACTCCCATGCCTGCATCCATTGCGGTGTATGTTTGCTCCTCCCTTAAATTAAGAGAGCAACCATCGGCATGTGACTGTAAGGGGTGAATGTGGGGAACTTTAGCACTACTCTTGAGTAACTGAACAAGAGGGCGACGTCTATCATGCCTCTTGTTCAGCGTTTCCTCAATATTATTACCCTCTTGTTGTGACCTCTTCCTTTTCTCCAAAAGATTATTACTACTGACAGGAATCCTACTTTCTTGTGTCATACCATACAGAACCCCATCAGCAGCATCAGCATGCTCATAGGAACCGTTTGAGTCAGCCAAGGAAGAAAGGTTATACTTGGATGAAACAGGACCACCCACGCTAAGGTCTTGCAAACCTCTCAATCTAGGACGTACATCTGTGCTTTTATCATCTGCATTCAGTTGACTACCACTCCGTTCTGGAAACAAGAGACCGTCCTCACGAGACGGGTCCATTTTTGTGTTGCCATGTTTCTCATTGTCGCATGAAGTTTCTGCTGAAGTTACAACTGCGTCTTTTCCTAGTAACTTGGCATTAGACTGGACACCTGATTTCCTGTATTTCTTTTCAAGCAGTTCTTTCTCAAGCTCAAGAGCATGAAGGATAGCATCTTCCCTACGTGCATATTTCTCTCTTTTCTTTGGAGGCATTCCCTGTGAAGCTTCAGCCCTCTCGATGCAGTCATCAAACTCACCACAGCGAAATGGTTTAACTCGCTTAGACTTCTCCAGGTTGTACCAGTCCCTGCTCATTGACAAATAAAAGCACCAAATACATCAACTAAACATACAAGTACAAGAATTAATTAATTTCACTCGTGATCATTATTAACTTCTTGTCAATTATTCCTTGAACAATAAAATTAGCTCAAGTCCACTTATAATAGATCATGAGTACGACTTATTGCTTTACACATACCCATCATTCCCTGCTCCAGGAAACCAAGGCATTTCTCTTTCTCAACGAACTTGAATGCATTTACCACATGCAGTGAAAGATGGTATGTCTAATAGCAATGATGGATATCACTATCAACATATGTAAAAGAACTCAAGACCTGAGAGTGACACTACTAATCAGCTATATTTGATATTTCCCCTCTCTCTCTCTCTCTTCATGTATAACTTACTATCATACAAAACCATGCATGTTCCTGATAACTTTAATCTTGAGTTATTAATTATGAAAGTTTGAGGGTCTGTTTTGTCAGTTTATTAAAAGTTTGGTTTTATTTTTGTTCAATGATTTTGAGTCTATTTTTGTAGTCGATGTTCTCCTTGTTTGCCAAGGTTATGAGTTGGTCTAAATTAGTTAAAATAGGAGTAGATTGTTTTCTAATTCTTGTACCTGATTGTTCTGATTTTGATTAATAGAAAGAGTAGTGGGTTGTCCTCCCCAAAATTCTGTGTTTGTTTGTTTGATTGAAAGGCCAATTTCCAACAATTGGTATCAGAGCGCAGAGAAGAAACGCCAAGAATATTCAGGTCGCTGATCAGATTGGTGATCTTGTGTTGCTGATCGAGTCCAGAAATTTGATCAGAAAATCAGAACCTGTTGCAGAGGTCTGATTGCAAGAAGTTGTTTGATCCGAGAAGAAGAAGAAGAAGAAGAAACCGGAAGCAAGACATGGCAGATGGTGGTAATGCAAGAAACGCAGGGCAAGTAGTTCATGCACTAACTGCTAAGGAACCGACAAGTACTTTTTCTCTACAAGCTCCAAAGTTGACCTCGACCAATTATACAGCATGGTCAGTCATGATGAAGATTATATTGGGGGCAAACGGATTGCAAGAAACAATTGATCCAGAAAAAGGAAAAGGGACAGAAGAAAGAAAGAAATTCATGGCCTTGGGAGCCATCTTCCAAACTTTGCCCGAAGATGTTATGCTTCAGATGGCAAAGTATTCAGAACCGAAGGACGTATGGGAGGCACTAAGAGTTAGGTACTTGGGAGCAGAATGAGTCCAGAAAGCACGCCTTCAAATGTTAAGAAGCGAGTTGGAAGCATTAAAGATGGGAGAAACAGAAAGTATAGATGACTTTGCTGCAAAACTAGGTGGAGTACAATCAAAATACAAGAGTTTGGGAACAACACTTGAAGAAGAGGTTATGGTAAGAAAATTCTTAAACTCAATGCCTGATAAGTATCTACCTATAGTTTCCTCGATTGAGCAATTTGCAGAAATCGAGAAAATGACATTCGAAGATGTGGTCGGACGATTAAAGGCATATGAGGAAAGAAATAAGCTTAAGAACATAAGTGAAAGCTCATCCCAAGATAAACTCTTGTTCACTCAAACTGAAAGCTCAAAGAAAGTTGAAAACTACCAAGGACGTGGTAGAGGACGTGGAAGATTCAACGGAAGAGGAAGAGGGAATCGAAGATGGAACTATGAACGAGAGGTTGATCAAGATGAACAGAGTGAGGATCAAAGGAGGAAGAACTCTGAAGAATGGCAAGACAGAAGAAGAACCTAAGGTGCTATAACTGTGATAAGATCGGGCATTATTCGAGCGAGTGTAAAGCACCTAGTAAAGGGAGAGAAGAAGCAAACTTGATAAAAAAGAGATGATGATGGACCTGCTTTGCTTATGGCAACTTGCTCATTAACCAAGTAAGGCTGAATGAAGAAAAAGTCTATCTTGGTGAATATGAAAAGAATGAAAGAGAAGAAGGAATGTGGTATTTGGATAATGGGGCAAGCAATCATATGATGGGACGACGGGACTACTTCAGTAAGTTGGATGAGAAAATTGTTGGTCAAGTGAAATTTGGTGATGGTTCTCGGGTTGAAGTCAAAGGCAAAGGAACAGTTCGTGTGCAGTGCAAGAATGGTGATCAAAAGGAATTTTCTAATGTGTATTACATTCCAGATCTATCTAAGAACATTCTTAGTTTGGGTCAATTTGATGAGGCTGGATGCAAAATTGCAATTGAAGATGGAATCTTGAAGATACATGAAAGAACAGGAGATTTGTTAATGAAAATACAAAGGTGTTCAAATAGACTTTACAAAATCAAACTTCAGGTAACTGCTACTGAACCTGCTAAGAAGAAAGAAAAAGAATCTGAAATGAAGTCAGCAATTGAAATTCAATTCGGAACGTTCCCTGTGACTCGGTTCGGTAGACTAGATGAGAGTGTGAAAAGCCAAGCAGATTTGCTTGGAAGTTCATTTCAAGAAGAAAGAATTCAAGAAAAGAAAATGGAGACAAGTAAAATCCCAAAGCAAGACGTGGATGGTTCAAATGCTAATGATCGTGAAACAATTAAGCAAGTCTGTTATAGACAATTGAAGAGGAGGAACAAAGGCAAGAAGAAAAAGCACAACTCAAGATTAAGGGGGTGATTGATAACTTTAATCTTGAGTTATTAATTATGAAAGTTTGAGGGTCTGTTTTGTCAGTTTATTAAAAGTTTGGTTTTATTTTTGTTCAATGATTTTGAGTCTATTTTTGTAGTCGATGTTCTCCTTGTTTGCCAAGGTTATGAGTTGGTCTAAATTAGTTAAAATAGGAGTAGATTGTTTTCTAATTCTTGTACCTGATTGTTCTGATTTTGATTAATAGAAAGAGTCGTGGGTTGTCCTCCCCAAAATTCTGTGTTTGTTTGTTTGATTGAAAGGCCAATTTCCAACAGTTCCTTCCTACCAGTCTCTTAGTTATTGACTTTACAGGCCTTGGGACCACTGGGTTTTACATCCAAAACATGTATCAGTAGTATTTTCTCTATCAGATTGACATGATCATCTACGTTGATAGGAACTTACAGGCTGTGTACAAGTTGTTTTAACAGCACAAGAAGACGCTATGCAGCACTTCAAATGTTAATGGCATGATATTCGATGAGAAAAATCAGAGAACGCATAGTTCCTACAAAAATATTAAGCTACCCAAACACACAGGCACAAGCAAGCAAACAGTTTTTGAATCATGGTATAACTGGAATATCTTATGTTCTTGAATCTCCCATTACAAACAACTCCCACCTAGGAATGCCCATACACCTAAAGACACAAGTTCCCCTACAATTTATAAAGCGTAAAAGTAGAAAATTGTTTACACCCAGTTGATAAACCCATCAGAAACAGACAATGAAGCATATAAACAAGTTCATTATTAATCATAAGACCAAGTAATAAGACGATAATCCAAAACAAAAGGATATATGAGCCATAGCCTTTTGAAAACAAAACAAGAGCAGTTTGTTTGTTTGTAAATAGACGAGATGAGAAATGAAAAAAAGTTCTTACACACTGGCATCCTCCCTGCCGAGAAGTTTGACCGGGGTTCCAGATCGAGGAGACATGAGATGAGAAGCAGAGAGCTCAACTGGGCCCAGAATCTTACCCGGCCACCACGACCCGTTCCGCCTCCGAACCCAGACGATGGTCCCAACACCGCAATCAATCACGGCATCAGAGCTTTCCATCGCTGCTATTTCTTTAACCTAAACCTAATAAAATGCTCAAGAGTTATGGTTCAACCTCCACGGATGGGGATATGTTTTAGGGTTAGGGTTAGGGTTAGGCCTTCCATTCAAATCAAATCAGGGAAATTAGGTTTTTGTTATAAATAAAATTAGCAGTCGATCGGCAAAAGCATGAATGTGAGTTTGGAGCTGTAAATGCTATCTCCCTCTGTGTGTGTGTGCGTGTGTGAGTGTGTGTGTGCGAGTGTGTGTGTGCGTGTGTTTGTTATCAGGATGAAAGACTCGCCGGTGTTAGACTCGCTGCAGATTTCACAGAGAGAACGAGTTGAGGCACTGTGCACGCGGAGACAACCACATGACACGTTTTATAATAACAATAATAACAATAATAATAATAATAATAATAATAATAATAATAGTTATTGTTGTTGTTATTGCTATTGCTATTATCTTTTTTCATCTTAAATCACAAATAAATTCTTGAAGATTTACCTTTATCAAAATAACTTGCAGGACCTGTGCACCTTTCACGATGGGTTTAAATCAATTTCGACAAAGTAGAAGATATGAATATGGATTAAAGGCTCAAGAATGGTGGTTCATTGTGCCCATAAGCACTCATTTACCACGCCAAAACAACAAACTTGACATGCATTTGTTCATCATCATCGTTTACATACATATATATACATGTATTTATATGTGTGAGTGTGTCAAATGAAAATGTAACATAGTTTTACATATACGTCACACATAGGCTACGTACATGTAATAATTTTTTATTGACATGTTGTATTATATGTAACCCTCTTCATTAACATAATTATATTCAATATATATGTAATAAATACAAATACTCTTTTAACATTTAAAAGAACAAAAATATTTTTAATTATATTAGTGTTTTTGGTGATTTTTTTTTTTGTTTTCACATAACTAATTGGTTTTCTTATAAGCCTTCCACTATTGGTTTCTCTATTGACCCCTTGTTATTGTGACAACATGCGCTAACTAGTCAAAATTTAAACTTATTATTTTTTAAATAACTTTATTGCACATATGTCACGACTCAGCCGATACCTAAGCATGATGTTTGATATAATCCAAACACGATGAAATAATACAACATATATTTATTTCACTAGTACATGTTGCTCGTTCCCGATTACAAATACATATCTTGAAATAAAAGAAACTGAAAATAATAAAGTATAACCCAATTAAATTTATTTAATAATAAAGTTGGATTAAACTAAAGTTTCCGTACTTCGACTGGGGTTAGTCTTTATAGTGCATAATGTCTACATGCTTCACTCATGAACATTACCTGAAAAATAAATATTCAAAATATGTCAACAATATATTAGTGAGAACATGAGTTTTAGACATAAGACACAATAAATAAATACGATGTAAATTTAATAAGTTCACAATCAAACTTGTGCCAACAACCTATGGACATCAAAATAAAAATTCTCCTACTTATATCAGCTTACATAAATTATCAAATAGTACGAATATATGACACAAAATAAAGATATATAATACAGTGGATGTTAGTATCAAATAAGTTTACTGTTTTGGAGGTTTCCTAAATAGTATTTACCCATATGTTGTTTTACGACAAGACTGTGCATTCTGTATTGTTCCATTAAAAGATCGTGTTTTGTTTAGGGTAAAAGATCATATAAAACAACATACATTTATGCGTAGATTACAGTAAAATAACAAGGTAAAAACCACATTCTATGTCGTTTTATAATAAAAGAACATATTATATATAGTTTCAATGTAAAACAACATATTTTATGATGTTTTCATGTTTTGGTTGTGACATCCGATAATTTTCCATTACCAAAACTTCGTTAGTTTCGTTAGATCTTGCATACATGGGCCATGAGCACATATTGATTGTCGTTGAACGTTGATGACTTAATGAATAATTAATATTGCTTTAACTAATATTAACATGATTAACAATTTTGATTATTATTTTATGTTTATGTGAATAAGGAGTTAAGCATCATTTTATGTGTTATGTTTTACAGCGTGACTAAGTGTAATATATGATTTCATGGGTGGTAATTACCAATGGGATTTCATATTATTTGTTAGTTAATAAAGTCCATAAATTATGAGATGAAAAATTATTTAAAAGTATAAAAAGGTTAGCTTTATAATTTATAAAACATCAAGGGGAAATTAAGGAAATTTGTTACAATATTTAAACAAAAATAATAAAATCCTAGCCCCCCTTCCCACCTCCAAAAGCGGCCTAGCACCCTCCCCACTGCCCCCTTGCGATTGTGATCCAAGAACAGGCAAAACATTTGATATTGATCAAGTCTTGATTACCTCTACGTGTTGGCAAGTGCCATTCTCAATTGTTAATGCTTAAAAGGTGAGTTTCCATCTAGTTTTGTATGCTTTTGATCTTAGAACAGCCTTTGATTCAATTGGGCATGATAACTTAAAATTGATGTTGTTTGATGATGTTATTGTGTTAGTTTTATAGTATTGTTGTTGGTTTACGCGAGTCATGCGTAAAATTCATGGTTTTAATGTCTAGTTCATATGTTACTAAAATATTTTCCAGGAAGTTGGGTTTTTGTGAATTTTTGATGTTGTTTATGTTATTTGATTGCTATGAACTAGTTTAAGCGTATGATTGATGGATCAATGGTTGATTTTGCTAAAATTTGGATTCTTGGATACTACTTTCCCGAAGTAGAAACTTTATTGATATGTTTAGTTGGATTTTATGGTTTGGACATGCACGTTGTGTTAGGACCATCCTAGGTCGATGGTTGAAGTTGTTTAAGGTGTTAGAATGCACTAGATGGATCACTGGTATGCTATATTGGAATATTGGGTAAACTTGTGTTCATGAAACAATTGTGTAATGTGATGAAATTATGTTAGTGAGTTAGGGAGTTGTGCTTGGGTTTTGGTGTTTGATCATTAAAAATAATGAATTCTAAAACATATAATAGTGAAATAACATTGTTATGTATATCTAGTATGTAAAACACAATAATAAATTAACAACTAATTAAACTAATACCTTAAAAACAATGATAAAATAACACAATATCTTATTATGTTTTATTGATTGTGTGACCTTGAACATTATGAGTTTTGAAAAATATATTGGTGAAATAATAGCATTGTGTACTTACTTATATTTGTAAAACAAATGATATGTAACAATAAGTTTATATAATCTATAAAAAAACAATGGCAATAATAACATATTGTGTAATCTTCAACACTATGAGTTTTAAAAAATACATTGGGGAGTATATATCATTGTGTATTTTTTTTAATTGTAATACACAAGAATAAATAAAAAATTTATATAATCTATAGAAACAATGACAAAAAAAACATAAAATGATTTAAAACGTAAAACATAATTATTAATTCATATAACAAATGATGCAAAACATATGAAGCAATAAACTAATATTTGACACAATGAATGTATAATACACAATGAGCTGACGTATTTGACACAATAACCAAAATGCATCCTCATTAGAACAATAAAATTAACACGTGTCAATATCATAATCTTTTTTAAGCTTTTTTGATTAAATACTATTTTACCCTACACCTAAGAAAGAAATTTGAAATTTTTTATTGTGATATACAAAATAATTACGTAATTATAAACAACTATCTTTTTACTTTCTATTATGTATCTAACTTAATATTAAATTAAAGTAAAAAGCATACATAAAATTAATTTCATACCCAAGTTCTCAAACTAATAAATTAAAAATACAAATTGAATTTTAATAATATAAACTATGAGCTGCTAATAATAATTCATACTATCAAATTATCATATAATAATTTTAATTTTTAGTTTTGTTACTAATAACAATTCGAGTAATATAATATCTATATTTATTAATTAACATTTAAATGTCAAAAATGCAAACAGCATAGTGGTATGTACGTTAGTGGGGTTTAAATATTTGTTTGAGCACAAGAGGAGAAGGAAAAGGGTATGGAGAGAAACAGCATAGTGGTATGTACGTTAGTGGGGTTTCTAGGGCTCCTGTCTGCGATTTTGGGGTTTGTTGCAGAGGTGAAGAGGATAAAGGTAATGAAAATAAATTTCCATTTCATTTCAAATTAGTTCATGCGATTTGGCTTCTCAAGAGTGAATGTGGTTGCAGGGCTCCCAGGTTAAGTTTTCATCTCCGTCTGAATGCGTGTACCCTCGGAGTCCAGCTCTGGCCCTTGGATTAGCCGCTGCTGTATCTCTTATGCTTTCCCAAGTCGTTATCAATGTTGCAACCGGTTGCATCTGTTGTTGCACCAGAGGACCCCATCCCCATCAGTCAGCCTCACTGGCTCTCGTCTGCTTTGTTCTTTCCTGGTAATCGATTGTTGCCCAAGATCTCAATGAACACACAATTGAATCACAATTGATCAACACACTTGAACTTTGATTGATAACACAAAACATCGACTTCTTCAATTTGTTTACATACACACATATATATACATGTTTTGGTGGTTTCTAACTTTGATCGTAAACACATATGACCCCTTGGCTTTACATAAATACATAATAGACAGACACTATACTTAGGCTATTTACTTATTTGACCCATTAACTTTGAACCATATGGATTTTAGAAATTATAATCCAACATATTCCTCCCTAATTTCTTAATCCATGTCTTCAATATCTTCATCTTCAATATCTTCATTCTCGAACATGTTGTAGAAGATCCTTGTCTTTAAACTTCGGTTTTCTCCCCCTCCTTTGCTTGATTTCTTGATCCAACTTTGCAACACGAACTTTGTTTTGAACATGAACAGGTTCTTTCACGTTTTCTTTAACACGTCCAACTTTATTTTCTTGAATCTCCACAAGCTTATGTCTTGGTGGTAAGTCTCCAACTGCATCTCGTTTCCTCCTTTTGTAACTTGATTCAACATCTTTGACAATCTTGTTTCCTTGTGAAAATACATCCTTTGATGATATATCTTGATACTCCATGAATCTCATTTCTTCTTGAACATAATCACCACCCTGCGTATCTTCTTTGTCTTCTCTTATAACATGACTCCTTTCAGTGATTAAACCAGACCACTCTGGTTCTTCATGATTAAAGTATTTAGATAATGAGAACCAAAAGTCATTTTTCTTTTCATCTAAGAATGTTTCCTCACTCTTCTCATTATCTTCAATAACTGCCATCAAGAGAGTCGGTTCCTCGTCTTCATGCACCAAATTTGACTCTTCTTGTGCTTGTCTTTCTCGAGGACAATCTCTTGCATAATGTCCAAACTCATGACAGTTATAACATTCAACCTCCCTAATATCTTTTTTCAGTCGACCTTGACTTTTAGGGTAATCTTTCTTCTTTTGCTCATATGAAGCAACTTTTCCTTCTTTTTCTTGACCGGACTTTCCGTCACGCCAATTGCCTTGTGATGAATTAGATTTTCTTTGTCCACGTCTTTCAAAACGTTTTCCATGACTCGACTTGTCATGACGTGTGAACAAAAGTTTTTCTTGATTGTTCACTGGACTTTCATTCATAAGATTGATCCTTTCTTCAAAGGCTTTCAATCTTTCAATTATCTCATCTAGAGATGCCGTTTCTAGATCAACGAACTGTTCAACAGTTGCAACAATTTGAATAAACCTTTTCGGTACAGAACTTAAAAGTTTTCGTTCTAAGGTTGGTTGATCAAACGTTGATCCAATACCACTTGTCCTCGTGACAATACTATTAAGTTTTGCGGTGAATGAATCGATAGTGTCTTCCTCATTCATTTTCAACATCTCAAACTCAGTTTTGAGTGTTTGAAGACGTGCTTTCTGCACTCGATCCACACCAACATGCCTTGTTTTAAGTGCATCCCAAATCTCTTTTGCACTTTCACAGTTTGCAACTTGTAATATCATCTCTTCAGGTAGTCCTTGGAATAAATACGCAATTGCCGCCATAACTTTCTTTTCATCAGGCTGCGTATTAGCATTAGGTTCTATCGTTTCCCACAGTCCATTTGCCCTAAGTATGTTTTTCATATGAATTGACCATACATGATAATTTGTTGTTTTCAACATAGGACATTTCAATTGGGAAAAAGAACTAACCTCTTTATGTATTACAATTGCATTTTTATCGGTTCCTGATGACGACTCTTCTGTCATCTTAACTTAGATTTTCTTCAAAAATGCTAAGTTTTCAAATAGGAACTATTTCTAATTGGTTTTCCCTTTTAAAACCAAACTTGATTCCGAAAGTTCAATCTAACTTTCCAATGGGAATCAAAAACAATTTTAATTCTTCCCTCTCTATAGGTATAGAATAATCAAACTAATATCCAAGTAATCAAGTATATAACTTGGATTATAAATTCCTTCTCAAAGGAATTCTCAGTTCTTTTGTCAACAAAGTCTTCTTTATAATCTCAATTAACGAGAAGACAAACAACAAAATCCTTTTGATTTTGTTTCTAATTGTAATAGTTAGCAACAGCCCACACACTTTTGTGTGACTAAATTCGCAATAACAACCACCAAACAACCCTGTTGCTTCTGATCGATGAACGAACAATAACAACACCTTCTCTTGGCTTTGGTTCTCGATGTAACACAACAACAACAGCCCTTTCGGGGTTGTTTGTGATCAACCAATAAGAAATAGCCAACAATAATCCACACCTTTTGTGTGATTGTTTTTAAAGATTAAATAGCAACAGCCTCAAAACAAAAATTGTTTCTTGACTGTGATGATGGAAAAATCCCAACAAATAAGCAAATTTTGTTTCTTTTCTTTAAATCCAAAACAGTGTCTTTTTGGTCGCACCAAAACAAACCATAATTCCACTTTGTTTGTGTCTTTGTTAAACGCGAACAAAAACAGCCTCAAACCCTCTTAATTTGCGACTGATCTATATAACCGAACAATATTCTCGGTTCTGGTTCTGCGCTACAGTAACAGACAACAAAGAAACGACAATCTTTGTTTTTGTTCTTTCGATTAAAGAAACACAAGCCCAACACTTATCTTGTTATTGAATTCTTAACAAAAAAAAAGTCAAATACCCTTATGGTTCTGACTCTTTTTTTTTTTCCTTCGATGGAACAAGAAAAAGGAATTTGGCCTCTTTTTCTTTGCCTTCAATGAATAATCAACAGGCCCTTTCAATTAATTTTCAAAAACCGAATTCCCCTCTGGTTTCGATTAGCAAACGAACAACAACCGTACCCACTTGATGCGATTGATGCTATAATCAAATGATACAACCCCAATCGATGCCTTTCGCGTGATCGGAACTAGACACCGGGAATCCAAACACCCCACTGATGATTGGCTTCCCAAATCTGACAACAAAAAACGACTTTTTCGTTTCTGAAATTTTGATTTCAAAGATCGGAACAACAATCAACGATTTCAACGAGATTGGCTTCTTCCGATTAACACAGGAACAACAATCAACGAGTTCTATCGTGATTGGCTTCTTCCGATTAACACAGGAACAACAATCCCCGAGTTCTATCTTGATTGGCTTCTTCCTGATTTCAATTTCTTCTCTAAACAACAAGAGCCCTTGGCTCTGATACCAATTGTTGCCCAAGATCTCAATGAACACACAATTGAATCACAATTGATCAACACACTTGAACTTTGATTGATAACGCAAAACATCGACTTCTTCAATTTGTTTACATACACACATATATATACATGTTGTGGTAGTTTCTAACTTTGATCATAAACACATATGACCCCTTGGCTTTACATAAATACATAATAGACAGACACTATACTTAGGCTATTTACTTATTTGACCCATTAACTTTGAACCACATGGATTTTAGAAATTATAATCCAACATCGATCCCATTCATTCATTCATTTATTTATTTATTTCTTTCTTTCTAATGAATCGTCTTAGGAGATTGATTGGTGTATGCAGGTTGACGTTTGTTGTTGCATTCCTTCTGTTGTTAAGCGGGGCAGCACTAAATGATGAGCATGGAGAAGAAAGCTTCTACTTTGGGAGCTACTACTGCTATGTGGTCAAGCCTGGAGTCTTTGCTGGAGCTGCAACCTTGTCCCTGGCAAGTGTCGTCCTGGGCATCATCTATTATCTCACCTTCAAATCAACAAAGCAGCCGCAGCCTCCTCTTAATCAAACAGGCATTGTTATGGGCCACCCCCACCCCCACCAAGATCCTGTTTTTGTGCATCAAGATACCTATGCTAGACGCCAACTCTCTTAGACTTGGATCATCCCATGGCCTTCTCTTCTCTTCTCTTCTCTTGTCTTGTCTTGTTTTTAGAATTTTATGATATTTTATTTTGCAGCATTCACTTGTCTTAAGAAGCTATCCTACCTCATTTTGTTTTCTACAAGTCACCAAGTCAATGCTCAAAACAAAACGACTACAAAACTTACATAAGACAAATGACTTCCTATCAAAACAGAAAATCATTTAACCTCTAGCCCATGTTTTTCAGCATGATATTTGTTATCACATTGATTCAAGCCTACGTGCTTTACTTGTCAAATGAGGCATACACGTCTTGGCAGCTAAACATCTGACATGATAAATATATTAGTAAGAAATCGGATGTTTTTATTCTTAAGTGAGATGTCTACCATAAAAAGACTCCTTTCTCACGGTGAACTCGATTTAGTTATTGAACATCATGTTGCATAAAAGAACCATACGTATTCCAACCAAAAGACTCAGCCAACTCTTTTGTGGCAAAACTTGTGTCAGTATACCGAAGCTTATAAAATCAACTTTGCAAATCAAGAGGAATGCCCCCTGATGGCATATTATTTTTACTTATTGGCATATGATACACAGCCTGAATGAATAAACAACGTATAATGTAAGTTTTTTTTTTTCAAATGTTATATGTGATTGATTAATGTAGTTTCTAGTAAGATAACCAACCTTCCTGAAATAAGGGATATGGTATAATGTTGGTAACACGGAGTTCATATAGCAAGTAGCACCTTGATTTCTAAGACCAACACAACCATTCTCCTTTTTTGAATCATATGACTCGTAATCAACAATCTGCTGGACTGCCACATTAGCTTCAACTATGAAATTCAGAAGATAGCCTTTGTTGGGAACATAAGGCTCACTTAGAGGCACACATGAAGCGAAACTCCAATCACTCTCTTGTGAATTGAACTTGTGCTGTTATCTGTGGGACTAAGATACGCCCAAGTATAAGTATATGTCACACGAAAACATGCAGAAAATATAAGAACAAGAGAAAATAGAACAAACAGAGAAAATCTGAAATAATAACAGTTATGCTCTTAAATACACAGCATGCCACAAATAATAAATTGATAAGAAGTGTCTATTTAATTTGATATCTCAGCCTAGTATAATTTCAACAAATTTATTAAGACATTTTTGCATTTAAAGTAGAGGAATTAAAACCACATCATGACTACTTTTCTATTTAATCTACAAAAAAAGCCCCTTGGTGTACTATCGTGACCTCCAGTTTACCAAACACCCTCCTTTTCTCCCCATGTTATAATATACAGAATTGCCTCATGACATGGCATTCCATATGTAAAAGGAAACATCATCCCAGGGGGTTTTCAACTTCCCTACTATTCTCTAAGTAGATGATTTATTGACCAACAGAAGTTGACCAAAAGTCTAATAGACTATTTGGTAACATCTGAACTAGTAAATACTAAAACAGTAATAGATCTAACCGGGTAAGATACTCTGAACCAGCAAGTCCTGAACTAGTAAGTGATGTTTGATTTTATATCTGAATAACTGTGTAGAATAATTATTTTACCCATCTGAACTATTTTATGTTGAGTAAAATATATATGTTCCCTGTATAGTGGTTGATGGTTGTAACAAGTGGGCCAGGCCCCAATCCTAGTTCCTATCCGAGTAAGAAAATATAAATGTTAGACTTAATAAAATCCCCAAATGATATAAACCCTAGAATCGAATTTAATCTAATCGAACATCAATTCGATATTGTCGATAGATATAAACTTGGGACTTTTGTTGATCATATGGAATCGAGTATATGAGTGTGTTTAATTACCTATATTGAATCCAAATCGATGATAGAATGACAAAGAAACCGTGATAGGAACGAGATGGAAATGAGGATCGTATGCTTGTGTGCGTGTGTTTTAACTGAAATTGAGAGTTCATGAAGCTTGAAGGGTTTGATTACCTTTGTTGATTAGTTTCAAATCAATCGGTTTCAAGTTTAGAGTTCGGGTGTTTCTACTCAAATTGATTGTTGTTTGTGCAGTAACAACTCAATTGAAAAGGATGTTTCATTCGAAAAGATCACAAAAGGATTTTAGGTCAATGAACCTATTTAGGTGACAGATGTCACATTATTATTATTATTATTATTATTATTATTACTACTACTACTACTACAACAACTACTACTAGTGTTATTGTTATTAGTATTGTTATTATTATTATTATTATTATTATTATTATTATTATTATTATTATTATTGTTATTATTGTTATTGTTGTTTTATTATTATTATTAGTACCGCCGCCGCCGTTGTCATTGCCGGCGCCGTCGGCGCCGCCACCGTTATGATTAGTAATATTATTATTATTATTACTTTTCTTCTCTTCTCTTCTCTTCTCTTGTCTTGTCTTGTCTTGTTTTTAGAATTTTATAATATTTTATTTTGCAGCATTCACTTGTATTAAGAACTAAAGCTATCCTACCTCATTATGTTTTCTACAAGTCACCAAGTCAATGATCAAAACAAAACGACTACAAAACTTACATAAGATAAACGACTTCCTATCAAAATAGAAAATCATTTAACCGGTAGCCCATGTTGTTCAGCATGATATTTGTTATCGCATTGATTCAAGCCTAACGTACTTTACTTGTCAAATGAGGCATACACATCCTGGCAGCTGAACATCTGACATGATAAATATATTAGTAAGAAATCGGATGTTTTCATTCTTAAGTGAGATGTCTACCACAAAAAGACTCCTTTTCTGCAGTGGCGGAGCTTGAAGAAAAGTATAGGGGGGCGGGGGGTGGAAGTCACAGCCATGGGATGAAATTTTTTTTTTTTGGTATAGCTACGTTTGAGGTTATATTTTCGGGTAATCGGGTCGGCGATTCGGTTCGGGTCAGATCAAACATCAAAAACTATAAGTATCTAATATATATTTTCCATTCAAAGGACTAGTCTAACATATAATATTCAAAATGATATTTAATGATAAATCTAGAGAAAAATGAGTACCTTAAAGAAGAATTACAATTTAGCTCGACGACCTTTAAGATCTTTGAAATCACCTATTATGCTTTCCGAATCAAAGTTTTCAGCTATTTCTTTTTCTATGTAAATCACCAAGCTATTTGTGAGATACTCATCTGATATTTTATTACGAAGGCGATTCTTGAATATTTTCATTGCTTAAAATCCCCTTTCTGGTGTCGGAGTAGAGACCGGAAGTGTCAAGACTAGCCTAATCACTCTATCAACCAAATAATACGTCTCAGGTTTCTTAGTTTCCACAAGAGTTTTGCATAGATCAGAAATAGTCGATACACCATTTAACTTGAAATTCTCTGCCTTTTCAACATTAAAAATCTCCAATTGATATTTTAACTGAATTCTCTCCTGTTTCGTAAAATCTTGAGGATAATACTTCTCAACAAGAAGACAAATATGCTCAACATCAATCTTTTTTTATACTAAAGTTGAAGAAAGAGATAACAACTCCATTGCATGCTCATTGAATCTACTGTTTAACTCATGTAACTGTTTATCTAATGTGGACGTAAACAGATCTACTCTGTAATAATGTTCAAATGTAACATGAAGATCCTTTTCACGAGGCTGATACCGAGTAGAAGTATATGGAGCGTTCATATCCGGCATTTCTATTTGATGTTTTTCACAAAAAAAGCTAATTTGTGCAAAGAAAGAATCTCATCCATTGTTTCTGAAATCATCTAAACTAATCTTTGTTGATGAAACCAACTCCATGGCATTGAGAATATCTTGGGACTTCTTTTGTAGAGCTTGAGAAAGCGTGTCAGTTCTTCCCATTATTTTCTTTATCAAGTGAAGAATAAAAACAAACTCAAATGATTGCATGTGACTGTAAGCTGCATTAGCATCTCCACGTTGAGAAAAAGTAGTATGAGATAAGTCTTCAATTATTCCACGAAGAACAACACGAGTGACATCAAACATATTAAGTAAACTGCAAACAGAGTTAAAATGAGAACCCCAACGTGTATCACCGGATCTTTTTAAAGTCCTAACTTGATTTAGTCCTCTTCCCGAATTGATTTCACCCAATTCTCATCTGCCTTTGCCTTTTCTAACTCATCATGACGCTTACTAGAAGCGCAAACCACATTAATAATAGAAACTATGTTTGTAAAAAACTGATGTACCGGAATAACTTCCTTTTTGAAGCATAAACCAAGGTAAGTTGTAACATGTGAGCAAAAAACAAAAGTGTAATAAGCATTAAAGTATCTAGTCAAATCGAAGAAAAGAATAGAGAAATAAGTAAGTAATTAACCTATGAGCAAAGCAATGAACATAATATGCATAAGGACAATCCTTAAGAACAAGTGCTTGCAATCCGTTCCATTTTCCTCTCATATTGCTAGCACCATTATAACCTTGACCGCGGATTTTACTAACATTAAGTTGATACTGCAAAAGTTGTTTCCAAATACTTGTTTTCAAGGTTGATGATAAAGTATCCCTAACATGTACCAAGTCCAAGAACCTTTCTCGTATGATCCCTTTTGAATCAACAAATATCAAAACTATAGCCATTTGCTTTTTTTTCGACTCATCTCGCGACTCATCAACCATGACACAAAAGTATGAATCCCCCACTTCATTACGAATATGCTTTCGCACTTTATTTGCAATAATTCTAAGAATTTCTTTTTGAATGTCTCCAGAAGTATACTTTGAATTATAAGAAGCGTTTCCTAATATAACCTTTGCAACCTCATCGTTATAAGAAGCTAGAAGTTGTAGTAATTCAAGAAAATTACCCCGATTCTTTGAAAGAGAAGATTCATCATGTCCTCGTAAAGCACAAGCTTGGAATGTCAACCACTTAACTACATCAACTGAAGCTTTCAATCGTAAACGATTATTCAATATTATATCTTCACTTTGTTTCGCAAAAACATTTTCAATGTGTGTTGATTGGTTCAACAAGTTTTCACTGTATGCTACAACATCTTTATATTGAGAAGAACTAATATGGTTCAAGTATGCACAATTTTTTCCATCATTAACTTTTTTCCAATTGTCAAATCTTTTAACTGTAAATGCATCATAACCGTTGCATACATTTGGTTTATCATTAAACAAATAACAAAAAAGACAATATGAAGCATTTATTGTTGGAGAAAACTCTAACCAAATAGGAAAAATCTGAACCAAGAGTATTGAAATCTACGATTCTTTCGATCTTTAGGATACTCTTCAAGATGAATTTGGAAAGATTCCAAATTCAAATAAGCTCGTCTTACTTGTTCTCTCAAACTAACCGGATAATCCCACAATTGTCTTCGTTTAGCTGGGTCTTTTTCAAGATTATTAAGATCAACTTGGTTAGCATTTGATTCTTTTGATAAAGGAACTTCAGAAGCATGATGCTTTTGTTGATTATCATGTTTTTCCCACTCACTAGTTGAGGTTTTTTTATGTTTCTCATGATTTGCATCATCAATTATTCCACCAACAACCTTTCTTTTAAAAAAAGAATCAATAGTTTTTCCCTTTCCCATGATATATCAATCTAAATTCAACATAAAATCAACAATTAGTCATAAATTCAATTGTCTAAAACCCCTAAAATCAAACTTTAATCATTCATAAACCCCTAAAAACCCAATTCTAAACCCTAGATTGTTACATACTTACATTCTATCAATTTATAAGTTATAACAAAACTTAAACAATTAGTCATACTTTCAATTCTCTAAACCCCTAAAATCAAACTTTAATCATTCAAACTTTAATCAATCATAAACCCCTAAAACCCGAATTCAAAACCCTAGATGGTTACATTCAATCAATTTATAAGTTATAACAACACTTAAACAATTAAAACTTACATTCAATCAATTTATGATGACTCTTTGACTGAAGATTGAAGATTAAAGAGGAGTAGAGGACAAGAGGTTCCGGACTTCAGGTTCAATTGATGAGTGATGAGTGCCGACCAGCAGCAGGAACCACCCTCCGGCAGTAGCGCGCGGCGCGCCCCACGGCCCAGCGGCCAGCAACAGCACGCCCGCAACCGATTGACCAAAGTGGCGAAGCAGGGAACTAGGGAAGCAGCAGCTGAGCAGCATCAATAAGCGCAGCAGGACACAGGGCAGCAGCAACAGCGATGGTCGGTTGTTGTTTTTTCCTTTTTTTTGGGTTCATTTGTTGGACCTAATCACAATTTATGTCATGTGTGTTGGGCCAATTGCATTCATAAGCCCAATAACTCATTTTTAATTAAATTAAGCCCAATTACTTAAATATATATAAAGTTTTCTTATTATTTTTTAAAATTTTAATAGATGTAAATTTTTATATCTTTATAACACTTGCATATTTTTTAAACATGTGTATATTTTGTTGGGGGGGGGGGGGGGGCGAATTTACTATATAAATTTTTTTTACATACGAACCGGAAAATTAACACTACGGACCAAAAAAGGAGGGGGGCGGTCGCCCCCCCCCCCCCCCCCCCCCCTTCCATACTTCGCCCCTGCCTTTCTAGTTGATTAATATAGTCTACATTTATGCATTCAATGTGGTGTCCTTCACAATAGTTGCATTCAATGTGGTGTCCTTCACAATAGTTCCCTGTGCAGATACAAGAAAAAAGTGTACATAAGATGTGTTATCAAGAAGAAATAATATTCCAGTTTAGTAACAAAATAACTCTATAACTTCATTTTATCTTCCAAGTTTCTCACTGAGAACTCAATTTAGTTATTGAACATCATGCTAGATAAAAGAACCTTATGTATCCCAGCCAAAAGACTCAACCGACTCTTTTGTGGCAAAACTTGTGTCAGCATACTGAAGCTTATAAAATCAACTTTGCAAAACAAGAGGAATGCCCCCTGATGGCATATTATTTTTACTTGTTGGCATATGATACACAGCCTAAATAAACAAGGTATAATGTAAGTATTTATTCAAATGTTATATATGATGGTATAATGTAAGTATTTATTCAAATGTTATATATGATTGATTAATGTAGTTACTAGTAAGATCACCAACCTTCCTGAAATAAGGGATATGGTATGATGTTTGTAGCAGGGAGTTCATATAGTAAGTAGCACCTTGATTTCTAAGACCAACATAACCAGTCTCCTTCTTTGAATCATGTGACTAGTAATCAACAATCTGCTGGACTGCCACATTAGCTTCAACTATGAAATTCAGAAGATAGCCTTTGTTGGGAACATAAAGCTCACTTAGAGGCACACATGAAGCGAAACTCCAATCACTTTCTTGTGAATTGAACTGGTGCTGTGTATATGTGGGACGAACATATGCCCAAGTATCAATATATGTTCATACGAAAACATGCAGAAAATATAAGAACAAGAGAAAATAGAACAAATAGAGAAAATCTGAAATAATGATAGTTATGCTCTTGAATACACAGCATGCCACAAATAATAAATTAATAAGAAGTGTCTATTTAATTTGATATCTCATCCTAGTATAATTTCAACAAATTTATTAAGATGTTTTTGCATTTAAAGTAGAGGAATTAAGCCACATCGGGACAAATTTTCCATTTAAGCTGCAAAAAAAGCCCCTTGGTGTACTATCATGACCTCTAGTTTACCAAACGCCCTCCTTTTCTCCCCATGTTATAAAATCCAGAATTGTTTCGACATGACATGGCGTTCCATATGTAAAAGGAATCATCATCTCGGGGGTTTCAACTTCCCCGCTATTCTCTAAGCAGATGATTTATTAACCAACAGAAGTTGATCAAAAGTCTCAGGAGGTTTTTTGCTATGTTTAGGGGCTGTTTGGCAATATCTAAATGATTAAGTGCTGAACCAATAAGAGGTCTAAACCATTAAGTGCTGAACCATTAAATGCTGAACCATTAAGAGGTCTGAACTATTAAGAGCTAGTATATCGCTTAACTATTCAAAGGCAAATGTCTGACCAATTCAGATAAGAGTTCTTAACCATTCAGCATTAGACCTCTTAACCATTCGGCATTAGTATAACCATTCTGTATTAGTATAATGCTTAACCATTCAAAGGCAACCAGTCACACATTTGCTCGCGAAACAAACAGTCTGAACCATTAAGTAGGGAATCGTTCAGACATCTAAACCATTAAAAGGATGATTAAGAGGCTGCCAAACAGCCCCTTAAACCTGTAATTACTAAAACAGTAAGAGGTCTAACTCTGAACCGGTAAGTGTTGAACTAATAAGTGATGTTTGATTGGATCTCTGAATAACTATGTAGAATGATTATTTTACCCCTTTGAACTATTTTATGTTGAATGAAATATATCTGTTTAGTTAGATGTCTGAATGATTCTACTAATCCGATCTCAAAACTCTTATTCTTGAAGCCCAACACAAGTTAGTCACCGAAGGCAACATGTATGTGACAACCGGCAATTTCAGGTCAATACCCGGCCTTGACTTGGTTATAATTACACCTATAATACTTGATTTTCAATTAAATTCCATTTATTGAGGTCATTTTATGCATTGCAAAATTTCCCGCATAACATTTCATGCATCGGTAATTCGGCGTAATTACCATTTTTACACGCGATACAAGCACACACGAACGTTGGAGAAAATTAATATATATATATATATATATGTGTCAATACATACTTTAAAGTGTTTCAAAGTATCTTAGATTCTAAATTAAATACATTGAAAAAGTTTAAAATTTAAGATAAACCTTAACGCTTAAATTGATATTTTACCCGGATAAAACGCGTATAACGCAACTACTAGATACATGAGTTATTATTTACATATCATCAATAATAAAATGTATGATATTATATGAATTCTTATAATATTTTTATGTATTTTAAAAAGTAAAAAGTAAAAATATAAAAATATATAAAAATTACCATAGTATAACAAATAGCACCCAAATACCCCATACTACACAAAACTTAAAAACCCAACCCCCCAACCCCTCCATGGCCGTCCCCATCCTCTTCCCCTTTACCTTTTCCATACAAAATCCCAAGAAATGCAAGAAGCCTTCTTGTTTGACTTGAAAAAGTTAAATCCTACCTTTTTTATGTAACTTGCTTACCATTGTTAAAAGCATCATGTGGCATTACCACAAATGAACATTCCTTTCTTCAAAAAAAACATGATGTGATCTAACCATGTGAAAGAAGACAAAGGTTGGGTGATGTTAAAAACAAGAGCTCATCCACCATTCACCTTCACCATTCACCAACATCATTCCTCTTCTCCTTCCCTTCAAATTTTCGGCCAACCCACCACCACCCTCACTTCACCATCTTTCAAACCTTAAATCTTGCAAATCTTGTGTGTTCAAGAACCCTTGGTTGAAGACCAAGTGATCTTTGAAGTTTCCAAACACCCAACAACATCATTTCCATCTTTCTTTGCCTATTTAAGAAAGAATACTCTCTTCTTGTTTACATATCTTCTTTTGTTTATCATGTTCATCCATTTATTAGATGACATGTAAATATATTCATCCAAAAAGTCTTTCATGTTAAAAATGATGTTTTCTCCAACAAGGTGTTTCAAGAATAATACTTCACAAAATATTTTAACATGATCTAAGTAATGACTTTTGTTCTTAAAAAGTGAATGTTCATAAATCCATGTTTGACTAAACTAGTAGTTGAAGATTTTATATAAAGTCATAAAAGTATGTTAAAACTCAAGAAGAGTTCAAATGGGTTACTTTATGCTTATGAGATTTTTTTTTAATGTGTTACAAGTATTATTATGACCAATTTTAAAATTCACAAGTATGGGTAAGTATATATATACATGAGACCTTTAAATGGAAAAATATGAGCTTCATGACTAAATATTATGTTAGTTTGAAGGAGATGTTAAAATGCTTAGTAGATGACTTTTAACAAATATAACACATGACTTTGTTATCTTGACATGGGACTTAAAATATAAAATTTATAGACTTTATGATGTTAGCTACTAGTTCATTAAAAGTATGAATTAAAACAAGTTGATAAAGTGACTAAGTGACTAATTAATTCATTAAAGATATTTTACATTTTAATATAATGTAATAAAAAAATATATAAATAATTTAAAGAAGCCTTAATTTCATAAAGGTAAGTTCATAAAAGTTAAATAAAATAAAATAATAAATCTACTAAGAAAATAATTAAATAATTATTTTATGGGTAAGTATATATATATATATATATATATTTATCCATGAGTTGTAAAATATGAAAGTTAGTGATTTTACTTGGATGTAAATATTTTAAAATTATCTTTCATTTAAAATAATACAAGTATTATTTTACAGAGTAAAATAAGATTTCTTCAAAACCCTAATTTCTACAAAATACATATGAAAAATATATAAATAATTACAAGACACTCGAGTCACATCTCGGGTCGAGTCAAAATGATATTTAGTTACCCAAATAATATGTCAACTTTAAAATACAAAGGTTTTTAAACATTTTCAAGCAAAATATTATTTATTAATATTTTCTAAGTAATATATATTTTTCACAAATTATCATCCTGTATCACCAACGGGTCGTCAAGTCAAACACTTTGTTACCAAGTTATGTGGATGAAATGGTTACATGCTCACATTACATGTAGGAGCAATTACTTAGACATAAGTTGTCTTGATTATTTTAGGGCGAGCTTAGGTCGGTTTCCCCGAGCACGTTGGATATTTACAAGTTTACGTACTCGTTTATCACTTTCAGGTGAGTTTCGCGGCCCCATTTTTACTTATTTTCATTTTGGGGGAGATTACATGCAAATTACTATTTTCATGGACACATTCACTTGTCAATGATTTCACATTGTTATATAAGTTGTTACTTACCGTATAAAGTCCCCTGTTATCGGACCGTTAGTTTATTTCCCAAAGCGAGGTAATCATGGATAGTACTATTGGGTTTGACTACCCCCACCCGGGTTAATTACCCTATCCTTGACTGGAGGTCTAAACGGGTGCATTATTAGCCTCTTCAACCCTGTGCTTACGGTAGGCACTGGTAGGGGCAATCTATTACATTTTCAGTCTAGCTTCGGTTGTGGTGCTTATATAATATTGTAGTATTGTATGATCGATAATCAAATCATAGAAAGTCTTGTGGTCCATTATACTAATTACTGTTACTTAAAACCTGTGAACTCACCAACTTTATGTTGACATATTTCATGCATGTTTTCTCAGGAAATTAAGGTTTGCACGATGATAGGCTTGTCTGGAGCTTATCGCATTCTAGGATTCACGCATGCTTTTGGGACATTATTTCTAAATGGTCTTGTTTGAAAAACAATATACATTTTGCTACTACTTCCGCTATGTAACTCTGAAAACAATTATGTATCTTTCAACGTGATTGCAACGTATGTTTTTATCAAATCATGTAGTGGTCGATCAATGACTATGGTTTCCATGATAATCACGCCCCGCGGGAAACCGCTGTGGTTGGGGTGTGACAATGTACAACAAAATGCCATGCGGTGCTGAACTTCAATTGGGAATCAAATCTGATGGTCTGCTTTACTTCTTGGATTATTTTGGATTCGTGATCGTAATAATCTCCGCACCATCATCATGAACGAGACTCACGATACTAGACATGAATTAGGGTTTCAATTGGAATTTAGGGTTTTTTTAATAATTAGTTTTAAAATAATATAAGTAATTATATATCTTGATTACATAAAACTAAAATAAATTAATTAAATAACTGAGATTGAAAATAATAATGAATAATTAGTGAAATAGGATTTTTAAATATTATTTAAAAATTTAATTTATAATAATTGATAGAGACTGAATATTTAAGTGTGAAAAAAAGAAATAATTACTTTAATAATTAATTTTAACTGTTAGTCAAAAGTAAATAATAAAATTATTAATTATTTGAAAGATTTGCAAAACTTTGATATTGAATATCTTGAAATAGTTCGGGTTTGATTTGAATTAATTTATATGCGATTTAATATATATAAATAAATTGTTAATTGTTAATGTTTTATAACATTCATACTCTTTTATGAATAAACAAAATGTGATATTAAAATGTTTTAATAATTTTCAAAAATTAATGTTTAGATCAAGTTGTTTAACAAAATTACTTTGTTTAATTTAATAGTACATTGATAATTTTCTGGAATTTAAAGTACAAACTAAAACTATTATTAAAATGGCTGGGGGTGCCCGGGGTCGAACCGGGTCCCGTGTGTAGTGGTTGATGGTTGTAACCAGTTGGCCAAGGCCCCAATCCTAGTTCATATTCGAGAAAGAAAATATGTAAGTGAGATTTAATAAACTCCCCAAATGATATAAACCCTAGAATCGAATTCAATCCAATCGAACATCAATTCGATATTGTCGATATAAGTAAACTTGGGGCTTTTGTTGATCATATGGAATCAAGTATATGAGTGTGTTTAATTACCTATATTCAATCCAAACCGATGATAGAATGACAAAGAAAACTGTGACAGGAACGAGATGGAAATGAGGATCGTATGCTTGTGTCCGTGTGTTTTAACTGAAAGTGAGAGTTCATGAAGCTTGAAGGGTTTAATTAGATTGATTACCTTTGTTAAATAGCTTCGATTAGGTTAGTTTCAAATCAATCGGTTTCAAGTTTAGAGTTCGGGTGCTTCTAATCAAATTGATTGTTGTTTGTGCAGTTACAACTCAATTGAAAAGGATTTTTCATTCGAAATGATCACATAAGGATTTTAGGTCAATGGCTTTAACCATTTAATTAAGATTCAAGTTGTAACAGATAGGGATTGTGAGTGATGGTTTCGGTTTTATGTTGACTGCTTAAATGTAGTGTTTTATTCAAATTAGAACAAGTCATGAGTTTGATTCCAAGTCAAGAGATGAACAGAACGGCTTCATTGGTTTAGAACGGTCAATTTGAGTGGTTTGGAGGTTACCGAAGATGGCCGAAATTCGAAGGTCGACGGGGGAGGGGAAAACATTAGTATTTTACTCTTTGGTCTATGTAGTTTGAAGCTTTTTCATTATATGTGAAAACCTTGGAAATCTAGTTTAGAAAAATTACAAATTAATCCCTAGACTTTACAAACCCCTAAGTTTTAATAATTAAACAAATTATTTAATTGTGTAAACTCTATAATTTTAAAAACCTTATAAATCTATAGAATTTAATTATTTTACTTTTATAATCAATGTCTCATAAATTCGACATTAAAATCTTATAAATTTATAGAGCTTATTTTTTATAAATTATAAAATTATTGTAAATTGAATAAATGTCATATTTGTTGTATTTGAAACACCAAAATGAGTGAAATGGTTTAGATGATGAGTTTGATTTCATAATTGGCCCTACGGGTTCGGGTTTACATATTCAAAAAGGGACAGATGTTGCAATCTCCCCTACTTTAGAAAATTTCGTCCCGAAATTTGATTACGAGGAGGCTGAAATAAAAATATAAGGATACTTGGATTTCATTTGGTTAGCACGTTCCCAATTAAAGTCCGGACCACGTTTAGACTCACAACAAACTTTAACAATCGGTATTTGGCTTCGATTGAGTTGCTTGACTTTTCGATCTGTAAATTCCACGGGTTTCTCGACAAAATGCATGAAATCATCAATTTGAACTTAATCGAGTGGGATGTGGAGATTTTCATCGGCAACCCATTTATTGAGATTTGACAGGTGAAATGTAGGACGAACATTACTGAGTTCTTGGGGGCGGTTCAAGCTTGTAAACTACTTTTTCAATACGCTCAAGCACTTTGGATGGACCCACGTAATTAGGTTTCATCTTGATGCTGGTATGATAATTGTTATTGTATGACAATTTGATCAACCAAAGATGAGAATCCCAAGAGCCACTAAAATCAATGACACAAACTCGAAGCATATTCTCAAAATTCTGTATTATTCTTTTAGTTTGACTATCAATTTAAGGGTGATTAGCTGTGCTGAGATTGAGTTACGTCTTTAAAGATGATGAAAGATTTTGTTACAAACGGGAGATGGATCGATCATCACGATCAAAGATTGACATGTAGAGGCACACCATGACAACTGATTATTTCAGAGATAATAGAAATCCAATGATAATTTGAGAAATAAAGAAGACCATCGGTTTTGGTTTCTAATTAAAGTTTAAGATCAAAACGAAAATGATGCTCATGATCGGATTTTGAATTTGAATAGGTCAAAATATTATCGATGGAAATAATCACGAATTTGTCCAAGTATAGCTTCCACACCCGATCCATCAAGTCCATGAACACAACAAATGCATTGATCAAACCAAAAGGCATAATCACGAACTTGTAATGGCCATACCTTGTACGAAGAACTGTTTTGGAAAGACCATCATCATGTACTCAAAGCTGATGAGAAGCTAAATGAAAATCAATTTTTGAGAAATAAGAAGCTCCGTGAAACGGATCAAACAGATCATCGGTTCTCAATAGTGCATCCTTGTTAGAAAACTCTTGTAGTTGATTTGCAAGCTCTTGTATTTTAGACAATGCAAGATGATAACATGATTGTATCAAAGGCAAAAGATCAAAGAGGAACACGAATTGACGAATAAGCGGAAAATGTTTAAGATTATTATTATTATTACATTATTATTATTATTACTATTAATATTATTATTATTATTAATTAATAATAATAATAATAATATTATTATTATTTAATTAATAATAATAATAATAATAATAATATTATTATTATCTTTATTATTATTATTTCTATTATTATTATTATTATACTTATATTATTATTATTATTATTATTATTATCTTTATTAATAATAATAATTATTATTATTATATTATTATTATTTATTATATCGTATCGTATCGTATCGGATCGGATCGGATCGTATCGCATCGCATCGCATCGTATCGTATCGTATCGTATCGTATCGTATCGTATCGTATCGTATCGTATCGTATCGTATCGTATCGTATCGTATCGTATTGTATTGTATTATATTATATTATTATTGTTGTTGTTGTTGTTGTTGTTGTTTCTTCTGTTATTGATCTTTTGATGTTTAAATTAGCATGATTTTCTTTAGCTTTTATTGTTTAGTTTTCTTTTTCAATTCTGATTGTTTAACCCCAATTTGTCCAAGCATCCTTAAAGGAGTTGAAGGTGTTTCATATCTGGATATATGATTAATATTATGTGGTTGGACTAAGCTAATGATGTTTAATTCCATGAATGCACAGGATCATTATAGTTTGAATTTCATTAGTTTTTTATTGCTTAGTAGTGTATGTGACCATATTGCTGCAAGGTATTATATGATAAGTTAAGTTATTGTTGTTAGCTAGCTTGTCTCATAAGATCACATAAACCAACAATGAGTTTATTCTTCCTGCAGCGCAAAAACACAACAAGACAAATGTTGTTCGGTGCATCGTTAACAAGCAGGAGACATCAATGACGATGAACAAGCACACCAGTTCCGAAAACATCACAACCAACAACCACTGCACTAAAAACCTTGATCCCTACCCATGCAAAAAAGGCTTTGGTTTTACAAACATATTACCACAACCACAACATAACTAATGAATATAACCAAGTTTGTAGGTAATGAAACAAAGAGAGCCAAGGTCGAAGTCGACATTCCCTAGAACAATAATCTATAAATCTTTTATGTTTGATGTTGTGAATTGTCTTTTGAGATGGGCATAACAATAACACGTCTAATAATAGTAAACATTAACCAAACAACAGAACATCTATGTATATACAGACAATGACTTTTGATGTTAGTAACCACACAAGTCTAAAAGGAGGCTTTGTAGACTGACAACAACCACACACCATTGCAAACCAAATTACCATTCGCTCAAAAGCGCGTAAGTGTATACCACTAGTTACACTTGATTATTGAGGCCGAGCATGCTAGGCAAGGAGGTTTGATGGAGCAGGTGGTTATGTCCGTGGGAATGCTATATAAAAGATAAAAGAGAGTCCATGGTTGATTAGTTTTGGATGAAATTGCACACTCTTCATCAGTTATCTTGCATATCATAACAAGAACCAAATATATATCTTTGTGATCATCATCTCTGATCATCTTAATAGTCTCTCACCTTCTTCTTCTCCACATACTTGTCTAGGGTTTCATTCTTGCTTTCATTAGTCTCAGATCCCTCTGTTTTGAGGTTAAAAAGTCTGTATCATGTAAATATTATCACACCGATGAGATTAGAGTGTGGTTATTGTTCTTGTGTCTAGTTATCAGTTATTTCTTGAATGTAGATCCTTTATTTTGCAACAATACAAGTTTATTCTAGTTCAATTTATGTTTGATGTCGTGTTTTCTAACATGGTATCAGAGCTCTAAGTGAGCTCCTGGTTCTGATAATCATGAAATTCCGCTGTTCAGGTGTTAGGGTTTCGTATGTTTTAAAAAACCCTAGCTCGAAGTTTCTTATGGTTTCTGATGATGACACTCTCATCCTATCTTCTTATCCTGGGTTTTTAAGTTTTAGAGATTCCAATCGATTAATTAGGGTTTCGACTCATAATCATTATGTATCAGTGTTTATAGTTAGAAGCGATCTAGGGTTTCTGTTCCCGAGTTATTTTTGAAGTATCTTGCTACAGTTTCCTCTGAAATCATTAGATTGATGGAAGAATATCATTCCATTGGGGCTCTTGGTGATTCCGTACAGAAAGGAAGCTTTTCATTTCATTGTTGTTCTTGCACTCAAGTTAGGGTTCTTCCTATTGTGATTCCTGGTTACATTCCAATACCGTCAAAATTGATTAGTCAAAAACGTAGCATCACCTGTGTTTGATGTTTACCATCCGGCGCTTCCTCAAATCTTAGTTTCCCCTATCAATTCAGAATTGAAGATCTTGCAATTCTAGCATTGTCAGATCATACGATGTTGAAGTTCTTTCCATTGCCATTCAAGGTTCACGCTCTTGCATATTCAACATTGCAACTTCTTTGTGAAAAATAGGACAAGTTGAAGTTGTACATATTTGGTTTGGTTTGGCATACTGGAGATCACGATAGCTGATAAACTCATATGGTGTTGTTGCATCCTTTAATTTATTGTTTTGAAAAGTGGCTTTGTGATTAGAAACAGAGCTTCTTTGTTGGACAATTATGCAGTATTTCTTCCTCAAACCACTGGCAATTTGATTGTTCAAGTTGCAAGAGACGTAATATGACACATTGCAAATATTTAATCTTGGAAGAGCAGAGATTATGTTTGAATAGGTAGGATAAAATGATAGTTGTCGAGGTCTCAAATTTACGTCTAAATTGATAGCTACTTTTCCACCAAATTACTATGGGGCTGTTGTCTGTTCTCCACTAATTGTGGTTTTAAGAGCTCTCAAGGAGGTTGTAAGTATTCTTGTTTATATTTTTATCATGCAATCATTTTGTTCTTTAGGCTTATCTGGTCGAGCTAGAAGCACCAACATTGGTTATAAATACCAGTGATAGACAAATCACCAGTCATATTTATGCATTGAATGTGCTGCATATATTTTTGGTCTGTGATATTGTTTCTTGAGATCATCTCTTGGTATACTAAGTGTTGATTTTTGAATATGATTGCCTATGATTTTCTGCTGCTCAAGATCTATCTTTTCCTTTATGCCATCGTTTGGTATTTTCGTTGGTTAAACATCTGTGATAGATTTATTTCTAGGTTAAAGGGTTGCTTTAGCTCTTGAGTTTAGATGGAGTTTTTCTAATTAAGAGTCTATAAGCTTCTGTTCTTGAGTTCATAAACCTGTTAAATTTTGGTTCTCAAGATTAATGACTTATCTAGGTTTTATTCATGAGAATAAGAATTTCTATTGATTTAGCTCAAACAATTTCTCCATTAAACAATTTGTGAGCTCTTAATATCTGATGAGGTTTTGCTCAATAGAAAGAAAACAAGGAAAAACATCATTTTCGTTGCCTTTAATAATAATGATGATAAATATGTCCGGTACTATTTTTTAGATTTTTTCACAGTTGCCCATTTTTGTTAAAAAGAAAAATATAGGGTTCTAGTTAATGGCATGCACATTTTAGGTCATATCTTAAATACATTTTTATCCAACTATATATGCTTTAAATATGCTCTTACGAGACGTGAATTTGATATTGAGCACATACATGCTTTTGGTATAAGCAATACTCTATAACTTTCAATCTTTCAAAATTTACATGAGATCCTAAAAAATCATGGGTTGTCACATGTAAAATAAAAAAAATAAAAAATAATTTTTGCTCGCTATTCTAAAAGTCAGTGTATGTCTTTATGTATTAAAATGTCTTAAAATTTATTCAAAAGCATGTTCAGCAGCTTAAAATTCTTCTTATTTTATGATTAAACACAATCGTCTGATAAATTGAAATTAGAATATAAAATTCGGGTTTTTTAAGCTGCATTTTCTTACAAAAAAATGTACATTGGTGGGCGTGTTACGGTGATTTGTACTTTCGCTTGACATATGTCAAACAATCTAAGGTTAATTAAATAATTTTTTGATAGCCCGTTTATTACAAGGGTTTTGTTTTAAAATTAGTATTGGAATTTATAGATATGCTTAAATGATAACTGGTTTTTTGGCTTATAATCTTTGTATAATATGTTTTTCAAACTTTCAAAGGTTCCTATTATGATCGATCATCTTAATCAATTAGGGTTCCTTCTTGTTGTCATTTTTCATTAAACATTCTCCCCGTTGAAGTAGTTTGTTATATGATTTTGTGACTGTTATTCGAAATCATCGTCTGAAAATTTGTATTTCATTTTATTTGGAATAAACCCGTTAAACGTGTTTACATTCATGTTTCTTGTTTGTGTGATTCAAATGTCTATAGGCTTGGTCGTAGGATTGAGTTTTTCATGAAATATGTTTTCTTTGAGGGTGTTTACATTTTTCAATATAGTCTACAATTGTTTTGAGCCTTATTGTATGATCTGTGTGTATTAATGGTTCAGTCTTTGTGACGTATTATGTCTATTAAACTTTATTTTTTGATTAGGTTTGCTAGTAGTAGTAATCTTAGGTTTTATTACTGTTCTCGAATCTTTGTCTCAGATTGTGTAATTCTATTCTGTCTTGAATAGTGTTCATTATCTATCATATATGATTAATCTTTGATGGGTTTGCTAGCATGTCTATCAAGAAAAACCATGTTTGCTTTACTAGCATGTTTGTTGGTTTTGTGGTGGCTTATTGAATATTAACCCATGTTTTGTACTGTCTGTTTTTTGTTGTGTGGTGTTGGTAGTTTAACCACTTATCTTGTCCGGATTATTCTTGAATATATATAGCAGCCTTGTATGTTGTCTCTTACGAGGCATTTCTTTTCCGGTTACAAATCTATGATTTTGTATTAATCGGAGTTCTTGTTTGGCTGTCTTTCTGGTCTGATACAGCTTATGCTATTCTTATTGTTATCAGACTTGTCTTTTGAATCTTACGATTCAGTATTGTATGTGAAGTTGTAAAAGTTTTTGGCTTGTGTCAAATTAGTCTTTATGTTCTTTACAAGTTCTCTCTTAATATGTTTCTTGTAAAGTTGTAAAAGTTTTTTGACCGAGTTGAATTAGTCTTTATGTTCTTTACAATTCTGGTCTTCAGACGTGGTTCTGAGTTTTAAAACTCATGTGACTTTTATCTTTCTTATCGGATATATTTCTGATAGTCTTGTAGAATCTTATGATTCTTTCTGTCTTAATCAGATGATGTTTCGTCTGATTTCTTTCTTTTTATTGTGGTACAGTAAGTTGGTGTGTGTCTTATGACATCTCTTAGCTTAAAGTTCATGGCTTTATGTTTCAGTAGTATACAATCACATAATTTTGTGTTAATGAGATTATGTTGTATGATTGTTCTCTTATGTGATGGGTACAGTAAGTTGTGCCTTCTGGCATTGTTTGTGGTTATTCTTTGTCTATGGTGAATCCAAAGTTCATGCTGGGTTGAGAATATATTTTTTGTGATAACTAAGTTGTAAGAAAGCCACTGTCATTAAAAGTTTTTGTATAGCTTTGGTCAAGTATTTGGGAATGTTTGCATAATTGCTTGTTGTTTCTTACCGGTGGATTTCATGTAAGTTGAGTGGAAATTGCAAGCTATACAAGGTTTCTTTATCACACCAAGCTTTTCGGTGGCTGCCTTATTACAGTTGCGTTTCACTTGATATTAAATTTGTTTGCTGGTTTTTGTTCATAAACCAAAAATTCCCAAGTGGTTTTTATGGTTGTGTGTTGTCTTAATGTTACTCCAGGTCACCTAATGCAATGTTTTTTCTCAAATTGCTAACTTTTTTTTGGTAGTATCTTGTTTTTTGGTTCAAAACTTTGTTGCTAAACATGCTTGTTCTCCAATTTCTGGATTTATTTTAATATTTGTATTAAATGTGATTGAATTTGTTTAATATGTTTGCCTATATTGAATTGATGGGGGGGGGGGTGTTGAATAATACAAGTGTTTAATTCAATTACAAACTCATTATTCTTTTAGTATTTTATTTTCTAAGATTTTTCTTATTTTGTGATATATGTTTTGCATATTACACTTGATTATTGAGGTTGAGCATGCTAGGCATGGAGGTTTGCTAGAGTAGCTTATATCGGTAGTTATGTCCGTGGGTTTTAGCATAGTATTGCTATGGGTTCCGGCCCATCTTTGTATAGAATAGTAGCCGGCCCTAGCACTTTGTATTTTTGGTAAATTCCATTGTAATTGTATTACATATTGGAGGATTTACCTCATGAATGGGCAAGCAAACATTTACCAATTCTACAAGCTTACATGGTATCAAGAGCGCACGCATAACCTTACCACCGCTGGCTACCTTCTGCTGCCGGTTCCCCCTACTCTAGTTGCAGGAAACCCCCACTTCTTCCAACCCCCCACCTCTTCTTTTCTTCTTCTTCTTCACCATGACAACCCCTATACACCCTGCTGTCACTGTAACAAATATTAAAAACTTTATTCCCATCACCCTAGACATCGAAAATGGCCAATATCTCTCCTAGGACAAGCTCTTCAATATCCATTGTCAAGCTTTCGATTATGCTGATCACCTCACTTCTTCCACACCACCTTCCCCACTGATTACCAACGCCACAGATCCACCTGCTACAGATAAGTTGGGCCAACATTTTCCAGTTGATCAGCAAGCATCTTGAGAGATTTGCAGTAAGTATAAACATAAGGAAAGGAATCTTGCTTGAGGTTGGAGAATTTTTGTTGAAGAAGAAGGGCTCTAATGTGTTGATTGTCTTGAAAAATCTATTGAAGAGCTTTCCATGTAGTAGCAGTAGTGGTTTTGGGTTTTAGTATAGTATGGAGAAGGTCGTTGAAGATGGTGGCATATAGCCACTGGTGCTATATAACTATATGATCCCAAAACCGCTTGGTCTTACAACTCATTAGTGGGCTTAGCGACCAGTTTGAAGGTGTCGCAACTATTATTCAGCAAATGGACCCTCTTCCTCCTTTCTATATCGCCCGATCCAAGCTAGTGCTAGAGGAATCCCAAAAGGCGAATAAGGATCCATCATTTGCAGACACCGCCTTGCTTACCACCGTTGAACACACCAGTAAAAATCAGCCCAACCCTCTACCCATATCTCCTCTTCCCCAATTCCCAGAACAGCCCAGCCTTCCTACCAACCGGCATATCCGGGGGCGTGGCCGAGGTCGTGGACGTGCCAGAGGCTGCGGTCAATCACACGCAGCCAATCCTTGGCACTACACTGCTCGTCCTACTTATCCATGGTCATACCCATGGGCTGCTTCGCCTACCCAGTGGACGACTCCACCATTCCCCTACCCCACCACTGGACCACCTCATCAATGGCAACTACAGTCGCCCACACCAGGTCCTGGTATTCTCGGCTCAAGACCATCCCAGGCTCACATGGCACACCCCAATAGTCCCATTCCTACTGCCCTGGATCAGGCCTTTCAAGAAATGACTCTACACCCTTCGGACCACACTTGTTATGCGGATACTGAGGCCACGTCACATATGACCAACAACGGAGGTAATTACTATTCCTATTGTAATAATGGTTTATTCCTTAAAATTGTAGTTGGAATTGGTCATCAAAAACCTATAGTGGGCATTGGAGCACAACACCTTTCACCACCCGTACCACCTCTAAAACTAACCGATGTTCTTCATGCTCCTCATTTAATCAAAAATCTATTATCTGTACGACGTTTGACAACTGATAAAAATATCTCCATGGAATTTGACCCATTTGGTTTTGCTGTGAAGGACCTCAAGACCCGCATTCCTATCATCCGATGTAACACCACCGAGGGCTTGTACCCGTTCAATCTATCATCCATCAACCATGTCACAAGTCCTGCTGTTCTTGCTGTAATCACTCAAGATCTTTGGCATTCACGCTTGGGTCACCCGGGATCTACTATCTTACATTCTTTACGTCCTGTTCTTAATTTTGAAAAACAATTAAATTCTAGTATTTGTCATTCGTGTGTTTTGGGAAAACATATTCGATTACCATTTATTGATTCTACATCTTCCTCTTTGTTACCTTTTGATATAATTCACAGTGACTTGTGGACTTCGCCGATTATAAGTTCAAAAGGTCACTGCTACTATGTATTGTTTTTAGATGACACCACCAACTTTCTTTGGACCTATCCATTGCAAAATAAAACCAAGTTGTTGATGTTTTTAAAGAGTGTTCATCAAATGATTCACACCCAATTTAATGCTTCTATTAAAACGTTTCAATGTGACAATGGCACAGAATTCAATAACTATTCCTTCATTCCTTCTTTAAAAGAACTGGAATTCAATTCTGTTTCTAAGGATCTCTATGGAAGTCATATTTTGAAATCAAATTTTGGTTTTATTTTTTATGTCTCTAAAAGCATGTTTGATTTTGGTTTATAAATGCATATATTCTTCTATGTGGATTGAAATTTATCAAAATTCTTCTAGCTTGTATTAGGTTTTTTCATCCATCTGTTGCCAATTAAAAAAGGATACTTTCGCTGTAAATATTTGTACGCATTATATAATTATATGATCTATAAATTCTAATAAAGCAAGCTTTCTAAAACCACATGTCATTCTCTTAACCTACCTTTTTGCCACTTGTCATTCTTTTAGACATTATCATCTTATTTTTCCCTCCAAAAGGGTATTATAGTAATTTAAGCATTAAAACTAATTTCTCTCTCTTATTAAAGATCAATTTTATTAATTGTAATATTTCTCTCTCTCATTTAAATTTTTTAAAATCAATGTATCTTTTTAAGTTAGATTTTATTAAGAAAATAAAAAATCACATTTTTTAAAATTAAAATAGAACTAATAATAAATTTTTTTTATATAATATGAAATTTTCAAAAACAATAAATCTTTTTGAAACAAAATATTTTAAATCCGTCCTTTTTTTAAAAAAATATAAAAATTGTGAACTTTTCTAAAAACAATCTTATTAAAACAAACAGAATAATTACAAACCAAAGTTTTTAATAAAGAAGATTTTTATAAAAATAAATTCTTTTATAAAAGAATCTTAATACGAATGTTTAAAAATAAAACTATTTAGATAAAAGAGGTAAAAAAATAATATAATTGTTTTATTTTCTTGAACTATTACGTATATAAAATTCATATCTTATATTAAAATATCGTATTGTAAATCTTTGTGTTTATTAGTAACTATAATCCGTTTAATAAATAGGGTTTTAGCCTATCTATCTATATATATATCTATCTGTTTGTCTATCAATTTATCTATAATAAGAAAAAAATAATGGTAAGCCTCATTATACTAACTTTCTCATTTCTCTCTATTATTAAAACTAATATTATTAATAATATTATTCATATCATTTTCAATTAAAAAAATATATAATTTAATAAATTGAAAATCTATTTATTTTAAATTAAAAACACACTGTTTAAAAACAAAAAAACAACGAACTTTAAAAAAAAATCATTTTACTTAAAACAAAATATTTACAAACCATAAATTTTTTATAAAACAAAAGTTTAAGAAAAATATATTATTGTTTATTTACTTAAAATAGCTATTTATAAGTAATTATAATCATATTTTAAAGCATAGTTGTATAATTCATAAAATTTTTTTACTAATTATTTAATAATTTATATATTCAACCCGTGTAATACACGGGGTACTAACCTAGTTTTTAATTTACAAACCCGTGTAATACACGGGTAGTTAAAGCTAGTATATAATGAAAGAAAGAAAGTTAAGCCACATGGCTTAAGGCCATGTTTGGGGTTGCTTATTTACACCTCCTTTTGACTTCTCAAATGGAGTTTTGAGAAGTTAGAATTTTTAACTTTTTAAAAACTCCTTTTTCTTCTCGCATCTTTATCTCCATCCAAACATATTTTCACCTCCTTCCGACTTATCTACTTTTCAAAAATCAAAAGTAGTTTTCAATAAGCAATCCCAAACATCCACTTAATCTTAAGCTATGAGATTTCACATGGGATGTTTTGAACAAACCATTGCTATGTGGCGGTTTCTTAGTAATACAACTCAATTTCCTTCAAAACAAAACAGGCGGATCATATTGATCTGGATTGCTATTCGAGTTATAACAAAACCGGATTGCTATTTGGGTTATAACAAAACCTATTCATCACAACCGCTTCAAACCCTAATCCATCTTCTCACCCTCTACTTCCAATCGACGACATGTACAACCATCGCGCCTCCCATCCGCCGGTGCTCTCACGGCAAACCTACGAACAGGTGAGCTTTTATTCATCTTCATCTTTCCTTTATTGTGTTATCTCCATCGATTTCTAAACCTGTTAAGCCTTCTTCGATTTCTTAGTTAAGGAAACTTAGTTGTTTGGTTGATTCAACACCACGATTCTCTTCTTAGAACAATAATCTAATGATTCCAAGTGTAGTTAGGTTTATTTGTGTTCTTGATTTACATAAAATGGATCTGAAGAAGGAATCAAATCTGATTCCAACAAGATGATGATGATTTGTAAGGCAAACAATCATTTGGTTTTATCAAAATTGATTTGAATAAGGTTTATTGGATCGATCGCTTGCAAATTTGATTTTTCTTTCCGGTGATTGTGTTATTTAACGATGGTTATCAGGTATGTTTTTTTCTTCTAAAACAATTTTTCATCATGGAACAATACAGAGGAACAAGAATGTTTATAATAGCAATTGTTCATCTCTTCATCTAAAACAATTTATTTAGGTACTAATATGTGTGTTTTGGGAAGATGATATTAGTTAGGTTTAAAATAGTCTTTTGTCAAACTCTAACTTAGTATTTTGATTTTAAAAGACCATATATATGGAAAAGCAGTTTAATAGAAATGAGGTTCAATTAGGTTACCATTACCTTGATTTTATGTTATTTTGACATCATTGAAGCTAACAGATTTACCTTTTATTTGCTTAGGAGGTTCTAGTTGGTGCTTTGTTTTCCATCTATATGCAGTCTACTCAAAGATTGTAAGATCAAATGTAAACATGAACTTCATAATGTTTTACTAAGTTCACTATTTTAAATTTAGTAATGATTATATAAAAGGAAGCCCTTAACTATTAAAGTAAGCTCTATTTCACAAAGATGAATTTATAAGTAAACCGGTGTAGATATAAAATGCATTTGATGTTCGGTGAAGGAATAAATATAAGACAATTTTGAGGCCTATTATAAGCTTCCAATCCTAGAGAATTGGTAAAACTTGAAATTTACAATTATCTTTTTTAGTTTCTTTGCTTAGTTTTGTTATTGGGTACACTCTTAACTTTATTTTGTTCAGATATATTTTTCAGGTTGATTGAAGACATTCTTTGATTTCTTTATTTATCTGTATATAACTTTTTCTTATTGTTTTATTATCTTAACTTTGAGCAGCCACTCCATGCGGAATTGGAAACACTTTTAACTTTATTTCATTTGGACCTTTTTCTCAATTTGCACTAGGTTTGTGTATTTCCAGGAATTTTAGGTTCACTATCTCCCCCTCCCTTGCTTTCGTGTGTGTAATATTTTTATTGATTGGCCTCTATTCTGGACTTCCGGTAAGACAGACTTTCAATTTGGCTCTAGGAAATCAAATAGGTTATGTTGTGCATAAGAATTGTAAGGGATTGTGAACTTTTGGTGGAAATTAGATAGGTTCATTGAATTTCACTTTTGTTATTCAAAAGTACTATTTTTGACTTCAAATGGAATAGGATTTATTGCTTTTGGACAGATTGGATCTTGAAACTAATGATCAGTTGACTTAGTTCATTCTAGGATTAAGCTGTTCTTTTCTTATCATCTGATACCATACTCTTTTTAGCTAATTAAACCCATGTTAACTTAATTCTTTTGCTTTTTTTCAAAATTATGATTAAGGATTGAGAATAGTAACAATTTAGAAGTTGAAATGTACTTTTACAATGTCAAAGCATATGACTTGAAATGCCCAATCTGCATGAGTTCGTGCACATTTGCTCTAAAAGAATTCAAGTTTCAAGATTACAAAGTGCGTATGCTAGTCAATTTATGTTTCTTGAAACTCTATATCTTCTTAAGTTGGTTTTTCTTTTTATGATTATTCTTTATATTATATCTGATTATACTTGTGTTAAATATCTTCCTTAAAACTATATATCTTATCATTGGGCTTTGCAGAGTAGAGCTATATCTATGTTTGTAATTGTGAGGACATGGGTCAGTGGTTTGTTGTTCAACTTTTCATTCCTTATTAATGCTTTATAGGATATTACTTTATTATGTTGTTTGCTGCAAATACACTAATTATAAAGCTTTCAATGAACTTTTTCCATTACATACAAAATGACCAATTTATTCACCTACTATATCACTACTCCAATATTATTTGACTATCGAGTTATGTTATCCTCATTCTTTTTAGAAACATTCAAATACTCTATTGATAGGAGTATAGGACTCCAAAGGTTTAATAATTTAATTATTAATTTTAAGCAAATATATTGTTTTGTAACTATGCAAGTACACAAACCTTGAAATTTTGAACCTTGCTATAAATGTTGTAAATAAAGTTTGAAATTTTGAACCTTGCAACCTTTCAAATGTTTTCAATTTGTTGGAAGCATGTGTGTTTTATCATTTATAGCAACTATAAAAAGCTTTGTTAAGTACCTCAAACAAGCATGTGTTGTTATAAATCAACAAAGAATGTTTACTCATCTATTTCTTTCTTTTACAGTTCACTATAAAGTCTACATATGCAGTTTAATGTGGATGATCTTATTGATAATGGATCATATGGCTTAACCATATACACAACACATGAGGCAGACCAATATTGGTACTATGCTACCACCAGGGCGCAAGGTATTGATTGTTTTTTTTTTACTAAATTTTGGTTCAAAATTCTTGAATTGGTAGCAATAAGTTTTGGATTAGGTTTAGCAGTTCGTCGTTATTTATTTAAACATTTAGAAGACGTTTTAATTACATGCATATGTCTTCTTCTGATATACATAAATGTAGCTTACTATGATTTTATGTTTTGATTATGTGTTTATGTTGATTATCTTTCAATAGTTATCTCAAAACTCATTTGATCCTTGAAGATCAAAATTCTGTGAAACAAATATGTTTATTATCTGATTTTTTAATTCTATATGTTGGTGTCCATCACACAGTTGTATCTTATTAGATTGTTGAAATTTAGTTAGTGAGTCTGAAACATAGTCATCATTTTATTTTTATTGAAGAATCATAGCACCAATGGTATGAAATTTAACGCATCAAAACCATTAAATAAATTCAAATCATAGACTAACCTTAGTTTTATTTGTAAATTGGTAGTTGATATCCTTTCATATAAATAATCCTGTGAAAAAAAATATACCTCATTGATTGTGCCTACAGTGAAGAACTTAGACTGCCTAGGGCTCCTGATGACATAATGAAGTGAGTAATGGCATTGCCTTCTTTTGTTTGTTGAATGAATCCTTGGTATAAACTACAGTCTTAACTACCAAGAAATCATAATAGTTTGTGCGAAAATAAGCATTTATATAGTGAATGGGTACAAGATATGATTAAGTAGATTTGTTTACTTGGTAGAACTAAGGATATGTTTTCTAACATTGTTGGATATATGATTACTTGATCGGTAGTTCTACATTTTCATGTTACATGCTAGAAATGATCACTCATTTAAATATGAGGTATTTTTTTTGGTTTTCTACAATCTAATTTAAAATCTTGATGTTCAAAAGATTATTTCTCGAGCAGGCGAAAGCTCATGATAATGGATCAGAGCTTATGATACTAGATGCCAATGGTAATCTATCAAGCACTACATCAATGGTAATCTGTCATGTAAGTTGCTTCTATATATATTTATTTAACATTCACATGCTTATATAGAATATGCCTATTCGTAGTAAGTAATTATATTTGATTGTATTTATTTTAAAATTAATTTTACAACCCGTATAACACACGAATCGTTAGGCTAGTATCTATAACATATAATAAAAGAATGTTTTTTTTGAAACACGTGCCATCATTTTATCATATCAAATACACACGCCATCATTCTAGCATATCAAAAAAAATTATTTCCCGCCTCTCATAATAAATACGAAAATTATAAAAACATTTAACTTGACTTTCCTTTATTACTAAAATATGTTAAAACAAACATATCTATATTTGTGCTTTTTGTCTCTCTCATATTAAATGATAATTATTTTAAATAAGCAAATTAAACTATCAAACATCTAAAACATAAATATTCTTATTTTAATAACTTATTAATACGTACTAAATTATATGATTTTAGATATATTTTATCTTTAAATATAACGTAATAATTTTTAATTTCATTGTTTGTTATAATTTTAAGATATTTATTATATTTTTATTTCACCAATAGCTAATAATATCTAGAAAATAAAATATTCATAAAACTAATAGTTTTGACATGTTTTATATTTTTTCCACCCATGTAATACATGGGCTCTAACCTAGTATAATAAAATAAAAGGATTAAGCCATGTGGCGAGATTTTAAGCTACATCTTCCCACATGACGCACTATTAACAGCTATTGCCACATGACGAAATTTAAAACTAATTGGGTTAAAAAACACTCCGATCCATACAAAACCCGTTTTGCTAGTCAAGTTTTAACAAATAGGAACAACAACCAACATTCTAACCCTAATCTATTTTCTCAGCCGTTCGGTGGAGTCGCCAATTAAGAGATCCATCGCAATCGACTGATTCTACAACCATCGCACCTCTCGTCCGGCCATACCTCATCACGTCGATTATATTAACAGGTCATCTTTTAAATCCTCTTCTGTAATGTTTGTGTTCTATTTTACAAGGACGCTTTCGGTTTCTGCATCCCCTGTGGTCCGAAATCGTCCATTTTGGGTTCGATTTTAGTAAGCATGATATTTTATATTCAAATTTTTTGATACTGTGGTTCGATTTCTTCCATTTTGGGTTTGATTTTAGTAAGAATGATATGTCATGTTCGAATTTCTTGATATGTTGGTTCAATTTCATCATTTTTGGGTTAGATTTTAGTAAGAATGATACGTAATAATCGAATGTTTGGGTACTATGGTACGATTGAAATCGGATTTGGGTACAATTGTTGCAAGAATGATATGCTATATTCAAATTTATTGATCTGGAATCTCTCTTTGATGCGATTTCTGGAAATTATTGTTAGTTTTTACAGGAATTGATATGTTATGGTGGACCTTTTTGTTCGGAAAAGGTTGTTGAATGTGTCATTATACACCGATACTCTACTCTTAACATAAATATAATGTTTATGGTGATTAGGTTTTTTTGTGATCTTGGTTTCCATGTTTTAGAACATGCATATAATGATTATCTGTTTATGCCTTAATCACGTAACTCATAAGGTCCTTAATGTAATTCGGTTGTATTTTGCAGCACTTTATTTTGTTGACTTTTTAGTTTGTTGTGGTTGTATACTTCTGCGATTGAGTTACTACTAATGGATTAGCTTATTGTAGGCGCTAGATGTCATCCATGAACTTCAAAAAAATTTCCCGGTTAGTGGTCCTCCATGAGACTTAGGCTAACGTTACCACAAGATTAAAAAATGAATTTAGAAGTGACTCTCCTTTGAAAGTCTACGTTCAACTTTCTTGAAAATGTTACGTATTAATGGGTTGCACTGATCTTCCTTTATTTTGTTTTTTAGAAAGCATTAGTTCTTGAGAAGGGCTTGTAGCATTATGTTCATCTCATGTGACTATGAATATAAGAATATGAAATTTGTGTTGGTAACTGTGAGGAATGCGTTATGGATAGATATTTGAGTCAACTGAATGCATAAGATCTATCCATGCGAATATAAATGCAAAAGTTGAGTTGGTGGTGGATTAGGAACATTAGTAAATGTTTGTTTGATTCATGTACTACATTTAGTGTGAAGTTGAGACCAAGCCGTTTCTAAAAGGTTTTTTTACTCATTATTGAGAATTATACGCTCAAGCCGACCACATTAATGAGCTCAACATTACGCAGATCTAAGATTAAAGTTCGACAGTTGCTCATGCAGTTCTTCGCTTGGTATTTAACGATTGTTTTGTACAGGTCAGTTTTCTTTCATTATTCTTGTTGTCACTCTTTTATGGGTTATTAGTGTCACGTGTCTTTTTTTGCTGATTGACTATTAATCTTTTGGTTATTGTGTTTCTTTATTTTTTATTTTTCCTGTTGTGGATTGAGATAGTCTCAATTTGTTTCTATGTTTTCATTTTGAATTCTAGTTTAATGTGACTATGATTCTTGCTATTGTGTGTTTTATGAATTCCGATTAATAGTGTTTTTCAATTCCTAATAGAAATCAACGAATTTTGTACACTGGTCAGGGTTTTTCCAATCCTTTTCTCTATGTCGCCTTAATCAAGGTCTATGTATCTTTTTTCACAATCCTCGCAATTAAGGTTTTTCAGATCTTGTGTTTTTTATTACTTAAGTTTTGACAGTTTAGTTATGGTTTTTCTACAATATTTATCTTGAGCATGAAAAGTGTTGAGAAATTAGGTTATTTATGAAACCACAAATTGTTTTGATTAAATATGTTATTTGTTAGGGTTTTAATGTGTTTTACTACGTTGTTTGGAAGGTTAAGTTACTTTATTTTTTATGCAATGTTCTTCTTGACCATGAAAAGTGTTGAGCAAATAGATTATTATTTTTGTAACTGGATATTCAGTTTTATTTGGGTCACCAATTTTTATTGAATCTGTTCCTTAGATCAAACTAAGTTTCATTTCTTAGTTCAACTTAAATTATTGATGCTATTCATTATTAATTTATTGTAAATTTCATTTGTGTTTCTTGGCACAAGTTCGTAATCATGTAATGTTATATGATTTATTTTTAGATTCTTTTTCATGGTTATTTGATCAGGTTTGATTGCCTCCATGTTCAAATAGAATGTGTCCATCCGGTGAATTTATTAGCAATCACCAAACATGAATATGCTTTTATATATAGATTTAGTTTCTGTTGTTCAATCATCGAATAGTAATGTTGGTTGGATGATTGTTCAAAAGTGTCTGGTTAGAGTCATAAATTATTAGATGTATCTCTTTGTATGCACAAATGACTAATGGATCTGGATATAATTTCTAGATGAATCAGAAATCTTACTTTGTAATCAAAGTCAGTTAAATTTAGCATCTGATTTGTCAAGGAGGTTTAAATCAAAACAGGTATGTAATCGTAATGCTAAATGACGATGGATTATTTTTTGTTTGCCGACGCTTGAATATTGCTATATAGATTTAGTTTCTTTTGTTCAATCATCAAATATTAATGTTGGTTGGATGATTGTTCAAAAGTGTCTGGTTAGAGTCATAAATTATTAGATGTATGTCTTTGTATGCACAAATGACTAATGGATCTGGATATAATTTCTAGATGAACCAGAAATCTTACTTTGTAATCAAAGTAAGTTAAAATTAGCATCTGATTGGTTTTCTTTATCCACTCTCATTTTCACAATTGAAGCTCTAATCGCTATGTGTTCGGTTAGTGCTTCGTTCCTTTCATTGTCAGTTTTCTTACCATTTTTATAACATTGTCACTCTAGGTTTTCGGATTGGGTTTCTTCAAATCAAGATCATAACTATTTGTCCACATGCATTTATTAATTTTCGCATGATTATTATCTACTCAAGCTAGGTAGTGTTAGGTATCACGATCAGAGTAGGTTCCGGCGGAAGCAATCAAACACACACAATCACACAATATATATATAAAGTAGACATGAGAGAATTATAGTGGTTCGGTCCAGGTGACCTACGTCCACTCTGCAACTAGGGTTTATATTATTATTGTGCTCAAGAATAAAATTACATCATGGGTCTATTTATAATGCTAGATTAGGGTTGTAATTAAAGTAATAACTTAGGCTCCAAGAATTAACTAATTAACCCTAATTAGGGCTGGCCAGCCCATTCTTTTGTTTACCATTAGCCTAGCAAAATAGGCCCGAGCCCCGTCCGGCTCGGCCCAAAGCCTTCACAACCCAACAATCTCCCACTTGAAGGCTTTGCATAAGTCTACAAACGCCGTCCAAGTAACCCAGATCCAGTAACTCCCGTATTCTTCATATCCAAAAGTCTTCCAAGCTTCAATTCCCATCAGCTAAGACTTCATTGTAACCCCTAGTTGCACCCCCTCTCATCAAGTACATGAGGGGACAATTGAAGCTCCCCCGAGCTCCAATCCATTCTCTATCTCAACTGGTATGCACTATCCACCAGCTCCAGAGATAACCCGAGAATCATCAACACTCTCCTCATTCAGAAAGACATCCATAGGAGAGAATTTAACAATCGGAGTAGTGGTCTTCACAACCCAACGTTGTTTGTGACTGTACCCGAACACCGCCCCGTGCTCCCACTGTCACCAAACCCCTGACCTGGTTTAGACCTCCGATCCCGCTCAGCTTGAATCACCTTGGCACCAGGCTTCAGTCTTGCAAATTGAACCCTCTTTTGCCCCTTTGACTCCGCGAACCCAACTTTGTTTTGAGGAACGGTCATACTTTCCTCAATAGGTACTTCCACCATGTATAATGATCCCCGCTTGTTTCCACGAGCAATAACCATATTTCCTTTTGTTACTTTCCATTTACCTCTACCAAACTTTACTTCTTGTCTCTGTTCATCCAGTTGACTAACAGAGATAAGATTTCTCTTCAAAGCTGGAATCACCCTAACATTCTTCAAGTTCCAGTAGGTTCCCAATGGAGATAACAGATTAACATCACCTATGCCCGTAACATCAAGGATATTACCATTTGCTGTTTGTACCTTCCCAAAGTTGCCAAACTTTTAGATTCATCACCGTCTCCCCGCTGTGCATGGCGTGAAACGAAGAACCGGAATCCATAACCCAAGAGTCAACACTGTTTTCAGCCTCGAGTAGTAATGTGTCATCATTACATTCATCCTCGGCAGCAGTGTTTACCTCACCAGATTTTCCTTGTTTACACTTTGGACATAGACTCTTAACATGCCCAATCTCATCACAACTCCAGCACTTCACAGTTTTCCGTGCTTTAGACGAACTCCTCCCTCGACTCCCACTGCTCCTGTTATTTTCCCTTCCTCTGCCAACATATAACAAACCAGAAGATGATCCACCACCAGTGCTTTTCCGGCGAGTTTCTTCACCTAGCACAATGTTTCGGACCCCGTCAAATGTTAATCCATTAGTCCCCATAGAACTAGTAATAGCCGTTACAGTTCCAGACCAACTGTCTGGCAAAGAAGATAGCAATACTACAGCTTGAGTCTCATCATCAAACTTCATGCCCACAGAAGCTAACCTGGATATGATCTAGTTAAGATCATTAATATGCTCCAAAACTGAAGTTCCCTCATTCATTCGAGTCATGAATAACTCCCTCATCAAGAATACCTTATTAGCAGCAGACGGCTTTTCATACATATTTGACAGAGCCGTCATTATACCACGAGCTGTGGTTTCGTGCATAACGTTAAATGCAACGCTCCTCGTCAAAGCCAATGTAATAGCCCCTCTAGCCTTCTTGTCCTTTGAGTTCCAAACCGCTTCTTTAGCTTTGTTCATTGTAGCCGGCTTTTCTTCCAATACTACTTCCAAATCTTTTTCACCGAGCAATGCTTCTATTTGCATCTTCCACCAAGCAAAGTCTGTCCCGTTAAACTTTTCAATTCGAACCCTCCCGTCTTCAGCCATTGCAAACGAGAAACGAATACAATCAAGAAACAGAAACCGAAGTTGATGAACACCGTGAGAAAAGATTAACCTTTGAAGAAAAAAAAAAAGAACCAAAGCTAACCGAAGCCAAGCACGCCTCCAATAAAAACCCTAAAACCCGAAGATACCTAAACTGGTAACATCACCTGCAGAACCGAGAGCAATACCAGCGACCCCAAGGGTTCAAGACAGAAACCCTAATCGCGTATCGCTAAAAAAAAAAATAAAACCCGGACAGCCCTAGATCTCGAACCAACAAAAAATCGATAATACCACAGCCCTCTCGAACAGCCTCCTATGATTTCAGTGCAAACTCGGTGTGTTTCCGAACCTCGGCTCTGATACCACGATCAGAGTAGGTTCCAGCGGAAGCAATCAAACACACACAATCACACAATATATATATAAAGTAGACACGAGAGAATTATAGTGGTTCGGTCTAGGTGACCTACGTCCACTCTGCAACTAGGGTTTATATTATTATTGTGCTCAAGAATACAATTACATCATGGGTCTATTTATAATGCTAGATTAGGGTTGTAATTAAGGTAATAACTTAGGCTCCAAGAATTAACTAATTAACCCTAATTAGGGCCGGCTAGCCCATTCTTTTGTTTACCATTAGCCTAGCAAAATAGGCCCGAGCCCCGTCCGGCTCGGCCCAAAGCCTTCACAACCCAACAGGTAGTAGGTACATGTTGAATGAAGTTTGCTCCTACTGTGGAACTTGCACATCTCAAGAATAACATCATGAAAATCTTTGAGAATCTCATGTAAGATAGTAAATTATTTATTTCAGAAGTTTAATGTTTAGATATTAGGCTAATAATTTTAAGGAAATCAAGACGTTGGAAATTGCCACACTAACTGCACAATGATAGATTTATGTATTAAACATCTATTAGAAGAGATAACACATATATATTTTATATCATAAGATGATTAGGCATGTTTTTATATGCAAAATAGCTGCTATCATAAGATGATTAGGAATGTTTTTATATGCAAAATAGCTGCTATCATTAAGTTTAAATGATTGCACTTAATGTTTTCAAATGTCTTTTATGCAAATTATTTAGAAAATGCTGCTGATTATTATAGTTGTTATTTGCCGAATGAGAATTTTAAATTCGCAGATAATGCTGTGGAATTGTATTGCTAAAGTGGAATTTTATGTATTTTTGCTGATGAAGTTGCTTAAAGAGATTGCAACTAATGCGCAAGGTTGCTGCTAGTAAAATGATATTTTTCGAGAGTTGTTGGATGTTAGGTTACCAATGAACAGTCGAGAACTTGAACAAAAGGTTCGAGATCAATCTGTTCTATTTCAAATTATTCACGTCAATTTTTGTGTAGTTCTGCTTAATTGTTTCCTAATGCATGGATCTATTTTGTTTCTTGCTTATTTTGCTTTGCATTTATATGTTTTTTTTTTAAATCATGTCTGCACCTTTTTTTGGTCTCCGGCCATCTTTAGGAATACAACCTTTTGTAGTTATTTGTCTCATTACATACATTCTATTGTACGGGTTAGGAAGGTTGGAAAAACATATTATTTGTGATTGTATTCATTTATTATTATTTTTCAATCCGTGTAACACACGGGTTGTTAGGCTAGTATAATTAATATAATTTAAACTTCTACAACTTAAATTTGTAAATTTACTATCAATATATTGTTTATTATTATAATTCTCATATTTAACGTTTTGAAACTTGCGACTGTTTACCCACCGGAAGAGGTTGCGACCGTGGGCGGTCGCAAATTCTATACTCCGTTTTAAAATCTCTGAACAATTTTCAGTTCTCTCTTATTCTGAAATTCCCTCATTTAACCCTAAACCATAAACCAGTTGTTTCAATCAGAGATACACCCCCTTTTCTCTCACTTCAATTTTCGTGTGTTTATAATTGCTAACAACATTTGTTAAGATTCTAGGGTTTTCTGCTTGTTTCAATTAGAGATATATCCTCCCGCTATCGCAGGTCTTCTTCTTGGTTCCATCATCTTTCTCAAATCCTTTGTCAATCAATGAACTACTCTACTTATCCAAAGAAACATATCAACGGATTTACCATTGTTTTGCTTTGTTTTTTGTAATTCCAGGATTTTGTTTCGCAGATTTCAGAGATGCTTGTGAGGATCTTCAAGCTATTTTTCTGGCTTTGTAGAGTTGAATTGCGATGATTCGAATTCAATTGTAAAATTCAATTGAATTGCTTCAATTGATGTTTTGGCGTATGACCGGGCTATCCACTACGTCTTCGGTAAATTTTAGAAATTCCATTTTTCGTTCATAAAATTTGTTAGATGCTTTAAGATATCGTTAGATCCTGGGGTTGGTTAGTTACTATATAAGAGAATTATAAGTTTGTTTCACGATTGGTTTGTTTGTTTGGTTGATTGATAAGAAAATGAAAGAAGATGATGTGAATCTGATGAAGGTTTAATGGAATAGCATCACTTTGTGTAGATGATGAACAAATTGTAGATGGTGTAATGTTCATATATTCATAACAAGTTTTGGACCTGTTGTGGTTTTTTTTATGATTGGGTTGATGAATTCCAAGCAATATCAGTTGCATTATAGCATAATCCATTGAATTTTTTTTGTTTTCTGTTACGACTTTGTATGATGATTTAATGTTGAAGATTGGTGATAGTAATTTGGAAATTTAGTGTTTGTTTGGTTACAATTTTGATTTTTTAAGCAATATCATGCTGATTTGGGAATGGTATAAAATTTTATATCTTTGACAGTGGTAATTCCATATCCGCATTAGGGTTTTGAATTTAACCGTGCACCTGCTTATGCTCAGCTCCTTTGCATTGCATATCAGAAAACTGCCGGTAAGGCTTTGTCGCCATCGCCCTATACAGTCATCTGTGAACAACGTTAAAGCCTCATCAGGTACTTTTCAGCTTTCACTGTTTTTCCATCTTTTAGTGTTTTTTGTTTTGATATTCATTGATTTCATTAAGATTTCTAGGTATTTTTGGTAAACTGAAGTTGGGTTATATAATAAGATGTGATGGACTGGAGAGATACGTATGGTGTATTAATGTATTATATTTTCTTATTAGAAAAATATTGACTAATAAACATGTCTTGTGCCTGAGAGAAAATGACCAAAAAATAGGTATCAATTACTCCAAATTGGACTTTCATCGTTTAAATGTGAATTTCATAATGATTTCATATTAAAATAGTATCAACAGCTTCTAATTCAATAGTGGATCAGGCGGTTGTAACATGCTAGGGGCCACTTTCTTGAAGTTATGAACTCAAGAAACATACTCATTTCCAACCTCACATTTCAAAATTCTCCATCATGGACCATTCATCCTGTTTACTACAGATTGGATGTTCGTCATCTTTTTTTTTTTTTTTTTTTTTTTTTTTTTTTTTTTTTTTCAGTTTGACTTTTGTAATTCAAATCTAACATCTTTCAATTCAGGATTGAAAATATCATAGAAAATGACTATTCATTTACTTTTGAACTTAGTTCTGTGTGCTCATAGGTTTTCTTCTAGGATGTAAAGATTATAT